>OX344804.1:10550017-12014517 GCA_947034925.1 Eudemis profundana | reverse complement strand
ATTATATCAGTGGACTCACGCTCACGCCGCCGCGGCGACGCGTCATGGGCGCGCAGTTGGTCCAGTGGTTGGTGGCGGGGTCGTAGCACTCGACGGAGCGCAGGCAGGCGCCGCCGTCGCGCCCGCCCGCCGCGTACAGTCATGCGCGAGCAAGGTGGATATATTATATCAGTGGACTCACGCTCACGCCGCCGCGGCGACGCGTCATGGGCGCGCAGTTGGTCCAGTGGTTGGTGGCGGGGTCGTAGCACTCGACGGAGCGCAGGCAGGCGCCGCCGTCGCGCCCGCCCGCCGCGTACAGTCATGCGCGAGCAAGGTGGATATATTATATCAGTGGACTCACGCTCACGCCGCCGCGGCGACGCGTCATGGGCGCGCAGTTGGTCCAGTGGTTGGTGGCGGGGTCGTAGCACTCGACGGAGCGCAGGCAGGCGCCGCCGTCGCGCCCGCCCGCCGCGTACAGTCATGCGCGAGCAAGGTGGATATATTATATCAGTGGACTCACGCTCACGCCGCCGCGGCGACGCGTCATGGGCGCGCAGTTGGTCCAGTGGTTGGTGGCGGGGTCGTAGCACTCGACGGAGCGCAGGCAGGCGCCGCCGTCGCGCCCGCCCGCCGCGTACAGTCATGCGCGAGCAAGGTGGATATATTATATCAGTGGACTCACGCTCACGCCGCCGCGGCGACGCGTCATGGGCGCGCAGTTGGTCCAGTGGTTGGTGGCGGGGTCGTAGCACTCGACGGAGCGCAGGCAGGCGCCGCCGTCGCGCCCGCCCGCCGCGTACAGTCATGCGCGAGCAAGGTGGATATATTATATCAGTGGACTCACGCTCACGCCGCCGCGGCGACGCGTCATGGGCGCGCAGTTGGTCCAGTGGTTGGTGGCGGGGTCGTAGCACTCGACGGAGCGCAGGCAGGCGCCGCCGTCGCGCCCGCCCGCCGCGTACAGTCATGCGCGAGCAAGGTGGATATATTATATCAGTGGACTCACGCTCACGCCGCCGCGGCGACGCGTCATGGGCGCGCAGTTGGTCCAGTGGTTGGTGGCGGGGTCGTAGCACTCGACGGAGCGCAGGCAGGCGCCGCCGTCGCGCCCGCCCGCCGCGTACAGTCATGCGCGAGCAAGGTGGATATATTATATCAGTGGACTCACGCTCACGCCGCCGCGGCGACGCGTCATGGGCGCGCAGTTGGTCCAGTGGTTGGTGGCGGGGTCGTAGCACTCGACGGAGCGCAGGCAGGCGCCGCCGTCGCGCCCGCCCGCCGCGTACAGTCATGCGCGAGCAAGGTGGATATATTATATCAGTGGACTCACGCTCACGCCGCCGCGGCGACGCGTCATGGGCGCGCAGTTGGTCCAGTGGTTGGTGGCGGGGTCGTAGCACTCGACGGAGCGCAGGCAGGCGCCGCCGTCGCGCCCGCCCGCCGCGTACAGTCATGCGCGAGCAAGGTGGATATATTATATCAGTGGACTCACGCTCACGCCGCCGCGGCGACGCGTCATGGGCGCGCAGTTGGTCCAGTGGTTGGTGGCGGGGTCGTAGCACTCGACGGAGCGCAGGCAGGCGCCGCCGTCGCGCCCGCCCGCCGCGTACAGTCATGCGCGAGCAAGGTGGATATATTATATCAGTGGACTCACGCTCACGCCGCCGCGGCGACGCGTCATGGGCGCGCAGTTGGTCCAGTGGTTGGTGGCGGGGTCGTAGCACTCGACGGAGCGCAGGCAGGCGCCGCCGTCGCGCCCGCCCGCCGCGTACAGTCATGCGCGAGCAAGGTGGATATATTATATCAGTGGACTCACGCTCACGCCGCCGCGGCGACGCGTCATGGGCGCGCAGTTGGTCCAGTGGTTGGTGGCGGGGTCGTAGCACTCGACGGAGCGCAGGCAGGCGCCGCCGTCGCGCCCGCCCGCCGCGTACAGTCATGCGCGAGCAAGGTGGATATATTATATCAGTGGACTCACGCTCACGCCGCCGCGGCGACGCGTCATGGGCGCGCAGTTGGTCCAGTGGTTGGTGGCGGGGTCGTAGCACTCGACGGAGCGCAGGCAGGCGCCGCCGTCGCGCCCGCCCGCCGCGTACAGTCATGCGCGAGCAAGGTGGATATATTATATCAGTGGACTCACGCTCACGCCGCCGCGGCGACGCGTCATGGGCGCGCAGTTGGTCCAGTGGTTGGTGGCGGGGTCGTAGCACTCGACGGAGCGCAGGCAGGCGCCGCCGTCGCGCCCGCCCGCCGCGTACAGTCATGCGCGAGCAAGGTGGATATATTATATCAGTGGACTCACGCTCACGCCGCCGCGGCGACGCGTCATGGGCGCGCAGTTGGTCCAGTGGTTGGTGGCGGGGTCGTAGCACTCGACGGAGCGCAGGCAGGCGCCGCCGTCGCGCCCGCCCGCCGCGTACAGTCATGCGCGAGCAAGGTGGATATATTATATCAGTGGACTCACGCTCACGCCGCCGCGGCGACGCGTCATGGGCGCGCAGTTGGTCCAGTGGTTGGTGGCGGGGTCGTAGCACTCGACGGAGCGCAGGCAGGCGCCGCCGTCGCGCCCGCCCGCCGCGTACAGTCATGCGCGAGCAAGGTGGATATATTATATCAGTGGACTCACGCTCACGCCGCCGCGGCGACGCGTCATGGGCGCGCAGTTGGTCCAGTGGTTGGTGGCGGGGTCGTAGCACTCGACGGAGCGCAGGCAGGCGCCGCCGTCGCGCCCGCCCGCCGCGTACAGTCATGCGCGAGCAAGGTGGATATATTATATCAGTGGACTCACGCTCACGCCGCCGCGGCGACGCGTCATGGGCGCGCAGTTGGTCCAGTGGTTGGTGGCGGGGTCGTAGCACTCGACGGAGCGCAGGCAGGCGCCGCCGTCGCGCCCGCCCGCCGCGTACAGTCATGCGCGAGCAAGGTGGATATATTATATCAGTGGACTCACGCTCACGCCGCCGCGGCGACGCGTCATGGGCGCGCAGTTGGTCCAGTGGTTGGTGGCGGGGTCGTAGCACTCGACGGAGCGCAGGCAGGCGCCGCCGTCGCGCCCGCCCGCCGCGTACAGTCATGCGCGAGCAAGGTGGATATATTATATCAGTGGACTCACGCTCACGCCGCCGCGGCGACGCGTCATGGGCGCGCAGTTGGTCCAGTGGTTGGTGGCGGGGTCGTAGCACTCGACGGAGCGCAGGCAGGCGCCGCCGTCGCGCCCGCCCGCCGCGTACAGTCATGCGCGAGCAAGGTGGATATATTATATCAGTGGACTCACGCTCACGCCGCCGCGGCGACGCGTCATGGGCGCGCAGTTGGTCCAGTGGTTGGTGGCGGGGTCGTAGCACTCGACGGAGCGCAGGCAGGCGCCGCCGTCGCGCCCGCCCGCCGCGTACAGTCATGCGCGAGCAAGGTGGATATATTATATCAGTGGACTCACGCTCACGCCGCCGCGGCGACGCGTCATGGGCGCGCAGTTGGTCCAGTGGTTGGTGGCGGGGTCGTAGCACTCGACGGAGCGCAGGCAGGCGCCGCCGTCGCGCCCGCCCGCCGCGTACAGTCATGCGCGAGCAAGGTGGATATATTATATCAGTGGACTCACGCTCACGCCGCCGCGGCGACGCGTCATGGGCGCGCAGTTGGTCCAGTGGTTGGTGGCGGGGTCGTAGCACTCGACGGAGCGCAGGCAGGCGCCGCCGTCGCGCCCGCCCGCCGCGTACAGTCATGCGCGAGCAAGGTGGATATATTATATCAGTGGACTCACGCTCACGCCGCCGCGGCGACGCGTCATGGGCGCGCAGTTGGTCCAGTGGTTGGTGGCGGGGTCGTAGCACTCGACGGAGCGCAGGCAGGCGCCGCCGTCGCGCCCGCCCGCCGCGTACAGTCATGCGCGAGCAAGGTGGATATATTATATCAGTGGACTCACGCTCACGCCGCCGCGGCGACGCGTCATGGGCGCGCAGTTGGTCCAGTGGTTGGTGGCGGGGTCGTAGCACTCGACGGAGCGCAGGCAGGCGCCGCCGTCGCGCCCGCCCGCCGCGTACAGTCGGCCACGCAGCGCCGCCACGCCGCACGTGCTGCGCGCGCCCGACATCGGGGACACCATCGTCCATGTGCGCGAGCACGCGTCCCATCTGAACACATCAGGTCGTGAACTCGGTTATGATATGACGTATTAGGATTAAGGTGGTTGGCTATAAGACGATGCTGAATGCAGAATGTGCGGCGAGGAAACAGAGACAATGAAATGCATATTGTGCGAATTTCATGCCCTCCTCCCCAGAACTAGAATGAAAGAATTTGGCACTGGTTACCCAGAGCCAGAGGAATTCCAGGCACTACCAATGGGGTCCATCATCCGATTTATGGAGATGGTGGAACAGGCCATGGCGTAGATGCGGTAAGGTGTAACTACACAAAAGATCCCATTGGGCCGAAGTGTATCCGTAAGGACCCCTATTACCAAGATAAGATAAGATAAGGATTAAGGTGGTACTTTATCATTGTAATAGTATTACACAACTAGGGTGGTAAAACAAAGAAAGGCCGAGATGGCAGATGTTTGCGGCCCGGGCTGCAAGTGAGGGACGTAAATATGCGATCGAGGGCTTTCTTTATTACCTCTTAAAATTATCTGACATTAAAATTAATACCAATCCTAATACCATCTACTTGACTCCGGTCTCACCTTATGACGTTCAAAAAATAATTCAAAGTCTTAAAAATACGCATAGTGTTGGTTTTGATGATATAAGCACCAAAGCAATTAAACATGTCAGCGGGTACATTGCAGTGCCATTGAGCCACATAATCAATTTAAGCTATTCCACAGGCATATTTCCAAGTGATCTTAAACTAGGTATTGTTAAACCCTTGTATAAAAAAGGCAACAAGAATATTATTCAAAATTACAGACCCATTACTCTATTACCAGTATTCACAAAAGTTTTCGAGAAATTAATGTATAACAAAATATATAGTTTTTTAGATAAGCATAACATATTGATAGAGGAGCAGAGAGGGTTTCGAAAGAACAATACTATTAACATGGCAATTTACGACTTAGTAGAAAAAGTAATTACAAATCTCGACTTAAGAAAACCCTCCTGTGCAATATTCATGGATATGAGCAAGGCGTTTGACCATGTAGATCACGAAATCTTGTTAAATAAAATGCATAGTTATGGTATTCGTGGAAACGCTCATGACTTGCTAAAATCATACTTAGAGAAACGAGAGCAATATACAGAACTGACGCAGATTTGTGCCACTTCAAAAGAAGAAAAAAAGTTTATCTCAGACCGCAAATATGTTAAATACGGTACCGCAAGGAAGCGTAATGGGACCGCTGCTATTTCTAATTTACATCAATGACATTGTAAAGAGCAGTCCACATCCGATGATATTATTCGCAGATGACTGTACGGTTTTCATAGAACTTAATACAAATATAGATTACGAAAGTGACGTAAATTCAACTGTTTCGGAAATCATTCAATGGTTAGAACATAATAACCTGAAAATTAATTTAGAAAAAACTAGCGTTATGCAATTCACACAAAAGAAAACTGTACCGAAATTGGATGTTGAATACAAAGGCCAAAGTATAAATAAAACTCACGTTACTAAATTTCTTGGTATCAACATAAATAGTGACTTGAAATGGGAGTCTCACTCTGAACACGTCTGTAAAAAACTTTATACATTGTCATACGCATTGTACAAATTAGCTAAGACATCTGGCAACTCTTCCTACAAAGATAGATTACTTAGAGCCCAGAAGCGTTGCATCCGGGCCATCTGCAAGCTTGAACCTACGGAAAGTTGCAAACCATACTTCAAGTCTCTCAAGCTGCTAACATTACCCTGTTTGTACATATATGAATGCTGCAACTTTGTCAAAACAAATCCCTCTCTTTTCCAAGTTGCAGAAACTAATCCTAGAAATAACTTGCGGCCCAGGAAACCGTTAGTACACATAGCAAAATGTAATACCGCATTGATGAGACACAACGTTAACGTGATGGCACCAAGACTGTATAATAAACTACCTACAACATTAAAGAATACCGACGCTAAAAAGTTCAAACTATTTCTCTCAAAAATGCTCTTAGAAAAATGTTATTATACAATTAATGATTATTTTAATGACCCTGACCTTGACATCACCAAATAAAAGTAATGCGTAATCTGTAAGAAATTTATATTGTATCAGTTTAGATTTGACTTCGACATTCTCTTATAATAATTTATGTAATTAATAATTGTGTATGAATTAATAATTGTATTTCTTTAGCTTAAGTTAATTTATATTGTATTTCGTATGCCAAATGGCTCGTCATGGAATTGCTGCTTTTTTTATCATTGTGACCTATTTATCACCTGTGATGACGAAAATAAAGACTATTCTATTCTATTCTATTCTATTCTATTCTATTCTACTATTCTACCTCCCGTGTTGTGTACATCATTTTATGTCTACACATGGCTAGAAACCGGCTTTTTCTGTACGCACAGTGTGCGGAAAAAGCCACTTTATGGCCAGGTGTGGCATAAAAATATTTACTTTGTATATTCGCTCACTAGTATACTGTTATTAACTATACTAACCACTTGTTTCTTTCTCATGTAAGTGAATAATTGTTATTCTTATGAGAAAGAAATATTTTTAAACTGAAGGTGATTCGAGTCGGTTTACCTATATTCCATGCAAACAAAAAGTGTCATCTTTTGCTTCCACGGCATCAGTTATGTTTGATTTGTGTTTTATTTTGCAGCTTGATACATTTGTCAGCACGAAATGGCTTAAGAAGCCTCGAAAGACCAGAATTAACGCATAACATCATTGATCCGACTCGACTCGAATCACCTTAATAATTATAACTCACCGTTCAACTGAATTCAAATAGATCCATCCGTCGTGCCCGCCGACGGCGTATATGGGGGAGTTGGGCCCGTCGCCCAGCACCGCCACGCCCAGCCCGTGCCGGTGCGTGTTCATCGGCGCGATAGTGCTCCAAGTGAGCGACGTCAGGTCGAAGCACTCCACCTGACATAGTACATGGTTGTAGAGGCCGGAGAGTAAGCAATAAACGAGTGAGTTCGAATAAGAGTGCATCTATTACACTTTCGGCCGAGACTAAACGTAGTGCTTTTCACGCCTACTGCGAGGAAACATGATAGTAACGCCCGGCCCGTGCCGGTGCGTGTTCATCGGCGCGATAGTGCTCCAAGTGAGCGACGTCAGGTCGAAGCACTCCACCTAACATAGTACATGGTTGTAGAGGCCGGAAAGTAAGCAAATAAACGAGTGAGTTCGAATAAGAGTGCATCTGTTACACTTTCGGCCGAGACCAAATGTAGTGCTTTTCACGCCTACTGCGAGGAAACATGATAGTAACGCCCGGCCCGTGCCGGTGCGTGTTCATTGGCGCGATTGTGCTCCAAGTGAGCGACGTCAGGTCGAAGCACTCCACCTAACATAATACATGGTTGTAGAGGCCGGAGAGTAAGCAATAAACGAGTTAGTTCGAATAAGAGTGCATCTATTACACTTTCGGCCGAGACTAAACGTAGTGCTTTTCACGCCTACTGCGAGGAAACATGATAGTAACGCCCGGCCCGTGCCGGTGCGTGTTCATCGGCGCGATAGTGCTCCAAGTGAGCGACGTCAGGTCGAAGCACTCCACCTAACATAGTACATGGTTGTAGAGGCCGGAAAGTAAGCAAATAAACGAGTGAGTTCGAATAAGAGTGCATCTGTTACACTTTCGGCCGAGACCAAATGTAGTGCTTTTCACGCCTACTGCGAGGAAACATGATAGTAACGCCCGGCCCGTGCCGGTGCGTGTTCATTGGCGCGATTGTGCTCCAAGTGAGCGACGTCAGGTCGAAGCACTCCACCTAACATAATACATGGTTGTAGAGGCCGGAGAGTAAGCAATAAACGAGTTAGTTCGAATAAGAGTGCATCTATTACACTTTCGGCCGAGACTAAACGTAGTGCTTTTCACGCCTACTGCGAGGAAACATGATAGTAACACCCGGCCCGTGCCGGTGCGTGTTCATCGGCGCGATAGTGCTCCAAGTGAGCGACGTCAGGTCGAAGCATTCCACCTAACATAGTACATGGTTGTAGAGGCCGGAAAGTAAGCAATAGATGGACGAGTGAGTTCCAATAAGAGTCCATCGATTGCACTTTTGGCCGCGACTAAACGCTACATAGGACATTAAGGGTAGTAAGAAAGGGACCACTAACGAGACTCTATTAGAAACCCGACGCTGAAAGCGGAGGGCTTTTAATGACTTGAGTTTGTAATCCCCTTACCTACTGCCCGTGGTACACACAATGTTTTTCATCACATTAGCGAGGAAAATAAGCCTTGGCTGATTTGAAACCTCCTTAGGTTTCAAATCTATTGCTTGATGTTATATCAAATAGATCCACTCGTCGTATCGTATATGAACTTACGTACCGTATTTAAAGTCTTCAACCCATCTCTGCCACCAACGACTATCAGCTTGTTTTGCATCACCGCGACTCCGAATTGCAGCCTCCGAGCGCCCATCCTCATGAAGGACGTCCACGAATTTGTCCGTGGATCGTACATCTCCATGTTACTAGCTCCCTGTCCAATTAACATTAGTTTTAATTTAAATGTTTGTGTGTTGGGTTTTTGAAATGTTTCCTATTTAAGGTCAGCTTTCCAGCGCAACGCTGTTTATCGTTGATTTAAAGCATTAATCCCCCTGGCACATATCTACCATCTCGCCAGAGAGCTACATCGGTGATAAACGGGTATCAGCGTAATTCGTCCCATTCGTTTTTCGTTCAATTCGTATTTCGTCTCATTCTATATTCGTCACACATTCTTTATTAAGACTATTCTTTATTATTTACACATAAAGAATGTGTGACGAATATAGAATGAGACGAAATACGAATTGAACGAAAAACGAATGGGACGAATTACGCTGATGCCGATAAACTTTACCGTGCTAGGGGGGGGCAGATGGGGGTGAGACGGAATGTAGTCGCAATAAATTTTGTATTATGCTAATATGTGTACCGACTTTGGTAAAATTGCAAAAAACTATTAAGTACTAGCGATTACCCGCGGCTTCACCCGCGTTGTTCCCGTTACTGTCCCAAGGGATCTATTTACCGGGATATAAATTATCCTATTTTTCAATCCAGGACTTGGTCTACTTGCATGCCAAATTTCACCTCAACCCATTCAGTTGTTACCCTGTTATATAGTAGTGACATCCAAACATCTTTACAAACTTTCGCATTTATAATGTTACTAGTATGATTAAGCATTGTTAACCATTAAAACTAATCCGAACTAGCCAGGGTTCTTTACCTTATATCCATCCATGCCCCCTATGGCCAACAGACGTCCAATGGTTGAAGTCCTAGGTCTGGTTCTATGTGAGAAGAGGAGAGACCGCCGCTCCGGCAGCAAATGCCACTTTACCGCCTCCATGATCAAAGGCTGGCACTCGGGGACATTGCCACACGCTAGCTCCACTTTATCAATCAAATACTGAAAATGTCAAACATGTATTACTTACCCAATGGCTCACGATTTTTATTAGTGTTGCCAGATGGGCCTATTGTGTAAAGATGTTTACACACATGCCAGAAGGGCTTAAAAACCTAACTTTAGAAAAAACTAGCCGCGCTTCCAAAAGGCATACTTGATAAGAAAGAAGACTCCAAGGAAACTTATCAGCCACGCCTTATGCAAAAGAGAAAATAATTTAAGTTTTTTCTAAAGTTAGGTTTATAAGCCCTTCTGGCATGTGTGTAAACATCTTTACACATTAGGCCCATCTGGCAACACTAATATTGAATTTTTATTTTTTTAAAGTGGGTAGGTTTGCACAACAGTAATTTTGACAGAGGGAATTTATGATTTTCTCAGTCTACCCGCGACCACGCACGCTGAAAAGGGTTACGAAACGTCGGGACTTAAAATGTAGTAATATACGCGATTTAATCCGTTTAAGTTGTTTTATTACTATGAGTGATAATCGCGGAAACCGAATACAATATTTAACAAGACTTGTAAAGCTGACATAATGGAGAACTTACAACCAAGGAAATAAGAATAGAATTATTGGCAGATCAGTGTTAAATTTAACTCTATATCGAAATCCCGGATTTCCTATACTGGAGCATAAAGATATTAATATTTTTATGACTGTAAGCACTCTATTATGTCCGCTTGGGGGGCATTCCACGAAAACGTCTACTTTATCGGGCACGTGACGGTTATGGCAGCTACCTTAAAAACAAATAAAAAGTCCTAAATGACTTTATCAATTCAGTAACCAAGTGATAAAATATTGACATACTATAAATGTACTTCCTAACTTTGTTAGAATAGAAGTATGAAAAAATGGCGTCACGTACCCGACATTCTGGTGGAATGCCCCTTGGCAAGTTTTGCACCGATAGTGCCAACCACTGGTGATCACTAAACTTACCTCAGAGGAAAGAAGAGGCAACTTGATTAACTTGAGAAGCATCGGCAGATGCTGTTCTCGTTTAGCACTGTCATGCTGCACCCACGTCATTAAGCTTTCGAAGACATTTTCTTCAGTAACTACATTGAGATCATCAGATTTGAGCAAGCCGGCCAACTGGTCTGCGTGTAGGGACAAGAATTCTTGGTGCTTTACTACCTGCAAATAACATTACCAATTACAGTAGCATGCTTTAGTTGGCTAGTTCTTATATACTTATATACAGATAGAGTAACTATAAAAGTAGTGTAAAAAAAAAACTAAATACATGTCCCCAGTAGTCTACAAGTCTTGGCTCTACTAGTTGTACTTGCGTTTTGTGACTTGCTGCTACATCTCTGCATTTTGTGTCTACTTTAAAATGAAAGTTGTAACTAAAATGTCACTGAGAGAAACATTTGAAGTACATATCAACTTCATACAGTCGCCATCAGATATATCTGAGCTGTCAGTGTACTCATAAATATCTGAACACGGCTCTAATGCTATGAAAATAGAGCCGTGTTCAGATATTTATGAGTACACTGACAGCTCAGATATATCTGATGGCGACTGTACATGCGACTTTTCCCTGGGTTAGTTTGCTTGGCTTTTTACAAGTTAGTGGTAAATTTCCTAAGTCAAAACCAAAAAAAGAAAAAGAAGAGAAATATCCTAGCAATGATGGGGATATTTTCTAAGCAAGAGGTGTGATTAGAAGTGCTTTTTCCACAAAATATTGTAACCTGCATAAAATGTTGGTAGGTGTACTCCAAGGCACTCTTGTGTAGAGCCAGGCAAGACTGTTGCTCGGCAAACAGTCCAATTCCCAGACAGTTGCAGGGATCCAACTGTTTCTTCAAGAAAGCACAGCATGCAGCCGTGACAGAATTGAGCTGCAGCAGGCTGGCTGTGGACAGGAGAACTTCCACTGTCTCCTCTCTTAACTCTGAAAATTTTACAGTTTTAACCATTAGGCCGACATACCGTGAAACAAATCGCTGCCATCTTGATGCCAAGTCCTAAATACCTAGTTTAAAAAGAAAGAAATTTCATTTAAACAGGTATACATATAGTAACCACCAAAAACATAAATGTAAAAAAGGAGAGCCAAGTTCAATACAAAAATTATGCTAGGCTGTGGGCTTCGCCACAAAAAGAAGAGACATCTAAATGAGTGCCAAGTCCTATGCAAAATCCAAATATGTATTTATAGGAACAAAATAACATTATGAACAAGTATTAAACTCAATTTCTTTGCTTTATAGGATACCTACAACAATTGCTGTTTTTTTAAAATGTGAGATTTTAAAGTAGGTTAGATTTGACTTGGCCAGTTTTCATTACATCAGTCATTTTATAAAGTTATTCAACATTATATATATATATATATATATATATTTTAATTCTGATAAAAACAAACAACAACTGTGACTCGGAGGTTACTCGAAGGTTACTAAGTTATCACCTTTAATGAACAAAACAATGACAATTGTTGTGTCATCTGCAAAAAAGATAGCATTTTTGAGTCACTGCATTTGGCAAATCGTTATTATAGTATAGAAACAATAATGGTCCCAATATACTGCGCCTTGATCTAGAATTATTTACGCATTTATCCTCCGGGCAATTCCGAGATATTTCTACACATTGCATTCGATTTGCCAAGTATGATTTTATCCAATCATGACCAGTGCATTATCTCAAATACCATACCGATAGATTTTTTCTAAAATATGTCAATGACAGACAAAATCGAAGGCCTTGCTCATGTCCATAAAAAGAACACACAGGGGTTCTCTCGTTTATACACTCTGTAATATTTTTCACTAACTGAAATTTGGTAAGTGATGTATTTTTAGGCTTACTAAAACCATTTTGTTCGTTCTTCAGCAAATCACAGACAGATCAGAGAATGAGGAAGAAATTTAAATCTGTTGGAAAAAAGATAAAAAGAAGCTGATTTGAACTGTGATCACCTATTGTTGTTAATATTGTCAATATTAGATGATTCTTATAAGAAAATGAGCACAATATCGAAGGCAGAATATATTACCGATGGTGCCTGTGTAGCAGTAATGAACAAGTGCTTGCAGTGCCTGAGAGTCCACGCGCTCCAGCGTGATCTCTGCTAGCTGGGCCTCCCGCAGCGACCCCGTGAACATAGCGGCAAAGTACTCACTACATGATGTTAATACAATTTTGTGTGCTGATATCCTGTTGAGTGTGAAAAGAATATTCAGTTAGAAGCATTTCAGTGCTAAATACAAATATAATTTTTCGATCTGAATTTAATTTTATTAATAATATTTTATATATATAACAAAGCAGTGAATACAAAAAGGTATGGCTACTTAAACTGTACGTAGGCTTTATCAGATTGTAGTGAACGTTTTGTAAGGATTTTTTTTTTAATTCTAATCTAAGTACAGTGAATAAGCGCATAATATGTCAACCATTGTTACCAACCTTGTTCCGCCCGCAATTAAAACAACATCACACAACTTCTGGGACTGATAATAGCCATATATATTTTTTAATGCAGTCTCGGAATGTCCTTTATCACAATAAAATTCGTCTTGGCTTGAAGAACTCGACAAACTTAACTGGCTAAGTTCGCGAGGTAACCCTTCGTCGATAGAATTGGTGGATATGTTATCCTTGGAAGCTTCCGTTTTCTGGGAATCACAGCCCGACATGATTTGGCAAATTATAATAGGCTCAGCAAAACAATACTTTACACTGAATTCATAATCCTCGTTAGTTTCTAAACAAAGCAAATGTATGAAAACAAAGAAACGTCACACACAGTTTGACATTTCTCTGTCTCTGTATTTTTTTTTTAATTTATTAGGAGCATTGGCAACAAGGATTCATACAAATAGTATTTTTCTACTCATAAGATAGCCTATCACCTACATCATTATCTGTCTCATTTTGAACACATGCACTAGCTCTAGCTAGAATGTGATGGGTAGAGAATATTGCACAATAATATTGTTTGGCAATAAAGGTACTGACACATTTGCGAAAGTATGCCACTAATGAGCACGTGCTCATTAGTGACATGTGTGTCTAGTCATTGCCACTAATAAGCATGCTTAATTCGAGTATGCTCAAAAATTAACTGCTGTTTGATTTGTAAGCATGCTACCCTTTTTTTTTACCCCGGGAAATGCATAAAACTGCATACCACTACGTAACCTAAGGCCATCGGGGGTGACAGCCAGATGTTACGTATTGGTTATGTGGGGCTCTCCGCTACTGAACGGATTGGCCTACCCACTAAAACCCAGGGATGCTACCAACCTGTGCCTTCACGGTGATGCCGTGGGATCACACAGGGTCCGCATGTGTATCCGGTGTCAGTCCCTCCCTCACCGCTACGGGAGGACAAACGCCCCTGCCCCGCAGCCGTCTACGGGAGGACAAACGCCCCTACCCCGCAGACACTCCCGCCTGTCCTTACGGACCGCGGTGGGCCAGTCCTCCGCCTCTCGCCCCCAGCACATGAGGTAGCGGCAGCCTGCAAGGCTGAGCTCTCGGGACGCAGAGGACTAGTCCACCGCCACCACGCAGCGGCACAGGTCACCCGTCTGGTGCCTGCCCGCAGTGCCCCCCAAAAGGAGACGTCGGAGGGATGCTGCCCGTGCCCGACGCTCCGCCCTCGCGTGCCGCACCTGGAGTGTCCTCTAACAGAGGAAACCCGGTGCGGGACCCGCCAACCCCCGCTGACAGGCTCATTCGCAGCATCGGCAAGTGATCAATTAGGGGCCCCTAAGAAATCACTTGCCGTTGCTCCCGGGGTGCACCGGCCAAGACGCTTCCCTTTCCTGCGGATCAACCGGATCAAGAGGAATGAGAAGAATCCAGACACTCTGGGAGGTTTCCTGTCTAGCACCCCAGCATGCTACCCTGTGGCGCGGGTGGAAGGGGGTATGCTTCAAGCTCGTCTGAACGTACCTCTAGCACAACTGCGACACGCAACTCTTTGGGCCGATACAGACGGACTGCAACCCAAATGCAACTCCCTACGATTTGTAGGGGATTTGTTAGGGAATTGCAGTTGGGTTGCAGTCCGTCTGTATCGGCCCTTTGTCGCGCGACAAATCCTACCTTACCTATCTCTTTCCACTCAATATAGTCTGACAGTGACAGATGATGCTCAGTCGCGCGAGATACGAAGTCGCGGCCAGTTATGCTAGACGTACTGGTGCTGTAATACCGCAGAAAACCGAATTATCTTGGCCGAAAACATGTGCTTATTAGCAAGTGTGTCCAATCGTTTAATTTGAGAATGCTCAAAAGTAGCAGGCTTGTTTCTGGCAAATCTGGACAGCTTCAGAGCATGCTTAAAAGCAAGCTTATTTCTAAGCAAATGTGTCAGTACCTTAATGCAGTGATTTTCAAACTATTTCATGGCAAGGGGGTCGCCCTTTGTATACGAAAATATTTCGCGACCCCCTATCCTCCACAACGTCTAACTTGAATTTTCCGTTACACTTTTGAGATTTTTTTCCTATTTGCCTGAAGTTTCTCGATCCTCGCGACCCCCTTCTAGAGGCTTTGCGACCCCCCAAGGGGTCACGACCCACACTTTGAAAAACACTGCCTTAATGAAATAAGCCCGGTGAATGTGCAGCCATGGAATATACACGCAGATGATCGGCGTAGTTAATTTAATCATCACCCCGAACATGGACGCAGTTAATGCCCGGCCGCGTATTGTACAACTGATAATTCGCGACCCCAAAAATGGTCGCGGATTATCGGGCTGCGCATTATCACCCTGTGCAAATCGTGGCTTCCAATTATCGCCCTGAACCAAACTTGTTCAGCCCAATAAAGCGCGGCCCTGGCGCGGCCAAATAATGCCCAGCCCGATAACGCGCAACCCGATAACTGGTGTACATTGCTTCTGATTCAGGGACTCTAATTATCACCCTGTACCAAGCATGTCTCACTCCGCGATTTTGTTTCGCGGTAATTATTATTATTCCTTGCCTAATGCATTAGGCAAGCTCAGGGCTGCGCCGACACCCGGCAGCGCCTGTGTGCGAAACCTATGAAGCCCAAAGGAGGGTTATGTGTATGACCGGTATGTATGTATGTAGGTATGTATGTATCTATGTATGTATGTACGTATGCATGTATGTTACCTAACTGCGGCGAAGCCCAAAGGAGGGTTATGTGTTTGACCTGTATGTATGTATGTAAGTATGTATGACGACGCGTATCAAAACAGTTATTAACGTCACGCAAATATTTTTTTAACTACCTCTAATTCATTAGAAAATTCATTCAAGCTATAATAATTATTTTATTTTTGTGGACAACCCTAGCGGTGGGCGTGGCGACAAGAAAGAGCGCGTGTTATGAATTATAGTGAGAAGGTAGGATTCGGCGCATTTATGTGACTCGAACGTGGGGTTTGTTAGACAGTGCGACTTCTGTACCAAGTAATAGTCTGTGCGGAAAGAGAATAGGCGTGGCGAAAAACGGAACTAACCTAACCAGTATGGCCACAGAACAGAAAATACGGCACATACGGTACAAAAGCATTACAGCGCCCCCCAAAATTAATCCTATTCTCTTTCCGCACAGACTCTATTACTTATTCTATGCCTGTACCGATAATGCCCAGCCCGATATTCCCCGGCCCGATAATGTACAGCCGATAATTGGTGTCCACTTTTCCAGCAGGTCAACGAAGCCTCGCTGCTGCGAAGGCTTCTATTTCTGCTCTAAAGGACACAAGCTGACTAACAAACCGAACCAGGGCCGTATTTGGGGGAGGGCAGGCGGGGCTACTGCCCCGGGCCTCCACAACACTTCCGTAATAAATAAGGGCCTACACTAGTCCGTTAGGGGCCTCCGCTCCTTCGTTGCCCCAGGGCCTTCACACCTCCAAATCCGGCCCTGAACCGAACCTAAAAAAAGGAGGCTTCCAACTATCGGGCCGGGCATTATTGGGTCGAGCTTTATCACCCTGTACAGATCAGATAATGCTCGACCCGAGAATTCGAAGCCATTGGGTTCTAATTACTGGTCACCAATTATCGGGCTGAGCATTATCACCTTGTGCCATGGCTTCGAAATATCGGGCCAAGCATTATCTGTACAGGGCGATAAAGCTCGACCCGATAAAGCCCGGCCACGGCCGCGTATTATCGGGGCTGTACATTATCGAGCGGGACTTTATTTTGGCTGTGCATTATCGTCTTCCGTATATTCCAGGGTCTATACTCCGAAACATTTCGTGTGAAGTTCATAATGCCCCACTCATTCAAATGTTCTATAACAAGAGAGTGACACGTTTTTATTTACCGTTTAAATCTTATCTTACTCTAACCCTTGTGTAACAATCTTTTTCTATAGAATCCTCCTAAAGCAATACCTAGTTTTTTTAGGGTTTCTTAGTCTACAACAGTGGTTCCTAACCTTTATAGCCACATCACCCACAGGCCCCCTCTAGATTTGTATCATTACCCCTCCAAAAAATTGGTAATACAGACAAGTATATTGAGAAAACTTAATTTTACCCCTAAAGGGGTAATTACCCCCAGGTTCGGAACCACTGGTCTACAAGGAAATGTTATAGTTCCGTCCGTCTAGAAGTAGGTAGTAGTAGTGTCTGATCGTCTATCTGCCTGTGGCTTAGCTCAGAGTAGGTGGCCGATTCTCCGAGCGTTTTGACCGCGCGGTTTGACAATAATTATTGTCCGACGATTATTTACTTAACGAAAGGACAAATCGTGACAATTTTGATAAAACTAGACTTAAGCTCGGGACTGTTTTTGGGTTTCATAAAAAGTTAACCCTAGGCATCGTTTTTTTGAACAATATTTACTGAGGCACTAATGACGAAAATAAAACGCCGTAAAAACGCTGAATATTGGCCCAGGTATTCTAGTCTTCGAAAGCTGTAATTTATTATAACATTGCCGGCCTTTTTTAATTTCCATTAAAAAAAAATCCATTCCACATTCATTTGTAACACGGCATCATGGTGTTCAGCCATTAAAAAAACAATAAACGATTTTTGCTATATTTTGCAGTTTTTAGGGTTCCGTAGCCAAAATGGCAAAAACGGAACCCTTATAATTTCGTCATGTCCGTCCGTCCGTCTGTCCGTCTGTACGTATGTCACAGGCATTTTACTCAAAGACTACATGATGGATATTGATGTAATTTGGAATATAGGTGTCTTGTATGAGCCGCTACTTAGTTTGGTAGTTAAACAACTAAAATAAATATTTTTAGGCGGGGCACTCCATATATGTTACAGAAGCTAAAAAAAATTTTTTTCAGCCAATATCAACGTGTGCTACATAGTTCGACACACTCTAAGGTTCCAAAGTAATGATTTTGATTAAGTGAATGTATTTGGAAATAATTGCTCCGAAAGTTGTGTAAATTGTGTCCCCCCTCTATCTTCTAAACCGTGAGTCCGAAAAATATGAAAAAAATCACGAAGGTAACGCTTAATTAGTACTTTCAACAAAAACTATTTTCAACAAGATCGAATTAGCCGTTTTTGAGTTATTGCCGATAAACTGCGCTTCTCAACAAAAGGACGTAATTGCTATGAAGATACGCTCTATTGTTGTTGTACTTTTTTTTACATCGTATTTTTTACCTTAAAGTTACGGCTATGGAACCCTACACTGAGCATGGTCCGACATGCTCTTGGCCAGTTTTATTTATATTGAAAGGAAATTGAAATATTTTTCATTCTGTAATTCTGCTTTTTGCCTACTTTATTTTTAGTGTCTCTAGAAAATAAAGTTTGATTTTTTGGAGTGTTTTTAATTTATTTCATTGCAAATTTGACAAAAGTACTATATATACCTCGGCGTGAAATGGTGTTGCCAGCCTCGTAACTATCTGGCCTCGCGTTCAGTCGGCCATCTATATGTACCAGGCCGGCAACACCTCACTTCCTGGCCTCTGTAGTAATGTAGGTACTATTTGGCGTGGCTACATACTTCAATGAGTTGGTCAATAAATATAAGCCGCTCGCTGTGATACATTTATTTCATGTTAAAAGTACGTTTCGGACCAAAGATTTTTTTCAATAATTGTTCTAATAATTTAATGTTTTATTTTTTTTCCTCGCAAGTCTGTTGAAAAACGTCGTAGGATACTCGTGGACATTGGTCTTTACAGTCTCGGCTATTACAGCCCTCGCCTAACAGCTCGGGCTGTGCAACACAGCCTCGACTGCAATGACCAACATAGCCCACTCGTATCATAATGTAGGTACTATTGCATTATATTGTATTCTACTGTTCTTCCACTCCGATCAATTAAACTGACCAACTGAAACAGGTCAACTATTTTTCTTTCCCAACGGCTCAACTATTTGGTTCCCATCCTTGACTTAACAGTTGGTTATACAGGCTGTCCCTAAAACCAACGTCAATACGCAAAAGGGCTGATAGACCAACTCATAAGACACCAGATTAAGTAAATTTGACTTTAGAACGGGGAAATATTTAATTACAACAATAGTATATTTCTGTCCTCCGGCCGGAAAGCCTTAACTTTCGGGCCGCTCGCTGCGCCAAACGAAGTTGCCGCTCTCCGGCTCCGTGGAACAGAAAAATAGTATACACACCTTGGCCAGTAAATAAGAAAGCCTCAGATCGCATGTTCACAAACCTCATCTTTGAATTTCTTCGCGGATGTCTAATAACCAGAATAACCTGAAGGATGATTGCCAAGTATCACCATGTCGTCATTTGTGTTTGTTTAAATAAAACCTTTTTGCGCACTATACAGACTTAGCTTACACAGAATCTACTTGCATGCAAGATATTTGGAGAATAGGTACCTACCTACGCGGGAAATATCGAAATAAAACTCTTATGTCATCTGGCTGAGGCATTTATTAACATTTATTTTTGTTTTTCATTTTTTATCTTAATACAACATACATAGTAATTAACAATACATAATAAATAGTCCAAAAGTATATTACGCCTACAAAATAGCGTAGTCGTTATAAAGCCACGTTCACATTGCGGAGTCGACCTTGAATCGAAGCCTGTTAGGGGAACTATTACTGCTCGGTACAATTTTGTTTTAAATTATCACTTTAGGTGTAGGTCTCTCCTTCAGACGGCAAGCTGATTTAGCATAATCTCGTTATTTCATTCAACACTGCAATTAATGCGGTTCTGTATATTTTAAAACAAAATCGTTAAGCCATTTCCTCCCCAGCTCGAATAGGAAATTAAACAGCATACCTACATATAAGTTAGGACACAGGGTCGACTCGGTAATATTGCACCTGACTCATTAGATTATCGCCATATGAGTTGCATACATATTCTGCGAAATGACAAGTCAAGTGAATTCGTGCATGACACGGCTAAAACGCAAAATATTCTCGGAGAGAACAAGAATAAAATAATGAACGTAGTTAGTTGATGGGCGTAGTCTTGACGTTCAAGTGTGGGAGTCGCTTCGTCATTTAGGGGAGCGGTCAGTTTGACGCCAAGGATACAGTCATCGAGCCCAGATCTGACAGCGCGGACAGACGACAGTATCTGCAGGTCTTAGGTATTGCCACCCAATAGCGCCACAGTCAGCTTCGGTGTCAGTGACTTCGACAGTGCAGTAATAAATTAAGTAATAATCGTTTGTCTTCACATCGGCAAACGTAACACTATGAGAAAATATATACTATGTAAATCTCTATCTAGTGGTAATCAAATAGATAATATGTATCTACAAAAATAGTTGCATTTTTAAATTAACAACTATCATCAAGGAAAATGGCTGATGAAAATTTCAATTCTTCGTAACCAGTATTCACTTAATTTGCATGTTTATTGCGGGCAAAATTTCCGTAGCGGTTTGTTAGTGCATCTAGTAATTGACGAAATTAAAAGTATTTAATGTAGTTAATGATAACTAACAAGGGTGACATCTAAAAATATTTCACTTCAACAATAAATATCGTCGAAATAGTTTTTTTCCCATTTGAGCGATTATTGTTATTTGAGTATATCATGTCTGAGAAATAGGTTGGTATTACAAATATGTATTTTGAACTGAGTTCGGAAGATTCCATGAGCATACGTTTTTACTTCTTGAATATTCTGTATTTATCGCACGTAATTTGCGAAATATAAAAGTGACTAGAAACTTTGATCAACATTTAATTTACCTTCTTACAGGTTAAAGGTACTTAATAAATGTGTAGAAAAATTGTGCTCATAGTCGTGTGCTTACATAGGTAATTAAATAATTTTATAACAATAACTAGATAAATATAGTGGTGAGGTGCGATGAAGTAATGGCGCGGGCGCCGCGGGCCGCGCAGGCGCCGTGCTCCCGAGGCTACAGCTTATAAGAACGACCGTGGACAACGATTAGCACTTCATATTTTATTTATTCCTACGTACACAAGTATCCATAAAATTGACGAAAATTGCTAAAGATACTGAATAAAATAGGGACAGTGACAGATTTGTGATGCGGCCTCCACTCTAGTTGAAAATAGAACCTTTTAGGCAGTATCTTAGGCTTCAGACGACTTCCGATTGCTTTTAATTAGGTTTGACCCTCGCCTGGTCGCCTAACCCTCTTTCTAGGGAGGATGCCGCACAACGCAAGCATACGATTAGGCGTTAGCTAATCTGTAAACGTGCAAAAGTACACGAGGCTAACAATAAATGGTCTAGCCGGTCTAAACTAGGTAGGTATAAATAAGATGCGTCCATATTCAATAGAGACTAATTTGACATAATACATATTTAATTTATAAGTAAATTAATTATAATCACATTGATAGGTACATAGTCTACTCGCGAGATCATGATTTGCATCTTATCCTATAGTATTTAAAATATCACAATAAATTGCTGTGCATATACAAAACAGGCAAATTTCGGGTGCAATTACATTAATAATATATCCATTATAGGTAACATTACGGTACAATCTAATAAAATATATACAATCACACTCCTTGACGACAAAATTAAAGTGAAGAACAATGTTAAATGCTTGAAATTCAGATGAAATCTTAACGAAAACAGAGATTTTTTTAAAGTGAAAGAATTCACCATCCGTTACATTCCTCTCCTAAAAAAATCATTAAATAGGCAGGTAGTTAAAAAAATATTATAACATTTAAATGAAGACTGCATGTGCATAATCTGTTTGTTTTTTTTTCAAATTTCGTTAGTAAACAAATACGTATATAATGAAGATTTAGCGGCCAGTGGGTACCTTTATTTCATTAGGTATATTTTTGGTGAGCCGTAGTTTACACGCGAAAAACGTGTGCGTGAACGGAGCTCTATGTTTTACGCAAATGTTAATTTATACTGTGCTGCGTCATTTAACTTTGTCCATGGACTCATTGCCACAATGATTGGTTAGATTTGAGAAGTTTATTTCCTGAATTTAACAGATAGGTACGTACGTAATCAAGTGAAAACTCAAAAAAATGTCGATATCGTATTTTTAGGCGATAAAGTCTAGTTGAAACTAATTTCATCAAAGTTATTACATTATGAAGTAAACATATTTTGTCTTTTTCACGGCGTTGTGTATATGTGAACTTAATTTGCAAGTAAACGATTTAAAAGGGTATATATAAACACCATCGAGTCTGCTGGCTCAAGAACAAGTGTTCTAACAGACTATGACGTTGTTTATTTGGATTTAAAATTGGAATTTGTTGTTACTGTAGAATTTTCTGTGGACTGAGTATATAAACAATAATATATAATCAATATGTAATACTTTGATGTGCCTCCATAGTTCCGAAATAGCTTTATCGTGGCCTACTTTAGTTCACATCCTAATCTAAAAATAAAAGCTATCTTATACTGCTATCTTATAATATCTATTCTAGGTACTAATGTTATCGAATATATATTACAATTAGTAATTATAAGCAAGGATTATATTAATTAAACATTGTTCTAATTTTTTGGAGTCATTTAATTATAACTAAGTATATTTTGAGTTTCTGTGATGTTATGAACAAACTTAATTAAAATAGCAAAGACAAAACAAAGTAAGGTACACCCAGAGTTGCTGTGGACCTTGGACGCAACTGTTCCGTCCATCCAGTTTAACCATTTCTTTTCTAATTTTTAGAAGATTTTTGAACTAAAGATAAAATTTAAATTTCCAAAGCTAGATGTTACGCCTAATCTTAAACAGGTAACGTGCTTATTTTTAAAAATATACTACGTAATTTGGTGCATTAGATTCCATTGAATACATCTTACCTAACTAAAATGTAGACAGAGCCTCTACAGTCTACCTAAGAATAGATCTATCACGATATTAATAAAAGCCCTACATTTACTAATTGCAAGAAATGTCTACCTATCTATACATATACTCCGATCGACTACCACTTGACTTTTACTATCAAGTATTAGTGTCTTATTCAGTAAATCTTCAATTAAGATACGATGATGTAATGTATCTTAGAAGCTACAATAAAATATTTAATTTCAGCGTTTGCTGTTTACAACTATCGTTAAAATTACGTATCTACTTAATGAATACAAAGTGGATGTGAACTAGAGCATTATAATATTTCTTAATGTATTAACGCCATCACCAGTGGCAGTTTATAGTACATTACACAACTAGTGGTAATACGAAGAAAGGCCGGGATCGCAGATGTTTGCGGCCCGAGCTGCAAGCGAGGGACGTAAATATGCGATCGAGGGCTTTCTTTATTACCTGCCGTGTTGTGTACATCATTTTATGTCTACACTTGGCCAGAAAGCGGTTTTTTCCGTACGCGTAGCGTGCGGTAAAAGTCACTTTATGGCCAGGTGTGGCATAAACAGTTTAAATCAATCTTTATTAAAAGTAACTAAGAATGAATAGAAGAATCACCAAATCGTTGTACCAATGAATCCAATTCTTTTTTCGCAGACTTGTACTTTTTTGAGAGTTACGTACATAGCCGAAGTTCTATTGACGGCTAAGTTGGAGCTTTAGCAATCTGAGTAAATTATAGGTAGTGAAAATTGGAGATCGCCGTACCTACTAGGTATAGGTAATTATTCAAAACGATATTTTCATATAGGAACCCATTTGACTAGATGATGCTGATCACTGTTCATAAAATAATCTTAATTCTAATATTAAATTATAAAATCAATCATGCTAGGTAGATTCAGTCGAAAACTTTGTGCTTAAATATTGTAAACTAAAAAATAAGTTGGAATGAATCATTATGTACAGTATAAAATTATATATTGAAAATTTGAGTATATTTAAGGGAATGAAATAACGCCATCTTAATAACTAACGTTTTACATAACAATATACAGTAGCTGCCTTATTCGAGATGAAGTTAATTTAACTTTACTGAAACATTATCATATCATAAGCTTTTTGTCAAAAGTTGGAAAGTGTCGAGCCGTTATGAGCCGCGCGCGCACCGCGCGTCGGCTTGAACAAGCTCCGTTCGTTTTGTATAGGCCGCGAGAGTAAACCAACTCAAATACACAAATTATTTATAATATTCGTATTATTTACATTTTAGAGCATTGTTATTTACGTTACAACCATCATAAAGTGTGGAATGCTGTAACTTATAACAGAGTAGAGGTAAATACATCAACAAATCGACAAACAATGTTTTGTCAGATGAAGAACTATTCTAAATTTAATAATATAATGATCTACCGACTAACAATGTCGACTACCAGTCTCACATTTTAGTTTAATAAATGCTAGAAGGTACGAAATATTTATGGAAAATAAAATAGCTGCGGAGAGGTTACTTGGGACGAAACCAGATCGCAACACTTCCTCGTGCCAACCGACGCGTTCTAGCGCATCAACCACAGACCAATGACTTCACGTCGCGTCTGTCCGCTCGAAGTCCTTACACACTACACTTTAAGTGGTCATGTTTTTGGCATAGACTGCACCACTACTTGATATGTTTCATTACGTTCGATTCAACGCATCTACGAGTAATCATGGCTGGTCGCGTCCGGAACATCGGGAAGTAAATCGCAGCGTTCACTATTCGGTCATAAGAGCACACTGGCTTGAGTGGAGGATAATAATGATGAGGTTGGCGGAGATGTGGCGGGGTGTGGAGCACTAGGGTCGGGTCCGGGGGCTTAGCGGCCGCGCGCCCACCGTAGCAACGCGTCCGCCAGCACGTCCAGGTGTGCCTTGGTCTGCAACAAATCAAATATATGACGCTATGCAATAAAAAATATGATGGTGTAGTCTCGTGTTACAACAAAACAAGTGAAACACGGAAGGCAAACGAACCCGAGGACGGTCCCCAACCGGATGGAGCGATCCAGTGAAAGGTCAACAAAAAAGAAAGAGGCAGATTATAAAAATTAGGTGTAGACCATCTACATCCACCAATGACCACGATCCTGAGTCACAAGGACCACACCGCACCACAGAGAGTCTCGTGATAAACACAGCTGGCACCTTGTCCAGAGCTGATGAAAAAATAACCTTATAGAGTATGTACGGAAAGAGAATAGGATTAATTTTGGGGGGCGCTATAATGCTTTTCTACCGTATGTGCCGTATTTTCTGTTCTGTGGCCATACTGGTTAGGTTAGTTCCGTTTTTCGCTTCGCCTATTCTCTTTCCGCACAGACTCTACATGTGTGCTAAAGGCACTTTTTGCCTTACTCCTTCAGGCAAATTTAAAAATAAGTTTCTATAAAAAAAAATATTTTTGAGCTCTTATTGCCGAATTGTACTTTTTCATAATCACAAACTCCACGACCAAGCAAGACTAATCAAATGAGCCCAAACATTTATGTTATGTACATTAGATAATCCTATGGCCACCTTCCGACTCCATCATCAGATCAGCTCAATTGTTTCATAATCTTGCATTGTCTCCAATCTTACTCAATATGCCAAATTTAAGCTCAATCGGATACCAGGAAGTGGTTGAAAAATACTTTGCAAATTTTGAAATCGCAACTTACTTAAGTATAATACTTACACACATACGGACGATGCAAGTTAAATAAAAGCTTGTAACAAGTATTAAGGCGCGTACCGTTTTATAGAACATGCAGGCTTGCCGATCCTCGTCCTCGCCGTTGGGACAGTCGATGAAGCCGTCGCACAGCACGTGGTCGTCGATGCAGCGGTAGCGGCCTTGCCGGTCCGGCGTGGGGCACGCGAAGCGCTCCATGCCGTCCGCGGCCGGCGGACATTCTGGAACAAATAACACGAATAAATTTAAAATTCAATTAAAAAACCGTTTGTAAAGGCCCTAATTTATCAACTTCCTGAAAGAGCAATTTCTCAAGATGATTAATTCATGTTGGTTCAATCTACAGCCAGTGATAAGTATAGACGCAAATAGCAGCAAAACAAATTTGATCATGGTTCAGAAGTTTCATTAATTGATTTTAAGTACCTAATTCTACTTTATAATTCAGTAGACACTTCAAAGCGAAGGCGAGTATGGGGATTTGAAAAGTATTCTGAAGTTAATGGAACTTTTACAGGTTGTTTGGGGGTACACTAGGAAGACTATCCTAAATTTTCGACTTAGAGGATCCTATGCTAACGTGAGGATTGTCATTTAAATGTCACTTTGTGCACACTTCGTTTTATCTCCAAAAACGCGTGGAAATGTCGGTATAGTTATCTTATCTTGGTATTAGGGGTCCTTTCGGATACACTTCGACCCAGTGGGATCTTTTGTGTAATTACCCCTTACCGTATCTACGCAGTGGCTTGCTCCACCACCTCCATAAATCGGGTGATGGAACCCAGTGGTAGTGCCTGGAATTCATTGGCTCCGGATAGCCCGTGCCAAATTCCTTCATTCTTTGTCTGGCGAGCGCGTGACATTCACACAATATGTGTTTCATTGTCTCTGCCTCCTCGCCACACAGTCTACAGTCTGTGTTGTCAGAAAGCCCCAACTTGGCCAGGAGTCCTTTGACCCCGAAGTGACCTGTAAACACCCCAGTTATGAGCATGAGTTGCCTTCTGCTGTACTTCCACAGTTAGTTGGACCAGCTTGGATTGACTCCTTCCATGAAGAGCTTCGCATGCCTCAGGCCCGCAATGCCTTTCCAACTCCTGTTGGTGCTGGTATTTGGCATGGTCCTTGATGGCAGTCGTTATGGTACCCTGTGAGAGTCTTACATATGATTCTCGCCCTACGAAATTATTTGCTGAGCCCTTTCTTGCCAGCTCGTCTGCATTTTCATTGCCGACGAAGCCTTCTTGCCCAGGGATCCATATCAGTTGCACCTTGTTTTTCCTTTCAAGCTTATTTAAAGCTTGGAAGCCATTGTACACCAGTCTGGAGTCTACTTTGGCAGCGTCAGCGCTTAAAGTGCCGCTTGATTGTCGCTGAGTATATAGATGTGTTTCCGCTTGGTTTGCCTGTCTATATTCTCCTGGACACAAGCGATTATGGCATATGTATCCGCTTGGAAGACAATTGCATAACCCCCATGTTGATGCTGATATTGAAGTCCTTAGCATGAATGCCTGCTCCCGTACCGGATTCCATCTTAGACCCGTCTGTGTACCATATACTGTCTTTGCCATCCGAGATTGGTGGTTCGCGACCTTCAGCCCATTCGGCCCTTGTGAGAACTTGAACCTCGAAGTTCCTTTGGAATACATACCTCGGCTGCATTTTGTCTCAGCCCATGGCAGTTATTCGGTCCAGGAAATTGTTCATTTCCATGCTTGTGTGTATAGTCTTCGGCACCGCATGGTTCCAAAGACCCATTGTTTTTAGTTTGTGCAACGATTTGCGGGCTTCTGACTGTATCACTATGTGTAGCGAGTAGGGTGGTCCAAAAAATTTTACTTACTTTTATTTTTATTTTTTGATAGGCCACCTCCTTATTTTGTTACACATATTATGTTGATAAAATACACCAAGTTTTGTAATTTTATCTCAACTATAAAGCGGTGCTCAACGATTTTGAAATTTTTAATGTTGTATGAAACCTAAAAAAATAAAATAATTATTTCTCTGATTTTTATTTCAGTAATTGTTTTTACACTGTTTGGGCATGTGATTAATAAAATGTGAATTCTAAAAATATTTTTATTTAGGGTAGGTCTAGAAGTACCTCCAATGCCACCGTTGGCGTGGTTCGAAACGCCCCTATTATAGCCATGCATGACGTTCTTTGTACTTTCGCCAAAGCGTCTTTGCAAGTGCTTTTCAATGTCCTTGGCCACCAGACCAGGCTGCCGTACAAAATGACAGGTCTTACCATCATGGTATAGATCCATCTTAGTACCTTGGGATTTATTACGGTATTGTTGCTTTAGTACAAATTAATTACATAAAATTTGCTATAAATTATGTACTAATGTCAAAGCACTAAAGACTATCCAAAAAACAAATGTGCCGAGAATCAGTTCGGCATCTTAACGGGTAAGGCAAATAAGTACAACGCTTGAAAGAACGCCCCTGCATTTTTGAGTTGCATCAAATTCAACATCTTAGTTCGCTGTAACTATCATACCTACCTACAGTAAAAATGAAAAAATAGAATCTAGTTTATAGAAAAATTAATGAACCTAGTTAATTTGTGCTAAAGCAATTACAGGGTGATTCGCGAGACGTGAGCAGGATCAACCCTACGGCTTCAGTAAACTATAAGCTACTGTTCCGTAGTCCAGTACCTATTAGTTAGATTAACGGAACTTTTTTTTAGTGTTGATGACAAAAAGTTTTACATCATTTAATAGAAAAAGGTTTAATTTTACTTTTAGAGGGACTATGATTGCAAATTGCAAGTAATTAACTTTTGTACTTAACAAAAAGTAAAAAGAAAGGAAAAAAAATTGTGGGTGTTTCACTTAAATACGACGGTGAACAATCCATTAACGTTTACGGAATCCGTAGGGTTGATCCTGCTCACGTCTCCCGAATCATCCTGTATACTAATATTTCCATGTGTTATTGAGATAAAAGCAAAAGTGTGCAAAAAGTGACATTTACTTAAATGACAATCCTGACGTTAGCACGGGATCCTCGAGGTCAAACATTTAGTACAGTATTTCTTGTATACCCCCAATCAACCTATAAAAGTTCCATCAACTTTGGATTACTTTCCTGGTGAAATAACATAACCGCTGGATTATTAGAAATAAACCTTTATTGCAAAGAAATTGGTAGATCTGTTCCGGAGAACGGACTGCAAACAAATAAGTACCTACATAAATGTAATTATTTTCCTAGTTTCAAGAAATAGGATATTTTAAAATGTTTGATTTTCAAGTGACGTTTTTGTTTTCAACCGGCAAATTTTGACACAGCCGCGCTGCCATTAATTGCGGCGTAAGTAATTCATTGATAGTGAAATACTCAACTGAAATGGTGTAAAAGGTAGATAACGGATTTGCACGTAGACCTATGTCAACATTACGAAGTTGAAACATTCGTATAAAATTTGGGGCGAGTATATCGTTCTCGGCAAGTTTCATTCAGTCCGCGCGGCAGGCTACTCTGTCGCGAGCGAGCGTCTATTTTTAGAAGCCGGGGAAAGTGAGGCCGGGGCTCCACTGCGCGCGCCCTCTATACACCCCTCTATCTATTCACTTTTGTGGGGACTCGCCGGCGTGCTGTGCATTCGTAAGCAGTTGCCCGATTGTTCAGGTAAACCGATGCCGTCTGAAGAACGTATACAAGACAGTTAATAGCGGCTTATCTTTATTTCGTTTGGAATTTAAAGCGGATCAGTTCAACGAACGTCCTTGCTAGAAGCTCGGCTCTGTAGCGTCTATAAATAAATAATCTTGAATGGTGAGGGCGAATAAAAATGATGCAAATGGCCTTTGTAATGCGAAGTAATTTAAAAGTGAAATTACTTTGATTATAACTATTAATCTTTTCGAAATAGCTTTATTTTTAAGTCTTCATTAATTTAATTTTTGGCTTGCGTCTTCAATAAACAAAATAAACATTATAAGTAAATATATAAACCTAACAAGAGTTCAAGATGGCTAACTTATAAAGCGAGTAACGTCGTATTTCGTGATATATCTGAAATTGAGTAAAATAGATTATTGATTGCTTACTTGTACGTCGTGCACCTTACGATTTCGGTGTGCAAATGTATGTAACAGTTTAGTATTTCATCTTTAAAGCTATAATTATAATCAAAACATTCTAAACCATGTTAGATAGCTTTACCTTGCTCGTTTATATTATAAAATATACCCGCGTATAGGTAGTTGATTATCGTTCAGTAAACAAAAGAGACGTGACAGTATCAACGGTGCGATCATCCCTACTGTGATTACTTAACTAGATTTCCCACAATTTAACAGAAATCAAAGCTATTGAAAACGCTCGAGTCGTTACCTTTTGAAAATGGAAATAGCTTGATTAAATATTCCTATTAGAGCTTCAGTCAGTAATGAAACATTTATTCCTTGGAGACACGTTGAGATATTTAATTATGTTTGGGATTGTAATACACGGGCATATGTGTGCACAGTTCACTAAAAAAGTAAATGTGTCACTAGTCACTAGTTATAATGTTTTTCGAATGAAGACAGGCAGGAGTCCCCAGGGTTGTAACCGACCAGAATTTGTCACTCACAGCATGCCCTGGCCTCATGTCCTTCTCTACTGACCCTTATCTTCGAGGATTGCCCATAAAAGGTACATAAAAACAAAACCCAATGATTTCGATTGAGTTTATGTCGCGCTCGTTATCGCCGCAGTGACTATGGCCGTTTTATTTCGCTATTTGTTTGGATACGGAAACAACTGAAATCCAATAGACTATTAAATTTACGCGCTGCATGGAAAATACACGGACAAAATGTAAATTGACTTTTTATTCCAGTGCACGGTGACATTGTTCCGAATCATAATCGAGTCCAAACTACTTAGGACAGTATTCTATCAGCAACCACATTCCTCCATATAATGTGAATTTATCTATTAATATTAAGTAATGTACAAACAATGTATAGTCACTTGTAATTGGATACGTCACTAAAGGGCACATCCTTTTGTAAATTATTAAGTTAGTTTATTAAGGGTCGGGCTTAGGATCCTTGAAGGAATTATCGTGATCTCCAAAAGGGAATTTTGTTAGCGACTTTTAATATGGTTACTAATATTGTTTCGCCTACATGTATGCTAGACAAAGGAGTTTATACGGTTCCTTAAGAACATGGCAAAAAGGCTTTGTCTCGTTGAAATAATCTCGCTTTGATGACTATTTTTGGATCACATTATTATAACAAAATGGGATTTATTGTTGTAAAAACATAATAAATTTACCTCGACATTTCGAACATGTCGCAAAGTCCATGGTTGCGAAGGGACAAAATGCATGTACGGAAGGGAAGGAAACTATGGATGTCACGACATGACGACACATCCGAAACGTCTACGTAAATACAAAATGTTTTTTACGCGAAGAAGTCCTATTTTGTTATAATAATCTGACCTGTTGTATTAATCTATCTTGACAGAAAGTACCAGTAAGAAACGAATTCCATTTGAATAAAGCACATTTAATAATATCTGCAGAACCCTATAATCATGTATAATATTGTTCCAACTGGTCAACTGAAATAAGTTAAATGCTATTGAAAGACAAAGCCGCTTGGGACCTAAAACTTATTATTGCTATTTTATAAAACAACCTTATTTGTTTTAGGAGGGAGTACAGGAAGTTGGAGTCTATTTTTGTGCCCACTTCAGAGCTTAATTTATTATCTATCTACGTATCAGCGCCCACACACCACACTTGGTGGGCAAGAGTAAATAGAAATCTCGTGACTCCATTTACAAGTGATAAGGGCAAATTCTTTGTCACGCCCGATAATACTTTAGTTTGGTTAGGGCTACGTTTCTCAAACTTATTTGGCAACACAACTACGGTGCTTGAAAATAAAAACGATTTTATACATTAGATATTTACAAACATTAGACAAATTATTAAATTACATCTCACATCATCTCTCATTCTCTCTCGCTGGCTTGTCACTGCTGTAATAGGAGTGGGGCCAGGGGACACTGCGTTCGCGCATGTCTTAGAGTGGTGCCACAGACCACTAAACCTTTTTTACCAGGTTTAGTGGTCTGTGAGTGGTGCTAAGGCGCTAAGCCTTTCAAACAAAATGGTACAGAGGGCGCTGGTATCTCCAATATGAATGCATTCAAAACTTACGTGCGGTGACGTCAGAAGCTAATTGGAGAAATTGGATAACTCGCTGTCCCGGAATGACAGAGGTGCGGGTTCAAATCCGGCATTAGCTGTAGTCGGTCGTATTTGATTTTTCAATGCATTTGCTCAATGTATCTATAATTATTAAATTACATGTTTGTGAAAATCGGCGCATATCATGTGAAAACAATAATTTACCTGATGTTTATGTCTTGAGATACGCTCACCTCGCCTTAGAACACAAGTATTAAATATAATAGTATTATAAACAGAGCTCCAATACACAATACATGCGAATATGCTACTGGATTATGGTATCTAATTCGTCCCGTTTTTAATTTCGTTATTTTAGCTCCTGTAGGTTTAGTCGGATATTATTTTGACGGAGCCCTCGTGAGTATCATAAGGTTCCTCGGAGAACACTTTTAGAATGGCTGGGTCAGAGCAATGTAAGTAAAAGGACGTGGGCGTTATCTCATGTGAGTGTGTTGGTAATCGACGGATCGAGAGCGCTGCAGACTCGGCGGCGCCGCGGCCGACCCGACGTGACACCATCCACTTTCAAACTTGGATTAAACTAATACCGACATAACATTGGGTTAGGTTCTGGGCGAGACTGAATCAAGCCACATGCCCGGCAAACATGTGCCACTGTCGTTAGCGCTACATGTTGTTGGAAATTATTTTACTGGTCATTTTAATCTCGGTTATTCATCGGTTATCTCTCAAGCAGTAGGTACAGCAAATTATATCTCTAAATTTTTTTTATAAAAAAATTCTAACAGCAACATTTAAAACATAAACATAATTTAACTAATATTTGTTTTGTATACTTAAGTATACAATACAATTATTATTTTATTACATTCTTAGAAATTAGTAGTGGCATATTAATGCCTGATATACATACAAAATGATTTAAATTTTATTTATGCCACCCCAGGCTATAAAGTGGCTTTTACCGAACGCTATGCGTACGGAAAAAGCCGCTTTCTGGCCAAGTGTCGACATAAAATGATGCACACAACACGGGAGGTAAGGCTAGTTGTGCAATGTTCTATTTAATTTAATATTACTGTTTGGTCCAGCGGTTAACTGGGAGAGAATGCCTAAATAAATAAAACGACGTGACTAAAAAAATATCTTTATGAGATTTTTTCGCCACGGAACCCTCATAATTAATTGGCACGACGGTTTCTTTACACACATGTTGTACATATAGTGTTAATTGACATTATCCTAGTTAAATAAATATCAATCCTATACTTTAATGTTTAGTCACATATTTATGTACAACAATTTTAAATAAAGACCGAGTACTCAGGTCAACCAAACCCATCGTTCATAAAAAAATCTTATTGGCTTTGTGACGTTCGAATTCGACCTGACGTACTTTGTGAACAAACAACACTCACAAACACGTCACTCCATTACGTCGCATTGGCAATTAGGGCACTATAAAATATAATGCACTACTTCTATGCCCTACTGAACTAGTAACAAATAAATAATATAAATAAATATTAGGTGACAATATTACACAAATCGAACTAGTCCCATAGTAAAGTAAGCTCAATAAGGCTTGTGTTATGGATACTAGACGACGATATATTTAATAAATACAAATACTTAAATACACAGAAAACCTCCAAGACTCAGAAACAAATCACACAAATAATATTTGCTCTTACCGGGATTGGAACCCAGGACCGTCAGCTTCGTAGGCAGAGTCACTAACCACTAGGCTAAACCGGTCGTCAATAACGTAATAGTAACTTGTGCTTTATTTACAGAAACAATTCAACGCTTTGACTGCCTATGAAGTAAGCTTAAGGTGATTCGAGGCGGTCATTCTTCATAATAACAACTGGGTCATCATTCACTTCCACGACACCCATCATGTTTAATTTTATAGTCAGACTAAGACTAACGCTAAGTCTGCAGAGGTCGAAAAAAGGTTTTATTGCAATAAACACACATGGCAACATCACAAGCAAGATGAGTAATTAGTCTTGATACTTGGCAAATATCTTTCCGCTTAATAAATATTCGGGACAGTCTTGCACAAATTGATCTAGTCCCAACCAAACTAAGCAATGCTTGTTTACATGTACATATTTCAATATAATATTTAAATACATTGAAATTTTATACGACCCTGGAACAGACCCTTAGTTTGGTTGAAACTACATCGATGTGTGCAAGATTTACCCAGATATTTATTTTAGTAGGTATGTAGACACATTTTGTAATAAACGGAAGAATTATTGCCAAGGACCAAGATTAAATAATCCTCTTGCTGTAGTTTCCGCATGTTGCCATATATATATTTTTTAATAAAACCTTTTTTCGACCTTTGCAAACTTGTAGGTAGTCCGACTATAGCTTGGTACATTTTGTGTGCGCGAAATAACGCGAAAAGTCTGCAGCAAACAAATCGAGCATGTCCACATATGAGTACATTTCCTGTATTGTTTTCTGCTTGTTGATTCATACGTTTAACCTTTAAGAAGTTTGCAAAAGTACAGAATTATTAATCAACATGAAGTAAAGTTGGTTAGTTTACAAATTGAAAGTAGTTCTCAGCATTGTTCAACGCTTAAAGCTACATTTCGCTACCCGCAGCTGGGAGCTCGGAGCGAGAGCCTGCTCCTTTGTTTCTATTATTGAATTTAAAAAGTTTCTTTCCACTGCAATCTGCGAGTTTCTTCAGATTCTCAGATTAGATAGAGTCTATCTCTATAAAAACTTTATGTAACTGTGCCGTCTTAAGATTGTCTTTTAATTACATTCCTTGATAGGTAGCTGTATAAATAACTAGCTTTTTAATATAGCCAAATAACTTTATTACTTTGATATTTAACTTAAATTGAGTAGTTGAAACTTCTTCAATTAAAATTGAAACTAACCGTAGGGCCTAATTAAAGATAGTTTACTTTTCACAGTTTAAATATTATGATTACAAATGTTCTTCAATTAACTAATTTTTTTTCAATGTAGAATCAATAATACTACTTTAATAATTAACTTATTAAATATGTGTAATGTATTTGCCTGGGACTTTGTCCGAAAGCTTAAAATATGTATATAGACTCTCCTTTTTAGGGTACCGTACCAAAATGGTAAAAAAAGGAATCCTTATGATGCGACTCTGTCTGTGTGTCTGTCCGTCTGTCCGTTTGTCACAGCCAGATATATCAGTAACTACTGCGGCTTCGATTCGATCGATTTGAAATTTGGTATAGTTTTAAAAGTCGCTAACCCGAGCCGAGCGTAAATAAAATACTATAACATTTTTACTTTACGTTAAAGGGGTCGAGATGGGAGGTTAAATTTTTTAAGTTGGGCTATTATATTAAGTGGCGTAATGAAAGGGCCTGATTTTTAGATTTGAAATAAATTTTTATTAGTACGAAAAACGTAAATAAATATCCTCCGCCCCCTATTATCTTCGAAGTTACTGAACAGAAAAATCTGTAATAACTAACAATTATTAATATTATCCTGAATATTACAGTAGAAATATAACGGTTTTCCTAACTTGCGTTGTTTTTTAGAAATTCGCAAAAATCGTAACCTTATTTGCTATACTACTAAACTAACCGCGACCATAGGTTTGAAGTTAAGTTTGTCCCATCATACAGTTTATCTTGAACTATTCACGTATCTACTTACGAGTTTGTACGGAACCCTCGGTGTGCGAGTCCGACTCGCACTTGACCGGTTTTTTACTGTAGTCTGGTACCGTTACCGTTACCTTCATGCCTAGTCACCTGTATGCCTAAATTGTTTTAAAGAACAAAAAACATACTTTTAGAATGCAAGACACCTCCAAATACTATTACAGTCACTTTCTTAATATACATAAGTATATGTTCACTTTACCGAATGTCATTTTTGAAAAACAGCACCGGCCGATAATGTAATTATAATCAAAATACATAAACAGTAATCTTGATGATCGATAACAGCAAATCACTCCTCCTTTCATGGTAAGAGGTGCCCTTAATTGAGAAATTGGACAAATTGGATAAACATTAGCTGTAGGTGGGCACTAAGCGAGGCAACCCTAGTTAATGGATTTCTCTTCGGAATTAATCAGAGTTAGAATGCAGCTCGAACGGTGTTTTTCTAGCCGAGGGCCGGGACCGATAAATATTTACGACACGTCGCGGTACGTGCCCCGCAGCGGGCCATGTAGTCCGGGAAATTCTGAATGGGTTGTATGGAAAATTTACAACAATTCTGATATCGGGGATTTATTGAGCATAATATACTTGTGCTACAACGATAATAATTTAATTTCCCCAATAAAAACATTACATACTGATTTGAAATTATACTTTACTGAGTTTCTTACAAACAAGCATCGAAATATAATAAGTATAGAAGCGTAACTGACGCTGAAAATTACTACGTGAACGGGGGCGGAGCTAGTACTTACTTAGTGCCGAAGAAAAAACGAAAGCGTGAAATGAATATCTCACGTCAGTAGGGTCAATCTTATCACAGATTTTTGTCTTTTAAACGATATGCAACCTATCCGAAAACGACGTCTACTCAAAGTTTATATTAATATTTGTATAGATGACTTTAGACTCAAACGAAGTAAACATTTAGTTATCCACACCACTTGATGCATAAGACTGAGTTCCATACATTATAATTCGATGCAAACAAGATAGTCCAACGACCTGTTTAAGGTCGCCGGAAGTCGATGGAGGCAGAAAGTGTGCGACCGTTCGTTGTGGAAGTCGTTGGGGGAGACCGATGTTCAGCAGTGGTCATCTCAAGGTTGAAACGATGATGATGAATGACGTGTTTCTTAAGCCCATTAGTCCCGGGGCAGAGGTTTATCTTCCAAACCGGTAATCGTCTGTGATATTCACTTGCATTATATTATGCCTAAAGTGAAAAAAAAAAAAAATTTACCCTTAAATGACTGTACTAGGTTCACGACGCGATCGAGCTTCACTGTGCGCCGCCGGCTCCTAAGCTCCGCTTCGTCATTCATTATGCTTGTAACTCGCCCGATCCTCCTTTAACATTCCGCTCTCCTAGCATTGGCTTTAGACAGTTGAACCGACTGTGGATTTTAAGAACTAGAGTCAGGCCAGCCGTTTGTTTGTACAGCGGATTAGGTTCAGCCCTCTCTTTCTTACCGCGAAACGCCGATGTAAAGCGTACGCCAATTTCTACCAGGTACCGAGTAATCCGACGTATTGGAACGAATTAATTTTAATATTTACTATAAATAATTGTCAGTGTTCCTTAGTTTTAATGACATGACGATGTGATGTGACAAGGTGCAATCAACGCAAATAAATGATATTATATCAGATGATACGATAGCACATGTACAGTCGGCGCCAAAAGTAAATGATCATATACAAAATTTCAAAACATGTTATGTCATTATGTTTTTTAAGAGCTACATCAAAATGGCAGTAAGTATTAACTGACCAAATAGTTAGTCTGAAATGAGTGATCATTAAAAAAATTACAACAAGAAGAAAGTGATTAAGCAATATGTCTTTAAAAAATAATTAGAGTTATAATATGAAGTTCATCAAAAATATGTCATCAATCTGCAAGAAGGATCTATCTACATGTTAATAGGAGTTTGACCAAAGCAGTGCAGTGCAGACTGGTCATTGCATGTTTGTCTGACGTTTTATGTTGCGAAGTATGTATTTAGATTTCTAATAATTCAGTTCTTTTTGGGACTTTCGCCGTTTTTTTAGGGTTCCGTACCAAAATGGTAAAAAAGGAACGCTTATGGTGCGACTCAGTCGGTCTGTCCGTCTGTTCTAGACAGATATCTCAGGAAGTAGCTGCTATCGATTTGAAATGGTTTTAAAAATCGCTAATCGGACTCTACTGAATATAATAAAAATCTTATAACTTTTTTACTCTTTTTTAAAGAGGGTCGAAATGGGATGTCGAAAATTTTACTTTAATTTTTTTTCCCTTTCCGGCTATTATATCAAATAAAAGGGCTTAGTTTGTAAATTCCAAAACAACTTTTTTTTCTTAATCATGTACCTTTTGATTTAGGATGAAAAACGTTCAAAAAAATACCATTCCCCGCTAAGTTACTGAACAGAAGTGGTGTGATTGGTGGAGCTTGAAGCCTACTGTCAAAAAGACCTTTCGCCACCCTGCTGCCAACTGGTGGGCTTATGATTTCTAAATACCCTCATTTGATCGATGCTAACCGAGAATCTGTCATGTGTCGTAAGAGTTCATATTTACCTCGGTACTATAATCATTTATATATGAAACCGAATTCTGTTACAATATTTGATATAGAACTAGTATTCGAAGAACGAAAATTTAAAGGTGATCACTTATTTATGACGTGTTAAGAAATCACTTTGAAGTACTACGCTGCCACAGTCATTTTCTTTTTTTATTTACCCATTATTTTGGATTTTTATTTCATCAGATATATTTGATGTTGGTACCCGATAAATAATACCGTGTTAGCAACCCTTAAAGCCTGTTAAAGGATCAATTAACGTCCAATTAAATGTTTATTTTTAGAAAGTTCAACGCTAAACCAGCCTGAAGTATTTTTATGACTTTTTATACGGTCATAGTAGTGACATTTTGGGTTTAGTTTCATTAGTTCGGTGATTTTAGTCCGGTTCATATATATATTTGTTTGAACCGGACTAAAATCACCGAACTACTGAAACTAGGCCACCTTTTGAAAAGACTGGGTAAATATATTTGCTTGGTTTAGCATTTAATGACCATGACATTACCTGCTTAGGATTAGCATTATTAATTGATTTAGATAGGTACTCGAAAATTTACCTCTATAAATGACAGCTGTCTAAACTGAGCATACAGGGGACGGACGGATCGAGGGCCGTTTTCAAAAAAAGATGTTCGTAGTTACGGGATCAATTTGACAAAATGTTGATTTTGTTTCTTTCATTCGATTTCATCATCATGATTTTGATTAACATTCGTTAGACAAAGGAACAAGATTAACCGTCGTAAGTTTACGTAAGTACCTTTCTATGGCAGTTGCGTACCTCGCCCTTACTGTTTATATCTAAGGCTATTGCAAAGAAAACACCACGAGGAAATCCCCGCCTTTAAGGGCGCGGCCACATGTCCACGGCACGACGCCGTCAACGGGCAACGGCACGTTGCACGACGCGACGACGGAGAAATCCACGTTGCCGCGACGTGGAAATATACGACGCCGCACCGCGTAAAGTCACGTCGCGGCACCGTGAAATTCCCCGTTGCGGCAACGTGGATTTCTACGTCGTCGCGACGTGGAATTTCACGTTGGCCTGAACCGCAGTACATAAATAGAGCAGTATGGAAGCTAGGCTTATTTTTTGAAATAAATACCTACGCTCCAATAGAGCGTTAGGGTTGTCGATTTAATTTTTGTAAAATCACACGTATTTTGCTCTTGTTGGTTTTAAGAAGAAGCATGAAGAAAAAGCAAAGAAAAAGAAAATATTGGATAAAACCATATCTTTCCGTTATGAATCATGATGGGACTCATTTCATAAGGAAGTACGAGGCGTTAAAAATAAGTGATCACAAGTTTTATGATTATTTTAGAATGTCTGTGTCAAGTTTTGAAGAACTATTATGGAAAATATCACCTCGTTTAAAAATGCAACACGTATTTAAGAAACCAGTTGGACCTCTGGAGATGTTAGGATTAACGATAAGGTAAGAATTAAAAAAATATATAGTATCGTTTATTGTCACTCAAACAAAAATGTTTAGATATTAAATCAGCTTAATCAAAATTGTAATTATTTGGATATAATTAACACTATAAATTAACAACTTTTATATATTAATGGATAATGAACAACTACCTATAATTATAAATGTGCGTTCCCATTGAGGGTCCACGTTGGAATTTCGAACTTTTGAATGTGTCAGTCTTTAGTAAAAGTTCACAAACGATTGTAAATTCAACCACTACTTTGTAGAAGTCGGCACTCAAAAGTTACAATCGATTAAAGGTGGTCCCTCAATTGAAACGTTATGTGCGTTCCCATTGAGGGTCCACGTTGGAATTTCGAGCTTTTGAATGTGTCAGTCTTTAGTAAAAGTTCTCAAACGATTGTAAATTCAACCACTACTTTGTAGAAGTCCGCACTCAAAAGTTACAATCGATTAAAGGTGGTCCCTAAATTGAAACTTTATGCGCGTTCCCATTGAGTGTCCACGTCCACGTTGGAATTTCGAGCTTTTGGATGTGTCAGTCAGTCTTTAGTAAAAGTTCTCAAACGATTGTAAATTCAACCACTAATTTGTAAAAGTCGGCACACATTAGTTACATTCGGTTAAAGGTGGACCCTCAGTCGTGACTGTCAGGTATCCATATTTAATAATCTACTTAAAATTTACAACTGCTGTAAAAGGCCACTCTTAGTAAAAGATTTGTACAACTAATTTCATTAATTGTGACTCCTTTCTGCTAACTTAATAAGAACAAGTAGCATGCTGAAGGTGGTCCCTCAATTGATCGCGATAAGTTCACATTAAGCTAGAACAATAGTAATATTTAAAATATAGGTGTGACTGAGAGAGACTTAGTAAAAGTACTGGAATCATTGTAAATTCAATCTTTAGTTTGTAAAAGAAGCCATTCAAAAGTTACAATCGATTAAAGGTGGTTCCTCAATTGAAACGTTTGTCATAGAAATAAATCAATTTACGTATCATTTGGTTGTTAAATAGACAATTGCTCTTTAGTCTATTCGTTAGTAAAAAAAAATTACTAACTATTGCTCCACCGAACAGTATAAACAAATGTACTGTTTTGCATGAAATAATAATCAAACGCCTGAGAAGAAATACTACGGTCCAGGTGACCACATATTAGGATTTTGTAGGATAAGTAAATAAAAATAATTACTGTTTGTTGACGTTATTTATTTTTTATTTTTAAGTTTGACATATCTTGTCTTGGCTAATCATCATTTGAGACCGGATTTGAAGTAGCAATATCTCTCTCTATATTAAGTATTATGGATAGTGCAATTTGTTAAATACATGTCATGTTGGTTATATAAGGTCTTAATTTTTACTGTGCATTGTGCAGAAGAAATATTAAAGAAGAAGAACTTAAAAAAATAAACCATTTCAAAAATTAACAAACAATGTTTTTATTTATTATCAGTATAATTTTTGCCCAATATTTACAAAAGCTTCCAAAAAGGTTTTTACTTTTTTGTTCCGATAAGTAACATTATTACTGTGTGTAGCAAAAATAATAAATTGTACCAGTCATATCCATATTAATATTGAGATCGCTACTTCAAATCCGGTGTCTAGTGATTATTAGCCAAGATATGTCAAACATTCTTAAAAATAAATAATAAATAACGTCAGCAAACAGTAATTATTTTTATTTACTTATCCTACAAAATCCTAATATGTGGTCACCTGGACCGTAGTATAGTATAGGTAATTTCACGAGAGTTGAGGTGAATGATTACACACACAGCTATATGAAGTACTCATTGCAAAAAAAGTGAATGAATGATATGAATGAGTGAGTAATAAACACAAGGCTATAGTTTAAACAAACTTTTTGGTCTATCTTGCAATTCACTGTTGAACCTGCTATCGGTATGAAAAAAGAACAGTAATTTCAAAATCCCGCTGTCATTACATGACAGTATTGTTGTGTGCGTGACCTCAACTTTCGAGAAATTACCTATATTTCTTCGCAGGCGTTTGATTATTATTTCATGCAAAACGGTACATTTGTTTATACTGTTCGGTGGAGCAATAGTTAGTATTTTTTTTTTCACTAACGAATAGACTTTAGCAATTGTCTATTTAACAACCACGAACGTATACGTAAATCGATTTATTTCTATGACAAACGTTTCAATTGAGGGACCACCTTTAATCGATTGTAACTTTTGAATGGCTTCTTTTACAAACTAAAGATTGAATTTACAATGATTCAAGTACTTTTACTAACTCTCAGTCACACCTATATTTTAAATATTACTATTGTTCTCGCTTAATGTGAACTTATCGCGATCAATTGAGGGACCACCTTCTGCATGCTACTTTTTCTTATTAAGTTAGCAGAAAGGAGTCACAATTAATGAAATTAGTTGTACAAATCTTCTGTCTGTCAGTTCTTTTTTCATACCGATAGCAGGTTCAACAGTGAATTGCAAGATAGACCAAAAAGTTTGTTTAAACTATAGCCTTGTGTTTATTACTCACTCATTCATATCATTCATTCACTTTTTTTGCAATGAGTACTTCATATAGCTGTGTGTGTAATCATTCACCTCAACTCTCGTGAAATTACCTATACTATACTACGGTCCAGGTGACCACATATTAGGATTTTGTAGGATAAGTAAATAAAAATAATTACTGTTTGCTGACGTTATTTATTATTTATTTTTAAGTTTGTTTGACATATCTTGGCTAATAATCACTAGAGACTGGATTTGAAGTAGCGATCTCAATATTAATATGGATATGACTGGTATAATTTATTATTTTTTCTACACACAATAATAATGTTACTTATCGGAACAAAAAAGTAAAAACCTTTTTGGAAGCTTTTGTAAATATTGGGCAAAAATTATACTGATAATAAATAAAAACATTGTTTGTTAATTTTTGAAATGGTTTATTTTTTTAAGTTCTTCTTCTTTAATATTTCTTCTGCACAATGCACAGTAAAAATTAAGACCTTATATAACCAACATGACATGTATTTAACAAATTGCAATATAGTCATATCCATAATACTTAATATAGAGAGAGATATTGCTACTTCAAATCCGGTCTCAAATGATGATTAGCCAAGATATGTCAAACTTAAAAATAAAAAATAACTAACGTCAACATACAGTAATTATTTTTATTTACTTATCCTACAAAATCCTAATATGTGGTCACCTGGACCGTAGTATTTCTTCTCAGGCGTTTGATTATTATTTCATGCAAAACGGTACATTCGTTTATACTGTTCGGTGGAGCAATAGTTAGTAATTTTTTTTTACTAACGAATAGACTATAGAGCAATTGTCTATTTAACAACCAAATGATACGTAAATTGATTTATTTCTATGACAAACGTTTCAATTGAGGAACCACCTTTAATCGATTGTATATTTTGAATGGCTTCTTTTACAAACTAAAGATTGAATTTACAATGATTCAAGTACTTTTACTAACTCTCAGTCACACCTATATTTTAAATATTACTATTGTTCTAGCTTAATGTGAACTTATCGCGATCAATTGAGGGACCACCTTCTGCATGCTACTTTTTCTTATTAAGTTAGCAGAAAGGAGTCACAATTAATGAAATTAGTTGTACAAATCTTTTACTAAGAGTAGCCTTTTACAGCAGTTGTAAATTTTAAGTAGATTATTAAATATGGATACCTGACAGTCACGACTGAGGGTCCACCTTTAACCGAATGTAACTAATGTGTGCCGACTTTTACAAATTAGTGGTTGAATTTACAATCGTTTGAGAACTTTTACTAAAAACTGACTGACACATCCAAAAGCTCGAAATTCCAACGTGGACCCTCAATGGGAACGCACATAACGTTTCAATTGAGGGACCACCTTTAATCGATTGTAACTTTTGAGTGCCGACTTCTACAAAGTAGTGGTTGAATTTACAATCGTTTGAGAACTTTTACTAAAGACTGACACATTCAAAAGTTCGAAATTCCAACGTGGACCCTCAATGGGAACGCACATTTATAATTATAGGTAGTTGTTCATTATCCATTAATATATAAAAATTGTTAATTTATAGTGTTAATTATATCCAAATAATTACAATTTTGATTAAGCTGATTTAATATCTAAACATTTTTGTTTGAGTGACAATAAACGATACTATATATTTTTTTAATTCTTACCTTATCGTTAATCCTAACATCTCCAGAGGTCCAACTGGTTTCTTAAATACGTGTTGCCTTTTTAAACGAGGTGATATTTTCCATAATAGTTCTTCAAAACTTGACACAGACATTCTAAAATAATCATAAAACTTGTGATCACTTATTTTTAACGCCTCGTACTTCCTTATGAAATGAGTCCCATCATGATTCATAACCGAAAGATATGGTTTTATCCAATATTTTCTTTTTCTTTGCTTTTTCTTCATGCTTCTTCTTAAAACCAACAAGAGCAAAATACGTGTGATTTTACAAAAATTAAATCGACAACCCTAACGCTTTATTGGAGCGTAGGTATTTATTTCAAAAAATAAGCCTAGCTTCCATACTGCTCTATTTATGTAGGTACTGTGGTTCAGGCCAACGTGAAATTCCACGTCGCGACGACGTAGAAATCCACGTTGCCGCAACGGGGAATTTCACGGTGCCGCGACGTGACTTTACGCGGTGCGGCGTCGTAAATTTCCACGTCGCGGCAACGTGGATTTCTCCGTTGTCGCGTCGTGCAACGTGCCGTTGCCCGTTGACGGCGTCGTGCCGTGGACATGTGGCCGCGCCCTAAAGAAAGAAGATAAAATATCCCAGCGTCTACGGCGTAGCAGCTACGGCGTAGGCGGTCCATACCATGCTACGAGTGGAAAGTTCAACGTGGGCAGGAGATGTCTATCCGGGTAAAATATCGTCATTGCTTGGCAGTGCTCCTAGTAAAACAGATAAATTTCTTGTGTTATTCTTCACTATCCATCAAAAAATAATGACTATTGAGAGAAAAGTTCTACTGGCACTATTTTTTATGCTGCGCAGGGAGCTTATGATGGTATTGTCACGCGATAAATATGTATCAAAGCATCACAACTAGTATAGATATTCAGAAGTGATGGATGCTTTATCTTTTACTCATCGCAACGAGGTCTGCCATCGTAGGCTTGCAGGTAACCACAAAGCATACAGCTAAACCTACCTATTGACTGTAAAAGATACAGAAACTAAACCAATACAGATCACCACCATTTATTGTAAGGGACTACCTTTAATTCTTTTTTTTTAATTTTGGTATATCTTCCTTAGTAAGGACATATTTACTAGGGGCTGAATTTACTGATTAATTTTGTCCCATAAGATTATTAATGTATAGTGACAAAATTCGACATATGTTGACATAACTTTATTTACTTGTAATACTATCACGAATATGTGGTTAAGGTTTGTCAAGTTACTTGGGCCCACTGTATATTTTGTAACAATCCCAAAAAGTTGAATATTTTTTTTAGACAGAAATACCATTTATGAAATTGGGAATTCCATGAAATGTCGGCAATTCATTGGTAAATCTTTCCAGGCTAATAGGCTTGTAAAGGGCACATAAAACAGAATGGATAAACGTTTTTGCTTAATTGTGTAATCTTGGCGCAACTTGCGGCGTAGGAGTTTGACAAAATGTTTATTTTCGGTGTAAGTATGTGTTGTGAGTCACTGAGAAATCACGAGAACCGCGTGGGCGTGGGGTGAGGCCCATTTATCATTTTAGTGGCGCTTTATTGCTTGAATGGGGCGCCGATAGCGCCGCTCGATGCTCGGAACAAGCCGACGAGCCGATGCCTCCAATCTTTCACAAGGTGATAAATAGATGTATACACTACTCCGCTGGTCTATTGTGGACATAAACACGAATGATACGAGTGAAATTTCGCTTTAACTATATTCGTGATATCGGTAAAAAAGTGAGTGAAGTGTTCGATAGACATTCCATTTTTAAAATTCGTAATATTATGTACGGCTTGCAAACTCATTATTTGCTTCGCTTACAAGTTTGATTAGGTAATCTTGTACACTTACAATTTTATCGTGATGATGATTAATCATTTTCCGTGGTTCCGAATTTAAGTAAATACAGAGGATATGCGTGCGACTTCGTTCGCGGCGGTCACAGTAGTTGGACAAAAAGTATCCTATGTGTTAACTAGGGTCACCTACCTGTATACCAAATTTCATGGATATCTGCCTATTCGTTTTTATGTGACGAGCGCACAAACATATAGTCTTACTACGATTTTATTACATACTAGCATTTACCCGTGGCTTCGCCCGCGTTGTTCCCGTTACTGTCCCAAAGGAACTCTTTACCATATAAAGTACCCTATGTTTCCATCCAGGACTTGATCTATTTGCGTGCTCAGCTCAATCCATTCAGTTGTTACCCCTTTATTTAGTAACAAACATCTCAACCTTCAAACATCCAAACATCTTCACAAACTTGTGCATTTATAATATTAGTGTGATGTGATTATGTATAGATACTATAATTATTATGCTTATGCGTTTTCTTACAAACAGTACACAATACAGGCAAGAGGAGCTTTACTTAATTTTTTCACATATAAGGTAATGTAAATGGTTTACCTTTTTTCTAGTTTTAGTCATTTTGTGATATAAATATACAATAGTACATTACTGCAGAGGCCGGGAAGTGAGGGGTTGCCGGCCGAGTACATATAGCTGGCCGAGCGAAGCGAGGCTGGCAACCCCATTTCCCGCCGAGGTATGTATAGTGCTTTTCTCAAATATGCAATGAAATAAATAAACTTACTATAATAACCTTACTTACTATTTTATAACACAAACTTTCTGCCAGAAAGTGACGTTAGTGACATATTATATCCATAGACAATGCAAAAGCTGTTTCAGTTCACATTTTTACCGCGAATATTTAGATGAAATATTTTAAATGTGTATTCGTGCAGTTAAAATTGCAATTTAAAATTGTTTATAATGTGCCGGCCTAGGCCGGCAATGTAAGTATGAAATTCCATTACGTGCCAAGTGTCAAGCCGCACCGGAAACGAGTTTTTTATAATCATATACCTATTTAAAGTGCGAAGAAGGGTACTGTTAAAATTAACCTTTCACTACGACTTTATAAAGTTATGCAACACCCGGGTAGTTCAGGTTTATTTTATAATTAGTGTTTCTCCAGTAGTACATGGACTTACAAAGTTAGATGTTTGGTTTAGTTTTATAAAATGTTACCGCAATATGATCTTTAAAGCAGGTAATATTTAATTTTAGAGCGTCGAGACTCAAAGCAAAGTATAAAGACGAAAAAGTCGTCCAACTTCGGCCGTTAGGAGTGCGCGCGATGGCACGTTTGTGTGAGTGCGATGCATACTGGGGCATTCTTACGCATTCTTATTTCTTTGCTTGTAGTGTAGGAAGAAAAAAATCCAATTTTTACGAATTTTGCGTCTCATATCAGGTTCGGATTTTATTGGAGGAAAACTAGCAGTTATTTCAAAAACTTGTAAGATTTAAAATCGCAAAACAGAGGCAAGGGGAAATACTTTGTTGACAAAAAATAATTTGTATATTTTTGTAGGTGTTTTGTATATTTTTCTAGTTTTTAACAATGACAACTGTCAAAAACTTGATTTAATATCAAATACCTAATTGGCTAGGTTTCATATTTCTAAATGTAATTTGTTCCCCCGAGAAATCAAGCTTGGTGCTAATCCCATTTCGTAAATAGAATTAAAACAATACGACTTCACCTATCTGACGGTTTTGCCCTTGGGGCGGTTGCTAAGCAATTAAGCATTGAAGTTTCAGTAAATATATAATATGTCTACCTATATTAATACTGAATTTAAAAAATATGATAAAACAATTTAATTTTTTTTTTGGTATGTCATCGATATTTGGCATCGTTTTAGGAAAGGCCGAGGTCGCAGAAGTTTGCGGCCCGAGCTGCAAGCGAGGGACGTAAATATGCGATCGAGGGCTTTCTTTATTACCTCCCGTGTTGTTTACATCATTTTATGTCTACACTTGGCCAGAAAGCGGCTTTGGCCAGGTGTGGCATAAAACATATTACAAACACTGGCAGTTGCTGCCATCTTGTAAACAAAACGTAACTAGCGCCGCGGTGGCAGATAAATATATTAATTCAATGTTATGGCGACTCTTAAGTCAGGCGTAAAGCCGGATTTACACCTGTACGTTTTACTTACGTAAGTGAATAAATGTTCATTCATCCATCAATATGAATTTAGGGTAGAAACATTTAAAAAAACATAGACACAAAAGTCCATCAGAATAACCTCCTTCTTGAACTCGTTTAGAACGATAGAAACAATACAGTGTTGTTTCAGCAGCTTCAATGTAACCTTTGTTAGGGGTACCGACGATGCAGAGAGATAATAATAACAGTGCGTGAAGCGAGCGTGCAGTGACCGCACCGCGCTGCGCCGCGCCGCTGAGCTCCCGTCTTCAGTTACATTTAGCTCTCTTTGACCTATACAGGTCGCTCGTTACACTGAATCGAGCTCTAAATATATACACAACCCATTAATAGCTAGACCGTTTGTAACTTGCACTATAATTATATCTATGTCACAGAAGTGTGGAGTCAAGCTTCTCCGAGGGCACGCTAATAATATTTTTTCTACTGCTGTACTTTTATCTGTCTTTTACTTGGTAACGAACACTAATATAAGAATACATAATATGAGTTCAGAGACGTCTATACTCTATTCCCCATAAAAGCACTCGTGTCTTTATAGTCGCAAAAAGATACTGCTTAACAGACAAATAAATTCCTGAGGTTTTTAAGAAAAACAAATTGTGACCAACAAAAAAAAAGGCAAGCCATCGGCGTCTCTGGCCGCGTTACCATGTTACTGTAACGTTATTATTAATGTAAAAATGTATTTATAAACAAATAATTATGATCGACCTTTCTATTCTCAGCTTGACCCTTCTGGTATAAATATCCCGATCGGTTGTAAGGAGGGCTACATAATTTAGTGCGACGCGCATCGATCGATGTGAAATCGGATACTTGGCCTATCTCGTACTATCGTTCAAACACGTTTATTAATGGCGTGTCCTTGATGACGTTGAAAATTGGACCATGATATGAACTTTGTGAACTATATGATTATGACAGGATTGTCTTAAGTTGTCAAACATTTAAAGCTGTCTTAAAAAGCAATTTTGATTTGAACAGATTTGGCACTATTCTATCCAGTCAACAACGTTACGGAACACGTGTTTCATTAAAGCGTTTGTGCTTACACAAAAGTGCTTTAGGTTTTGAATTAGATTTTTTTTCGTAGACTATATCCAGTATTTAACGCTTTTGCTGTAAAACAATTTTTGAATTCTCCACTTTTAATCGATTTTTAATATAATTTTACAGCTCAAATAATCAACACTAGCACTTAATACTCAAGAGCCGTGTGTAGATAGTTTTAGGGTCATCGCCATTACAAGTGCGACCACAAAAGAACGTACGCTTTGTTCTCAGTTCGAGAGTTGCAGTCGTGAACAGGTACTTGTATTCGTACGAGTATGCATCGTGTATCTATTTCACATCCCGTAACGCGTAGGTCTGCTTTCAAAGGTATAATCAACTCGAAATCTTAATCCTTAGACTAAACTATAGTGAGTAAAGGATCGTGTGCAGATAGTTTTAGGGTCATCGGCATTACAAGAGCGACTACGAACGATCGTGCATATTTGTTCGTTGTTCGATAGTTGTATGCGTTTGAACAGGTATATCTATACATATATATATGTGGGATTGGTTCCCTTTAATTCTGATCTCCTTATGTACACATAGCTCTTGTCATGCAATCTCGTTACTTACTTAATTGTTTTATTTAACCGTTCCCACTTCGGCAAGTGTGTCGAAATTCTGGATGGCATAGGGATTGAATGAATAAGTATAAAGTCTTTCATAGACGAGCTATTTATTGTTTGACATGAAACGTTTTTTTCATCGCACTTGCTCGAACATGGTGTTGTTACACGTAGGTTCTGCGGGCCGTAAATGACCTATTACGCCCTAGGGCGTAATGGTTTTTTTTATTTATTTGAATACTCTGGTTCTGTTTTACTCTTTTTTGTCATACTCAAAGGAAACGCCAACTTACTTTTTTAACTTTTATCACTGAAATATTTATTTAAAGAGAAGTCTTATTGCAAATACATGTAAACACATATTTCGGTAACATTAATTAAACGTTTAAATAGCTTATTTCAGTATGTTGCAAATATAAAATCAACTAAAATGGCCGTTTTAGGTCGTTACCGCTATGGTTACCGAACGTGACATTCGCATTATCTATGGAATATGGATATATGTATGTCACTTTCTACTTTTATCCTACTGGGTGGATTAGTAAAATTCTTTATTCAGATATCCTCACAAGTGTGATAAAAAAGCATTGTAAAGCAGGTAAAGTAATTACAAACTTGTGTTATTAAAGCCCTCGGCTTTGTCTCGGGCTTCTAACAAACGCTGGTTTGTAATTCCTTCCTTACCGCCACACAATGTACTATTTAATTAGAGAATAGGCGTTACAAACTCTGCGAACAATAAGGTAGAAGGAACAAAGCCTATATTGAGTATAAACCATTTTACGCTAACCATTAAACGATATTTGAGAATAATCCACAAAAAGTTCAAGAAACAATATTTTTGCGCTTTTAATTTTAAGGACTAGGCAGTAAAAAACCAAATTTAACATTGAGTCAAGTGACGTCTTAATTTTTTTTTATAAAATTATTTTTTGTTCTTGATCCTTGGAAGGTGGACACTGGATCTCTTGGCCATGTACGAGTACATACTAACGTTACGGAGGTCATAAGGCAGTCGCTCTATGGTAATAATTGGACCTTCCATATGTGGCATCATAGTCAAAGAGTACCCTAAAAGAAACAGACAAAGCGTTTGGAGATGAGAACAGAAAAACTTGATTCCAATCAAGTCTGTACGTAAGCAACATATTCCCCTAAACTTGAAAACCGATTGACACTTTGACACAGAAAGGTATTTTAGTAACCTATTGTAATTAAATTGAAAACGATTAATCAAATGTAGACGTTTAATGGTTCTATTTTCAAAACTCATGTTTTAATATTCATACGTTATGGCGGTAAGGCACTAAAGCTGACAGTGCAGTCGGGATGTTTAAAGTTCGATGCCAAGAGTTGAAGATGCCAAACAATAGGCAATATGCCGCTGTGGCTCCGTCGTTGTTATAGTTCCGCCTATTGCCCGTCGAACTCGCCCGCGCTCCGGAAGGCATTCACATTGCGAGGCGCGCCCTCCCGATCGGCTACTGTCGCTCCACTGACCACATATTACAATACAACGGTAATAATTACTCACTCCTTATCCTATTCTACGAACAATATAAAGGTGAAAGTTTGTGAAAATGTTTAGACGTTTGTTACTATATAACGCGGTAGTAACAGAAAAAGTTGACCTTAAACTAGACCTTTGCCGAAACATAGGATACTTTATATCCCGCCAGAGAGCCCTTGGTAAAGGGATTAATGCAGGTGAAGCTGCGGCTATATGCTAGTGCATTAATAATTATGTAAAAGCAACTGTATTCTATTGTTACAACATTCTAATTTCGTTAAGTTGGGCACTAAAATAATTAGATAAACATCGCTTAAAAATCTGTATTTTGGTATTATAATATTTTATAATGTACAATAGCAGCAACATAGATATTACAATACAATACAATACAAGATACTTTATTGCATATATTACTTTACTGATACTATTTAACACGTCCCAAACTTTTGATGAACATTAGTTATTAATAGCTTGGCTCTACACAGTCCATGACTGACATGGTCTTGACATAGGTGTTCTGGTAGTTTGAAACAATGTATTTAAACAGTAAATTTACCTACCCGAAACCGTTGGATTATTATGAGTTTATGAACCTGTTTAAAATTAAGTGTGCACGATTCTGCTAAGTACAACAAAGCAGGTATATAGGTTTGGTATGCGTGTGTCATATTTCGGGTTAATTTTCAAAACCGCTTGTAGAACGTACATTATGTTGTTTAAAATAGAACGGAACTTATAGCTTTTTTTATTGGCTTAGACTGGCAAACAGCTTAATTTTATGTCTTATCCGTACACGGGACAATGGTGTCCCGGACATTTGGGAGGCGAGGCGTGCGCGGAGCCGAAGCCAACGCATAGAAGCCCTTTCGACAATTTATTGAAAGGCAAAGTGTATGCTATATAAGTAATGCTAATTCTGTCCATATCATGGGACGCACCCAGAGACAGCCCCCGCTAGATGTAACAAGGGCTATTGTGAATTGATGGAATTTAAATCTACTGGGCTGGGTGGTGGAAATATGAACATAAAACTGGGCTGTTAATTGAAATATGACGGCGTCTGTCAGGAAAAAGTGTCTCAAAAGGGTTACGATGGCACTGCCAGAAGGTGATTTTGTCTTCGCTAGATGGGCCCCTGCCTGTTAAATAACGACATTATAAAATCGCCTAGGGGCAACACGAAGCTGCGGGCTGCAGAGTGTCGTGAGATGTTTCTCCGAGGGTGCTCGTGGTATTATGACCTTTAACACTTTCACGCCTGGAGAATATATTATATAGCTCTAACGCTTCTCTCAGGACGGCCAATGAAGAAGCCAGAGCTGACAGTCCTACAGGTCCCCTTGGGTTTCAGGACCGGAGACGAGGGCCCTAGAGATCTCGGGTCCGTGGGTCATCACTCTCCAATAGTATATATATAAGATATATTACTAGTATTACACTCATGAGGAGTCAATGTTTTCAGATAAAAATACCTGAAAGACTAAACTTTGATATTCAACACACATAAAATAGAAACACCTATCTATAAAGGCATCTACCCTCACGGACAATGAATTCGGATAATTTTCTATGAACAATTATATAGAAAATGTCTCGAACTCATTGTCCGTGAGTGTATAAAGAAAATCTATCTATGTACATGTGGGTATAAGGATAACACTGATGTAGACGAGTGAGCGTTTGACCTTGTTTTGGCATTCGCAGTTTTGTCTGTTTTGCACAAGGTTGTAAGGACGTTGTGAGTGGTGAGTAGTGAGTACTCCAGCACAATTTATGCGGGGCAGCGGTTGGCTCGCGGCCAGTCCGCCGACACACTCGTTAGCGGGCTACCCCGCGATCTAATAACTTTGCCGTCTTTCGGCTCCCGCGTAATCCACTTGTTTATATTTGCTTTAAAATCTGGAGCACAGCTCTTTATACGAACTGGATCCATTGAAAGAAATTCTATCTCCTTTGATTCCGGATAAGTGGGCTAAGAGCAAACATGTGGTGAAGTGTACAAAATATCTACGAAATTGTTATCCTGGGTGAAGTTGTATTTTGAATACGATTTGTAGCAGCTTTTTAATCTGCAGAATAGTTGCATAAATCCGAATCATCGAATCGCTACAAAAATACATAGGTAGTATATAAATATTACGTGATAAATAAAAGTTATAAACTGAATTGGACATAAAATAAATAAAAATAAAATAATTTATTTCTGCAAGTACGCCCTCAAAGGCTCTTTTACATGTCTTATATTCTTTTCTTTTCTTTTGGCGCTTCGGGTAATGACCTTCTGGTAAGAAGAAGCAATACAAGGTAAGAATACAAGGTACTCAGATCATTGCTCAAAAGGAAATAGGTATGTACAGAGGATGTTGGGAAAACAAATCTGGCAGTCCCTTGTCTACATTCAATTGCCGTGTGGCGGGTCGCGCGGGTGGGGGTATAGCGCAGGATAGACCGACCTTTAACAGAGTTACATTTCAATTTTCTTCAATCCTTACTTTTATTGTCACGACAGTCAAAATATAACGATTGCTAGGCATACAACCTTTTGTTTAATTGCCTCAGAGTGTTAAATTAGCGAGAACAACTGAACAAAGGCAGTAGCGCTTGTTTGGAGTGACGATAGCGATCGGTTTTAATTTGTCAAGCAAGCGCCCTCAACTGGCGGCCATAGCCTCTTAATGAACTACCTACAGTTAAATTGCGCCAATTTGGAGCTGTTCTGTTAAACCTTAATTAGAGCTTGAGCTGTAATCGTCGATCGCCAGATACTTGTAAGTCGTACTAAAAATAGACTTTATAGATGCGTGCGTGAGAAGGTTTCGAATAGCTAACCGGAATGGCCGCGTAGAATGAGGTCATTTCCCTTTCGTTGCTATTTATGTTGAATTTTATTTTTACTTCTTAACTAGGTTACTGAATAAGTTATTCGTGTAAACAAGTTTTTCAAACGCATTATGGTTTTCTGTCGACTATTTGCGACACCTTACGGTTACTCACATGCAGCGCAGCCTTACAAATATAGGTTTATATCATTTTCCAACTAACTTGAAATTATTTAAAGTAACTTTGAACAGAGGCAGTGTTTACCTCTTACTTTGAATGAAATTGGTTTTCACGGTAACTAATTTGAATTTGTCGAATTGCCTTGGGAGCTATTTGGTTTATATACAAAGTCAGTCAAATTACAAATTAACAAGTTGTTAGCAAGTTTTCATAAAAAAAAGGCTTTTGTGTATTTCATTTTGTCTTCCAAAACTCCTAACGAATGCGAACTCGCGCCGTGACGTGCGGGTGCGTGAAGTTTTATAAAACTACGCGTGATTGGCCTGTGTTTGAATGTTTAATCTACATAAAAATTTAGAAATATTCTAAGGCGAAAAAACGACCTAGTCTTTGACGCACTTACGGCCAATAGTTGACACCCTGATGTCACGTCTATTGCTAATGACTCGACATTCAACATGGCAGCTACTGGGATAGTGTCAAGCACTCGGACGTCTACCTTACTTGTGAACGCCACTAAATCAACTAAATCAAGTCAAGGACTCGGATAGTTACCGAATGGACTCCACAAGAAAGGTGGCTGTCCGAACCGAGGAAACCGAAAAGAAGATGGCGGAACGAAATTGACACATTCACATTGACAATCACAAAGAGTGGCGAGATAAAGACACTCGTTAGGGACGGATAACAGAGAAGGGGAGGCTTTTGACCAGCATTGCTTCAATAGGTTAAGAGAGAAGCTCAGTTAGACACATAGTAGTAGTAGTATAATATAATCAATCATCTCAAAAACATTATAGTATCATGAATCCTGTATGACGGTAAATGTGACATCACATGCCACATGCCCAATAAACTAGAATCCGATATAACGTCGTTTACAAGGTTTAATGGAAACAGAGTAGGCTATTTTATTTTCGTGGAAGTTCCTTTCCCCCCGGGCAGCCAGCATACGTTTAATTAGTTAGACAGGGTTAATAGTTCGTTCGCTTGGTATAGTATCAAAATATCAAGCATTTTTTATTTTTAAGCAAACTTTCGTGCTCGGCTCCTTTGTATAAGTAATATGACCTACCAGTAGCGTGGCGTCTAGGCATTGAGCACCTTGTTCTACAGCTCTTAAGGAAAATGTACGCCATTTCTGCACCGGCTTGCCCAAGGATATCTTTTACGCCACGCCACTGGTATTGATTGATCGATAAATGTGCTGTGTGTAGGTACATTGTCTAATTACGAGACCTGTATCATGCTGATAAAGGCTACCAACATTGTCATGTTACCGTAACTTCTATTCGCCCTACCTTTATTAAATCAGAAATACCAGGGAATCCCATAACTTTTTGACTACTCCATAAAATCCTCATAGTGGCAGGACTTTACGACACCAAGCAAATATAACGAAAACAATACGAATGATAATAATACACGTCATTCGCTTCGCCTCCACAGCGTTGTTTACTTGATCTCCTAGCCATACTATGTTCGCTAAGTGTAACGACCGACCCGCCGAGACGAAAATAGTTCCTACTTTCGCAGAAACCTAACGATTACGCACTTGGAGTTACAAAAAAGGAGAAAAAGAGTAGTAAACTAAACTTGCTCTGGTAATTAATAGGTTGTAGTTTGTGCCACTTTAAATATGTTATTTGTGCAGGTATATGCCGTGACGATAGCATTTAACGGAGGCTATAAAGTTTATTCGTCATTTTCAGAGGGGTACCTATGGTAAGTGTGACAATGATGTTTAATCATATTTATACCGCCCAAAAATGCGATGATCACAGGTCCGCTGTGCTCATTGATACTTAACCACGTCATTATGTCCATAAGATGGTAAACATTTGGGGGTTTATATATTCACCCATTGTTGCAACAAATTACGACTTTAAGTGACTAAGAACAATTAAATTTGACGCCGCTTGATATAATTAGTAAGGTATAAAATGCTAGTGATAGTTTCTTGACATAGAAGTCAAAAGAAAAATGCGTAAGTAAGTCGTATGTTTTTTTGCAATAGAAACAACAACAAAACCAAGCCGTTCTTATAAAACTTATTTTTAGCGCCTATAGTGAGTTAATGAGTTGGCCAATAAATATAAGCCGAGGTCGCTGTGATAGGTTTATTCCATGGTAAAAGTAACGGTTCAGACCAAATTTTTTTTTCAATAATTGTTATAATAATTTAATATTTTATATTTTTTTCCTCGCAAATGTGTTGAAAGACGTCGTATGTCTCTTGTGGGCTATGGTCATTACAGACTCGGCAATACAGCCTCGACTGTAATGACCACCAACATAGCCCACTCGTATCGTAAAATCATAATATACGAGTACTATTATTTTATGACCTTCAAGCGGGCGCAAAGACAACCTTCGCATGCCTAATACGTTTTTTGTTGACTTGTTTATTCAGACGGGAACGCAGACAGACTGGCAGCGGCGGGAAGCCGAGGCGTTACTTAACGACTACAATCAAAGTTCGATTTCCCTATTGTCCGTTTAAGATGGCTAACCGATGTTTTTGTCAGCTCCCTTTTCAATTCCGTTGCAGGCGGGAAATTGTCGTGGGCTACTATTTGCAGTAAAGGTTTCCGACTTTTGCTATCGGTTTGAAATGTCAGTTTTTGAATGACTATCCGATGCCAACAGTCACAAAGTGTATTACGTACAATTTAACGTAAAAGTAGCCGTAGTACCTGTGATGCGGGTAGATGTGATGGTTAGTTAGTTGTTACATATTATAATTTTAAGTTTTATGCATTTTCACTGCAAAGATTTCGACGCGTGTTCACTTTGTATGGATTTTGGCCGATTTTATATGACAATGGGTAAGTACCTAATGAAGTATTATGTTGTAGTAGATTTTCCTTCATTTCTGTGATTGTGTTGGGTGATTTTTATGCACGAGGGAAGCCCATGACGAACTAGAGTTTTGCATCATCACTACATAGTATAAAACAAAGTCGCTTTCTCAGTCCCCATGTCCCTATGTATGCTTAAATCTTTTTTCTACTCCTGTACTGTTATCTGTCTTTTACTTGGTCACGAACAGTAATATAAGAACATACATAATATGAGTTCAGAGAAGTCTATACTCTATTCCCCATAACAGCACTAGTGTCGTTATAGTCACTTTACGTTATTGCTAGCAGCCACAGACTTCTAAATCTAGGTTAAACTTAGGTCAAGGATTAAGCGCTCAATTTTAACTTTACGGTAAAAATGCACAACTACCAACTTAACGAACAATTAAATTCCTACGGTTTTTAAGAAAAACAAAACTTTCCGAACTAAATTCATTGATTCCAACATAAAAAAAGTATTTTTAATTTAAGTATATTTTAAATTTATAAAAAAAAGTTTACCACAGACACATACTGTCAGTCAAACGTCATATTTGCCTTGTTTCCAGGTTATGATTAATTATGTATTTTATAATTTAAAACCTAGTCGTAGAAAAAGTATTGTATGCAACGTTGTATAATTAAGTCAAAAAACGCTCATTGCGTCTCTATTTGCGATACTCGCCGCATTCGCGGCTCGTGTCGCAACTCACGCAATTCGCATTTTTTGAACCCACTTATACAACTGTTGCATAAAATACTATAAAACTACGCAACGGATTTTGATGCGGTTTTTTTTAATAGATAGAGTGATTGAAGAGGAAGGTTTATATGTATAATACATGCATAATATAATAGAGAAACACCGTGCGAAGCCGGGGCGGGTCGCTAGTAAATAATATAGAAAAGTTTTGACATCATCTTGTCAATTTTTGACATGGGAAAAAAAACAGTTTTCTACAAAAAAGCCTCTAGAGGATTGAAGTTTGTTAAGCAGTTAGGACACTTGGGACAGCTTTGTAGACCAAAGCCAATTGAAGAGTGAAGTGAGGGCAGGCGGTAATATAGTTAAACGATTACTTTGAATATTACTTGACTTAGGGTTACTTTATTCATGAGTAAACACCAGTTTTCGGCAAAAAGGTACCTCTAGGTACTAGGTAGACATTTCTTGAGCTAACCCAAAAGTAACACTACCAGGCGGGAGCATAGTCAAACGATTACTTTATCTTTATGTGTTTTTTGTTGTAGGTGTATCATGTGTGAAGGCAGGTCATGATCGTACGTGTAAGCAGAGTGACTGGAGCGGGGGGAGGGGCGAGCACCTGCGCAGGATGCATCGTGCACCCGTCGCGCCAGTCAGTCTGGCGCCGTCTCCCGCCTCCGCACTTCTCCACACCCCGCCCACGCCTGCTCTTGTTTTCAACTTTGATTGATAATTTGTTATTGGATTGGAGTGCGTATCCCGTTTCAAAAACACTACAATGTTTCACCCGGTTGTTTGTAATTAACGGTGGTATCTAAAAAAGATGGTAGCGCTAGACTATTAATTGATTGGACCTGATAATATTTTTAACGTTTGAATTGTACGTAACTCTAATCTATATACATATCTACGAGTATTTCTCTATACATATAATACAATCATAGTAATTTCATGTTTCTTCGCGCATTACGCAAAAAGTACCGGACCGATTTCCATGAAATTTAGTACCTATGACCACAAGATAGGTAGGTACTAAACTTATTATCTGACTTATTTCACTTCCGCGAACGAAGGTGCGGGTACGTCCACTAGTTTGGATATAAAATAAAAATTTCCAATCATTTTTCATTCATCACATCTTCCATACAAGACCAACATCATAAATTATTAATTGTTAATACACATTTACTAAATGAAAACATGGAAGAAAATGCTGGTTGTTTATGTTTTTTATTCAATAAGATTGTAGAGGAGAATTAACTTTCTATCTAATTGATATCATGCAATAAATCCCATGCGACCAGGGGCGTATTTTGAAATTTCGCGCCCCGGGCGACTAAGTTTCGCCGCCCCAGAAGAAGTAAAAGTTGGATGAATGGTGCCAAAACCAAAACAAAATCAATCGGCCAGGGCCATGGCCTGGCTATGCTGCTCCTGGTGGATTGGCACCTCGGGCCATGGCCTGTATGGCCCTAGGGTAAATACGCCGCTGCATGCGACTTTCTCATAAGCAGCAATTTAAGGGTTCCATAATCTACGAGACCTAATAGAACTATCGACTAAGTATTTTTCGGAAGTTGTCCGTCTGTCTTATTTACAACATCTAAAATAACCCTTTGTTTTTTATGTAATCGGTAGGTAGATACCTACGCTTAGATCCTAAAAGAACTGAACATGAAAGAGAGATTATCGTCGTCTGTGCAAATACGAATCCTCAAATTCTTCGGGCACATCGCCCGTAACGAGGACTTCATGGAACGATTGGTGGTGCAATGGAAACTCGAGGGTAAAAGATCTCGTGAGCGCTCTCCAACACGGTGGACAGACCTCATCAAATCTGTGACACATTCCAGCATAAAGTGTTAACTCTCACTGCGCCAAACATAAAGATACATGGCGTCGCATTACAAGAGAAGCGGTGGCGCAAGACTCGACCGAGACATGACCACGACCACTCTGCTAAGAGTGTACGACTAATAAAATAAGAAGAGGTAGGTTCCTAGTAGATGGTCTGACAATCTGATTATATTAACTATCACTCCGCTAAACATACAGATAGATGGCGTCGCATTACAAGAGATGTGGTGGCGCAAGTCTCGACCGAGACATGACCACGACTACAGTGGCCAAGAGTGCACGACTAAGACGAAGAAGGTACCTAGTAGATGGTCTGACAATCTGATTAAGATTGCCGGAAGTCGATGGAGGAAAAAAGCATGTGACCGTTCGTTGCAGAAGTGGCAGACCTATGTTCAGCAGTGAATGTTTCTGGGTTGAAAGCATGATGATGTTGTTTCACAAAATATATGTTTCTTAAAGTAGGTAAATTCGCGGTATGAAGCCCTCGTCGGTACGTAAGTCTTCACTTTGTTGATTATTATTTTTTATTAAGATCTCAGCAGTATAAAATAAGGACAAAGAAGAAAGAATCTCATTAAAAATGTATAACAAAAATATTTTCGCCTTTTCACGGTTTTCTCCTATCTTCGAACCAATGAAATGAGAATTTTGGGCTGTGTTACAGTAAATTTCGCGATCCGGTTGGTTAAATTATCTTTATAATCCAAAGAAGCCTCAACCACCGTTGTTAATTGGCAAATTTTAATGCTCATTAAGGTTTTTCAACGATTCGGTCTATATAAATATAGGGCTAATGTTTTTAGAGTTCCGTACCAAAATGGTAAAAAAGAAAACCTTATGGCGCGACTCTATCTGTCTGTCTGTCTGTCCGTCTATCACAGCGAGATATCTCAGGAACTACTGCTGCTATCGAGTTGTATTTGGAATAGTTTTAATAATCACTAACCCGACTCTATTGGACATAATAAAAATATTATAACTCTTATACTTTTTTAGGGTTACGTACCAAAATGGTAAAAAAGGAACCCTTATGGTGCAATTCTGTCTGTCTGTCTGTCCCAGCAAGATATCTCAGGATCTACTGATGCTATCGACTTGAAATTTGGAATAGTAATAAAAACCGCTAATTCGAGCCTATGGAACAGAAAAAAAATCCAATACCTTTATTACCTTTTCTTTTAAAGGGGACCGAAATGGGATGTCGAAAATCAAAAGTTGAGGTAATATATCGAGTGGAATATCAAATGAAAGGGCTTAATATGAAGATTTCAAAACCGTTTTTTTTTTATTAGACGTGTAGTTTTTGATTTAAGACCAAAGACGTTTAAAAAAATACCATTCCCCCCCTATTATCTCCGAAGTTACTCAACAGAAAAATCTGTAATAATTACCGATTATTAATATTATCCTAAATATTACAGGAAAAATAAAACAGTTTTCCTAACTTGCAGCGTTTTTTAGAAATTCGCAAAAATCGTAAGACTACCTTATTTGCTCCTACTAAACTAACCGCGGCATATGTCGATGTATGGGGACAACAGTTTTACAAGAGCAAAGTTAAGTTTGTCCCACCTCACCATACAATTTTTCTTGAATTATTCACGTATCTACTGACGATTTTGTACGGAACCCTCGGTGCGCGATTCCGACTCGCACTTGACCGTTTTTTTTTAAATAGGGTTGAATTGAGCTATTATATCAAGTGGGTATCAAATGAAAGGGCTTAATTTGTAAATTCCAAAACCGTTTTATTTTTTTTCTTAATCATATACTTATTGATTTAGGGTGAAAAACGTTCAAAAAATACCATTCCCCTATTATTTTTGAAGTTACTCAACAGAAAAATCTGTAATAATTACCAATTATTTATATCATCCTAAATACTACAGGAAAAATATAACGGGTTTCCTAAATTGCATCGTTTTTTCGAAATTCGCAAAAATCGTAAGACAAACTTATTTGCTGCTACTAAACTCTAATCTTACACAATCAATTTAATGTAGGTAATATCATAATTTATAGCTATACAGAAGGGTACTAATAATGTATGGAATGCTGAATGTTTTGAATTAAATATATTTTATTTAAACTAACCGCGACCCATGATATCAATTTTGGTTGAAATATGTTTTAGTTTGTAGCTTGATACATTTTCTCTGCACAAAATAACATAAGTCTTATGAAGTCTGAAATAACAAAAGACATAACTACACATTGACCATGGACGGCCGGCCGATTGCTTGTTTTTTCTGAATTTTTGGGACTTCTCAAGCAGTTTCGCTCAGATAAAATGTATCGTGCCATGAAATAAATTTGATGTTGTTAAATTCGATTCTTAACCCGTTTTTTGTTTGTATGGCTCGTCGTTAGCTTATCTGTCTTCTATTGGATACATTTTGGGGAGTTTTCGCAGGACCTACGCGACTTGATTCCACCATCGCCGTTTCATCAACGGATATCCAGACGTGCGGCCTGGGGAGCGATTTCATCCTTTTGCTGTCGATATTCAATTTATTCGCACGAAGCGATTTGCTTCAACGTTTTTAATGCGTAATGCCAAGGAATGGAAGTCGCTACCAGCGTCTGTATTTCCTGATAAGTACAATAGGCATCTACTGAACCGGTGAGCTACATCTTCGGCCTCGTAGTCGCTTACCATCAGGCGCTACTGAGGTCATTCGCAGGTCAGTTTGTATAAAAAAAACCGGTCAAGTGCGAGTCGGACTCGCGCACCGAGGGTTCCGTATAAACTAATAAGTAGACCAACCTTACGACTAACAACAACCCTGCCTTAAACCCGCTTTAGCCCTATTCAACCAAGAAAAATCTTAACAGCGCGATGCAGCGTATGCTACAGCGACATCTATTGATACTAAATAGCGCGTAAATTTTACTTGTAATTTAAATTTAAACGTTACTTTTTGTTATTGGCTGATTGAATTGTTTGTCAACTAAGTTAGTTCTCATGTATCATTTTTAGCCACAAGCTACCTTATTTTAGATTTGTGTCCCTAGATGGCGCTAGTGGTATTTCATTTTTATGGTATTTACTACTGTAAAATTTCCTAACATACTCTATTATAGAGTTTTTAATAATTATTGTTACTTTATGTTTTTTTCCCGATTCCTGATGAGTGATCATTGTATTTAATAGAAATTTTTTATATAATCTGAAATAAATCATCGCTTAGTTTTGCTACTCTCCGCTAGATGGCTCTCGTAGGGAGGGTAGAACTAATATGTTAAGATTTTTGTAAATTTTAAAAAAGTATTCAAGTTAGGAAGAGAAAATATAACGGTCTTCCTAATAATAATAATAATCCTAATAAGTAGATACATGAATAGTTCAAGAAAAACTGTATGGCGATTAGTTTAGTAGGAGCAAATAAGTATGTGTTATGATTTTTGCAAATTTCTCAAAAACGGTGCAAGTGAGGAAAACCGTTATATTTTTCCTGTAATATTTAGGACGACATTAATAATTGGTAATTATGACACATTTTTCTGATCAGTAACTTCGGAGATAATAGGGGGGGGGGGAATGGTATTTTTTTTAACTTTTTTCGCCATAAATCAAAAACTATTTATTTAAGAAAAAAAATAAAAACGGTATTTTCATCTACAAATTAAGCTCTTTCATTTGATACCCCACTCGATATATTAGCCCTACTTTCAATTTTCAAAATCCCATTACGGAGCCCTTTAAAAAAAAAGGAAAAAAGGTACAAGATTTTTTTTATGTCCAATAAGCTCGGGTTAGCTACTTTTAACACTATTCCAAATTTCAAACCGATAGCAGCAGTAGTTCCTGAGGTATCTGGCTGTGACAGACGGACAGACAGACAGACAGACAGACAGACAGAGTCGCACCATAAGGGTTCCTTTTTTACCATTTTGGTACGGAACCCTAAAAAATGAAGAATCGAACAAGAATCGTAATAAAATAATAATAGACACAAGAATGGAATGTGTTATATTGTGGTGTACCGTATAAAAGCATGTTACGTAAAGGAGTAAGCACAACAAGCCTCATTAATTTAAACGTCCACGCATGACCTGGATTCCATTCGGCAAATCATGCGAAGGCAATGGCCAATCTTTTAGCCGGTGCGTAGGTGTGCCGGCCTGCGGATAATCGCTGTGTTCAGAGCCCCGAACCTCCGCAGAACACCGGTCATTAGTGGTATGTCTCCTTTGTCTTTGATATCGCCTTATCGCTCCAAACAATAAATAGCGCCCATCTCACTTTTTACGTGAAACGAGGAGGAAAATTATACTGCCGAGAGGTATTCATCCAAATGTGAAACAGGTCTTTATGACAGTTACATTCATGTTACATTTCAAGTTGTAGGGTGTAAATCTGTACCAGTCCTAAATTTCGATTTCTGTTTACGCTTCCGTGATTAATTGATAAAGCGTTCGGTTATACCTACATTTTTAAATATTTTCTATTCAAATAATGTGAAAAATATCTATAATTTCATCTAGGTCATTGAAATTTAAGATACCTTCGTTTGAGTTACTTAAAAGAAGTAACGAAGCGAATATTTGCTTTTGTTGCGTGCGGTGGAATATATTTATTTAAACTGTATTGTACAACATAAAACTTATCATACAAGAGACGAACTTAATGCCATAAGGCATTTTCTACCGGTTAACCTTAGGGCAAAGCAGATAGCTTGAGGAAAATAACCGTTTTTATTTATTTTTGTTCAATTGAATAACAATATTATTCCATGAAAAAATATAAATGTGTCTTATGATATTATAATAGTCCTGTACAGTCGGCATCAAAACGCCCGTAACATCCAAAGCGCCATATATATCGTCAATTCGTCACACACCTTTATGCCTATTGTAGATAAATCATAGAGAAACTTATAAATCGAGGAGCGTTTAAAATAAAACATTTAGATTAAGTTTCATCCACTAGAGCTGTGCGAGTTAGCGCAGCGGTGTGTGAGGGAAACGTGCCTAGCCTCCAGTAGCGTGACGTAAAAGATATCCTTGTGCAAACCGGTGCACATTTCAGCTACATTTTCCTTAAGAGCAGTAGAGTAAGGTGCTCAAATGCCTGATATTGGGCAAGCCGGTTGGAATCGAGTTCTTTGGCAGCCACGCTACTGCTAGCCTCACTCCGCGCGGCTCGGCATTGGTGGTATTTTCCTCGCACACCGCTTCGATACCTCGCACAGCTCTTGTGGAAACGCAGCCTTAACTCTCTGTGTTTGGCATGACGATTGAGAGACAACGCATAGGCTGTCCACTATATACAGCCAGATAATATTAGGAACACTCATTTTATACAGCGCGGAGAGGTACCATGACTTGAATGTTGAAAATCCTAGCAATGAAACTGGGAATGAAGGTTTCATAAAAAAATACAAGGTCGAAGTCACGATAGAATATGATTTTACATAAATGTAAGGAACTCAAAGAGACATTTGTGTACATAGTTTATGCACACGAGAATTGGAAGAGACGACGCGCTCCTCCACACATGTGCAGAGAGTGGGCGAGAACTGCGAATACCGCTCCGTATTATATATTCTGTTCGCACGAACCGTAAAATCAGTCAAATCAGTTCAGTGGTTATGAATAACGAAGGATCTGATCAATTCAATTTACCGAATGAATAAATCTCTTTGATTATCTTCATGATTACCCAAGTAATTGAATAATGAACTAACAAACGTAGTGTAATTACGAATATCTTGCGTAGACACGCGTAACTAAAAAAGAAAACAACTATTTAAAAAAATCTTTTTTTGGCCTCAACTTAGTTATTTTCAACAATTACTGTATAAGGTTTTATTAGCTGTGCTTAATACTATTCTGAACAATATCTGACAGAAATTACACAGTTTAAACCTTAGGTTTAAACTGACAACTGACAGAAATTACACAGTTGAAACCTTAGGTTTAAACTGTGTAATGTCTGTCAGATATTGTTCAGAATTGTATTAAGCACAGCTAATATTTTATTTTATAGGGTCAAATAGATCGACTTAGTGCCTGCGACCCGTCACGCAAAATAGGCGCATATCTGTCGCTGAGTTGTGGAAAACCCACCGTCGTCCCCCGTGGCGTCTACCAACCGCTTAAAATGTTTTTGAAAAGGGCCTGTGCCGAGAATGCTGCCAGTATTCTCGGCACAATGCTACAGGGCCCCATTTTAGAAATAGATTAATAATAGTAGTTTTAATTGTTTTTATTTTAAGGTTTTAGTTTAATGATATAATTCTTTATCTTTGAGATTAAATAAACTTGCTCGGCTATTTAAATCATCAATCGTAAAAAGAAATTTACCAAGGAACTGTCACAGGCAAGCCGCGTACTTTTCCGTATAACATTTTCCTCCCCGGAGGTTAACGTGATCATTAAATGTTATGAATTAACCTTTATTATTAACTCTTGATCCTTTAATCCAAAGATTCATTGCATGATGGGCCATAACTGTCGCAATATGTGGAGACTCGTTTTTTTTGTTCTTATTCAGGTAATTTGGGTTATTTAGGGGTTCAAAATACAAAAAAAGGTTTATTATTTTATCTCACGGGTTCATCGGCGTGTCACTTATCCTATACACGTGTAACCTTTGCTAGGAGCAAATAATTAAAATGTAGGTTATACTCCTCAAACTGAACAATTGTTCAGCGCCGTTTAAGAATATCTTATGTTTTGATTTTTAGTATACTTTATAAAAAACCGGTCAAGTGCGAGTCGGACTCGCGCACCGAGGGTTCCGTACAAACTCATAAGTAGATACGCGAATAGTTCAAGAAAAACTGTATGTCGATTTGTTTAGTAGAAGCAAATAAGTATATGTTATGATTTTTGCAAATTTCTAAAAATCAGTGCAAGTTAGGAAAACAGTTATATTTTCCCTGTAATATTTAGAACCTGACGTGTAATGATTCTATTTAATAGCAAGGACCATTAAATCAAGAGGACTGTTATTCTCCATACAAAAAGCTGTTCCCCGAATTTACAACGCCATCTAGTTTTTTCCCGGAAATCCCCTAGCGTGAAACAGGCCATCGCTTAGTTTTGCTACTCTCCGCTAGATGGATTAATGGATGGATTAAGTTTTTGTAAATTTCTAAAAAAGTATTAAAGTTAGGAAGACCGTTCTATTTTTCCTGTAATGTTCAGGTTGATATTGATAATCAGTAATTATGATACATTTTTCTGATCAGTAACTTCGGAGATAATAGGGGGGGAATGGTACATAAAAATGTATAAATTAAAAACTACTTATTTAAGAAAAAAAATAAAAATGGTGTTTTAATCTACAAATTAAGCCCTTTCATTTGATACCCCACTCAATATAATAGCCCTACTTTCAATTTTCAAAGTCCCATTACGGAGCCTTTTAAAAAAAAAGTAAAAAAGGTACAAGATATTTTTTATGTCCAATAAGCTCGGGTTAGCTACTTTTAACACTATTCCAAATTTCAAATCGATAGCATCAGTAGTTCCTGAGATATCTGGCTGTGACAGACGGACAGACAGACAGACAGACAGACAGACAGACAGACAGACAGAGTCACACCATAAGGGTTCCTTTTTTACCATTTTGGTACGGAACCCTAAAAAATGGATGGTGCAATGTATTGCGAATATTGTTATGTTTGTAGCGTGGCAAGGAACGTCAATCAGACTGATATTTACATATATTAAAAATACTATTTAATTTGTACGAAAAAGAGAAAATCTAAACACACAATTTTTTAAAACTTTCGACAAAAGTTTTATCGTAGGAGTTGAATTTACGTTTTAATTATTTGCTCCTATTACAGGCTGCACCCGGTATGAGTACCTATGTGTTTTATCCTGCAGACACAATGCAATACTATTTACTGCACAAGAAAATTAAAACGGATCTTTGAATTAATTCAAGATAACAAAGGGTAGATAGACTACAGGTGGTCTTATCGTAAACGACGCGGCCTCTTCCAGATAGCCTTTGGGTAACCGTGCATTTTACGTGATCAAATGTCATTCACCTTGTCTTATTCTATTTCTATGTGTAAAACTACTTCGATTTATTTCACTTTATATTATTGATCGTAAGCAATATGCTGAAGAATATTGGTATGTTAATATTTAATAAGTGTAAACACATATGTGACGCAATGTGGAGTGGGAAACTAGAGCAACTGTAAATGTGAGGGAGTCTGCTAGTCCTTGACTGACCTCTGAGATGCGTGGGCAAATAACGCACCAATGTAAGAACTGAATTATATCTCGTAAAACCTACAGCGCTTAGCCAAAAAAAGTTGAAGCGTTTTATCGCACAACAAATTTAACTACCCTGTGGCTTGATTTTTAGTTTCGTTTAAGGTTTCTTGTAGTACTTAGTTTAGTTTGTTATCAGCGTTGAAACAAAATATGTAATATTGAAGCTTTAAGTTTTAGTTGGGCACAAAAATAGTGTTTTTGATGATATTTAGTATCAGTTTTCATACGTAATAACATCGTGAACAGTTGAAAATCAGACACCAAATTTATCCACATGTTTTGTAGAATTAGCAAATTGAAGTGGCAGTATGTTGAGAATGTAGTAAACGGTTCTAATCTTTTACTGGGGGAAATTCCCAATTCCCAAAAGACAACCACCAACACGAGTGTGTGTGGTGGTCATAACTTATTCGGCTAGGCTTCTGAACAACATTTTTCATTTCACTTGAGGGAAATCCTGATAAAATTACGCCGCAGGGAGCACTATTTATTTTGGCATATATATGCAAAAGCTTCGCGCGTCATAAGCCTCCTATAAGGCGGATGTTTTGATAATTAAACTCCTGTCATGCTGCTATATATTCAGCTACGCGTGAGAATGAACTAGGAAATCATTAAAAATATTAATCGCAATATTTGGATGCATGTTGTACATAGGCTAATACATCATATGTATACCGGGGAAACGGATAGTGGTAGCGACTCCCAACTTGAATTAAAAAACCGAAAATTAAATCATTAATACTTACTCAATTCTTTAAACCAAGTGAAAGGCAAATAAAGATTAAATGGACTAAATACAGACCCCGCTAATTGGGTGTTATATTTCCTAGTTTGGATTACTAAAAGATAGTATAGATAATTTAAATGTACCTTCCTAATGTCTCTACAAGACTTGAAAAACTTGTAGCTACCTAGTTATTAACTCTCTAGGTTAAACTAATAATAGACGCCGTATTGATGCATACAAGTGTGTTATTATGTAAATGACACTTGTCTACCATCTCAACGTGTCACAACGAAGTTATATTTGTCCCGACAGCTATAGGCAAAGATCTGATTTAAAATCAACGGAAATGCCTTTTTCCATTTCCTGTTTACATTATTCATAAAATTTGATTTCGGAACCAGTCGAGCAGTTTGTAAAGGTGCGAAAATATCCTGTCATATTTACCGATTTCAGCGCACCGGAATTCAAGCAGATATCCATATATAAATATGAAAAGTAAAATGCGAACTGGAGGAACCCAAGGTGAACCCAATTTTATTTACAAATATGTGTTCTTAATGGCAAATGACACAAAATACACTGGAATTTAAAATAAAATAGGTAACGTAAGTTAGTCGTTTTCCGAAAGCCATTACAATCCAGTTCAGAATTGACTGAATGAATAATACCTTATAGAGGTAAGTTAAGGGATTTTTAGTGGATTCTTATTACTAAGAAATACTTGTGTAATAAAATAACCATGTAAGAAACCTACTATTATTTTTCTTTTGATATTTGTATTGGTAGGGGAACGGTAATAATACATTATGTTACGAGTGGGCTATGTTTCAGTATTATTTTTGGAATCCCAGCAATATATTGGTTGAATCTTGTACAACCTTACACTACCGACAACATTTCTTTTTCAATCTGCGCATATCTTCTTTCTGTAGATGTTAAATAGCGAGAAGCAAAGCATATGATATAATTATTTTGATATAAGGCTGCACCCAACCCCAATTCACTAGCGTCACACTCTATCATGACTTCTTTATTTAATTCAAAATATTTTAACGTAGGCAAATTAGTGATTATCTTCTTTAAATTTTTAAATTCTGCTTCTTTTGTTTCTGTGCACTTAAACTCAACATCTTTTCTTGTAAGTCTTCTTAGATTATGTGCATAACTGACATTTTAAATTTGCTCAGGTAACTGACCATTGTACGTAAAAATCTTAGGACATCCTTACTGAAAGTTGGTGTGGGCGGGTCTTCTATGGCTCTCACTTTAGATTTGTCCACTTGAAGTCCTTCACTTCTTAGGTAATGGCCATAGAATTTAACATAGAATTTACCTGCCGAAAGGAGTCCAAAATGTGGTTAATTTGCTACTCTTCTCATCTAGACTAATTTGCCAAAAACCTTTTTTGCATCCACTGTACTAAATACTAAGGCTTTGTTTAATTCTGGCAACATTTCATCTAATGTGCTGAATTGATAATTCGGCCTCTTTAAGTCTTTATTTAAAGGGATTGGATCTAAGCAAATTCTGAATTTATTGTTTCTTTTTACTACTAAAATATTATTCACCCAATCTGTGTGACATGTCTCTTTCATAATAATGTAATTTTTTACTAGTTGTTCAAGTTCATCCTTTAAACTTCCCGCAAAGCTATAGGAATTTTTCTAGGAGGTTGTATCTTTGGAGTAATAGAATTATCTATTTCAAGTGCAGCCTCACCTGGCGGACAGCCGTATCCCTTGAACACATCTTGGTACTTATTAACCAAATGTTTACATTGTTCATTATTTAATGTTTGCGTTATGTTATTACAGTATTTTATAAAGAAAGGCCAAGCATGCTTCTTCAGACAACAATGGCAGACACAATTGAAATTGTATAATATATTCTTTATTGTTATTGATTGCATATAATATACAATCAAACTTTGTGGTCCCGTGCTGCTATATGATGGTATTATTAAAACATCCAAGTTTATCTGTTGATGTCTTTAAACCATTTAAGTGGATGTCTCCAGTGAGTCCAGTGATCTTTTTATAGTCATTCACTCCCATTGCGCAGACTTGCGATGACGTGTCCAGAATGAAATACATTTTCTTGACTTGTTCTTCCCATTTAAATAAAAGGGGTACCTCTCTATGTGCTGTCTTTTTTTTTGTGCCCCTCTCCTTCGGAGACCAAACCACTTTTACCAAAGTGGTCAACATTGACCAAACGGGACACAGAGCAACCAAAAAAAAGTCTTTTTATTTATTTTTATTTCCGATATGTAAATATCATCTGCGAGCTCATCATTGAGACGCACATATTTTTTTTATACACCTTTTTGAAGTGGTTCCCGCCTTTGCAGTTCTCACAAATTTTTTGCCGAATGCGGGGCAAATATTCTAGTCAAAAATATGTTTTTCAGCACAGAATTTACACCATTTAGGCACTTTTTTGTTGCTCTTTTGGTCTATTATTTTATTTACCGGGTTTTCATCTAAGTTTTTTGTAGTTCCGACAATTGTTAGCTCGCCGTCTCCGCTGATTTACAAATATTTAGTGCCATTTCCAAATCCAAATTGGGTTGCCATAACAATACTTTTTTAGTTTCTGAATTTATGATACCTACAACAATCCGATCCCTAAGGATCTTATTGCTCACTGTGCCATATTGACGGACTTTATTAACTTTTTTAGAGCAAGTAAATATTCTTGAAATTCTTCACCCACCAATTGATTTCTGGCATTGAACAAATACCGTGAGTATATAGAATTAGTCTTCCCTATGATGTATTCTTCAATTTTCTTAAATAAGTTTCGTCTTCTTTATCTTCTTCAGTCAACCCAAACTCCATAAACTTTTTCATAGCATTGTTCCCAATAATACTTATAAAAAGTCCAGCTTTTGCTTTTGATTTTTCAGGCGGCCATTTGTCAATGCCGGACGCTATACATTATACAATAGTTGCGCCATCCATTACAATAACTCAAAGTTTTCATGTTGATTAATAATAAGCAATCACAGTGTCAATTTCTAGCGGTTGCGGCCAGAGAACGGAGACAGAAACCCTAGACTTCGATTCTTCCGTATTCTTGCTTGAAATTTGTTGTTGCAATAATGTTATTTGATTTTGCACTACTGCAAGCATTTGAGCTTGCTGCTCAAAGAACCTTCCGAATTGTTCGCTCATATTTCATCCCATTTCTGACACCATGTTTCTTTAGTAAATAAAGTCTTATGTAGATATTTAGAAATAGTTTTAATGTTTTATAATATTCGAGTCGATACAAGATATTGCTTATATCCACAGACAGCGATAGAATCCGCACCACAGATACCGATCTGTCAACATTTAAAACAGCTGCGTCTACAGAGTCTGTACATCATTTTATGTCTACACTTGGCCAGAAAGCGGCTTTTTTCGTACGCGTAGCGTGCGGTAAAATCCACTTTATGGCCAGTAGGCTTATGACGCTACGTTTTGTCACACGATAAATAAGTGATAAAGCATCCGTCACTCTCACACACTATTTGTTAGAACGTGTCGGATGCTTTATCATTTATTTATCGCGTGACAAAGCGTAGCATCATAAGCCTACAGGTGTGGCATAAAGGACATTATACTAAAATGGGCATGAATATTACGTTTTATAAATAAGGGGTAGCTGGTTACAGTTATAATATCAATGTCGCGAGGGACTTGACTACAATAACGAGAACAACAATAGGATGGAATCAAAACTTTCATCCGCACAACGATTTCTATCAGAAGCGGGTTTGCGTTGGCTATTCAAACAATCTCTTGTTGTAATGTCAGCGATAACATCTAAGCGGTGGCCGCTGCTTTGAGAAGATATAATCCATTATCTATAAATATAAATCCTATCTATTAAACAGTTTTAGTTCTATATACACTACTAAGCATATTGACGCTATATAATTTGAGGAAAAGATTGCAATTTCCAGAGTAACGAGTGTATCTCAGCGTTAACATCTGAATAACGTTTTTATAAGGCTGTTAAATTTTAATCTTCCGCAATTTTAGTACAACGATATTTGTTGGAAGTTCATCAGGGAAATTGAATGAGCGCACCGGACAAGAGGCCCTGATTGGCCGCCGTCACAAGCACCGGGATCAATTTGAAACCAATTAACTAGCGAATAAATAAGCAGAATAAGAGACTTTGCTGCCTTTTCAAGTTATAATAATGGGACGTCGCCGCTGGCACCAGCCATGCGACAAATTTAGCTGTTTAAAAAATGCGACTTGTTTATTTATTGTAAGTACCTAAGACGATTTATAAAAGGGTGGATAAATGTACGTTCAGTTCATCGGTTGACTAGTTGATTGTGGCTGTTCTGTGATAAATTAGTAAACATTAACCTAAAGTTGTCCAACTGTTAATAGTAAACAAAGTGAATAGTTAAATAAACATAAATATTACGCTCTGTAGAAAAACTTGTTACGCGGTGAAAACAATCTTGGGATCCCACCCAATCTTTGTGTTTATTTATCTTCGCTTAAGAAGCGTGCTTTATAAACTATTTTTCAGTATATTTCAAATAAGTAAACTTGTTATATGATATTAAACATACGCGAACAGATATAGGTATTAATCTACGCCATATAGTTTAAGAAATAAATAAGAATCAGCCAGCGCCATTCGCTGCCTTTTCAGGGATCATAATTCAGTACTTAGTTTCTGTGTTTCAAATAGCACGGAATAGGTTCATATCCGTTTATTTATTCTTTACTGCCCATTTTAGTAATAATAATATCTAGTGCGACGAGATATTATGGGGCCCACTTATATTCAAATAATAAGGAAATTGTAGACATTCATTGAAAACTACAAAAGGGTCGCCCGGGTCCCGGCGACAATACAACGCGCGATCAAATCCCGCGCCCGACGCGACCAGGCCACCTCTCACACAATTACACCTACTCCATCATATTTATAACAAGCAAGGTTTTCCCTGCCATTTTACTTTTTTAGGTTCTATTCATCCTTGTTTAGTAACTCAAAACATATTGAATAATGTAAAATAAGCAACAATGAACGCTACTAATTTAAATAATAAAAGCAAACTCGTAAACAAAGGTACTTAGTCTGGGAGCACGGCAGTGCCCCCGCCAAGTCGAGCAAAACAAAGGCACGGCCGTACCATTCTTTTCTCGAAGCCATTCAGGGTATTTTCAGCCTCCCGTAATTTTGTACTGGCTAAAGCTAGAACCCTGAATTTTCAGAGATATATAGAGCATAATGGGATTTAGAAATATTCTTAATAATATTCAATTTGAACTTGTAGTTTAAGAATCTAGGGTTACGGCAGTACCCCCGCCAAGTCGAGCAAAACAAGGGCACGGCCGTACCATCCTTTTCTCGAAGCCATTCAGCAATTTTCAGCCTTCCGTAATTTTGTGCTTGCTGAATTTTCAGAGATATGTAGGGCATAATAAGATTAACATATATTCTTAATAATATTCAATATGAACTTGTAGTTTAAGAACTATTGCACGTCAAAGTTCCTTAGTTTTGTCACTGACTCACTTACTGATGATCGTCATAATTCTAAGGGACTTCTAGCAGACCCAAAAGCTCCAAATTTTAAACATAAGTAGTTTTTAGGCTATAAAATCATGCAAAACCTAAGAATATTGCAATTTCAATACAAACTGCATAAGTAAGTTGAAATCCTAATATACAAATACATGCGATTACAAAGTTACTTTTGTAGTTTATATGGGAAATTGGGAAATAGAATGGATTGGAATGTAATAAATAAAGGAAGACCACTTACAAAAAGAAATGAGATCCCATCAAAAACATTTCATGTAAAAAGATGTTTGTTTTTGAATGTTTTTGATGGGATTATATCGTTTGGGCACGAGAACTGATTTATTACGTGCGAGATATTGTCATAATTTATCTTATCGCATCATTTGCGGCCTTTCGGATACACTTCAACGTGGTTCAACCGAGCTGTTTCTATTGTGTATTTGTCCCTTTGTTGCACCTACCTACTTACGTGAGACAATTACCTCTGACCTACTCTTATTATTGTAATATTATAGTATTTTCGAGATTTATATATTTTTCACTTCTCATGCTCTTAAAATGTTAATTTAGTCTCTGTATATCGGGACTAAAGTTCCTTATTAATCTCTAGGGATTAATAGTACATTATGATACAAGTGTGCGAAGTTGGTCATTACAGTCGAGGCGGTATTGCACAGCCCGAGCCGCAAGGCGAGGGCTGTAATAGAGCCAAGACTGTAATGAACAAAGCACACGCGTATCATACGACGTTTTTCAACACACTTGCGAGGAAAAAAAAAATTAGGTATAAAATACATTTTAATTACTAAAGCAATTATTGAAAGTACAATTGAAGTACAATTACTAAAATGATTCGCAACAGTTTTTGTTGGATGTTGCACAGTATGTGTTACCTATAGTATTATTAAAAATTTCACTGTGGTGTTCTTGAGTAACTGTAAATGTTGGAGATAGTGAAACATTCCCATAGGAGGTGGATGGGCGTTCTAATTCTCCTTTAGTCAGAGTAGGCGGCACGCAAAAATCACTGGCATATGAGGTAGAAAGTTGCGGTTCGGGACAAAACTTCTTAGAAGGTGGCTCCAAATTTATTGCTTGTTGTTGGGTGCAAGTATAACTGTACTTCGTCACTTGTACTCGACATTTTCAGTCACAAATCAGCAAATTATAAACGAACAAATGTTTGCACAAAATGGCGCGGAGGTTTGTTTTTTCGCGCGCCATATCTTTGGTTGAATAACTATGCGCGCGCAGGTTAAGTCGAGAGGCACCGAACACCGCCATTCAGCCACAATATATTAAACTAAATAATTATGTATTTCTAATAAGAATTTACGGTAGTTAATATTGTATTTTTTAAATGCTTAAATAGATAATTAGATGAAGTATAATCTTATCTTATCGGATTTTGACTACAACAAGTTTATTTATTTACAAAATAATAAATTTTTTGGTAGGTAACAACCTCTTTACGGATATTAAAAAAAGTGGAATAAGAAAAACACTAGTGCGGCAATGAAAAGTAAAACACACTAGTGTGTAATAAACCGCATTCCGGGCATAAGACCAAAGAAAAAATAGCAACTTTACGAGCAAGTGTGTTGAAAAGTATTTTTTTTTAATTGACTTTGAAAACCCCTAAACAGCCAATCGGGGTGTTTGTGGTTGGAATATTGTCGCCATTTTTAGTGATTGTGTATAGACAATTTTTGGTTGTGAAAATAACCTAAAAAGACAACTGTGCAAAAATATAAAAAAAATAACGATTTAATATAGTAATAATGATTAATTATTACGAATATAAATCAATTTAACTAGATTAGGGGTAACTTAATTTTATTTTGCATGATCCAATTAGTTTTAAAATAGGTAGTTTTCACGTTTGAACCTGTTGGCTAAAAATGCCAGCATTTAAAGCCTGAGCACAATATTTCAACAATTTATGTGTATAGTGCAACTTTATACCGAAAGTACGGAACAAAAATGTTTTCTTCATCCAGTGAAGAAGAATTAACGCCTAACTCCAGAATGGAGAAAAAAAAGCAAAAGAGGTGATACAAAATCTTTTGTGTAATAGAACGTCGTTTTTTTCCTCGCATTCAAAGTGAAAAGTAGAGTGTTTAACGCGGGACTAAATAACCATAATGACACTCGATCTATAGTCACCCTCGCTACGCTCGGGTGGCTAAACATCTCGTGTCATTATGGCTTGTTTAGTCCCTAGTTGAACAATCTACTATTACGTCCTGGTCATAAAATGGCAATTACAACCCGCTAGGTGTGCGGAAAATCACACTTTCTGGCCTGGGGAGACGTAACATTTTGTACTTAACACGGGCGGTAATAAAGAAAGCCTTAGATCGCATATTTATCGGCCTTGTCTTCAGCTCGGGAGTCAAATACCTGCGATCTGAAATATTCTTTGTTTTACCACACTAGGTAAGTAATGTACTATAGTGAACTTCGGCGTAGGTAGGTACTGTAGAAGCTGGTTGGCTTCTACAGAAGAATTATGAATATAATTCAAATATCTGTCAATGGCATATAAATATCGTAATAAAAGATATTGATTGACTTCTCATCCCATATAAACATGACGTAATATTTTGGTCTAAAATATATCTAAATCTACCAGTATCTTTTCCTATACCACCCTGAGCATACCCTTGCTACAGTATACATTATTACACGTGCCGTCTTTGTTCTAATCGTGCTGTGGCACATTAAAGAGCAATGGTATGTAATGTGGGCGTAAACGTATTTATTGGCCGAGTTTCCCGGAGCTCAGCTTTAACACTGCTGCAATCTTGCAGTTTGTAACAAGTGGTTGCGTGCTGCCCGCCAGTTACCGCATGCAACGCTCACATCCCTCGCTCCTCTTAAATAAGCTTTAAAGATAACTCGTTAACCTTCAAGGAAATACTTTACATGGAAAATACAGAGGAAAATAGCGAAAATTGTACGTTGTGGACCACGAACGATCTACAATTTTCCAGGGAAGGACTGGAACAACGTAAATGGGTGAGAGATAGTTACTTTTAACAGGAAGTTCATAAATATTTCTCTCAGATGTGGTAATACAACTAATATTTTAATTAATTAATGTCTTAATCAAGACAGCGGTTGATTATCGGATTATACCTCCAGCGTGCGCGTTAGGGCCGATACAGACGGACTGCAACCCAACTGCAACTCCCTACGATACGAGTACGACCCTTACTATATTTGATTTATTAATAAGACTGTTTATAATTTATGTTTAGTCAGTTGACCTACCTTGGGGCCATTCATTAATAACGTAAGACGATTTTTGCCAGTTTTTGAGTTCTTACATAGCCCCATATGCAAAATAAGAATCGGCCGACCCCCTCCCCCCTATTTAATATTTATTACGTAAGAATCTAAAGGAATAAAGGAAGAAATATTTTACTTTTTGGCTTTTTTATTTTTCAAAGAACCATTTTTGTAGGGACGTTTATTTGCAGAAAAGAAACATATTTTTTATTTTTTGCTAAAATACCTAAACGCAGCCGCTATTTTAACTTTGCGTATTTTTATGATCTTACGTAAGAACAATCAAAACTCCCTCCAGCCCCCTTGTAAGAAAAAAGACATGGTCAACTCTCCCGCTAAATCGTCTTACGTAATAAATGAATAGCCCCTTATATTGAGTACACAAAAACGATTTAATTTAAAAGTTGTCAGAGTAAAGTAACTGCTCAGTGCTCACGCAATTATAAGAATAAATTAATGACGATGTGATGACTTTATACATTACTTACGGTCGAGTTTCTTAAAGCGAAGGGCATCAAATAGACTAGCATAAAAGACAGTTAAGTAAATACACCGCGATTGCTTCATAGCTTTCTTGATCTCGGATAAGCCACGCGCCGTCTCGAAGGCGTTCGAGCGAGGGTCTCGGCTCCGTTAGCGAACGGAAAGCTAAGTGGCCTGCGAACACTCGAATAGACCAAAGGTCCTCAAAATCAAAACCGATTATTAGAGGTAGGTATGTATACTATACAAGATCTTGGTTAAGGGTAGGCGAAAAATCTTTCTGGAGCCTGCCGATTCGGCAAGCAAAATTAAATATTACAACTTAATCCAATACAATCAGATAATACGTTGTCTAAGTGATAGATATAACAAAAAACCTATAATAAAACTGAAACTGAAAGATAAAGTACTTAAACTTCTGAGCTAAACTAAAATAATTATGTTATTAACTGACAATTAGACATACATTTCGAAAATATTAATGGGAAAAAGTCGCATTTTCCATTAGATGACAAATATTGAAATATCACCAATGTATCGTAACATCATTATACTTGTCATCCTAGACCAAGTCTTCGTCGTACGGAGTGCTATTTGAAATAAAAGCCAGCAAAGGCGAAAAATCTATGAACCCGATATTTTCTAACACTGCGCTGTAGTGAAATAGGCCTTGATTTGAATCTTGACAGTTCACATCGCATTAACTAAACTACATACTGTACGCGTTTCTGCTGGACGAAGGTTCCTCCTATGTCAACCATTACACCCGATATTCGGCTTGTCTCTTATGTCACACTTACTTCTGCCAGACTTCGTCTGCGGTGTACATTTTTATTAGGCTTCATAAATAGTTTCTTATATTTGTTGATAAACTTGGTTGAACTAACAAACAACAAAACCCTCCATTTTTGGGGCTAAAAACTGAACACTTACTACACTACACTACCGCGAAAACAATTCTGTAGTCCATTTAAGGATTATTTCCAAAAAATCAAATTCACTTTATAAACCACCCGTTTGTTAATGAAGCAGAAATTTGGTTTCGGTTTCGGCCATAAAAACTAGTTTCGCTCACTATGACCCCCATTAACTCCTTTGATGAATTTCGGAAAACGGTAATATTCCTTTTTTCGGTTTTTATTGATGAGTCTATACACGAAGTCTCAAATCTCCTACTTCAAAAATGGTGTGGTCCCTATATAAACTTTCAATCCATATAACCCCCTTTGGGAATAAATTTCGAAATATCCCTTACTCACATCACATTATACAACCACCCTATTGTGAAAATTTCAAGTTCCTAGCTTTAGCAGTTTTGGCTGTGCGTTGATGAGCCAGTCAGACAGGACTTCTTTTTTATATTCTATACAGAAGATAGATAATAAGTATAGATTTAACGACTTGCATTTAAAATTAGTGCTTTAGGTAGTATAGGTATTACTTTAGTTAAATGAATAACAATATCAATAACATAATACAAAATAAAACCCTTAAAGAACATTAAAATAGAAGCATAGTTAAAATTAAATGTACTAAAAACTAAATAATAATTAAATAAGCTAAAACTAAATTACGCTACGAATTACGAATAATGCTACGAATTCGGTCGTGGAACCGCAGCACTGTCAGATCGTTGCCATGACGTTTTTTCAAACAGTCATGCCAAAATATGTAAAAGTGTGTTTATTTGGATAATTATAAAGCGAAATCGTGTTAAAAGACAAGCAGTAAAGTGTAAAATAAGGTGCGCATCTTTCCAGAAAGTTTCAGGTTAAATTTAGTGATTTCGAGGACAAAAATCTAACGTGGTTGTGTTTCCAGGCTGATTTGTTGTCCTAAAATGAACGTATCGAGCAAAGGACGTGCCGAAAAGGTGATCTGCGAAGGAGTACAAGTAATGTCTAAGCTCTCCAGGCGGATCTGAAGGTACGCAAACGCTACATTACCCCAAAAACCCAGGAAAAAAAAACTTTTACGTGGTCTAAAGCGAGGAAAAGTTTTTTTTATTTCTTTTGGCTAAGATCTACGCAGCGAGATAGGTGCTAGATATGATGAGATGAAATGAGAGGCGAGGTAACATAATTATCTTGGAGGTATGCTCCCTATTTCCATTTCTTCCTATCTCCGGACAGGTTTCACCATTTCTTTCCGAAACTATCTAGGTTGCCCCGCCATCTCCTTTTTGGTCTGGTTCTTTTCCGCTGAAATATACTCTTTTTGCTTGAGTTATAATAAGTAATAATAGTAAAGCAAGTGTTATTATAAATTCATCTCTACTCAGAAACCAAATTATTATTGTGGCGAAACATTTCTAGGTGAATATTATATTATAATTACCGAATTCCACGTAAAATCTGACGCGGTTCTAGTAAGTCTTCCGAATTCCGGATTTTATTGTTGAAAACTTAATACCTACTGACGATAAAGTAATTTAACTCTAATATTTGTGGACTAATTTATTTAAACTCGGATACTGGGCAAACTATGTGTATTTTAAATACATTTATTAAAATAACAATTCATCACCCACTAGTATATTTCCTGGACAAATATATTTGATCGGCATCTAGAGAAAACTCGACCGAATGTTTCACGTGGGCGGGCGGCAGCAAAGTTTTATCGAATCCATTTTTATTATGTAATTGGCAAAGTTCACACATCCAATTAATGTTGCAGATGTATTTGTCAATTATCTTTGAACTTTGAAGTTTTTTAAGTCTCAATAATTAGATATGAAAGTTGTTATTCGATCGTCTTTGGTATTTTAGATGAACCACTTATTAAGTTCCTTATGGTTGACCTTCTCATCATGATCTCAATACTGGAACGTGTAATTTTTTTATATTTAGTTTTATCTTACTCGTAGTCAAAGACGATCTGAATATCTAGCTTAACGAATATTTTTAAGGCTTCTTAATCAAGTGGTTGGAGCAGGATATTACACAAATTTGCAGGAGGTGGGGGTAGCTGGTGGTGAGCATATTTTTTACAATAGCGCCATACATTAATCATAAAAACTGACCAAGTGCGGGTTGGACTCGCGTCGCGCACGAAAGGTTCAGTACCATCATCGTACAAAATTAATTCACTCCACCAAGCGTCGCGCCGCCCACTCTAATACGTTATTCGAACGTAAACATTGTTATAGGCGGAAATAGTACATTACACAACTAGGGTGGTAATACAAAAAAAGGCCGAGATCGCAGAAGTTTGCGGACCGAGCTGCAAGATTAAACTTAATTTATGCCACACCTGGCCATAAAGTGACTTTTTCCGCATGCTGCGCGTACGGAAAAACCCGCTTTCTAGTGCCCCGAGTTACGGAAAAAAATTCACATTCGGATACCAGCATCAAATTTTACTATGTTGTTAGACAAGGTCTCTAGACCCGAAAACTGCCGGGAGACGGACTCTGAAAGGTCAAGGTCACCGAATATGACGTCATTCAATTGTGACAAAACTACACATCTCACATCCTCATAAGTGAAATTAAATGAAAGATAATTAAATGTACTATAAATAACTTCTGCATTTGATTTTAATAAATGTGTGTGTTGTTTGGACGTTGACTAATGTTGAATTTTACAACATAATATAGTCACATGGATTGGAAAATACTAAATTATTATAACATAAAAGAAATAAACCAAAAATGTATAAAAAATATAAAGTTATGAGACCACAAAGTTTAAAAAAAAAACGATATTTTTTTTCGGATTGCTTTAACACTGAAAAAATAAATGTATTTTTGTGCTCAAAATGGCAAAATGCTATGTTTAGGGTTCCGTAGCCAAAATGGCAATAACAGAACCCTTATAGTTTTGTCATCTCCGTCCGTCCGTCCGTCTGTCCGTATGTCACAGGCATTTTACTCAAAAACTACATGATAGTTCAAACAAATATATTAGAACCGGACTAAAATCACCGAACTAATGAAACTAGGCCATTTCCCCAAACAAAGTATGTACCGTGACGACACTTTATAGTAGCTTAAAAGTAATTAGTAAGTATGAAGCGTTTTTGACACTTTTTAGGAAAGTTAAAATGTGATTTTAACATTGTTGTATCTCGGTAAATTTTAATGATATTGAAGTAGGCAGTTCTTAACACTAATATTTCTATTATTAAGAGGTCTTTCTATAAAATATCACACCTTGATAGAAGCAATTCGTTCCTTGTTCACTACGGAACCCTAAAAATTAATACATTTCTTAAGTTATTCAGATAGTGATTGCTGTTAATATTAAATAACAATCAAGATAAATAACGATAATTTTATAAGATAAGGTAAGAATTACGAAATTACAACAATCCTCGGCAACAATGTCGCAAGCGCGCAAGATCACCGCAATTTCATTAAAGCGGATATTAGAAGCCTTTAGACAATTAGATTATTATTTACGCTTACACAAGGTCATGTCAACGGTCTCTTACTTTGTATCTTTGAAGCAAGATAATAACGTCGTTAACAATATTTCCTCAGACGGCGTTCATTAGAACCCTTGATGCGAATCCGTCTCCTATGATGGTAAAATTTAGTCATTTTCAGAGATAATTGAATTAATTACTGATTTAGTCGAGGTTATTCGGATTAGAGAGAAGGTTGAGGCTTGCGGTGGGCGCATGGACAGCTAATTACAAAGGAACGGCAGCCGATTGTTCGCTGCGTTGATACGGCAATCACTGCCAATCGCAGCGGGAGACTTGTGAGTGATACCCCTAACAGCTAAGCCGGCCGTTACCTGACCTGACCTTTAACATCAATATTAGTGTAAACGGCATGAATTGCTTAAGTAAGACCCTAACGTTTTTACGACGCTCAGCCTTCTGATTTTATATAAAAAAGCGCAGCCTACATTCTGAAGTTCAGCATACGTTCTTTCAAACGATTTCAGACGCTTATGGCGTGGAGGCCCATCACTCATAAAATTTGTTGAAAGTGAATCTCTAATGGAATGATACATGGCTAAATACTTAAGTAAGGAGTAAGCTTAGCTTATTACAGGAAATATAAATATCTAACCTAACCTAAGCCAGTGAGAACCGAATTAAGCTGCCTAACTGATGCGTAGTAAAACAATAACTGTAACAAAAGATCTATTGATGAACATGGCAAGAATCTTCTTCAACATTGATCTAATTTCCTGTGTTGTAATCAGGAAGTTTTAGAATAATCGGATATTTCATCCTTGAATGTCAAGAACTTCCTTTGAAAGTTGAGTTCTTAGTGTATGGGAAAACCCTCGCAGAGTATTCCATCTACATATAGTAAGCGCATAAGGTATAGCAAGAATAAAGTCGAAAGAAATAAAAATATTCATCCATCCTGCTTGATTGGAATAGCCAATTTGGGACAGATGGAACCGAGTGCGAGTCGTTCTCGCATTTTACCGTCTTTTTAATAGCACCCATTAAAGTCTATCTCGATCTCGTTGGGATTATTTATATATGTGTCTTAGGGAAAGGTGAAATCGTTCCTCTCTGTTTAAGTGGAACCCTGTCTGCTATTGTGGGGTGTAACGACAACGAAAGTACGTCACCTGAGGCGCAACACAGAGGTACCTCTATATTTTTAAACTGCCTCCTCATTTATCTTGGGTTAATTTCAGACGTTTTATTTTTAGTATCGTAGCAGTACGGTAGGTACATTACCGTCGTGGCTATTTGAGATAACCAAAATTTATTCACAAAGCTCCGCGTTAGAGACTGTTTTTATAAGGAATATAAGCTGTGCATGTTACGAAAGATTATTTGTTCTTGGAATGAATAAAAGGTCAGACCGACAATTTTATTTGCGGTACTCGTTACGTGTTTAATGGTTTTTTGATTTTTCTTTTGGTGTGCAATAAAGTATGAATGTATTGTATTGTATTGATTCCCCTGGCACTGTGTACTAAGTATTCATTAACGTAGAAAATATAAAAATACACTTCGTTATTAACAAATTCATTGTTGGGTTTTTCATTGTCAACTTTTGTTTATCCGATTAATAATATCGTGAAATCAAGGTCATTCTTAAAAAATGGTGATAACTAGATCCCGATTGATCTGCCGTATCAAAGTGATTGGGATTCATAAATTTAATATGCGTTTACATTGTTACTAAGTTCTATTTTGTTATGATGACAATCCATGTCAGTTGTCGCTTAACGACTCACCACCAATATTTGAAGTGAACTGCTGATTATCGTTATTAAGTGGTATTTAGGGATAGTTGCGTGCATGTGTTGGTTAGTGTGAATGTGTGCGGGTGTGAATGGCGAGGGTCGCGCGGAGGGGGGACGGGTATCGACGCGCGCCGCGCGCCTGCGCTCCCTACTCACCTGTTGCCGCGAGGCCGTGGAAAGATACTCTTTCAAATTAAGGCGGACACCTGATACGGAAATAAAAGCAAAGTTTCTGATACCCAGTCACAACGCCGCACTCCTTCATTTTCACCCCTGAAATTTAAGGAGCGCCTCCACTCGGTCTCAGGTCGACAGTTTTTTTCATTAAGCTCGAATATTTTCGGTGATGATATATATGATTACGCATATTTTTACACGTTTTTATTTAACTTGCAATATGCATAGGTACCTGTCTAAGTTGTCTTCAGAATTTGCAACCCCTTGTTCAACGATTTACTGCTATCCGATTCAACAGAATTTTGGTCATACTTTTGTGCCACAAACCGATGAACAGACAAGCAGGATAACAAAGTTATCCTATAAGTTTTCTTCCTGTGAACGCCAAATTGGTTCCGTCGCTAATTAGTTCAAATAGTCACTGTTGGAAAGTTAAACATTCCAATACCTATGGCGTGACACTGACAAAATAGTACAACGAAACACTATAATTTATTACACGATAAAATTATTCTAAACTCTCACAAAATCATATTTAAAAAAAAACAGGCTTTTTACTCCAAAGTATTCGTGATAAGGAAACTTACCAGCCCAAATTTGACTATTTGCCATTTGCCATCAGGGACTTCCAGTCCCTACATCCAGGCGTCATCATCAGATCAGTTTAATGGTGCGATAATAATGCATTCTTACCAAACTTACATAAGTATGCCTACCAGATTTCATTTGAATCGGGTATCACCAAGTAGTTGAAAAAAAAAGAAATTATATGCAAATTTTGTAATTTACCACTTACTCGAAGATTGTAAGTTAAATAAAAGCCTGCAAAAAGTGTCCTCGTGTAAATTGACAACAATGTCCTTCAAGTCGCAAAACGTTGATGGGGTCAATTTACTACTATTGAAAAACGAATATAAAGGAATATCCCGCAAGTATATTTGTTACCTAAGTACTACTTAAAGTTTTCGGACTGGGTGTGAACCGGGCAGTAGTCCCTGGGGCGACGCCGAGTTGGTTCCGGCACCAATTAGTTGAAATGGTCACTTTTGGACAGATAGTCTTTGAAATCCCAACGGCGTGACTGTGACTGTGTAGACAACGATGTAGTAGGACAATGAGATGCTTAATTGAATAAGACAAGCAGTGAACTATAGACGGACTTATTTCAACTCGCGACTTAAAAAACTGCTGCTTCAAAAGGCCTATTACTCAATAAATGAGTTCCTGACTGAAATTTGAATAATATTAGTTTTAATTTATCTGTAGTACCTAATTTATTGACATTATTGAAATCTGTATTGTAATTATCTATTTGATTAATTAATTGTATTCTGCCGTGTGACTATATTGACCTATAGTAGCATGCTGCATGTACCTACTCGTATTTACCTACTTCTGACGATGTATGAACATTACTAAATAAACGAATATAAATATATGAATATTGACCAAATAGCAATTTCTTCCACCATTAGAAAGAGTATGTCTTTGTAATGTATTAGCCCTGAGTTCTATTTATGTAAAAAGCCTTTCAACGTATTTAGTCACCCTTTGAAATTTAATACTAAGTTTCCTCAACTTATAAATATGAATTTTTAAGAATTCACTTACCACTTAACTTTGAACAACTTTTAAGAAATTTATGTTAAATTATCAACTTATATAGAATTACTCTAATACAAAAAGTTTAAAAAGAAAAACGTATTTAACTAAAAATGATTATTCTTTTCTGCTCGGTAAGCAAACAGAAATTCGACGTTTATTTCATGTGTTCAATTTCTGTTTTCATTAGTAAATAGAAATATAGCCATCTTAAAGGGTATTAGTTTTGAGTGCTTTAGGAATTAGGTATTACAGTGCTATCAAATTGGGTAATTGAAGGCTGCTTAATCTTTGCCGGTATTATAGTTTATTTTGGGCAATATGCTGAATACTGTTATTTAGTAATATAATATAAAGCTGGGTTAATTTCTGAGCGAGATGTGGTTGGATATTCTTTATATTATAACGAAATATATTAACGAGATATAAATGTTATTTTCTAGGAACAACATTTTCAAGTTTAAACTCGTAAATATTCTAAGTAAATAGTTCCGTTCTACTGGACGACTAAGAATACCTATAATGGTACTTTCAGTTATCAGTGCGACGTACTCGTATTTTTAACACTTATCGGACGATTTAAGGAATGAATCATCGGACGAAACATTTAAGCACTGACTGGAAAAACTTTTGTTGGAAAACGTCCTATAATTTTATTGCAAAATTTTAATTTTTAGGGTTCCGTACCAAAATGGTAAAAGAGGAATCTTTATGGTGCGACTCTGTCCGTCTGTCCGTTTGTCACAGCCAGATATCTCAGGAACTACTGCTGCTATCGATTTGAAATTTGGAATAGTTTTAAAAGTCACTAACCCAAGCCCACTGTACATAAAAATAATCTTATATCTTTTTTACTTTTTTTAAAGGGGGCCAAAACGGGACGTCTGAAAATTTAAAGTTGTGCTATTGTATTACATCAAGTGGAGTATCGAATGAACTGGCGTAAATTGCAGATTCCAAAACAATTTTTATTCTTTATGGTGTACTTTTAGATTCAGAACGAAAAACTATCAAAATAAAGTAAATTTTTAAAACAAAAAATAAAAACCGACTTCCAAAAACTTAAACTAAAAAGCAGAAAATAATATGTTAATTACCCGAAAGAAATGGATAATCAACGATTCATATATACATATACAGATATTTATAGTTTTTAACCTGTTTTTTTGAAGTCGGTGCCTGCCACGCAAAGCTGGCTATGCTGAGCTCCTTTTATCCTTAGCTGGCACCGACTTCAAAAAAGCAGGTTAAAAACTATAAATATCTGTATATGTATATATGAATCGTTGATTATCCATTTCTTTCGGGTAATTAACATATTATTTTCTGCTTTTTAGTTTAAGTTTTTGGAAGTCGGTTTTTATTTTTTGTTTTAAAAATTTACTTTATTTTTAAATTTTTAGTGGCGCTGTAAAAATACTATTTTAATAGACTAAAGTCTATTTAGTTAAAAGAAAATTTTTCCAAATCGGTCTAGCCTCAAGTAATCGGGGAACAAACCTACATAAAAATTGATCTTTGTTTTGAAGTCGGTTAAGACTGGAAACTTATATCTAATAAGAAGTGCACGAGAAACTAAGAAAAATACCAAAATCGCTATATGTGTGCCTCTAATATTTGAAGAGTTCCCTCGATTTCTCCAAGATCCCATCATCAGATCCTGATTTGGTTGCAATGGAATCACCTCGGAAGTATACCCTTTCAAACAAAAAAATAATTTTCCAAATCGGTCCAGCTGTTTTTAAGTAATCGGGGAAGAAACCTACATAAACATTTGTTCCTTTTTTGAAGTCGGTTAACACTAAAAACTTATTGCTAGTAAGAAATGGACAAGAAACTACGAAAAATACCGAAATCGCTATATGTGTGCCTCTAATATTTGAAGAGTTCCCTCGGTTTCTCCAGGATCCCATCATCAGATCCTGATTTGGTTGCAATGGGACCATTTCGGAAGTATACCCTTTCAAACGAAAAAAGAATTTTTCAAATCGGTCCAGCCGTCTTCGAGTAATCGCGTAACAAACATACAAAAAAAAAAAAAAAAACATTCAGACGAATAGAGAACCGGCCTTCTTTTGGAAGTCGGTTAAAAATAACATTCCGCCGATTATCTTCGAAGTTACTGAACATAAAAATCTGTAATAATTACCAATTATTAATATTATCCTAAATATTACAGGAAAAATATAGCAGTTTACCTAACTTGCATCGTTTTCTTTAAATTGGCAAAAATCGTAAATGAAAATTATTTGCTGCTACTTAACTAACCGCGACCTATGTCGATGCATGGGGACAACAGTTTTTCAGAAGCAAAGTTAAGTTTATCCCGCGCTATACACTTTTTCTTGAACTATTCACGTATCTACTTACGAGTTTGTACGGAACCCTCGGTGCTCGAGTCCGACTCGCACTTGATCGGTTTTTAAATGTTGTTACAATACATTCCTATTATAAATTTGAATATTTTGATTTTTTTAGATTGTGTTAATAACGATCCTTATTGGGAGACATGATTCATTTTATCTTTTCCACCCAAGGGTGTTGCACCCATTACTATTTTTTATTTTGCATCAAGAATATCTTGCCAGCTAGAATCTATCTAGATGTACAGTCGCCATCAGATATATCTGAGCTGTCAGTGTACTCATAAATATCTGAACACGGCTCTATTTTCATAGCATTAGAGCCGTGTTCAGATATTTATGAGTACACTGACAGCTCAGATATATCTGATGGCGACTGTACATAACGGGAAAATCTTCCGATTACCTCCATGAAGACCAATTTAAGTGGATTCTTGAAAAAAACACGTTAGTCCGTGACGTACGTTTAGGGGCATATAATATAGGTATAGTATATATATGGCTAAGTTTCAGAATGTCAATGTGGCACAATAAAATGTCCAAATATCATTACCTATAGCATAATAATAATAATAGTTGTACCAAAAATAGGGATAAATTACCCTAATTGAAGCAATATATCCTATTAACATGATTAGTCTAGATACAATCTTTGCCTAGCCATGTCAATCATCATGACTCTGTAATTGGTATACAAGAGAGTTTATTGTGCAAATAGGTCACGGGAACTTCAGCAAGTCTACAATGCCACGACAACAATATCATTAGTGCATAGCGACATATTTTCTTAAATTGTTTTTTACACAATGTTTATGATTTGGAATAAATAATAATCCAACCACGTTTTATAAACATACTTAGATGGGCTTTTTTATTTAAAGTGTCCTCTTAACTGACAGTTAACAGGTCGTCACAAAACTGACGATTAGTGTCAAACTCCATATATTACGTCACCGACTGACAGGTTAGTTTATAGCTTAAGTTTCGTCTAACCGTAGGTACATTTTAAAATAAAAATGCCCAGATACGTCAAAATTTAAACTTTGTTTTACGTTATTGTCATAGTGGTGTTATTTGTAGTGGTTACAGTATGTAATAGCTTTTTGAAAATAGAAATTTTAATGGGTATTTAAATATAATGTATAAGGTTTTTAATGCACATTATTATGGTCACAGAATTTGTAAATTTTCAACAAAAATACTATATAGGAAACTATAGGTCTACTACTTTAGTAATGGTAGCTTTTTAAGCTAAGATATTTTGTAATTGTTATTTAAGACTGTTTGTTTCTTAAATAAACTAAAAAAAAAAAAAAAAAAAAAAAAAAAAAATTTCGGTTGCGAAGTGCATTCAAGTTTAATATAGATAATACAAGTATTCTTACTTACTACAGGTAGCATATTACACAACTAGGGTGGTAATACAAAGAAAGGCCGAGATCGCAGAAGTTTGCGGCCCGAGCTGCAAGCGAGGGACGTAAATATGCGATCGAGGTTTTGGAGCTTTCTTTATTACCACCCGTGTTGTGTACATCATTTTATGTCTACACTTGGCCAGAAAGCGGCTTTTTCCGTACGCGCAGCGTGCGGAAAAAGCCAATTTATGGCCAGGTGTGGCATAAATAAATGAATGCGACGATAAAACGCTTGACTTTGAACCCAAACTGCATATTTATGTGTCTAGAAGGAAATAAATATTAGGTTTAGAATAAACAAACGAAATCAGGAAAATTCGAAGATCACGACATTCACGACTAATGACCGAAAATCATTATGTACCAAAATGACAAAATAAAAACCATATTTTCTACTCATGTACTTTTATGTGTCATGCCTACATAAAAAAAATATTTTTAACATCGTCACTGCGTGTCACTAGCGAGTATACGTCAAATTAAAAACAAAAGACCACAGACACATACTTATTATCATAGACACATACTTACTTATTATATTGTGAGTCATATGTCATACTCATACTTGCCTTGTTTGCGCGCTATGTTTAATTTTGTATTTTATATTTTAAAACCTAGTCGTAAAAATGTATTGTATGCAACGTTGTAAAATTAAGTGAAAAAACGCTCATGGCGTCTCTATTTGCGATACTCGCTGCCGCGGCGGCTCGTATCGCAACTCACGCCATTCGCATTTTTTGAGCTTGAGATTTACTCATACAACTGTTGCATAAAATACTATTAGAATGCCGTAAGTAAGCTGACTCAAATTTGGATTTAACATATTATTTATAAGTTACTTATTAACCTTTTCGTCAGTGCGCAATATTTTCATCAACACTATTATTATTATTATGCATTTTTTTTAAATGTTTTCACAAATTATGTACTTACCCATTTTGTATATTCTCTATTAATGAATATAAAAAGCAGTAACGGGCTGGGTTTGTATTTTATTGCCGACGAGAGACATTCATCTTAGTCAAATGGAATTTTATGGTTTAGGGGATCCATTCCGTGGGCAATATATTTAAGAGACTTTCACATATGCCTGCACTTCGCGGGTAAACGAGGCAACCCATTATCATTTAGAAAAACATATTTAATAAACGAGTTTATTCCTGACAGCATCCATTTTACGACTAGAGCAATAAAAGCTTATAACGCTGACGAATTTCAGACATTCCTTCTAACAACGAAACTACGCATCCGGTTTTATTACTTGCTTTTAGACGAGAGGAACTGAACTTTTTAATTGTTAGTGGTCAATTTTGTTGTTATTTTGTATATATCCAGCGAGCGAGAGCTGTGCTTGATCGTTTACAAGCTTATAAGCTTGTAAACTACTTATAATATAATATATTGAATTAGAGTAATTAGATCGTTTGACTTTTTATAAGACTTTACAATGTTATTTGAGCGTTAGCATTTACTATTTGTAGTAATAGTACTATTTATAGTAAATGCTGACAATGTTAACGCTCAAATAACATCGTAAAGTCTTATAAAAGGTCAAACGATCTAATAACTCTAATTCATTATATTATATTATAGTTAAACATTTTGTGAATCTTTGAAACCGATTAATGGTATTGACTGAAGCAATGAGTTTGCCTGTATTTTGGTTTTTGGTGAAGAAGAGGATTTATAACAAAGCCGGCACCATTTAACATTTATCATACCAGTAATTAACCGGTTAATGAAGTCACTTTTCGCTACTAACAACAATGTTTCCGCTGTTAAGTTTCGTACACAAAGAAATGTCTAAAAGATGAAGTTAAGTAAGTCCTGGTTTTGAGTCTTCATTTGGTAAGCAGACCGAGAAGGAGATAGCAGGATGACCTGAATGCATTAGACCAGAACTGGTAGGACATTGCTCAAGGTAAAGGAAGTCGAATAAGGTGCAGGGAGACCTTTGCCCAGCAGTAAGCCACAAAACAGGCTATAAAATATTGGTAAGCAACGCCCGATGCAGTTGTCTTGTTCAGTTATTAATCGTTCGCAGTTGTCGGGCCTGTTAAGGTGTTAGTGAGCTGTCGGAAGTTCTAATGAACCTGTTGCGTGTCTGTGACTGATGGACGGACGACGTCTTGGCGTGCTCATGGTCGGGCAAGCCCGGACCCTCCTAACTTTCAAATCTTCAAAGGCCCAATTATTAATTTACTAAGCAATGTCGGGTTCATTATACTTATGCTTATTACCAGACGTCCGACTTTTAGGAGCGAATTTGAATGACAAGGATTTCCTAAATCGATAAACTCGCTTCTCGGCGCTTTTCCCGTGTACGTTTGTGTTTTTTTTAAATTGGAAAATGGGAAAATAATGATGTTTTTTGCATTCTGCACGCCTAAGTAGAGAAATTTACTGGGAAGAAAGGTGACATTTGGTTGCAATATAGCTTTGATCCGTATTTTTTTTAGTTCAGAATGTTTTTATACCACGTCCTCTAATTTTTTAGAAGGCATTTTCACTCTTAAATATAAATTATTTAAGAGGACGTCTTTACAAATGACACCGACACGAAATTGACAATGATTGTTGCAATTGCATATAAAATAGGTAGGGTCTACAACCAGGTTCGCTTCTTCTTATTGCGTAATGAATATAGAAAATTGTGAAACAGTATAGTCAACCTTCTGTTTAACAGTTTTTTGGTCCATGATCGTGCTTTTTATCTCCTGAGGGAAAATAGCAGCAAAGACTTTGATTATATTTTAATTTTTTCACGAAAATCTTTACAAATTGTGGAAAACATGTGCCATAAGGGCAAGACATTATGCAAAATTATCGCTCTATAATTTATTGTGTACAATATATTGTAGGTGAATGTTGTGTGTGTCAGTCATGTTTTGATGCATTATGTTTTGTTCAAAACTCAGCATACTAAGCCATGGCAAATGACAGTTTTGTGCCAGGAGTTAACAATTATGAATATTATGATTATAACGTTGAATAACTGGCCAAGAGCATGTCGGACCATGCTCAGTGTAGGGTTCCATAGCCGTAACTATAAGGGAAAAATACGATGTAAAAAAAGTACAACAACAAAAGAGCGTATCTTCATAGCAATTACGTCCTTTTGTTGAGAAGCGCAGTTTATCGGCAATAACTCGAAAACGGTTAATCCGATCTTGTTGAAAATAATTTTCCTTGAAAGTATTAATTAAGCGTTATCTTTGTAATTTGTTTTATATTTTTCGCACACACGGTTTATAAGATAGAGGGAGGGGGACAGAATTTTCACAACTTTCGGAGCGATTATTTCCAAAGGTATTCACTTAATCAAAAACATTATTTAAGAACCTTAAAATGATTTTAAAAGAGCTGTCTAACTATGTACCACACGTTGATATTTTCTATAAAAAAATGTTTTTGCTTCTGTAACTTGTATGGAGTGCCCCCCCTAAAAATATTAATTTTAATTATTTAACTACCAAACTAAGTAGCGGCTCATACAAGACACCTATATTCCAAATTTCATCAATATCCATCGTGCAGTTTTTGAGTAAAATGCCTGTGACATACGTACAGACGGACGGACGGACATGACAAACTATAAGGGTTCCGTTTTTGCCATTTTGGCTACGGAACCCTAAAAACCAAACAAGCTTGAAACACTGAATACTTAGAAGTATTTAGCGTTCCAAGCGCTGCGTTTTTTGTTAGCGTTCAATATAATGTATTTGAAAGGGATGGTGATCAGTCTTGAGGTTCAAAGAGAACGAGGTCGGTATTGTGAAGCCTGATTGTATCAAGGGTTGTTGCAATTCGTTCGTCACTTCCTAATTCGATTTAATTGAGCGGCCAGAACGGCGACGTTCGAATATCTGCCCTTATCGAATTATTTCTTTTGTTTAATTAATTAGGTACAAAGTAAATTTAATTGAATTTAATGTTAATGACTCTCTGTTAAAATAACGCAATTTTATACTAAAGGGAATAAATTTATTAACAATGTAAACGACATTGAAGTGTTCTTCGTTGTATTTATGCGAATTTATGTCATTTTAGGCGTAGATAAGGACTTTTTTTGTATAGAGTTATAAGTTATCGAGTTACGTACACGCAGCGAGCACGTTGCGGTCACGTGTCGACCTCAGTTCGCTACGCATCTAGACGCGGCGACGGGCAAGTTGAACAAATCCCCCCGCTTCAAACACTGCTATAAAGCCAAAACACAATAAGAGCCCGTGCTATGCTTCTAAGCATGATACAAGAAAACTAGTCATGTTTTACCCGTGATCACACATCGTTACGTCACGTTAATGCTGCCATTGATTTACTTCAATAGTTTTGGAAATCATCACCCGTCATCAATTTTGAAATAAATTACTGAGCCGCAAATTCATTTTTATTTGGCAGAAAAAACTTGGGTTTCCCCAACTTTTACGTTGTCGATATACCAATCAGTCGCACAAAGCGCTTTGTGAATAGGCACTATCTAGGTAAGCATGCTCCATCATAGATTTCATCTTCACTTAACAACAGGTGAGATCTATTACTATTTCAACAATATTTTTTTATAAATAATTGATGGAAAGCATTTTGCTCGGATTATTTATTTGCTCAAAATAGCAACATACATATCAAGCTTGTGACGTAATGATGTCCAAATCGTCATCAGTCGTAATCAGCTGTCTCGGGAAGAAGAACATTCCTGGTTTTCTTGTACCAAGATGGTTGTCTATAAACGGGACAAAGGCACAATAAATAATATTGAATTGTAGTGTAATTCTATGCCATGGTGTGCAGTGTCCCCGCCAAGTCAAGCAAAACAAAGGCACAGCCGTATCATCCTTTTCTCGAAGCCATTCAGGCCATTTCCAGCCACCCGTAATTTTGTACTGGCTAAAGCTGGAACCCTAAATAATAGGCAAGTCGGTGGAAATCGAGTTCTGTGGACACCCCCCCGGTACTGACTTGGTTTAACATTACATCTCAACACTTTTTTGTTGTAAGAGAACTGCGTTGCGAGACTTGCACATGTAATGTTTTTGATGGGATTATATTTTTCTCGCTATATTTAGAAATAATACTATATTTCTTTCATGTGTTTCTTTGTTTAAGATTACATTCGCAATGTATATCTCTCTTAACAGAAAAAAAAACGTTTCTTAATCAAGCAGCTAGCAAATCCCGAGTGTGCAATAAGTTAATAAATGTGCAGTGTCTGCGAAAGTATGAGATTAATAAAGAGTAAGTGAATAAGTGTGGACAGCGCTAACACTAACAGGCGTTGTCACTGAGGCGGCTGGCGCGCATTCGTTCACATTACACACGTCCGCACACATATTACGCTGGCCACTAAACTCGTTTAGTTTATTCATGCTCATATAACTTTTCTCCACGATTCTGCTTTTTAAGTTTCTTTGCCTTAAATAATCTAAATTACTAGTGCATAATATAGGCGTCTATTACATTCTATTGTAATAAATATTAGATACATTAGTATTAAAAATGCATGGGTTGTTTGAAAAATAAATTATCAACACACTTGCTCATAAAGTGGCTCTTATTTCAAGGTTCTTGCGAGCGGAACGCAGCTTATTACACCCGCGTGCTTTTTACTTTACATTACCGCACTAGTGTTGTAATTACCGTAAATTGACCAATGAGAGCACGCCTTTATTCACGCGCCGAAACTTTTTCTTTGTTTATGTACATACTCGTTATATTTGCACTGTAATCCCTGCGAGGCAAACGTTTTGTAGTACAACAGTGCGGTGCAACTCCTTGCCGCGCGACAAACATATAGGTAATGTTGCCTATAGGGAACGTGCACAACGATGGCGCTTCCAACTGGTGCCACCGATTCGAATCTTGTACTCTATCTTGCCGGGGCCACATTAACGGGAAACGCCGTTATTATCGCGACGAAGGACGATTAACGTTAGTGTAGCCACGAATGACTACTATATTTGACATTAACATTTATAACCAGTATGACATTTTCAGGCCTGATATGTTTCCTTTACTATCCACATAGTATCTCTTTTGTCAATTCAGTACCTTATAGTCCTGCACGTGCTAGCCGGGTCCCATCGTGTGGTTTATTAATAATAGAATAGCTTTTCAGCTTCACCCGTTGATATAAAAATATTGCAATATAACTATGTAAACAAAGTGCCAAATATACCATTACTTAATATACTGCCATCCGATATCTAAAACTAAACAACTAACCTCTATACAACTCCATAGAGGTTAGTCTAGTTTTAGTCATAGGACGGTAGTATAGTAAGTATTTAAACATGCAACTACTTAAACACTTAAATAAACCTATCGACTTAAATATATACACAAACCAGGGCATCGACTTTAGAAGCAAAAGAAGTATTGATTTAAAACCAATCTGCTTTATGGATTTAATTCAATACTTACCGTTCATGAAATTGATTTATTAGTAGTTAAACGTCCCGTTTTCCATCCTTATTTATGGTCTATGAACATTAATGCAGTGCAAAAATAGGTTAACATGGTTCATTATTTTCATTGCATTATATAAACTTTCCTTTTTAACAGACTTCAAGAAATAATATGCATGGGTATAATATATGAGTAAATAAATATAGATTTACATCTGATAATTTATACCATCCAAAAGCCCCGTGATGATATCGAATTCTTATTAATTTTAACTCGAAATGAATCAAGACGTTTTTCAAAAGGCTGTTTCTAAATAAAAGTAGGCACTTTAATTTTAGCTCTCTATATTCAGTCTAAATGATACTATAAAATAAGGTTTTTCCTTAAACCAGTTTTGGTTTAGATTGTGCCGGTTTTATACAGATTTGCGCCAGGAATGGCTGGCCGGTTATCCGGATGAGCCGATTGGGTCTGATCATTTTTAATGAAGTTTCAGAAAGCAGCTTCGGTTAAATAGTTAATTTCGGAGCGATCTTTTCAACTTCATCCTTCATCACTCATTATTAATGAATTAACAATTAATAATGAGGCAATTAACATTAATCTTTGTAGATTAGATTCATCTAAGTCAATAAAGATTAATGGTTAATTGCCTGTATCACTTTGATAGCATTAATTACTTCTTAAGCGTGCTTCTTAATTATTTAGATCTGCCCGGAATTTCGTCCCCGGGGGTAAAATAATCATACTGCTCTTTATTGATTTCCGTAGTATATATAGATAGTTCCACCAGAGTTGAGGTCTGACGCGTGCTTTTTATGGTCGCTGGCTAAGCCCCTCCAGAGGGGCAAGATTTGGTACTACGAGTAGTAGCCCCGACGCAACCGCGGAGTGAGCCACCCCTGACATTACGCACATCGAATAGTGTAGAGTTAGTCACACGTTGGGGATATGCGGACGTGACGAAATAATGTTTGATCATGAACCCGAAAAAAGGAAGGGTGTTCCGAAAATACATTATGACTTAAGTATATTTAGACAAAAGGCCGCTGAGGATCGGAAATATACGGGTGCAGACATTGGTAAGTGTCGCACGTTCCAGCGTACGTGGCGCGTCTTCAGTCGATAGAGATATCGGCTCTGCTGATTCCTTTTCTTACCTTATTGATTTGCAAAATGCAACCTTGCTCTGTTTCAAATATAGTTAACGTTTTTGTTACCCAAATTGGTATCCTAGCCACACCGGAAACGAGGTACTATAAAAATATTTTTTCAATTAGACTTTCTAAAAGACTGGCCAAATGCAGTTAAAAATTTGAGACTAATGGAAAAAGGAGAGGACACAATGAGCTAATCAAAATAAAAACGATCACTTGATTTTATATTATTTAACTGGGTTATCTACGGCAGTCACACAGCGCAGCAGCATGCAGACAAAGGTAGGTACCTAAAGGCAGCGTAGGATGGAGTACTAACAAGGAAAGGTACCCAACTCTCCGACTCTGATTTGATTCAATTTTCAGTACTTTGAAGGACAATTTCTCGTAACAGGTTGAATTTGGGTAGCTAAAAAAAATGCGTGTCTGCTATTTTAGACTACTCTATATCATATATCAAAATGAATCAAATCGGAGTCGGACAGTTGGGTACCTTTCCTTGTAAGTAGGTTAAGTGATTCAAATTGGGCTTTGAAATCTGTTCTGAATGCACGGCAGCGACCTGAACCGCTTACCCGGCGCCGTATCCTGAGCACTAATCTAGGGGTGTTTCTACCACTGCATCGCGACTCCTAATCTACCCTAAGCTAGCTTTGAGGCAAGGTAATGCTTTGTTCAAGCAACATCTCTTTGCTTGATATAAGTTTTCTATTTCCTCTGCCCAGAATTCTGGTATTTATTACCAATCCCCGTGGATACCCGCCTAATGATAACGCCGTTTTTATTAAGTGAATAAGCCGACTAAGACGGCTTGTTTGAATGAAGAGCAAGTTTAATTAACCGAAATATCAGCGAGATATTAGGGTGGGTGAAATGTTCGCCTCGGGTTTACAAATTCGAGCCCCGCCGCTGTATTCTCGAGTCTTCATTGCGTTCCTAACCCCTAACGCCCTTCGCCCAGGTGTTACTATACCTTCAATTATATAGGTACTTATTTATTATCCTTCTCATCTTTTGCCTTGCCATTAAAACATATTTTTAACGGTAACAGAAAGCTGAACTAGATAGAACAGCCCTATTTACGGGCTCATCCAATTATTTTTAACGAAAGCGTGTTCATTTTTAATTTTTTAATGGTTGATGAATTTGCGTTTGACCTTGTTCTTGATATTTTTATCAGCACTAACTTACGACGATGGTGAAATTTGAGACGTACACTACCGCTTATAATTATTTAGGCACTCGTAATTTTTTTCATACTCTATGAAAACGACTTTCAGAATCATACTGCCAAGTCCGAGTCACTTAACAGTTGTACGTGCAATTTCCCCTTTTTCTATCAAAATTGTACGCAGAGTATCCTATTTACCAGCAGGCAAGCGTTAAACAAAACCATGAACCTAATTCCAGTACAAAATTGTTTTATCGTGTATGAATTAGAAAAAAAAGGTTTTTGAAATCGTCGCATAAAGAAAGCTAGAAATTTTAAAAGGATGTCTTTGGCGCCGATTTAAGGCTCAGTACAGTCGAAACTTACAACATCGTACTTTCGGGTCGCGTTCGGCTATCAACTAGGCTCGGAAGGCTAATTCAAATACACTCCAGAGCAAAAGTTTCTGGTCACCGTTATTTAAATAATAGAAATAGGTGTTAATCAATATTTGACACTTGTTTCATTTATATAATATACCTACTATTCATCATAATACCTGGCTGTATTAGCAATATCCGCTAACCCGTCATAAAAATATTATTATCCAAAAATGGTGATTTTTGCGATATTTCACTCCATTCACGTCTTTATTTTTCATGGTTTTTACGAGTTCGATCTAAACCTGAAATTGCTATTGTTTTCAGTGTTATTTTTGCAGAAAATATCTAAAATTAATTAAAGATTAAAACGGGATTCAAAATTTCACAACCCTGGAGTATTTTAGGAAATATGGCAGTATTTCACTGACCCGATATTTTTGACCACGAGCGTATACTTAGCTTATTAATAGTAAAAAATTGTAATGTACAACATATACTATAGTTTATTAATCTTTTAAAAAAGTACAAGTAGGTAACATTTAAAACTTTATATAGAAAAAATGATTCCTATAAGGTATTATGCTTATTCTTATTACTATAGGAATCTTTTTGTTCTATACCTATAACATTTTAAATGTTACTTGTATTTTTTTGAAAAGATTAATAAACTATAATTAGTATATGTTGTACAATTACAATTTTTTTCTATTAATAAGCAAATTTGAATTAGCCTTTCGAGGCTAGGTAGCTGATTGTGATTTTAAAAAATAAAAGTAAAACTGGAAGAAAATACTTCATAATATGATCATCATAATTTAACGATAAACTTGTTTTATTTTATACCATAATACAAATAACAAGTTGCTGCCTGAGCATTACAGTTAATGTAACATTTTCAATTTTTCACTTTTTAGGGTAGTTACATTTTGACCCAGTGTCACTAAAACAATGTTGAAATTTTAATTCGATAAAAGTTGAACCTAGAAACCTGCAATATTAGGCCGGCGAGATGTTTCATTAATCAAATATCTGGAAAGAGCGGCCCACTGACATTTTTATTCAACGTTTTAATCACATTTATAAAAGGTTTGGTTTCGGTATCGGCCGAAACTATAATCAAACCAAACCTTCGGTTTCGGTTTCGACAAAAAAACATGTTACTGTAGGACTCTATTAAATTCCTACCGTTACAGTAACAATAATAACTTTTACTTATCTTACCAGATAAATCTCGTCGTTTCTGTGAAAATATCATGTTATTATTACAAGTATGACCTTTTCGCAACGAAGTAAAGAAAACTGTTATATACCTAGATCGTGATATTTTTGATTGCCGTTTGCTTCGCCATTGTACGTGACATTTACCATTCAAACATTCGAAAGAACTTCCTAAGAAAGGCCCTCTCGTGTGTATCGTTACCCCCCCAAAAAATAGGTAATACAGCCAAGTAAATGAAAGTACTCAAATAAAAATGACTTAATATGAGTATTACCCCTGAGAAAACTTAATTTTACCCCTAAAGGGGTAATTACCCCCAGGTTCGGAACCACTGGTCTTGAGTGACGACAACTTTTGATTAAATCACGTGTAGCCTCGATACCGTCTATCGTTTATAATAAAAGTTAACTGTGATCACCACCGCTTAAATAAATAAATAAATAAATAATAAATAAATATTAGGGGACAATCTTACACAAATCGAACTAGCCCCATAGTAAGCTCAATAAGGCTTGTGTTATGGATACTAGACGACGATATATTTAATAGATACAAATACTTAAATACATAGAAAACATCCATGACTCGGGAACAAATATTCGTGCTCATCACACAAATAAATGCCCTTACCGGGATTCGAACCCAGGACCTCCTGCTTCGTAGGCAGGGTCACTACCAACTAAGCTAAAGCGGTCGTCAAAACCGCTTGCTGCTATATTTGCTGCAACACGAATGAAAAAAATCGCCGCGGTCGAGACTCTCTCAAATCGACCCTCTCTCTATCATTCATATAATAGTACATTACACAACTAGGGTGGTAATACAAAGAAAGGGCGAGATCGCAGAAGTTTGCGGCCCGAGCTGCAAGCGAGGGACGTAAATATGCGATCGAGGGCTTTCTTTATTACCTCCCGTGTTGTGTACATCATTTTATGTCTACATTTGGCCAAAAAGCGGCTTTTTCCGTAAGCGCAGCGTGCGGAAAAAGCCACTTTATGGCCAGGTGTGGCATAAATATATTATTCAACGTTTCTATTAGTAATCTGGTCCCTATACTGTATAATTTAACAGTGTCATGCAAAATTTGCGTAGGTAGGCAGTTTCTAGCAAAGTAATTCAGACAACGTCGTCACTCTAGTCCATATTATAATTTGGCCCGTATACTAGTAAAACCATTCGTAATCGGAGGTCATGCTGCTGTGGTCCATGAAACTTTAAGTGACGAGCGTACTAACATATTTTGATCTCTATAATTATTACTAACTAGTAAAGATGGGCCAACTAGTCGGAAACGCTGACTATTCGGCATCATTTGAAGTCGGCCGATTATTCGGCGACTAGTCGGCAATAAATGCCGAATATGCGGCACTATTGCCTAGCGGAGAATATAGGACACAGAAGAAATTACTATGATCGGCAATGCCGACTAGTCGGCCGATTAATCGGCAATTTGAGAACCGATTAGTCGGCCAACTAGCTAGTCGGCAAAGTCTGTAGTCGGCCCATCTCTACTAACTAGTATTTACCCGAGGCGTCGCGTCGCCTGCGTGTTTGCTGTTATAATCCCAAGGGAACTCTTTACCGGGATATAGAGCATCCTATGTTTCAATCCAGGACTTGGTCTCTTTGCATGCTAGATTTCAGCGCAATCTATTCAAGTATTACTGCGTTATTTAGTACAGGTCGATTCATAAGAGCTGCCGTGGGTTCTGTTTGCATCTAGTGTATATATTTCATACTAAATCCGCACCAGCTGTTATGAATCGACCTATTCTAACATTCACACATCCAAACATCCAAACATCTTCACAAACTTTCACACTTATGATATTAGTAGGATAGGGTAGGATAGGATAGGATTGACAGCTTAAATTATGTTAGGAACGCGAATGACGACGAAGTTTAGAACTATCCTACACTTACTGTATGACGGTGTAATTGGCGAATGCGGGCGTTCGTTATGTGCCCATGAACACAAAGGTAGCTCAGACTGGTAGTGGCGGCCGTACCATACATATTAAACGGATCACAGGTTGCGGTGAGCCAGTGAGCACGCCGCCTATTACGTGGGACTGCTGTTAGCTTTTGGCATTTGCCGCCTATCCGCACTTGACACATCCACTTAATGCCTACTAGCTTGATCGCATGCCTGACAGCGACACATGTCACTGGAGCAAATTCGTATCGAATGTGGATCGAATCTCGCTGCGATTGTGAACTGCTAGTAACTTCTTACTCTAGCTGTTTAGGGATTTGTCAGTTATTGCCGTAATATTAGTATTATCTACCCTAACAGTTAACATGGGGTGCGCAAAGTCATATTCATGAATGGGTCATTGTCAGATTTAGGTTTGCGTCGTTCCGGTGGACATATGCGAATTAAGGTTTCTAGGGCCTGATTTTCTGATAAAACTCGTATGATAATAAATAACGTTCCATCTTCTATAATCCGATGTGATTGCAACATTACCTAGATTCATACTAAGCTCTTAACTTTTTACCACCGGAGGGACGACTTTTGTTTTTTGAACTAAAAATGACCCGAATCCTATTTGAAAATAATTATTTACTAACAAGCGTAGTTAAACGTACTTTTAGCAACGGATAAAAACACATGCTTGTGAAAATATAGGTATGAGTATCATTTTCTATCGAAAATTTACCAAATTATCAAATTGAGTATTAACACTTCAAAGGTCACTTAAAGGTAAATCGCAAAATTGGTTAACTAATGCCGATATATGTACATAGAATTATATTGTTGCCTGTCGCTAAAGAGTATACAGATAGGTTACATTAGTAAAAGTATCTTGGATGATGCATCTTCTACATGTACATATATATACATATACTTACTTACGCTGAAATTTTTTGGTATATGAAGGCCGCCCGCTGCGCTCCAGGTTCGAAAGGCGCTCCGCTTTGCTTTTGTTCCTTTGTCACACGACTCCTATTGAGCCCGAACAGAATCCTCCACATTTTGCGATTGATTTTCTATATACCTTCATTTTCATAACTGTACCTACCTACGTCATTTGTATAGGTACTAGATATAATATTTGTCTGCTAACATATGTATCAAACTAACAGCTATTTTTTTGATAAAGTTCCTATCCATTATGTTATAAACTACATATTGTAGAAATCAATATTTACGAAGAAGTTAACTTATAGGTTTACGCGGGCTAGTTTCTGCAACTCGACATCTGGCATGCATGAGTCTATTTTGCGTAAGTGGTTAAATTACAGCATACTTTTCACGTTATAAGTGTATGTTTGAGTTTATTTTAGACTACGGTATAACAAGTACTTCAAGGTCGTCACGTCAATTAAAACTTAAGAAGTAGGCACCGTGAACATATCACACCATGCAAAGTACACCGCGGTAGGTGTTTTACTGTAGATCGTCTATCTGGTTGAAATCAAGCCGGACTTTAGTGTTCTGTTATCTTATGAAATCCATAAATCAATATTATATTCTACAAACAAACTCACCTATCTGAGGGACATCATAAGGTCGACTGGATCGCGAGGCCCGCAACATCATCTGATTGGCGATCTCCGAAGGCAGGCGCGGAGTTCGTTTGGACCAGGCACGATTGCGTCGTCGTTCCTTGTGCAGGGCGCCGGAGGGCAGCGGCGGCGGCGCGTGCGCCGGCGCAGCGACGGGCGCGGCCGCGAGCGCCGGCGCTTCGGCCTCGGGCTCGAACAGGTCGTGTAGAGGGCGCGCGCGCGCCAGCTCGCGGTCGCGCGCGTCGCGCCATTCCTCTGCGTACCGGCGCGAAGCGGGCTCCGCGCCCGAGCGCAGCGCGAGCGCCGCCAGCACCGTCGTCATGCAGCACACGCGCATGCTGACACCCACCTCCCACCACTCACGCGTACTAAGTACACAATCTACGCACACCCGGTGGGCGCACGCCCGACCGCATTATAGACCTCTACCGCAAGTTCCAGGTGGATATGCTACTGCTTAATACGCTCAACGACTTGTAGTTAGCGTAGGTGGATCTGAAACAAAGCAAAAAGGTCTGTTAGTAAGTGTTCATAAACATTATCTAAAATAAAATATAAATAAAATATCCACGCATTGTGGGATGTGATGTGGGTAATTAAGTAATACTTTTACAAAATTCATAGAAGTATATTTATGGATACGAGAGGACACTTCAGCTCGTGTTCAAAGATTTCATCTTATGATACGTAATTATTATATTTAAAAATTCAACTAATATATTTGGATGGAAAAAGCCATGGAAAAGAAGATATAAAAAATTCTAATACGTACGTAACATTCAAATACGACTCAAAATAAGTTACTTCGCCTGTCTTAATAAAAAATATTGGTTCCCTTTTACAAGTTTATTATCTGGGTAGACAGCATTATTGTGAATAAAAATGTGAGCAAACGTTGGATCTATGGATAATATTGTAATTAGAAGTAGAATTCTTTAGTATTCTTTATTTAACCGAGCAAATAAGCAAGTAAGACACGTTGAGTTTTACCGACCGTTAAGCAACCTTAAATATAAGTGGTAAACGTGATTTGTTTCATGTCACAAGTTGCTAACCAAAACATATTAAACGTCGAATTCATTGGAGTAGATACAGTGAACGTATTGTTGACTATATATTAAGGAAAATGTTCAAAGTTTCACAATAAAAACAAGTTTTAGTAAAGTAAGTGTCAGCTACCTTCTCCGTGACTTTTACAAACTTATCTAGTAAGTTTGCTCTTAATCTTATTTGTTGTTTAAGTAGATGATCTTAGCGAATGCCTGGAATTCATAAGGAGCTAGCTTCTTGAAATTACATAAATTAATTTCCTATTAAATTAAAATATTTCCCCAATAAATCAACGGATTATTGTACCCACTCATAAAGTTTGAGTGTCTCAGAATAAATATAAAAGTAAATAAAATCTGGTAAAGGAATACGTACAAAGAATTTATTTGATTACTTCGAAAACTCATCGTTTTGCTTAGCACGCTTTTAGTGATAAAACTAAATGAATTACGCAGATGTAAGACAAAAAACTATCATAATTTAAAAAAAAAATAAACAGGGTGGTTGGTTACTGATTACATTCTTTTTATAGGGTTATAGTAGGTACAAATTATTTGCAACTAAAAAAGTCCACACGTTTTACCATCAATAAGCGCTAATTAATCAACAAGCTTACTTAAATATTTTAAGTCTTTTATGCTTACTTTGATTTCAAGCGTCGGTATTTCTAAGAAATGTACTTCCTAGTTTTATAAACCTATTTTTTTGTAAAGTTTGTAGCCTCGTTAGAGATCTAATTAATCAAGGATTTATTTTTCAGTATTTGTACGCTGGGTGTGCTTCATTTTTTTTATTAAATCACCGTCTTGCAATGGAGTGATTAAATAATAGTAAGTACAATAGTTTACGTTAATTAATTCCGTTACGTTTAGGTTAATTCCTATTAAAACAGAATGGTGCGGGAAGTCAAAGTAGATGGCAAATTTGAAGGCGTTTTCTGAGTGTACGGTGGACGAATGGTTGAGTCACTGGGCCGGAAATCCAGAGGTACCAGGTTCGATTCCCGGTCTGTACACAGGCGAGTGCCATTTAATTTTTCTATGTACTTTGATTTCTTGTATCTATATATGTAAGTACAATAGTACATGTAATAGTGTACTTAGTAGTAATGGGGGGGGGGGGATTATTAGAAATAAACAGACACGCCTACATCAACTGAAAGAGCACAAATGGAGTTAGAATGGTGAATGGCAGCAGTTGCGAGTAGGTGTTAGAGGGTGAACATGTTCAAAGATCATTAGACGCGTGAACTCGCGCCGAGCGCCGCGCCGCGCGCCTTCTCAGGTGACATTCAGATCAGCCAGTATGAATAACGCGTTACATTGGCGCATTAGCTTACAGTGGCGTGGCGTAAAAGTTATCCTTGGGCAAGCCGGTGTAGATTTGGCGTACATTAGGAATCGAGTTCTTTGGACGCCACGCGGTGTCAACAAACTTTTATAAAAAAATGAGGATAACAACCCAACACTGTAGAGGACAGTTTTATATTTTAAGAAAATAGTTTTCATATAGTCACCACGATAAAATAGTTTCACAAGCAGATAAACTATATTTAAAACAATTGTAAGAACACCGATTTAGTTTCATCACCTGGCTGGCCATGGTCATTTGTAAAGTATTTTAAAGTTGGTTCAAAATATAACACTGGGAAGTAAACGGGCCGAAACCTGTGGCGTGTTATCGGCATGGCTATTTATATACGGGTGGCGGTGCTCGATGGGCGGTTGACGTCATCGCGGGCGGCCGCCGCGGCGGGGGAGGGTGGCAGGTGGCGCGCCCTCTCCGATACGCACTCGCAAATTCGCACCTCCATGAATGGACGAATTAAATTATCCTCAGCCGAGCACTGAATTTACACAAGCCTGACCTGAACACGAAACGGTGTTCTAAAAGAGGTTGTCATAATTTGTCATCTTCACGCGGTGGCGGCGTATGTTAAGTAGCTGTCGCGTGCGGAACGCGGAATACAGCAAAGGTGCCGAGGGTGGCTGTTCCTGGCCCTGACGTGGATTAGTAACGAGACTGCAAATAAATATTACAAACCTTACATTTAAACAAGCCGTAAAAACCGCAATAACACATATTAGGTACAAAAACACGGGTCATAATTATGACGGGACACAAAAAAACTGGCAATTAAATAGTTGTAAAGTTCCTCTGTTATTATAATACAATCATATTATTATATACTAAACAGTCACTTTCTGATCCAATTAAGTTATTAAAAGAAAATTAAGACTTGCATGTAAAGTTATGCCCTTAACAAATTATAAGTTGTCGTCAAGAACGATTTGAATTTTTGTGCGGACATCGGGTCGGGCGGTACTGTGCGTGCGTACTGCTGTAATAATCATTTCGTTCCGTGTCAACAAAATAATTCCACTTGATGTGGGTTTCAATTCAATTATACTTATCACGCAAACTGCCAACTAACCTAATCGTACTGCCCAAGAAACCTGAGACTATTTTTATTTGGGCTCATTACAATAATACATAGGCGCCTAAAAGTTTCAACTTTGCTTGATAAAACACACGTGGTTGTTTTTCAAAAATACCACGCCCCTGTCCACACATGTCGGTGAATTCTCAGAAGATAACGCCTATTAGAATGGCATTTTTGTTTCTGTCTAGTATAGAACCTGCCAAGTTCTACAAAGTAACCAAAAATACAACAACCAAATGCATCCAAATAGTATTTGTGGCCAGGGGAATGATGTCTTCCAAGAATAATCCTTCTACAATGTGAGTAATGCCCATCATTTTTTTCAGTTGAGATTTTCATAAGCTTCTTGTTATTTCAAAGTAATTTAAAAGCATTTCATTTTATAAACATGGTAAAATATTTTCTGCAATCTCAGCGCTTTACTGGCTTTATAATATCGTCGCATCGTATGTGTCAAACGCAGCGATCATAAGCAAGAAATCTCGAGAATTCTTACAGCTATTTACACACTCTGAAAGGGTTTGCGTATATGTGTGGGTAGATATGGCAACAGCTGACGCTGCATGTGTTCGTTCGTAAATAGAAACGTACGTTCGCATAATATCCAGATAAGTGCTACGGCGTAGAACCACGCGTAGCATTCGTAGTACCTGGCGTAGACATGTGGCGGCCATAATCGTTTTGCTTCTGGGATATCTATTATATGAACTTAAGTTAACCGGTTCTGCTTACTTGTGTCCCATAATAACACATTTAGTTACGTCAGAGCTAGCAAAATTGTAAGCAATAAATAAATAATCGAAATAATATGGCGCGTGGCCCTAAAATAGGCAAAACAGAATATGTTAGTGAGACACGCAAATTAGCGATATCGCTGTCATCATGTCTATTCATCTATTACTACTCATTCTTCTTAATTTTGTTGGTTATAAGATATTTTTAGATATAAGTTTCATCGGAATTTTTCATTTAGTATGATTTTACTGTCTTGTACAGATATATTTATTGTGGTAGTTCACAAATTTACGTTAAAAATGCAATGAAATGTTGACATTACGTGCCAGGCCGCAAAGTACCTCGTTTCCGGTGCGGCTTGACATTTGGCGTTTAATGGAATTTCATATAACATTGCCGGCCTAGGCCTGCAATGTGTTTTTTTTTTATGTTTGCTATATTTTACAGTTTTATTTATATAAAATCGACAAAAACATTACAAAGAACACATTATAAACAATTTCCAATTATTTCAATTGCAAACCACCACCACATTGAGGCCACCCGTGGATGGTTTTTGCCAGCGAGCAGAAAGAGCACGCGTTATGCGAAAGAGAGAGAGACAGTCAGATGCGGTTAGCTCCGACCGATCGTTGGACCAGAACGACAGTTTTAGACGGAATAAGTAATATTAGTACTACGCACTAATACTTATTCTGTGTGATATACGAAAATTTGTCAATTGATTATTAGTAAAAGGAAACCAGAAAATACGAATAGACAAAAGTGGTCGCATAAATCCGCTTATTCACGCCATATATTCAAAGATTAGGAAGAATCGATGAGTCCCGAGAGTTACAAGTTGCGAGATTAGATAGGAAAAACTTTTTATTATTTCGGCTACATTTTTCTGAAACGTATTTACGGAAACAAAAGTTTACGGTTTGAGTATAGATACAGAACAAATGCTTTTATTTTCGAATACTGGACAAAAAGTTTAATCAAAAAGAAATAATTTTCAGCTAAGTTTAATTGTTTTATGTTGCTAAAGATAAATGAACTGAAACACTTTTATAAAACTGAGATTTTATTAATGTCAAAGGAAACTAGTGCGGAAGGAGAATAGGCGTGGCGAAAAACGGAACTAACCTAACCAGGCTATGGCATTTTTTTTTTGCAAATACGGTAGAAAAGCATTACAGCGCCCCTCCATCTAAATCTTATTCTCTTTCCGCTCAGACTCTAATAGCGTCTATAGAACCCAATTCCAACCGCTTTGCATTAACAGAAATTGGAGTAACTTACCTACTACCTTACCTACCTTTGCTCTTAAAAAAATAGCAAAAGAAATGAGGCCCCAGCTCAGTTATGTTATGGATGTAAAACTGAAGTGCCTTCCTTTCATGTAGTTGAGAACAGTTCGATTGTCCTTCTATAGCGTTAAATATTTTCTAGAAAGTCCTACACATGTATGAATAATTATTGCAACTGTATGTATTCGTGTCAGAAGATATTGAAATCTATTTATATACAAATTGTAAATTTGCATGTCGGTCTTGTTGAAGTGAATACTAACATACTGCAATAAAACTTTGTACCTAAAACAAGTATTCTGGCAAATAAATGATTCTATTCTATTCGCAGCGCACATGCACAGTAGTACCTAAACTTACTATTGCATGCAAGATGAGGTCTTAATAAGCTCTTTATCTACTACATCTACAGGAAAAATCTAATACAAATTAATTAAGATGTTCAGGTAAGAATGCATGAAAGGCGGTCAGAGTAATCCGCGACCTTTGATGTAGCTATCTTACGGGCGTGGAAGTCGAGCTAAAACACCCACCCACGCGCCGCTCGCTTCAATCAACAGCGCGGGATTTGCGGTCTTACCGGCTAACTGCGTCAAACGACTCGGTAAAAGATAGTTTAACTCTTATTAAGGTGATGCGAGTCGGTCAGTTCTCCATACAAACAAAAAGAAGCTCACCAACCGCTTCCACAACATCAATCATGGATAAGATCACGAACACGAACACTAAGGGGCGCGTTTTGAGCGCTGTTTGCGCAGTGCACAAGCGTGGACGGATATATATGACGCATACTGGTGGAAACAGGTGCGCGCGCGACATACGCGGTTCGTGCGCAGGGTACGTTCATGCTTGTCGCGAACATGCAATGAAAGGCAAAACGTTGCATTACATGTTGCATTACACCAATCTGGACGCGCCATTACAGCTTGATTCGTTTTGTCAACGCGAAAAAACATGAGAAATCTCCAAAAACTAGAATTAACGTGCAATCGGCCATTAAAGGTCAGTTTCAGCATTAGTATCATTTGAAGCCAAACATTTTTTGCTAAAAATATGTACTACTTATTTTAGGTTTTCGAGAGTTTTCATGTTATTTCGCGCAGAAAAAATATATTATATTATGTTTTAAAATAAAATACATTTAAATACACCTGATGCTGCAGAAGTGAATGGCGACCGTCTATTTGGTTATATGAAGAATTGACAGACTCGAATAATCATAACTAATAATAAATATTTCAATGTAAAAAACTACGGTATCTTTTGAAAATAAAAACAAGGAAATGGAGTAACTTGTTGGTCATAAATGCGAAGGATTGGTAAAGAGATATTAAAATATTTGCGGCAGTCTCAAGTAACAAAGAATTAAATAAATATTAAGAGGAAATAGAGTCATTATAAAGAATACATCACTTGCCTATATTGAAGGATTTATACTGATATATATTACCTATAGATACTTTTACATTACAGCATAATACTTGTGATGCTACTACATTTGTGAAAACTCATAAAAAACTAGTAAATTAAATATAAAAATCTTTTTATATATTTTTTCCATGAACACGTGAACTAAACGGTTCACTAATGTTTGACCAAAAAATTATTGACAAATGATCATTTGACAAACAACGTTTCACCAAATAACCATTTGGCAAACGAGACATTTGACAAAAGTATCATCTTACAAAAACTCAATTAGCAAATGATTAATTAGCAAACACTACACTTGGTAAATGTGTTAAATAATAAAATGTCAATTGACCTTTTTTCATTTCACCAAATAATATGTTTCGCAAATTAAGCATTTGTCCAAATGTCATTTAACAAGATGTTATTTCATAAAAAGTACTTCTTTTTTCAAACATTATGATTTAGTCTGTTGGGTAATTTATTCCGCTACCCTTTATATCGCCACAAGTTACAAAATTATATAGAAGGCAAGCAATCTTGCATTATGACGCTCCTCTCGCTTCGCTCGCTCATAATAATATATTGGTGGTCATAATACAAACCTAACCTAACCGACGACCTAGGTTTTTTCCATGATTAGTCTAAATGCATCAGTTTGTTTTTGTTGGGGGCGCAGTTCAAACCCTAACCTAACCTAACAATCTAGTCTTTCTGGCAGCAGTTCGTTTTTGTTGGGGGACGCAGTTAAACCCTAAACTAACAACCTAATTTTTCTGCCAGCAGTTCGTTTTTGTTGGGGGACGCAGTTCAAACCCTAACCTAACCTAACCTAACGACCTACTCTTTTTGCCAAATAGGTACTGTGTATTAATTTGACCCATACCATATCTATTATTAGATTTATTAATAAACGAAACACTTGTCAAATAATACATTGTACCAAACGTTTTTAGACCAAGCGTAGTTTTGTCTGATAACTCAGTTGCTAAATGTTAATTTTGTCAAATAATTATTTATAAAATGTAAATTTAACTGTTGATCATTTGGTAAAGTGAGTCTTTTGTAAAATGATTAGTAGTAAAATGATCAATTGGCGAAACATTTTTTTGCAAAACGTTGTTTGTCAAGTGTAATTTTGCCAAATGACTTTTGGTCAAACGGCAGGACACCGAACTAAACAAATACATTGAAAACGTTAGGTACCTATTCAGTTTAATATCATTGTATAATTGTTTTATTTAATACTGTGTTTAATAAAATATTACTGTGTACCTATACTTACAACTCTTAAAATTAATATTTTTGTACGAATAATTCTTAAGGAAAAGGTATACGCTAAAGATTTTAATATTAACTTCTTTGTCATCTCATAATCCAGTTACAAGATTAAAGAAACCGTCAAAAGATCACGCTGAAATTAATATTACGGTATAAGAGCTTTCTTCTTCCTCTTTGGTCACGTTAATACTAAGGCGATTTAAAAAGATTTTTTTTTTCAGATCAATCTTAACCCCATTTCATTTTTAACTAGTTTCAAACAAAAGGAAATTGGATTTTTTTCGATAGGATTCCATACTTTATGTATTACCTAGCTTAAGATGTAGCTGTTAATTATTTCAATATTATTTAGAGGGCATATGTTAAAATCTCACTGTTAGTTATAAGTAGGACTAAATACTTGAAATATATATTCTTAATGAAGAAACCATTATCACACGATACAAGTATAATTTGCTGATCCTGATACCATATAAACTCACTCGTAATGTAGGAACTTTTGTACATTTGTTGGGTTTCTGGATAGCAAAAGTTTTAAATTGTGAAAATTAACTACAAAACTATACGGACTGCAGAATACCCTGCGTGCGATTCTTCAAAAAACAATGCGTATGTAGTCATTTGTCTCAAAGGGAGCAGATAGAGTAGGTAATTTAATTTGAGCCTACGCAGTCTGCCAATATCTCTGCACATAAATAAATGATATATACATACGCGATATATCGATTGGTCACAACGTGTGTATGTTAATTAATATCCACGAAGAGAAGTGTGCGTCGTATCGGGCTGGTCGCTAATCCATTTGTTTGAATAGGTACCTACATGAACAGAATTAAGAGGTTTTACAAAATTTTTAAAGTTTTCGATACAGAATTATGACAAAAGTACATACTTTTGTTTGTTTGTAATACACCACAGACACACACAGACAGTATATGACAGTTGGCTGGAATTATCATCAGCCAACTCATTAAAATATGATAGTTTTTTGCGAGTTTTAAACTGTAGAGATTAATATTTGGTTTTATTGTGGGTACTGGAATATAAGAGCCAAAAAACGGGATTTAAACTTGAATTCAGCCAATTTGGAGTAGTGTTCGATACAGTATGCAGGAATACTCCATGAAAAATAAATAAAATACACGTTAGTTACATAGTATTAAACTCTAATCATTCTGAATACAACGGCAAAGCAGAAAAAAAATCTAGTCTCGTCTTAAATGGGTCATTATTTGAGCGTTTCACCCGCCTCACTTTCGTGGACACATTAGTGTCGAGATTCCGTTAGATTTTAATGAAATTTTAAGGTATTTGCTAGTACTCTCGGATATGTACCAAATAGCTCGATATGAGACTAAAATCTGAGGGAACTTCGACAATAATGTGTCCACGAAAGTGAGGCGGGTGAAACGCTCAAATAATGACCCAAAATATAGTGAAACTAGGCTAAATTTATGAGCATTTTAAATGACTGAGGCCTCTCAACCAATCACATAACTATGCAGTATTCAGTGAATCGAAATAATGTAAGCATATTAAACAAGTGCCTGACATTTATTATGCAAAATATCAGTATCACAGAATGTTATCAAATCAAATATAAAATGAATGACGCACTAACGGGTTATTTTCACTGCGGGGGCGGTGATATTATTCCCGTTAAGAAATAAAATGTCAAAGTTAGAACTAGCCTCATTTAAAGAAGAGTTCAAAGTTTATAGCCAGTGTTGAGCTCAAGATGAAATACAATACGTAAGGTCGCCTCTCTGAATACAAACGAGGCGAGCGGCGCTGGCCGCGGCCACTACATTGTGCTCACAACCTACTTGGCGCTAAATCTTTACTTTATGCAAAGACGCTAGAAAGTAACGTTATGCAACTTTTCCTGAATTTCTTTTCATTCTTAATGAAAGTATTTTTCATTAGGTATTGCGCAGTAACGTCTTCTCTACAGTAATTGTATTGGAATGAGTTCCAGCTTAATTAAAATCATTAACATGAGCTGCAATATTCTGAGCACAGAATGAGATATATTGTATTGGAGGCATTTATTTACGATTTTAGTAAAATATATTGTACATTAAACAGAATAATAATTAGTTGCCTACGAATGTTACGCACGCTTTCAAGGCCTTCTCAGAAAGTGGCATCATCATTAATTTGAAACTCGCTTATTCATTAAGTTGTCATTAATAACGAAGCACCCTAAAACAGACTGTTTAGATTGTATTAATTAATATACTTATTACAATCCCAATCGCCACCTCAACTGACTATTAATAAGTACACGTACAAACTAAATCGCTGTTTGTGTAAGTGCAATTAAAAAAAAAACGAACAAAAGAACGTCCAAAAAACGATTATGCAAAAAGCCCAAAATAAATTGGGACGCCAGCGGAGATAAAGCGTAGCAAACACTTACACATGCTGTTGTATTAAAATTAATTGGCTGGCAGTGAAACTGTGTGCTGTCGAGCTAGCCGGCAGTGCACGGGACGAGGACTGATGTATAATATATATGTTAATGTAGCCGAGAAGTGGCCGGCAGGGCGGGCCGGCGGGCTGCGTAGACTTCGCGCCGCTAACCTAATTGGCGACGATTCTTTGCGGAATGCAAATTTTACGACTATGGCGATGTTTGTCTATCGTCGCTGGGTCTGGTGAATAAAGATCTGCAAAGTGCTTGAACCTTCAAACTTATTTAACGAAATAAAGATTTTGTATCTATAATAATCTGTCATAGTCAATGTATTTCAAGCGACGTACTACTTATATTTTATTTACTTTGCACATTAATAAAAAAAGTACAGTTGGCGGACTTAATACCTTAAGCCATTCAGTCAACCATCGGGTAAAACAGAGACTATTATTTATGTATATGACGAGTCACGTGACTGACAGAAAGGGTTAACTGCAGAATCCTGGCCGTTGAGGTATGTTGATTGAAGAAGAGCATTCATGTCAAATCAAATCGTTTATTTGTCTGATTCTTTTGGCGACTTGGGTAATGACATTCTGGTGAGAAGAAGCGCCGGAAGAAACTCACCAGTTTCTCTTTTAAATCATCAGGCATTACAATCGTTGTTACAATATTATGGCGTAGGTACTCGAGTGAGCAAATAGACAATTACGTTACACAGTATGATTCATTTCACTATTAATCGACAGAATTACAATTATCAAGTAGCAACTTTAACTACTGGCAGACGAACCGACAGAATCGTAAGACAAGTGTTGTCGCCACGACAGTCAGAAAGAGAATGACACTCTTGCCCAACGAGCCCGTCCACGTGCACCGCAACCGGACGTTACGTCACACGGCGTTCGCCGCCAATTTAAATCTGCCTAGTACTACAATAGTCAATTGACGATCTTGGATTTCTTGAATTATCGCTGCTGTCCCCGACATATACATATTGTCATATTATGTTATATATACACCGTGGGCCAGTACAACCCGACCAACTTTAACCACGTATTCCTTCCTGATGGTATTACAAGTAAATAACGTTATATCAACATAGGCCGAATTTTGTCATTTTACATTAATAGTCTTATGGAACAAAACAAATCAATAAATTCAGTCCCTCGTTATAAACATGTCCTTACTAGAGGAAAAGTTATTAAAAAGGGAAAAAAAGCTAAAATGGAAGCGAAAGGTCAATATTTTGGCTTTGTAATCGCTTACCATCTAATACTGCGAAGGTTAATTGCTGTTTAGTTAAAGGATTTTAAAAAATCAGTAAAAGTATCTTAGTCACATTTATTAGGGCTTGTTACACACTTCGGAGTTTTTATTTTAAAAATTATGAATATCTCGGAATGTAAGCGTTAATCGACTATATACATCACATGTCGTTTTTTACTTCTAATAGTTGGTAGAATCTATGGTTAAAGTTGGTCGGGTTATACGGGCCCACGGTGTACATATATATTATATATTTTATTTGCAGAAATAATAAACAACTAACGTAAACCTTATATACTTAGAAGCCATTTCATTATCGCTTTTGCCAAAAATGATGTAACAATTTGAGTTGCACAGATCACTTTGTCTCGTTTAGTTATTACGCACCTCAATGAATACATAGGGTGATGCTTATTTACTACCAGTAGTATGTGAAATAATAGTGTACGACTTTCACTGCATATTTTGCTCGCTCGTAGAAATAATCACTGAGTGTCTTAACCCGGCAACAATTTATTATTATTGAAATGAGTAATAATCGTGTTTAGAGAATATCATTTCTTTAGTACATATAATGCTCATAATAAACTTAGCAATTTTGAAGAATGAAGGTAAAATCCAAGCAAGTGCAATGAGTTTAACGCCCGGCTATATACCTAGGGAACGGCATTCTCACCGCTGAGTGGCTCACTTGTCAGTTAATCGCTTTAATTTGAAGTCCTTCCGCGGTCAGACACTTTCCTTAGAAATACAACATGTTTCTTGAAGAACAGACGGTGAATTTGTAATAATGACATTTCAGCAGCAATTTGTGATTAAATTTGATCTAGTTACGAAGTTTTTCTCAAGTCTGTATGTATACATAATACTGGCTATTGTACTGTTTTTTGGCTTAAAACCAATGCAATTAAAGAAAATATTTGCCTGACAGACTTTAGACGACTAGCAGATATTTGGGAAATATGTTTTGTAATAAGTCCAACTCCTCTGGCAAGATACCGTATATCGGCAATGTAAAAAAATCGTTCCTCTCGCACATACATACAGTCACGAGCTTTAATTTGGGACCCATTTCTATTAAATGTTGTTAGAACATTCATAATGCAATAAGGTCGAAATTTTAGTTCGATATAGTTGAATGTCAAGTCACGTCAATATAATGAATGTCTTATCGAATCAACTCTTGAAATGATAACCTCTTTGCAAAAAGCTATCACTACGGTTTTCTAATTACGAACATAATATGTCGTGTCAGTGTCAGTCAAGAAAACAGTTTAATGTGACATTTTCACAAAATATATTGGTTTGCTAGCTTTCATATATTATAATTGACAATTTAATATTGTTCTTTTTTATTTGCGTATCAAGAATAATAAAATTAATATTGCCAGATAGATAGAAGACAGGGCCAAAAACCCCCCTTAATGGAGTAACAATTACTCGGAAAACATCGGAAATGATCGTTTGCCCTTGCTCCAGTTGCCCCTAGAAACGTAAAGTTGTCGATGGTAAACATTATGACATTGACATTGCGTTAAAATATTAGCTCTAAATAGCGTAAGTTTGCTACACGATATTCAACCTTAGGTGGGTCCCAAATTAAAACTCGTGACTGTACTCGAACGAGTAGGTACTCGTTAGAAGGATGTGTGCAGTATATTATCGTTAGAGAAAAACGTTACTGTAGCTATTACACGGGTCGGTGTACAAGATTTATAGTGATATTGAACTAGGTTTATTAAAAGTCATCGATGGAGAAGCGGTTGGAGTGAATGATGAAGCTGTGGGGCAGTAACTGTTTTAGTAACTCTAATAACATAAAATATCAACCGTATTTGTCTCGGAACGTTTACCAACTAAATTGTGATTACTGAACGACACGCTCAGTTTATTATTTCAATTACGTGTGTAAACATGACCATCGTTGAAACAATCTATCTATTTTTTCGAGCTCCTTATGAAATCTCAGAAAATTGGATTATAGTGGTACCGTTAAATGGGGGAACTTGGGACACGCACGTAGGGTAGCTAAAGACAACTATTTTGACAAAGAACTAATTTGGGTAGTCCAATATGCAAAGATTATAAACGGTACAGTGTTGACGACAGCATTCTGAAATTAGACACTCGTTTTCCTTGTGTATTGTACTCCGCGTGTTTTGATGGTATACCGATTACCAAAGCTGGTATGTATTACAAAGTGGCGAGTCGTCGACCAAGCGGCCGTCGTTGCTTCATTTGCAGTTTAAATCCGCAAATCAAGCCGAACTAGCCCTCAACTATGTGCGAGCGGGGCGTCCGGCATCCACCGCACGCTCGCCTTTTATGTTTGCATAGAGGCATGTTGGAATAGGACACTCATGTTGGATAAGAACCCTCACAATCCACTTATAAAGGTTTATTACTGCATAATAAACACAACCGATTTTTCACCTAAAGATGACGCCCCAGTGTAATCTTAGGTTACATCAGCTCCCGAGAACAAATTAATTCAATCAGGCGGTGAAAACATTTTCTACGTTTTTGAGAAAAAATGGCACAATGTGTTTCAAGTTTGCAGTAATATATTTAAAGGTTCTTAAGTGATTCTACTGCCGCTCTTACGATTTAATTTGGTCGCTGAGTGTCGCAACGTTGGTTTATGTTATGATATAATGAGCAATCAACGTAGCAAAATAATACTACTTACCTATTCGGAGCTAAGTAGATATATATATATATATATATATATATTCAACTTTACCCTTGGTCGGAGGTAAGTTACTATGTTTAGGACAAATTTGTTAATCCATTTGTGTTTACATTGTGTGTACATTTATTTACATGTTTATTTGAACATTACTGCACTTATCGTACAAAAGGCGAGCTTAATGCTATAAAGGTTTCTCTAATATAATCTATTTTTTTTACCTATAAAGTACTAGGCCGAATACGATACGCTTATTGGTTCAAATTAAGTACGATAAGGCGGCTTTTACGGCGTGGAAGATATTATGTGAACGCCGGTTTGTAACCAAAAGAAGGGAGATCGTCATTCCACACTTGTTCCACATTTGTTAAAAATAAATATATTTAGCTTCTACTAAGTATTTTTTCATGAATCAACCAAATGTTTGATTTATGAAAAAATAGCCCCTTGCTTTTACGCTCTAATATTATTTGCACTTGCTCGAAAATGGTGTCATTACACGTAGGTTGTGTAAGCCTTAAGGCGAGGTGAGACCAGAATCGGGCACGGAAGCCTAGTTTCCAAATCATTTTTAGAGCACTTATTTGACTCTTAGGTCACTGTAAAACATATATAATAATATTCAGAACTGTATCTAGGGCTTCCTCTCACTTAGAACACGATAGCGAACACTTCGCTCGATAGAAAAGTAGCGCGAAAACACTATAAAATAAAGTATTTTTTTCATTTTTTTTCATTTTGTTCATCACCAGTTACCTTTTCTGACAAAATTAATACCTGACAATCATGATTTCACAGTCATGCAGGGCATCCTCTCATGTTTGGGTTGATAACGTATACTTTTATGTTAGAAATCGATGATAATCTGCATTCCGCCCGACCCTAGTTTGTATGTGAAATGCGAGCCAGGTCCTACCGCGCCTTAAATGACCTATTACGCCCTAGGGCGTAATGGTTTTCTTTTTAAATTTGAAACGCTGGTTCTGTTTTACTCTTATTTGTCATGTTCAAAGGAAACACCAACTTACTTTTTTAACTTTTATCACTGAAATATTTTTTTAAAGATAACTGTTTTTGCAAATACATGTAAACACATAATTTTTTCGGTAACATTAATTAAATGTTTAAATAGTGTATTTCAGTATTTTGCAAATATAAAACCAACTAAAATGGCCGTTTTAGGTCTTTACGGCTATGGTTTCCGAACGTGACTTGACATTCGTATTGTTTATGGACATATGTCACTAATGTAATCGTCTATTTTAATATTTTCTTGTCTTACTGGGGCGATTAGTAAGGTTATATTATTAAGATTTCCTCACAAACATTGTGTGTGCCACGGGCGGTAAAGGAATTACACACTCGTGTTATTAAAGCCCTCGGTTTCACCTCGGGCTTATAACAAACACTCGTTTGTAATTCCTTACTTACCGCCCTAGATACACAATGTACTCTATATAATTAAAACAACATTTGCATTTAAGAGGTCAGGGTTCGATAGTATTTTTTTTACGCCTTAGTGCTTTTTACCTACGTAAAAACTCTAGGGAGTAGACTGCGGGACGTCGATGGTATGTAGACGAATTATTAACACCATTAACCTATGGCATAATTTTAAAAGTCGTAAATAACACGTATTTAACCGTATTAAACAAAATAAACTAGATCTCTGTCTAATTAATATATAAAAAAGGTATATCTAAAATCCTTTTTTATTTTCGACCTTATGTATCGAATCGACCCCTTTTCAATTCTCGTAAGGTCAAATTATTTTCTTAAACGAGGAAGAAATAAAATAAAAAACCGGTCAAGTGCGAGTCGGACTCGCGCACCGAGGGTTCCGTATAAACTAATAAGTAGACCAACCTTACGACTAACAACAACCCTGCCTTAAACCCGCTTTAGCCCTATTCAATCAGGAAAAATCTTAACAGCGCGATGCAGCGTATGCTACAGCGACATCTTATTATTATTTTTATTAAAGCCATTTATTTCCTTAAAAAATTACAGTTTCATGCATCATAAATTCACAATTAATATAGAATATGCGATAATTCATTTACATTTTAAAAATAATTTATTCATGTTTGACTATATTTTTCTAATTATTAAAATTTATAATTATTATTATTTTAGTATATTTATATATATATTAATAAATTGCTGGTTATTAAGGACCTCTCAACGAGTATAGGCCTCCTCCATTTTTCTCCACTTTTTCCTGTCTTGTGCCGTCTTCATCCAATCATCGTCACCGACTGTCTTTTTAATGTCATCCGCCCATCTCTGTAGCGGTCTGCCACGTTTTCTCTTTCCGGGAGGGCCTGCCCAGGTAGTTACTATCTTAGTCCACTTATTTTCCTTTATACGTGCGATGTGGCCTGCCCATTTCCACTTGAGTTTCTGGCAGTGTGATAGAGCATCGATGACTTTAGTCCTTGACCTAATTTCAGTATGCCGTATTTTGTTGCTAAGTTTTATGTTAAGTATGCTCCGTTCCATGGCTCTTTGGCATGTTTCTATTTTTCTTTTCGTGAATGTATTATATATCCAGGTTTGACTTGCATATGAAAGACAAGGTAGTAGACATGAATCTAAAATTTTCTTTTTCAGCCATAATGGTAATTTAGATTTTAAGATTTCTTTGTGGCTCCAGAACTTGTTCCAAGTCATATTAATTCGTCTTTCCAATTCGTCGCAGTGTCTAGATTTCATGAATGATATCTGCTTGCCTAGATATATGTATTCTTGCACGTATTCCAATGGCCGGCTGTTTACGCAAATGGGACGCTGTATATTGTTCGACAAAATTTTTGTTTTTTCGATGTTTAGTTCTAAACCAATATTGTGACTGATGGAGTTTAGTTCATTTATCATTACTTCGAGTTGGGTTGCTGTTTCAGAGAATAAAACTATGTCGTCAGCGAAGCGTAAGTTGCTCAAGAATTTTCCTTTTATGTTTATACCTTTCTGAGACCAGTTGAGCTTTTGCATGATATTTTCTAGCACAGTTATAAATATTGTAGGAGATAAAGGGTCACCCTGTCTTACGCCTCTACAAATATTTATTTCGGGACCTTTTTTATCTAGTTTTACTCGACTAACGCTTTTCTTGTATACATCTTGTAACAGCTCGATTGTTTCCAATGGTATTTTACAATCTTGTAGAGCTTTCCATATACTGTCATGAGAAATCGAATCAAAAGCTTTGGCGTAGTCGATGAATGCCAGGTAGAGCGGGCGTTTTTGTTCCTCATACTTCTCAATGACTTGTTCTACAACGTGTATGTGGTCTGTAGTCGAAAAACATTTTCTAAAGCCCGCTTGTTCAACTGGCTGAAATTTTTCCGTAAGCACAGAAATTCGTTGTTCCAAGCATGAGGCAAAGAGCTTGTATAGGTTTGACTGCAAGCTTATTGGTCGGTAATTAGCGATGTTTGCCGGATCTCCTTTTTTGTATAATAGAATAATGTCTGATTCAGCCCATTCTTTTGGTATTTGTCTGAAATCCAGGATTTTATTAAAAAGGGTTGTTAATGCTGGAGCCAGTAAAAAAATTCCTGATATAATTATTTCATTAAGTATATTGTCAGGCCCGCTACTTTTTCCTTTCTTTAAAGTTTTTATTTTCTTAGTGACCTCATCCACAGTAAATCTTTGTAGAGACGAGGATTGTTGGAATGTAGAGTTTTCTATGTTTTCCGTAACAGATTGACTTGAAGGATTACTTTGTTTGCGATATAAGTCTCTGTAGAAATTAGTAGCTGTGTCTATTATTTTAGATCTTGAGAAAATTTCTTTACCCGATGTTTTTTCTTTTAAGTTCGGTATCCAGCTTTTTGTGACATTCAGATCCTTATATCCTTTTTTCAGGCTTCCAGAAGTGCTCAAGTGTTTCTCTATTACTTTTAATCTATGCTCTTCGTATTCCTTCTTGATTATTTTGTGGATATTTTTGTATAGGTTTCAGAGTTCACGTTTTTCTTCCTTAGTAAGAGGTTTTTTATTCTGTAGTTCCATTCTCTTGTTCAATAGTTTTCTTGTATTTTCAGTGATAATACTGCGAGTTTCATGTTTTGGTTTTATAGTAGAGTTCATGGCGTCAGTGATAACTTTCTTTATTTGCGTATAATAGGACTCTACGTCTTCATAAATGGTTAGATCAGTGTCTTCTAGATTTTCTTCTAATTTGTTTAGGAACAGTTTTTCGTCGTCTAATATTTTTAATGTAGGCTTATCGAGACTATACTTGGCTCTACTTTTTTTATTTTTAGCTTGTTGCAATTGAAATGTACTTCTTACGAGTCGATGGTCACTAGGAAAATTTAGCTGACTAATGATTTCTATGTTAGTGAAATTTTCTTTCGTATTTGACATAATATAATCTAGCTGGTATTTGGAATTTCTTGGCGAAATCCAAGTCCACATGTTGCTGGTCTTCTTTTTAAATATGCTATTGATAACTGTGAGATTATTTTGGAGAGCAAATTGTATTAGTTTTTCGCCTCTTGTGTTCCTGTTGCCATAACCGTATAATCCTAATGTTCTTTTTTCTTCGGCTTTTCGTTTTCCAATGCAAGCGTTGAAGTCGCCCATTAGAATCATATTTTTGTAGCTTTTATCAAGAGCTTTTTGCAATTGTTCATAGAAAATATCAATATCGTTGTCATTTGCGCTGCTGGTAGGAGCGTACGCTTGAATGATAGAGCAATTTACAGTGTCAAATTTCATGTTCAAGACACATACACGTTCTGAGATTGCGATAAAACTTTCAATATTTGTTTTCCATTGCTTCTTTATTAAAAATCCAACACCATGAAGGCCTTTGGTTTCACCATAATAGCAGAAAATATGCTCCTTATCTTCTATTATATTATAACCTGTTCTGCGTATCTCAGCGAGTCCAATTATGTCGTAGTTTATTTTTGAAATCGAATCTTTGAATTCTATTAATCGCTCATTAGATAGTAAAGATCTTGCATTATAAGTACAGATGTAGAGTGCGTGGAGTGGAGGGTTTTGGTCGTTAGTCCCCGCGGTGACCGGCCGAGTTGGGGAACTTTGTGGAGAGGTCGCAGCGCACTGTCAAATCGCGCTGTGAGACTGCATATTGCTAGCAGTAGAAATAGAGTCGTTAATTGCGACGGGCGAGTGCTCTCTGTTTTGGCTTTTTGTTACAAAACTGTCCATGGTAGAGTTTTGTTTCCTTGGGAACTTTTTCACGTTTTGTTGCCTAGTGCCGGGAGAGTTATTAGCAGTTGTAATTTCGGGTGACTCAGAGCGATTTCTTTTATTTTGGTTTCTATTGTTGTTTTTATTTACGTGATTACTTTCAGGCACAATTACTAATTTATTATATTTCAGGAATGCCTTATTTCCTTTGTTTCTTTCTTCAGTCAATTGTTCCATTAGTTTCTTTCGCTCTTCTATCACGTCTGGAGGAAAATCTTCTTTGATATAGTATGTAGTGTTTGCTAGCAGTTTCTTTTTACTTAAAAGCTCAATCTTCTTCATGACAGAATTTAACGTAATAATCACAGGTCTTAATTTTCCTTCTTGCTTCTTTCCGAGACGTTTTATGTCTTCTATATTGTTCTCGTTGAAATGTATTTTCATCGTGAGCCTTATTATTCTTATAATGTTAATTTGCAGTTCTTTCATTTTCTTCAATACCAAAGAAAATTAAATTTTTCCTTCTGGAGAGACGTTCAAGATGTTGTATGCGCCGCCCTTGTTCTTCAACAGTTTTTTCTAATAAATTATATTTCGACTCTAGTATTGTAAATTTTTCATCAATGTTGTCATTAATTGTTTTTGGCATGCTTTGTTTCATATCCCGTATTTCATTTGTTTGCTCGTCGAATTTTTGTTGCAGGTTTCTTATTAATGCTGTGAGTTCTTCCATTTTCTATTGCTATTTGTTACCGCCCTCTTTTGATGGATAGAATTAAACAGATTTTTTGGCGACAGTAGCGACTGCAGCGGTGGATAGCAAAACAACAGATTTTTCTACTCCTCGATAGATGGCGCTGGTATCAATAGTTGATCGTGGATGTGTTATGATATTCTGTTTACTGTCTACCTACTAATTTATAATTTCTGTTATTATTACATCTATCGATACTAAATAGCGCGTAAATTTTACTTGTAATTTAAATTTAAACGTTACTTTTTGTGATTGGCTGATTGAAATAATGGTTTGTCAACTAAGTTAGTTCTCATGTATCATTTTTAGCCACAAGCTACCTTATTTTAGATTTGTGTCTCTAGATGGCGCTAGTGGTATTTCATTATTATGGTATTTACTAGTGTAAAATTTCCTAACATACTCCTATTATAGAGTTTTTAATAATTATTGTTACTTTATGTTTTTTTCCCGATTCCTGATGAGTGATCATTGTATTTAATAGACATTTTTTTATATAATCTGAAATAAATCATCGCTTAGTTTTGCTACTCTCCGCTAGATGGCTCTCGTAGGGAGGGTAGAACTAATATGTTAAGATTTTTGTAAATTTTTAAAAAGTATTCAAGTTAGGAAGAGAAAATATAACGGTCTTCCCAATAATAATCCTAATAAGTAGATACATGAATAGTTCAAGAAAAACTGTATGGCGATTAGTTTAGTAGGAGCAAATAAGTATGTGTTATGATTTTTGCAAATTTCTCAAAAACGGTGCAAGTGAGGAAAACCGTTATATTTTTCCTGTAATATTTAGGACGACATTAATAATTGGTAATTATGACACATTTTTCTGATCAGTAACTTCGGAGATAATAGGGGGGGAATGGTATTTTTTTAAACTTTTTTCGCCATAAATCAAAAACTATTTATTTAAGAAAAAAAATAAAAATAGTATTTTAATCTACAAATTAAGCTCTTTCATTTGATACCCCACTCGATATATAAGCCCTACTTTCAATTTTCAAAATCCCATTACGAAGCCCTTTAAAAAAAAAGTAAAAAGGTACAAGATTTTTTTTATGTCCAATAAGCTCGGGTTAGCTACTTTTAACACTATTCCAAATTTCAAACCGATAGCAGCAGTAGTTCCTGAGATATCTGGCTGTGACAGACGGACAGACAGACAGACAGACAGACAGACAGACAGACAGACAGACAGACAGACAGACAGAGTCGCACCATAAGGGTTCCTTTTTTACCATTTTGGTACGGAACCCTAAAAATATGCAATATGAGTAGTTATAGGGAAATAACTAAATTGAGAGCCATTTCCCGTACCTAATGCTTACCCATTAGGTACGGGAAAAGGCAATGGTGACTGGTCCAGCCTTATTCATAAAGCTACCTAGAGATGACGTGATGACCTAGAGCAGCGGTCGGCAACCTTTTAGCAGCCAAGGGCCACATAGTAGCTAACGAAATTGACGCGGGCCGCACTTTGTTAATAATTGGTGATTTTATACGAGTCTGAATATATCGACCTTTACATAAAAATGGCCAGGGAGGCTCGCGGGCCGCAAGTGAGCGGTTCACGGGCCGCATGCGGCCCGCGGGCCGCTGGTTGCCGACCGCTGACCTAGAGATACGGGCTACGTGTCGCATTGATAACACCGTACAGACGTCGATAAAATAAGTATCAGAAGAAAGGCACTAGCTTTGCCTCGTTCATGCCAGCAAAATCTCTAGGTATCATTAGAGACCGGATTTGAAGTAGCGATCTCAATATTAATATGGATATGACTAGTGCAATATGTTAAATACATGTCATTTTGGTTATATAAGGTCTTAATTTTTACTATGCATTGTGCAGAAGAAATATTAAAGAAGAAGAACTTAAAAAATATAACTATTTCAAAAATTAACAAACGATGTTTTTTTTTTATTATCACCATAATTTTTGCCCAATATTTACAAAAGCTTCCAAAAAGGTTTTTACTTTTTTGTTCCGATAAGTTACATTATTTTTGTGTGTAGAAAAAATAATAAATTATACCAGTCATATCCATATTAATATTGAGATCGCTACTTCAAATCCGGTCTCTATATATCATACTTCATCCCGCATCCTAGGCATACTGTTCCAATTCTCAATTGGTTGTGCCTATAGATACATCACTCACTAGCGAGAGTTGCTCAGAGTTATATTCGGGTTTGAATATAACGGGTTTACGATACCTCCAATGCCATTCAATAGACGCCGACAATGGCATTGTCATTCTGGTGAAAACCTATTTGCTATTCAAGTACAAGGAGATATATTGGTGAATAGCGAAATTGAATCTGTCTTTTTACAAGTAGAAATGTCGTATGTTTGGTGTTCTAAAAAACCGATCAAGCGTAGTTCGAATTTGCAACCGATGGGTTCAACGTAGAATTAAAAATATATATTTGCTGTTACAGTTTGTAAAATTTAACTAATATGGCTCAGAAGAAAGACAACCCTAACACATAGGTACGGACGGGCGAACAATCGTAGAAAACAGAGCTTGAGTGCACACCCAAAAGCAGAAATGTATCTCTTCGATTCTAGAATAGTCTGGAGCGATTATAAGGCCACTTTAGAATAAATAAAAACCGGGCAAGTGCGAGTCGGACTCGCGCACCGAGGGATGATATTAATAATCGGTAATTATTACAGATTTTTCTATTCAGTAACTTCGGACATAATAGGGGAATGGTATTTTTTATAATGTTTTTTGTATTAAATGAAAAACTACATGTCTAAGAAAAAAAAAATAGTTTTGGAATCGACACATTAAGCCCTTTCATTTGATATGCAACCCGATATTATTATATCGGGTGGTATATCAAATGAAAAGGAAATCTCTACTTTTGATTTCCGACATCCCATTTCGGTCCCCTTTAAAAAAAAACTAAATAAAAACCGGCCAAGTGCGAGTCGGACTCACATACGGAGGGTTCCGTACCACCGTACAAAAAACGTCGTAATAAAGAACTGGCAAAAGTCTTAAATGCCGTGTAAATCAATGCCACTTAAAACGTTTTGGTTGAGAAGTTAGTCGGGAAATTTTCGTTGAACGTATTTATTAAGCGTTACCTTTCTGATTTTTTTCATATTTTTTGGGTTTGCGGTTTAAAATTTAAAGAGGGGGGGGGGGGGGGCACAATTTATGCAACTTTCGGAGCGATTATTTCCGAAAGTATTCACTTAATAAAATAAAACTACATAAAACATGTATGGAGTGTCCCCCCTAAATTTTATTTTTATTATTTAACTACTAAGCTTAGTAGCGGCATCTACAATCTACAAGGCATCTATATTCCAAATTTCATCAGTATACGTCTTGTAGTTTTTGAGTAAAATGCCTGTGACATACGGACAGACGGACGGACGGACGGACATGACGAAACTATAAGGGTTCCTTTTTAGCCATTTTGGCTACGGAACCCTAAAAAGGTATAAACATTTTTTTCTGTCCAATAGGCTCGGGTAAGCAGTTTTTAACACTATTCCAAACACGGTGACAGACGACACAGATAGACGGACAGACAGACAGATTCGCACCATAAAGGTTCCTTTTTACCATTTTGGTACGGAACCCTAAAAATACTTGGGCTGTAACATTTTATCTAATGAGTAACAACTTTGCGCAGGTGCTCGTATGTTATTGATAATGAAAAAGGATAAATTAAAGAATATGACTATTTGATATTTAACGGGACTTTCATTATAATAATAATTTGTTACTACAACAAAATTGTACGTTATAATAGAATGCAAGGAAGGTTGGCAATTGCGGCAGCAATATAACATTATTTCCGAGCACGTGTGGGAGATATTATTTTTCCTTGTTACGCGTAAGTAGGAAGCGCAGTTTACCATGACATGATTTGATTTCTCTTTCCTCCACCCGCTGACATATCGCCCGAGGTTATAATAAATGTTTAGATGCCGCTCCGCGACATCGTACGCATGTATTTTTTGACTTTTTTAAACTTTAATTTCTCCTTGTAACTTTTAAGGGTTGAATTCATTGAAATCTAATAAGTAGAGACCGGATTTGAAGTAGCGATCTCAATATTAAATATGAGTAGTGCAATTTGTTAAATACATGTCATGTTGGTTATACAAGGACTTAATTTTTACTGTGCATTGTGAAGAAGAAATATTAAAGAAGAAGAACTTAAAAAAAGAAACTATTTAAAAATTAACGAACGATGTTTTTATTTATTATCACTAGGGATGTAACGATACCGATACCGATATATCGGTATCGCCGATTATATACAACCGATATTTGAAGAACGCGAAAATAATTTATTTGTTGAAAAAAAATCTGCAAAAAGTAATTTCAATTACTGACTTAATTTATGTATTGGTATATTTCCTTGTGCAATGATATTTACTATGTTAATTATATATTTGGTTCATAATATATTTTTTTTTATTTTGAGTTGACGATTTATTTATTTTTACTTTACAAAGTGAAAAGTAAAAATAAATAAATCGTCAAGGTTGACACTCTCTTAAATACAGCCAAGTTTTAAATATAATAAGGACATATAAATATCTGAAGTTCATACTTCATTATTTAGCTAAGATATCGGTATCAGTATCGCCGATTATTAACTACAATAATCGGTATCGGTATCGTATCGGCAAAATTATGTATCGTTACATCCCTAATCATCACCATAATTTTTGCCCAATATATTTACAAAAGCTTCCAAAAAGGTTTTTACTTTTTTGTTCCGATAAGTTACATTATTTAACTAACTAACATTTAACTATCCCTGTTTTGACATATTCTTTGTGCTTAATTTATTTTGACATTTAATGTGTATCTTGACCTTGCTAATTGATGTTTTATTTTGTTTTTATTATTTATTTTTATTTTTTCATTGTATAATTTGATTTATTCCATTTAATTGACGATCTCGCTTTAAATTCTTGTAACTTGACATGCAATGCAACTTATAATGTAATTTTAAAACGAGAAATAAATAATCTAATCTAATCTAATCTATTTTTGTGTGTAGAAAAAATAATAAATTATACCAGTCATATCCATATTAATATTGAGATCGCTTCCTCAAATCTGGTCTCTACTAATAAGTATGGAAGCGTAACCGACGCTCTCTATCGGCCCCACGGACTACGTGCTATCGGGGCGGAGCTAGTACTTAGGTTATAGGTTATAGGTTTACGCGGGCTTGTTTTCCGCAACTCGACGACAAACATGCGCCTATTTTGCGTGATGGGTTGATGGCACTACTCTTGCCAACCCAACTCTACCAGAAAGCCTAGCAGACCCACGTTGCCGACGACTTCTGGGAGTGCCCTCGGTGTTCCGAGGTAGTGTGCCCGGTACTTGGCCACCCCCGGGCATTCGAGAATGACGTGGGCGGCTGTTTCCTCCTCCTCCATGCAGGCTCTGCACAGAGGGCTGTCAGTAACACCTAGAGTGAACAAGTGTTTGTTTAGTAGGGCATGTCCAGTGATAGCTCCAGTTAGAAGACGGAGCTGTGGCCTCTTTAGCTGGCGTAGCTTCCGCGACAATCCGGGGTTGATTGTCGGGAGGGCCTCTCTGGCTTGCCTGCAAGTACCCAAGTTAGACCAGTAATGTTGCTGTTCTACCTTCGTGTTATTCCGCAGTGTGCTGCGCAGCCACGCGAACGGTAGAGGTACTATTGGTTCCGGTCCCTCGACCACCATTTCCGAGCCTCCTCTCGCCAGTTCGTCTGCCGCGTCGTTGCCACGCGAGTTGCTGTGTCCTTTGATCCACTGTAGGGTTATGTCGTTGTGGTTACATACCTCTGACAGGGCTCGATGACACTCGTATATGAGCCCTGAGGTTGCAGTGTAGCTCTGCAGGGCTTGTAGAACTGACCGGCTATCAGAGAGTATGCGGATGGGGAATTCCGTTACTTTCCTTGAGGCGATTGCATGTGCCGCCATTATGATGCCCATACATTCTGCCTGGAAGACTGTGTTGTGGGCTCCTAATGGCGTCGAGATGTGTATGTTGAGGTCCTCTGAAAATACTCCAGAGCCAGTGCCTGACCTTGTTTTGGATCCATCAGTGAAGATTCTCAGCTCCCTAGGGTTGAAACCTTCTCCGGGGTCCTCGTGGAGTTGTATTTTGTACTTTTTGTCGAAGACGTATTGCTTGGGTATCCTATCAGTCGCCGCTTCGATAAGTGGCTCCTTACTTACCGCCTCGTAGAGGATTTCGGTATGCGGTACCCTCGCTGGTCTCCAGAGGTTTAGTTTCTTTAAACGTATCGCCGTGGTTGCGGCCTCCTGTTTTATAAAGAGGTGCAGCGGCGGTAGGCCTAGTATTACTTCCAGGGCTGCTGTGGGTGTCGTCCTCATGCATCCCGTGGTCGCCATACAGGCCAACCTCTGGAGTCGTTGTAGTTTGGCCTCGACGGTGGATAGTTTGGTACGTGGCCACCATACTACCGCGCCATAGCTTATCATTGGTCGGATGGCTGCCTGGTAAAGCCATAGAGTGATCTTGGGGTTGAGGCCCCAAGTTTTACCTACCATTCTACGACATTGCCAGAAAGCGACTGTAGCTTTGTCCAGTTTGTTGTTCAGATGGTTGCTCCAATTTAACTTGTTGTCTAGTACTAGTACTTAGTGCTGAAGAAAAAAATTATAGCGTCTAATGAATTTCTCACGTCAGAAGGATTGTAACCAATCACATATTTTAGATTATTTTTAAAACGACATATTATGATATCGTTTAAATCTATCATTAAGGACAAAAATCTATCCGATAATCTCGTCTACCTAGTCAGAAATACCTATTTATTTTGTTATAAATGTCTTTAGACTCAAACAAAGTAAATGTTAAGTTGATTATCAATACGTCTTATGTCCCATTTGGTACATAAGACGTATTGACTTTAAAGAGTGGGCGTTATGTGGCAAATTTTAACGTCAGTTTAGTTAGGCGTTATCGTTCCATACATTACATTTCGATGGTTGGATTTCAAAAAAATCCTCTCTTAGATTTCTTCTACGTTTCCTAAAAAAGATGTTTAATGCTCACACCTGGCCAAAAAGTGGCTTTTACCGCACGCTACGCTTTCTGGCCAAGCGTAGACATACAATGATGAAAACACGGGAGGTAATAAAGAAAGCCCTCGATCGCATATTTATGTCCCTCGCTTGCAGCTCGGGCCGCAAACATCTGCGATCTCGGCCTTTATTTGTTTTACCACCCTAGTTGTGTAATGTACTATTTTCTATCACGCTGACTTCAATCGTTGCCTGTACTTTAGTAAAGGAAATGTATAACACCGGCTGATTTCTTTACGCATCTACTTTACAATAGTTTTTTACACGACTGCCCAAAAAAGGAGAAGTCTATACTCTATTCCCCATAACAGCACTAGTGTCGTTATAGTCGCAAAACGATACTGCTATATCGACGGTCCCTACGTACATAAAGTCAAGTCCCAAAACATATATTTTTTTATTGTTTATATGGTTTTAATTGGTTATTGCGCATATAACGATATATATATATGTCGTATCGTGGTAAAATAACAACGTTACATTAGCCAAAAATAGCTGATTATTGGCTTGGATAAAGTCGCAGAGAGGGCGCTAGTTATGACTGACCATTTAGTATTAGATCCTTTTTGAGTAATGCAGGCAGTTTAGATTAAAAGGAGGAAATATGACGTTGATGGATGAATTGTCAGTCATCTTTAGAGAATGTACGGAATTACGTGGCTCTTTGGGAATTTATCGTGTAACTTCGTTTATTATCACTGCGACATTTAGATTGTGAAAAGAAAGACATGAAGAGCAATACACCAGTACTCAAACTGGTGCGGATACTGGATTATTGGATGATTATTGGACCATACCACTAGGGTGGCCAAAGGTGATCCGGAACCCAAAGGTATGGTTGTAGGCCTTCCTCGTCATATATATATTTTTTTCTATGTTAAAATATACAGGAGATATTCAAACGTATAAGAGGATAACGTCAGTTAAATTCAAGAATTAGTGTTGCGGTCATGTACACATAACCGTCTCTACTGCGTATTGAAATACGCGTCATTTCGTCACGAGGTTCAACGTAAATGGGCTTTTTTTATTTAAAGTGCGTTCTTAACTGACAGTTAGCAGGTCGTCACAGAACTGACGATTAGTGTCAAACTCCATACATTTCGTCACGGACTGACAGGTTAGACGGTATTTGAACATAGCTTAAGTTTCGCCTAACCGTAGATTTTAAAATAAAAATGCCCAAATAGAGATATGTCTGTTAGGGCATTTCTCATGAAATATGTCTGCGACTCATTCATCTGTCTCCATACATTTAGTATGAAAAAGGGCCAGATGAATGAGGTGACCGCAGACATATTCCTGGAGAAATGCGCGTTACTGGTGCGTCTTAAATATGCTTTATACAACCAGACAAATATTCTTCATTTTAGCGGTCCTATGGATTTACTTTCTTAATTTGTTGATTTTAATAAAATAATGTTGATGTATAAACGGACATATCAAACATAACCGCACTTAGACTCATTGAAAATCAAGGTAAAAAAGGTCATCTAGCCGTTTTTTTATAAAAAACGTAGATTAACAAAAAAAGCTTCACTTTATGATAAACTATTCTATAACAATACTATAAAACAGCCATAATACGAGTATTTTTACTTTATCAGTTATCACATATAATAACTTTTTTCTACTCCTGTACTGTTATCTGTCTTTTACTTTGTCACGAACACTAATATAAGAACATACATAATATGAGTTCAGAGAAGTCTATACTCTATTCCCCATAACAGCACTAGTGTCGTTATAGTCACTTTACGTTATTGCTAGCAGCCACAGACTTCTAAATCTAGGTTAAACTTAGGTCAAGGATTAAGCGCTCAATTTTAACTTTACGGTAAAAATGCACAACTACCAACTTAACAAACAATTAAATTCCTACGGTTTTTAAGTAAAACAAAACTTTCCGAACTAAATTCATTGATACCAACATAAAAAAAGTATTTTTAATTTAAGTATATTTTAAATTAAAAAAAAAAAGTTTATCATAGACACATATCGTCAGTCAAACGTCATATTTGCCTTGTTTCCAGGTTATGATTAATTTTGTATTTTATAATTTAAAACCTCGTCGTAGAAAAAGTATTGTATGCAACGTTGTATAATTAAGTCAAAAAACGCTCATTGCGTCTCTATTTGCGATACTCGCCGCATTCGCGGCTCGTATCGCAACTCACGCAATTCGCATTTTTTAAACCCACTTATACAACTGTTGCATAAAATACTATTAAAGCAATGTGAACCTTCATTTAGATCCCCTGAAAACCATGCATTTTAACATAACGCTTTATACGTAGCAGTGGCGTGGCGTTGAAGAAATCCTTGGGCAAGCTTCAATTTTCTTTAAGAGCACTAGAATAAAGTGCTGAACTGCCTAATATTAGGCAAGCCGGTGGGATTCGGGTTCTATGGACGCCACGCCACTGATACGTAGGAACCGTCGATATATTCATATTCATTTATTTAGTAATAATCATACATCGTCAAAAATAAAATACATGCGACATGCTACTATAGGTCAAATAGGTTAAAACAGTAACACGGCACAATACAATTAATTAGTCAAATAGTTAATTACAATACAGTTTTCAATGATGTCAATAAATACTACTAATAAATACGGGGATAAGACAGCGATATAATATAAAACCTCGGAAAAAACACAATGTTTGCGTCACATGGTTAAAATTTGTAACATAAATGTGATACTTCGAGTCGTTTAAACTGCTTAAGATTGTCGATTGGTTTATCGTATAAAGTATTTGTAATATAAGTTTCCGAATGTTATTCATATGTTTAATGGTAATGGCTGTTCAATTGCCAAGTCAATAAATACAGAAATTGGACACTTTTAAAGGCAAGTTCTTAAACTTGTATATCGCCATTCTAATATTCTTTATAGACTATTTCAATGCGTACTGGTACAAAGTACTCATTCATTTAAATACATATAATTATTTCTTCCTAGTTGGATGAAATCACTTTTTTCCGAGTAACATTTTATCAACGTAGAAATTCCAGCAGCTGAATTTAATTTTCTGGATGATCTTCTGATTGCAGTTTGAAATTTTCTTTTGGAAAGTTGGTCTACAGAGTCTACTTCATTCCCCCTTTTAGCCGAGACTCAACTCCGAGTCTCGCAGTATTGACTCACTAAATTGATTTATGCCTATACTCTGACCTAAGTTCGTTCTACTTAGTCATATTGAGATTTTATTTGCTTTTGAATCATAATAGGGATGACGACTGGGATAAAACTATATAATTGTATTTAGTCCGTCGGTTAGATTATGGAAAAATATGGGACATGTATTTTTTGGTTTATCAAAATATATTAAAATTCGACAAAGATATAGATCATCAAACTTCTGGAGTGGGGGCTTGTGACGTCACTACTAGGTGAAAATTGTGCCTAGGAGTGACGTCACTCGAAACGACTAAGCACTCTATCCTCGTCATTTTTTGTTTGTCAAACAAAAGAAAAAAGACGTGTGCAATATTTTTTAATAATCTAACTGACAGACTAAACAGTTTTTTTTAGTCGTCTAGCCCATTAAATAAGGCTGGTGATTTTCTTGCGGCGTTTCGTCACACTAGGTCATATTTTACGAAGCGCTTAAGCGCACGATTTAATTTCAATTGATTTAATAATCGACTTTACAAAAGAAGAAGTCTTTAATCGGTTGTATTTTTTACATATAATAGTACATTACACAACTAGGGTGGTAATACAAAGAAAGGCCGAGATCGCAGAAGTTTGCGGCCCGAGCTGCAAGCGAGGGACGTAAATATGCGATCGAGGGCTTTCTTTATTACCTCCCGTGTTGTGTACATCATTTTATGTCGACACTTGGCCAGAAAGCCCCGTACGCGCAGCGTGCGGAAAAAGCCACTTTATGGCCAGGTGTGGCATAAACATGTAAAAAACCGGTCAAGTGCGAGTCGGACTCGCGCACCGAGGGTTCCGTACAAACTCATAAGTAGATACATGAATAGTTCAAGAAAAACTATATGGCGATTAGTTTAGTAGGAGCAAATAAGTATGTGTTAAGATTTTTGCAAATTTCTCAAAAACAGTGCAAGTTAGGAAAACCGCTATATTTTTCCTGTAATATATAGGATGACATTAATAATTGGTAATTATTACAGATTTTTCTGTTCAGTAACTTCGAAGATAATAGGGGGGGAACGGTATTTTTTTTAACGTTTTTCGCCATAAATCAAAAACTACTTATTTAAAAAAAAATACAAAAATACTATTTTAATCTACAAATTAAGCTCTTTCATTTGATACCTCACTCAATATAATACCCCTACTTTCAATTTGCAAAGTCTCATTACGGACCCCTTTAAAAAAAAAGTAAAAAAGATACAAGATTTTTTTTACATCCTATAAGCTCGGGTTAGCGGTTCTTAACACTATTCCAAATTTCAAGTCGATAGCATCAGTAGATCCTGAGATATCTTGCTGTGACAGACGGACAGACAGACAGACAGACAGACAGACAGACAGACAGACAGACAGACAGACAGACAGACAGACAGACAGACAGACAGAGTCGCACCATAAGGGTTCCTTTTTTACCATTTTGGTACGGAACCCTAAAAACACAACTATCTCAGGATTCCATTATTTAATTATGAACCGATTTGAAAGAAAGATTCATTTTAACTGAATACTTCCAATTATAGATACATTGAGCAATTAAATTGAAAAATCAAATACGATCGACTACGGCTAATGCCGGATTTGAACCCGCATCTCTGTCATTCCGGGACGGCGAGTTGTCCAATTTCTCTAATTAGCCCCTGTCAGCACCGCACGTAACTTTTGAATGCATCGCTGTCCCGGAATGACAGAGATGCGGGTTCAAATCCGGCATTACCTGTAGTCGATCGTATTTGATTTTGCAATACATTTGCTCAATGTATCTATAATTATAATAAAATTGTGGCGTTTCCACATTAAGCTATGAGGATTCAAAATATTTCCAGTAAATATGTTGATTCCTTAAAAGTGCATTGAATACTTCCATTTTATCCAAATTTCAACAAGTAAAGCAGTTTCAGTATACTTATAGTATCTTGTAAATTTATTAGTGGCGTAGATTCAATGCTTGAAGTCAGTTACTTATTACTAAAATGTTCACTAAAGTTTGACTAAAGTGATTTCTACTGTTATGTGGTTGTTACGGACGCCTTTAACAAAAACCTTTTTAATATCTTTTACCGCACAATATTCTATAAAAAACGTATTGTCAACGTCATTGTCATAAATATATCAGGTGTTGCCTGTACTAGGAGTAGGAGCAAATAATTAAAACGTTGATTGTACTCCTCAAACTGAACAACATTTGTTCAGCAATATTTAAAAATAACTTATGTTTGAATTTTTAGTACAATTTGAAGTTTATTTGAAACCGCAATGTATTGCGATATTTTTTATGTTTGTAGCGTGACAAGCGACGTCAATTAGACTGATGTTAACGTAGATTGAAAATACTATTTAATTTGTATGAAAAAAAAAGAAATCTAAAGGTTACATATTTTTTAAAAGTTGTTGAACGAAAGTTTTATTGTTTGATGATTCTAATCATCAAACAATACGTTTTAATTATTTTTTCCTGTTACAGGCAATACCCGGTGACCCGGTATATATGTATATACGAGTATACGTCGAGTACGAACTGAAACAGATGTTTATAATTATAGAGCCTTTAGTAAATAATCAAATTAATCGAACCAAATTACCGTGACACCGTGAGCTAGGTAAGCGTCGGTATCAGTGGTTATGGTTAAAAGTGCCTGAGTAGGTAAAATGTTGCTGGTATAGGTAGTCATTGGAACTCTGTGTACGAATGATGTGATTACTGATTACGCATTAAAATCGTGCTTCAGAATTCAAATTCGACTTTGGAACATTTTAAATCTTAATTTTGAGCCCTTATTCGCCCGTTAGCGCAGTGGTGGTTTTATTTTCTTAGTTCATATTTCTTGAATCCCTATTCGTAGTCGGATTGATGCAGTATGTAGGTAATACTAGAAGGTACGTAGGCGCTCTTACTGCACACATTAGTATTATTTATAAACCTGGTACTACAAAAAATATACATTTAATATAAGTTATATAAGAGAATTACATCGCTTTTTGACTTAATACGATTTGGTCGATCTCTAAGCATGGCTTTTAATGACCGCCTTATTAGCTGTATTAAGTTGACTAATCGATTAAGAACAACAATCACACTGATTCATGTCTAACTCGTGGAAAAAGTTATCCCAACTTTTTGATTTCAATATATAGATATAGATCAGACTAATACTGAATACTTGCATTGAAATGTGAAAGTTTGTGAAGATGTTTAGAGGTTTGGATGTTTTTTACTAAATAACGCAGTAACAAATGAATGGATTGAGCTGAAATTTGGTGCCTATGTCTAGTCCAGGATTGAAACATAGGATACCTTATATCTCGGTACAGAGTTCCCTTGGGATAATAACGGGATAAACGCAGGCAAAGCTGCGGGTAAATGCTAGTATGTAATAAACCTCACTGAATATTGAAGAATCCACACATAGAATAGATTAATTTTCGTCTGTATGTTTCGCCGCGACTGTCCCGAACTTCTGTCTATTTGCGACTTGACAAACTACATCATTAATTATTATGAGTTAGTCTACTATGTACTTAAAGTAACGCGGATTTCGTAGGGAGTAAGTAGCCTTAGTGAATAGGTATTTCCCCTCTGCCAAGCAATTTGAGTCAGTGATCGTATTCGTTCTGTAAAACTAGTTGCAATCGGATTAGTCGTCGGACTAAATCTAAAACTCACCTGAAGAGATATGGGTCAATTGCAGAAAAAAAATAACTTTTACTCTTTGTCTGATCATGGTGTGTCTTATACCATTTTACTCAGAATCACGAGCACTTTTATTAACCGTGGAGAAACATTTAATACTTCTCCAATAAAGAATCCTCCCTCCACGGGTAAATAATAGGCAAGTCGGTGGGAATCGAGTTCTGTGGACACCCCCCTGGTACTGACTTGGTTGGGACTGACTTGGTTTAACATTACATCTCAAAACTTTTTTGTTGTAAAAGAACTGCGTTGCGACACTTGCATCTTTTTACATGTCATGTTTTTGATGGGATAATTTTTACACTCCATTCTGTGATTCAATCAATAAAAGGTAGGACAGATAGACCCAGAGAGCACCTAGTTGTTCAAATGGAATATTACTATTGAATCATTGTACCGTGTGTTAATTTGTGTGTTCTAAGTTCGGTTTTTCAAGTCACCTATTATTTACTGCAGAACAAAGCCACATCGTAAAACCCGTACTTGGCAAACTAACTCTTACTTTACCTAACAAGCAATGTACTTGGAAATTAACGCAATAATTTCTAGAAAGGCACACGTCGTTGAATGTTCAGCACATCTACTCTGTTAGTTCCAAACACCGAGCCGCTTGGGGACAAGTTTGTTACGGAAACTCCTATTAGGTCGTTTGTTCGCCTAGACACCGGCCCGGCGGATCTGCCACATTGCCTTTACTTATACCGTATTTATGGCGGTGGAGGCATATAAAAATAGACCACCTGCTGCTGGAATGGAGAGAAAGTCTAATTTTTTAACGGTGCGTGTAGTTCTGTGTAGTTGCACAATTGAAGATGGTTTTTATTGTTAATTGTTATTTTTCCATAGTTATCCTATAACGCACTAAAGTCACCAAAACTGTCACCAAAAAATATATTAAGTTTAATCATGTCCTAGCTAGGTGATGATTTAATTTGATTTTTTTTTATAGCTACTTAATTTTATGTTAGAATAAAAAAAACCTTTTTAATAAGCTTCACGCGATGGGTAAATTTAATAAAAAACATCACTTCACTAATTGGTGTAGTTAACCTGAATGTTCTTTACTTGGGTTGCTACCTTCATGACATAATAATGACATAAAAGTCTGCCAAACAATATGGGTAAAGGGCAATTCCATGGCCGAGAGTAACGTCAGTTACCAATTCCTCACGTTCTTTTATTAATGGTGCAAATTGAAATGTCAATATATCTAGGGAGTAGGTAAATTATTACTCACATAGTGTAAAATAAACACTTAAATTTGCATCAAAAATAATTAAACACGCGATAAAACTTGCGTTTCATTTTCATGAATTTACCGTAAAGGTACACTAAAACTGCACTTTGTGTATTAAAACATTATTATAACTTCAAAACAAGTTATTGTAAAACATCAAAACGGTATAAACAGGAAGACTTTATTACAAAACATATACCTAGCTAGTGATGTTTAACTTAGTGGTTCCACAATAGTGCTGATGTCTCATATGGAGACTACGCCACATCCTGATTAATTAATATGTTTCTGTCAAAAAATGTTTTTTTTGAGACAAGTTTTTATTGCTGACCGTATTTTTTTTGTATAATCGCAAAATGCACGTCACAACTAACCAAAATATATAATTATAATTATACATACATTGCAAGTTAAATAATAGCTTGTAAAAAGAAAAGTTTCAGCACGCTTTCAAGGCAATACATTCGAAGGATATCCGTCCTCACGTGAAAATGTGAAAAAAGTTAAATGGTTTGTAATGACATGAGGTGTCGGTCGCGCGTCATCAGAAACCGCAGGCTGTGAGGTTCTGCCCTTACCCTCGCGTATAAATAGCCGCATGTTAAATCAACACGAATGTAGACACCAGTCGCAAAGGCACGCCAGCCTAGACCGTCTACGTCTTGAATTAAGAGACCGCGACAGATATGTGGTGTCACACGACTAGGTTAGACGTAGCCACAGGGAGTTACGATGTGGAAAATCTTTGAAACACAATGTAGGAAATGAAATGAAATAATTTATTTCTGCAAGTAGGCCTCAAAGGCTCTTTCACATGTCTGATTCTTTTAGCGCTTCGGCAAATGACATTCTGGTTAGAAGAAGCGCCGGAAGAAACTCACCAGTTTCTCTTTTCAAAAAAGAATTGCATTACAATAATTGTGAAAATATTACATGCAATTTCATTAAACAATGCATCATAGAAATACTTAACTACATTATTACAGGACCATGTAAATCGATTCGATCGAAAAAGGCAGAGTTCTGTAGTGTCACATGACTAGGTTAGACCCAGCCATAGGGAGTTGCGACGTGGAAGAACTTTAGAACTCAATGTAGGACCATGTAAATCGGTTTTTGGACACACGCCAGAGTTATCGCAGCTCCCTGTGGTTACTAGTCTGACCAAAAGACTAGTAACCACACGATAACGACCACGACCACTCTACAAAGAGCATGAGAAAAAAAGAAAATCCATTCAAAATATGCTAATGTAATGACAATTTTCCGTTGACAATTTATTCCACATTTTAATACAGAACACCTACAGTTGGTAGGTTATTACTTGGACATCTACCTGAAATGATGGTCCAGTGGCTTTATATAACAGCGGTTGTACATTACATATTAATGTCTAGACCGCACTGTACCCGGCTCGCATTTGCTGCCCATTCATTGTGCTGCAATGAATGAAGCCCTAACGAACTGTTTATAATTCTGCTAACGTATGCGTGGACTTGCTACCTCGTGTTATAATTTTTATAAGGCGTTATTTTAAGAAATTCCCCTAGCTAATGATATAAGGGGTGTTGCGTGGATTAAAGTACTTGTAAACACGTAAAGCTTACACGTTTTCTTCGAAGCTCGTAGCTTATCGGCATTCCGCTTTTATAACATTTTCTAGGTTGAAATGAAGTATTTCTCGAAATCACGATTTTTACCGTGGTGTATTCTACAAAGTTTTTTTTAATTATTTAGAAAATTTGGACTTAAATTCAAATGTAAATTTATTTTACGAGCAATGAAGTATACCTATTTCTATTGAATAAATGGTAAATAATTTTTATGCGGGTTTGGATCTTTAAATAAAACGGTGCTTCAGCTCCAAAAGTACAAAAATACAATTAAAGCCTTCGTCGTCCTTGGTGAGATTAAGAAAAAATATTTTGGGACAATTGACAAGATTTCATATAATTCTAAGGCCAAAATTTTATTCGTTCTTTACATTCTGCTTGGTAAGAGGGAGTCAACAATGTTTTTATATTTTTTCTAGGATCAATAGTTATTTTACTATAATTTTTATAAAATGTACCTACTGTTCTAAAACGGCATAGATGCCTCGTTTCAAATTAAAAAAAAATACGTGAGTTTGTCATTGTCAACATGTCGTGCATGTGGTTTTCTTACGTGGTTTGCTTCTTTCAGCTCTGTAATTTTTGCCTACTGCTCAATAACAATCAGCTTTATTTTTATACGACACGTGACAGAAATGTTTATTCGGTGTTTTTGACGAATTATTTTGCAGTTCAGCGCAAAACAATTATTCAGTATATTTTGCAGGTGGGGCATTCCACCAGAACGTCAACTTTGTCGGAGACGTGACAGCTATGGCAGCTTCCTTAATACATATAGATAGTCTTAGAATACACCATCGATTCGAAAGCCAAGTTATAATATATTAATATACCAAAAAAAGACTTCCTAACTTTGTTCGACGTATAAAAAGAAGGGCGTCACGTGCCCAACATTCTGGTGGAATGCCCCAGGTGTTTATACTTACTTCATTTATCCATACGAGCGTGGGTCTGTCCATTTCATTGAATTTACCACTGAAGATGAGTAAAAACAAATATTTTTAACGCTTTACATATCAAGAGTTTGTCATAAACAATAACATTGGTTAGGCTAAAATAGGCTATGTATAGTGCATTTTGGCTAGGCTATGTATAGTGCATAATTAATTTTGATATAACCTTATTTATCCATCATTACCTTTTAATCCTTTTATAGACAATCTGGACATTGTAATGTCAGGCATTTTTGGGACAATTTGTGTTACTTCAATTATTCAAGAAAATATTATTAAAGGTGCTATTTTTCAGTGATAATCTGGTTGATTTTACTACTTTGTGAGTTTCAAGTATACAACAATATTTTATGTGATGATTATTGTAATTCAAGATTAAAGTGTGATAATGTCTTCAAGAAATGTTTGTTTACATGATTGGGCACGTAAGCCTCAATGCACTATATCTAACAATGTCAAATTCAATTTAAAAGCATGACAATTTATTTTTTGCGATTGAGGCTAAGATCTATTTTGTCGTATCGTATTCATATAATAAGTTACCTCTAAATAAGGTATTATATTATATTTCCCTCTATCTTCTAGATGTATATAAATTGAAACAAATATGTCAATACATTCCTTCACAAATTTCCCGATGTTAAGAAAGATGAAATGTTATCAATTAGGCAGGCTAACACTGTGCAATTATTATTAACAATTCCATAAATATACTAACACTTAAATCATAACTCATAAATGTCTACAATTTGATGACCGTTTTCAATATTTCCGAACACAATTGTAGTTGTAAATCTAATTGTCGTTTTTTCTAGGCTTACGAACATACCTACAGAACCTCTCTGACACAGAAGAACAGCGTGAAATGGATTTTATTTTATAGCAAGTCCCGACTAACGACCCAATATTAATTAATCGAAAGCGTGGAATTGCAGTTTCCAACCCCACTATGCACCTCTCGATTTTTCATTAATTTTTAATTGCAACGCTACACATGTTCGCGTAACTTAATATACTTAGATAGATAGATAGATAAAAACTTTATTCATGCACAAACATGACATAGAAACTACAGATATAGATACACTAGACAGAGTATTCTAGAACACTATAAGTTTTATTGACAGGTCTACAACATTTTAGAATACCCACCGAGAGTCATGAGTCGTGGTATAGAATAGGCGCTGACTCAGCATGATGCTGCGGGGTACGCAGCGCTGATTTTCCGCCAGTACCTTTAAAACTAACAATAATACTACGCCGAACAACCAGGGCAACGCTGTCATAATTTGTTATGATATAATAATATATATAAGTTTGTGTAATTTGTTGTTATACCAAGTACTGTGTGCTATATATTATGAGTGTATCTGAAATATTTGTGTATAGTTGGCAGCAATCTTACCTATACTTTATGGTATCCCTATGTAAAAAATTACTGTCTATCGTGTTGAAATTATTGTTGTCTGATGTAATGCGTATATATACCTAGTGGGAAAATAAGGTATTACAGGAGTTCAGGTATTTTGTTTTTGTATTTTTAACAAATGAGATCGCAATAATAATTTAAAATTGGCTTTAGACTGTAAGGCTCGAATGGGTGGTGGTTGTGGTTGTTCCAGCACTTGCTGCCGCGGTACCTAAAACTCCCTCGAAAGGCGGCAGTACGATGTCCTGGAGTATATATTATATGTCTTGAAGATCAAGAAATAGCTCGTTTATAAAAAGCAAGGTTTATCTTGCTCTTATGTATTCTTGTTTTAATTTGTAACGTTATTATTTAAAGTTACCTATACAACAGATACGCCTTTACATAAATAATCCCATCTGGGTCAAAGCGCATCCGAAAGGTCAACTATTACCAAGATGTTATTCACAATTTAACATAATTTTAAATTTTCACTGAATGGGCGGGGTTCGAAACCGCGTATCTTTCATCGCGGATCATACAACGGTTTTCCGTACAAATTTGGGTGCAGTTGTAACTTTGTCACAGAAGAAAAGTCATTTTTTTGTAAATTCTGGGAGGCTTGTACTTATAATCGAAGACACACTTAACTGTCCATCTGGGGACGAGGTCTACAAATGGTCACTTAACAGTGTCTTCGTTTGTAGATTCCTACAAGATGTTCAAGATCTATGACCACGCGCCCTTTGAAATCTCCGCGGCCCAATTAGGTTATTACTGCTCCGCGCCTCTTCAAGCAAGTCTCTTTCGTTCATAGCCTGTTTATATTATTTATACGCCGTTACAGGTAAGTGCTATAGGCTAAAATGCCATAATGCGTTAAACTGTTTATTTTACCGCTACAATTTCGATTCGATTTATTCTCTTCACCCGGGCGTGTCGTGTCTGTCGTGTTCTCTCCAATTTCATGCGCTGTGATGTGTTACTTCAAAAATCAATACTAATGTAAAAACGAGAGCATCCATAAGTTTTATCGGCCGTTGTAGATTTTGAGATGAATTTTATGATCATAATTTTAAATAGTTTTTGCAGTATCATTATGAGTTTATATAAAAATGGCCAATGTGTGTAAAATGATAAGCTACAATTGCAGGTCACTTAAGAGGGCCTTAGAGGGTGTTAGAACGCTTTGTAATAGCGCGGATATTTTGTTTCTCTCTGAGACTTGGCTGTGCCCGTTTGACCTTCCGCTACTTAGCACGGTTCATAGTGAGTTTGGATGGACGGGTAAATCAGCGGTGGACGTCTCGTCAGGGCCCTTGGTCGGAAGACCTCACGGTGGAGTTGGAATCCTATTTAGAAAAGCTGCGTTTGAGCTAGCCTCTGTTGTGGAGTGTAATAGTAACCGAATCACTGGAGTTAAGTTGACGTCGCGTGGTAAATCGTTTCTTGTGTTCTGCGTATACATGCCTACTGACTCCAAGGAAAACATAACGGAATTTACGGAGTGCTTGAGTGCGTTATCGTCAGCTATTCTTGAAAACAGTGATGTACAAGCGGTGTATATAATGGGGGATTTTAATGCGCATCCAGGTGAGCCTTTTTATCATGAACTAGTGGACTTTTGTTCGGAACAAAGCTGGAAATGTGCAGATATTGATAAGTTGGGACTTGAATCTCGTGCGTATACGTATATCAGTGATATCCATGGCTGTCAAAGATGGTTGGATCACTGTGTAGTGTCAGAGCGTGGCTGGGATACAATTAAAAATGTATCTGTTATGTATGACGTCTTCTGGTCCGATCATTTTCCACTATGCGTAGAATGTGATATAGATATATTAAAACCGGTATGTGAGATATTTCGTGATAATGTCAATAGTAAAATCATGTGGGGGGAACGAAAACCTGACCAAATTAATGAATATTATAATATATGTAACGAGGGGCTGAAGATGCTTGATTTTCCTTCTCAGTTAAGTCATTGCTGTGATGGTTTATGTGAAAATAAGGACCACCTCGCTATATTGGATGATATGTACTCCAAAATAATAGGCATTTTAACTAAAGCGTCCAAAGAGACATATAGAGTCAAGAAATGCAGAAAAGGAGGATATATAGCGGGGTGGAACAAATATGTGTCGGAAGCTCACAGGGAGGCTCGACTGCGCTTTCAGATGTGGGAGCTTGCGGGGAAACCATGCCAAGGTGAGATGTTCGAACTTATGTCTAAAAGTAAAAAAGTGTTTAAGTCAAGGCTAAGGTGGTGCCAGGACAGACAAGAGCAATTGCGAATGGACGCCTTAGCCTTGGCTCATAATGACTTGGATTTCAAAAAGTTTTGGAAAGGCACGCGTAACTTGAATGTAAGGCCGGGTCTGCCTGTGAGCGTCGAAAATAAGTGCGAGTCGAAAGAAATAGCTGAACTATTCAGGGATCTATTTAAGGTTACGTCACTGATCGGACAACAAACCGATGATTGTAGTGTTAACGGTACTGGGGCGGTTGCGGCTGGGCGGTGCTTCACTTTTACTGCAAAGGCGGTAACAGCTGCCATTAATAGAATGCAAAGAGGTAAATCGCCAGGTCTTGACGGCCTCAGTATTGAACACTTCAAGTATGCCGGTGTTCATCTCGCAAGGGTATTGTCTATGTTTTTAAATCTGTGTCTTTGTCACTCATATTTACCGGAGGCGTTAATGAGGACTATCGTTGTTCCCGTCGTAAAGAATAAAACCGGTAACCTCTCGGACGTATCGAACTATCGGCCAATCTCGCTGGCGACGACGGCTGCAAAAATACTCGACAGTATGCTTGACTCTCTTCTTGAGAAGCACCTAAAGATCCATGACGCACAATTTGGCTTTAGGGCTGGGTTGTCGACTGAGAGTGCTATACTTAGCCTAAAGCATACTGTCGGGTATTACACTGCTAGAAAAACGCCCGTGTATGCCTGTTTCCTTGATTTATCTAAAGCCTTCGATCGCGTAGATTATAATATTCTCTGGCGGAAACTTGGGGAGACAGGCATGCCGGGTGAGTGTGTTAGTTTACTCAAATACTGGTACACAAACCAAATTAACCAGGTGAGATGGGCTGATGCGCTCTCCAGCGAGTACAGGCTAGAGTGTGGAGTTAGGCAGGGTGGGTTAACGTCTCCCAAATTGTTCAACCTGTATGTAAACGAGTTAATAGTCGGCCTCAGCAGCATGCATGCGGGGTGTTATATAGATGGCGTAGCTGTCAATAACATCAGTTACGCCGACGACATGGTGTTGCTGGCGCCGTCTGTTAGCGCGCTTGCGAAACTGTTGAACGTTTGTGAGACGTATGCCAGATCCCACGGCCTACTGTACAATGTCAAAAAAAGCGAGGTTATGGTGTTTGCGGCGGGAGGAGTGAAGCCTTATCACGTTCCTCCTATTTTGTTAAACGGTACTCCCTTATCGCGCGTGAATAAGTTTAAGTATCTTGGTCACATTATCACTAGTGATTTAAGTGATGACCAAGATATTGAACGAGAACGCAGGGCGCTGGCGGTTCGCAGTAACATGCTGGTCCGCAGGTTTGCTCGATGCTCTAGTGAAGTAAAAGTAACGCTGTTCAAAGCTTATTGTCAATCTTTTTACTCGAGCAGCCTGTGGACACGGTATACAAAGCGAACTTATAGCGCTCTCAGAGTTCAGTACAACAATGCATTCAGAATGTTGTTGGGCTTACCAAGAAGGTGTAGTGCGTCAGGTATGTTCTGCGAGAGGCGCACGGACGGCTTCCAAGCTATCATGCGCAAGAAGATCGTCTCTCTACTTGGGCGAGTGAGGCAAAGCACCAACTCCATTCTGAGTGTAATTGCTGACAAGTATGATTGCCCAATACTTATCTACTGGATTAGGCAAATTATTCCAGTGGCTCGCACTTTAATATATTAATTAATACTGTGATCATTATTATTATTGCTATTTTTATTCTATTTTTTTTTACTGTTTGTTACTATTTTTTAACCAATCTAATTTAATTCATGTGACATTGCAATTTCAATATAGCCATTTAATTTAATAATTATCGAATATTGATCTCATTTAAATTTTTAATTGTATACATTTATTATTTTATTGCCTACTGTCTAATTTAACTTAAGTATTGCACAATTGAATGTAATGGTACTAACATAATTTTTAAGTGTGTACTAACAAACTATGGATCTGTGACATCTGGAAATAAACGTTATATTATTATTATTATTATGTATGTCTTTCCCGTACACGAGACAATAGTGTCCCGGCCCTTTGGGAGGCGTGCGCGGAGCCGAAGCCAACACGTAGAGGCCCTTTCGACAATTTAATGAAAGGCAACGTGTACACCCAGCGGATGCTGTCCCTGCCCGTGTCACGGGACGCACGCAGAGACAGCCCCCGCCAGATGCAAGGACTATTGTTGATTGATGGAATCTAAATTTACTGGGTTATGGTGGTGGAATTATGGACTAGATACTGGGCTATGGATTGAGACATGACGGCGCCTGTCAGGAAAAGTGTCTCATGGCTTTCGCGGCACTGACAGACCGTGACTTGCCCTCCGCTGATGGGCCCCTGTTAAATAGCGACATTATGAGCAATGGCCCATTATTATTATTATTAACAAGTTTTAGTAATTCCAGTGGTGGTTGCATTGAATTGAACGTCGATATATACGTTTTAGAACCGGTTATACTAGATATTTATCTTAAATCCAGTTGGTCCTAATTTCACCAAACTTAAGTAGTTAATATTAAAAGATGTAATTTGATCAATACGAGTATAATAAAATCGACACTCAAATGCCTGTATCCTTAAACTCCGTTAGCACAGGCCAAAAAAAAAAACAATCAATAAAAAATCGGTCAAATGCGAGTCGGACTCGCCCACCGAGGGTTCCGTACAGTAGGTAAATATATTTAAGGACTCCATAAATTGTGATTACGTGAGTAAAGATTATATTTTATTTTAATATTTAATTACAAATGTATAGTTTTCAGATTCTTCCCTATACTTGTAGTATCAAACGGTATTGCTTGCCAAATTTAATGGTTCTAGGTCAACGGAAAATATCCTATAAATTTTGAATTCCTTGAGAGTGTCAGAATATAAGTTTTATGCGGTATATTTATGCCGTTTGGCCATATCTGTTTTTTTACGTTAACTTAGAAGTTTGATTTCTTCACAGTTTCAAGGGACTGTAGACTTGAGTTGAGTATAATTTTTTATTTTCGAGTCGGTACCTCCACGCGTTCCCGAGATAAAGGGTTTTGACAGACGGACGAACGGACAGATAGATGGACAAAAATGTGATCCTGTAAGAGTTCCAGTTTTTCCTTTTCAGGTACGAAACCCTAAAAAGGTTTCAAATGCGTAACACGCCTCTTTGGCGGCTGGCTTTTTGAGGTTGAAATTCCTTTACGCCGAGGAAACCCAGACCGTCGTCATCCTAAGCATTTTCCGAAGCATCCCAAGTATCGCTTTTGGCTACATTGTTTCTTCAAAACTGAAAACTTGAAAAATTGGTTGAAAGTACTATTCAGGACGTCTTCGGGAAACGAAGCAATTCGCCGATTTTTTTTCTGTCGTAAATCGATTCTAGTATTTGTGAGGAACTAATATCTATATGACACCTAATACATTTGTATAAGTATAACAGCCACAAATTGTAATCAAAGGTAGCAGATCGCACTGAGCATTGAAAACGCTCCATACAAAACGGGTCCTCCCTATGACGTCATCGCTTCTATCGCTGTACTAAGTTGTATGAAAAAAAATTGAATTTTGCCATTTTGAGCACGAGAAAGTGCGTTTAATATATAGTTGTCATACATTTATTTTTTCAGTGTTATTTAAGGATTCCGAAATTGACTTTAATTTTTCTTTAAGACGATAAAAAAATATCGTTATTTTTAAACTTTGTGGTGGTCTCATAACGTTATATTTTTTATACATTTTTGGTTTATTTATTTTTTGTTATGATAATTTAATATTTTCCAATCCATGTGACTATGTTATGTTTTAAAATTCAACATTAGTCAACGTTCCGAATTAAGATGGTTTCCATGTCAAATACACAGCAACCGCATCAGGGCTGGGAACGATGTTAGGTATGTCGTCACCTGCATTGAATAATATGTATATGATGCTACGGGGCATGCAGAAATATCTAACCCACTCTATTGCTAGATATAGCAATTATGTTTCATCATATATTATTGACGGCGACTATACCAATACCACGTTTTGTGGTATAGATTCTATACACCACGCAGAAAATCCTCGTTAGTTGAACAGTATGGTATTTATCCGTTGTATGGTATTCGATTAAAAATGGTTATTCAGAATGAACATTAAACAAAGCCGTTTTTAACGATTTTATGTCTCAAGATTAAGTTCTTTGTCCAGTGTGTGTTGCCAGTGATGACGGGGTAAAAGCGTGATCTTTCTCTATGGGTCTAATGCAGCGGCTCAGAGTTGCTCAACGTGCTACGGAGAGAGCTATGCTCGGAATCTCTTTAAGTGATCGAATAAAAAAAAGAGGTAATCCGTATAAGAACTATATGGTGGCTGACATGGCTAGCAGAGTAAGCAAGGTGAATTGGCTATGCTGGCCATGTAGTTTGGAAAGTCGATGGCCGATGGGGCATAATAGTACATTGTGTATCTAGGGCGGTAAGTAAGGAATTGCAAACGAGTGTTTGTTATAAGCCCGAGGTGAAACCGAGGGCTTTAATAACACGAGTTTGTAATTCCTTTACCGCCCGTGGCACACACAATGTTTTTCATCACACTTGTGAGGAAATCTTCATAATATAACCTTACTAATCGCCCCAGTATGACAAGAAAATATTAAAACAGACAGTGACATTAGTGACATATAAGTCCATAGACAATGCGAAGTCAAGTCACGTTCGGAAACCATAGCGGTAAGCGGCATTTTATATTTGCAAAATAAAGAAATACATTATTTAAACATTTAATTAATGTTACCGAAATATGTGTTTACATGTATTTGCAATAACAGTTATCTTTAAATAAATGTTTCAGTGATAAAAGTTAAAAAAGTAAGTTGGCGTTTCCTTTGAACATGACAAATAAGAGTGAAACAGAACCAGCGTTTCAAATTTAAAAAGAAAACCATTACGCCCTAGGGCGTAATAGGCCATTTACGGCCCGCAGAACCTACGTGTAATGACACCATTTTCGAGCAAGTGTGATGAAAAGGTTTTATAATGGAGACCACGAACCGGGAGACGCAGTGTGGGCCGGCCTCCTACAAAATGGTCACACGACCTGGTTAGGGTCGCCGGAAGTCGATGGAGACCAAAGGACCATTAAAACAAGAGGACTGTCATTTTCCATACTTTGGATTGTAACCCGACCGCTAAGGGATTTCCGGGCAAAAACTAGATGGCGCTAAAAATTAAACATTTAACGATGTTATAATTGAACAAAGAAACATAGTATAGTAACAATTAGTTCGTAAACAGCTAATAATAAATAAATTCTAACATTTAAATACTGTGTCACGTTTGCAAATTTGAATAATTGTAAATAATATAATTCTTTTACCAAGCTTATACAGAGATGGCGATGTAAATTCGGGGAACAGCTTTTTGTATGGAGAATGACAGTCCTCTTGATTTAATGGTCCTTGATGGAGACAAAAAGCGTTCGACTGTTTGCAATGGAAGTCTTTGGATGACACTTATGTTCGGCAGTGGACGTCTCTCCATTGAAAGGATTATGATGATGACATGTCCTATTTGTTATCAATAATTAGTTCAAGTGTTAAGTAATATTAATAGGAAGGGTATGATTTGATGTTGAACATTTTAAGATTAGAGATTTTTTATACCTCTGACCTACCCTGTCATAAGTTGTTAGAGGTATAAAAACTCCAGCCTCTATGTTCTCATATGAGTTTTATATTGTCTGTTGTCTCTTATGTCGACCGCGCCGTGCTAGATATTTTTGTAGCCCGTTTACCGAATATTTAATAATAAATTGCTGCTTAATACTTTTAGTCTATCACAAGTCATGGTCAGTCACAGGAAACATTTTGTTATGGACCTGATAATTACATAAATCTGTCGTTTCGTGCAAGATATGTGATCACAATGTAAAAAACCTGCCACGAGCTCTATTCAATCAGTCAAATAAAAGAGTTTGCCGGAACTTTGCGGAAAATACACAACTAATTTTTTAAACTTCTTTGCATAACAAAGAAGTATAAGGGTAAAAAGGAATCCTTAAAGAGGTTCTAAACAAGAAACAGCTTTCATTTTTTTTTTAACAATACAAGCAAGTATTTCACGGTCACGTTGTCGGCGACATTCGTATTCGATTTCATGGTTTCATACACAAAGGCTTTTAAGGAACCCTCATTAAGTCTACGTTTTCCGACTTAAGCTTTTTTTAGGGTTCCGTACCAAAATGGTAAAAAAGGAACCCTTATGGTGTGACTCTGTCTGTCTGTCTGTCTGTCCGTCTGTCACAGACAGATATCTCAGGAACTACTGCTGCTATCGATTTGAAATTTGGAATAGTGTTAAAAGTAGCTAACCCGAGCTTATTGGACATAAAAAATATCTTCTACCTTTTTTACTTTTTTTTAAAAAGGCTCCGTAATGGGACTTGAAAATTGAAAGTAGCGCTATTATATTGAGTGGGGTATCAAATGAAAGGGCTTAATTCGTAGATTAAAAAACCATTTTTATTTTTTTTTCTTAAATAAGTAGTTTTTGATTTATAAGTGCAAACGTACCATTCCCCCCTATTATCTCCGAAGTTACTGATCAGAAAAATGTGTCATAATAACTAATTATAAATATCAACCTGAATATTACAGGAAAAATAGAACGGTCTTGCTAACTTTAATATTTTTTTAGAAATTTACAAAAACTTAAAATCCCTAGCAGCGAGTAGCAAAACTATGCGATGCCCTGTTTCACGCTAGGGGATTTCCGGGCAAAAACTAGATGGCGCTAAAACACTAAACATTTAACGATGTTATAATTGAACAAAGAAACATAGTATAGTAACAAATTAGTTCGTATACAGCTAATAATAAATAAATTCTAACATTTAAATACTGTGTCACGTTTGCAAAGTTGAATAATTGTAAATAATTATTTTACCAAGCTTATACATGGATGGCGTTGTAAATTCGGGGAACAGCTTTTTGTATGGTGAATGACAGTCCTCTTGATTTAATGGTCCTTGCTATTAAATAGAATCATTACTCGTCAGGTTCTAAGCATTACAGGAAAAATATAATTGTTTTCCTAACTTGCACTGTTTTTTACAAATTTGCGAAAATCATAACATATACTTATTTGCTCCTACTAAACTAATCGACATACAGTTTTTCTTGTACTATTCGCGTATCTGCTTATGAGTTTGTACGGAACCCTCGGTGCGCGAGTCCGACTCGCACTTGACCGTTTTTTTAATCTTTGAAGGATGTTTTTTTATGACACACCTGGCCATAAAGTGGCTTTTTCCGCACGCTGCGCGTACGGAAAAAGCCGCTTTCTGGCCAAGTGTAAACAAAAAATGATGTACACAACACGGGAGGTACCTAATATAGAAAGCCCGTGATCGCATATTTACGTCCCTCGCTTGCAGCTCGGGCCGCAAACTTCTGCGATCTCGGCCTTTCTTTGTATTACCACCCTAGTTATATAATGTACTATTTTTTAACGGGAACACATGTCTGGTTGACATTCTGCTACTATAGCTGATAACGTTATAAAATTCTTTCGCTATTTGGGTTCTTGTTATATCGTAACGAGAAAGTTTTTTTTTGAAAATTTTATTCAATTCAAATACACAGTCAAAATTTACACACATATACCTATCATGTCTAAGTACAGTCAAGGAATTTAATTTCCTACCCTTTTCATTGAAATGTTGTTAAGCATTCACAATGCATTAAGGTCGAAATTTCTATTTCAGTAATAGTATATAAATGTCAATACCTACGTATTATTTGTCACTGCATATTAAAGATAACCTCTTTGCGAAGTCATTTGCTCATCTAATTACGAATACGTGTCAGTTGGTGTCAGTGTCAATCGAGAACATTTTAAAATAATTCCGAATCCAGACTCCGGAAAGTCTACCACAAACGTCGATAATCTAAATTTCGTTATCTGCGTTCCTTTCATTCGAATATTGCAAGAGCGAGAAAGATGGACTTTCTTCGAATTTCGATGCCGCGGTTGTCGACCTTTTTTGATAGTGCCTTGACGTTCCAAATTTCAGTTCACCATGTCAACGTTGTTAATCTGTTACCTAGTTACTGACACAAAACAATGCGTGTGATATGTCAAAGTATCGTCGTAGTCTAGCTAGCTCTTATGATGACAGTATGCTATACGATATTGGACCTTAGGTGGGTTGGAAATTAAATTCCTTGACTGTACAATAATACCTGACTAGTCAAATAAGCAGCCCCGCGTCATTCCTGGCGCAAAGGTGCCCAACACACTTGTCGCATTACCGCGTTGAATCGCGATGGACAACCTTTGCACCAAGAATGACCCCGAGGGTCAAGACCCCTCTCACGCAAACGCCGCCCAATATCTGCGATGAAGGCCTTAGAGTCAGGTCCCAACCACCCGGTCGTCTCTACCGCGAACGCGACAAACATATAACACGTAAGTAGGTACCGAGTATCGCGCTTTCTACAAGCCACCACCTCAGCGGCTGCTCCTGCAGACCTGGTGGTACGAGCAAGATGCGAGGCAGCTAAAGTGCTGACGCATGTAGCGTCCCACTGTAGGCACTTACCTTTCTGCCAGGGTACCAAGGTCATACCATCAGGTCTCTTGCCATCCGTCCGGCTAAGACCGGGAGGCTCCAACAAACATGGAACATTTGCCGATACCAACGCCTTCCGGATGATATCGTTGAGAGCATGGTGACGAGGAAATCTCCCAGCACAACGGGAACAACTCAAGGCATAGTGACCGGTACCCCCCACCATGGTGCCGCAGATGCATATATGAGGTTCACAAACATCGCAGCCCAGGCGGAGAGCCACAGCCACCCGCATCGAGTCGTTATCAACGAGAAAGCAGTTAAATATTTAAAATATAATGATTCATGTATTTAAATAATAACTACCTAGTGATCGGCGACCGGTAGCAATTTTTCGACGAAAGTATGATGATTATCCTTAAAATTATGAATGTATGCCGTTTCATGCATAAAAACACAGACTTATCCATATTAGTAATTACGTTTGACGTTAAAGTGACATAAAATGCTACTGGTCGCCAATCACTACTAATAACTAATGTTTCGTTTTAATTTCTAGGTAAGTTTGGATTGCACAAAAATATTTTTACGATTAAACGAGAGGTGTATAGTCAAAACTCTTTTTTTTAATAGAAATTAGTTTCTGTTAAAAAAAATCTTGGCCATCTTTTTATTCCCGACTGTACCTTTTTTGTATAATCCCTTACTGCATGTCAAAACTATCCAAATGAGCCCAAATACGGTGGGTATATCTTATCTAATTTTGATGATTCCATATCCACCTTCCGACTCCATTATCAGATTAGTCACACTAGTATTGCATTGTCATCTGATTTACATGTAATTAGAACTACAGCTCAACCGGAAACCGGGAAAGGGACTAAAATTAATTTTCTAGATCTGATTACAGATAGATACCTACCGGGACTATGAGCCTAAAAATAAAAGCTTGTAATAAAAAATATGACAAGTCCGCATTGTAAGTATGTATGAAAGAAAATATTCTGATATTACCCAAGGTCATTGGCCACTCTAATCGAATAGCCTTAACAATCAAGTTTTCATCTATCATGGCAGTATAGCGGCGAGCGAACTTTATGGGTTGAAGGGGAAGACGGCGAAACGAACTTACGCAGTTAGGAGGAAAAATTACAAAAAACTTGTGAGAGATAAATGGCAAGCATTTGCTATCTACTCGTATTCGTATTGTTAACTGACGGGATCAATACATCGAGTGCCAATTATGAGAATATTCCTTTATGTTAAATAAATCATAGTCATGATTTCATAGAATTTCATGAAAAATACCTACGTATAATTATGAATGAGGGCGGGGTAAGCAATGCACACGGGATGCGCTAGCATATTCATTATTCATAGTAGCTTAAAATAAATCGTAACTGTACCTCAGAGTTTGCGAAAACGTCGTTATTCCCGATTTTGGATGAGAATACTACGATTATATTCTTTAATATGTGGTAAAAATATTAGAATTGTATGTACATACCTACTTATTAAAACACGATTGCGATGGAATCGGTTAATTTTTAAATTTAAAATTAAGGGTTGTTGTTAGTAAAATAGTTCCTGGAACAAATGTTGGTTGGTCGATAAGGACAAACATTAATTAGTTGCTCAAATCTGGTGTACAATAATTAATAATCATCATTATGTAGGTATCATTCCGCACCATAATACTTGTTCCAGTTTTATATAAACGAAAATAGACAGAAAAGCTTATTGGGAAAGTTGAAATCAAATATTCCGCTATCTACATTACAATGATAGTTTCGTGCCCGCAATTCATAACTAAGGGCTCAATCGCTTTACAAATCGAATGACTCGCCATTTCGCGAGCAGAATTAGATGAATTCCTATTGTAATCAAAACTGAATGGAGGAGTTAAATATGCGATCAATACCTTGAAATGGGAAGATGGCCAGCTTATCTACCTTCTATCCATAATCTATACATATACTAAAAAATAAATATTGGTGTTAAAAAATTAGCTACCGATATTTTTAGGGGTTAGATTACTAAATTTTCTGAGTTTATTTCTGTATAAAACAATAAACAAATTATGTATGTTTTTTTGGAGAAAATTAGGGAAGTAAGTTTGCTACGTAAAGCACCCTGTTAATGAGGTAAACAATAATCAAGAACTCTTTGACTATCTTATGGTTACTAATTTTTCAATATGAATGAACTGGCCACTTAACAGAAAACGACGTCCACTTGACAGAAAATGTTTTAGTCAGTTAAATTAACAGTAGGTATGATAAGTTTGGGTAGAATTTTAATTTATTTGTTTTGTTCGGTAAATGAAAACCAAAAAATTTCATGAATGAAAAGTTTTCTTAATTTCTAGTTAATGTTAACAATTATAACATAAAGTATCTTCACTTAAAATATCGGTGGCTAATTTGACTGAGTCATCAACGCACAGCCGAAACTACTAAAAATAGGACCTTGATATTCTTACAGTTCGTCGGTTATGTAATTTGGACGTGTGATAAGAAGGGATTTTTCGAAATTCATCCCCAAAGAAATGTAAATAGGGGTTGAAAGTTTGTATCTACGAGAGGAGAGTCTACAATTTTTTAAGTAAGAAGTTTGAAACTTCATGGTTCGACTCTACGTTACAATAAAAGAAAAACGTTTTCACTGATTTTCGAAATTCATCTCCCAATGGCTTGAATAGGGGTTGAGAGTTTGTATTGGGAATATAATATGATTTTTACATTATGAAATCTAAGATTTCATAGCAGCGTTGCTAGACGTCCCGATTTTGGCGGGACGTCCCGATTTTTAAATCAAAATTAAATGTCCCGCGCGGGACAGGCTCATCCCACTTCTCGAGGATAATTCGACCATGTGTACAGCGCGCTGAGGAAGCATAGGCCGGGTGGCATAGACAAGAAGCGCGCGGGAGGGAGAGTGGTGCGTCACGCAATCGGTGCGTGCGACCGCGACATCTTCTCTTTCTCTTTTACTTACTCCCATTTGTTTAGAAATTTCTTTTTCGCGAAAACTTCTGATTGTAGACGTTTTTTCCCGCATGTCCCGCTTTAGACGAAAAATCCCGCTATTTTCACTCAAAAAGTTTCAAAATCCAAGTGGCAAAACAAATCTGGCAACGCTGCTTCATAGATAGACTTTTCATAATAAATAAAGAAAATAGTTTTTAATGTTTTTCGAAATTCATCCCGCAAAGGCGTTAAATAGGAAGTAAAAGTTTGGATAGATAAAAAACAAAAACTTTTAAATCTAGAAACTTTACATTTGCACAGATGTTATTTAACGCATTAACATAACATTTATGTAACGCAGAGAAGGGATAAGAAATAATTTTTCGAAGTTCAGTCTTTAAGGACTTTGAGTAGGGGTTGAATGTTTGTATACAAACAGTCAACAGCAGTTTGTGATCAGTCCCTATAAGGACCATACAATTTTTAAGTAAGAGGTTTGAAATGTTGTGTGCATAGACTGTTCATTACAATTAATGAAAAGTGATTTCCAATTTTTCGAAATTCATCTCCTAAGAGACTAAAATTGGTGTTGAAATTTTATATTTGGAACATATGATTTTTAAGTAGTAAATTTGAGACTTGATGTGGTGTGGTCCCAGCTGACATATCAGCTGATAGATGGAATGTGTTACAATGTAACACGATATAATAATTAATTTCATATTAGAGGCAGCGCTCCTTATATGTAGCGTAGCATTGGCATTAATGTAAATCCTTTGTTCTTCCTATTTAATATTGTGTAATAAACCATATGTAAATCAGTATATAAACGCATGTAAGATTCTAATAAATGATCATTATTCCTACGAATCTCGTGTTGTTATTACCTACCAACATCAAACACTTCATGGCGACCCTGCCAGCCGGGCTGCTCGAGGCAGCCTAGCTCTCCACTGCATCAAGACCCTGCCAGCCGGGCTGCCCAAGGCAGCCTAGCTCTCCGCGACTACTAGACCCTGCCGGCCAGGCTGATCCAACGAGCCACATCGTAGACTTCATGTAGCCGAAAGGAAATTCAGCATAAACCAAGACGCCGACCAGCCAACCGACCAGCCAGCCAACCACCCGCCAGCTCATCGCAAAAGACGACAAAAAGAAGGAAGTCATCGTCACGCAAACAGCTGACAGCAGCACGCACCACGCACGGCAGCAGAAAAATCACGGCATACGTGACAACAGCGGTACTCTTCTCGTCGGCATCATATTTGTCTACGCAGTGTGGAAGAAGATCCACAAATGCTTGACTAAGAAGATTGAGCGGCAAGCGACAGCAGCAACAATGCGCAACAAGTCGGAGCAGAGCGTCTAACAACAAGTCTACCCAGCCCAGCGTCAACCAGTCATCGGACACTCCATGGCACCATCGGCACCTCAGCACGTCACCACAATTTAGAGGTACAAAATTTAATTTGTGTTAAGTCGTTATTATGATTGTTCGTAACCAAGTATTATTAATTTGCAATGCCTGTGTAAAAAATAGTGTAAATATGTTTTTTTTATAATTTTTTTTTATAAATTAATAGAAATTTTTTAGACACGAACAAGATAACAAAGACTCAGTCACAATGGCGTCAAACTTTGATTTAAAAACGGCGGTATCTTTATTACCGACCATGGACGGTTCAGAAGCTGTCACCAAGCAACTTATTGATGCCATAGAGTTATACTCATCTATGCTTAAGGACGCGGACTCTAAATTATTAATAAATTTTGTAACTAAGACTAGATTAACGCAAAGTGCTAAACTTAGGATATCCGATAAGCATACCAATGTAAGCGATTTAGTTGATGAAATGCGGCTCCACCTATTACCAATTAAATCAGCAACCGCGATACAAGCTAAGTTAATGACGGCAAGACAAGGGAACAAGTCCATCGAACAATTTGGACAAGAATTGGAGGATTTATTTGTAAACCTCACAATCACTCAGGCTAATGGAAAAGCCGAGGCATACCAGATTTTACAGCCATTAAATGAAAAAACGGCAATTACTAAATTTGCAGAAGGTTTACGAAGCGGCAAACTAGGAACCATAGTTGCATCTCGAAATTACACTTCGTTAAAAGATGCCATACAAGGTGCAAAGGACCAGGAGGTGTCCGTAACACCTACAGCTGGTCCGGAACAAGCTTTCTACTTCCGGAAAAAAGGGTACAGTGTCCGTAGACCCTACCGGGGAGATTTTAGTACAGTTATGGGTAGCAACCCGCAACGTACGTTCCCAGGCACCAGTGGCAAAAGTAAACCTACAAAGCTGCATGTACGACCAGGTAATACGCGACCGGTACGCACCGCGAGTACCTATCGCACAAATACTTTTCACGGTCACCGCCAAAAACCATCCTATAGGCAACACCAAATAAATACGGTGGTAGAAAATACGACACAAAATGATCGCGACTCGCCCTCGGAATTAAAATTTTTTCGTCCCTAAAAGCTATATTTTGACATATAGTCATATGAATTCAGTGCAGTTTGCAATAAATGACGCAACGCACATATGGCTAATAGACACTGGGGCAAGTTTAAGCGCGATAACACATGACGCGGCGATATCATCCCGTGGTCATATGATACCTAAGACGACTCATATTAACGGACTAGGAGGAAAAATTACGTCCTACAATACAATTACTTTAGACTTACAGAGTACAAACCAGTCATTTGAGCATAAATTTCACGTTTTCCCAAAATTACCATTACAAATTGATGGAATAATTGGTCAAGATTTTTTGACAAAATATAAATGTGTCATAAATTATGAGAAAGGAACAATCACTTTGAATAATAACGGCAAATTAATAACAATACCATTAACCTTAAAAAGTAACAGTAACGGAATAAATAGTTCGGAAAAAATAACGTTACCGGCTCGGAGTGAAGCCATTATAAAATTGCCAACTAACTACAAGGGTGATTGCGTCATATTATCAAGCGAAATTGGTGAAGGAATTTTTGTAGCAAATACAATAACAAGTAGCACAAAGGGATCAATATCGGTAAAAATATTAAACACGCGAGATGAAAAAATAATATTAAATAACTTTACACCGGAAATAAAACCATTGCGGGACTATAACTGTTTCTCTTTTGAAAAATGTAAAAATAATGCAGATAGAGTCAAATTACTGTTCTCACTCTTGAAATTAGATAACCTTAACGAAGAAGAAAACGAATCCATTTCCAATATTGTCGCAAAATACGCTGACATTTTTCAGTTACCGGGTGACTCATTAAATACGACAAACCTATATGAACAAAAAATACGGTTAAAACCCAACGTGTCACCAGTATATAGTAAACCATATCGTTTACCTCAGTCACAAAAAGCCGAAATAAATAAACAGATTAAACAGATGTTAGACAATGACATAATAGAAGAGTCACGGTCGGAATGGGCGAGCCCGTTGCTCCTCGTTCCCAAGAAAACAGACGCGAATGGAGAAAAGAAATGGAGATTAGTAATAGATTATAGAAAAGTTAATGACGTAATTGAAAATGATAAATTTCCCTTACCCAACATCACAGAGATCCTAGATTCTTTAACAGGTGCTATGTATTTTACGACCTTGGACTTAAACCAAGGATATTACCAAATGAAACTTGATCCTGAAAGTAGAAAATATACCGCGTTTATAGCAGATAAACACTACCAAATGAAACGATTACCAATGGGATTAAAAACTAGCCCAAATGCGTTCAGCAGAGCAATGACCATAGCTATGTCAGGACTAAATTACATCCAGTGCATAGTTTATTTAGATGACATCATTGTCATGGGTCGAAATTTACAACAACATAACAAAAATTTAATTGATATTTTTACAAGACTAAGAAAAGTGAACTTTAAATTAAACCCTCAAAAATGTAACTTTTTACAAAAGGAAATTTTATATCTGGGACATGTAGTAACTCCCGAAGGGATAAAACCCGATCCGCAGAAAATTTCAGTGGTACAAAATTACCCAGTACCAAAAAACGCTGACGAGGTCAGACGTTTCCTCGCTTTTGTAAATTATTATAGAAAATTTATTCGGAATTTCTCCGAAATAACCCAACCATTAACGAATTTGTTAAGGAAAAATGTAGAATTTATTTGGACTAAACAATGCGAAGACGCATTTAAAAAATTAAGAATAGCGATCAGCACATCGCCATTATTGCAATATCCGGACTTTTCAGATGACAATACGTTCACGATACACACAGACGCGTCAGGCACAGCTGTTGGATGTGTATTATCAAATCAAAATGGATTACCTGTAGCATACGCAAGTAGACCTTTAAACAAAGCTGAAAAAAATTATCCTGCGACACATAAGGAATTAGTAGCTATCGTATGGGCAGTGAAATATTTTAGACCTTACCTATATGGACGAAAATTTAGGATAATTACGGATTGTAAAGCGTTAATTTATTTATTTGGGATGAATAATCCATCCAGTCGACTCACAAAGTTTCGTTTATGCCTAGAAGAATACGATTTCACCGTAGAGTATTTGAAAGGTAAAGATAATGCAGCTGCAGACGCATTATCTAGGATAGAAATTTCTAGTGATGAGTTAAAAAACATGACAAAGCCAGTGATATCAGTAATGACTAGGGCACAAACGAAACGGATGAGAGAACAAGAACAACGCAATGACTCAGGAAATAAGACTTTCCACCATGACGGGTCTGATCAACCAAGAATGGTAGAACTTCTTAAAAAACCAGAGGATGTACCCGAATTAAGTTTTGATAAACGGGACTATTATAAAATACTAAAACAAAAAGATGGCGTTGAAAGTAAAAATAATGAAATCGTGTACTCGCCATCCTTGGCGACACTGTGTGTCACACCTAGCACTCTATCGCGGACGAAACGAGCTTTCCTCGCGAGAGAATTAGGTACATTTTGCAAGGCACAACAGATAAATGAAGTATGCATACTATATCACAAGGACACCGCAACTATTATTGCAGAGCTAGCTCAATGTATAAATAAATACGATACAGGGTCCGGACCCCGATTATGTATCATTAAAGGTGTTAAAAAGATAACAGATAAAGATGACAGACGTGTCATTCTGAACGATTTTCATTTATTGCCATCTAGCGGCCATGCAGGCATTCGAAGAATGACCAATAACGTAAAGCGTTACTACTACTGGCCCGGAATGGATAACGACATTATGGAATTTGTAAAAAGATGTGACAAATGTCAAAAGCAAAAATACCATAAAAACGTAAAACAGCCACTATGTATTACTAGTACGGCAACGGGTTCCTTCGATAAGGTTTTCCTAGATTTATGCGGACCTCTAACTAGAGATGCGAATGGGTATTGTTATATACTTACGTTACAGTGCGAGCTCACAAAATACGTAGAGGCATACCCACTTCCTAATAAGGAAACGGACACAGTCGCAAGAGCATTAGTTGATAATTTTATTTTACGATATGGAATCCCCAGGGAAATTGGGACAGATAGGGGATGCGAGTTCATTTCATCAACTATGCGCGAAATTTGTAATATTTTAGGTGTTAAACAATTGCACTCAACCGCTTACCACCATGAAAGCCTAGGTTCTTTAGAAAACTCACATAAAGCTTTAGGAGCATTTTTAAGGATCCAAACAGATAACCAGGCTCACCAGTGGTCAGATTGGTTGCAATATTGGTGTTTTTCGTATAATACGACAGTGCATTCAGCAACTAAGTATACACCATATGAATTAGTATTTGGTAAGTTATGTCATATACCTAGTAATATTGTTAAGCAAGTAGATCCAATATATAACTTTGATTCATATCCTATAGAGTTTAAGTATAGATTACAAAAATCCCAAGAGGATGCTAGAAATAATTTAATTAAGACAAAAATTAATAGAAAATTAAGTTACGATTTAAAAACCAACCCTATTAACTATAAGATAGGAGATTTATTATTAGTAAAAAAAGAAGATAGAGATAAAATGGACCCAGTATATAAAGGGCCATATACTGTACTTGAAGATCAAGGTACGAATGTAAAAATTTTAGTTTTAGGAAAAGAACATATTGTGCATAAAAATAGGACAAAGTCTTATTATACATAAATAAAACTAAAAACAAACTATTTTTAAACATAATAATATACACTAAGTAATAAATGTTTAACATTACACTCAAATTCATTCATTCATTAATTCAAATCACAACAAATACCATCACCCAAAAAAGGGCATCACTATACCCATAACAAGAAAGAGAGTGTAGAATAACTCATAACAAATGAACATCATGTTAATCACTCGAATCACATGTCAACAAAGCAATTTCTTATTTATTTCCTGGAACCTATATAAGGAACATGTTATGTAAACATTAGCAGTAAGATAGTATAAGAACCTGTATGTAAACTTTGTAAACCTAGATATAAGATTATTAAGATTATATAAGATAAAAATAGTTCTTTAAGCCACTATTTTTATCTCAAAAAGTGGAGGAGAGATGTGGTGTGGTCCCAGCTGACATATCAGCTGATAGATGGAATGTGTTACAATGTAACACGATATAATAATTAATTTCATATTAGAGGCAGCGCTCCTTATATGTAGCGTAGCATTGGCATTAATGTAAATCCTTTGTTCTTCCTATTTAATATTGTGTAATAAACCATATGTAAATCAGTATATAAACGCATGTAAGATTCTAATAAATAATCATTATTCCTACGAATCTCGTGTTGTTATTACCTACCAACATCAAACACTTCATTGATATTTAATTTAAACTCTTCATTACATGTCCAGATAATTATTTTTACTGGTTTTTGAAAGTCATACATAAATGGGGACTGAAAATTTGTATTTAGATAGAGCCATAACTACTAAACTTAGAAACTTCAAATTTGCAGAGTACAAACATTACTTATATAAAATAAATGGGGGCATTGACGTATAATAACATAGATGCACAGTTTCAATGAAAAATGTCTACGAATCTGGCGCAAAATGACATTTACAGTTACATTGTAATAGATGCTAATAACGTTAATTTAACAAGTGTATCTCTATAAAACTGTCATTCAAAAGTTTGTATGGGAGATTGGCCCCAGACGCCAAATTGATTGTCGTTTTGCTGTTTTATTTTCCCAAGCAAAAAATGCAATTTCACCAAATATTGAACCTAAAGTGCCACAGGATTCCGAGAAAATAGAAAAAATTAAGATCGGTTTTAATTTAATAAAAACATGGTTATACCCTTTGCAAACGAACATTGAAAACTTTAGTTTATTGGCATCACATTGGCACGTCTATCAAAAAGTGACTACCTACGTTGTTTACGTCAAAAGTAAACAGCGAATAAATGGAGTCGCTTCCTGTTAAAAGATTTTAATATTTTTTTGTTATGCAGAAACACCAAAATTCAAAAAAAAAATTAGAAAGGTTTATAAATAAATTTTGTTGTCCTAATTATTGTTGCATTTTTGTGTCTTGGAGAATATACAAATTCAGAAGTCAACCGTAGGTGTATCAGATTACCTCATTTTTTGTAGGAAAACCGAGACCAAACGTAACTTTTCTATGGACTGAAGCTGTAAGATAATGTTGATTTTTTACAAAAACTAGAGCTTACTTACTACCTAGCTTGCTTACTTATCTAGAAAAACTATTTACAGGCCTCCTATTGTCATTACCAAATTATTTTTTATATTAAAGGCAACAAAATCACTGTTGACCAGAGTTATTCACTAGACGCCAACTTCAACCGCGTCGCGTGGATTTCCGATGTCTGAAAAACTACAAATGGAATTATATTTTTATGGTAATTTCATAGTAACTTGTGCCGTTTATGAGGCATTTTTATGTAGTGTCACTATTTTGAATGTCATCGTTATAGACCCCCGACATCTATAAAAAAATAAATACACGATATGATATTAAATAATACATAAAATACAACTGATTCTCGCTAATGATAGTAATTTTGTATGTGAATCATACTGAGTTGTACACCCTCACCATATGGTGTACGTAGTCTAATCTGCGACAGTACGACATGAAATTCGAAGGCCTATAAGGTAATTAACGTGTACATTATTAATAGTAACATATTTTAGTATTATATTTTAAAAGAAAAACCATATGTTAAAAATGTGAGATTGCTATGATGGACTTACGTTCAATACTGGTTTAGTTAGTTACAGCAAGCCTATTTAATCCTTTTTTGGTCGTAAATATGTCGCAAGCAAGAAAATGGACCGAACACACGAGGCTCGAGTTGTTTGGACTAAAAAGTTCATCACGCCTATCTTGTGCTATAATAGCGGCCGATTGTGCTCGTCGCTGAGGATTTTGTGGGAATCTTGAATTGAAACAATTTAAAAACTACTTATGATTCTATAAAAAAAGAAAATAATCGAATACAGGCTCCTTAGATTTTTGTCCTGCGACATAACAAAATAAATATTAAAAAAAACTATGAAATCACGATGAGTTCACTTGTAAATCTGCTCAATATTAATTCGGACGTATCTAAAGAAGTATATTCCATCCTTCTTTCTTGTTTTTTGGCTGATATTAACGCATTTTTTACGCAACATTTAGTAATTGTTGACAACTGTCGCCGTTTATACTTGACTAAGTCAGAATACGTTGCCCAAGCCGTTCTGGGAACTCTTTTGTGGGGCCATTTTTTCCGGCTGATTGTGTATCTAGATACAGATCAGAACATCTATGAATGGGGGGGGGGGGGGGGGTCGAAAATGTGCATGTTGGACCTATTATCTTTAACGTAAGTGATCTTAGACTTCATACATAGACTCATCGACTCAGGTATTCAGAAAGAAATTGTATGTTAGATTCTAAATTTATCAGATGCTACAAATTGCACCGAATATTTTGTCAAATTATTAATACAACTTGGAGAATTTAATAATACTGCATCCCTACCCCAAGTTTCTGTCGAAATCTCTTCGGAGAAATCAGTAAACTATGTGTTTATACTTGTACATATTTTACCTAGGTACTTTTTTAGGGTTCCGTACCAAAATGGTAAAAAAGGAACCCTTATGGTGCGACTCTGTCTGTCTGTCTGTCTGTCTGTCTGTCTGTCTGTCCGTCTGTCACAGCAAGATATCTCAGGATCTACTGATGCTATTGACTTGAAATTTGGAATAGTGTTAAGAACCGCTAACTCGAGCTTATGGGATGAAAAAAAAATCTTGTAACTTTTTTACTTTTTTTTTAAAGGGCTCCGTAATGAGACTTTGAAAATTGAAATTAAGGCTATTATATCGAATGGGATATCAAATGAAAGGGCTTGATTTGTAGATTAAAACACTTTTTTGTATTTTTTTTTAAATAAGTAGTTTTTGATTTATGGCGAAAAACGTTAAAAAAAATACCATTCCCCCCCTATTATCTTCGAAGTTACTGAAAAGAAAAATCTGTAATAATTACCAATTATTAATGTCGTCCTATATATTACAGGAAAAATATAACGGTTTTCCTAACTTGCACCGTTTTTGAGAAATTTGCAAAAATCTTATCACATACTTATTTGCTCCTACTAAACTAATCGCCATATAGTTTTTCTTGAATTATTCATGTATCTACTTATGAGTTTGTACGGAACCCTCGGTGCGCGAGTCCGACTCGCACTTGGCCGGTTTTTATTTTCGATGTTGCGACAACTCTTTCATGACAGCGCAATTCCTGTCGTAGGCGGCTGTGCCTGTCAAATATATGAGCGTTGGACAACTGTTAGTCCTTAAATAGTGACTGTGTTTACGTTCCAATAACGCATTTTAATGGACAGCGTTAAACCGTACGGTCGGTGCCTGTGCGTGGGGAGAGTAAATAATACTTGTTGGTATGGAACCTGTCGTGTGCACGTCCGACTCCCACTTGACCGGTATTTAGACTAGGACGCCACACCGCTTCAACACGCAGCGTTCGCAGCGGCCTGCGCGGAGGCTGAAATCCTTCTCAAAATGTTCGTAATCTGATCAGTAATCTTATTGAAGACGTGGATGAAATTCGACTTGTATAGCTTCCATCCAAGAACCGACGATGAAAGTTGCACTTGTTGTGCGATGCTTTTATTGGATATTTCATTACAACTGTACGAAGGATACAATTTAAAATGTCACGGTTGATTGCAATATTTTAGCGTGATTAAATAGCAGCTAAAAACTCTTCGTTCGAGTGAGTAGTGCCCACATAATTTGTATTCATAACACTTTTCCTGGAAATTATTTGCATGACCCTTTTCAGTAGGTATAACATTTCGAGCCTCGTGTGTTAAATTTGATGCCTTATCAAAAGCACATAATTAAACTATAACACAATAAGATTGCTTTTCAAATGGGATGAATGGAGGAGAGAGGGCCTTAGCTTTGTAGTGGATACTTAAATATAATCATAAATAAATAAATGTGCCCGTCCATTCCGATGAAATAGTTAATTATCATTTATTATACTCGATTAATTTCGTTGATTTTACTTTAATCATATAAAAAATGTTAGCGTTTTATTTGTTTGACTGGTGGGCCCGCTCGCAACTTCGCTAAATATCTCTTTTTTGCTTCGGCTTAGTTGGGTCAAAAGTATTTTTTGCAGTAACTGGGGTCATAATGTACCTGTTATAGGGTCATATGTACCAAATCTCATGGAAATCGATCCGGTAGTTTTTCTACTTTTTTATTTTATGTATAGATTGCTTGTATATATTAATTACATTATATGAAGTACTTAGGTATCCTTAATTGGCTTTAAGACTCCCAGAAACTTCGATGTTTAACTTTGCGAAAATAGGTAGGCCATGTCACCATCTAAATAGCAACGTATAAATGAAATGCCTATACCTATAGGTTGCATGCTGGGACCGTTGGAATCCAAAACAACCGTTATTTTAAAGATATAGCTCAGATTTCCTATGCCAAACTTCGGTCCTTTCTCGCACAGGCGACCAGCATTGCCATAGACCCTACTGCGGCTGTCAGTGCTGCCGCCTCCTGGAACCTCTACTGCTAGAGAAAGAACTTTCGAGAACTACCTTACCATTAGTATTATGTCACATACAGCTAAGTTATAATACAACTTTGCGATAAACTTAATTCTCAATTCCACCTGTTTTCATAACTTTGTTATGCGATGGAATTTTAAAAACCTTAACTAGATAATATTAGTTATTCATAGCATTAACAATACTGGTGTAAAAGAGAAATGACTAAAAATACGAAATTGCGCTATAAAGGGTCGACTCTTAGCATCCACCATGGTGAGCCGATCTTAATGATCCTAAATCCTAGCGATGGAGCGGTCGCAAGTGACGTTACAAACGGTAAAATACAAATATAAATTACGTATATCGATAATTTAAAGGCGTAAGGTTTAAATTGTACAGTTTATGAGTGTACGCGATTAAGCTATCATGAATTTGTATGACGTCATTATAACCGAGGAGTGTACACGAGAGGGTAAGGAGTGCGCTTAAAGAAACATGACGGCCGAATTTTAGGCGCCGCATTTGAAGCTATAATTATCTTCTTTTATTGCATTAATTAAAAGGACATGTTATGTAACATTCGCTAATTGTAAATGAGCGATCAAAGTTTTTCATTTGCTTCTTTTCTGTTAATAATGTCCACGTGCTTACGTCTGCGGTGTATTTTTTTAATAAAATTCGTTTCTTTATGCCGCGGTAAAAAACAAATCCTTCTATAAACATAATGCATGCATGCTGTGGACTACATAATTATCGTTTTTAAAACTTACTTGTCGCGCTCGGTTCGTCGTCCGCTGTCAGCGATCAGAAGCACATAGTATCACAAGGGCACCAGAGTTTGTTGTGCCGGCGGCGGAGGTGGAGGCTTTGGGGGCGCGTGAGGCCGACTGAGCGGCGATGGGGGAGTCTGTCGGGACGTGCGCTCGAGCCGGCGCCGGGCAGGTACTGGAGCCAGGGCGGGCGGCGGGCCCACTAGCGCGCACCGCCCACGGCCGCCGACGCCGCCGTCGCCGGCACCGTCGCCACCGCCGTCGCGCGTCACACCTACCCCACAATCTTAAAATCGACATCGAACATTCCTATCTCCATTTAAAGTTGTTTTTATCACTTTATGTTTGCTCGGTGACGTAAATTCACAATTTATCGATATGTGTAAAGGGAAAAATATCGCAACCGTTTGATGTTTTTATAAAGAAAGCCACCCATTTCGAAATCTGCCCCGGTGTGACGCATAAACTCATAAGATAACAACGATATTATTTACGTACTTTGTTTTTTCTTTTCTACAAAAGAAGGTATTTTTGTATTTCTGCACGAACAGACCTACGCTCGAATGCCATCTCGAAAATGGAACAAGTAGATTTAGTAGCCAAGCGTGCCCCATTCACAATCTCATCGACACATTGTTTCAGGTGAAATGCTGGATAACGCAGACTTATCATGAATAAAACAAAACTCTGTTCGGGTCTCTTTCCACTTCCAAACCAAACGTGCAGCATACATAATTTATTGTGAATAGGTGCTATGTGGTTCAACCAATTTAATTTAAAAAAAAAAAAAAAAAATATTAGGGGACAATCTTACACAAATCGAACTAGTCCCATAGTAAGCTCAATAAGGCTTGTGTTATGGATACTAGACGACGATATATTTAATAGATACAAATACTTAAATACATAGGAAACATCCATGACTCAGGAACAAATATTCGTGCTTATCACACAAATAAATGCCCTTACCGGGATTCGAACCCAGGACCTCCTGCTTCGTAGGCAGGGTCACTACCAACTAAGCTAAAGCGGTCGTCAATTTAACTTTATAAATAAGTTTGGTTGATTCATTTGATGGTGACTGGTAGAGAATGCCTCACGGCATTAAGTCCGCCATTTGTACTTTCTTGTATTGTGCAATAAAGTTTAAATAAATAAATATTTTAACCGCTCCTGTCAACATATACCTACCTACGACGACAACTGCCTAAGACTTAAATACGTTTTCGACGTTTAAATTTTCAAGTTAAGTAATTTAGTTAAGATTCCAACCACTGCTAAGGTTTTAAAGGCGGCTACAAAAATTACTAAAATAGCTACTAATATAGTTCTTAGATAGACGGTCAAACATAGAGGCACATGTAGAGTCACGCTGTAAGGATTCTGTTTCGTTTCGACCTTCAAAGGGCAGAACCCTTAAACTTATTTATATAATAAAGTTATATGAACGATTTGTTTTTGTTAAACAAAAGGCAGCCATGTAAAGTTGATCCCAGTAACAAGAGCTTCGTTTTAATCTCCTACTACAAATTGCTATGTTGGAACTAACTAGACCTTCAAAGTCTGGCAAACGTACAATTATAGACTTGTAAAATTTTCTGTGCAGACTTCATGATGGTCTGGGGCGAAGTGTTCATCTTATTTCCTCATGAAAATGCTCTGTTTCTCCCTTATTTCGGTCTACTTCCGGTCACAAATCTCAACGTCTGGCACCTCGGAGTGGTTGCGTTTGCCCAGGGGAGACCTGTGAACTTGCAAAAAAATCTGGAAAAATATCGCCTCAAGAATAGTTTTGGGTTTAATCTATAGTTTTTTATGCTGGTAATCTCAAGGTAACATTGCCAGATCAGTATGGCGTTGCTAAATACCTGCCAGACGGTCCTGAAGTTGCAAGATTAGGGTCAAAATTTATCTTATAGCCTCAGGCTGATTCTTGCATATGTTGTTGTATACCTACTCCCCAAAACATACCCTATCCAAAATGACAGAACATTAGGACGTTGCTTTCAGCCCCCAGACGAGGTCAAAGTTGTAGGTCTCAGGTACTAAACATATGAGAAATGGTAGATTTATTCGTGTTATCTGTAAGTACTCTATTTCTCCATTCTTTACGTGTATTCCGAGACACAAATGTCAACGTCTGGCACCCCGGACTGGTTGCGTTCACCCAGGGGAAGAAGATAAACTTGCAAAGAAGCACGGAAAAATATCTGATCGCCACAAGGGAAGTTTTTGGTTCTAATAAAATAATAAATCTATAGTTTTTTATGTTGGTAATCTCGAGGTAACATTATTGCCAGAACAGTAGGGCGTCTTTAAGTACCTGCCAGACGGACGTGAAGCTCCAAAATTGGGCCCAAATTTACATAATAAGCACAAGGCTGATTCTTACAAATGTTGTTATACAGTCTCTAAATATACCCTATACAAAATGACAGATCATTTGGACGTTGCATTCATGTCGCCAGACGAGGTCAAAATTGTAGGTTATATAGGTTAAGTAGGATATATCGGCCGATATATCGGTATCGGTATCGTTACATCCCTATTTGTAATCATTTTTCTACAATTTTTATGACCAGTGTTTCTAGTTTAAATTATGATACTTCTAGGACTTTCCATGACTAGATTCAACTTTATGCATCATTCTATGGTGAAATGATTCAACCATATTCTATGAGTCACAACGTGACACATGTCTTATGGGGTTGGTTTTGCCTTTATGCAATTTACATGAGAATAAAGTGCATAATACTAAAATGCACATACAATCAGAATAATGTTGTTGCGTCAATTGTTGTTTTTCACAGTTTTACAGAGAAACAAACAGTTACAGAATATGTATAAATTACATATAAGTAAGTTAATTTAGAATTATTTTAATTTATGAAATATTTTACTCATTCGCAATGAACACATGTGTTAACAACGGATGAGTAAAATAAAAGGTACACATCTAAAGGTTATGAAGAGTAACGAGCGTTAGTGGCAATTTGACAAGCGCAAGGAGTAGACTTAACATTTCATTGACTTTTATGATATAAACGAATTACCACTTTAAAGTCTAGACGATTATTAATGTACAAGGCGATTCACAAAGAAAATAACGTGAAAAATATAAGAAAGGTAGTTTTTTCGAATATTTCGCTATACCTTCCCTTTCTATGCGTGCGTGTTTTAGGATTTCGGACGTCAACCTAACCTGCTTAATCTGTACAAAGATAGAGTCTGGCTAATGAAAGATGAGACTAAAAAATATCGGCAAATTTAAAAAAACAACGGGTTGCAATGCTGTTTATAAGGTGACAAAAACGGTAAATGATTTTTTAATTCTTCCGATTTTAGTGAAAATTGGTAAATAGGTACATAGTTTTTATTAAAGTGTTAGTTTTTATTTATGATATATTCACTCCCCACATTAGCCACGGAAAGAAAAGCAAAAACAATTCAGTAAGTATGTTCGGAAACTGTTACTTTCTTATGTTGCATATTGAGTATCAAAATCACCACAGCATACTATCCTCAGAAATCTAATGACGTTTGACACATTTGACGTTTGTATAATGTCGCCATTTAAAAAGTTTTGAATAAATCTCAGTCTCATCTTTCATTAGCTAGACTCTAAGAAACGCAAAATGTGCTAAGATATTATGATAATAATTTAAAATTTGGTTATACAGGGTGGATATACAAATATAAAGGGGAAGTATCTCTAATATCGAAAATAACTAATTTTACACCAGGGAATCATTCCCTTCATTTTAAATAAAAATCTGTTATTTCGATTTTTTTGTATTGTTTGCTTCAATAATAAGAAAGCAGAAACAACAAATAGGCCATATTGGCCAATAAAATGGGAGAAATTGTAAAGTTGTTCGTCTTCTTTAGTCGTAGTCTCCAAACATAATCCTTACTTTTGGCCGATTCCATCGATTAGTCATTGTACTAACTTAAAGGTTAATATAATATGAAACATGAAACATATAATATGAAAAAGTGATCATGTTGGATTTTCAAACTAAGTACCTACAAGTATAAGTACTGTAGGTAATTATACCATTTTTTATGCAATTTCATTTATTTATACTCACCACCTACATCTATCAACACAGAAATTCAATACGATGCACAGTAACACTTAATTACAAATTATTATTTCTCTATCATTAAATACAAAATGCGTGTGGTCTGATTGTGTTCAGAGTACCGAACAAAAGTACAATCAGATTCGTAATTTTCTAAGCAATGTAACTACAAACACAGCGATTGATACGAGTATAGAAATGTGGTGAGACTAGTTTGGCAGTTTTATCTTCAGCAAACTCATCAGTTTCGTGATTCTCCAGGCATGCCTAGGTCACAGTACATAAATTATAAACCGTAAAAAGAATTCTCCGTGTTATTTTTATAGTAACAACTTGCATAAACAATAATATATTAAATAGCCGATCATTGCGATTAATCTATGTAGTTAGCCCAAGAATCGATTATCAGAAAACGGTTCAACATATAACTTAACTCACTTGATTCAAAGGAAACATTGAAGTTGGAGAGTACAACACTTTCAATTATATGTATACTAATTATACTGTAGGAAACATAATACCTACAAAGCTCAAATTTCAAAAAATTACTTTTAAGTGAGTATGTACAGTCCGTCAGCACTGTGTAAAAAGTATTATCCTAAGGTTATTTTTTACACAACTCCGAAGAGTCATTTTTTGAAAGCTTGTTTCGTCCGAATATCATGACTAATGCGCTAAAAAACAATGGTATTTTTTGTAGTACCTTTGTCTACGGCAAAATGATACTTCGGCGAAAATTTTTGTCATAATGTTACTCTGGAAAACATACTCTTCCCAGATGTTTCGATATCAAGATACCTACTGCTTATAATATTTTTATTATGCCCATTGCTCATTGTGTGGGCGCTCGCATGGCGCGAATAGCAGAAAACTTCGAACATTAATATATACTGCGATAGCGATCACCAATACGTCCTTATCGACATTCTCGCTCTACGAAATATTTTCTTTATTTCGCCCTAGCATTGTTATAAGTTATAAGAGAACTTGTAGTGACTATACTATTCAGAAATATTTTAGAAAAACCGGCCAAGTGCGAGTCGGACTCGCATACGAAGGGTTATTACCACCGTACAAAAAAGAAGTCTTCATAAACACCTAACAAAAGGTCTTAAATGCCGTGTAAATCAATGGCACTTAAAACCTTTTGGTTGAGAAGTTTTTCGGCAGTAACTTCAAAACGGTTTATTCGTTACTATTCAAAATAATTTTCGTTGAATGTATTTATTAAGCGTTACCTTCCTGATTTTTTTTCATATTTTTTGGATTTACGGTTCAAAAGTTAAAGGGGGGGGGGGACAAAATTTATGCAACTTAATCGAAAAAAAGTCCATAAAAGCCTTATAATGTTTTTAAAAGAACTACCTATCGAATTAGGTACCTCACGTTGACGCTTGCTGAAAAAAACATTTTTTAGCTTCTGTTACATGTATGGAGTGCCCTCCCTAGATTTTTTCATTTTTATTATTTAACTAGCAAACTTAGTAGCGGCATCTACAAGACATCTATATTCCAAATTTCATCAGTATACGTCTTGTAGTTTTTGAGTAAAATGCCTGTGAAATACGGACGGACGGACGGACATGACGAAACTGTAAGGGTTCCTTTTTAGCCATTTTGGCTACGGAACCCTAAAAACATGAAACAAAATCTATAATTTGTACATTTTCCGAAAACATGACCATGGTCAGTGTCCAGGTACACAAATATAATAAATAATGCAAAAAAGCGAGATGTTGATGCTCAATACAGGTTACATATATAACAGTTTCCTAATCTAGTCAAAAAACTGCCAAATAGGGGAAAAAGTGCGTGTATAAGCGAAATTTGGCATAGTTAGTTGTAAATTTTTTCACTAAGGTCAATATTTAGTGAGATATGGAGGGAAGAAGATGGACACTAAAAAAATAAATTTCTTTAAGAATTGCTTTAAGTATCTTGTTTAAGGCATCTTTGCCTACAACTATACCAAAATTCGCTTATACCTACTATTATTATTTCCACTTTTTTTCATTCCTTAGGTGGGCTATGTACGACTAGTACTAAATCTGGTGCAGAAAATTGACAACTACCTGTGCTAATACTTATAATTATTTCTATGTACCCCGTAAGACGCTAATTCCATCAATTCCAGATTCTGAATGTTCAGAATGTATTAAAAGTAAGTTGACAATCGTCGGATGTCATTTGATTCTAATATTCATCAGATCGCTCGCAGCTTGAAACATTTTCGTATAAAGTTTAATTTAGTTTCGGAAATGTTTCACGCCTTTAATAAATCATTTAAAAGATATAATTAAAATTAATTATGAAAGTCTAACTTTAGTGTTCACTTGGGCCGTATTTACGTACACTTACATGCCATGATAAGCAGCTGGGCTGCTTATAATAATTGTAGTGTTGGAGCTACGCTGGCCGTACAATGGGTAGCGGGGTTGTTAGGAGGCACTCCATTCTGGGCCTATTATTAAGTTCTTAGGGGTATATTCGCTAATGGTGCTTGCTCGGTATACCTCACTAATCTCTGGGTAACTTGTATTGTGTACAGCGTGCGTAACTAAACTAGTTAATTAGTTAGTCGGCAAATAATTAATTTGGACGGAGATTGTCAAATAGCGAGGTGACTTTAAATGAGATAAGTTTAGATACGTTCGTCATTTTCAGTAAACTTTGTCTCGAAACATAATTATCGTAAGATTCGTAAGAAGGGTAAACTAACAATACAATACAAATATTGCACACCGAAAAAACACATTACAAAGGTAGGTACATAACCTTTACCGTCGTAACTTGTCGTTTTTACCGTAAACTAGCATGCGTTTAGAGGTATGTAATGGTTTAATATTGCACTTTTATACATACTGAGAACATTAAAGTTAGCTATAAATATACAGATGCATGATAATTATATACCTCTATGTAGGTATAGATTGCCCAAGTACGCTCTATTTCAGTATGATAGAAGTCATAAAACTCCAAGTAAAATTTGCCACGAAAATATGTACCAACTGTTATTATTAGCACAGAATAAGAATTTTATAACTAATAAATCAATTATTATATAACCGTTGAGCTAAAACTCAATTAATACATTTTATATAACAAACTGAGTGCCTAGTAAATAAAGCAGTCCAACTACATTACCATTGCAATATTATTATGTGAGCCGCGTTTGCCATTTCACAAATTACTTAGTTAATTGAGCAATATGGAGTTGGCAATAAAAATGTGCAGTTCGAGTATATTGTGATTCGTTTACGTAATGGAGAAACGGTCTGTGTCCGAGAGCGAGTGTGACGGTGCGTGTAAGTGCTCCAGATAACCCCCCTCCCTCTGTTGGCTGGTCGGTCGAGAGACCTTTCTCCGCTAGCCAGCCAGTGACACAGTGACCGTGTTACTGCAGGGCCTATGCCATGCTCCATTATAGTGTCCTCGCGCCGGTACTGGCGGTGGCGTACTTGATAGCACCGGTGCTGCAAACCACGGCGCAAACTGAACGCGCTGACTCGGATCTTTCGTTCGCCGAAAACGTCTATATCAAGTTATCCGGCGCATGTGAGTTTGTGTTAACCCTATGACAGTGATCAGATTTTTTTTATTTATTGTGCTTTACACCGCCTGTTTTTTTTTCAGGTAGAGCAATTATGGACCTTCGGTATAGTGCGATGAATACAAATAATGAATTAGTACAAACGATGAAAATTGTTTGGATCAATGGGAATAAAACAAAAATATTTCCCATTGATCAATCATTCAAAACCCTGACGACCGGCTTGATGTTTGATATCACAAAACAGACCAAAGTTATTATCCACGGATATAAAGACAGCTGGCAATCCCAAGTGCCGCTGGAGATGGCTAAAGCGTATGCCAAAAAAGCAATGTTTAATGTGATAATGGTCGACGCAGAAGAAATGATTAATAAGGGATATATTTTTTCCGTGCACAACTCTCGTTTGGCCGGAAAACGGCTTGGTAATCTTCTAGCCAATTTGGAAAAATTTGGAGCTAATGCAGACGATTTTCATCTTCTTGGCATCAGTCTCGGAGCGCACATTGCCGGATGGGCTGGGAAATATTTTCGGCGTTACAAAGGCCGCAATTTAGGCCGCATTACCGGATTGGATCCTGCCGGCCCGTGCTTTTCGTATGCCTATAGTGACCAGAGATTGGATCGACTAGACGCTGATTATGTTGATGTAGTGCATTCTAATAGATTAGTGCAGGGTGTCATCGAGCCGCTGGGTCACGCGGACTTTTATGTTAATGGCGGAGGTCCGAACCAACCAGGTTGTTTCTCACCCTCGTGCAGCCATCTGCGCGCTGCTGAAGTGTATATAGAGAGCATTAAAAAACCAAAGAGTGTAGTTGGTGTTAAATGTGTGAGTTGGCAGTCTTTTATAGTCAATAAATGTGAAGAAAACGATTTTGCGGTGTTAGGTTACGGGTCGCCTTCCACAACTCGCGGTTTATATTACTTGCGCACTTCCGCGAGTGCTCCCTTTGGACTCGGTATGAGTGGAACTAAGAATGTTAAAGTTAGTGAAGATAAATGGTTAAGAAGTTTGAACATGACTTAATTGGTGTTTATAGTCCTAATTTTTTGTTAAAGTTTGATGTTGATTGTTGCCATATTGTTTCATACTCGTATATAAATAAGTGTATAAAACATCCTGAAAAAAATCCACGGCATTTATTTGACATATACCATACTCTTTTCTGTTTAAAATAAAAAATACTCCAGTAAAATAAAAATAAATCAATAGCATATCACGTATTTATCAAATCGAGTCTTTACTGCTTTTAGATGCTTTATTGCCTACGCAATGACCAGAATCAAGTAGCTTAAAAATAGAAGATTTTATTTAAAATTTAATGTAAACCATCTGTAGAGGCCGTATTGAAAAATAGTTTCGAAATCTTCAATTTAAGAATGCGGCTCGCGCCCCAGCAATCCCTGCATCTCATATACATAACGTCCCCCATAGACAAACAACTACGAGTTCCTACTAACACACACCTTGTTTTGTTTTGCAAGACCGTAATAAATTGTCAAATGGCACTTTTACGGAATCCTAATAGAAGTATTAGTTGCGAAGTGTAACCAATTAAGTAAGTGCTTGCAGATGCGGTGAGTGTGATCGGCGGTTACGACAGACTTTAGCCATTTCGGAACTAATCGTACCGTGACAAATAAAGGCTATTGGTAACCAAGAATAATTTAAGATTGCTCCGTAAGATGTTACAACGGTTCATTGGCCGCATTTATTTTTGGATATGAAGAAAAAAAAAGTATTAAAATAAAACTGTGAAGAAATATTTTTTACGAAGCCCATTCATATAGGTACATTAAGGTTTATTAATTATTGTTGCCAGCGGTCAACAGCTACTCTGTTCACTATCTTAAAACGTTTTTAATTCATTATGCAGTAGGTTATTTGTTTATTCACTCACGGACAATGAATTCGGGTCATCACTACATAGTATAAAACAAAGTCGCTTCCCGCTGTCTGTCTGTCCCTATGTATGTTTAGGTCTTTAGAACTACGCAACGGATTTTGATGCGGTTTTTTTAATAGATAGAGTGATTCAAGAGGAAGGTTTATGTTTATAATACATGTAATTAGTATCAGCATTGCACCCTTGCGAAGTCGGGGTGGGTCGCTAGTTTTCTACCTAATATATAAGGTCCTAATTTATTAGTTGCAGATATTTTTACAGCTGATAGTACTCGGTCTCTGGATTATATTAAAGCATGAAACATTATAGTTTTTACGATGTTTTTTTGGAGAGAAAGGAAAAACAAATTTGCTACGTAATAACACCCTGTTAATGTGATTACTAAATGAAAACTCATTGAAGAGATTCTATGTAGTAGCTCTTTTACGTACCACCTAACTGTAACTGGCCACTTCACAATGACATTTGCAGTTTTCCCGCCGAACCGTTACGACATTTACGACAAACAATTGTTGACATGACAGATAGTGTTACTGTGACATGTGATAATACACATGGTGATTTTTTGTAGACGAAATTATAATTAATTTTTTTGTTAGGTAAATGAAATCAAAAAAGTTATATGAAGAGATTTCCTAATATCTATTTAAAGTTAATTATTTTAATGTAAAGTATAATTTGTTAAAATATCTGCAACTAATAAATTAGAACCTTATATAATCTATCTATATATATAAAAGAAGAAGTCTTGACTGACTTACTGGCTCATCAACGCACAGCCGAAACTACTGAAGCTAGAAACTTGAAATGTTTACAGTAGGGTAGTAGTATAACGAAAGTAATGGATAAGAAGGGATTTTTCGAAATTCATCCCCAAAAGGGGTTAAATGGGGGTTGAAACTTTGTATGGGGACCAAACGATTTTTGAAGTAGGAAATCTGAAACTTCGAACATAGACTCTACAATATAAGTTGAGAAAAGAAATTTCACCGTTTTGTGAAATTCACCCCCAAAAGGGTTAAAAGGGGGGTTGAAAGTTTATATGGGGTCCACACGATTTTTAAAGTAGGAGATCTGAGACTTCGAACATATACTCCTCAATATAAGTAGAAAAAAATAATTTTTCACCGTTCTTCGAAATTCATCCCCAAAAGGGGTTAAACGGGGGTTGAAGCTTTGTATAGGCACCAAACGATTTTGTAAAGTTGGTGATCTGAGACTTTGTAAATAGATCCTTCAATATAAGTAAAGTAATTTCACGGTTTTTCGAAATTCATCCCCAAAAAGGGTTAAATGGGGGTTGAAACTTTGTATAGGCCCCAAACGATTTTTAAAGTTGGAGATCTGAGACTTTGCACATAGACCCTTCAATATAAGTACAAGAAAGTAATTTCACACTATTTCGAAATTCATCCCCAAAAGCAGTTAAATGGGGGTTGAAACTTTGTATAGGGACCAAACGATTTTTAAAGTGGAAAACTGATTGAAATGAATAGAACTCAAATGATTTCATCATTTATTAAAATTTATCTCCAAAACGGGTTGAGTAAGTAGGTGTTGAAAGTTTGTTTAGGGACCGTACAATTTTTAAAGTAAAAGGTTTGAAACTCCATGCGTAGCATGTAGCAATTAGTAGATCGTTATTTTGTGTATGTAAGTAACAGGTGGTTTATGAGGTGAATCTAATTTTTTTTTTGGGAATAATCCTTAAATGGAGTAAAGAATTTATTTTCGCGGTAAATGTGCAGTTTTGGGACCAATATTTGAGGGTTTTGTTTAATTACAACCGAGTTTATGAACAAATATCGAAAACTATTTATAAAGAGTAATTGCCTAATTGTAAATTACACCGCTGACGAAGTCGCGGGCATAAGCCAGTTGTTTATAGAAAATGACCGGATTCATCGTACGTGAGTGTACTTTCGCTAGAAGCCAAAAAGCCGTACTCGTATTATGACAGGCCTTTTTTGCTTAGTAGGGCAGTATACGCCACGTTCAGACAATACCATCCTTCTCATTAACCTAAATAAGGTAAATTTAATTTAGTAGGTACCAACGTAAAATAACTAGGTATAACAAATTAAACGCAAAACAAATTTTTCCTAAATACGTTGTTGTCTATTTTTTTTCAACAGAGTTCTACGGTAAAGTTATAGTATATTACACAACTAGGGTGGTAAAACAAAGAAGGCCGAAATCGTAGATGTTTGCGGCCCGAGCCGCAGGCGAGGGACGTAAATATGCGATCGAGGACTTTCTTTATTACCTCCCGTGCGGTGTACAGCGTTTTATATCTACATTTGGCCAGAAAACGTTTTTAAAAAGGCACTTTATGGCCAAGTGTGGTATAAAAATTCTAATAGAAGCACATGCCTAAAAAATCAGGAACCACTGATATACATGAAATCTCGAATTGTCTTCTAATTTTCGTATCCATGTTAATCACGTAATGGCCACAAAGTTACTGGCCATTATAATAAATTAATTCATTACCTATTAATTTTATCTACCCATTTAAAGAGTCAATGGAGGGGAAATTTTTGTAAAATATGTTTAATGCTATATTAAAAGTTATAAGTTAATTAAAGTTATAGGTTAGTTAGTTATAATATACTGTTTCAATTCACTTAATTATATAATGGAGTATCGAATCTGCAGAGTTCCGCAACGAAGTTCTTGTTATTGTAGCAGAATTTGTACTGAACTTAATTGACTTGGTTTGAATTGACTCGAGCAACCGAGTTCTTGGCATACTAGGAAACTTAGTGAAGAATAGCCCTGCAACTTCCTCTGCGAAATAAAAAATGTTGTAAACCTCATGTCATTTTACCGGAGTCCACAAAAAGATATAACTAAAATCTTTAATAATCTGTAATGTTTGAAACCTGTCCAGCCTGTCTGTCTGTCTACGTGATGTGACTACAACACAGATCACCCCCGCAAGGAGGTTGCTTGTTAGGGATGTTTGTAAATAAGTGCTACAATTTCAGACGACTTAAAATAACTTTTATCAAATAATCTTTAGTTATGCTACTTTCATCTTAATAACAGTGTAGAAATGTATCCTTTTTGAATGTACTTACTGTATCAAGATTAAAGTGATTGGACTCGTTTGATTCTTCATACACACGAAGAGAGGGTTAAGAATTGACTTTTACTACATTAAATTTGGTTGAAATGTCTTTCATTTCGTAACCTGTTATACAATACACCCCGTTATCTAAAGCTCAGTTTAGGGGCAGTTGCGATAATCTAAATCGATAAATTGATTTACTCACTCAATAACAGAATATCAAAAGATCTGATTCATACTTAACAGAGCTCTGCTATAGCGATTTTTTAAATTGTTATGAAATAAAAGATTTTTATTTATTGATTATTTACTGTCGTATGTTTCATAATAAATTAACAATATTTTTTCCCTGCTCTCTGATTAAAAAGATGGAATGAATGAGTTATCTCTAGAGCATTCACAAAAGAAGAATTTCATTTTGACAAATTACTCTTTATGTATAGATAAATATGAATCGACTAATTATGTAAAGCAACATCACTATTTTAGCTTGCCCCCAAAATGAGCATTAGATAACGGGGTGTATGATATATTTTATCTGCGCATAACAACATGAAAAGTTCCAAAAAGTCTGAGAAAATAATTATACCTACAATCGGCCGTTTATGGTCACCTATAGCATCTTTTCAAATTAAAGCCTTAAGTTCTCATAAAATATATATTTTATGCCACACCTGGCCATAAAGTGGCTTTTACCGCACGCTACGCGTTCGGAAAAAGCCGCTTTATGGCCAAGTGTAGACATAAAATGATGTACACAACACGGGAGGTAATAAAGAAAGCCCTCGATCGCATATTTACGTCCCTCGCTTGCAGCTCGGGCCTCAAACATCTGCAATCTCGGGCTTTCTTTGTTTTACCGCCCTCGTTGTGTAATGTTCTATTCTCAAACATGCAATGAAATGTTGACATTACGTGGCTTATAATAGGCCGCAAAATACCTCGTTTCCGGTGCGGCTTGACGTTTGGCATTTAATGGAATTTCATACAATATTGCCGGCCTAGGCCTGCAATGTGTTTTTTTTTAGTTTCCACTGCACATTTATTTGTGACACAGCATCACGGCGTTCAGCCATTAAAAAAACAAAACCGGACAAGTGCGAGTTAGACTCGCGTGGAGAGGGTTCCGTACGTTCACAACAATATATAGTATTTTATGCAACAGTTGTATAAGAAGGTTCAAAAAATGCGAATTGCGTGAGTTGCGATACGAGCCGCGAATGCGGCGAGTATCGCAAATAGAGACGCAATGAGCGTTTTTTGACTTAATTATACAACGTTGCATACAATACTTTTTCTACGACAGGTTTTAAAATTATAAAATACAAACAAGGCATAACCTGCAAAGAAGGCAAATATGACGTATGACTGTCAGTATGTGTCTATGGTAAACTTTTTATTTTTTAAATGAAGTTGACACGCAGTGAATATATTAAAAATACTTTTGTTTTTATGTTGGCATCAATGAATTTAGTTCAGAAAGTTTTGTTTTTCTTAAAAGCCGTAGGATTTTAATTGTTTGTTAAGTTGGTAGTTGTGCATTTTTACCGTAAAGTTAAAATTGAGCGCTTAATCCTTGACCTCAGTTTAACCTAGATTTAGAAGTCTGTGGTTGCTAGCAATAACGTAAAGTGGCTATAACGACACTAGTGCTGTTATGGGGAATAGAGCATAGACTTTTCTGAACTCATATTATAATTATATGTTCTTATATTAGTGTTCGTGACCAAGTAAAAGACAGATAACAGTACAGGAGTAGAAAAAAACAATTATTCTTTTGCACAGACTTCTTATAGGTTTTCCTGTAATCTCTAGGTGTATGATTTTTTTCAAAATTCTACGTCCAATAGTTTCAGAGATAACGGGGGGGGGGGGGGATTGGTTGGATTTGGAATTTCTTAAATAACTTGAAAACCATTGATATAAAAATTATAAATAAAATATATTTGAGGTTCTCACATCCTCACATTCATTCATTTAATATGTCACACGATATAGTTTGCTAACTTTTTTTTATTAATTTTCTAGTCGACCCCCCAAAGTGGCCCCCATGATTAAAATTCATATACTCGTATTTTCGTGACATGTCCATGTTTGAAGGCTGGAACAAAGGGTTTGCTGTTGGTGGGAAGAGAATAAGTAACCTGAGATACGCCGATGACACTGTACTTCTGGCATCTTCGATGTCTGACATGCAAGAACTTGTCAACAGGCTGGAGGTCGAGAGTGAGAGACAGGGTCTTGCAAGACCGAATTGATGAAATTAACCGAAGCAAAACAAAACTCATGGTGGTGGATCGGGCCGGCCTCCTGCCTGTAGCTTGTAAGATTCAAGGCATAGCTGTTGTGGATGACTTTATGTATCTGGGGTCTAAGATATGCAAGGATGGGTAGCTGTGTGCCCGAGATCAAGAGACGCATAGGAATGGCTAAGGATGCTATGACACGGCTCAAGAAAATCTGGCAAAATCGTGGAGTCTCTAAAACACCAAAATACGTCTTGTGCGAGCCCTAGTATTTCCCATTTTCACCTATGGAGCTGAAACCTGCACAATCAAAAGCAGAGAGAAACAACGGATCGATGCCTCCGAGATGTGGTGTTGGAGGCGTATGCTGAGAATACCATGGACAGCTAGGCGCACGAACCAATTTGGCTGTGACAGACACTCGAGTGATCCTATAATGGTTATTACATTGCATATTTGAGTAAAACACTATACATACCTCGGCGTGAAATGGGATTGCCAGCCTCGTAACTATCTGGCCTCGCTTTCGCTCGGCCGTCTATATGTACTCGGCCGGCCGGCAACCCGTCATTTCCCGGCCTCTGTAGCAATGTACTATTATTAATTATTATTGGCTTTTTGGGATTCCTCATGTTATTTCGCGCAGACAAACTCTATGAAATAAAACACATTTAAACCAAAACTGTTATCGTTAATAGTTTAGTAACGTTTAATGGCAAAAAGACGTATAGTGTATATAGGTGGGTAATTCTTCGACGATCTTATTCCTCTGTCCACAAATATTGGCCAATTCCCTGCAGGTCCCGTCTCAGTCGCACGGCATTTCTTGATTGTTGTATAGAACTTGGCAAGTGTTACACAATTGCCCAAAAAGTGTATGCCACTGAGGCAGGATCTACAGGGAAAACGCCAATATATTTGTGAACAGAGGAATAAGACTCGAAGAATCACCCAAGTACCGCTAAGCGCGCGTCTGCACGTTCAATACAGACGGTCGGAGCAATTAGAGCGTGGCTAGAGTACCGGAAACTCGCTGTTACCGGCCATCAGCCGCTCCGCCGACGCCGACGGCCGATTGCTCCGATTGGCGAACAATGTTACATGGATTGATTGAAAACAAACACTTCAGTGTAAAACAATGTATCGAAAGTTTAAGAAGCTTTCATACTTTAGATCATATTTTGGCGCATTTACTAGCTTAGAGTTTGAGTGAATTTATCTCGAGACTTGTACCGCCTACGTTTTAAACAACAATTGGGTACTTGACTGTAACCGAAATTTGTATAAATGATATAAGATTCTGTGAAAATACGCAAAATAAGGAAATATTGTAGGTAGGTAGGTAGGTTAGGGAAGGGAAAGTCTTGAAACTCAACTCAAATCAACAGTTGAAGCGGAAAATTAAACGTGAACATGTTCCATAACATCCGCAAATAAGAGCAATTACAAACGCAGAGCAGTACCGGAAACTAGTTGTTACCGGCTGTCAGACTCATTGTGCGGCCACTAGCTACAAAGCCTGGCTGTTTACACGGCTACAGAAACAAGGGAGAAGCGATCTATTATTATGAATTTAGTGTTATCTCAAGCATTAATGGAGATGACTAGAAGTTCTTCTTCGTAGTCGATATTCTTTCTCAGAGTGGTCATAGTTTATGAATTGTTAGGCCCAGTCATAGTCTCTCTGTTAGTGGCATTCTTGGAACCTTCGGGGACTGGAAGTCTAAAAAGGAGGCATTTATCCAGCAGTGGACTGTAAGGCCATTAAAAAATCTCCCAGTAGATAATTTCATTTGGTATAAGAAAAAGTACGGGTGTTTTTATTTAAAATGTCCTGTTAACTAAGCAGTTAAGTCGTCACAACTGACGATCAGTGTCAAACTGCATATATTTCGTCACCAACTGACAGGTTAGACTGTATTTAAACATAGTTTAAGTTTCGCCTAACTGTACATTTTTAAATAAAAATGCCCATAAATGGGTTACTCTTCAAAAATGTCACTTCGCTGTCTACAGCTAGGCGCAACGCAATTACCGCGGCTGAACTTGCCTACTACAAAATTAGGATACTAGTTGACTTTGCCATTTCCCTTACCTGAGCGCGTTAGTACCGACACCTTGATTACGAATAGGCACGTGCTTCTGCGTCACACGAATACTACTAAATACTCATTGTACCGGCTAGTTTAGATTGACACAGAGCACACTGCATAGAGCTCAGGCTGATTTAGCTCAGGATTGCACAGGAATTATTGCATAGGTATTCAGCCTCTAAATAGAGCGGTCGTTGGGTTTTTAAAGCTAAAATGATGTTACTCAATATTATTAGCGTTATATTGATGTAAAAAATTAGAGCCAAAGACAGATTGCCCACCGCGTAATTTAAAGCGCGCGATTCAGTCCCCGTTGGTAAACGTATGCTCGTTGTCACAATAGCCATAAACACCCATTTATAAAATGCGATACAAACAAGCTTCGACCACGCGTTTGAATCGATACAAATGCAACATTGCTTTTTGGGCAGTTACGGCGCCGTAAACCGGCCCGTCGTTTGTGTAACGTACGCGGTGTCATCATCGTCATCATCAGCCTATATACGTCCCACTGCTGGGCTGGCCCAATGCGGGTTGGAGACTTCAACCTGCATACATTCGCGGAAATATGCAGGTTTTCTTAAGAAGTTTTTTCTCTGCCGAAAAGCTATTGGTATTATTATCCAATTATATTTCGTAAATAAGGTTCGAAAAGCCAGGATTCAAACCCACGACCCCTGCTTAAAAGGCGCTCCGACAACAAGCGGTGTGAAAAGCCTTAATATTCATTAAACAGTACTCTTTCCCACGTCATGTGTACCAGGCGACAGCGGGACTAGAGTATTAACTTGTATGTATGTATGTATGTAAACACTTTATTGCACATAAAATCATACAGAAGCAGTACAAAAATCAATGGTTATGTACAAAGGCGAGCTTATCCCTGTAAGGGATCTCTTCCAGCTAACTTGTATTGGGTAAATCAACTTTTTTTTGCTTTATGCAAAGATTGCCCTTTCTCCTTATTTGTTCACCTTTTGCATGCTTTAACATGATTTAAATGGAACAAGATCTTACATCTAGAGATAGATGAGGTAAAAATAAAACTCGTTTGTAACAAATAAATAGCGTGACCCAGCGGACGAACCCTTATTTTCATACAAAAGTGGGGGACAGCTATGTCTGCTGGGTCACTGCTTATAAACAACTCATAATAAAAAAAATATAATAAAAAATATTTGCAGTATGTAGCTTTATTATCTGTCTTTTAAAAGAGCATACCTACATTTTAATCAAAAAATATCCGAATATAGATTTCCTATCAATTTTAGTCGGAGAAGGTAAAATTTTGTTGACAAGGAAAAGTTGATTCACCCATAACTGAGATACAAATCTCACGGGAATAACTGGCACGAATGGTTGTTATCTACTTCATTCACGAAATCGGAAATCGTGGCCGAAGTGAGGCGCCCAACACACACATTTCATTACTGTATTCTTATGCGGCAACCGACTATTAATAGTATTTATTCTACTCCTGTACTTTTATCTGTCTTTTACTTGGTCACGAACACTAATATAAGAACATACATAATATGAGTTCAGAGAAGTCTATACTCTATTCCCCATAAAAGCACTTGTGTCTTTATAGTCGCAAAAAGATACTGCTAGCAGCCACAGACTTCTAAATCTAGGTTAAACTTAGGTCAAGGATTACGCGTTCAATACTAACTTTACAATAAAAATGCACAACTACCAACTTAACAGACAAATAAATTCCTGCGGTTTTTAAGAAAAACAAAACTTTCCGAACTAAATTCTTTGATGCCAACATATTTTTTTTTAATATCGTCACTGCGTGTCACTAGCGAGTATACGTCAAGACGGTATACTTACCAAAATTCATAGGTTAACGGAAATTACCCTATAAATTTTGATTCCCTTAAGTGTGTCGAAATATTCTTTTTTTGCAGCATAAACGGCTGTTTCTTTTTTTATGTTAACTTAGATGTTTGATTTTTTTTACAGCTTCGAGGGACTGTAAACCGAGTACCTATATGGTTTTTCATCACACTTGCTCGAAAATGGTCTTACACGTAGGTTCTGCGGGCCGTAAATGACCTATTACGCCCTAGGGCGTAATGGTTTTCTTTTGAATTTGAAACGCTGGTTCTGTTTTACTCTTATTTGTCATTTTCAAAGGAAACGTCAACTTACGTTTTTTAACTTTTATCACTGAAATATTTATTTAAAGAGAACTGTTATTGCAAATACATGTAAACACATATTTCTGTAACATTAATTAAGTGTTTAAATAGTGTATTTCAGTATTTAGCAAATATAAAATCAACCATTTTAGGTCTTTACCGCTATGGTTTCCGAACGTGACTTGACATTCATATTGTCTATGGATATATGTCACTAATGTCACTGTCTGTTTTACAATTTTATTTAGGTTAAGTAAGGTTATTTTAATCATATTTCCTCACAAGTGTGATGAAAAACATTGTGTGTGCCACGGGCGGTAAACTCATGTTGTTAAAGCCCTCGGCTTCGCCTCGGCCTTGTAACAAACACTCGTTTGTAATTCCTTACTTACCGCCCTTGATACACAATGTACTATTATTTTCAACTAGATACCCTCCCACACGTCCCCGAGATAAAGGGTATTGACAGACAGACAGACAGACCGACGGACGGACGAACGAACGGACAGACAGACAGACAGGCGGCCAAAAAAGTGATCCTATAAGGGTTCCGTTTTTTCTTTTTGAGGTACGGAACCCTAAAAATCAATAAACAAGATGAAAAATTCGCAAAACATATTCGCAAAGGAAAACCTACACGCTCCACATTTTTTCAGGTTGAAGTTAAATGTCAAACATTACTTACCTACTTCGAGTAAAATATAAAGCTTGCAGAAAACAATTCGGTCCGCTGATTGTGAACCCGGCTGTCCTTAGGGGAGTTATAAACTGAAATCCCAATTTTGTTTCATATTTTCTGCTGAACACGGTCTAATGAGCGACCCTCGGCTCCAATCCACGTCGACGTCTCAATTTCAATTTCGCTCGTTTTCGACTAGTCATTCGTTTGCTGTTTCACTTAGCTTCAGGTATTTGTCAGAAACAACCTTTCTTAACGAGGGTGACATTTAGCCCGCTGCCGCAATCAATGTTACCAGATCTGTAAAGAATCCGCAATTTTCGTAGATTTTTGCTAAAAACGTCCGTAGATTTTACAGATTTTTGAAAACACCATAAATTGACCACCCGTGACACGTTAGTGAAAAAATTCTAGCAATAATTTTTACATAAATGTTGTTATTTTTTTTATAAGAACGAATTAATTTATGTAATTTATGCTTGCCGCATTATTAAATTAATGTCAGTGTCAAAATTAGTTCAAAACGGAAAAACTTGCTGTCATCTCGGGTAAGTTATTAATGTTTTTTTGCTAAATTTCTAAATGGAGGTAGTGGTTTTTATGTGTATAGTTTTAATTTTACATGTTAATTTATAGGGATTTATGTGAGTACCTTGGGTGTCCCATTGCCAGTTACTCAGAAAATTACTAGCCATAAACAACTTTTTTATAAAATTAAGCATAATTTCGATCTTTTTTCTTCAATACTTTCTAAAACCGAAGTACTAGCAAAGTAGTTACAGAGCTACCCGCTAACGCAAAAAGTTCGTCCCTTTGAAAGTTGTATCCCTAAAAACGCAAAAAGTAAATATTTTCTTAATATCTGCTATATATATAATATATATATATATATATACTATATATATAAAAGGCAAAGTCCTGACTGACTCATCAACGCACAGCCGAAACTACTGAAGCGAGGAACTTGAAACTTACACAGTAGAATGGTCATATGACGTAAGTGAGAGATAAGAACGGATTTTTCGAAATTCATCCCTTAAGAGGTTCAAATAGGGGTTCAAAATTTGTATGGAGAGACTACGATTTTTTAAGTAAGAGGTTTGAAACTTCGTGCTTAGATTCTTCGTTAGAATGAAAGAAAAGTAATTTCACCGTTTTTCGAAATTCATCCCCTGAGGGTTTAAAATGGGGGTTGAAAGTTTGTATCGGGATTCTACGATCTTTTTAAGAAAGAAGTTTGAATCTACATGCTTAGATTCTTCATTAGAATGAAAGAAAAGTGGTTTCACCGTTTTTTGAAATTCATCCCCTGAGGGGTTAAAATGGGGGTTAAAAGTTTGTATCGGGATTCTACGATCTTTTTAAGTAAGAAGTTTGAAACTTCATGCTTAGATTCTTCATTAGAATGAAAGAAAAATGGTTTCACCGTTTTTTGAAGTTCATCCCCTGAGGGATTAAAATGGGGGTTGAAAGTTTGTATCGGGATTCTGCGATCTTTTTAAGTAAGAAGTTTGAAACTTCATGCTTAGCTTCTTCATTAGAATGAAAGAAAAGTGGTTTCACCGTTTTTTGAAATTCATCCCCTGAGGGGTTTAAATGGGGGTTAAAAGTTTGTATGGAGAGTTTGCGATGTTTAAAGTAACAGGGTTGAACGATCATGTTTAGACTGTTCATTAGAATAAAAGAAAAGTGTTTTCACCGTTTTCCGAAATTCATCCTCCAAGGGGTTTAAATGGGGGTTGAAAGTTGGTATCGGGACTCTACGATCTTTTTAAGTAAGAGGTTTAAAACGTCATGCTTCATTAGAATAGAAGAAAACTGATTTCACCATTTTCCGAAATTCATCCTCGAAGGGGTTTAAATAGGGGTTGAAAAATTGTAGCGGGACTTTACGATATTTTTAAGTAAGGGGTATGAGACTTCATGTTTAAATTCTTCATTGTTTTAAAAGAAGAGTATTTTCACCGTCTTTTGAAATTCATCCCCGAAAAACTTAAATAGGGTTTGAGAGTTTGTATCCGGAATATATGATTTTCACAATAGAAGATCTAAAACATCATAGATATACTTTTTATAATGAGCCAAAAAAACCATTATTACCGTTTTCCGAGATTCATCTAATTTAGGAATTAAATAGATGTCGAAAGTTTGAAAGAGAGAACAAAAACTTATAGATCTAGAAAATTTACATGTGCCCTCTGCACATGTAAATTTCTTATTTCCCTTGAGGGGTTTAAAAGGGTTGAATATTTGCATGAGAAGGTTTGAAACTTTATGTATAGACTGTTTATTAAATTTAAAGAAAAGTGATTCCACAGTTTTTCAAAATTCATTCCTTATAAAAAAAATATTTCATCTAAATATATAAAAGAAGAAACTGACTGACTGACTGACTGACATATCAACGCACAGCCCAAACCGCTGGTCCTAGGAATTCCAAATTTACCACGTAGGTTCCTTATAAGGTCTAGGGGAGCACTAAGAAAGGATTTTTCAAAATTCACCCCCTAAGGGGTTCAAATATGGGTTCAAAGTTTGTATGGAGAGTCTACGATTATAGAAGTAAGACGTTTGAAACTTCATGTTAAGATTCTTTATTAGATTACAAGAAAAATAATTTTACCGTTTTTCAAAATTCATCCTCTGAGGGGTTTAAATGGGGGTTGAAAGTTTGTATATCAACGCACCGCCCAAACCGCTGGTCCTAGAAATTCCAAATTTAGCACGTAGGTTCCTTATAAAGTCTAATGGTGTACTAAAAATAGTTCTTTCAAATTTCATCCCCTAAGGGGTTTATATGGGGGTTGAAAGTGTGTATATCAACGTACCGCCCAAACCGCTGGTCTTAGGAATTCCAAATTTAGCACGTAGGTTTCTTATAATGTCTAGAGGTACACTAAGAAAGGATTTTTCAAAATTCATCCCCTAAGGGGTTTAAATGGGGGTTGAAAGTGTGTATATCAACGTACCGCCCAAACCGCTGGTCCTAGGAATTCCAAATTTAGCACGTAGGTTCCTTATAAGGTCTAGGGGTGCACTAAGAAAGGATTTTTCAAAATTCATCCCCTAAGGGGTTTAAATAGGGGTTGAAAGTTTGTTTATCAACACACAGCCCAAACTTCTGGTCCTATGAATTCCAAATTTAGCACGTAGGTTCCTTATAAGGTCTAAGGGTGTACTAAGAAAGGATTTTTCAAACTTCATCTCTTAAGGGGTCCAAATAGGGGTTCAAAGTTTGTATGGAGAGTCTACGATTTTAGAAGTAAGAGGTTTGAAACTTTATGTGACTCTTTATTAGATTACAAGAAAAATGATTTCACCGTTTTTCGAAATTCATCCTCTGAGGGGTTTAAATGGGGGTTGAAAGTTTGTATATCAACGCACCGCCCAAACCGCTGGTCCTAGGAATTCCAAATTTAGCACGTAGGTTCCTTATAAGGTCTAAGGGTGCACTAAGAAAGGATTTTTTAAAATTCATCCCCTAAGAGGTTTAAATGGGGGTTGAAAGTTTGTATATCAACGCACAGCCCAAACCGCTGGTCCTAGGAATTCCAAATTTAGCACGTAGGATCCTTATAAGGTCTAAATGTGCACTAAGAAAGGATTTTTCAAAATTCATCCCCTAAGGGGTTCAAATAGGGGTTCAAAATTTGTATGGAGAGTCTAAGATTTTAGAAGTAAGAGGTTTGAAACGTCATGTTTAGACTTTTTATTAGATTACAAGAAAAGTGATATCACCGTTTTTCGAAATTCATTCTCTAAGGGGTTTAAATAGGGGTTGAAAGTTTATATAGAGAGATCGGAATAGGTAGAGTATATTTACCTAAACTTCGAAGAACAAAGTCGAAAAGTGGAGACTCCCTTACAACTAAATTTTTTTCCGGGACTTAAGTCCCGGAATCTTACTAAAAAAAATATATTATTGGTATTCTTTCGCACATTTCTCGAGCATTCTCAGTATAGCTGTTGTGTCCAGGACCCCTTATGGGCCTTTGAACTACACTTCAGTATATGGCGAAATTTCTCGAAGGAGTGAGGGAGACAGCACTATTAGAAAGAGACAGCTATACTGAGAATGTTCGAGAAATGTGCTAAAGAATAATATATTTTTTTAGTTAGATTCCGAGACTTAAGTCCCGGATAAAAATTTTGTTGTAAGGGTTTCTCCACTTTTCGACTATGTTCTTCGAAGTTTAGGTAAATATACTCTACCTATTCCGATCTCTGGTTATATTAAATTGTATACTTATTTAGACTTTTAAAATTCGAAAATCTTCACACTAATATTATACTTAAATGTGAAAGTTTGTGAAGATGTTTGTTACTAAATAACGGGGTAACAACTGGATGGATCAAGCAGAAATTTGGCATGTAAGTAGACCAAGTCCTGGATTGAAACAAAGGATACTTTATATCCAGGTAAAGAGTTTCTTTGGGACAATAACGGGAACAACGCGGGCGAAGCCGCGGGAAATAGCTAGTTCCCTATAAAAATAAAGTCGGAGTTGAAATTTGTATGCTTGGGACATGATTTTTAAAGTAGGAGATCTTAGACTTGATATGTAAACCCTTCATTATATGTCAAGAAAAAGTAACTTTGCCGGTTTTCGAAATTCGTACTCAATTAAATGGAGTTAAATGGGGGTGAAAAATTTGAATTTGGACAGAGTCATTAACTACTAAATCTAGAGACTTGAAATATGCTGAGTACATTATTTATATACAATGTAAAAAGAATAAAAAAGTGTTTTTTGGAAATTCATATTTTAAAGGTATTAAAGTTTGTATAGAGAATGGTTCTTACAGTTAGAGGTATAATGTTACATAAAAATCCTTGTTTACTAAAAACCAAGAAAATATATCCACACATTCTTAAAAAGTCATTCTCCTAACTTATCATGTTTCTTCAATAAAAGAAACGCGAATTCACCGTTTTTCGAAACTCATCCCCAAGGGGACAAAAGGGGTTGCTTCTTAGGGTGTAGTTACTGCTTCGCGCACGGCCAGTTTTACGTGGTTTTGGTAATGTAGAAAGCGGTACTACTATTAGCCTGCGGTAAAATAGGCATATGCACCTTTAACCACCTACATGGGCATTCGAATTTCACGCGGACGAAGTCGCGGGCAACAGCTAGTTTCATATAATTGACATGTCAGCCAATGAATTTTAAACCTTTTTTTACAAAAAGAAAAATAATTGGTACCTACGTTTTATTTCTTCAAAAATAATGTTTTTCCGTAATTAATTGTTAATTTTATTTAATATTATTTTCATTCAAATCTTGGTAAGGGGACCCTTGTGGAACACAGAACGTTTGCTATATAATACCTTGTTTTTTCCGGAAAACTGGTGTAACTGGTTTTTTTTATTATTTTTCTGTGGCCCCCAAGACAGAACTTAAGTCATAAAATCTACAATTGCATTTATTTTTCAAAATTTTGTAGCTTGCCAATCTAAGGGTTAACCTAGTTTGCAAGTGAAAAACAAAATAACGCCCGAAGTAGACCAGAAAGCAAATCTATAAAAGTCATATTTTTGAATAGAACCACTTGTTAGTTTATTCCTATCTTTCTTTTTTATTATTATTAAACTTGATGTTACTTTTGGGCTTTCAACAGTATACATTCAAAATTGGATTAAATCCATAATTTTATACATTTACTATTAGTTTCATAAACTCTGTGTCCTGTATTAGTACATTGTGTATCTAGGGCGGTAAGTAAGGAATTACAAACGAGTGTTTGTTATAAGCCCGAGGTGAAACCGAGGGCTTTAATAACACGAGTTTGTAATTCCTTTACCGCCCGTGGCACACACAATATTTTTCATCACACTTGTGAGGAAATCTTAATAATATAACCTTACTAATCGCCCCAGTATGACAAAACAGTATGACAAAACTTGATGTTACTTTTGGGCTTTCAACAGTATACATTCAAAATTGGATTAAATCCATAATTTTATACATTTACCATTAGTTTCATAAACTCTGTGTCCTGTATTAGTACATTGTGTATCTAGGGCGGTAAGAAATTACAAACTCGTGTTATTAAAGCCCTCGGTTTCACCTCGGGCTTATAACAAACACTAGTTTGTAATTCCTTTACCGCCCGTGGCACACACAATGTTTTTCATCACACTTGTGAGGAAATCTGATTAAAATAACCTTACTTAACCTAAATAAAATTGTAAAACTGACAGTGACATTAGTGACATATATCAAGACGACAAGTCACGTTCGGAAACCATAGCGGTAAAGACTTAAAATGGTTGATTTTATATTTGCAAAGTACTGAAATACACTATTTAAACATTTAATTAATGTTACAGAAATATGTGTTTACATGTATTTGCAATAACAGTTCTCTTTAAATAAATATTTCAGTAATAAAAGTTAAAAAAGTAAGTTGGCGTTTCCTTTGATCATGACAAATAAGAGTAAAACAGAACCAGCGTTTCAAATTTAAAAAGAAAACCATTACGCCCTAGGGCGTAATAGGTCATTTACGGCCCGCAAAACCTACGTGTAATGACACAATTTTCGAGCAAGTGTGATGAAAAAAATAATAGATCTGCAGAGTTTTTTGTACATGTGGTAACACTGACCGCAACGTACCACGACGGCACTGGAGACACCGGTATTTAGACTGTGCCGGTATCATACGTTGCGAGATAACATTTTAGTCATTATTTACGGAGCATGTCTCCGCAGCTTTGTCCTGTGCAAAGACTTTATTCGCTTTGCCGCTTTGTCGCAGCCTCGCAGGTAGGTATATCTAACGCCTAACGTGTGTAGGTGGTTACGTGTTGTTGTACATTAGCATTTCACACAATCCTCGATCAATATTTATTTTTTGTTCTATTTTAATTTTTGCTATTATATTTTATTTGGGTAATTATTTTATTTTTGACGATTACAATAGGTACATAAATACGTGTACATTAGGGTAGTTTATAGTATTGTTATAAATTATGAAATAAAGAAGTCTAATCATATCAAAACAGAGTGACCTTAGCCTTTTAGACATACCCTGAAATTCCCCGTAGACTTACTTCTCAGGAATGCTCTAATAAGTATATTTTTTAGGAGCTTAGATAATTATTTAAATTTTCTAACAAAATTTAAGAATTAGAAAATCAACAAAAGAACTAACGTACTTTATCACACATACGTAATTAATGACGACATTAATAGGCTAGACGACTAAAAAAACTGTTTAGTCCGTCAGTTGGATTATTAAAAAATGTCACACTAAATAAGTGTCAATATTTTAAAAGAAAATCATACAGTAGAAAAAATATCATGCAATTCTATGAGGTTGCATTTGCTGAAGGAGTTTCGATTGCCATGTGCCTGCATATGCATAGGAGGTTCAAAGGCAAAAACAGTAATTCGTTAATATCTCCGTAGGTTCTGCTCTAATTATTATTATACTTTGCATATAAATACTCTAATCAACATGTACCTTTCAGGTTTGTCCAGAGGCTAGGGACACCCTGTATACTGACTCTATTTTTGCTGTGACTAACGTACAACACACAGCTTAAGCCGATGAGACTAGAACCCAAATTTTGTACAGAAGTACCTTAGATAGGTAACGTAATCGAGCATGAGAAAATATTTTTTTAAATACGAGTATAATCATCCGGGGGTACAATCCCTTCAGGCATAGGATATAATAAACCAATTTGTTAAATAAAAGAAACGCCTTCGTATAGCGATTTTGTAGCTCTACCAGTTACCGAAACGCGAGTAATTTCCGCGCCTCCCACGGCGTTCGACCTTTATTTTCCCAACAAAAATTTACCCATGCGAGTTAATTAACATTTGCATTTGAAGTATGTACCTAGCTGTTTAAGAAAAAACCGGGATTTAATCACGTTATATAATAAGTTTTATTTACCCTGACCTCGACCCCGTCCTCGTGATGCAATGGCTGTGGACACGAGTGGGCGACAAATTCTAGTAAATGTAACACATTTCCCTTGTATTCCCTATTTACGTGACCTCATTTTTGCTCCATATAATATATTTAACTAACCGAACCTAACCCACCTACACGTAATTACGATTTTTTCCTTCGAAAGTTATTTCGCGTAAATTTAAAAAACACCCTATCCGCAAATTTGATTTTGATTTGATGAAAAAATATTTGCCCATCAATCTACTAAGGACACCGCAACGATAATATACATAAAATCGCATTTGAGTTCTACGTTGCTTACATAGGCTTCAAACTTCTACGCTCCTTTCTTTGCGTGGAGAATTAAAAATAATAACTAGACCTAAACCTAAATAATTAAATATATTCTACAACAACAAAAAACGACTAGATAATGATAAATGGCACTAAATAAATACAAACTATGGGGCTAACAAAAGAAACCGGTCAAGAGCGAGTCGGACTCACGCAACGACGGTTCCTTACAAACTGAAACAAGTGGATTTAGAATGAACAAATTAAGACCTTTCATTTGATATCCCATTTGATATAAAAGCCCTACTTCAAATTTTCGGCCCCCTTGAATAGTATTTTATGCAACAGTTGTATAAGGAGGTTCAAAAAATGCGAATTGCGTGAGTTGCGATACGAGCCGCGAATGCGGCGAGTATCGCAAATAGAGACGCAAAGAGCGTTTTTTGACTTAATTATACAACGTTGCATACAATACTTTTTCTACGACTAGGCTTTAAAATATGAAATACATACCTAATTAAACAGCTCCCAAACAAGGCAAATATGACATATTGACTGACAGTTGTGTCTATGGTAAACTTTTTTTTTAATATGAAGTATACTGGTTAATGAGACGAAGTGACGATAATTTAAATACTCTTTTTTAAGAGTATTTAAATTATCGTTTATTTATGTTGGCATCAATTAATTTAATTCGGAAAGTTTTCTTTTTCTTAAAAATCGTAGGAATTTAATTGTTTGTTAAGTTGGTAGTTGTGCATTTTTATCGTAAAGTTAGAATTGAGCGCTTAATCCTTGACCTAAGTTTAACCTAGATTTAGAAGTCTGTGGCTGCTAGCAGTATTGTAATGTGACTATAACGACACTAGTGCTGTTATGGGGAATAGAGTATAGACTTTTCTGAACTCATATTATGTATGTTCTTATATTAGCGTTCGTGACCAAGTAAAAGACAGATAAAAGTACAGGAGTAGAAAAAATATATTATTCATGTCCACCTGATGTATTGATGTCATGTGGCTCAGGTTACCGGTTTTTAACACTATTCCAAATCAAAAGTAGCTGTAGTTCCTGAGTTATCTGGCTGTGACAGACGGACAGACAGTGTCGCACCATATGGGTTTTTCTTTTTTAATAATATAAATTAAAAGTAAAAATATATTTTTTTTTTAAAAGCTGGGTAAGTTGTGCAATGGAAAGTGTTGATAGGTACCTATTATCTCCTTTTTACGGTTCCGTACCCAAAGAGTGCCAACGGAACCCTATTACTAAGCCTCCGTTTTCCGTCTGTCCGTCTGTCACAGGGCTGTATTTTTTCAACTGTAATAGTTGAAATTTTCACAGAATGTGTATTTCTATTGCCGCTATAAATAATAAAAACAAAATAAAAGGAGGTCCCTAAACAAGAAACGTGTTTTTTGGCGTTTTTTGCTCGAAAGCGGTGCGGAACTCGCACTTGGTCGGATTTTTATACCTCAAAAGGATTTTGGACATAGCTAACAATATTGCTTTACTAATCAGGAACTTATAAACTGTAGACTTTAAATTTAAATTACGTTATGTAACAAACTACATAGTAGGTACAGGTTCAGTGACCTCGCAGTCGGTCAACAGCATGGCGGCAACTGTAACCTCTCTGGAAAGTAAGTAAAAGTTGGTTCATGTTCAATCTACATAATACATGGATTATACAGCATTCCAATTTGCCATTCCAACCGAAAAGAAAAACAGATGAATTTCAAAGTCAAGAAAATAAAAGGAATTCAGTGTTTGCGTCACCAAAATTGTTTCAGGCGAGAGAAGTTTATTGAGCTTTATACAAATAAAAGGAAGCTTCGGTAGACAAGAATTAAAAACAAAATAAACATTTTTTTGGGTTCCGTACCAAAACGTTAATAAAAAAGGAACGCTTATGGTGTGACTGTTGTGACTCTGACCGTCGGTCACAGCCAGATATTTCAGGAAATACTGCTGCTATCCAGGGCCGTATTTAGAGATTCAGTGCCCCTAGGCACTTGGTATTGAGAAGGCAAGCCACGGTTTTGCCTTATATGAAGGGCCCACCGGTGGGGCCCCTCTAGGCTGGCCGGGCCCCTAGGCCCATCCTTGTAGGCCTAGGCGGAAATATGGCGCTGCTGCTATCGATTTGAAGTAGTATTAAAACACGTTAACCCGAGCCTACTGGTCAAATGAAAGACCTTATTTTGCATATTTCAAAACAGTTTTTTATTGTTTTTCTTAACCATGTAGTTTTTGATTACAGACGAAAAACGTTCAAATAAAGCGCGGGTATTCTTTCAAGCTTTGTATTCACCTTCATCATTCATCATCATTTCAACCTCGATATGTCTAGGTACTGCTGAACATAGGTCTCCCTAAAAGACTTCCACAATAATAAGTAACACTTAATATGATTGAAAAGAGAACTGGTGAGTTTCTTCCAGCGTTTCTTCTCACCAGAAGGACATTACCCGAAGCGCCAAAAGAAAAGAATACAATCAGACATGTAAAAGAGCCCTTGAGGGCCTACTTACTTTTTTATTTACAACGAACGGCCGCACGCCTCCTGCCTCCATCGACTTACGGCGACCCTAACCAGGTCGTCAGACCATCTTGTGGGGAGCCCACCTACGCAGCGCTGTGTTCGCAGTTCGTAGTCTCCATTCAAGAACTTTTACGTCCCATCGGCCATCGGTTCTTCCAGCTATAATTATGCTATGCCCAGCCCATTGCCACTTTAACTTACTATGTCGGTTAATGGAATTTCCACATATAAGAACATTGCCGATCAATTAAGAGATGGCAAATTGATTTCTACCACTAACACTTCTTTTTTTGACACGTTTAGTGCTCCAAATTCTAGTGCTCTAAAATTGATTAGACCTTCAAGGAAAAAAATATTATTGATTTACCGCCTAGTACTCATGGTATACCTACACATGGCTTAATTTGAGACTAGGTTGACTCGTTTAAAATTGTGCTTTGACATATATTAAATTTATGTTATAATTTAAATTTTTACACATCATTAGACGGCTTAAAAAATAAATATGAGATAACATAATTTCTTTAGATTTTTGGCTTTTCCAATCTCGAGCCAAGTGGAGCGCGAAGCAAACACTGCCGTACCATCCTTTACTGGAACCATTTCGCCGCATTTTCAGGCCCCTATTTGAGAACCTCTGGATAAGACCAGAACGCAGAAATTTTCGTCATCCAGTAAGCTATAATCACATACTATAGCTATAGCTATAAAATCCAAAATTTCAAGTCTGTAGGTCATTTAGTTCCGAAGTTGAGCGAAAGCAAACTTTCGCATTTATGACACTAACTTACTCACTCATGATCATCAGAATAGAACTAGTACTTCCCATAAACTCAGAGAGCTGAAATTTGGTGCAGAGTTAGGGTCTAATGGCCACATAAAGGGAAAACTATAAAAACTAGGATAATCGAAGATCTGGAGTACCTGGTGACCCTGATTAGAAAACACAAGAGCCCAACCAAAAATAAAAAGAAAAAAACTGTGTCAGATAAGAAAATCTAATAAAATAAATCAATATGCCCCCGTTTCTACAAAAATAAGTGAAATCCCACCAAAAACATTCTGTAAAAAACTAGCCAAGTCTCGATGGAGCTGCTTGTTTATATCTAAAAAGTAATGAAATCTAGACAAAGTCGTGCCAAGTCTAAGGTTCCTTACTGCGATTTCTTTATTATTATAGTTAATGTTGTGTGACTTGGCCGTTGAACATACTTTATACGTTCTTATTTCCCTTGAGGGGTTTAAAAGGGTTGAATATTTGCATGGGAAGGTTTGAAACTTTATGTATAGACTGTTTATTCAATTTAAAGAAAAGTGATTCCACAGTTTTTTAAAATTCATTTCCTAAGGGACTAAAGTGGGAGTTGAAATTTGTATACTTGGGACATGATTTTTAAAGTAGGAGATCTGTGACTCGATATGTAAACCCTTCATTATATGTCAAGAAAAGTAACTTTGCCGATTTTCGAAATTCATACCCAATTAAATTGAGTTAAATGGGGGTGGAAAATTTGAATTAGGACAGAGTCATTAACTACTAAACCTAGAAACTTGAAATATGCTGAGTACATTATTTATATACAACGTAAAAAGTAAAAACCGGCCCAGTGCGAGTTGGTTGGGTTCCGTACCACATAGGTATGTGTACCTTTAACCACCCACATGGGAATTCGAATTTCACACTGTAACGTTGCACGTACGTGTTTTATTTAATAATTCATTTAATATAATTATAGAATAAATATCAAGCCAAATATAATAATTGTTAACGCTTGCACTTAACCTCGCGACTGTCCGCGCGCAAACCGGCTGCGATAACTTGGTCTCTGCGCAGGCGCATATCGTATGCGCGGAAGTTTCCAGAGCGCGCTGCGCCCCGCCAGTCCGCATCACACCGTCACTCGCTACGGACCTGTATCAGTGCGCTCACCGAATCATAGCGGTGTCTTCGCGCGTACTGATACAACTAATAATTTTATCGTATTTTAAATATTGTGCCGCGGACAAATTTATTAAATACCCAATCGTGCCCAGGACGTACTTCGGAGCACCATTTACGTAACTATTACGCACCCAATATTGGTAAGTGCAAAGTGTTGAACATTTTAATTAGTAATTAATTAGTTGGCTTAGCTTAGCTTTTAGCTAATCCCAGTTTAGTGTAGTCATCATTTTAAATCCTTTTTATCATCACCATTGTTGCTAACCATGCATTAGTTTTTCCGTTACGATCTCTTTGTTTCCCTTTGTTCTAGATTTGAATTTAAATTTACCCACTTGTAAAATAATAATAATTACATAGTCTTTCACTAAATTGCTTTGCCCTTCTTAGGCCTTTTATTAACATGTGTTTTTGTAACTCCGCTCTGCTTGTGAACACAAACACGCTAAATACTGCACCGGCTTTCTCCCCATGATTCCATCTCCAGGGTGTTCACAAGCGGAGCGTGGTTTAACGGACATTTAGTGACACATCAATTTGTCACGTTCCAGGGTGCGAAGTTTCGATTTTAATAAAACGCTGCGACTTTCTCGCGTTGCGTCGTCGCTGCGTATCTGCAGCGTTTATAAAGAGCACACCACACCACCATCCAAGCGCCGAGCCGAAGCCGTTACGCCGCCCGCTCAGCGCCGACCTGCCCCTCGCGACCACCAGCCTTGTAAGGCTCCGCCGGCGCTCAACACCATCGCCAACGCAGGGGAGTACCGGTACACACGGTGGTGAAACTAGACCGGCCTTTTAACCTCGACCCGTTTTTAAAATTTGGGGGGACATGTTGTCCCCAATAAATGTTTTTATTTTGTGGACTTAGTGGTTTTCCTACCCCAAAACCCCTAACGTCACAACACGGACGAAGTCGCGGGCAACAGCTAGTAACAAATATTTTTGTATGATATCTCTTGTGAATAAAAATAAAGAGGTATATTCAAGAGAAATCTACGATTCTTGTGGATTTTTTGACATTTTTTCTATTTCTTTATATGGAAATGTAATGTGTTGAAACATCCCCCCCGTTTTTAAACGTACAAAACCTACACTACAAAGCTACTAAAGGTCCCTACGCCAACAGATTGTAATTTGCTTTAGTTTTGGCCAAAATGTGATCGTCTAGGTAGAACTACTACGCCGTGATGAGTCAGTAATCCATAGTCTTTTCGGTCTAGTGTGGTTTGAAGAGCCTTGGAAAACCCTGTGGTCTAATTAAGTCTATACTACAATTTAGCCGAAACTATAGTTAATTCTACGGCGAGCTACAAAAACTAGATGAAAAATTGTTCTAACTTTAAAACACAAATTGTTTTAAAGTAGAACGTCCCCGACCGTTTGCTGGGTACAATACGGGCCGGTTAGTGCTTATTTTATGACTAGACGTTTGTTTCTGTTTTTCTACAATCAAGGAGGCATTTATTCAGCCGATTCTCGTACCTAAGACCCTGTTTATCTAACTTTTGCAATATCTAGCCCGTATTTATTTGGATGGGGAATAGCCTTTTAATGAAACATAAGCCAAGTAATTCGAGCTATGATGGACCTACCATGGTCTCTTTTATCCGAGAAATAATTATGTCTGAATCGCCAAATATTCATCGACAAAAGGCCAAATAACTAGCTTGGCTTTAACAACACTAAACTAAATAGCCTCACGTATTTCCACAGCGAATACACAATTCCTTGGCTTTTACAAAGTGTTAGATGAGATTGGATGAGCTACTGTTACAGTGTCTACCCTATCCATGAACTAAGAAAATAGAGAGACTTTTATCCTCTCCGCACCCAGGCACCCGGGATTAACGCTCATTCCGGCACCCATAACCTTCGGTAGTAAAAAGGTTCTTTGACCAATACAAAAGAGGGGCTCTCCCTTGTTTTAGACTGGTAGAAGGTCCATGAACCCTCAGGACTCCGCTTGTTATTTAGCGTGAAAAATCCTTGGATTGCTGACATGACAAAAGGGCCGATCATTTGTACCGGACACCTACCCCGTCTTATTTTGCGGGTCCAAAAAGTCAGACTACCAACAATCTCTCCGTATCAGGTTTTAGACGGTCCATGAACCATCAGTATTCAGCTCGTTGTTCAGCGTGAAAAATCCTTGGATTGCAGACATGACAAAAGGGCCGATCATTTGTACCGGACACCTACCCCGTCTTATTTTGCGGGTCCAAAAAGTCAGGCTACCGACGATCCCTCACTCCAAAATCAGAGCATCAATTATTGCTACTATGTACCGAAATGGTCAACACTCCCCGATGTCCGTGTGGCACAAAAGAGAATTCCCTAAATTTATTACAAAACGATGGTGATCCTAACAATAGGTGCATTTACCCTGATTTTGTTTGATTCCAAAATCAATCTAAATATTTAATACTTCAGTCTCTGATAGTTACACTGGAATTCAATGAAACGTCAAATAGCCTAGCACTTACGGTTCCGAGTACTATGAGACACTGACAGTATTGCCAGAACTTAATTTTAAAAATGCTAAATGGGTAGACACCAGATTATTATTAATCTACTACTGAATGACAAACTAGTAACTACGGATAATAACTAAGTCCAAGTTTCACCTGTAGTTTAGAATCCAACCTCTCAATCACCTGTCTCCGTGTGCGACGTTCACCTGCCCTAGTAACCTGTTATGTTAAACTAAACTAATTCGATTAACCAGTTTGTATGAACTAAACTAGAAACTTAGGCATCAAAAACCTCTCAGCCCACACAAAAGTATGAAATTCCTTAAAATCACAACACATACCTTGTACCACCGGTTGTTCCTTAGAGGTAGAAAAATGATTATCACGCGAGTTACGCCCGGTCGTTGGAACAGGCGATCCAAGTCCCTATGCTTCCCCTGGATTTGCCGCATTGGACGTGGCTTCTCGACGAATCCCCCCTAGATAAAGTCAAGTAACTTACCAGTTAGTACCCTTTGATACTTTACTGTTTTGCTCTGGATCCGGTTTGGTGTCCGCAACTGAGGCTCGGAAATCGCAGCCTCGTGGAGCTCGCCATCCGCAGCCGCAGCTCGTAGCCCGCGAAGCACGCCGACCGAGACCCGCAACGCGTACGCTGATTGAAGCCCGTTATTCGTAACTTCTAGATGCACGCTGATTGGAGTCCAGCGTTGTAACTTCGTGGTGTACGCTGATTGGAGCCTGTCACTCGCAGCTTCGCTCAGCGTGTCTGCCCGGACGCCAACTCTTTTGTTAGTTTAGACCTCCTCTGAAGGCCCACGGCCTTCCTGTTCCGTAGCCTGTGTCTTCGTAATGTTGCGCCCCGTCGATTAGAGTTTAAGTCCCCGAACGATTGATCAGCGTTACGCCGTACCACTGACTAAATATTACGCCCACGAGGATTAGAAATTAATTCTTCTAACAATTTGCCCAGCGTTACCCCATATACTGTTTATAGAGATGTTGTCTCGTCGGCGATTCGAGATCAAGTCCCGAAATACGATTTGAGACGGCCTTTTATACCCCTACCCAAATAAACAAGTGACGATCAATAAATTCTTTTGTTTAATCAAGAGAAAAATGTGACCCTCTTTTTGTCTCGCGAAATCAGTATAAAATACACAATATCTGATAAACCGGAATTTATGAAACTAACTGCTTCCATGTCCCTTTACGAAAGTCACTCTACTGATAAAAATTACACAAAGTCAACGGAAGCCTGACTTTCCAACTAGGTGAATGAATTACCTCAATTTGGACCCAACGCCTCTAAAATTACCCTAGAACTGCGGCTGCCTTCTCTCAAGTGGCAACATTCTTCCATCCACATGAACTTTTCCAAGGGATTTATAATGTATTAATAAGTTCACAAATACTGGAGATTTTTACATTGTTTTTGTGTCTCCTGAGCCCTGGGGCTCCAATGCACAACTTTATGAAGGAAACTGGCCCAGACAAGCAATCCCCAACTGCTATGAGACTCATGTTTTTATGGTAAATCACAAAACTTTGAATGCTTATAATTCCTAAAATATCTCATATCTTTACATTGTTTTTGATTTTCTTACTTCGCTAGACCGTATTAACGTTACTTTAACAAGAATTTTCCCTAGAAATCCACCCGACATTGATTTTTCAAGACAACTATTACGGTAGTAAAATGTCAAAATGCAAACGCCTAGTTCTTCTCAGATATCTTAGATTCTTTCTTTGTTTTTGATTTATTCATGTTTTCAGAACTCAGGGTTAACAAAATAATGAAAATCCACCACTGAAACATAGTTTCCATTGGACCAAGAGAACACCTTAAACTATGGAAAATTAAGTAGTCAATTCTCTCTATTGACATGATTTCCAATGCTGAGCTAGCATTAAATGGGTCCAAATAATTATGTTTTACATATCCTCGGATGAATAGACTCAAGTTTTGCCCTTGAAATAACTTTTCTTTTGAAATAAAAATTCTAACCTCTAACAAAAATAGTTACATTAAATACTACTATTTCCACGCGAATTATTATTGAAATTCACAGCCCCGCCTTTCCTCCTGAATGAATCCTAAACCTTAGACCCAATTTTAACCCCTGTAACCATTTCTTTTATCTCTTATTTTCAACAGATGTCTCAGCCGACCATCGATGAAATCAGTACTTTTGTTTGAACAAGTTCCTTTCTGCAAGCCCTGAAAAATAACTAACACACAGTGTTAATATAAAAGCAGTAATGGACCTAGAAGCCAATTTTGACCAGCTGGCCTTGACAAGTCTTACAAATAAAGGATTTTGTTCCCCGCTAAGCTCAAGTAAGCATTTTATTCTTACTCTCGTTTTATCATCCAACCATTCCTAGTATGGGCTGAGAAGTGTAATAAAAGGTATCCTTTTACCCCAATCAAAGAGAACTAGCAGTTGCCCCCACCCTTCTCAGTAAATACAAGCCAGAGTGGTGCACAATTTATGGTTCTATAAAGCAAGTCTCTATGTGCGTTTTGATTCAAGAAAGCTCATGGCTTCGGTTCGTTACAGAGTTCTTCCTGTCCCTTGCTCAATGCGCAGAGTAATCTATAGATTCGCGTAGCATTAGCAACCCCCTTAAATAAAACACAGTTTCCCGAAGCCTTACCCCAGTAGTGTATGTGGTGAATTTTTACCCAGGTACTCAATGAAACCAGCTCCACCCTCCGGCAAGGCGCCCAAATCTTTCGAAATGATAAGGAATTGTCATTCACCTCAGATTTCCAATTTAAGCCAGGATGGATTTTGTGAGAATCCAGAGTCCTGCGACTCCGATCCGCGAGATACCCCGAATGTTGCAGCTCTTTCGTCTGACTTACGTACTCTAGGCCTTTATTTACCTTTGGTATCCAACAGCAACTTCCCAATAAACCAGAAATCTTGATTACAGCCCTTCCTGATGGCGCTCCGACCCTTCTCTTCTCATTCACCCAGACCGGTATGCCCGCCTGCCAAAATCATGGCCCTAGCTCCACCTTTCTTGGTGCATGTACCCTGTGTTCTTCCTAAATCAGCTCTACAGTACTTCGCCGGACTTCTACTGCTCCTTGACCTTCTCACTCAACATAAACTATTCGAACTGCGAAACTGCAGTTTTGGTCTCCAGTAACCAAGCGTTTCAGTGATCTGGTATTCGGAAGCAGGGGTGTGTAAATAGTTCGGTTGTCAGCTTCTTGACGGTATTAATGTTACCTTTGACTAGGCCTGACAACGGCAATCTCTAAAACCTAGCATCTATAGCCATAGATAACACTCTTTTGTATAAAGACTGAAGCAAGCCCCCAGGAAACTGTTTGTCATGTACTCAGCCCAGCTCAGTCGTTGCAATCCTTGTTGTCGCTCTTTATATCCCACACACTTCACACTCCACTCAAAATCACAATCAAAGCCATGGCCATGGTCTCAAACTTTAGTCTCTTAGGCACTCTTTCAACCTCCTTTCAACTCTATGACATTTATTGTCTACCATTCTTCCTCAGATCACCGAGTCACTCGATTGCGTCCAACTTGCTAGACCGTTTCTGTACATGACCTGTCCCAATCGCCTAACCTTCCCTACACGAAGAATAGAAAATATTAAAATAAAATTAAATTTATCCAACTGGACTGATACCCCTTTTTTTTAACACACCCCGTCTAACCCCTTTTATTTAAAAAACAGTACTAGAAACCCTGCTCAACGAGCCCAAGGGACAGAAAAATAATCTTTAAAATGCAGCCTACGGTACTACTACTCAATTTTAGAACTACTTTAAGCTGACTAGTTTCTTACTCATAAGAAATTCTGTTCCTATTTCGCAGCCTCACTCCACGCCACACACAGTTGCTGCGAAATTCTACCACGAAATATATATATTACACAACCCCTGTGGTCTCCCTATATGCACCGCCTTCCTTCAGTAAGCAAGTTGAAATGTAACTTGATCAATCTCTTTCCTTTCAGTATATAAATCCTGTAAACAAGATGCTAACCATGTGTGGTGTCGCCGCCACACACTGAACACAATAAAACTCTTCCGCTTACTCTATATATTTCAAGTTATCCATCTACCTGTCCTTTGCAATTCCCTACTACAAATACCCTGGAATAACACCTGCCGATTCATATCATTCAGTGAAGATTTCTCCAGCAGAACCTATAGCCATAACGATCTGCTATAACCAACTTAATTACATGTTTATTTTACCTTAAAATTGAATCTCATTCCTTAGCACTATATACCTATTATTTCTTATTAATTTTTCCTTTTTACACGGTGAGTTACGCGGAAAAATACGCATGCCGTACGTTTTGAACCGAAACACGTACGATCCTGTTTACCTGACGTTCCGCGGAGCTCCTAACATGGCCATGCAACATTTACATGATGTACTAAAGTAAAAGGTTTAATACTGAAATAAGTGTCTCTTCTTGTTCGCATTTACCACTTCCAAAAAACCTCTAAAGCATGCTGCGGTGACGTCTCACATAGAGCGATTTGATCTGGCGTAAACCCAAGGTAATAAATTGGTGACAAATAAAATTTGAATTAAACTCTTTAAACGAAAGATCTGTTTGATCATTTCAATATAAGTAATAACAAATCCTACCGGAGTGTCTAAATAAGATAATCCGATTTTTAACAATCTAACAGAAACAAACTAATCATTTCAAAAATCAATTTCGATTTCGTCCGTTATAAACTAACGACTAACTCGCGTTACGCTACGCACGTTTTAAGAAATGTACGCGATGACGTCTCCGCTGCACACCACTAAAGTGCGAACGGTCTCACTTCCAGACGACCGAGACACAACACAAACAATCACGAGCAGAGTGAGACATTTTAATTTATTTATAATGTATAACACGAACGCGCTTCCAATGTTACACGGAATTAGGCCGGCTTGACCAATAAACAAGCAAATTCAAAAATATACATGAATTTATTGTAATTTTTTTAAATTAATAAATTTTATCGATAAAAAATTTCCCCGCACTAATTCGAAGATGTGCCATATATTTCCCGCAAAAGAATCAACAGGCCAATAATCAGCGCTTTTACGGCGTTCTATTTCCAACTTTATTATCCCAGTAAATTTTGCTCAAACAGTAAGGTCTAGAATTAACTTTTTACGAAATCGAAACCCAGCCCTGAGATTAAGCCCAGCTTTAACAATTTTGACTTTCCGTCATAGTATAAAATTGTCGGACTGCAAAGTTTGTCAAAACGCGCGGTCAAAATGCCAGAGAATCGTCCAACACTGTTGATTGGCTGATTACATTGAATCAAAAGTTTTATCGATAAAATTCTCACTTCCTTAGACGTTAAAATTTTTCTCTTTACAATATCTCGTAATCTACCTCCGCGCAACATATTTCGCTACCCTATTGTATAATAGAATTGTTCCATCACCACACCGTAAGATAAGTACTAATACTTTGTACAGAGAACGCTCTGTCCAATAACCCACGTACGAGATACAAAAAACCGCGCCGAAACCTACCCACTTGCTCCAATCTACAACGTGCGCTCCCTCCGTTCGTCAGGACCACCGCTAGGGCTGACACAAGTGGAATAATGTAAAGCGAACTTACGCCCAATTTCAAGCTACCGTTAAAAATGGCTGCGCTCGCACTTGATCGCCGCGCGCGCTGGTATATAGATAAATAGCTACGCATAAATATATCGTTCGGCCACGGCCGGCCCTGACGCCCGCGCGCCAATCGCATCCTGCTTGTTCACGAACTCGAGTCGAGTCAGGCGAGTGCAACGCTACCACCGGTGCGTGCGGTACTAGTGTCACGAAAGTCATTTCTAACTCGAATGAAAATTCGATACGTGAAAAGTGTGTTCAATGTTCATTATGTAAAGCCTATGGTATGTTGTAATCATCTTGTCGAATGGTCTCGTTACAAGACCATTACAATAATTATTTTAGTTTGAATTCCTAATAAATTAGAGGCAGTTAAAACAAATACTCGCATGCCGCTATATATCCGTTTCTACACACGTCAAACATACATACATATAATACAGGTCAACCCCATAACCCTCCTTGACTACATAGAATAATCGCACAGTGTCGGCGCAGCCCTGAGCTTGTCTAACGCTTTAGGCAAGAAATAATAATGTTTACTAGAACACGGTGTGAGACACGTTTGAACTCGCATTCATTACAAGTCAGTACTCTCATACTGTAACTCGTACTAGACCCATCGAAACTAAATATGCTATAATTCTAGGCTTTACCGAGCCGTAAAAGGCTACTTCTAACTGAATATATGTATGGGTTTCTGTTTTATATCTTTGACGCAATCTAGAAATATTTTTTAATAATAAAGCAACACACTACCGGTTTCGAAATACGCGTGTGTGACTTTATTTCAAAAACCAGCATTAGCAGTTAAAAACCGATCAAGTCGATACAACGTAAAAAGGATTACAATAAATTGTCAATAAAATTGTCACTAAAAATTAAACCTCAATCCGACAGTACAACCTGACGCAATCTGATCAAATCTCAAGTATACACGATCAAAATTTATATTGCACAATATACTTGACACAAACCATCAGTAAATTTGGCTTTTATTCAGCTAAAATAATTATTGCATACTGTTAGTCATTTTCATAATAGGATAATAACAAACTACCATGGCAACGAGCCATAGAATTATACCTCAACACTTAAAAAAGTCTAGTGTCAAACATATGGTGCAATATTCACTCTTGGAGGCATTTTCCCAACCAGCAACTCTACCGCTATGCTTGTCTATGACGGATATTTTACACGCGGAGTTTAATTTTCATGTCGTGCGTTTTATTTTACAAAGTATTAATTTCTTCGAATTTCAAAAAATAATGTTAAACAACAAATCATAATATGATAAATTGCAAATTTTCAAAACCATATACCATCTAGTTTCTAAATCGGCGGGAAAACGTCTCTGACCTGTCTCTTCACGTGACATTGACTGACAGCTTGTTTGCCAAATCAAACCACTGACCACGCTAACGGCTGCCTATATGTAGTATTAACGATTTAATAAATTGATTTAAGTGAAAGATTATCTCTTGTGGCTGTCGTTTACAGTGAAAATAAACATAATTGTTCGAGGGTCAACGCGATTTCATCAAAGCTTCGCCCGCTCGGCTTTTTATGATGTTAATAAAACCAGCCAAATCACAAATGGCTCGGCAGTGTAACGGCAATGTTTACTTTACAATTTTGGTTTTATACGGAAATTCTACAAGGAAAGGTAAGTGCCTACGCACTATTGGCTTTTTTAAAAGCTAATTCTATAACTGTTGCCGTGAATATTACTTTGTTCTAAGTACCTTTTACGTGGTTATGATAAATGCGTTAATGAAACATCCAGCGATGAAAACGACGACGGAACCAAACTGTTTCCCTCGTTATCTTGCAACATGCTTATAAATTCCGTGTATCTTTCAAACAAATCCAACTCCATAATACGACTTTACCCGTATCATCGAATTCCAATTAGTAAATCATATTTCCAACTTTTCTAGTATATATATTTTCAGTCTGAGTGAAGAAAATTATTACTTTCCGATTCGCATTTCGTAATAATAATAAATAATAATAATAATAAATAATAAATATACGGGGACAATCTTACACATATCGAACTAGTCCCATAGTAAGCTCAATAAGGCTTGTGTTATGGATACTAGACGACGATATATTTAATAGATACATACATACAAATACTTAAATCTTAAATACATAGAAAACAGCCATGACTCAGGAACAAATATTCGTGCTCATCACACAAATAAATGCCCTTACCGGGATTCGAACCCAGGACCTCTTGCTTCATAGGCAGGGTCACTACCAACTAAGCTAAAGCGGTCGTCAAAATCGGTCAAATAAAGCGGTCGTAATGTAGTATAATAATGCGAAAAGTGCATTGTATTTAATCTTATGAAAATGTCAACCAGAGTTCCGCAAGGATGATACTAAATCCTAATGGAAATCCGGGTTGTTCGAAAGATACATGTACTATCAAAGTCCGGCTACCCCTGTCCCAAAGTCGAATAGTTTTAGCCCGCTTGGTTATATTTTCAAGGTGGAATCCTTGTTTGGCGGAAAATAACTGATATTTATAATCCACCTGTCCCAAACTATAATGTATCAAGTAACCAGATAGAAGCCGTCATTTCTGCAACATACTTACTTTTCTTATCATTTCAGTTACGAATAAACTATCTACTATTAAAAGGATGCAGATTACTACCGCTACAATGAATTAGCTCCCCGGTATGGTACCTTGTGTGCAAGTTTCTAGAATATAATCAACTTGTAAGTATACATATTTATTTATTTTTTTAAAAGCTCTTATTAATAATAATAAAATTTCCAATTTCAATTGCTAATAATCTAGCGTGGTTTGGTGGCAGACTAACTTTATCACACAAGATTCCTTTCCCTTGTGCGGTGAGCTTTATTTAAACTAGGTTTGATTTTTTTTTTCAGCCCAGCCAGCCCCTGTACTGCCTGCTATGTACTGCAGACTACTGCTTTGGCAATGATCATAGATGCCAAGGCTATACTGCAGAGCCCAGCCGAGAAGTGAATGGCAAATTATAAGAAAATACTAACGGTAAGCTTTTGCTCTATACTAAAAACTCCCAATGTTTATGCCTCGACGCCATGGCGTGCCAAAATCAAGAACACCGTGTACTTTATTTATACTCATGCATATACGTGGGTATCATTTAAACAATTATTTTAATCGAACTGGAATAAAATGCCCAAGTGAAGCATTAAACTTGTAACAGTGCCACGGCCGAAGAGATTTGAAGCCCCTGCTTTATACTAGGCTTGTCTTAAAGTCAAGATTAAATAAAAACCATTCATCTCTTGGCTCGGCCTACTTCCCTGGCCGCTTGAACTACTATAAACAAATCACTTTCTGCTACCTACCTGCGAAATATAAGACTTAATTTGTTGAGTATTAAGGCCCGTAACTCAATCCATAACTAATTTGGCAAGTCTTAATAAATTTTCTCTGTTTTCAGGGAAGCTGTTTGAGAGTCTAAGCCTACTATCTACGATGCCCCACGACACCAACCTTCTGTGCAACATAAGACCGAGACCTCCCCTACTGAAGATTAATTTTAATGCCTTTAGTCGAGTGTGATTGTCCGATCTCAGGAATCTGGTACCTTATTAACAAAACTTTAGCTAACTGAGACTTTTTCCTTCCCGAGATCCAACATCACTCTACGACCGCTTATTTTTAGTTCGGTTCAACCATTCTTGTGCCTGGCTTTTTTATGCTACCCTTAATACTTATACCGCGCTGACAAACAGTTATAGATACTCGCAACACGTGAATGGTTAAACTGTGCCAAGTAAAATTAAGTACGTCCGGTCTATAACACCTAGTAATCAGAGACAGGCAATGTTCTCAATTCCAAAACGTATGTGCCTAAGATGATTGATTTTAATAGAACGCTAGTCACATTCAACTAGTTAAACATTAAATGGTTCATCTAACAAATAGTTTGCCAAGTACAATTCTTTTCCCTGAATAATTTGCAGCTTAACCAACTGTAAGCCGTAATAACAAATCGCTCTAGTTTCATGAACATTGCCTATCCCTGACCGGTGTGAATGTGTTTTTTTATAAGGTAAACAGGGGCAATTCAACTAACTTACACATATTACCGACCTCTGGAGTCGAAAACTGATGACAATAGAGGGAACCTTCTCAACATTATTTGAAGAAAGAATATGAAATATATATTTTTTTTCCCATTTTGGAACACTCTGAAACCTTTACTGGATAGACTTTTGATAAGAATCGTTTCCCCTCCACTGTCAGCAGCGATCCAGAGCTCCCAGCTCTAGTAAACGTGGTGCTGTTAAAAAGGACCTCCTTTCTAATGGATGTCTCAATAAAATAAATCCCATACTTTGTTGTATTCACTAGTTTAATCTCTTTCTCTTAATATAGGCCCTTTTCAACAACGCCATCGAATTATTTTTATATGAAATAATGTTTCTATATATTAAGTGCGTACAGCCTGCCCCAAGGGCGGCCGGACACTTCACAATAGTTTAGCCAACCTAGGTCTCTACTATAGCTTGTCCATGAATAAAAGATCTCAGCATAAATATGTACAACAATCATGGTGGTTTTAATTCAAAGATCCAGAATCTCTCTGTTTCTACCCTGGTCTACTTCCAAGAAGTCTGTTAAGAAAATTCCTAGTTAAATATAGAATTCGTACCGCGCCTACGAAAGGTAATCACATTCTTTAAACCTAGTTATGTAATTCTTAAAAATCAATCCGAGATGACTGGCGAATAGTAGTCAGTCATCTTCCAATGGTTTAAAATGTAAATAAATAATTGTTCCCTTGAATGAGTAAACGCGGGCGAGCGGAATTCTAGAACTACCTCTAATGGTTCAGATGTACTCGTTCACTAGAAGCGAATAACCATGAATAATCGTGTCGAATTCTATCTGGTATAAAAAAATTCGCAAGTTTATTAATTATGAGAATTTGCACGAAGAAGGTGCTGCCAACTGGTGTCGCAACCGTAACCGAATTTCAAAATACTTCCCCTAGCAGTTCAAGCAATAAATGATCAATAATTCAATAAGAATGAATAAACGCAGGTGAGCAACATATTCGTGTTATCTTCCGCCTAGTATCAGAATTTTTTGCGAATTTATTAATTATAGACTCGGGAAATGTGCACGACGAAGGTGCTGCCAACTGGTGCCGCCAAACCAAACGTCTACTGACTCATGCTGAGGCCACACTCCATCGAATTTATTTATTATTTTTACTATCGCATTGGCTGCTACTAACGTCAGTGATGACATCTCTTTATATTTTTTTTTTTTTTAATACTGACAACCTCAAACCTCTGACAATTTTAAACTGTCAGACGCGAACAATTGCCATTGGTCCATCAATGACAGGCCCTGATGCTCAGTGTTGCCACCCATATTTCGTGCAAGTTCCCCAAAGTCGCTAAAATAGATTGAAATAGCATTCGTCAAACATATTAAAAACCCTTCACCTGACTTTAGCGCAACCAGGTGATATTCCATAGTATCAAACAAATCAATGGAATTTTCACTGTTTAGCTAAATTAAAGGAACAAGTCCTTTTGGCAATAGTTACCATCTCAAGGAAACACGGCCAAACAATTACTAGAGAACTTAATTCCAGGGCATTTAAATAAATTCAAACGGTTTTCAGCAGTAAGGAAATGCTTAGACTTACTTAAACATGATGTCTTTATGTAATGGTAAAACGTTTGTTAAAATATCAATAGGGTAAATCATCTCAACTAATTGAAACAATGTATCAAAAATTCACACGTTTTGGTTTCCAGCTTAAATAAGCTCGACAACCAATTGAAATATAGCACCAGTATGTTTTCTGGTGACTTACCTGGTTGAAACTTACTTACTTGAGGAAGACGCCGCTAATGTACGTAGTTTTTTTTTTTTTTTTTTTTAATAAAATATTTTAAAGAAAACGCATTACAAAAATCAACCAATTAGACCGCAAAACCCGTCTGATTTTTTTGACGATTATATTGGTAGATGTAAGAAGTTGGATTCCAACCACATTTGAACATAAAATAACTGTCGCGATAACGATAATATCGTAAATCGTCCGGTAAACTCTTATTCATTGGCAGTAAGACGTAAATTGAAGTTTTGCTTTACAAATCCACATTAAATGTTTCTCCTATAAACCCACCTGTCCCCATGAAGAAAAACTCTACGCGTTAAGAACTACTGACCCCTATACTGCCCGCTTGTTATGCCCAAGGAGATTTAAACCAGCCAAATAAAACCCTAAAAAATTTTCTTTACAAAAGAAGGGCATTTACAAGCAAGCTGTGAAGGGGCAAGAGAACTACTAAACTACTATACACGAAACCTGCACAAGGCCAAGGCTCACCAAAATTCACAAAAGCCTATCCATTCCGCGGCAACAATTTTGATCTGGAAATACCAGATCATTTTTTTTAAAACAAAACACAATATTAAACCACATCAAACACTGTACCAGTGTACCTGATCCTGGTCATCGGCTGATCAATTCTGAAACATCCCCCCCATTTTAAAAATACAAAACCTACACTACAAAGCTACTAAAGGTCCCTACGCCAACAGATTGTAATTTGCTTTAGTTTTGGCCAAAATGTGATCGTCTAGGTAGAACTACTACGCCGTGATGAGTCAGTAATCCATAGTCTTTTCGGTCTAGTGTGGTTTGAAGAGCCTTGGAAAACCCTGTGGTCTAATTAAGTCTATACTACAATTTAGCCGAAACTATAGTTAATTCTACGGCGAGCTACAAAAACTAGATGAAAAATTGTTCTAACTTTAAAACACAAATTGTTTTAAAGTAGAACGTCCCCGACCGTTTGCTGGGTACAATACGGGCCGGTTAGTGCTTATTTTATGACTAGACGTTTGTTTCTGTTTTTCTACAATCAAGGAGGCATTTATTCAGCCGATTCTCGTACCTAAGACCCTGTTTATCTAACTTTTGCAATATCTAGCCCGTATTTATTTGGATGGGGAATAGCCTTTTAATGAAACATAAGCCAAGTAATTCGAGCTATGATGGACCTACCATGGTCTCTTTTATCCGAGAAATAATTATGTCTGAATCGCCAAATATTCATCGACAAAAGGCCAAATAACTAGCTTGGCTTTAACAACACTAAACTAAATAGCCTCACGTATTTCCACAGCGAATACACAATTCCTTGGCTTTTACAAAGTGTTAGATGAGATTGGATGAGCTACTGTTACAGTGTCTACCCTATCCATGAACTAAGAAAATAGAGAGACTTTTATCCTCTCCGCACCCAGGCACCCGGGATTAACGCTCATTCCGGCACCCATAACCTTCGGTAGTAAAAAGGTTCTTTGACCAATACAAAAGAGGGGCTCTCCCTTGTTTTAGACTGGTAGAAGGTCCATGAACCCTCAGGACTCCGCTTGTTATTTAGCGTGAAAAATCCTTGGATTGCTGACATGACAAAAGGGCCGATCATTTGTACCGGACACCTACCCCGTCTTATTTTGCGGGTCCAAAAAGTCAGACTACCAACAATCTCTCCGTATCAGGTTTTAGACGGTCCATGAACCATCAGTATTCAGCTCGTTGTTCAGCGTGAAAAATCCTTGGATTGCAGACATGACAAAAGGGCCGATCATTTGTACCGGACACCTACCCCGTCTTATTTTGCGGGTCCAAAAAGTCAGGCTACCGACGATCCCTCACTCCAAAATCAGAGCATCAATTATTGCTACTATGTACCGAAATGGTCAACACTCCCCGATGTCCGTGTGGCACAAAAGAGAATTCCCTAAATTTATTACAAAACGATGGTGATCCTAACAATAGGTGCATTTACCCTGATTTTGTTTGATTCCAAAATCAATCTAAATATTTAATACTTCAGTCTCTGATAGTTACACTGGAATTCAATGAAACGTCAAATAGCCTAGCACTTACGGTTCCGAGTACTATGAGACACTGACAGTATTGCCAGAACTTAATTTTAAAAATGCTAAATGGGTAGACACCAGATTATTATTAATCTACTACTGAATGACAAACTAGTAACTACGGATAATAACTAAGTCCAAGTTTCACCTGTAGTTTAGAATCCAACCTCTCAATCACCTGTCTCCGTGTGCGACGTTCACCTGCCCTAGTAACCTGTTATGTTAAACTAAACTAATTCGATTAACCAGTTTGTATGAACTAAACTAGAAACTTAGGCATCAAAAACCTCTCAGCCCACACAAAAGTATGAAATTCCTTAAAATCACAACACATACCTTGTACCACCGGTTGTTCCTTAGAGGTAGAAAAATGATTATCACGCGAGTTACGCCCGGTCGTTGGAACAGGCGATCCAAGTCCCTATGCTTCCCCTGGATTTGCCGCATTGGACGTGGCTTCTCGACGAATCCCCCCTAGATAAAGTCAAGTAACTTACCAGTTAGTACCCTTTGATACTTTACTGTTTTGCTCTGGATCCGGTTTGGTGTCCGCAACTGAGGCTCGGAAATCGCAGCCTCGTGGAGCTCGCCATCCGCAGCCGCAGCTCGTAGCCCGCGAAGCACGCCGACCGAGACCCGCAACGCGTACGCTGATTGAAGCCCGTTATTCGTAACTTCTAGATGCACGCTGATTGGAGTCCAGCGTTGTAACTTCGTGGTGTACGCTGATTGGAGCCTGTCACTCGCAGCTTCGCTCAGCGTGTCTGCCCGGACGCCAACTCTTTTGTTAGTTTAGACCTCCTCTGAAGGCCCACGGCCTTCCTGTTCCGTAGCCTGTGTCTTCGTAATGTTGCGCCCCGTCGATTAGAGTTTAAGTCCCCGAACGATTGATCAGCGTTACGCCGTACCACTGACTAAATATTACGCCCACGAGGATTAGAAATTAATTCTTCTAACAATTTGCCCAGCGTTACCCCATATACTGTTTATAGAGATGTTGTCTCGTCGGCGATTCGAGATCAAGTCCCGAAATACGATTTGAGACGGCCTTTTATACCCCTACCCAAATAAACAAGTGACGATCAATAAATTCTTTTGTTTAATCAAGAGAAAAATGTGACCCTCTTTTTGTCTCGCGAAATCAGTATAAAATACACAATATCTGATAAACCGGAATTTATGAAACTAACTGCTTCCATGTCCCTTTACGAAAGTCACTCTACTGATAAAAATTACACAAAGTCAACGGAAGCCTGACTTTCCAACTAGGTGAATGAATTACCTCAATTTGGACCCAACGCCTCTAAAATTACCCTAGAACTGCGGCTGCCTTCTCTCAAGTGGCAACATTCTTCCATCCACATGAACTTTTCCAAGGGATTTATAATGTATTAATAAGTTCACAAATACTGGAGATTTTTACATTGTTTTTGTGTCTCCTGAGCCCTGGGGCTCCAATGCACAACTTTATGAAGGAAACTGGCCCAGACAAGCAATCCCCAACTGCTATGAGACTCATGTTTTTATGGTAAATCACAAAACTTTGAATGCTTATAATTCCTAAAATATCTCATATCTTTACATTGTTTTTGATTTTCTTACTTCGCTAGACCGTATTAACGTTACTTTAACAAGAATTTTCCCTAGAAATCCACCCGACATTGATTTTTCAAGACAACTATTACGGTAGTAAAATGTCAAAATGCAAACGCCTAGTTCTTCTCAGATATCTTAGATTCTTTCTTTGTTTTTGATTTATTCATGTTTTCAGAACTCAGGGTTAACAAAATAATGAAAATCCACCACTGAAACATAGTTTCCATTGGACCAAGAGAACACCTTAAACTATGGAAAATTAAGTAGTCAATTCTCTCTATTGACATGATTTCCAATGCTGAGCTAGCATTAAATGGGTCCAAATAATTATGTTTTACATATCCTCGGATGAATAGACTCAAGTTTTGCCCTTGAAATAACTTTTCTTTTGAAATAAAAATTCTAACCTCTAACAAAAATAGTTACATTAAATACTACTATTTCCACGCGAATTATTATTGAAATTCACAGCCCCGCCTTTCCTCCTGAATGAATCCTAAACCTTAGACCCAATTTTAACCCCTGTAACCATTTCTTTTATCTCTTATTTTCAACAGATGTCTCAGCCGACCATCGATGAAATCAGTACTTTTGTTTGAACAAGTTCCTTTCTGCAAGCCCTGAAAAATAACTAACACACAGTGTTAATATAAAAGCAGTAATGGACCTAGAAGCCAATTTTGACCAGCTGGCCTTGACAAGTCTTACAAATAAAGGATTTTGTTCCCCGCTAAGCTCAAGTAAGCATTTTATTCTTACTCTCGTTTTATCATCCAACCATTCCTAGTATGGGCTGAGAAGTGTAATAAAAGGTATCCTTTTACCCCAATCAAAGAGAACTAGCAGTTGCCCCCACCCTTCTCAGTAAATACAAGCCAGAGTGGTGCACAATTTATGGTTCTATAAAGCAAGTCTCTATGTGCGTTTTGATTCAAGAAAGCTCATGGCTTCGGTTCGTTACAGTGTTAGTGGCAGAAATAAATTTGCCATCTCTTAATTGATTGACAATGTCCTTACACGATTTTTGCTGGCATGCATAGTTTTGAGGACCAAAAAAATGATGGAATCTAATTTTTAAATCAAGACTATCCAAGAAACAACTGTGCCGAGAATCAGCTCTGTAAACTTGAAAGAGCACCCCGTGTCATTTCGCGCAAACAAAATGTCGTTAGCTTCCACGACGTCCTCTTTGTATTTGTATGGAGAACCGACCGACTCGAATCACCTTAAGGAAAATATAACAGATGTAGTAAAAATAATTAAATAACCTTGTTTATCCGTTTAAAGTTCTTGTCACGCACCATTTCTCCAATCTAAAAAAAAGTAAGTTATACGATGCTGGCAACGGAGCAAGGTAAGGTGTGGGTCGGACCTCAAGGTTTGATGTGCGATAGAAATTGCTAATATACTTATAAAGTAAAAAGATTAAACATTTAGCGTAGGCTGAGGATTCTTTTGTTACCTGCCAGTATTTGTTTAACTGGCTTCTGAAAAAAAGGACGATTTTCAATTCGACTGTATGTTCGTTAGGCGATTACTCAAAGACGGCTGGACCGATTTGGGAAACTCTTTTTTTTATATGTTAGACCTTCCAGTTGGTTCCATTGTAACCAGATCAGGATCTCATGATGGGCTATGGAAGAAATCGAGGGAAATTTTCGAATATTATAGGCACTATGTTAGACATAACCACATTGACTAGATAAGAAAATCCAAGTCGCACTCGTGCACTGAAGTTTTCGAGTTTTTCCCGTAAATTAGTCTTTAAAACTTATCAAAATATGAGGGCAATATACATAAACGGCCATATTTTTTGCTGTAAACTTTGAAGATAAATGGGGGAAATGGTATTTTTTACATATTTCCGTCATAAATTTAAAGCTACACATCGTAAAAATCATAAAAATATATTTCAGCTTGTGTTAATGAACCCCACAACCTCACATGATACGGTTATTACGGTTGCCTCACTTTATACTTTGGTCTCCCAATTCCTTGCGAAGTAACTCTGGCCCAAAAAAATATTCTTTTTTCTTTTATTTTTTTCACGAGTTTCCTTTTATTCGATTCGATTTTAAGCGCCCCTCTGCAAAATTTGAGCGAGATTTGGCGAGAGAATTGCAAATAATTGAATGGAATTAATTTGAGATGTCGCGCAATACCTGCTTACAATGGTCAAATTTCAAATTTATTAAGAGCACAATCTAGCCTGTTACTTTATGTCGCATTCGTAATTATTCGCGTAAGTGTCGCTAGGATCATATATATATAGGTATATTTTTAATTTCTTACTCAAAATCTGAGCGAATCCTAAATATTGCAGAAGGATGTTTAAAGTTCCATTAATGTCAAATGAAGGGAGCCTTGTGGAGAAAGATTTTTTTCTCAAACGTGCAATGAAATGTTCACATTACGTGGCTTATAATATAGGCTGCAAAGTACTTCGTTTCCGGTGCGGCTTGCTTGACACTTGGCATTTCGTCACTACTTTGAAAAAAACTCGTATCTAAACTTGTCGTAGAGAAAAACGACGAAAGTTACATACGATCTTCATATACACTTACTGCGTTTTTATCTGCAGTCAGTATCAGATACGTGTTTTTTTTTAAAAACTGACGATTTAATGGAATTTCATACAACATTGCCGGCCTAGGCCTGCAAGGTGTTTTTTTTAGGGATGTAACGATACCGATACCGATATACCTATCTGCAAAAAGTAATTTCAATTACTGGATTAATTTATATATTGGTCTATTACCTTGTGCAATAATAATTACTATGTTAATTATATATTTGGTTCATAATAAAAAAATAATAATTTTGTTTTGAAAATTTATTTATTTTCACTTTACACCTTCAAGGTTGAGTCTCTGTTAAATATAGCCAAGTTTTAGGTATAATAAGGACATACAAGTAATAAATCTGAAGTTCATACTTCATTAGTTAGCTAAGATACCGGTATCGGATCGGCAAAATTATGTATCGTTACATCCCTTTTTTGTGTGTAAATTGAAAATGTTTCATTCTGTAATTCTATGTTGTATGGTTTTAATTACATAAATTAAGTCTGTAATTAAACAAACAAGCAATTAGGGTTATAACTAAAATAAACAAAATAAAACTATAATATTCTATTTTTTGACTACTTTACTTTTAGTGTCTCTAGAAAATATAGTCTGATTTTTTGGAGTGTTTTTAATTTATTTCATTGCATATTTGAGAAAAGCACTATACTACCTAGCCTGACATGGGGTTGCCAGCCTCGCTGTCTGGCCTCCTATTCGCTCGGCCATCTATATGTACTCGGCCGGCATCGGCAACCCCTCATAGAGAGGCCGCTCTGTAGTAATGTACTATTTTAGACCACATATTATTTGTATATGAACCCAATTTTTTGTGATGTATTTACCTTTACGGTTTTCAGATTTTTCTCTTCACTTGTGCGATTCTAGGTCAACGGGAAATAACACTATAGTATAGGTCTTAATTCCCTTACGAGTGTGAAAATCTGCGTCATGAACGGCCGTACCTTTTGATTACGTTAACTTGGAAGTTTGATATTTTCACAGCTCCAAGGATTGCAACCTTAAGTATTTGCTTATAATTTCAACCTGATACCTTTACACGTTCCTGAGAAAGACGGACAGACAGACAACGAAGTGATCCTATAAGGATTATTTTTTTCTTTCCAATGTACGGAACCATTAAAAATATTCATAGAAAAACCGGGCAGATTCCTTACATTATACACCGTGGGCCCGTATAACCCGACCAACTTTAACCATAGATTCTAACAACTATTAGAATTAAAAAAAGTTATTTGACGTATAGTCGATTAACGCTTACTTTCCGAGATATTCATAATTTTTAAAATAAAAACTCCTTTTTTGCTGAATTTTTAAAATCCTTTAACTAAACAGCAATTAACCTTCGCAGTATTAGATGGTAAGCAATTACAAAGCCAAAATATTGACCTTTCGTTTCCATTTTACCTTTTTTTCTTTTTTAATAACTTTTGCTCCAGTAAGGACATGTTTATAACCAGGTACTGAATTTATTGATTTGTTTTGTTCCATAAGACTATTAATGTAAAATGACAAAATTCGACCTATGTTGATATAACGTTATTTACTTGTAATACCATCAGGAATACGTGGTTAATGTTGGTCGGGTTGTACGGGCCCACGGTGTATATTTACTTCAAACGTATACTCGTACCCAATACCCTTACCTACTATGTTTAGAGTCAACGCAAGAAACATAAAATTTACATTACCGGCTGAATTTGCGAACTTTTAGACTTATGTTTATTTTTAACTGACTTTTTGTCGTAGAGCAAAGCTATGGTAGCCGAGTAGTTCGGACATGCGCCTTTCAAGTGAAGGGCGTGGGTTCGAATCCTGGCTCGCACAGTCAAGTTCATTTACATCTACACACTTAGGCCGGCTTTACACCTGTAAGTTTTACTTACGTAAGTAAGGACGCAGCTATACGTTAGACTGAGATAGCTGACTGACTATCTCAGTCTAACGTATAGCTGCGTCCTTACTTACGTAAGTAAAACTTACAGGTGTAAAGCCGGCCTTACGGGAACAAAAACATCTGAAAACGACCCTATTGTCAGGAGCATAAAAGCGTGTTCTGATGTTTTTGTTCTCTTCCATGTGTAGATGTAAATGAACTCGACTGTACTAATGAGTTTTTCGGAACTCATGTGCGAAATATGATTTGAAGGGTACACGGAAAGAACATGTCTAGTTACTTTAGTAACATTTTTAGTTATCGCGTTTTTAAAGTTAGGAATGATGTAATTTATTAACAAATATATTCATTCACTCGTCTGTAAATTAATTGTATGTTAAAATAACCTATCTTTATATGACTATATAGAAAATTGGTTTAAAGTAACGGATCGTTTTTATTAGTACCAAAAATCGCAGCAAACCCCTATTGAATACGAAAGACACATGCGTTGTCATTGTCACTAAACTACAGGAAATACATACATGCGAAGTCAAACGCATAAAAGTATATTTTATTGAAATTGTGGTAACTTTGAATAATAATTAGGTATATTTTGGTAGCATATTTCGTGGTTCTAAATACCATGGAGTCGCTATTTGTATTTGTTAATAATATTTATTTGAATTTAAGTCAATCTATGTCGTCTATAGGAAAGGAATAGCGATTTTAATATTATAATGAAGACCAATTAGTTATAATAAAACGATCATTTGACTTGATTTATGACTAAAATTAGCTAACAACTCTATTGCATAACTACCTATCTAAAAAGTTGCAAAGACTCCGATCCCAAAGTCACATGAGTTGAGCTTGGTATAACTGAATAATTTATTCATTCTCATTTTGTAACGTGAAATACTAAATGAAAAGTTTCTCTATATTGTTTTGCTATCGCGTTCCTAATAGGTACACAAAATACGTTATTTCCGTGTATAGGTGTTACTAAAGTATAAAAAAATATTGTTGCGCCGGTGGTATAGGCATAAACTTCATACGTGATTTTCCGTGCTTTAGAAGCGTTTTCAGCAGGCTGAAAAGTGATTACTGGCCGTTTCAGAGGTGGCTCTTTCACATACGAGAAGACCGAAAATCACGTTGTTTTCAGGCGCCTGAAACATGGTTTCAGTCCGTTTCCGGACACCCTCTATCAGATGGCGTAGTAACCTGAAAACCCGTTTTCCGGCGTTTTCAGGACCCCTTATGGGCCTTTAAAGTACGCTTCAGTATATGGCGAAATGTCTCGAAGGAGTGAAAGAGACAGCACTATTAGAAAGAGACAGCTATATTGAGAAGGTTCGAGAAGTGTGTGAAAGAGAACATTCCTAGAAAGGGACAGCAATAGTCGGGAATGTTGGGTCAATAGTGGGTCGAGCATAGAACAATCTAGATTGTTTAGAACACTCGCCATGCGTCGCGTACCGGTTTCTTGGAATGAGGGTATTTAGAAATCAGAAATCTACCAGCTGGCAGCAGGGTGGCGAAAGGTCTATTTGGCATATCTTGACGCCTACTGCCAAAAAGACCTTTCGCCACCCTGTTGCCAGCTGGTGGGTTTATGATTTCTAAACACCCTCATTGGACCGAACATTCGAGGTAGGATTTCTCCGGAATACTCTAGAGCAAAGGTCTCCGGATATATAAGCCACGCAGTGTGGTCTAGAAAACTGTGTCAACTACACAGCAAAACAGTGCGAATCTCGAAGCGAATTATGAGACAAGTGAATAAGTGCGTTATAGCAAAGTATAAAGACAACCAAGTAGTTCGTCTTCGCCGTTTAGGAGCGCGCGATACCTACGGTTGCCTAATGCACAGGGCTGCCGCTCGTCGGTTCTGTAAAATACCTACTTACTACGACCTAACTTTCATTGGGTTGACCTCGATCGAACGAACAATCGTTCGAGGTCAACCTAGTAAAAGTTACTTATTTCAATATGAAACTATCTGATCGCACACATCTGATGTTAATGTTATTAAGAATAATAGTTTAAATCAATTAGTATTGGTATGTGTACCTACATGTAAGTAACGCAACGATATTTCGGCTCGTTTCATAAAACCACTCTCGTTCTTACTAAGGCATTTTATGTATCAATAGAATCAACTACTATTTAATTAGTACACGTTTAAAAAATCTGTTAATTATACTCATACTGTCAAACAAAATAATTATCTACTCTATTTAATTGGTATAGTTTGATCACAAAACTATCAAACATTCTATAAACGACTTAAAATATAACATTTATATAGGTACTAATAAAATACACACCTTTCGGTATCCTTAGGAATGTTCAAATATGATAATTCTGGATTTTGCGCACTATTCCTCAAACATCCGAACGCACTGCAGTACGTATACGTCTTCTATACTTTGTTTCGTGTGCAGACATTTTGTACGTTCGACCGCTCGCATCGACAGCTCAACCCTGACTAAAGCACCCGGCAATGCTTGCCTGTGGTGCGTCCATACACGGCGCGCACACATGCGCGCTCCCGATGTACCTTTTGTCGGAACAGAAACTACCGTATACCGTGGTTATAGTGAAGTGATTTAGTACAGTGTTTTAATTAAGTCTTGTTAATAAATAATTTTAAAATAAAGTTTACCTTTTTAATTAGTGGTTAATTAATGTATTTTTCTATCACGTTACCTACCCCGAGAACGTAACAATATATTAATACATACAGTTGTAACAGAAGATGTAAGTAATAGTTGATTACGAACTCTTCATTTTGGGATAAAAATATCTTTTTCAAAAGTTCTTTCCGTGTACTCTTCATTTGATATTTGCTATTAGCTTTTTAGTATAGGAAAAACATCGTACAAATCATTAAAAATATATTTTAGCTTGTGCTTATGAAACCCTTTCATAAGCCCCATAGCACGTATACCCATCCGCAAAGAAATTCAAAAATGTATGTAAAGTACGCAACCCGCACTGAGCCAGCGTGGGGTCTACATCAGCCCACTCACTCCATCTATGAGCGTAGGTCCAGACCCAGTAGTGGGACGTATGGTTTACCGTCATTTCACAAAAACATTTCACAAATGATCATTTAACACATAACGATTCACAAAGTATTCATTTCACAAACATACCATTTCTCTAAATCCTCATTTTATAAATGATTATTTGACAAATGTACATTAAGCAAAAATAACACTTTGCAAATACAATATTGAATGTTCAATAATTCAGAAATAAATCTTTTTTCAAAGTAGGTATTTTGCAAAACTCCGACGGATTAATAAAGTATTGTTAGATTAATACTGTATGTCTGCAATTTTTATTAGGGACAAATAAAAAACAGGCAAGTAATTATTTCATACAAATACACAGGTGTAGCTACATGTACAATGTACTCGTAAATTATTTTAAGCCCCGTTTTAGAAGGTCTGCGGTGACTTCGGTGCAGAAAACTAGTTACAAAATAGTGTTTCTGATGTCGTTTTACTTTAATGCTCGAAATATGCCTGTATTATGGTCGCAAGATACCTAACACTCCTCGCTTCGCTCGTCGTCGTAACAAATGGTGACTCTGGAAATATTTTTCTTTATTGGCAGTAAATGGGAAGGGTTGCGGTTAATATAATTAGTGACTAACAATACGCAAACAACACAAAATACATTGACAATTTTAGATATTGCCGTCGTGTCATATCTTGGCTAAACCAAACTATGCGTTTTATAAAACGTTAATTTACCAAACGTTATTTTGCCAATAGTTGTAATTAATAAATGAATAATTTGTCAGATAATGATTTGTAATACGAGTTTTTATCAAGTCAATAATTTGTGTAATGAACAATTTGTAAAACTTTATTTTGCGAATCGACTAATTTGTGATTAGTTCATTTGCCAAACGCTGTTTTTAAAATGAATATTTGTGAAACGTTTTTTGTGAAATGATTGGCTACCGGGACGTATGCTGACTATGAAAAGCATTATTAGAGGCCTAATTTTTCATCCAACAAATTTACGATAGCAGAACACACACAGGCAGGGAACTGTACAGTTCGCACCCTTTTAGCTTATTTCCAATATCTTGCTCAAGTCGCTAATCCAGATCGTGTTTCTGTCGGGTTGACACCGAATTAAATTAAATTGTTAGCATCTTCGTTACGCGCAACGCATCACGCATTATTATTCATGAGCAATCGCGATGTCGGTGATTAGTTGTATGTTGTCACTTTGTTTAAGATATTCCCGGGCTTACGCCGGAACAACATGGTAATGTGCTTAATAGCCAACTTGTGGATTACTAAATTAATATCAAATTCTATTACCGGTACCGAATACGATTAAGGTCAAAGGTTATCTGTGGTTGGTATGAGTGTGAGTATATTGATACAAGTATCCAATTAACATAGATAGTAAGATCTAAAATAATATTTGTGCCTGCGATATTAAAATTTGGTAATTTAAGTGGATATATGCTTCATATCGACTAACTGTCGATGGAGACAAAAAGCGTGGACGGTCAGTGGTGAAAGTTTTTGAGGGATAGGTACGTATATTTAGCAGTGGAAATCTATTTCTATAGCAGATTTTTTCTCAGAACCTACATAATAATTTCAGCCTGTTGCTGCTATACAGATAAAAGGGTCTTCATAATACAGAACAGTATCTAATTTCGTGCTTAACCTTTCTAGAATATTGTATAACGTCGTCAGGTTTATTAAGCAACATTCATAAACGTTATAATTAGATTCTCTCAGCTTTAGTCGTGCATGATTTACTGTCGAGGCTGATAAGGTCAACACGTCATGTACAGTAGGCCTACGAAAATTTTGAGCGCATTAGTTCTTTGCCATAAACAATTTAGAATAGAATAGGTATTCTAAAATATTAGGTTAATTCTAATCAAGAACGACAAATTACTTTGCATTTATCGTTCTTGATTCGAATTAAAAAAGTTCAAAGTATGCTCAATATTTTCATTGGCCGACTGTACATCGCGTGTGTAAAATTCAGAATGGGTAGCTGCGATTATTGCCAAAATATAATCGCAAAATATTTTTAGCATGTCAATCCAGGATCACTATTTTAGATGGGTGTATTTTCTCTGGCGTAATTTCTCTGGCCACCAATATTTAAAAGATACCTCCTCAGTAGACTGGCATTCGTTGGTTACTTGTTAGAACATGACTGATTCTACATTGTAACCAAAAGTCCAATTCTAATAAGGCAGAATCTTCGCAGTATTCGCAAATATGTCATGACAGCGAAATTACGTTTTTGAAAATACACCCAAATATATTACCTTTATTGCACAAATATAGTTTGAAAAGTAAACACTAGTTGAAATCATTGACATAATAGACATATTTGTTGTTCTAGGATACGGTATTAATAATATCTCAAATCACCATCGACATCGGGGTCGTCAGGATATCCACCAGTCCTTAGGCTTATGATGCTGGTGAAGATATTTGGATGTTTAGATGTTTGTTACTCTAAATAACGGGGTAACAACTGGATGGATTGTGATGAAATTTGGCACGCAAGTCGACCCAGTCCTGGATTGAAACATAGGATACTTTATATCCCGGTAAAGTGTTCCCTTGGGACAATAACGGGTAGAACGCGGGCAAATGCTAGTAAATGATAAAGCATGCGTCACTCTCACACACTATTTGCCAGAACGACAAAGCGTAGCATCATACACCTACAGATTGCTGATAATTCACGGTCGAGCGTAGGTTTCCATCGGTTGGAGCACGGTAATATCAACTAGCTAGCCATAATAAACGCGGGAATGCAGTGAGGTTGGCGGCGATACTAAGTGGACCAGCTCAACCATCACTGGCTCCAATTCCTTGTCCAGGACAATTCACAATTTTGAAGAAACGTCATAGTGTTTTTCTATTGAAGCATTAACGACACTGCCAACGAATTCTAAATATTTTATTAGAAAAATTGTATGTCTCAGAGGCAGGATTCGAACCTGCATCTCCTACGGCTATCCGGGCCAACACAGGCGCGCTACCAACAGTACCAACTACGCCACCGAAACGTTGCCCAAGTCATCCAATTTTTCAAGAGCTCTGTGGACACAAAGCCTCCTTCAGTGGAAAAACGGTTGTGACTCCACAAGACGCTCTGTGCAGATTATATCGGAAATACGCTTAGATTTATTTAATCGAAATATATGGAAACAACTATGTTATCTTTCATTTACTCATGATGCTGACTGTATGTGTTCCGCGCTCTTTAGCTATATAAAGAAAGAATTCGTCGCCTGTTTCACTATGAAGAAAATTAAAGGCAAGGTTAAACCTAAATTCAGTTACTGGGGTACACCAGATAATTCACTTAAGGAGACGTCAGCTCCGACCTCTATGATTTAAAGACAGTTAATAAAAGGCCGCAATTTCTGGAGCATGTAAAGAATTTTTCTAAGTCTTTTAAGCTAATGTGTGCCGGCGCTAAAGCTGACTACTTGTCGAAAAAGATCAAGCACTGTAATGATAAGATTAAAACGGAAGATATAAATCAGCGATGAAACTGGGAAAACCCGGGTCAAAGATCATCAATACAGCCTCCGAATTAATTATGCTTTGGTGAATTCAGACGTCGAAGTGGCGGATCATTATGTGCGATTTTTTCCAGTATTCCTATAGAGACAACAAAGTTTTTAAAAACGTCGCCAGATGTCGCTGAAGCATCGTTAAAAATGAACGTAGCAGAATCGCATCAATCGCATAGGAGCACGGAAGGCTTCAAATTAACTCACGTTACTCCTGATAGGGTAATGAAAACATTTAAATCTCTGAATATGAAAAAAACTGAAGATCTTTGGGGCCTTTCTATAAAATTTTCTATATAATTGAATGCAACATTCAATTATAAACCCCGTGGCACCGTATTTAGCTAATATTTTTAACAAATGTGTTGATGCTGGAGTATTTCCTGATTTGATGAAACATATCAAATTCCCTTATTTAAATCAGGATGCTTTCCATATCTTATCACGTCTACATTTTTTATTTATTTATGTATCCGAAAGTAATTGAATATTTTTTACCCGACTATGGAAAAGCGACATGGTTAGGATTTTACATCTTTGTGATTTTTGTGTTTCATAAAATTAGTAGCTAAAATGCTTTCCAATGTGTTAAAATTTGATTCAGCAGTGCGTCTTATTTATTTGGATGAGTAGGGTTAATGTTTTCATGTAAAAGTTTAATTTATTTCACAGAGAATAATTGATTGTGACAGAAACTTATTTCGTCGAGATCATAAAATCCCTTTCATAGTCGTTATTTTCATTCCATAATTCCGTTTTCATATTTATCAGTAAATTATATGTTTAGGGTAATAATATTAACTAACTAACTTCGTTGTTTTTGATGTTGCGACAACCCTGGCATGACAGCGCAGTTCCTGTCATAGGCGGCTGTGCCAGTCAAATGTATGAGCGTTGGACAACTGTTAGTTCTTAAACTGTGGTAGAGGGGTATGGCACTAAGGTGCTCCAAACGCGTGTCTATGTTTTTTTGTTTTTTAAGTACAAACTGTATACGCTTCCGATACATAAAGAAACGGACATTGCCAATTGAATTACAGCATAATTCCCATAGGTGCGGTGCGTTTACTCTACATTTGCTACGTTGATGGGTTAGTTCGACATGCTACACTTGCCTCTATTCTCCGTGCTCGTAAACTATGACGTAGTGTCTTTTCCTAGACCGTCGCATTTAAGATTGCATGAAAATTATGACATACCAAATCTACAAATTCTTGTAGGGCAAGTAGGTCCGCATCCCACTTCTGATGACGAGGCTAAAACCATTACCTTTGGGTTCCGGATCACCTTTGGTCACCTTAGTGTTATGGTCCAATAATCATTCAATAATCCAGTATCCGCACCAGTTTGAGTACCTACTGGTGTATTGCTCTTCATGTCTTTCTTTACATACTCTAAATGTCGCGTTGATAATTAAACTAATTGTAAGTTACACGATAAAATTACAGGGATCGGCACAATTGCTTACATTTTCCAAAGAAGACTAACAATTCATCCGTCAACGTAATATTTCCTCCTTTTAATCTAAAACTGCCTGCATTACTCAAAAAGGATTTATTAATTCTAGATAGTAAGTCATAACTAGCGCCCTGTCTGCGACTTTATCCAAGCCAATAATCAGATATTTTCACCCGACTGCGGCGAAGCCCAAGGAGGGTTATGTATTTGACCTGTATGTATGTATGTCCGTCCTTGTGTCCGCTCGTAACTACTCAACGGCACATCCGATTTTAATAAATGATACATCATTATCATTAGATTCGTCTTGATGGTGCGAGTGTCACTGGGCATGAAGTTCGTTAAAATAAACAAAATGGCGGATTTTATGCAGTTTCAAAGTGCACCGCGGTCGGGTTTTTTTTAATAAAAATGTGGTTATTGGCTACTGTAACGTCTTTATTTTATCACGATACGACATATATATGTATATATTGTAAAAAACCTATAATCAATAAACATATACGCAAATACTATACTCGTTTTTTAGAATCCAATAGTTAGTTTACCTACAAAGTACCTACTACCAAAAGGTGGAAACTCAAGGTATTTTCTACCAGTTGATAATAAGACAAAATAGAGCTTTGTTGACCTTGACGTGGGCGTAGTGAAACAAATTTAGAAATTGAACTATTACACAACGCTACAAACAAAAACAATGTTGTTGGTTTAAAAAGAGTCCATAAAAATAAGCGTAAGAATGACGTCATGTCGATGTAGGTAATTTGTCAGCGAACTTTACAGTTGGGTTTCCTGTAAAAATATGACAAAACGTTTTTTCTCAAACATGCAATTAAATATTGACATTACGTGCCGCAAAGTAGGTACGTCGTTTCCGGCGCGGCTAGACGAGAGGCCTTAGGTGGAATTACATTTAACATTGCCGACCTAGGCCTGCAAGATGTTTTTTTTATTTCCAATCTACATTTATTTGTGACACAGCATCACGGCGTTCAGCTATTAAAAAAACAATAAAGGATGTTGGCTATATTTTGCAGTTTTATTTATATAAAATCGACATGAACGTAAAAAATAACACATTATAAACAATTTCAAATAATTTTAAAATTGCAAATTTAACTACACGAATACACATTTAAAATATTTCGTCCAAATATTCGCGGTAAAAATGTGCACTGAAGCAGTTTTTGGAAAGGAAATTGAAAATTTTTCATTCTGTAATTCTATTTTTTGTCTGCTTTTAGTGTCTTTAGAAGATAAAGTTTGATTTATTGGAGTGTTTTTAATTTATTTCATTGCATATTTGAGAAAAACACTATACATGCCTTGGCGTGAAAAGGGCTTGCCAGCCTCGTAACTACTCGTATGTACTCGGACGGCAACCCCTTACTCCCCGGCCTCTGCCCGTCGACCCGTGGAGGATACTTTATTTGAGAAGTATAAAATGTGTTCCTCCACGGTTAAATAATAGGCAAGTCAGTGGAAATCGATTTCTGTTGACACCCCCCAAGTACTGACTTGGTTTAACATTACATCTCAACACTTATTAGTTGTAGGAGAACTGCGTTGCGAGACTTGCATCTTTTTAAATGTTTTTGATGGGATCTCATTTCTTTTTGTAAGTAGTCTTCCTTTGTTTATTACATTCCAATCCATTCTATTTCCAATTTGAACTACAAAACTAACTTTGTAATCGCATATATATGTATAGGATTACAATCTATACTTATGCTTTAGTTTATATTGAAATTGCAATATTTTTAGGTTTTGCATGACATTATATAACAGCTAATTACGTTTAAAATTTGGAGCTTGTGGGTCTGCTAGAAGTAACTTAGAATTATTATGATCATCAGTGAGTCAGTCAGTGACAAAATGTTGACATTTGACGTTCAAATTGAACGTTATTGAGAATATATTTAAGCCTTATTGTGCCCTATATATCCCTGAAAATTCAGGGTTCTAGCTTTAGCCAGCACAAAATTACGGGAGGCTGAACATGGCCTGAATGGCTTCGAGAAAATGATGGTACGGCCGTGCCTTTGTTTTGCTCGACTTGGATATTGTTGCCGTTTATCCCGACTGGGTAATCGAACCCCATTTGCACGGTAGGCCACATGAAACTGAGCCAGCCATTCGCTATGAAAACAATTCGCTAACGTTTGAGTGAAATTATTTTGGTAGGGCGTCGTCTGGCACGGATTCAATCGTTCGCCGGTGGATTTAGACTGGCGCACGCCGTGTCGCGGCGCCTACGCCTGCGATCGGCGCTTTTCCACTGCTGTCGACTTCATCCAGCGGCGAAAATAATTATTAAGAGAAACATAATTTTAGAAATTTTATGAATTAGTACTTATTTTTACCCGACTGCGGCGAAGCCCAAAGGAGGGTAATGTGTTTGACCTGTATGTATGTATGTATGTCCGTTCCTGTGTCCGCTCGTAACTACTCAACGGCACAACCGATTTTGATAAATGATACATCATTGGATTCGTCTTGATGGCGCGAGTGTCACTGGGTATGAAGTTCGTTAAAATATTCGTTATTATTTCGGATTTTATGCACTTTTAAAGTGCACCGCGGTCGGGGTTTTTTTTTGTAAAAATATTTATATATATATAGGAATATTACAAAACCTATGATTACTTTAGACTGCATGTGTTATTTTCGTAAATTCAATTACAACCCTACACAATTGAAATTATTAAGATTGAATAACGTACAGCCCTAAATTTTATAGCCACTGGTTTATTATTTCCTTGCATTGCTTTTTTTCTATATCTGCCTGTGGCCTGTATTTTATTTATTTAAATTCGTATTAGCGGCGCTTTAAATAAAGTATTAGCACACTTTACAAATCCTTTTCATGATAACAGCTTTGAACAGTATTAATTTTAATTTGGATAACGTTAATAAAAAATAATATGCCTGTTATCTAAACAATTTTGACAAACGTTAATATACTAATCAACGCGATAGATAGCCACTTTATGGCCAGGTGTGGCATAAATTACTATTATGCCACACCTGGCCATAAAGTGGCTTTTTCCGCACGCTGTGCGTACGGAAAAAGCCGCTTTCTGGCCAAGTGCAGACATAAAATGATGTACACAACACGGGAGGTAATAAAGAAAGCCCTCGATCGCATATTTACGCCCCTCGCTTGCAGCTCGGGCCATAAACTTCTGCTACTTTTCTTTGTATAATGTTAGTAATGTACTTTTCTGCACAGCCTCTGGTAAGGACTGGTACTTGTATTTACTTCCCTCCTATTTGGAAATTCACCGTTTGAATAGTAATAGTGTTGTGCTGCGCTTATACGTATATCGTACCTCTAGTTGCGGACTCAACTTGTTACGAACCCAATTCCGCCGTCACTTTGTCATAGGTCGAGTTGTAAACTTACATACACGTTATCGATTCGTCGAGGTAGGTGGACAACCACTATACATCAATCGTGAACAGTTGCATAACAGCGTAGATTTACCGCACTCATTCTTCTCCGATTGGATCATAAATAACCTCACATTCAACATACAGTCGATAATAAATATTATTGTGTATAGGATATTGAATAACTATCCTATTACCTAAAATGATAACAGTGATCCCGCCCTCTGATTAAACGAAGGAAGGCAAAACCTTAGCGTCCCTTTTGTGTAAATTCCCATGTATAGGAATACATTTCGGCATCACAGGAGGCACGTAGGAGTTTATTTGAACGTTGATCAACTGGGACTGCCTAACGTTAGGGTACGTATTATTATGTCGAGGCATATAGATTCACAGTAAATTTAACCGTTGAACTGTAAGATGTTTGAGCTTTGTTTGTACATACAATCGGAAACGGAGTTAATAAGTATTGTAGATTTTATCAAACACTTAATTTTCGACCATTTCTTGATTTGGAGATTTCTAAGTAAATACGTTTATAAGCGGCGCACGTAACTGACATATTTTTAGGGGTCCGTACCTTAAAAGGAAACAACGGAACCCTTTTAAGATCACTATGTTTTCCGTTTGTCTGTCCTTCTGCTTATCTGTCAAGACCCTTTATTTCGGGCACGCGTGGAGGTATCGAGTTGAAATTAAAACCAAATACAGTCCCCTGAAGCTGTGAAAAACATCAAACTTCTAAGTTAACAAAAAAAAAGATACGGGCGTTTATGCCGCAAAAAACGTATATTTCGACACACTCAAGCGAATGAAAATTTATACGGTAGGTAGGTATTTTCCGTTGACCTACAATTATGAAATTTGGCAAGTAACACCCTCTGACACCTACTACTAGTAGGTATAAGGAAAAATCTGAGAACTGTACATTTGTAATTAAATCATATAAATATTTTTTATTTAAAGTATTTGTACGGAACCCTCGGCGGGCGAGTCTGACTCGCACTTATCCAGTTTTTTTAAGAAATATGGGAAACAAGTTGTCTGCTTATAAATAGCGCATAATTATGTACAAATAACGGCGTGGCATTTTTTGGAAGAGCTTTATATGGATAAATTTCGTTAGCGGTCAGAGATTGCTCTAAGTTCTCGTGAAAAATGCGAATGATGTGAAATGCCATAAATGTGAATACAATGTAATGAACCATGACAAGGAGAACAAACTCCCACAAGCCTTTATTCGGAGCACACATCCGCGCGGCATGCAAATTCGCAGATTATCTCATAAACTACGATTCGCATTGCAAAGGTATTTTAAGCTTTTGTTGTTAACGGTTTTGCATGGATTACGAATCGAACACGTTTTTCATACAACGCATAATTCCAATAATGTTCCTCCTCTTAAGGACTCTCCAATAATATTACAAAAACAGCACAAAGTTAGATCACAAAGAGGGACATTTTAATGCTGCGTTACAAGATAACTTCCTTGGAAAATATCGCTAATTGCATCCTCGTTTCACGCTAATAATGTGATGTCAAGATTTCATCATAACAATAATCCAACAATAGCTTCCTCGGTCGTCTTTGGTTCAATAGTATTATATAAATTACATTTGCAGCCAAATTGTATATTGATTATAGAAATATATGCTATTTTTTACAGTAATTTACACATACATAAATTATTAAAATACTTAAATCAAAATTAGTAGAGAGTCGTCTGACTCTACGAAGCTATATTTTTACAGTTTTCCTTTGTCATATTGGTAATCTCACAAGAACAGCATAGTAGAGACCTGATGAGATTCGCAAGTTCATGAGGTTAAAATGTTTTATAAGATTTAAAACGCAGTCCTACACCAAATTTCAACAACGTTTACAAAAGTTTGTAATATAAAGAGTACGCAAACATAAATAATAAAATAACAGTTTTTATACAAATACCTACGTGAAAAAATGCTGCCAGTGTCAATTGCGTCAGAATTTTCTTTATCATTGAAAGTTGACATTGATATTTGGAGAGATGCCACAAAAACAAACCTGTATTTAAGACATGCAGTGTAATAATTCTTTCAAACTTTCAGATGTTTATAATGAGTGCAATTAAAAACGAAAGGTTGCAAAACTATTTACGAAAATAAAAAATCCTTTCGTCTAATATTTTAATTAAATACGTTAATCTATATATATAAAAGTTAAAATCCTGACTGACTCATCTCATCAACGCACAGCTGAAAGTACTGAAGTTAGGAACTTGAAATTTTCAAAATAGGTTAGTAGTATACCTAACGTAGGCAACAGATAAGTAGGGATTTTCTGAAATTCAACCTCTAAGGCAGTGGTTCCGAACCTGGGGGTAATTACCCCTGGAGGGGTAAAACGAAGTTTTCTCAGGGGTAATACGCATGAATGTTAAGCCGTTTTACTTTGAGCAGTTTCTTATAAGCTTATAATAACTATATTTTTTTGGAGGAGTAATAATGAAAATCTCCATGAGTATATGGGTGATATGGTAATAAAGGTTAGGAACCACTGCTCTAAGGGGTTTAAATAGGGGTTGAAAGTTTGTATATGTATACTATACAGTTTTTTGAGTAAGGGGTGTAAACCATGTTTGGACTTTTCATTAAAATGGAAACAAATATACACAATAAGTATTTAAAAGGTTTTATTTATTTTGAAGCTGAGTGTGAATGTATTAGGTTTGGTTGAAATGGCTGCTAATTTATTTTGCCTAACTTAAAAATGTATGTATGTATGTAAACACTTTATTGCACAGAATAAGCAAAGTACAGGGTTAAAAAATAAAGGTATATGTACAAAGGCGAACTTATCCCTTTAAGGGATCTCTTCCAGTTAACCTTTGAGCAGTTTGCAATTGATTGAGTTGAGTTGAGCAATTTGATGTTGATTGGTTTTAACCAAAAACCATATAAACGAGGGTTATAAGTGTTACATTGGAGTCCGGGGTGGGTTCCGAGAATAATACCTATTTATTTGTTACAAGCTTTTATGTAGTTTCACCTGTCCCGGTGTCTGTCTGTGTGTTTGTAATCAAATTTGACCCACTTCCCGGTTTCCGATTGAGCTGAAATTATGCAAATATAAACTAGATGACAATGACACCGTGTTTGGTGATTATACAAAAAAAAAAGATTGTCTCAAAAAACGTTTTTGACAGAAACTTATTAAGAATGGTATTTATTGAAAACTACAAAGAAATAGTGACGAGAGGAAATGATTCGACTTCACTCCACTTCGTTTGAATAACGCCAAAACTGTCACTTTCGCTTCGCATTCTATATCTTCTCGTGGCATTAGGATTAGGGATTCTTTCGGATAATTTCGACCTAGTGGATATTTACATTAACTCCATTTATGAAACTTGTGTTACTGCCTTTAATTTTATCTGCTCGGGAAAATCGCTAAGTAATCACTAATATATCAGTTTCAATACCTAAATTATGTGATAACTGACCATAAAACATATTCGCAGCAGTTTTTTTCTTTAGTAAAAACATTAAAATAGTTTTAAAGCCATAGATGTTGTATATAGTATGCACATTTACAAGCCCGAGTAAAACAATTCTTTTTTTATTCACCTATTTTAAATAAAACTTTTTTTACAGTTTTTTTTTGTAAATATTTTGAAACCGACGACATTGATTCAAAGCCTCGATGTTTTGCCAAAAAACATTCCAGTCTGGCACTGTTGAGTATCTGATTTTACAATCTAAGCGTAAATGTGGTAATAAATAATATTGCGTTGGCGTTTATATTTGGAGCGCGGGTATGCGCGCGCGCGGGTCGCGCGTACAGTGAGCGCCCGCCCGACGCGCGTCCACGTCGCTCTCGCTCCACTCCCGCGCGCCCTACGCCGTCGCCGCGGTACCGACTTCTTCATAACTAAATGTACGTGCAACCCTAAGTATATATTTGTTACATTGTGGCGTAAATGTGACGGATAAATTAAAAAGTGCACCCAAGTGGTAGTATAGTTACATCTAGGAAGCGTAAGTGCGATTGTGAATCTTCTCGATGCACAGATATTAAACATTTAAGTATATCTATCTATATTTTATAACAACCTTGAACCATATTTGAAAAATAATAAGCATTATCTGTCGTTTATTCATCATATTTCCAAAAGTTGACAACTACAAAATTAATAAAAATGAAAATTCCACCAGATTTGAAAACTTAAAATAGCTTGTAGTTCGCAAGCCCGTCATTATCAAAAATAATCAACTAGAGCTAATTCAGGATATAGTTGAAAAACTTTGTAACAAAATTGGAAAGTTAACCCTAATAGACATAGCTTTAATTAATTGATTTACTTATAGAATTTATAAAACCTACTCATGAATTCATTTTACAGCATATGAACCCAGTTGTTTTAGTTGAATGATAAGTAAGATCGGTTAAAACAGGTATCGCTAAAATATTTCAATATCAAAGCACAAAATGAAACAGACTTATACGTTCAAAACTCCATGAAATTTTATTCGACTCACCGGCAAGACAGCAAGTGAAGCACATAATGTAAAACGGAACGGAAACCCATCAAACACGTTTATTTACGTACATTGATAAAATTAGTATCGATCCATACGTTTCGGAGCTTCAGCCAAGAAAACCTCATTACTCCACCGTCTACCAAACTAATTTCAATCGTTTTATATGATTGTTATTCCAATAACTTTCTACCTGCACTACCCACGGAAGTGATATTATTAAACCGCGCTTAGAATACAATTGAGCACATACGTCGTTTTTGAAATAATACTCGATGTACGTCGATGGTAGAGTCTGCAGATAAATGACAATAATTATTTCAGTGCAAAAAAGTTCTTAAGCTTTTTAGTTCTCACGGAAACAATATAAATTATATTATCTACTTAAATAAAATAGAAATAATGTAATAATTATATTCAGGAACACCATCAAAAATTACTATCGTCTTCAGAGCTGTCTGTGTCATTACCTGACAGATTAAAATAGATAAATAGTGTGCTAAATAGTATTAAATACGCACATTCGGTCACGATTCGATATCATGAAAATTAGATTTATCAAATTACTGTCGACTATAATATTTTTTTATAAAACACACACACACAGCATTTACCAAGACTAGAGGTAGAGTTGTAATGTGTTATAAATAATTATGATGAAGCATACATTGTAAATCTATTATCTATAAGTATCTGCACTACTATCGAGATATCATAGATTGACTTATAATTATATTTATTAATTGTATGTACTTTTGTGCAAACGGTACTTCGGAGTCGTTTCGAATCGCAGTTTGATAATCATATAAACAGTTAACAATCTGCCAACATTGTCTAAACTTATACATATTTGCATATCATGGTAGCCTTAATTTGCGAACCCGATAGAGACCCCGCATAATATCCTTCTATTAATAATACTTGTCATAAGAATCACATGTACTAGTATTATAATATTATACAGGACAATTTCGCTACAAATGAAATACGTCGAAAAAACGTCGCAAGTAAATGAATAGACTTCTGAAGGGATTATAGGATATAATTACCCGACAAGTTAAGTTAAACACCATTGAAGCTCATTACGCGGGCGTGGGCGCCGGAGACATGGCCACGGAACGCCGCGGGATTAATCACGATTACCTACTGCTTGTGTTCACTAACTCACGATTTACCTATTACTTGCTTGGGATTTAAAATTCTTTTAGAATTTTTCAGCGAAATAACAAATACAAGATAGAGAACTTGGAAAGTGATAAAGGTACGTTTAGGTAGAGAAAATAGCACTTAAATACTTACCCACAATATTTTAATATGCATTCAATTCCGTAATGTAGGTACATTTCACATATAAACTTTTATCACATCAATATTTCTTATTGGGCTAGAATCTAGCCAAGATGGTAAATTGCTTTTCTAGCTCATCAGTTTTAACACCAAATGCACATTTTTTGGGCTCGCTCGCTCCATCGTTGACTTCATTATTACATAGCATTAGGCGTGATTGAAGTCAAAAGCGATACCGTAGCAACTGGGCAAGTAAGAGTCGGACACGCACACTAATAAATCAGTACCATTTTTACAGTTTAAAAAAATGATTTCTTGTCATAACGGTTATAGTAACGTAACGCACACTCTGTTAACATTACAAGTGGCTTTTTGACACCCTACTGCATGGACTCGGGTGACCAACCGTATTGTTTTAAGCTGTAATATTACTATTTTATTTATTCCCAAGATCAATACAAATGGAACAACCCGGAAACTCGTTCACTCACGTCAAATACAAAAAGCGGTTCGTCGTTTGAAAGGAACACTTGATTGACGGAAAAGAGTATTAGGTATATCACTGAATGTTTCCGTCTCTTCTCTCTTAAAAAGTTTTTATCAACCCACCAGTTCAAAATTTTTTTTTTATTAACCTATCATAAAATCGTCTCAAAACTTATGAACACACGAGGTACTTACGAGCGTACGGAACCCACGGTGCGCGAATCCGACTCAAGTGCGAGACCGGTTTTTTTATGACATCTTCCTTGACGTCAACATGGACGACCATCGAAATATAAGGGCCGTTACAGACGGACTGCAACCCAACTGCAACTCCCTACGATTTCTATGGAAACTGCATCACAACTGCGCAGTCGGCGTGCAGTTGTGATGCATTTCCTATACAAATCGTAGGGAGTTGCAGTTGGGTTGCAGTCCGTCTGTATCGGCCCTTAGGCGTTATCGTTCCATACATTATTTTTCGATGTGAACGACATAAGTAAAGAATACTTTTTAATTTTTTTACTAAAACCCAGTGTAATTGTAGACATTTGTTTCACCAGCTGAAGCACGATGAGGGCAGGATCACTGAGTTTTTCGATTGTACGGCTTTTCACCTTTTTTCACAGACACAAAGAGCCTTTGTGTTTATTGCGAAAAAGTGAAAAGTCCGTTAGTTAACCTCTTTTGTTTTGTTTAAAGCAAATGTGTTGTGAATAAATGGAAATTTAAACAATTGAACAAATAACCGAGTTTGAAAAGGAAACTTTGAAATTAGATTTTAAGGAGTGCGAGTATGATTGCGTAGGTATGTGATTGGTAGGTAGATATCGTTAAATAGGTCATAGTATACATAATTATTATACATCAAGGGCGGAAAAATTAAGCATGTATCGTAGGATCGTAGGTTTTTGTGGCCCGGACCATAAAATGCCGCTTACGGGTTAGGTTAACGTTATAATTTTTTATGTAACTAGCAGTGGCGTGACGTAAAAGATATCTTTGGGTAAGCCGGTGCAGATTTAGCGTACATTTTCCTTAAGAGCTGTAGAATAAGGTGCTCAATAAATGTCTGATATTAGGCAAGCCGGTAGGAATCGAGTTCTATGGACACCACGCTACTGGTAACTAGGGTGGTAACATAAAAAATAACCCAGGTCGCAGGAGTTTCTGGCCCGAGTCGCAAGTGAGCATCACCAATATACGATCTGGGGCTTTCTTTATTACTGACCGTGGTGTGTATGTCGCAGCCAACTGGTTTAAGAGGAAACAGTAAGGTCGAGAGAATTGAAAATTAGGTATTTGTAAAATGTGTCGCTGTCCCGCACTGCCCGCCTCTCACCTGCAGAGCGCGATAGAGACAACTGCAGCTTGGACCGAAAATACCTTTTAAAATTTCATGAAAACAACGTTTCGTAGTCCCCTGATTTCTTCCCCAATACCTAACCTATTTAACAAATTTTTTCATTAAACATTAAAGAAAGGCTTTGGCCGTGTTCCTATGTTTTCCTTTTTTTTAATAATCTAGTCAAATTTGTTTTCTGGGTGTGTGAACACAGCGGAAAATCTGGCATTTTTTTTAGGTTTTGAAGGTTAATATCTCTTTTGAGAATCAATTTATCGTAAAAAGGAAAACATAGGAACATATCAATAGTAGCCATAGATTTTTGGACAAAAAATGATTGCTCTACTGGCATTATCCAGGGAGGAAACAGGGGACTACGTTTGTATGGAAAAACTGCCCTCCTGTTTCCTCTTAATTAGCTATTTGGTTAACTGTCTAGCCTTTTCACTAAACGGCGCCATTTCGTTAACTGTCTGGATGAAATTTAGCCAATGCGTCAATGTATCAATGAACGATATGGCTGGGCAAAGCTTAGGCCGTTCGTTTAGTAGGGCAACTAAAAGTTTTCTTTATAAACAACTATGACCCGCCAGCAAGTCGACGAAGCCCCGCTGCGCGGGCCTTCTATTTCTGCTCTCTAACCTAACCTAACCTAAAAAAAGGAGTTTGTTTTGTTCACTTTTTCCATGCGCCCCCCTTGTGTGCGGCTTCGTCCCCCCGTCCCCCCATGTGAGATCAGGTTTAGGACAGAATAGATTTATACAACTAAAATTTGACGGACTCGGCTAGGCGGGTTATTTAATGTTGTCGAACGAAAGTAGTTTGCCTAGACGTTTGATAGAAGGGCTAGACGGCCCGATATTCATCCGGGCACTTGACTAAATGGCGCCGTTTAATGAAAAGGCTAGGCAGCTAACCAAATGGTTAATTAAGCTAGTTGGCGGCGACATATATACAGAATTGCAGATATACAGAATTTTTAAAGTTCCATTCCACATTTGTTTGTGACACAGCATCACGGCGTTCAGCCAATAAAAAAACTATAAGCGATACTTGTTCTTTGGTTCAGTCTTATTTGTATAAAATCGACATTATAAACAATTTCCAATAATTTTAAATTACAAATCTAACTATAGTGCGACTCACCTCAGGTGAATTTTTCGCTTCGAGCCCTAATCTTTCAAACAAAGGCCATTGTATCAAATTATGGCAGCTTTGCCATAATAGATACAATGGCCTAGCGCCAGGCGCTACAAGCTAGTTACAATAGATACAATGGCCTTTGTTTGGCGATAGCTAGCTTGTAGCGTTTATTGTATCATTTATGGCAAAGCTGCCATAATTAATACAATGGCCTTTGTTTGAAAGATTAGGGCTCGAAGCGAAAAATTCACCTGAGATGAGTCGCACTATACACGAATGCACATTTAAAATATTTCATCTCAAAATAGCGGTAAAAATGTATACTCAAACAGTTTTCGCAGAGAAGATTGAAAATGTTTCATTCTGTAACTAAAAAATGTTTCATTCAGTTTCTCTAGAAAATAAAGTATGATTCTTTGGATTTTTTAAATTTATTTCATTACATATTTGAGAAAAACACTATACATAACCTCCGCGTGAAAAGGGGTTGCCAGCCTCGTAACTACCCGTAATGTAGAAGAGATAGATTACCTCCCGTGATGTGTAGGAACATAATTTTTTGTCTTAGCCAAATATATTCTACTATATTATACATGCATATTTACATATGTTCAGAAAACAAATACCTCTTTAAGCGATCTGGGACTTTCTTTACATTACCGCCCTAGGTGTGTAAATAGTACATTACTGCAGAGGCCGGGAAATAAGGGGCTGGCGGCCGAGCACTTGATAGTTATAGCCTGCAGCAGATAGCCTGCAATTTTGTATGAAATTCCATTAAAAGGCATCTCGTCTAGCCGCACCGGAACCGTGGTACTCCGCGGCCTAATAGGCAACGTATAAATAATACTCGTAGGCAACAACAAATAATAAGGAACGTAACGTCAATAAAGTTCATTGCATGTTTGAGAAAATCATTATTTAACACAATAAAAGCGCATGTAATGTATAGTAAAGTAAGACATGTCTCAGCTCACATCTCGACGCTTTCCGGCCGGAGGACAGAAAACATATTTTATATACCTAGGTACTTATTTAAAAATTGTGAGAGGTATAATAAACTCGTATTGTGCAATAAAATATAAATGTGGGTGGCTCTCACGTCATAGATCTGCTATAGAAACTATAAGTATTTCAGAGGTGTATACTAACTCACATTTCGTATGTTTTACGGTCTTTCGCGTTTTTCGGTTTTTCGCATGTTGCCGTGTCAGAATATCTATCTCTCTCTCTCCCACATAGTGCCACATCCCACACAGTATTAGACATCATCAGCCTGTATACGTCCCATTGCTGGGCACATGCCTACTCTCATAGACGAGAGTGAATGGCTACGGTCACAGTATTAGACATCACGGGGTGGAATATTCAACCCAAATGTCTCGCCATGCCATCTTTAGACTATCCCACCCTACATGTGTAGCAATTATTCGTACCCATTAGGTACGGATCTTTGTCAGAATCCCTTTAATCCAAACAGTGAAATCAACATGGCTGCTATTCAGGATGCACGGTTCGGGTGGTTCAGGATGCACGGCTGCCACAAGTAATGATTCCACTTGAATTTCTCGTTATGCTCTCAACAAAGCTATCAACGTGAGTATTTTTATTTTTCGTTTAGTAAATTTACTTAGGTGCTCATGCGGCACTCACATTTTAAGTTTATTGGACTACTATTTGCCATCATATCAACGCAGGTGGAAGAAATTATAAGCCCCGGGTTAAATTTTTTAGACCAGTCACAGAATAATTGTTAGTACTGTGTGTACTGAACAGAAGCTTCTCTTTGTAACAAAATTGTCATTCGGGTCTGACCACTGAACGGAATTCACCGCATCCAACCTTTGGACGCTGGCTGGCTAAAACCACGCGGCGCGATCGCGGAGTGAGTCACTCCTGGTCCAGTCAGCTTACGCAAGTAGGTATGCAAGTGCCTAAGCCGTATAGTAATTGTGTTTGGTCGTTAGAAAACACGACTAAATATGGTTTAAAATGTTGTGACTATGCGTTGCGGCTTCCAGAAAGAGCTATTTTCTACTAATGTACCAAGAGCAATGAAAATAGTTTCATTAGGAATGTGTAGTCTTAGTGTTTTTATGCATTTTTAATGCTCTATTGTAGTAGTAAAAAAATGTTAGTAGTGAAACGTTTCAACTTGCCTCTTTCTTAATTTATATCGTACCCTTTTGGTACATTAAATCCATTCACCGACTTCGGAACTTGTACAAGACAGTCATAAATTATGATGTCCGGTCTTATACTATAATATCTTGACTTCCCTGATATCTATATACATAAAACAAAGTCGGGTTACACCATTTAGAACTCGAGAACGGGTAGATTACGAGTATTTATGGTCGATTTTTATGATTTTTGATTTTTTGGAGTGATCTGCCTCGAATAACAGAATAATGAAATCTCTTGAAATCAATAAACTTCGATGTAGGTAGTTAACAACCGACTATACATGTAAATTAGGTACAAAAGGGCACTAGTCTCTAAATGAGACCTACACCTCTTTGCATGGCCTAGTTTCAGTAGTTCGGTGATTTTAGTCCGGTTCATATATATTTGTTTGAACCGGACTAAAATCACCGAACTACTGAAACTAGGCCCATTGCATAAAGCTTACATGTTTCTTGTTCCCGTTTCTTACTCGAGTGAGGCACTGGACTAGTAAGTATCTACTTACTACATAAAATCACCGTAAATCAAAAGTGTTTTATTTTTGTATCTACTCGTACCATTGTGCCTATCAATAACGATTGACCAACTATTTACGTATAGTGCTAAATTTAGCAGGCTCTAACTAATTCAAGAAATAAAGTGGTGTCATTCCATTCTTGTTGACGTCATTCCACTTATACAGATAATAAATAATAATGCACCGTCTTTTTCTACGAAACTGTACCCGGCTTGGTTAAGTCGATGTCAATGTATTTTTGCCGTCTTATCACGATATCATTGATCGCCGATGTAAAGCAGTTATTCGTCACATAATAAGCACTAACAATTCTAAATACACTGCTCACATGAAAGGGACTGAAAAGGTTTTTAAAAATTGTGCAACAAAAATACACGAGTTACTTTAAAAAAGGGTCTACCTTATTTCGTAGAAAATTAAAGGTTATAAACTTAAAACGTTTAAATTCAAAACGTATAAAATCACTAACTAACCTAACCATTCATTTCATTTAAAATTCATTTTCTGTAACATTTAAAAGCTCTAAATACGAAATCTCTATTCTTCAATATATAGAAACATACTAAACGTATAAAATTATTATACGTAGCGTTCATTTTGTATAACAATTACTTGATCGCATATTAAAAAAGTAGAACATTCAAAATGGCTAACTATCACAATGAATGATGGTGATGATGATGGTGGCCTTAGGAGTCGGACTCCGCAAATGCCCCGGCGTTACGGGAAGAGCAGCCCCTTCGCCCTTGCGTAACAAGAAGTACAGGCAGGCGGGCGAGGGCTGCTCCCCCTTCGCGCCTCCGGCTTTCTATATACACTCTAGGGGTAGGGCAGACAGGACCACGTGGATAGTAGAGTACTTTAGTATTCTAAATGCATATAAAATACAATACAATTTTAACGTATAATTACGTTTATCTCGCATATTCTTTGCGACAAAACTATAAAAAAGAATTATGAAATTTTAACAAAAAAGTCCTGAGTTCTTAACCATAACCAAACTTAGAAACTGGTTTTTAACCGACTTCCAAAAGAAGGACGGTTCTCAATTCGTCTGTATGTTTTTTATTTTTTTTTTTTTTTTTTTTTGTGTGTTTGTTCACCGATTACTTGAAGACGGCTGGACCGATTTGGAAAATTCCTTTTTTGTTTGAACGGGTAGACTTTCGAGGTGGTCCCATTGCAACCAAGTCAGGATCTGATGATGGAATCTTGGAGAAATCGAGGGAACTCTTCAAATATTATAGGCACACATATAGCGATTTCGGTATTTTTCGTAATTTCTCGTCCATCTCTTATTAGTAACAAGTTTTTAGTGTTAACCGACTTCAAAACAAAAAGTAAATTTGTATCTAGGTTTCTTCCCCGATTACTTGAAGACGGCTGAACCTATTTGGAAAATTCTTTTTTTGTTTAAAAGGGTATACCTCCGAGGTGGACCCATTGCAACCAAATCAGGATCTGATGATGGGATCTTGGAGAAATCAAGGGAACTCTTCAAATATCATAGGCACACATATGCGATTTTGGTATTTTTCTTACTTTCTCGTGCATTTCTTGTTAGAAATAAGTTCCCAGTCTTAACCGATTTCAAAACAAAGAGCAATTTTTATGTAGGCTTGTTCCTCGGTTACTTGAAAACGTATAGACCGATTTGGATTTTTTTTCTTTTAACTAAATAGACTTAAGTCTATTTGGTTAAAATAATATTTTTCCAGCGCCACTAAAAATTTAAAAATAAAGTAAATTTTTAAAACAAAAAATAAAAACCGACTTCCAAAAACATAAACTAAAAACCAAAAAATAATATGTTAATCACCCCAAAGAAATGGATAATCAACGATTCATATATACATATACAGATATTTATACTTTTTAACGTGTTATTTTTGAAGTCGGTGCCAGCTAAGGAGCTCAACACAGCCAGCTTTACGTGGCAGGCACCAACTTCAAAAATAACAGGTTAAAAAGTATAAATATCTGTATATGTATATATGAATCGTTGATTATCCATTTCTTTGGGGTGATTAACATATTATTTTTTGGTTTTTAGTTTATGTTTTTGGAAGTCGGTTTTTATTTTTTGTTTTAAAAATTTATTAATGACTAAGTAGGACACACCCTCTTTAATCATCACTGCATTTATATAGCGGTGAGTGACAGCTTTCTGCCAGCAAATATACCTACTTACCTACTAAAGTGACAAACGTCAAACGGAGTAAAATTATATCTTATACCTATCTTTATTTAATTTTTTATCGAATAGCAGAATCAAACGCCGAAGGCAGTTTTATTTAAGTAAATTTATTTATTTATAACCGATCGCAGAACGGTATTTATAATATATCGAGAGTCTTGATCAACGTTTGATGTTATCATTTTTAGGTAGCCCACTGTACCGGGTAAAAATAACCACGTCCGGGGCGGTCACCGCGTCGCGCGACATTTACATCTCGTCGCCGCTGCACTTTCTATTTACGACACCAGGCCTCCCCAGGGATTCACTCCTATTAAATTGACTCATATACTGTCCTCATCGTAATTCACATCGAACTCATGAATTTTTATACTGACCTTTGTAAAAATGTGCTACTCCGAGCCGGTGCTATTACGCTTGCATAATTGCCTTTGACGTGACAATACCGTGATGAGATAATCAGTCAGTTATTTGCATGTAGCTGCCTCTTGTTTGGAAGTGGCATCTGTCGATATTACGCGGGAAGATTCCGTTAAAGTGGCATTGACATTCAAACAATCTCAGCATAGAAAAGAAACGCATTTCAAAATAGTGTCAGCGTCATAGAGCGAGTACTTACCTAGGAATAGCGATGCGAGCTATTCGAAAAATGAGGAAAATAGTGCGGGTTTCCGAGTTTTCCCGATGTCAGTTACTCACTAAATCTATATTTAAAATACTCTTAGTGTAACATCAGTACGAAGTGCGACATGTCGTATCGTTTTTATTTTAAATACAACTATGCGATCTATAAGCGATTCTTTGATGTCGATGTCGAAGTTCGTTTATTACTGTGAGAAGTGTATATTGTCTGTCAAGTAATCGAGTTATTTTGTTATTTTTATGTACCTATACGTGTATATCTACAACAAAAAAGTTTCCCACCGACTTGCCTATTATTTAACCGTGGAGGGAGGATTCTTTATTTGAAAATTATTAAATCTTCCTCCACGGTTAAATAATAGGCAAGTCGGTGAGAATCGAGGTCTGTGGACACCCTCTCGGTACGGACTTGGTTAAACATTAAATACCTACATCTCAAAACTTCTTTGTTGTAGAATAACTGTGTTGTGAGACTTGCATCTTTTTACATGTAATGTTTTTAATGGGATCTCATTTCTTTTTGTTAGTGGTCTTCCTTTATTTATTACATTCCAATCCATTCTATTTCCAATTTGAACTACAAAACTAACTTTGTAATCGCATGTATTTGTATAGGATTACAAACTTACTTATACAGTATGTATTAAAATTTCAATATTTTTAGATTTTGCTTGACATGATAGGCTAAACAGCTAATTATGTTTAAAATTTGGAGCTTGTGGGTCTGCTATAAGTTAGAACAACTATGAAGTTGATGGTCATCAGTCAGTGAGTCAGTCAGTGACAAAACTGAGGAACTTTGACGTGCAATAGTTCTTAAACCACAAGTTCAAATTAAATGTTATTTAGAATATATCTAAGTCATATTATGCCCTATATATCCCTGGAAATTCAGGGTTCTAGCTTTTGCCAGCACAAAATTACAGGAAGTTGAAAATAGCCTGAATTGTTTAGGGAAAAGGATGGTACGGCCGTGCCTTTGTTTGCTGGACTTGGCGGGGGCACCGATGTGCGCACTATCATACATGTTTATTCTGATTAACAGCCTGATTAAACTATCGGCCGATAAAAAGTCTGCGGTCTGTCTTAAAGTTAAAACTTGTATGAGGTCTTGTTTCTCTGACTTTTTACTTAGTTTTTCTCATTCCATTTATTTAGGTACCCGCTACTGAGTCGGAAGGTCCAATGAACACGAGATCTTATTCAGCTTCCAATGTTCGTAATAAAACTAGCCCTTCGTATCCTTCGTACGATTTCGCCGCCGGCCCTAAACTCATTGCTTCGAAAACCTTATCTGCACGCATGTTGATTTACTTTAACTCTAAAGGGTATTTTCCAAAAATAATAAGTACAAACAATAAAGAAGTATCTTAAGTTGTAAAACAAGGATATGTACAGCCCTAGAAATGTTTTTTGACTGAGACTCTCATAATGCAACAAGGCCGCATAGCAACCTATAAACAAATCACATTTGACTCTTAAGCTGATTCGTTTTCCTAACAAACAAAAAGAGGGTCATCATTTGCTTCCATGGCATCAGTTATCCATGAAATGTGTTTTATTTTATAGTTTGATATTTTTTATTTGCGTGAAATGACATGAGAACTCTGAACTCTCTAAAAGCCAAAAAGTTATACATTTAGAAAAAAACGTTTAGCTTAAAACGACGCTAATAGATAGCGCTGACTTTAAAAGGGCAATTGCACATTAATTCCGATTTTTCGAGACTTCTCATGGCATTTCTCGAGGATAAAATGTATTTAGCTATAGAATAAAACGCATTTCAAACATAATTGATGATGCGAAAAGAAACAATAACCCTCTTTATGTTTGTGTGGAAAGCCAACCGACTCGAATCACCTTAAGGTAAAAAATTGTTGTAAGACTTTTGACGTGAGGCGAATCACATATTAATGATCGTGAAATAAGTTATCTGAAAGCCTGTAAATGCAAAACTCAGTCTAACTTATTTGGGGGTTAGATGTCGTCCCGCGTAAGCGAAGTGCTTACGTGAAGTTTCTAACTCGTCTATACAAATTTTGAGCCCCGATTTCACCATCTGGTTTGAGTTTCCAAAATTTTGTTTCCTAATCCACCACTAAATTCCTTAAAACCATGTGTTTCAAATTTTATTCCTGTATTTGCAGTGGTCGAGTCTGTAGGTACCTATATTGTTTGTCACTATCAGTAACTTAGTCACAGTTATGTAGACAAAGTGTAAAGACAGACAAGTATTCACTCATCGGCGGTTTAGGAGCGCGCGATACCTATTCAAGGTTGAGGCGCAAACAGTGCGATTCGTACTGGAGCATTCTTACGCATTCGGAAAGGTTTGCCTGTAGTGCGTTCGTTCACGACGCGCACACGTAGGTACTAGGTACAAGCCGCGCGACGTACCGTTTATAAAAAGTACAATTACTACTATTATAATATGGTATAGATTTTATTTATATTAATTATTGTATGAGATCAAAATGGCTAAACGGATTTCAAAAATTCTTTGACTTTGGTGGCTGAGTAGATTAAAAAAACACTCCTAAAGTAAAAGTCACAGCATAATTTTGGTGAAGAGCAGAAAAATAAATGAAAACACGAAACACAACTAAATATTTATATTTATTATTAGGTTTTTATGTCCGCAGGGGATGCAAAAAACCAGTGCCTCCGTGCGAGGGTCACGATTTTGACATTTTGCTATAAATATTGGATTGTGGATTTATATAGTCGATTATTTAAATTGACATGCTATATGATCATAAATCCGCAGAGCATACATGACGCCGCATACATAACAAATTGCAACTTGCAAACGGTTGGTAATCCTGTTGTGACTGTGATCATGATCAAAACAAAGTTTTTTTGGTAAGCACATAAAATATGTGCACTGAAAACAGATACAAAGTAGGTAACTATACCTGTTTTGTAAGCTTTTGACGGGACTTTTATTTACTATTGTACAGTAAGATTAATAGATAGACTTAATTTGCAACAAATCTTGAAACGACCCATAAGAGATCAGGATATCAAAGTACAATTAAGCTCTCCGAAGCGTTAGCTGTTGTGGCACGAACGTTCTGCCTAGAGTTGCCAGATGTTCCGATATAGGTTTACAGAAACACGCAGCACTATCTCAAAGAAAACTTTTCGATCTCAATTCAGAGTAAATGATACAGGTGTCCCGCAGGGTAGCATCTTGGGTCCACTGCTGTTTTTGTTGTATATCAATGATTTACCAAGCGCAACACCTCAAAAGTGCATTATGTTTGCCGATGATACGACATTAGTAATAAAATGTAACGATAAATTGACTTTTGAACGTGATATAAATAATTCTTTAATTAACATAATTGACTGGATGAAAACAAATGATCTGCACATAAATATTAGCAAAACCAAGTTTATGCAATTTACTTCTTATAATTCAAATAGTTTACCAATTAGAGTTCAATATAACAATAACAATGTAGATGGAGTAGTTTCTTTTAAATTTCTTGGTATCTCACTAGACAGATACCTAAACTGGAAAGACCACATTGATCAGATTTGCAGCAAACTCAATAGATTTGTTTTTGCACTCCGAAGATTGAGAGACACTGTGTCGGTGGAGGCCGCATTAACAGCTTATCATGGGTATGTGTCTTCTGTTCTTCGTTACGGACTAATACTGTGGGGTAATTCTGTCGATGTGGTGAGAGTATTTAGGATTCAGAAGAAGTGAGTCAGGGTCATTTGTAACGTGCACGATGTTAGCTGCGTACCATTTTTCAAAAAACTTCACATACTACCTTTACCTTGTTTGTACTTAAAAGAAGTATGTATCTTTGTCAACACCCACCAGCAATATTTTAAGACGCGTGGTGAACTGATGCATAGGCAGACCCGACAAAAAGTTATGGATCTATTGCAGAGGTTCCCAAAGTGGGCGATAACGCCCCCTAGTGGGCGGTGAAGGCATCATCAAAAATATATAGTAGTGGTTTTTCGTTAACCAATAAAATTGGGGGGCGTTTAATTTTTTTATTTCTTTAAAGTGGGCGGTAGACAAAATCAGTTTGGGAACCTCTGATCTATTGTATAAACCGCGGGTCACCAAAGCTATTTATGGTAGGAATGTGTATAACATGTGTATTCAGTTATTTAATAGTCTTCCTGATGACATTAAAGTGCTCCGAGGAAACCAGTTCAAGCACAAATTAAACACCTGGCTCCTAGACAGGTGCTTCTATAGTGTTAAGAATTATTTGGAACGTAACTGACATCTCAATTTTATTATTCTCAATTTTTTATTATTATTTTATGACTTTATAATTCTATTTTTTTTTGTCTTGTATTGTCTTCACGTACTGTTAATTATTTTTAAATGAATATTTTATGTTATTGTATAATATTGTAATTGTTAAATTTATAATTAATGAATCGCGCCCAAATGTTTGCACGCCTGCTTGCAGGCTGAGCACATCGGAAGTATTTTTTTTATATATAAGACCTATTATACTGTGTTCTAGCAAATAAAATATTTGATTTGATTTGAGTTTTGAGCTAGACGTCCCGATTTTCAGGGGTTAGCGGTCACGTCCCTATTAATCTCGCGACGCTAAAACTGATTTTCAGATGGCCATTATATATTTTTTATCTAAGCTATGTATCTTAAAAAGTACCTAGTGTCTTGCAAAAGGCCAAAGTACTTCATGTTGCGAGTTGTCATAAACATGATGCGTACGTATTTTTTTAAGCTTCTAATCTTCAATTTATGTATTCTGTCCCGATTAAAAAAAAGTCCTGATTTTTATTGCACGAAATACGAGTACATTACCGATTTTTGGTAAACCCGACTTGGCAATACTAGTTCTGCCCCTCTCCCTGTGGGTTGCATTACATTGTCTCTGAAGGCCGCAGCTAATCTCCATAATACCCGAGCCAACTATGTAAGTCACGATCACAGCCTAATGATATACAGGGTGGAAACAAAATATATATTTTTAAGGTCCGGTCTGCTAATATACACTGATAATCGGCTTAATCTAGTCAATTAAAACCAAAAGTGGTCACCAAAAATGTTGTTCTTAGATTCCGAAAGCTGTCATTTTCTAATTTAGGTTAGCATAGGATTATCTGGGTAGCTCTAGTATCGTTAACCGCTCGTCACGTCTGTGGTTAAATTATTGACGATTTTCTGAGGTGTGTAAACGGCCCTGAGTTCCACAGAATAATATTAACGACAAGACAATAGATTCAACGACATCCCTCGTCAATAATGTGACTATGATTGAGACGGCGGTTGTAACGCTCGTATGGATCATTTATCGACCCATTAAACATAGCTTTTTGTTATTTGGTTGGTACAGAAGCTCTGAGCGTGGTCCATTGCCAGCAGCATGGTGGCGGGTGACGTGACTCGGCGCGCGTCGCTCACGGCGCCGTCCATGCACCGCCGGCCCTCGGCGCGGCGCGGCTCCCTCATCAAGTCCCAGCAGACGCAGTCACAGGTAGGTGCAACGTACGCGACGGAGAAAACGTACTGTGCCACCCTGTAATAGTTTGTAGTACCTCGTAGTAGTTTTTACATACTTTACACCTTGCATAATTAGGATTATGCTTCTTATAATACCTTCATTATTTCGATGTCTACCGCCAATCTTTATTATCAGCCTATATATTTATGTTCCATTGCTGGACAAAGACTCTCATCGATAAAACTAAATGGTCTGTAGTCCCCACGTTGGCCCACTGCGGGTTGGGTGTTCACATAAACCTTCGAATTTCTTCACGGATATGCAGCTAGTATATCTACATTTTAAGCTCTTATACAGCTTGAGAATGTACGCGACAGAGAAAACGTGCCACCGTGTCCTAGTTTGTAATACATAATGTATACCTCTGTGTTTTACTCTCATACCACCTACATCTTGCAAAATTATGCTTCCTAAATCTTCATTATTGCGATGTTTCCGAAGATTTATCCAAGAAACTCTTGCATGTTTCCTGCCATTACGGGCTGCCGACAATCTCATTTAATCTTGTTTGTCGCTTTATATTTTCTTTACCTTCGCGAGCCTGTACACTTTTGTCTTTTCCACTATTTCGCATCCTTACAGTTAGCGTTGCCAGGCGTCCGGATAAAGCCGGACATAGTTAGGCTTTCTGATTGCGTGTCCGGTCAAAACAATTTTTTTTTGTTTTACCTATTAATACTGAGACGCAAAATCCTCAATAATATGTAGGGTGTCCGGCCATTTTACCCAAATGTCCGGCCAAACTGGTTGATCTATCCGGCTACTAGGTTTAGCGTCCTTGCAACCCCAGTTTATTTTGCCTTCCTGCACTTTAGTTATACAAAACTTACAAGCGCGTGTTTAGATATTTTGGTATATTTTAATTAGATTTAAATTAGAAGAAGAGAAAGTACACCAGCATGCAGCACATGGTTAAATACAATAATATAGGTACTGCTCCAATCGCAGTAAATGCACAATATAATTGACGACTATGAATTACCAAGTATGAGAGCGAAGCAAGATACTGCCATATGTCTTTGCACTCAGTTATTCTAATTACAATGTAAGAACGCTTTCCATACTCGGGCAAAGTTCATCGAACGAGTTTATTGGGCAAGATTTGCTGCCACGAGTAACTTCTACGCAATCGTCCAATCTTGGGAAATTGCTAGATACCGAAGTGTGCTACCCGAAGTTTCGAAGTAATGAAAACACTTGCAAACTGGAATTGTGGTATGACCTTAACTGTTGTGGTTAACTTGATGCATTATGGGAATTTGTTTATTTGTTCGGCAGAAATTGTGAAACTATCCGGACCATGTCCATCAACGCCATTCGTGATCATGATAATCCACTAGTTACACGCCTATAAACTATATAATGGGATCAGTACCTACTTATCGTTTCACTAGGTGAACAGAGTAAAACAGCTAGATAAAGGCAAAGCAAAAGAGAATGGGAGCGTCACTCGCACTCGGTAGTCAAATTTGAAAAACAACAACCACTTTGAAAACAATTTTCCGTCCGTAAATTTTGAAGAGATTGGTCTTAAGGTATTTGCATATTTAAAACATTATTGCATACTTAAAATCCCCGATTGAAGAGTTCTCTCAAAAGCTATCTAAGTCGCAATGCGTTCTACATCAGTGAGCAACGTTTTATGCAAATGAGCTTTCGTTCAGCTGCTCACAAGTCAGAAACAAAAAACTGTTCTTTTAAAAATATTTGTGCATTCGCAGTCTCTCTATTTGGGATCAAAGGGCTGTAAAGCTTCGGCGAACTTTTAATCAAATCAAAGTCGCGGCATTTGAATTCGAATACTCGTATAAGCTATAAATCTGTATTAATAATTACATTGGTTAAGTAGATAGAATTCGAAGCAACTTTCTATAGAGTGATAGACGGTTCTTTTTGTTAAAAAATTAGTATTGCATGCGTTTTGATTGTCCATAGTTATGAGGGCAATAAAGGGTTACACAGATTTCAGAATATTAGCGTCTTTTCTATGGACAATGCAATAGTTAACGGCGTGAGTGCATATCATTATGTTTTTATCGTAGTACTGTACAGGTATGTACATGGCTACAAGGTTCCAGCATGAAAATTAGACTTTTCACAAATGGCCACAGGAAAGCACTATCTCATACTTAAAACTATGTAAGTATGGTCCCTGGAATCGGGTTGTGATCAGTGGCGGATTTACTCTTAGGCCCAGTAGGCCCAGGCCTAGGACGGCCAGATATCAGGGGCGAGTAGTGTTAGTCTATATGATGGGCGCTGAGAAAGGGGCGGCTTTGATACTTATTACATGGCCTGGGACCTAGGGCGGCCAAAACTGCAAATCTACTACTACTGCTTTGCTACTGATTGTGATTTTGCGGCTTCACTATAACGTGTGATGTTTTTACTTATCTCAGTACTGAGCATTCCACGGAAATGTTTTTGGCTTTAAGATTGGATAGTGTTTCTTAGCAGTTAATAAGTTTTATTAGGGTAGCTAATGGTGGCGATGGCGCCAAGCGTAGTATTATGGGGATGTGATGCGGAGGGATGATAGTCATGTGACAAGACGAGTGTTAGGTATGAATATGGAACGTTCTGGAAGAAGAGATAGACTAAGGAAGAGGTCGATGGATTGTGTGAGATGATATAGCTATGAAGGATGGAAACGCTAAGATGACGGGTGATAGAGAGGTAACTATAGAAGAAAAAGACATGCTGCGCCGACCCCAAATGAATGGGACAAGGGCAAGCGAATGATGATGAGGGTAGCTACCATAGCGTTACGTAAGCGGTAAAAAGCAGATGTTTTCATGGAATGCTCCTACTGGCATATCGTTCTTCACTATTAACGTGTGTTATTGTCATAGGAAGTACCATGGGATATCATCGACCGCTGCGCGCTGCCCATCGTACTGTGCCACGCGCTGGCCGTGGTGCTCTCGACGGTGCTCAACGCGCTCCACCTCAGCAGCATATCCGTCTTCACGCTGTTCCTGTGGTTCGCCATCTCCATCACCGGCTCGCTCTGGTTTTATCATAACTTACAGGTATGTTTCTGGAAGAAATTTGCTACAATTATTTTGGCGACAGCTTACTGCGGAAACATTATAATTTATTTACAATTATTATTCTGATATGCAAGTTGCGGAAACTTACTAATTTTTTTTTTAATAGCTTAAAACCATCTAAAAAGTCTTACTTATTAGATTTTTTTTTTAGTAAGAAATATCGAAAAAAAATTTGGAAAATTTCCGCAACTTACACATTAGCAATTATTATTGACCGAGCGAGCCCGAAGCACGAGCAAATCGTCTCCGTTTTAGCTTGGACAAAAATGCTTTCGTATGTCAGCCCAGATGCCCGGTCGTCCTCCTGTACAGGTTGCGTTTCTCAACCGTGAAATTTTGAGAGCAGGTTCGATAATTATATAGATTATTACTGACGATTCAGTTCTTGTAAATGTTTCAAAATGGCCGAGCCATGGGGTTTACAGACTCGCGAGGTCCACAGCTTAGAGAGCCACTTATTACAAGGATCAAACACAAAGAAAAACTATTGTAATCAATTGCAGTAATTAAATCAATAATTGTTTTAACTTACATAATTAATACAAATAATTCTGGAATTAATGTTTGTCAAACAACGTGTAGACTAATCTGCTGAAGATAGGAACATGAAATTGGGAAAGTACCTACACGACTGAGAGATTTCCCAACCAATTCCTAAGGGGTGAAAAACGGAATGAGTGTATGAAAAAGTTGGAAAATTCACAGCGAAATCACGATTCACTAAAATTAATTCAGTCGTTTTGATTTGATGAATATGCAGTAACGGTAGGTAAGGTTCGTCATTTTTCGGCCCTATGTTAAGGAGATGATGATAAAAAAATCTGACATTTCATTCCATAACTAGACATACAAACATATGAAATATTTAAAGATTATGTTTAGGGCCATGACATAATCAATTTCAGTTTTTTTTTAACAATACAATACAGACGTGAACTTTTAAACCTAGAGAGACAATAATAAGTCAGACAGCGAACATATTATGCAGGTAAAGGATTTATGCTAGGAATAAACTATGAAATAGTACATTACTTACTTAGGGAGGTAAATAGTACATTACATAACTAGGGTGGTAATACAAAGAAAGGCCGAGATCGCAGAAGTTTGCGGCCCGAGCTGCAAGCGAGGGACGTAAATATGCGATCGAGGGCTTTCTTTATTACCTCCCGTGTTGTGCACATCATTTTATGTCTACACTTGGCCAGAAAGCGGCTTTTTCCGTACGCGCAGCGCAGTCACTTTATGGCCAGGTGTTGCATAATAGTACATTGTGCACCGAGGGTAGTAAGAAGGGGATTACTAACGAGAGTCTATTAGAAGCCCGACGCCGTAGGCGGAGGGCTTTTAATGACTCGAGTTTGTAATCTTCTTACTGCCCGTGATACACACAATGTTTTTCATCACATTTGCGAGGAAAAAAAAAAAATAAAACATAAAAATGAAATAAACTAAACGCACCCGCTAAGAGACAACTTCAACTGTCAACTTTTTCAATATAGTCTTCCACAGATAATGCTAAGAACTGCGTTTAGTTTTTAAACTTGACAGGCAATGTCGCCAGATTGTACCGATTTTCAAAATAAAATTTTAAACTAAATTAATTTAATTGCATTAAAATAATCGCAAAAACTACGGAAATAATTGTAAAATATACCATATAAGTTTTATTTTACACTAAAATTGGTTTTGTAGCCAAGTTTTGAAGATGTGAAATAGCCTTGGCTGATTCGAAACCTCCTTAGTCTGAAATGACGTACGACTTTTAAAACTAAACTCATAACTCCCGAGGGAGTTATAGATTTTCATACAGTTTTTCCTCCCGTGGGAGTTATAGATATTTGTAACCCACGGGGGGTAAATCGGCTCGAGTTGGTCTATAAGCGCGCGTGTTATAAGACCCTTTACGAGCAAGTGTGATGAAAAACAAATAATGTTTCAGTTCGCAGATATTTGACGCCCGAGCCGAAGGCAAGATAAATATGCGATCTGAGGCTTTCTTTATTACCTCCCGCGGTAAGTACAAAATTTTACGTGTCCCCTAGACCTGGTAGTGGGATTTTCCGCACGCGCAGCGTGCGGTAATTGCCGCTTTATAGCCAGGTGTGACGTAATAGTAAGTACATTACTTGCCTAAGGAGGTAAAACAAAGAATGTCTCAGATCGCAGGTATTTGACGCCCGAGCCGAAGGCAAGGGCGACAAATATGCTATCTGAGGCTTTCTTTATTACCGCCCATGCAGCAAGTACAAAATTTTACGTCTCCCCCAGGCCATGAAGTGGGATTTTCCGCACGCGTAGCGGGCGGTTATTGCCACTTTGTGGCCAGGTGTGACGTAAATATAATTATGACCGTATGTGACTATGTAGCAATAATGTAGGTGGGTGTTTATCTGAGTTATGTAGTCTGCCGTTACTACACCATAATTACGTCACGCAATCGCGCTACTGCGATTATCGGGTAAGCCAGTATGGGCTAACGGCAGGGGACTCAATTTACCAGGATTTAACTTATTATGTCCCCAAATTTAAGCACATTTCCACCATATTCGTAGCGTATGAGCGTACATTAAAATGGAGGTCGGTTTAGAAATTAACTTTTCTAAAATAGTTGGGTAACGGGACTGCTCAGTCGGCTTAGATAATTTCACTCGGTATAATTGAGTTGATGTTTAAATTAGAATTTAATGAATGTTATAATAACCTATTAATGAGTAATTGAAGGGATGTTTACATAAACAACATAACTGACTAAACTATTTGATTTGACACTACTGTCATTAAAAATGTTTCTCTATAAGTGTCAACCAGTCTAGTAGTAATATTGTTTTTGTAAATATCCCATCAATTATTAAAAGAACTTGAGACTAGACTACAGTTTTACGCTGTTATGAATAGAAATTGACCAAAACGTAATAAACAGTGATCGGCACCAACGGTGCAACAAGGGGTCAATGACTTCAATCATTATGCTAATGGAGATATGCTCTGGGCTTACGAGATTCGAGTTATTGAACGAGGTCAGTGTTTCTGGTTTTAGTAAGTACATGAAATAAATTTTAATTACTGTACAAAAAAATAAAAGCTGTCCCGGTGGACTTCAAATTTTTCAGATTTTTTAATAGTTATTAGGTAACAATCGGTTCACCCGTTCTCGAGTTATGTAACTAACCCGACTTTGTTTTATGTAGTATACATACTAGCTTTCCCGGCAAACTACGTTCCGCCCCAGAATTTTTAATTTTTTAGGTGTTTTAATAGTTACGTATTATTCGGGGCGGATATAAACCCAACAATTCCAAAATCATAGAAATCGGTCCACCCGTCTTGATTTATAAATGGTGTAACTAACGCGACTTTGTTTTATGTATGTAGATATAGATTTAAACGTCTATTTACAAATATATAACACTGAATAGTATTATTATTATTTTGAATAAGATCTCCGATTATAATCATGTCCATATTAAAATTTCCCGCGGTGTTGCACCGTCCGTGTCGATCACTGGTAATAAACTATTTTACTTGTAATACAACGAATAATATGGCCTTATTATTCATGGGTAACATAATATTTCACGTAATGAACAGCATCTCGCGCAAGCAGACTTATTCTGATTAAAGTTGAAATGTTGATATGTATTCGGATTGTTTATTTTAATCTTTAAGTTTTTGTGCAATCTGTTTAGCGTGGCTTCTGAAAATATAACCAACTTTTATAACAATGCCTATGTCAAATGATATTTATGACCGCTACACGTCCTGTCCATGAGTCTATAGTACATTACATAACTAGGGTGGTAATACAAAGAAAGGCCGAGATCGCAGAAGTTTGCGGCCCGAGCTGCAAGCGAGGGACGTAAATATGCGATCGAGGGCTTTATTTGTTACCTCTCGTGTTGTGTACATCATTTTATGTCTACACTTGGCCAGGCTTGTCTACATTTCATTAATAAACACACAGATACTTTATGTGTACGTATTAATCCTGCCTAGAGTAACTAAATGACGTAAGTAGGTAAGCATATTAATTTCAGAATAACATTAACAAGAAATATTACTTAAGTTCCCAAAAGAAGAAAATATCAATGTTAACAAAAGATTTCGAAGGAACGAATTACCTAAGTAGGTTCTTTCAGGTGTTTCAGAATTCTCACAAATTATTTTTTTATAAAATAATTGTAAGTTATTTACGCAAACTGTACCAATCGCACAAAGAGATTGAAAACATGAAAGCTTTTATACGCCTTTGAGGAGTAATATGTAGCTATTGTACATTCGCGCAAACACTTTATGAGTACATTATCAAACTCCAAGCAGCAGAGTCAGGGGGGAAATAACGAGCTTTTCGTTCTAAATATTCCCTAGTTGAGGTTGATTACAAACAAATGTAACTTTACCAAAGTTTCCAAGTAATTACTTACTTATTGAGATTTGCCAATACTAATTTAGGTAGTTAGTACTAAGTAGGTACTTAAGTTAACTTATAGCAGTAAGGTCAACCTAATATTATCATTTCTTTTGGTTCTAGAACCATTTTGCTGTGGCTATTTTAAAACCAAATTGCTAATAAAGTGGGTGCCTGCGTAGGTATAATGTTTAACCTGACATACCTACTTTAATTCTTATCGTTACGCATGAGTCATACTTTTATTTTTCAAAAAGCTACTGAAAATGGAATTGAATCTCCAAGGATACGCCCACGATTGGAACATTAAGAATTTTATTTGACATAGTTCCACACAATGGGTTAGTCAGCATCTCGCGTCCCACGCACGGGCCCGCTGGAACGTTGCCGAACTATCCGCCGAACTAAATTATTCGAAACAACACTGTTTGATCGACTCCGATTTCGTGTTGTCATCGCAATATTATATTTCAATATACACTCAGCAGCACATTTATCGGTATACTGATACATACATCAACATTATCACTAGCTTTTTCTCTCTTGAGTCTTGTAAATCGGTACCTACAGGTTTACCTGTTTAGGTACTGCACTACAACATTAAAACCCGTGAGAAAACGAACACAAGAATGGAAGTAGAACATACCATTTCAATTAAGTATATGTCTTTTACTAAAAATATTTGTCTTAAACACAACCTCTAGAGCTAGGTATAGACCTACCCATTAAAGCAACCCCCCGCCACCATTCAAGATTAAATAAGTGCATTATATTCACGATTTAACGCTGTAATACCTATTTGCATAATATTATTTTATATAGACTACAAAAACAGTAGGTATTCATTTCTCAAATTCTAAAATTATCTCATTCTAATTTTGAGGCAATTAAAAAGTTCGGGGGCTAAAGTGTAATTTTTTTGTTTTTAGGGCCACTTAAATCATCATCATCATCAACATCATTTCAGCCAAAAGACGTCCACTGCTGGACATAGGCCTTCCCCAAGGATCTCCACGATTGTCGGCTTTGTGCTGCTATTATCCAGCGGCTTCCCGCGGTTTTCACCACCACCGCCACTTAAATCATGTACAATAATTAAAAATAAACCTCGTATGCCGGTTACCTACGTTACGTATAGTTAGCACGGACTGGCATTTCTTGTGTTAACGCGGTTGTAATAGCAGAATAAAATAGGGACCATTACGACGTCAATTAATAGTATTTTATGCAACAGTTGTATAAGTAGGGTCAAAATACGCGAATGGCGTGAGTTGCGATACGAGCCGCGAGTATCGCAAATAGAGACGCCATGAGCGTTTTTTGTCTGAATTATACAACGTTGTAAAACGCCCAGAAGGATTAATTCGAAGGAAACTCCACTTGGCACGACAACACTATCTATAATAATTATAATGCAAGAACATAAGAGATTTTATTTAAAGCTGAACCGGGATTCGTTCGAAGGAAACTCCACTTGGCACGACAACACTTTATTTATATTAATTATAGTGCAAAAACATATGAGATTTTATTTAAAGCTGAACCGTCACTTTATAGTGCGCCGAGTTACGGACATGCTTCTATGGGAAAAGTTCACATCCGGATACCAGCACCAAATTTTAGTATGTTGTTAGGCATGGTCTCTGGACCCCAAAACTGCCGGGAGACAGTCTCTGAAAGGTCAAGGTCACCGAATATAACGTCATTCATCTAGCCGCTCCCGCGTTCTTAAGAATGTTTAATTGTGACAAAACTACACATCTCACATCCACATAAGTGATATCAAATGAAAGGTAATTAAATATGCTATAAATGACTTTTACATTTGAATTTAATAAATGTTATACTTTAGGAATTATTCACACAATAATTTTAATATCGTAAAAAGCAATACGGAAATTCAAGTTTGACAGCAAAACTAAAAACATTTAAGTTATGCAAATGTACTACAAAAACAAAAGCAATTTATTAAGCTTCATAACACAGTTTAAATCTTGAAAATCTGTCAATAAATATAGAAGCTATAGCTCAAAAACCTTGAGCGCGCGAAAAATCTCCCGTAGTGCGCCGAGTTATGGAAAAAAAAATTACTTCCGGATACCAGCACCAAATTTTAGTATGTTATTAGGCATGGTCTCTGGACCCCAAAACTGCCGGGAGACAGTCTCTGAAAGGTCAAGGTCACCGAATATGACGTCATTCATCTAGCCGCTCCTGTGTTTAATTGTGACAAAACTACACATCTCACATTCACTTAAGAGATATCAAATGAAAGGTAATTAGATGTACTATAAATGACCTTCACATTTGATTTTAATAAATGTCATACTTTAGGAATTATTCACACAATCATTTCAATGTCAAAAGAAAAATACGGAAATTCAGGTTTTACTGCAAAACTAAAAACATTAAGTTATGCAAATGTACTACAAAAATATAAACAATTTACTAGGCTTCATAACATAGTTTAAATCTTGAAAATTTGTCAATTAATATAGAAGCTATAGCTCAAAAACCTTGAGCGCGCGAAATACTCCCGTAGTGCCCCGAGTTATGGAAAAAAAAAATATTTCCGGATACCAGCACCAAATTTTAGTATGATATTAGACATATACTCTGGACTCCAAAACTGCCGGGAGACAGTCTCTGAAAGGTCAAGGTCACCGAATATGAAGTCATTCATCTAGCCGCTCCCGCGTTCTTAAGAATGTTTAACTGTGACAAAACTACACATCTCACATCCACATAAGAGATATCAAATGAAAGGTAATTAAATGTACTATAATTGCTTTTGTTTTGTGTAGTACATTTTCATAACTTAGTGTTTTTAGTTTTGCTGTAAAACCTTAATTTCCGTATTTTTTTTGACATTGAAATTATTGTGTGAATAATTTCTGAAGTATAACATTTATTAAATTTAAAAGCAACTACAATAAAAACTAAACAAACTAAAATTGAAAGTGAAATTAAAAGTGAAAGTCATTTATAGCACATTTAATTACTTTTAATTTGATATCACTTATGTGGATGTGAGATGTGTAGTTTTGTCACAATTAAACATTCTTAAGAACGCGGGAGCGGCTAGATGAATGACTTCATATTCGGTGACCTTGACCTTTCAGAGACTGTCTCCCGGCAGTTTTGGGGTCCAGAGACCATGCCTAATAACATACTAAAATTTGGTGCTGGTATCCGGAAGTATTTTTTTTTCCATAACTCGGGGCACTACGGGAGTATTTCGCGCGCTCAAGGTTTTTGAGCTATAGCTTCCATATTTATTGACAGATTTACAAGATTTAAACTATGTTATGAAGCCTAGTAAATTATTTATATTTTTGTAGTACATTTGCATAACTTAATGTTTTTAGTTTTGCAGTAAAACCTGAATTTCCGTATTTTTCTTTTGACATTGAAATGATTGTGTGAATAATTCCTAAAGTATAACATTTAATAAAATCAAATGTTAAGGTCATTTATAGTACATCTAATTTCCTTTCATTTGATATCTCTTAAGTGAATGTGAGATGTGTAGTTTTGTCACAATTAAACACGGGAGCGGATAGATGAATGACGTCATATTCGGTGACCTTGACCTTTCAGAGACTGTCTCCCGGCAGTTTTGGGGTCCAGAGACCATGCCTAATAACATACTAAAATTTGGTGCTGGTATCCGGAAGTAATTTTTTTTTCCATAACTCGGCGCACTACGGGAGATTTTTCGCGCGCTCAAGGTTTTTGAGCTATAGCTTCTATATTTATTGACAGATTTTCAAGATTTAAACTGGGTTATGAAGCTTAATAAATTGCTTTTGTTTTTGTAGTACATTTGCATAGCTTAAATGTTTTTAGTTTTGCTGTAAAACTTGAATTTCCGTATTGCTTTTTACGATATTAAAATTATTGTGTGAATAATTCCTAAAGTATAACATTTATTAAATTCAAATGTAAAAGTCATTTATAGCATATTTAATTACCTTTCATTTGATATCACTTATGTGGATGTGAGATGTGTAGTTTTGTCACAATTAAACATTCTTAAGAACGCGGGAGCGGCTAGATGAATGACGTCATATTCGGTGACCTTGACCTTTCAGAGACTGTCTCCCGGCAGTTTTGGGGTCCAGAGACCATGCCTAATAACATACTAAAATTTGGTGCTGGTATCCGGATGTGAACTTTTTTTCCGTAACTCGGGGCACTATTATGGGGATTCCAATCATCAACTTGACAATTTATTATTCGAAATTCGAATGCCCGACAGAACGAGTATAAGTATTCTGCGACGCCGAATACACACGATCGGATTCGTTCGGAAACCCATAATAGATGTTCACTTAAGCAACACATAAACGACGCGCCAATAACGTTCCGTTACAGTCGGCCATCCGTCACAGGCGTGTCCTCACGTTGAAGAGTTCAACACACACGTACACAACTGCATCAACTAGGCACAAGTGAAAAGATTATTATTCTTGCATTTATGGTTAAGCGTTAGCGGCTACTTTCTTCACCGATAATGCCGTAACCGCGATGTATCCGCAGTCGTGTGCCCTGTGCAGATACACCCCTTACCATATCCATATAAACTACGGTTAAGCATTATGTGGTTACTTCCTTCACCCCTACTGCATTAACCGCAATGTGTCGACACTCATGGGCGGCGAATCATTGCCATTCGTGCCCTGTGCAGACATACCTACCTATCTTCAATTATCTTCCGTTGTCATTCTCAACATCTCTGTTATTAAAAGTGAATAAAATCCGCCAACTTGTTTATTTTCACGAACTTCATACCCAGTGCCACTCGCGCCATCAATACGAATCTAATGATGTATCATTTATCAAAATCGGTTGTGCCGTTGAGTAGTTACGAGCGGACATAGGAACGGACATACATACATACAGGTCAAACACATGACCCTCCTTTGGGCTTCGCCGCAGTCGGGTACAAATTAGATTTTTAGACTTTCCCAAAAACGTGTTGAAACGCTTCATGCTGAAGCCCATTGTAACGTGACGTCACGAGACATACGTTGTTTGGGGAAATCAAGAACTTTGTTCTGCAACTATGTTAAAACTTGCGTTTAGGGCTCGTCCAGAAATCACGTGATCAAATTTGGCCTATTTTTGACCCTCTCCCCCTTGGTGATATTTGGTGATTGTATCGCTATTGTAAAATCCAAGATCACGTGTAATTTTTTGTAAGTATTATGAGCCAGGTACCATTAGACGCTGAGCAAGTCGTATTACACAAATAATAATAACAAACAATTAAATTCCTACGGTTTTTAAGAAAAACAAAACTTTCCGAACTAAATTCATTGATGCCAACATAAAAAAACTATTTTTAATTTAAGTATATTTTAAATTAAAAAAAAAAGTTTACCATAGACACATACGGTCAGTCAAACGTCATATTTGCCTTGTTTCCAGGTTATGATTAATTTTGTATTTTATAATTTAAAACCTCGTCGTAGAAAAAGTATTGTATGCAACGTTGTATAATTAAGTCAAAAAACGCTCATTGCGTGTCTATTTGCGATACTTGCCGCATTCGCGGTCGTATCGCAACTCACGCAATTCGCATTTTTTGAACCCACTTATACAACTGTTGCATAAAATACTATTATCATATTTTGACTGAAACTAGCTTATTTATCTACAAAAATGACAACCTTTTTTTGGACCAAAACCTCTTTTTGGAGATTTCAAAAAAAAGTGTAATATGCAAAACACTAGTGCGGTAATGTAAAGTAAAAAACACTAGTGCGTAATAAACCGCATTCCGGTTATAAGAAGAAAGAAATTATAGCCACTTTACGAGCAAGTGTGTTGAAAATGATATTTGGGTTAAAACGCTTAGAAAATATTGTTGAGTAATTTCGATGTTTTTGGCTTTCCCGTTGTGTAAAAAAATTACACTTGATGCCTTCTCGGAGGACCACCCTCCCCCATTGTGATCATTCGTGATATTTTTCTGACCCCTCCCCATAGACGATCACATGATTTCTGGAAGAGCCCTTATCGTAAAGGTTTCATAACGAAAGTTACCATAAATTTTATGGGTTATTTAATGGTATTAATAGATTTTAATATTTTTATACTTTTAAAATGGATTTTCCCACCCAACTTTGCAGGCTCATAAAAAAAGTTACACGTTAGGTATCAGAATCAAAACCTTAACATATTTCTTTATTTTGCTTAGGTATTTTAACAGGATCTTATACAGGGTGGGAGGGACTATACCGTAATACTCATACTCTAGCCATGAATTCCTGGTGGTGTGACGAGTAAATAATGTTATATTAACATGGGTCGAATATTGTCATTTTACATTAATAGTCTTATGGAACAACATAAAAAAAAAGCTAAAATGGAAACGAAAGGTCAGTTTTTTGGCCTCGTAGTCGTTTACCATCAAATACTGTGAAGGTTAATTGCTGTCTAGTTAAAGGATTTTAAAAAATTAGTAAAACGTCACATTTATTAGGAGTTTTCATTTAAAAAATAATGAATATCTCTGAAAGTAAGCGTTTTTCGACTATACATCGCATAACTTTTTTCATAACTCCCAATAGTTGTTAGAATATATAGTTAAAGTTTGTCGGGTTACTCGTACCCACGGTGTATAATTTTTACAAATTTCCGTTACAGTCAAGTACACAATTACAGTAGGTATGCAATATGCATGAAAAAATTAGAAATTCACGGGGACGAAGTCTTATTTAAATAAAGTGGCGTTTATGCAATCGTCAAAAATTTGACAAAAGTCCATATGTTGCATTTCTTCAGGACTTTTACGCAAACGTATACCTATATCCCATTATTCTTACGCTATTGTGTAGGTGCTCATCAGCTTCCAAATAAAAACTAATTGATTGCGCAAAATAACGCTTGATGTATTATGAACGCGCTGTGGTGATTAATGGCTTCATTATAGCGAAAACATTTAGTAGGTATACGATAACTGAGTTATAGAGGATACAATACACCTACCTACGGGTTTGGAAGACGCCCAAACTCCCACGCTCGCGTCAAATGGCGGATAGCTCGAGCATAGAAACCTCTCAAGAATAACAGCGCTTATTTTATTATTTAAATGTTATTTATATATTATATGATAAGTAAAATTTCATTGGTTAGGGATAAATATTGAGTTAGACACATAAGAAAGTTGGGTTGTCAATGGAATCAGTATAGGATTATTGTTTCACGCTGGCAGGACTGACTCACTCCGCGATCCGGTTGCGCGGTAAATCTTGCCGCTTGGAAGCGGAAAAAAGAGCACGCCTTATGTGATAGAGTTCTATAGCTACCCCGCGTGTCCCAGGTTCGGGTCGGTTCTGACGGTAGGTACTAAAGAAGTTCGTTGTTGTTCAATGGTAGTAAAATAATGTCCAAAGGTTAAATGTACTCAACTAAACCTACACAAGAGCAGATATAAATCGCAGGCTGTTTTAGCTCAAAGGGCACAGAAAAGGCGATTTCTCAGGTAATTAAGTTGCTCTCGTACAAGTATAAGGCTATAACCGTTTTATATCCTGTTGAGGTAATAATTTTCTCTAACAGCAACCTGTCTACGTCTATTGGGGTTTCATTAGTTAATAATGCAAGGCCGATTTTCCAAAACATCGTAAATGTTTTCACACTTTAGATCATGTCAATTTATTATCTGGTCGTATTTACACCGCTTTTGGTAATAAAGTAATGCTGTGCGTAGAGGCCAGTTAAACCGAACCACTCGTGTGACCACTGATTAATTATTGGGTAAATACATGTGTGGTTTAACTCGACTACGACTAGCAATAATATAAGTTCTTCATTATTATAAAAAAGTACTGCTACAGTCAATTTTACACTAAAGAGCGGTAGAAACGGCGGGTTGCTGGGGGCAGGACGCGAGACGGCTTGTGCAGGACATAGGCCGTCGACTTAGGCAGAGGGGTGAAGATCCCCGCTAGAGATGGGTCGTGGGTATTTACCCAATCTACCCACCCAGGTAAATACCCATTTACCGGGTATTTACCCGTATCTACCCAAATGGACGGGTAGATATTTTTCAAATTAAGTATAAATGTTTAGATTTGTAAAAAAAGTGTACAATCAGAGTAATTATATGTGTAATTCTGGGCATAAAATCTACAAAACCAACAGATATAATTTAGCTATTTTTCATATTTATCAAAGGCATTCGCCCTATTGAGTGTCAATAACTACATGGAGTTAGAGGTATTACCTACCTGTTAAATATACAAGTACTCGTTTCTATACAAGGTATAAGAATTTGGCTAATTAGTTTTGGTTTAATAATCAGAAACAATAAAATACTGATTTTAATGCAAATATACTGACTCTATTAATAATAATCAACGAAATAGTAAATAGACAATCCGAAATTATCGAGAATCAACATACATTTAAAAAGATGGTTTAAGTTGATTGGAAAAAGTTAGTTTTACATACGAACACAAAGAGGGTCATCATTTGCTTCCGCGACATAAGTCGTGGTTGCAATGTGTTTCGTTTTATAGCTTGATACATTTATCTACGCGAAATGACATCTCAAAAAAAACAGAATTAACGTGAAACCAACCCTGATGGGGGACGAAATAGCTACGGCCACATAGGGATGTCCACAAGGTGGAGTGCTATCACCTACTCTTTGGGGCGATATTTTGGCTTAATTACTGGAGAAATTTAACATTAAGCCCACCGACACGGTAGGGTATGTTGATGATTTAGTGACTTGTAAATGGGAAGTTCCCCAGCACGGTATAAGGAATCATGAATGAAGCACTGATGAATGTGATGAGATGGTGCAATAGTCATCAGCTCTTCTTCAACCTGGTCAAAACGGTGATAGTACCATTTACTAGAAAGAGCACTCAAGGACACGCAGAAATTCAGATATTTAGGAGGTACATTCATTGGGCTTGAACCATGTGTGGGACTCTCACAGGGAACCATATAACAACAGCCATCAAGGACCACGCCAAGAACCAACACTAACAAGAGTGGAAGGGCACCTCGGGCCTGAGGCAATCGAAGCTATTTATGGAAAGTGTCAACACCGCTGGATCAAGAAACTAAGGAAGCACAGCAGAATCTCAGAATCATAACTGGGGTGTTTACAGGTCACTTCGGGGTTAAAGGACTCCTGACTCCTGACCACGTTGGGACTATCGGACTTCGCTGACTGTAGAATGTGTGACGAGGAAACAGAGACAATTAAACACATACTGTGCGAATGTCACGCCCTCGCTAGACATATTCGGCTATAAAATAAAACAATTCAAACATAATTAATACCGTGAAAGCAAACGATGACCCTCTTTATGTTTGTATGGAAAACCGGCTGACTCAGATTACTTTATTTTTATATTTCTCATCACCTGATTCAATAATGCATTGGTAAAATTTTATGTCATTAACAGCAAAGAGTTGTAACTTTTTTGCCACAATTTATAACAATCAAACAGTTTAGAAACACAAGCAATATGGCGTTAATAGGCTTAAATGATTAATACTTAAGCTCTTAATTCACTTAATTTAGAAATAAAGATAAATACCCGCGTATCTACCCATGGGTAGGTAAATATCGGGTATTTACCGGGTAAATACCCAGCTTTGGGTATTTACCCGGGTAGTTACCCATCCCTAATCCCCGCTCCGAATCGTTTCTGAGGCAAAGGCTTTCCTTGGCGATCCAGCAGCGCGGAAATGCCGCAAGTGTTATGGGCACCTTTGCGCCAGAAACGACTAGGAGCGTGGGTTTATTTGACTGAATTTCTTTAGTTCTTCATTTGTATTTTTACTATAGGTGAATTGTGATATCGTCATTACTTTAAAAAAACACGTATCTGACACCGACTCCAGGCAAAAAGGCAGTAAGTGTATACGACGTTCGTATGTAACTTTTGACGTTTTTCTCTACGACGTTTTTAGATTCGAGTTTTTTCAAAGTAGTGTCGATATGCAATTTGTGTGAATTTATCTATAGAATATTAATAACGCTATACAAATTCAATTTAAATGAAATCATACGGAAATGTACTACATATGAGCGTGTGTGAATTTTGTCGATAAATATTTCAATGTGCTTATAATTTTATGTACAATGTCTACCAATAATCTTTAGTAGGTAACTCTTAACATAGGTATACATATATTTCTAAATGTCCAACGAGCCATTTTATACTTTATTAGATTGTCTTTTCACCAAGGCCAACATTTCTTAATTGACTTCAGTTTGGGGCATTTAGGAAGCATCTTCTACTTTGGTCCTGTTACCTTTTTGATTGAAAATTTCCTCCCATAGAAAAAACACTTTTAGTGCTTCCAAGCATTTTGCCTTGACACAAATATTATCGCAGTAGGCACTCTATTATAATTTGTCCATATTAAGAGAAATATATATTTCACAGAAATATATTCCAGGTTGTGCATTTGTCATTCTTTGGTACATATTTAAAAAAATCGAAGTATGTATGTTCTAGGGATGTCATACTGATCAGTCGAGGCAAGTACGCTGATGGGGTAAGGTTCTGTTATAAGGTATTATACTACAAACGACATCTTACAACCACGAAACGGAGTGGTTGTAAGATGTCGTTTGTAGTAGTGGAAACTCGATACGTCGAACCTCGATAAGACGAAATTGTCTAATACCACGAAATGAAATCCCGTTCCCTTCCCTTCGAGCCCCAAAACCTCCATAACTCTAAATATTAAACCTCCATAAGTCGAAGTTACCTACCAATGACTCCCTACAAGATGTTTTAGTACATTTTTTACCTCTACAACACAAAATAGATGAACTTTACCTCTATATCTCGAAGAACCCGTTCTTTTGTTTTATCACCTCTGTATCTCAGAAGTTTGTGAATATATTACCTCTGTAACTTGAAGAAAACTTATGGCAGGTAGGTCATACGTATCTAGTCTATTGGAAATTTTACCTCTATAACTCGAATATTTATTAATATTACCTCTATAACTCGAATATTTATTAATATTTCCTCTATAACTCGAATATTTATTAATATTACCTCTATAACTCGAAGTATAAAGTACAAAACTCTTAACCTCTATAAGTCGAACATAGACCCATGAAAACCTCTGTAAGTCAAAGACCTCTATAAGTCGAAACCTCGTTAGCACATTTTTTTAAGCGTTTCCCTTGAGTTTCGTCTTAGCGAGGTTTCACTGTATAATATCTATTCTGTACTTTTCGATATTTTGACCTTATTTGCTCGGAAAAAATATTTACACAGCATATTTGAAGCTCGCACGGGAAAACTCAGAATTGTCGCTAGCCAACCGAAAAATGGCACGATTCCGGCGGGCGGATTTTCATCGGCTGTTGTCGCCTTAGGCAAATTGTGAAAAATGGCCCCCTTCATTTGCCGCTCTGTCCTCATAATACGAGTTATTCTTAATGATATTACTTACCGTTATATTTATTATGCCACACCTGGCCATAAAGTGACTTTTTCCGTACGCTGCTTTATGGTCAAGTGTAGACATAAAATGATGTACACAACACGGGAGGTAATAAAGAAAGCCCTCGATCGCATATTTACATCCCTCGCTTGCAGCTCGGGCCGCAAACTTCTGCGATCTCAGCCTTTCTTTGTATTACCACCCTAGTTGTGTAATATACTATAGTATCTTCCTCATCCAAGGGCAACTTGCTGGATAGGAAAACATTTCGCAAGCATCGAAATATTACAAGTATGTAAGGGTAACTGACGCTTAAAATAGGCTTCACGGACTACGTGTCAACGGGAGCTCTTACTTAGTGCTGAAGAAAAAACTATCTCGTCTAATGAATTTCTCATGTTAGTATGTTTGTAACCAATTACAGATTTTTATATTTTAAACGATATGCAATCTATCCAAAAATCTCGCCTACTTAATATTTGTCATGCATGACTTAGACTCAAAACTTCAGTTGTTTGTCAACACCACTTGATTCATAAGGCGTATTGATTATAAAATTTCGTCCCATGCATTATATTTCGATATTCGGAAGTGGGGCAGCTAAGCTCGACCTATAGGTAGTACGAGTACTATAGGTATCTCCGGCAACTACATCTAGTTTAAATCCCTCTCGAAATAGCAACGCATATAAACGGGTAAGTGCTGCCTTGTAAGTGTGTCAGAAGAGTTGATTCAGTGGGTGGGCGCCCGCTGGTATTCTCGAAATTAAATGCACCGTTAAGTACCTGCATAGTAATTCAAAACTTCGCGTTAATTTCGTCCCAAATATAATTTGATCCATCAGTGGGGGGTCAAAATATGTCGGTAAGTCATACCGTTTTTAAATATTCATAATCTTAATTTAATCACCAACCAGTATGAATGCGCTGTCATAATTTCAACACTGTCATAGTTTTTTTTTTTTTAATCTTTATTTTTAGGGAGCTTTTGTCAGACTGACTATGTGACTATGCCAGCCCCGTTAAGCCTCTACCGTACAATCTTCAAAGAAAAATACAATAAAAAAACCTACATAAATACCTACCTAGAAAAAAACAAAAAGGTTACAAAATTTATACATTATGTTTTAAAAAAAACCGTATACAAACTTGGCGACCTTTGAGGACATTAACTTCTGACTAACTCAAAATAAAAGTGTGTTTTAAAATGCTCATCAACTCAATATTAATTTATTTTGTATGTAAAGCAAAAAAAAATTTTTCTAGTTTAACAAAAAGCGATAGGTATACCTACCAGGTAGCTTTTGTTGCCGTACGGTACGAAGCAACGTGTCGAATTTAACGGAAATAAAAAAAGTACTGTGTATAAACACTTTGTTGTACAGGTCGATTCATAAAAGCTGACGCGGATTTTGTATGCAACGAGTGCTTATTTCATATGAAATCCGCCCCAGGTCTTATGAATAGACCTTCACACGAATTATAATGAAATGCATTTTCACAGGAAAAGCATTTACAAAGACGAACGTATACCTGTTAGGAATCTCTTCTAGTCAACTTTTGAGTAAATGAGCGACAAATACGAATGCAAACTACATCTGGCGTGAGATGAGACTGAGGGAAATGTTCTGAATCACTCTCCTAGGCGGTGAGCGTGTAACCTTTTACCTTTATCTAGGACAATCCTTTAGCATTTCAGAGCCATAACAAGATGATGCACAATGCATAGATAGTGCAACATTCAACTGGAATGCAAAGTTAAGATTGGAAAACTATCGTCGAACGTATTGTATTTTGTCTCCGTGATTATCACTCATTGTAATAAAACGGTAATTTTGACAGAGAAAAATGATGTTTTCTCAGTTTAGCCGCGAAAACGCTGAAAAGGGTTACGAAACGTACAATAATAGTACATTACACAACTAGGGTGGTAAAACAAACTTCCCGTGTTGTGTACATCATTTTATGTCTACACTTGGCCAGAAAGCGGCTTTTTCCGTACGCGTAGCGTGCGGTAAAAGCCACTTTATGGCCAGGAGTGGCATTAATTACTTTAATCCGTTATAGTTGTTTTATCATAAGAGTTTCTTTTGAGTATATATATTATTATTGTTGCATAACTTTTTGTTATTGGGCGTAATATTTAGCGTTTTCTTTTCGTAATTGTCATCTCAGCAAGCAAATTGTTCAAAAAGTTGTATTAACATTTTATGCAGCCGAAAAACAGTTCTAATGTTGAATCTAGATTAATCGAAGACTTTACGACTGCGCGACAAAAACACTCGAAGAATCGCCCTCTCAAAAAAATTTAGAAGTCAAAAAATACATATAAAGTAAAATAATATAATTATAATGTTCCCTTTATAGTGTAGTTCACAGAAATAGCATATTAACTCAGAGAGTCTACCTACGTAGTATTATGTTAATTAGACTGCCAACGTAGTGTAATTTTAATTAAGTATCAGTAAGTAACCAATGGGTATGTGAAGTGCTAAAGCCCAAAATATTAATTAAAATGCAAAACATGTGTATAGATATTTGCATGATCCGATATTTTTGAAACAACTGCATCCTAACATATATGTAATGGTTATTGTAATGACACATACCTACCAGTGGCGTGGCGTAAAAGATATCCTTGGGCAAGCCGGTGCAGACTTGGCGTACATTTTCCTTAAGAGCTGTAGAATAAGGTGCTTAAATGCCTGATATTAGGCAAGTCGGTAGGAATCGAGTTCTTTAGACGCCACGCTAATGATACCAACACATATATACTATGCTGAAATAGAGTATTATAATTTCAACCTTGCTACTGCTGAACATAGGACTCCCCCAAAGACTTCCACAATGAACGGTCGCACGCCTCCTGTCGAAATAGGGTAATTTCCTGTAATAAAAGGTTAAAACTAAAGTAAACAAAATAAAACTATCAAAAGAAAACCGTTTCTAACAGGTCCGATTAACTATTGAAATAGTACTTAATTAAATCATTGGTAGTAACTAAGTATATGCTCAAAAATGTGAATAGGCCATGAAATACATAGCTATCGTACAACTAAACTTCGTTTGGATGGATGATTAGAACCAGCCAAACACATTAACACATTCAGTGACAAGCTCCCACAATTTAATACAAAATGAACCCGATACTCGCACTTATAGGTACGTTATTGGCACTCAATGTGTTAATGCATTTTAAACTTTAGAAGCGACTTTTTCCTTTTACGAGCATTCAATAAATTTACCTCAATTAGTCCTATCACTTGGCTGTTGTCTGATAAACAAAAATATCTCTTTAAAAGGCTATTTAATTAAGCATTATATTTGGAAACAATCGTATTTGTGCGTGTTTCCTCGTAACACTAACGATAGGTTCATGTTAATTCCCAATGCGTAGCACAGCGCATGTACACGACACGAGTAATGTCTCGATCACCTAAGCGTGACGGCAAAACGAGCTAATACAGCCCCTGAGGAGACGTCACGGTCTCCATTATTATTTTAACAGCAAAGGCTTACACGTAATGAGGTTTTCTTTTAAACACCTTATTACGTTATTTTTTTTATTCTATTAATGTACTTAATTTTAAGGGCTGAGAACACATGTTAGATAATAATTGGATCCGATCCGACTATAGTCAAAATCCTACCACGGTCAGGAAAACAGTAAAAATAATGGACGCTTTACAGGATGGTGATAAAAAAGGCTCATCGTGCTTTTCATTACCCTTGCCATCGACTTACTTGACTTAGGTATGTTTGATCTGCGAGATTGATCATTTGACACTAAGAATTATCTTTGATGTAGGTAGTTTTTTTTTTCTAGAAATAGGGACCGGACAACACAATGCAAATGACATAAGGAACAGGAGTAACCGAGGAATGGAGTAGACATCATGTTACATTTCTTATGAAATCGATAAATTTATCGATGTTGTCGTAGATAAAATATTTATAAAATTATTTTATCGTTATCAATGGTGATAAATTTCGTCTGTAATAAGTGCGTATAAACTTTCATTGGATATATATTGGACTGGATACATTTTATCACACCCAATGCGAATTTGTGATTTTCAGATTGCATTTTTAACGCAATGACTACAATACGACTGATGTTCATCTCACCTACTTCGTTATACACCGTTGTATAAACCCAATGCAACGCGGAAATAGTACCTACCTTAAATTTAGTATAATCGTGCTAATATAGGTATTATCTCTCTCTTATTGTATTGTAGTCAGTAGCATAAAAACATGTGGTCTCAGTATTATGGATCGCATTGAGTGCGATAAAATACATCCACGTAGCAATAAAAGTGTATACCCACTTTTTATAGACGAAATGTATCTTCATTGATAACGCTAAAACATTTATTTAAAAAAATTATATACGACGACATCGAAAAATTAATCGACTGCATAAAAAATGTAACACTGGTGTCGACTCCATTACTCGCTTACTCCTGTTCATTATGTCTTATGTCATTTGCATCCTGTTGTCCGGTCCCTAATGATAAAGCATCCGTCACTCTCACACACTATTTGTCAGAACGTGACACGTGAACGCAACGTTAACGTGTTTATCACGCGACAAAGCGTAGCAACACGCCTACTGAAAATTTTACTACATAGTTATTGCAAACACATAATATTAATTTTAAACCATAAATTAAAGTCATGTTAGCACAGATTGCTACGTGTTAGTATTAGTTCCGGGACACTGATACAATTGTCTACGGGATTGGTTCATGTTAACGTCCCACTGACATGCGAATTATATTGCAGCACAAATGAGTAGGCAGGTGTTTAATTTAATACAACGTCTGGATTGTTTAAGAGGGTTCACACATCGGCGACTCAGTTGTGCGATTGTCGCGTTGTAGCCACGGGCACTTTTCGGCACTGCTGTTGCGATTGGCACTGTGTGTACAAATGGCGGGCTCAATATCTATAAAGACGGTCTTACAGCATACATTACATTATCAGTCTATAAACGTCCCACTGCTGAGCATCAGTAGAAAATTACAATGATAATTTCGACATAAATTCGGATTTAAAGATGGCAACCACAACTATTTCATTCAAGGTGGCGCTATTCTGTTAAGTCCCCATTTTTAGGGTTCCGTACCCAAAGGGTGCTTACGGAACCCTATTACTAAACCCCGCTGTATGTCTGTCCGTGAGTCACAGGGCTGTATCTTTTGAACCGTAAGAGGTAGAGACTTGAAACTTTCACAGAACTAATGTATATTTTTGTTGCCACTATAAGAAAAAAAAAAGTAAAAGCCCGGGGTCCCCATACATAAAACATGCTATTTGGCGTCTTTTTTCTAGACGGTCGTACGGAACCCTTCGTGGGCGAATCCGACGCACACTTGGCCAGTTGTTTTGTACTTCCCTCTTTGCACACAGAGATCGAAAGAGATGTCAACAGCAAATAGAGACTCGATTTTCGCTCCCGTCCCTTCTGCGCTACCTTAAAAGTAAGCGGTAGCCAGTGGGACTGCCACTCCTTTCAGTCGCGCGGCTAAGTCGAAAATGTAAAAACAGACTAATGTTTTCCCCGAAGCCCGTACAAGAGATCTCATTTCAGGCCTCCCACGCTATCTAATAAAGGTTTCGTTAGCAAATTTTACTTAAAACAGTGTAATTTTTTTGCTCTTATTTGAATACTTCTAAGCTTGTTCTTGTTCCTGAAATTTAGTTAATTATTTAGGCACACGATTCTAAATGTATAATGATGTAATTTGCATTATAATTTGGCAAAGAATTTTTGGAAGAAGTATGTAAATGTACACTCACGGACAATGGATTCGGGTAATTTTCTATATTTTTTTTTATATTTGTATATAAGATGAGTACCTACATATAGTACGTGTTTCGCAGCATTGCAGCAATGATTTGCTAGCATTTAATGATTGACTAGCATTGATTATTTATAATTTAATCACATAGTAAATAATTTTGTCCCAGCTAATTACCTAATTCCATTAAGTAACGCAGTCCAGCCAAGCGTGACACACACCACTAAACAACAGTTTATGCATATATATTTGCTTAATCTATTTGTGAACATTGTATTGCTATTTATTTGATTGTTATTAATAATATTCATTTAGACAATCATATAATGCGGATTCATATAAGTTGACATGTATAATTTATCATGAAACATAGTATTATGAAATAAATAACTCTAAATCTAATCTAAGTATGCAATTTCATGTACCAAAAGCTATTCAAAACTATCTTAAAATAAATAATTACCATAGAGTATTAAAAATTGGTTACAAGGGTCATTTAAAAAAAACATGGCTTTATTAAAAAAAATATTAATCTTGCTGCAGCTAACGAAAGTTAACCATATAAACTGTAGGGTAACTTTCGTTACAAAAAAGAACATGAATAACATTTTGTTAAATTAATCACTTTACGTCATGTTTTTTTTTAAAGATCCATAAAGCTTGTTACTATGCCCAGGGTGGTGAGGATGGGGTCCTCTATTCAACACATGTGCAAAGTCATATCCCGCCATTGCTTGTAATGCTCTAGCCTCCTCTTAGAGCCATATCACAGTTGCGATTTGCGAGCGAGCTAGGGTTGCCAGATGGTCGGGAATTGGCGGGATTCTCCCGATTTTTTGTATGTTCTCCCGACTCCCGACAAAGAAGAAACTCTCCCGACAAACGACTTCATTTTAAAAGTTAGTCTGATCTACTCAAGGTGGTACGGCCAGTCAAAATTTCTGCTGATTCAGGCTATAAAAAAAAGCTCGCGCGTCGAGCGCGCGGGGCATCTCCCGACCAAAGTCTCAAAATCCCGCCATATTGTGTCCTGCTCCCGATAATACGGTAATTCCATCTGGCAACCCTAGAGCGAGCTGCAGGCGAGTTAGGAGCGAAGTTCCATACAATTGTAGCTCGCGGCGAACACGCCGCGAGTGCGCCGCGACTGGTTTTGTATGAAAACTTGCCCGCAGCTCCCTCGTAAATCGCACGTGTGAAAAGGCCCTTAAGCATCACCAAATATCACCGAAACATATCATTACATCAAGTCCTTGTACGCGATTGAGGCCCTGGATTACCCATGCACGTTGCCTTATGTGTAAATTCCGTTCAAAAGTCCGATTTAAAATAGGTTAATGGCTTTGTTTTTACTGCGCTCGCTTTTAAATCAAAATATGAGCTCACTTGCGTTATTTTTATAACGCAGTGTAGGTACCTCTCTTTATTTACTTTATTTGTGATAATATAATTTTATTAAAAGATTCTGAACGTTTATATAGGTACCTATCTTAATTAATTCACATCAATTTAAATGTATACTGATTATTAACGTTCATATGAGGACCAAGAAAAGGTTAATTCCAACCTGCGAGTGGGCATTTTATTTAGACAGCTCCTTGAAAATAACTTAAAAAAATTAAAAAATTAAAATTATTTATTTTCAGATTCCATAAATCCATAGATTCTGCCGCCATAACGGAAAAGGGCACATTTAAAAAAAAATTTCGACACCAAGATTTTTACATATTCGGAATCAGTAAATTTCGCTGTTTCCGAATATCTATATAACTCAGTGTAGAAAAAAAGTTAGTTGAGCCCTTCTGCGTTATGGCGGCAGGATTGTTACAAAACACATATTAAAAGGTTAAATACACACAGATAAAACATAAACTACTTATTTTTAGGTCGTAAGACATGAAGGTCGGTGTATCGGTGGAGAATATCCGAGTCCCACTTTATCTCTCTGCTATCATTCTCAGGATGCTATTTGAGCTCCCCCTCATCTACATCACCACAGATGCCGTAAAGGTTAAAAATAATAAGTAAATAGCGCTTCGAAAGTCGAAAAAGTTATCTCACGTCAGGGAGGAACTCCTGTTCAAAATTTCGCGCTTCTACTACGATCGGCTTAGGTTAGGTTGCGCGTTGTTTGTCAGTCAATGTACAGAATTTTAATGAGCAGGGACCGTAAACAGGAGTTAAGTACTTTGAACCACGGGGTAACAATGATCATTAATTTTTAACCTACAAGTTGTTTCTAAGAGAGTTTGTAACATATTATTGTTAAGGTGGACAGCCTCAATAAATAGTACATTGTGTATCTAGGGCGGTACGTAAGGAATTACAAACGAGTGTTTGTTATAAGCCCGAGGTGAAACCGAGGGCTTTAATAACACGAGTTTGTAATTCCTTTACCGCCCGTGGCACACACAATGTTTTTCATCACACTTGTGAGGAAATATTAATTAAAATAACCTTACTTAACCTAAATTAAATTGTAAAACAGACAGCTGACAGTGACATTAGTGACATATTACACATTGTCTATGGAACAATGCGAATGTCAAGTCACGTTCGGAAACCATAGCGGTAAAGACCTAAGACGGTTGATTTTATATTTACAAAATACTGAAATACACTATTTAAACATTTAATTAATGTTACCGAAATATGTGTTTACATGTATTTGCAATAACAGTTCTATTTAAATAAATATTTCAGTGAAACAAGTTAAAAAAGTAAGTTTTCGTTTCCTTTGAAGATGACAAATAAGAGTAAAACAGAACCAGCGTTTCAAATTTAAAAAGAAAACCATTACGCCCTAGGGCGTAATAGGTCATTTACGACCCGCAGAACCTACGTGTAATGACACCATTTTCGAGCAAGTGTGATGAAAAATACATTATGAACGCGTTCAAAAACTATGAATAAGAATTTAAAAATCGATGATCAATGTTACCGTGTAAATCAAAGTAACCCCTGTTAACCTAATAAGGTACAGTCCTGGTTTATTTTGATTTTAAGAAAATTTTGCCAAAGAAACAAATCTAGGGCGGATGATGCTTAGAGATCGCATTTTTTGACACTGGAAATCAAATATTTATGATGTGATTAGAAAACAAGTGCAGCAGATTAAAAATTAACGACCAGTTACCGAAATAGTTCAACCTCGAATGTCCTTGCCTCACGCATTCCATCAAACGCTGTATAAAATATTCACTCAACAGTTACCGGAACCTACATCAATCAACCCGTCATCGTATATTTTATACAATTAAGTTTTTTCGTAACCCGAATACTTTTATGAGTATTAAGCAGCAGTTTAACTTGATTGATTCTGTCGCGACAACATGTATTTTGTACCCACGCCGGAAGGAATCGAACGGTTGTTTGTGTGTGTATTGTATGTCTGTTATAATTTTCCTGGGAAAGTACTAGACCGATTTTGATGCAGTTTTTTTTGTTTGAAAGGAGGCTTAACCGAGAGTGTTCTTAAGTAAATTTTACCAAAAGCGGTTTTGCCGTTAATGAGATATTCGGGGGTTTTTATTTTATGTTTTTCCGAACGTTTTTCGACTATTTCACTTTCGATAACGGTTGTATTGCAAGTATACTCACCTAAACCATCCTCTCAATCAAACCACACATATAAGTAAACAACCGGTCCAGTTTATAAATATATCGCGACCTGACCGACATACATAGGCGGTAAAGGACTTTGTTTTAGACCAATTAATTGTTTTATGAACTGTATTTTTGTACAGGTGACCGCGGCCGGAAAAGCGGTGTTGGTGACAGGCTGCGACAACGTCCTTGGCAACGCGTTAGCCAGAAGACTGGATGATCTAGGCTACCATGTGTTCGCTGGATTCCAGAGCAAGGCTGGAAATATCGACGCAGACATGTTGAAAGAGGACTGCTCTGGACGACTGCACACCCTACAGCTAGATATCACTTCTGAAACACAGGTATTTACACAGACTAAAGTAATTAACGGACATTTGGTGGCCTTTGTTCTTGGTACTAAAGGCAATAAAAGCAAACCCAAAAATTTGCTCATCCATTTCCTTGGGATTTTCCTTATTTTAATTACATTAAGAGCTTTCATTAAGTCACGCCCTTTAAAAATTGCGTAAAGATTGTTTTGTGGAAATGTCATGACCCGTAAGGGGTCATCCACAAAGTACGTCACAGAATTTTTCAGACTTTTAGACCCCCCCCCCCCATTGTTAGTATAGGCTGTCACATTTGGCTAGACCCCCATGGGAAATCTGCATATTACAATCTGTATAGGCAAGTTGTATGTAAAACGAGTTACAATTGTCAATTGAATATTCAAACAAGTTATTTATATCATTCCATCTAATAATAGGTACCGTGACCTTTAACGATGTCTACCACTGCATGTACTAGTAATACAAAGCGAATGACAGAAAACGTATTAAGTCAACGTTCATATGCAGATTGCAGATACAAGTCTTATACGTCTCCCGTTCGCCTACGCAGTTGCAACTGCCGGTAAAGGCACCCATTCTTAAAGAAAAGACTTTAAAACACCCTTTGCAACCGAGCTGACCATGAAATGAGCTAGGACAATGAACTACTTATGTAATGACAATATAGTCTCTGACTGTGTTGTCTGGAAGAGATCGCTCTTTAGCGATAAGACCGCCTATTGTTTACCACTATTTTTATATAAGTTACTGTAATTTTCTTTTGGTGTGCTATAAAGTATGATTGTATTGTATAGTTCAAAATTCAATTATAATTAACCCTCACGACCGTATCAGCCGACATGAATTCAATATGGCTCATAGCTACGTTCCTTTTTTTATGTCATAGGAAAGGTAAACGAGCACACAGGTCAAGTGACTCCTGAGGGGACATTTGCAATCTTAATATTACAAATGCGTTGCCAACCCTATTGTCTTTTTATACCATCGTGTGTAGGTATCAGTGGCGTGGCGTCCAAAGAACTCGATTCCTACCGGCTTGCCTAATATCAGGCATTTGAGCACTTTATTCTACAGCTCTTAAGGAAAATGTACGCCAAATCTGCACCGGCTTGCCAAAGGATATCTTTTACGCCACGCCACTGGTAGGTATGTCACAATGTAATTATTCCTGCGCTGCCTAACTTAGTTATAGTTTAATTTAGCTATCTAGCTTTTAAATTACCATTAAAAAATTAAATGTATGTCTGCTAATTCATCTATTATAATACTTTGAATATATTTTTTATGAAAAACGCAAAACATTCATGAAACAGTATTTGACATAGTCTTTCATTGGTTTGGGTTTTTTTTTAATTTTCGGATATTCGTATGTATGCAGGTGTGTTTGTAGCCACATCACGCTGAAAGAATGTGCCCGTGACTACGTCCACGAAAATGAAAAATTCATAATATTAATGTTTGCTTCTCTGTAATCGAATAAAAAGTTCAAAATCAATTCAACCGTGATATGGCTACAAACACTCGTAGCCACATACAATACAAATATGCAAAATTCATTTACAATATATATAGGTACCTTTGCCTCAGCTACTCTACTCCATTGAAGATATAAATTGACTGCACAAACTACAATTGACTAAGTAATAAAAAGTGAACATGTAAACATATTGTATAGCACAACAGAGACGCTTTGATCATAGCACTGCCGAGAGCGCGACGGCAAATTTATCCTATTTAGTTGTGCCCATTTGAGACCTTCTGTCTTTTGTGTTGGTTCTTTATTGTAATAAAGACATTAAAGCGCTTGCCGATGCCTTTGAACTTCTTTAAAATAACTTAGTTTAGGCAAATGTCAATGTACAGAATAACTTTGCTTATATTACCATTTTAAACTACCTACTTAGGTCTTTCAATTAAACCTTCAGTTAATAAAAATAAATATTAGGGGACAATCTTACACAAATCGAACTAGTCCCATAGTAAGCTCATTAAGGCTTGTGTTATGGATACTAGACGACGATATATTTAATGGATACAAATACTTAAACACCTAGAAAACACCCAAGACTCAGAAACAAATATCATCACACAAATAATATTTGCTCTTACCTTGCTGCTGCTTTGCTGCTTAGTTAATATTTCATAAATATTTTTAAAAACCATCCACTCTCATCTATGCAAGTAGGCCTGTGCCCAGCAGTGTGACGTATAAAAATGACGTAGAACAGTTAATGAGTCAAAAATTTTATGTCAAATATGACTCTGAAATCGAGTGATGAAAAGTAGAATTAAAATTTTAGCAATATTATCGTTATTTATGTACATAATAGGTAAATTATAAGATATTTCTAGAAACACTTGTTTAGATTTAAAGGCTTAAGTATTAAATAAATATAGATAGTTATATATTATCCAATATTGCCTTATGATCACGCCTAATAAATGAAAGATAAGCACATGCTTAATATCGAAGTAATGATATTATATTTAAGATTTATCAGTAGTTTGCACGTTAGACCTCTGACTAAACCACAACACTTGGCCCCGTAGATTCTGTCTGCGTCGTTGTACATCGTGGACCATCTGCCAGAGGGCGCGCAAGGGCTGTGGGCGATCGTCAACTGCGAGTCTTGGTGCGCTCTGGGCGAGCTCGAGTGGGTGCCGTTCTCTGTGATCCGCCGCGCGATGGAAGTCAACCTCTTGGGTGAGTACCTCTCGTAGCCAGCTACGAAACTACGCAGGCTACGGCGCTACGAACGAACCCGCCGCGTCATTTGTCACAAATGAATGCTTAGAGATGGCGCTACGAGTAGCTGTTTTCTTATACAGTAACCAAGTTTTTTAGCCAAAAGTATTTATTGGTAAGATACGTTAACTATAATTGAATGATATATAACTATAATACCGACCTTATCGGTGGCAATAAATATCCAAGACGGATAAGTACACCACGTCAACCGATTTTAAATTTCCCAACAAACATTGTTAACATTACACGCACGAGGTTTTTTTAATCACAGCCAAGAATTAAAATATACGATAAGATCTAAACACGCTATGACAAGCATATATATCACTTTCCAGATTGGTTTTTGTAGCCGCACAACTCGGTGGCTTTTATCACTATATTACACTAGAAAATGTTGTAAAAGCTGTTAAATTTAATATTGCGTATAAAATTAGCGTGCGGTGGCCGTGCCCGTTCCAGATGATGTCACGGTCATTTTCGATTCTGGATTCTGGCTAACGGCTACTCAACTTTTATGACAGCAAATTAAATTTTATGTTTACTGGCGTCAAATAAATAGATCGTATCAAATTAATACTGACAGTTTGTTTTCGTTGAAAGTGAAATGCAAAATAGCATCGCACAATTTTTTGCTATTTAAGCATGGTGTAAAAAACGTTATTCTATTCAAAGATTAAACGCAGGCGACCGATATGTGGGCAGTTCAAACAATCTATTTACGCTGGATCGTGTGTTATTATTTATTACTGTCCATAAATATTCATAAAATGCCTATATCCTTATTATTTTTGTACGGTAGACTCGTTTAGTCTGAGGCCTATAGAAGGCGATACCTCTACCGTGGCCTGGGGGTACTCTGATTCACGGGGTAACATTGATCATCGATTTTTCAACTATAAGAAGTTGGTTTTTGAATGCATTCAGAACAATTTATTATTTAGGTAGGCTACCTCAATAAAAATACTTAATAAACGTGTTCAAAATCAAAGGTATTTGAGTTTAACAATCGATGATCAATGTTACCCCCTTGAATCAGGGTAACCCCAGTCCACGGTAGTAGGTATCTAGTTTTATATTGATAGTTGATAGTTTTATATTGATGGTTGGTCAATTTTGGAGTAAAATAAAAGTACCTGTTAAGTATAATATCTATTAAAGTCAGAAAATACCACTTCCTGGCCAGGGAACCAATGATATTCAATCTTACCGAACTTATGAAAGTTCGTAAAGATTTAGATCGCAATTTGTATGATACCCGTAAATGGATTTTATTGCTCTAGAAGTGTATATATAATGCATTGAAAATATTTATTGTCAAATAAAAATAAGCTTCTGGCAAAAAAATATTTTTTGAGACAAGCTTTTATTGCTGACTGTAGTTTATTTAATCGTAAACTGCTCGTCAAAATTAATCAAATGAGCCCAAACACGGTGAACTTATCTTGTGTCATTTTGATGATCATATGTCTACCATCTAGCTCCATCATCAGATCAGCTTCATGACATAATAATATTGCATTGTCTTCTGATTGACATATCCTTGCAAAATTTTAGCCCAAACGGAAACCGGGAAGTGGGTCAAATTTAACTTGCAAAATTTGATAACAGACACACATACACCGGGACAGGTGAAACTAAATAAAAGCTTGTAAAAACACAATATAGGTATGTATGTACACGTCCGAGTATTGAGATTTTGGCCATATTAAGCGGGACGAGCCGAGCGAAAAACTAAACAAAAATAATGAGAACGGATATTACCTACGTTTCTTCTGCGGGAAGTGACACGCCGTTTCCATAAGATTAATTTCGTTGAAGCAACTTCGTTTTTCATCGATACGATACGACAATAAATGTACATTATTTAGCCAACCTCGCTGTTTTCTAATTAAGGTGCTGACTGACAGGCTAAGTCTGCGGTTTCGAACAGAAATTCGGGGCAGCTTTAAGCCTTCTTAATGCCGTACCGAATTTCGAAACCGGTGTTTATACTTCATAGTCAATAAACAATCTCGTGTCCCGGACTAGAATTGTAATCACATGATCGTCAACAATAAAGGCGTATTTTGTTCCCTTATCAATTACATTCATGTCTATTTGTTCAACCGAAGATCGCCTAAAATCATATTACTACAATGCTGCAGAGCCTCACTTAGCGTTCAGTTGCACCTCTGTCGACTGGCAATAACTCATTCTGACTCATATCCTTTTTTATTTAAAGCAGGTGACGCATCATACGCGATGGAAAGTTGGAACTACCTTCAAGTCCTAAACAGCGTTAATTACTTATAACGCGCATAATTTTTCCGTGACGTGTAAACATCACATAAAGTCAGCCGTAAATAACCGCATTTCTACTAAAAAAAAACCCGACCGCGGTGCACTTTGAAACTGCATAAAATGCTCCATTTTGTTTATTTTAACGAACTTCATACCCAGTGACACCATCACCATCAAGACGAATCTAATGATGTATCATTTATCAAAATCGGATGTGCCGTTGAGTAGTTACGAGCGGATACAGGAACGGACATACATACTTACATACATACATACAGGTCAAACACATAACCCTCCTTTGGGCTTCGCCGCAGTCGGGTAAATACACGACCTATGTCCATAAATCAATATTAATTATAGTTATAAGTTAAAGTGGCAATGGACTGGGCATCCTAGTGCCTACGAGTATATGTAGTACCCAAAGGTTGTCTGAAAGAGATCGCTCTTTAGCGATATTGTTTACCACTGTTTTTTGTATAAGTTTGCATCGTAATTTATCTTTTGGTATGCAATAAAGTATGATTGTATTGTATTGTAGTTTGCAGAATGCCACTGTCCAATAGAGTGTAAAGCTTCTCGAATGGCCCTGAACCGGAAGTCAGCTTCTCACTAGGTGTTCTGACGACTATGCTAATTAAGGCCGCCGGAATTTGATGGAGGCTAAAAGCGTATGACCGTTCATTGTGAAAGTCTTTGGGGGAAACCTATGCTCAGCAGGTAGATGCTCAAGGTTAAAATGAGAACAGTTTTAGGAAACTTGTGTTATCGTTACAGGTCCGGCCCGGCTGGTGCAAGTGATGCTGCCGCTGGTCCGCCGCGCGCGCGGCCGAGTGGTGCTGGCCTCGTCGATCCTGACGCACGTGGCGGCACCGGTGCGTGGCGTGCACGCTGCTTCACTCGCCGCGCTTGACGCGCTCGCCGCGTGCCTGCGCCGCGAGCTCAAACCCCGCGGAGTCGATGTGGTAAGCGACTCAACATAATACTAGAAATAGAGTCCGACCGAAATTTCGGTTTCGGCCTACTTTGGGCAAAAAAACGGGTTTCGGCTTAGTTTCCGTTTCGGCTGCCATCCGGCCGAAACTACAGCCCAAACCGAAACTGAATTTGAGGGGTTTCGTGATGCGATTGGACAGTCTTTATTTCAAAAAGCACAGATAATTTATTTGAAATAAAAAGTTATAATATGTTATAATTAATCAAACGAGCTGAAAGCGAGGGCCATGGGCGACTAGAGTTCAAATCATGACCAACTAGATTTTCATAATGGTATCGATTGCGATGTTATGCTATTATGATTTTTCATACATTATTATAACACTAGCGCAGATAACACAGTGATGTTACATTACTGGTTACAATAAAGGTGGTCATTATATAATGGCCACCGAACCGAAAACTGTATATATATGTATGTATACGGTTTCGGGAGATTTAAGATATGTGTGTAGATAAACGTCTTTCAAGGCCGTAAAAGGAGCAAAATAAAAAAAATCGGCCAAGTGCAAGTCGGATTCGCACACGAAGGGTTCCGTACCACCGTCAAGCAAAAAAACGCCAAAAAACACATTTATTGTATGAGGATCCCTGATGTAATGTTAAACCGAGTCGGTTATTTTAGTCAGTACCGGGGGGTTCCATCGACTTGCCTATTATTTAAACGTGGAGAATGATTTATTTGAGAACTATAAAATGTGTTCCTTCATAAACAGCATAAATATATAATGTGTTGTGGTATTACGGAACCCGAGTTTGCACTATGAGTATATCATTTTAATGTACGCCAGGACACTAGCAGAGAAACTTGCACTATTTTGAAATTACTCTCCGGGGAGAACGCGTCGCGTAAAAGCGAACAGCGAATATATTTTTGCCGTGTAATCCGACAGATGGCAAAACTAACCTCGTTCCACTGTGGGTTCAACTTCAGTACACACAGGCCGAGCTACCGCCAACCTAAAATATACCTATCATATCATGTCATGTCATGTGATAGCTATCTATCCTGGCTTCCCTCTATTTGGCATACATTTATTTGTCCGAAAGTATTGTTTGTTCGAATATTTATTTTGCATATTTTTTTTAGCTTTAACGAAAAATATTTGGTTCTAGGCTAGGTTAGGTTGGGTTTCTTTGATAATTATTCTGAAAAATCAATGGTATCCGACAAATAAAACATACAATACAATAAAACAAGGGGAACCATCTAACCCTATGCAACAGGTTCTCATGGAAACTGCTAAAATCTTTGACCCAATTTCAGGAAATTACTGAGGGAATGAGGAAGTATCGTAAACAAATGGTAAAAATGCTTATCTTTTATACTTAGGTACAATCTAAAACGGATTTTTCGTTATCTTAATATTTTCTATATAAGATATACTTGATATTATTTTTAACTTATTCACTGAATGTCGCCGTGTTAACTGATCGTAAATTGGGGGCAGTGTACATTTATAGTGTATACTTACGTATACAGAACATGTATATATTTAGCTAGATCTGCTGCGAATCCACCGGTAGTATATATAGCTGTAGGTATATGTTTATAGTATATATAGCTGTAGGTATATACCTATAAATGCAATTCTAACTACGCACTAGGCTCTACGTTACACAAACCTATTATATGTATACCTGGCTAATGTTCCGCATAATACGGGCTCACACAATACGACCTAATTAGGTGTATATTCAAAAATCAATTAGGAACGCGCAGAGACAATCCCAACTATTTAGGTCGGATCATTGTTGGTTGATCACGGAGCCTGAAAGCCAATGAAATTAGCAAAACAGCTTCCTTTGTACCACGTAATCGTATGAATTATCAAACATTACTGGCTTAATGACATGTTTATAGAACGTGTCTCCGTCGAGTAAATAATTTAGACCCTTACTACGTCGTGACAAGTGTAAATAAGGGCTGTCTAACGGTTGCTATAACAACTTAAGATATATATTCGGTCGATATAACGACTAATGGATATAATTTATTATTGATATAACAACATTTGGTATATTTTTATATGCCCTAACTCTCATCCGGTATAATAAACTTTTGATAGAATAACTTTTAACCTAATACTAATATGGTATAATTTATATTTTCTATAATTATTTTAGATACAACGCTCATTGGGTATAATGTATTACTGATATAATCTGATACTATAATATAGACCTGTCGTTACTTTTAGTAAGGATTATTAGTGAAGAGCGATCACAACATGTACTATTTTATACTTTTTAATATATTCTATCAGTAATACTTATATTACATCTTTATTATATTCGATAAACGTTATATCACATGTGTTTTATACTTATAGAACATTATATCCAATGAAGTTATATACAGTGAAAATATATCTAAAGTTGTTATATCAATCAATACACACCCGTCAATAAGGCTACCCTTAGTTAAATGGTAAAGGTCTTTAACAAGTCCTTTGGGAATATTTCCACTGTTTGGATATTGCTTAGGGATTTGGGATAGCCAATTAAATCCCATGTCAATACAATTGGACAGCTGTTTCGCTTAACTAACTACAGTAAACCAAATATAGATACCTATACAGCAATCTACCAGTCAAGAACGAAATCTCTAGATTACTATTAGGTACACTCGTAAGCTTTGTACACTACCTAATAGTAGTGTATTATTTATTTTAACTTTATTGCACAGTAATTAAAAAATAGAATAGGCGGACTTAATACCTTAAGGCACTCTCTACCAGTCATTGGGATAAAACAGAACCTTTAGTTGGTGCCAGGGGGAGAGAGTCTCCCCGGAGACGAGTCCGGAGTTCTGATGGCCGCTGGCGAGGCTACGGTGGAGTGGTTCCACCGTTCCCATGGTCTCGCCGTATAGCACGGAGGCGGCACATAGAGGGGTTTTTAGTGGGTAAACCTGGACCTCATCAGCCAACAAGGGAGTCCCACATAACCATCAGGGTCCGCCCCCGCACCCTGGTGGTATGCGTAACGCATTTTCCCCGCTTAAAAAAAAGGATTGTTCAAATGGGTTTTTGTCCGCGACATTTGTATGCCATAGGTACATTTAGTTTGGCACACAAATGTCGCCGGACGAAAATCCACCCAAAGCCGAAACGACATTTGAGTGTATCATTGTAATCAGATATGAAAAGTTTTTTGTAAAATGTAATCAGGCTTGAGGCAGCAGATTGAATAACAGGAGAAACTCTTACTCAAATCTCTCAAGGTGTTCGAAGTGACTAGTGACTGACAGGCCCGTGCCAAGTGACTTTAAGCGCCATGAAAATAACATAAGTAAAAAAGACGTTTAATTTTGTCGCACCACACAGCCGCTCGGTACAGATTAAGTACTATTGAAATTTGAATAGCCTGCAATTTCCAAAAGTGAAAATGGGGGAAATTTGTCGTCGCGTTCAGAATTGCACCTATCTTAGAAACTGCGCTATGTATGGGAGCATGATGTAATTATTTTCTTCTATTTTTAATAATAAAAAAAACTCCTGCAGGCTTATGATGCTACGCTTTGTCGCGCGATAAATAAATGATAAGGCATCTTTCACGTTCTAACAAATAGTGTATGAGAGTGACGGATGCTTTACGAGTAGGTATCACTTATTTATCACGTGACAAAGCATAGTATCATAAGCCATAGATAATCTCTATAATGTTAAACTTTGACGTAACCCTCCGGAGGGAAATTTCTATCTCGTCAAATGGTCGGTTCTCCATATAAACAAAAGGAGGAACATCATTTGCTTCCACGCCATCAATTATGTTTGAAATATGTTTTATTTTATACCTTACTGCATTTTGTCTGCGCGGAACGACATGCGGAAAAAACGTTTAGTTTCTAATGATGCTACTAGATGGCGCTGACCTTAAAAGTCCTATTGCACGTTAATTCTGGCTTTTTAAGACTTCTCATGTCATTTCGCGCAGACAAAACGTGTTAAGTTATAAAATAAAACGCATTTCCTGTTAGCACCATTAGTTTTGGAATTATGGAAACTTGTATTAGTTATTTATGGTTAATTGAACTTACCTTAAGTGAACTTCAACCAAAATCTATCTCTTCTTCTCCATGTTGTTTATTATTATTATTATATTACTCTCTTTATGTTTGTATCGAGAACAGACTGACTGGAATCACCTTAAACTTCTATTTTTCGTTTCGGTGGTATATCAAGGTTGTTTCCAGGTGGTTGTGGCTGCCGGCGAGTACACGACGGGCAGCGCCTGGCTTTCGGAGGAGAAGCTTCTAGAACAAGCCCGTGACATGTGGAAGCGACTCAGCGACGAGCAGAAAGGAGCCTACGGCGAGGACTACTTCGAAACTGCGCTGCGCAGCCTCGAGAAATACACCAAGAGTGCGGTAAGTTGGACAATTGCGAATACATTTAGGTTAGATATATAGTACAATATAGGTCTCCCCTAAAGACTTTCACAACGAACGGTCGTACGCCTCCTGCCTCCACCGACGATAGTGCCGGTGGAAGTCTTTGGGGGAGGCCTGTGTTCAGCAGTGGACGTATCAAGATTGAAATGATGATGATGATGATACTAGTACAATTTGTCCGGAAATAGGGTAATAGCCTGTTGAAAAAATAAATTAACTAAGGCTATTATCTAATTAAGTTTTCAAAATATAATATCACAAACACAATTCACTTATTTTGTTGCCTTTAACGATGTTAAAATATCAAAAAATTAAAATACGAAGACAATTTGACCATAAACACTAGTGACGTCATTGGTTCGTATTTTTTATGAAACTGCATACTGTCTGAACGTTTTGACACTTCATAAAAAGAAGCTGATTTAATATGTTAGGAAACTAGCCTATTCGCCAAATCGAGGGTAAATAACGGCTTAATTCTCTGTTTTGTTTCACCTTACTTAGTATGTTCCGTCCATATGTGCCTATCTAGCAGTTTTAGCGTGATTTAGATACACACGATGTGTATTTACTCATAGATACATACAACCACTCCGAAAGTACCTAAAATAGTTTTGGATCTGAGGACTTTCAAATACCTACTTTGTCTATTCCAGTAATTTTCAACAAGATATTAAACATACCCTTTGTATAACGATACAATGTGTAAATATGTAACATAAATTTAATACTATTCGGTGTTTGCTACGTAAGTAGACAGGGTTAGATAAGAAAACATCTTAAGTAGAAGGTGCCTCTTTTAAGATAGTAATTGTTATTTTGGTGAAAGCCTAAAAAGTACTCCGAGAGCCTGATTGACTTAGGAACTGTTATATTGCGACTTTGTCAGAAAAGCCTCGCTAATGGAATTATGAACGGCGACGAAAATTGGCTGTACAGCGGCGCATTCCACTCCCTGCCAAACCCTACCTTGTAACTAATTTCCGAATTTAACTAGATTTCGCTCGGGACTATACTTCGTTTATATTCTTTGATACAATTATCGAGAAAATCTGTCTTGATTATTTATTTAAGGAGAACAAATAGAGTTAAACTTACATAATAATATCTTAAACTAGGTTATGTACTAAAGATGCTTTAACTCCTCATGAGTTCTCACCAAGATACCTACGGTTTAGTTCACTAACTATAGCTTAGCAAAACCATGGTCCACGGGCGACGGGGGACGAGGACAGCGGGGCGGTATGAAGTATGTGCGCGGCGGGGGCCGTGTCACAGGAGCTTCAAGTTCAGTCGGCCACCGGGCGTGTTGGCGGTAACTTCTGTACATAATCACGGCTGCACATAACAAAAAACACACGAGATAACTACGCAAAGATATGCTGCCGATTGGCAAAGTTATTGGATTTCAAGCCAAAGAAATTGTACATAATGTATATACATTTTTAAAAATTGCCTTCTGGCTGAAAAAGGGCAGATGGAAGGCAGTTCTTTTCCAGTTGGAATAACTGCATCAAAATTGTAAACCAACTGCGCTGTCCGCTTGCAGTCGGCGTGCAGTTATTTTAACTGCAAAAAATCTGCCTTCAAACTGCGCTTGCAGCCAGAAAGCATTGAAAGACTGCTTCGGCCTTTACGGATCTCGGCAGACGTATCCGTACGTAATTCGCATCGTGTGTAGCGGTGCACAATACGTCATAGTTCCCCGCCCCCCCGCGCGGACCATGGGAGTGTCACCAACGAATTTGCCAAGCTATAGTAACTATTTGTAATTCTAATATGAGTATGTATCATGTGTCTTAACGATTGACAGACAGGACATAGACAGCCACTAAGGATTAGGTAGTAATAAACTTGATAAAATGTTACGTAAAGAGTAAAAAGGTGATGAGTGAAGTGAGTCACTGTTCCGTACTACTGAGTCAGGTACTGAGGTCTTTCGCAAGTCAGTTAAGAATAAAATACTAAATCTGAAATCAACATGATGGGAGCGGTAAAACGGAGGATGATATTTTGAACAAAAAAGTTTTAGAAAAATTACACAAAATTGCGATACGCAATCTTATGTTAATGGTGGTTTCGCTCCATACAAAAGTTAGTGCAGATTCAAGGGCTAATATCAGGGTTTTTAAAAAAAAAACCGGTCGAACAAAAAGACGCCAAAACACGTTTCTTTTATGGGGACCCCTTTTTATTTTTAACTTTATTTTGTTTTTAGTACCTATCTGTTGTTATAGCGCCAATAGAAATACACATTCCGTAAAAATTTCTAGTCTACCTGTTACGATTTAAACGATAGCGCCCTGTGACAGACGGACAGACGGACAGCGGAGGCTTAGTAATAGGGTTCCGTTGGCACTCTTTGTGTACGGAACCCTAAAAAGAATTCGTCTTCTACTAATTTGTCGATGGATGTTCTGCCTCGGCAAATTCGTCAAAGAGTACTATTTCAAATACAAAAATAAGCAAAAGTCTGATTTGTATGGCAGATTTTATTTTTATGATATATTTTAATTGATTATTAATTTGATGATTGTATTTAGAGTTCAAATGTGGCGTTTTTCATGAATTTGCTGAGAAATAATGTAAGTTTATGGATGTTGTGACTTTTGCAGGAAAATGCAACCGAACACAACCACCTTAATAACAACATTATTACTTAAGTATTTACACTCTCTCTGGTACGCCTTACTCGTGTTTTATGTAGGTCAGTTAATTAAAAGCAAAGAAAAAGCCTTATTTACGATGTTTTTATGATGTTGGCTTGAAAGATTAAAAGTTAGCTAACGAAGCAAGATTATTGCATTTTTAGCATTTAGTTTCATGACTTGAGATAATCTCAGAATGAAATGGTTGAAAAAAAAAATACAATCCAATACTCTTTATTGTACACTTCGAAATACAGAATAAACCAATTCCAAAGAGAGTATGGGTACAATGCGCGACTATATATCAGCGGTCGGCAACCGTTTAGCAGCCAAGGGCCACACATTAGCTAAAGAAATTGACGCAGGCCGCGCTTAATAATTTGTGATTTTATACAATTCGGAATATAGCGACCGCAATACGCACCGGAATATATGTAGGGCCGCAAGCACAAACCATGTATTAAAGTAGACCCAACAAATGGTTATACTTCGCGTGCCACGACTTTTGCCCTTTGCTCAAATTACCTCTCAGTTGCACACGGGCCGTTCAAACTGTCAAACGCAAAAATCTGACACGCAACGTTCTCATACAAATCAAGGAACTTTATTCTTTTATCTCGATATATTTCTGTGGCTGCAAGTACCTAAGCGGTTCACGGGCCGCAGGTTGCCGACCGCTGCTATATATCCATGGATTTTGCGAGATACGATCAAGATACGATTGAAATCTAGAAGTGCCCTAATAAAAATTACATCAATCCGGAAAATGGTGTTACGGATGGTATTATCAGGTGGATGGTATTACAATTTTGTAGTTTACCCGCGGAATAGATACTCTTGTCCATTTTTAGGTAAACAATTTCAAAATGTTTCCTTCTCTAATAGAACCTTTCACATAAAACCCGGTAATCATTCGGGATATACGGGGAAACTAAAATCCCATTAGATAACCGGGTTAGTTATGACATTGGATTGGATATTTTCCCTAAGTACCATATATATATAATATGTATACGGTCTCAAGACGAAAATACATAATAAATTGAAATATGATACAAATATGCTATCCTGTTGAAAGGACCCGTGAAAGCAACACTTAATAATATCTCCAAACCTTTTAGTTTTTTTAGTTACCAAGTTACCTCCCAACCCAACTCGCGCTTATGTTTTTTGGGGCTTGTCTAATTTATGTCATTAGCATTTATAATCAAACTTCAAACAGCCACAGGGAACTCACTTAAGTTAACAGCGACCTTGCTTAGTCTCTCGACGACACGCTTTCCATACGAATTTTGTATACTGGGCGGGCTTTCTGTTCCTGAAATATCTATCCCGACGACTCGGATTGAATAACATAATGCCACAATAGAATACTAGAAGAAGTACAGTAACTATTAAATCGAAAATTTATAAAATCCTCGATATATATCTATAGTATATCTAAAGAGCGGCCAAGTGTGAGTCGGATTTGCACACGAAGGGTTCAGTACAACCGTCAAGCACAAAACACCGAAACGCTACGTTTCTTGTGTGGGAGCCCCTTTAATTCTTAATTTAATTTCGTTTTTACTAATTAGGGTTCCATACCTCAAAAGGAAAAAACGGTGCCCTTATAGGATCACTTTGTTGTCCGTTTGTCTGTGCGTCTATCAAGACCCTTTTTCTTAGGAACGAACTGAAATTAATATCAAATACTCAGGTCTACAAGTCCTTAGAGCAGTGAAAAAATCAAACTTCATAGTCAACGCAATCAAAAGATACGTCCGTTTACGCGCATATTCTGACGCTCGCGAGGGAATCAAAACCTCTAGGGTACTTTTCGTTGACCTAAATCATGAATGCCACTTGACCGCTTATTCATTATAGCGGCAATACAAATATACACAGATTCTGTGAAATTTTTTAGTCTCGACTCGACCTATTACGATTCCAAAGGTACAGTCCTGTGACAGACAGACAGACGGACAGCGGAGGCGGAGGCTTGTGATACTTAATAGAGTCCCATCCCATTGGCACCCATAGGAACCTTAAAAATCACCACAATGGCTATCCCAATAAAGCTATGCAATATGATTTCAACAAAAATAAGTTTCTGTCAAAAAATGTTTTTTGTGACAAGATTTTATTGCCGACTGTACCTTTTTATATAATCTCAAAACTAATCAAATAAGCCCAAGCAGGGTGAATCTATCTTATGTAATTTAGATGATCCTGTGGCTACCATCCGGCTCCATCATCAGATCAGCTTCATGTCATATTAATAATTTACATACCCTTGCCAAATTTCAGCTCAATCGATAACCGGGAAGTGGGTCTTTAACTTGCAACATTTGATTACAGACACAGACACCGGGACAGGTGAAACAAAGTAATAGTGCATTACACAACTAAGGTGGCCGAGATCGCAGAAGTTTGCGGCACGAGCTGCAAGCGAGGGACGTAAATATGCGATCGAGGGCTTTCTTTATTACCTCCCGTGTTGTGTACATAAGTTTATGTCTACACTTGGCCAGAAAGTGGCCAGGTGTGGCATAAAAGCTTATAAAAAAACCGGTCAAGTGCGAGTCGGACTCGCGCACCGAGGGTTCCGTACAAACTCGTCAGTAAATACGTGAATAGTTCAAGATAAACTCTATGGTGGGACAAACTTAAATTTGCTATTGAAAAACGTTAGTTCAGTAGGAGCTAATAAGTTTGTCTTACGATTTTTGCGAATTTCTAAAAGACGCTGCAAGTTACGAAAACCGTTTTATTGTTCCTGTTGTTTTATTGTTATAGGATGATATTGATAATCAGTAATTATTACAGATTTTTCTGTTCAGTAACTTCAGAGATAATAGGGTATGGTAATTTTTTAACGTTTTTGTCTTAAATAAAAAAATACATGTCTAAGAAAAAAAATACAAATGGTTTTGGAATCTATCTATCTCTTTCATTTGATGTCCCACTTGATATAATCTACTTTTGATTTTCGACATCATATTTCGGTCCCCTTTAAAAAAAACGTAAAAAGGTATAAGATTGTTTTTTCTGTCCAATAGGCTTCGGTTAGCGGTTTTTAACACTATTTCAAATTTCAAGTCGATAGCATCAGTAGATCTTGAGATATCTTGCTGTGACAGACAGACAGAGTCGCACCATAAGGGTTCCTTCTTTACCATTTTGGTACGGAACCCTAAAAACAGGCGATGCGCAATCGAATCGCCAGTTTATTTAGCCAGCTTAGAAATTGTCTCAATATGTCTACTTCTCCATATTTAGTTGTCTTGAGTTAACACATTTCCATCCATTAAAAATGTTATATTGTGCCTGGCTCACTCAACAATATATTGGTGATCTAACTACACTACTGTACGAGTGGCACTATATGAAACAACATCAAAGTTGTTTGAACATCTTGTATTTGACATGACCTTTTCTAGGTAATAAATTCAACTTTCCCAACTTACATTTCTGTGAAAACCTTTAGCAGATAGGTAACAACAACGAAAAACTTATATGGTATGGTCAGAATTTACAATTTTACTAATTTAAGATGTGGTCAGTTGAGTGGAAAAGGAGAGAGGAGGCCTTTGCACAGCAGTGGGATACAAAATAAGATGTAATTATTGTGGAATAAAGAAACCCACATACATAGATACATACATGAACTGTGAAAACATAACACTCCTTTTTTGGACAGTCGTGTATAAAAGGCGTGGTTAAAAGAGGTTGACGCACCGAATACACGTCACGTGACTCATTTGTCACTTTTGCGTCAACGTCTAGTGAGTAGCGATGTACTGTACCTAGTCCGATTCACTCGAGGTGGAGCGGGACAAGCGACCTGGTTCGACCCCAGGCACCCCCGGCCGACCACCTGGTCCGTAGATTGCTATGCCCCTTCCGTAGCACCTGTCACTAAACCCAAAATACACCTATACTTAATATAAACTAATATCAAAAAGACCTATTCTCAAAACGAATGAATCCCGAATCGACTTATTTCCAAAAAGAGCTATTCTCGATATACACTATTCTTGAAATAAATAAAAATAAATAAATAAATAAAATAAAATATCTTTATTTCAGAACATTGAACATTCCATACATTGTTAGTACCCTACGTTACAGTTTAATTATGTTAGTACATTAAATTAAATTAAATTAAATCATAATATATTTAACAATGAAACCAATATTTATAATAGAATTAAAATTGACTTAATAGGATTAAACTTGAATTAAATAATGATTATAATAATAATAAATAAGTAAAATTAACAATAAAACGGACTAGAAGAATGAAATGTCAAAAATAATAATTTTAATTTATATAAATCATGATTTCATGTCAAAAAGCAATAGGTTCAGAATTTCAAATGTCAATGGCAAGGTATTTTAATTAATAATTTTAACCCAAGTACACAGGATGGAATTGTCTGGTCTATCGGCGATAACCTTCAGTATCCTGTTGTTGCTGTGTCGGATGCGGTTTAGAAGAGATGCGATCCGCTTTCGCCTGAAATGAAATGAAATGACTCAGTTTCAAATGGAATGATTTGCATAAAAACTGTTTCACAAAATGAACCAGTCCCAAAATACCCTAAATTTGAATATCAAAATACTCTATTCTCATAATGACTGGTTTTCAAAACGTCCTAGTCTCAAAATACACTAAATCTATATTATGTCGGAGAGGCAGTGCTTCGACCCTTGTTGACAACCTTCATTGAAACAGCGTAGTCTGACTCTAACCTTTTGAATGCTTTTCCTCCCATGTCAAAATGTGGCTTATACGCCAATAGATGAAAGATGAAGAGCGAAAAAAAACCTTACCTGTCAGCAGGAAAATTGCTTTGACAGCGTCTGCCATTACCCCTTTAGTGGTCGTGGGCGTGGTAGGCACGACAGCACACGACCACTTTAGTGGCTCTTGGCGTTCAAAGGGATAGATTTCACCAGTAGACCAGCGCTGGCTCCCGAGCCATAAACATCAACGTTTTTATTTTTATTTTGTCTTATGATATGTGTTGTCCACTTTGTGCATGCTATAGCTAATAAATTTTCATTCTATTTTATTCTATTATAAATTACTCTGTTTGGCAAACGGCATACGATTTAATGGTCGACGGTAAAGTAACGAATCTCGAGACTTGGGCAATTTATTACATGGGATATTTTCTTCAACTACATATGACTATTGAGAATTTAGTGTATTTTGAGACGAGTACGTTTTGAAAATTGTGCGTTTTGACACTACCATGGAAATAAAATTTAGGGTATTTTGGGACTGGTGCGTTTTGAGAATAGGTCTTTATAGGTTTCGTTCAATTCGAAATTGGGTCGTATAGAGGAAGGTGTAAATCGAAAATAGCTCTTTTTGACAGCAAGGTAATTCGGGGTATGTTCCTTGTGGAATTAGGACTTTTCGATTTTAGTTCATATAAAGTATAGGTGTATTTTGGGTTTAGTGACAGGTGCTACGGAAGGGCTATGCCCAATAAGAGTTGCAAGTTAGTCAGGCTTTAAAAAAAAAAGAGTAGCGATGTGTACAGCATGCGTTAAAAACGTGACGCCTGAGTCCCGTCACAGGGTTTGCGGTGCGTCAACGTGTTTTGAGCAGCAGTTTGACCGCACCTTAAATATGTAGAGCGCTTATTTGGAAACGGGTATGTGCAAGTGACAGGTTGATTGAGTTTCGATACCGCTTTGTTAAATGGGGCACTTCATATCTAGCTTAATCAGTTTTAGTACGATATATGTTTTTACCGATACTATGTATGTTATCCGGTCTTTTAATTTTATTGAAAACGGCGCAACCATGGGGGCTACGGTGAAAAGTCTCTTAAAACCCTACTATTAATCATAGCGCCTATAAACGACTACAAAATAGTTTTAGTTAGGTTAGGTGCATACCTCGAAATATGAAAGCAGCGATGATAGAATAGCAGCATTAGCAGCTAAAGGTCATTTACCAAAGGGCAATTTTTTTAGGCTGATTGTGTATCTAGTTATATCATACATCTATAATTGTTATACTATACACTGCTTTATTTACACACATATTATAAACTCTCTAGGATGTGTTCAAAAACCGCAAATGAAAAATGTCAATGGTAAATGAAAACTTTCTTCACGCAAGTCAAGCAATAGTAGATTTTTTTTTCAATTCAGATTTCTGACAGAATTTAAAGGTGCGAGATTTGTCCAAATTGCTTGCAATTGATTGTTTCATTTCGAATAAACGTCATTTCGACTGAGTGATATTAGAATTGAGGTCAAATCAAATTGCTTTGTTTTTCATAGGTAGACGTTCGAAATTAGAATTATTATGAAGCAATAATAACATTTTCACAAATGAGAAATTTGTTCTAACAACATATTATATCTTTATGCTGGTTGTAATTTGCGATTTTTGAACGCATTATAGAGAATTAATAATATGTAGATAAACATTTTTATTGGATTTGTTGATGTTTGAAGCCTGAGCAATTATTTTAGTATACCGGGATACGCGGGCACCCAAAGAGGGTTATTGTTCCAACTCTGATGGGGATTGTAGTTTATGACTTTTTTCACCTTCGCTGACAACATTGCGCGTATCTTCTGGTTCATAAAATGATGACATTATTTCCAGGACGCTGACTTGACGGCGGTGACTCGGGCGCTGAGCGACGGCGTGACTCGCACCTTCCCATTGACCCGCTACACTCCGGTCTCCCCGCGCGAGAAGCTGAAGTCCATTCTAGCTGAGCACCTCCCCCGCTCACTCTACGAAGGACTCTACACCGACTAAGCTGGGACCACCTTCAGTGCACCTAGGAACCCATAGCAAGGGAAGTATCAGACTGTTCATTCGAGAGATCATTTTTGTTTCAATTCATGTTTAATTTTGAATTTAATAATTTCACTTTGAGTAGAAAATGATAAATGAAAGGAAATAAACAAAATGTGAATCGTCTGATATCACCTCAAATACTACCAAACTCTCGACATCGACTTAACCTACCATCCCTCGAGTGCGATATTTAATCTTCTGAATATGTTTCCTCAGTGGAAGTTCCTAGGTAACTAAATAAATTTAAGTAGATCGATGTGTCTAGGTACATGAGATGCAAACAATCCAATAAGGTGATTGATATGAAGTCCATTAGCCCCTGAAAATTAAATTAACTGAAGTGGCTCGGGGCGTCCCAAATGAGGCCACACAACACTGCGGCCTCAGGCTTGCAACTTAGTTGGTCATTTAGCTGGAATCTACTTTCCACTTAGACACGTTCACGGGATTCCTAAGCGAGCTAAATTCAGTTCCCTCCTATTCAACTTCAATCACTGAACACTTGTAAATGAATGTAACGGAATTATATCGTCCATCATTGTAAGTCATAAGTATTAAAAGCTATATAATAAAGTAGTCCTACATATCAGGGCTTACGGAAAATCTAATCTTATTAGTTAATCGTTTGCATAAAAGACCCTCGTCAGAGTATCTTGACAAACGCCCCGCTAACTGTGGTTGACAGCGTCTAATTACAAAGCTGTAATATTTTTTTCTAATTACGTCATACACGTAATGAGGTAGGCACCCCTAGCGTTATTCTTTCTCGATAGAAAACAAAATGTCAGTCTCAAGTCACATTATAAGTTTCACCCGCGGCGCAACATTGTTATTTCAAGAGATAAGTTTTATCTACTCCAACTATGAAAATGAATATCAGTTACAGTTGCGAAGTAATTTCTGTTTAATAAGTTAGATGGTATTTTACTGCCTCAGCCAGGCAACAAATGATTGCTTCCTTCGCCAACTTACACTGGAGTCTTCCCCACGCCTCGTGATTACAGCACAGCGGTTATCGTTTATTATAGTTAGTATTTTCTGTATCTCTTTCTCGATTTCAATGACATTTTCTGTTCCGTTTTTTATATCGGCTCGCTGCGGCTGAAATTTGATGATTAATTGCGAACTGAAAGCTACAGCTGGCAGCTCTACTTCGCCTTTATAATTAGCTCTCGATCAAACGTGTCAGCGGCATATGTGTTGTTTTGTTCGTTTTTGCACTTTAAAAACGTTGAATATTAATCCTGCTTCACCCTCGCGTATATCGGTACGCTAAAAGTATTCAAGGCGACAACGAATACCACTACATTTATTATGAGAGAGCGTCATAAAATGACTTGCGAGAACGTTTGAGACCACTTAGTCGCAGATGCGCAAGGTTTTAAAGAAAGCTAGTTTCTTAACACTTTCATGGTACAATGTACCTACTCTGTATCAACAAACGTTTATAAATTACAGTTTAAAACTTTTAAGTAATAAAGTTTAGGTAAAGCAGTAGACAAATCAGGTAGGCAATTTTGTCTGCCGTATTTTAGAAAACTTCTTTCATCCTTGAATTCTATAGATAGCAGTGGTTTGGCGTCCAAAGAACTCGATTCCTACCAGCTTGCCTAATATCAGGCACTTGAACACCTTATTCTACAGCTCTTAAGAAAAATGTACCCCTAATCTGCTCCGACTTGCCCAAGGATATCTTTCACGCCACGCCACTGATAGATAGAGAAATGGTTTTAACGAGACGTGTTTGCACTCGTTACAGGCGGTGTCAGCAACACAGACACAGGCATATTGTAGCCGTGAAACGTTGTTAAATATGCATGTAACATAACACGGCGTACCTGGTATACCGGCGTAAATAAACAGAAATTGAATTTATGTAAATTCTTCTCTTTGCGTTAAATGCTGACCGCCGCCTACGAATACCTCGCCGAATAGGTAGAAAACCACTTTCGTTACATGTATTCAGTTTTATGTGTCCATGAAATTTTATATTGTTATTTTTTGTTGATTTGCTGTATTGTTAGCTTGAATTTGACCTGAAAGTGAACCGCTTAAATGTTTATTTACTTGTTATCTAGTTGAAAATTATTATTTATTAAATGAAAATTGTTAGTTAATATTGAATTTGTGTATAGTTAGAATTATTGGATTAGAAAAGTGAATGCCTAAAGGCAGCTTTACTATTCTATAATTAGTATTCATTAACGAACATAAATCTATTGCTGCATCTTAAATAAAGTTTTTTAATCAGTGTTTCTCATCTTTTCGGCATACCCTATGTAAAACTTATATATATGTACCTAGTTATAATTTATGTATCATTACTTTATTTATATTTTATTATTTTTAGTTTTCTGTCATCAGTAACGGGCTGGACTAAACTATCTAAAAGCTTGTTTCTAGATATGTACCTACATTATATATGTAATTCATCTGAAAATGGCTCGATTTCAAATATTGTAACGAATGGTCCATTGCCTTACTTTTCTTTTGATAGTCAACTGTCATATACATTTCTTCGAAGTAAGTGAAGTCTGTTTTAGCTGTATGAAGTACATAATGATTTTCTTATATAAAGTGTGAAAGAATCGTGTCATCCAGCGATATCCATTTTGGATGACTGCAGGCATTTAACTACGAGAGAGCAACAAAAGTTGTTAGTTTTACGTGTGAATATATTTCGAATTATTGTGTTTTGTATTTTTAATTAAAAGTTGAAACAAAAACGTCGTCTTTTAATGAGTTCTCGAAATGCTTGAGTTTATAACACATTTTACGTTTTTTTCCGTCAAATGTTAAATCTCTTAACCCAGAGACGTCCACTGGTGGACATACGTACATATGTATCCCCGAAAAAAAAATCCTGTGAAGTATAGCCATAACAAAAGTTTCTTCTTTAATTAAATATATAGATTTCTACTTAAATATACAGATTTTTGCTACTTTGGGTAATTCGATTTTACGCTTCAACTATTACGAAAAAAATTCTCAAAGCTTCTAGTATCTAGCATGAGCGAAATCTTAAAGAAGGGCAATAAACAGGCAAGACAAGGGCAAAGAGTTCGTTCAGTCAAAAGAACGCTCAGTTTGTACTTGAGGTGCAGAGACGGCACGCCACTTCTTAGGCAATATCGCTCGTACTTAATCTCATTGAGTTTTATTTGGGAATACCTGCGTTTTTATGTCAATACCATAAAACCGAGCGTAATATTTCGTAAGCATTCAAATAAAAATAAAAAAGACTGTTAAGGAGAGCATTTACGGTGCATCGGGTTTTATGCGAGAATAAGATGGAAGCCAGCAATTTATTAGTAAGATATCCTTGTATGGGTGATCCTGAATCGGTTTTTTTGTCCTGTTTTGTGCGGAATCCAAATCCCATGATAACCGTTCATTAAATCCTATTGCTATTGCACACTCTACACATTGTGGAAACTAAAAAAAAAATAATTAAAAAACTTATACAATTTCGTAATTTTTACATCACTCGCAGTTCACTTTGTCTTCCTAAATATTTACATATTCCTGAGTATGTGAAATAACAGAGCAAATGTATTCAGCGCTCGTCTCAGTCAAGAACTGTCGAAACATACTCGTACATAGAACATGTTTCCTAGGAGCCTCAAACTTCCCGAAGTGGCAGCCGCGGCCTACTTATTGCTCTTAAGAGGACTTGATATTTTCGGCTCGGGCAAGGCCTCGAATATTGCTGCCAAAAGTTATTACATTTACTTAGTAAATAAATATTATATGGGATATATGTATAACTAAGATTACATTAAACTTTCTATAAAAGATTTATAATTATTTTCAAACTTTTCTCGCTCGCCTTTTACGTATTTGCGTCACTAAAGGTGCTCTCTAAAAAAATTGGGTTGCTCCTAACAAGATCGTGATCTTTATAATCAAGCATCTTGATTCCATACGAGCCTAACAAGACGTTACATGCACCAACTAAGATGATATTGATTGTTTATCGAGTTCTGAATTGATTCAACATACCTACAATCTACATACACCGTGTTTTTTTAGGGTTCCGTACCAAAATGGTAAAAAGTCTGTCTGTCCGTCTGTCATAGCCAGATATCTCAGGAACTACTGCTGCAATTTGGCATAGCTTTAAAAGTCGCTAACCCGACCCTATTTGACATCAAAAAAATCTTGTACCTTTTTTACTTTTTTTTAAAGGGGGCCGTAATGGGAGATCGAAAATTCAAAGTTGTGCTATTGTATCAAATAGGGTGTCAAATGAAAGGGCTGAATTTGTAGACTCGAAAACCATTTTTTTTTTTTCTTAATCAAGTACTTTTTGATTAATGACTAAAAACGTTAAAACCACCATTTTGGCTACGGAACCCTAAAAACACGGTGTATAGAAAATAATGATAGAAACAAGGTAGGTACATATATATTTTATGAAAGAAACATGATGTTTCTTTATTAGTATTGAATGCGGGTAAATTGCACCACATTTTATGGCCATAGGTGAGTGCCATTTAATTTTTCTACCTATGTACTTTGATTTCTTGTGTCTATATATGTAAGAAATATATGTATTTGTTGGAATTATCAGGGCACCTAGATTATTGTTTTAATCACAAATTAACTTGCTGTTTTAATTAATGAGCTTTCGTTGACATGTTTAATATCATGTTTATTTTATTTAATTTAACGCTAACTAAGAGAAAATCTGTCTTAGTTGGCCTTAATTTTTTAGAATGTGTAAAGTCGTTTAGATGAAGTAGTGCTACTGCTAATCCGACAGAATAATCTAATATCGAAAGGAATTTAATAGAAGGTTGTATGCCTGCCTACTCAAGACTCAAGAAGATACTTGCGGTATACCTACATACCTATCAACATGTGTCAAGTTCACGCAAGTTATTTGTCTTTCTTTGAAAGTCAAAGTACAAATACACACACAAGCAATTTAGCTGTAATCAAACCCGAATTGTATGCAAAGTAGTAGATAAACAAACGTACGGCAGTTCAAAGCACGACAGAATCCTATTCATATATTGAATTTCTTTTGTCTCTGCGATGCCAATAATAACGTAACAAGAAACCAACTTGTTAGAGACGGTACTTTTTCAGTCGCTGCGTCGACAGAAATAACTTTACACCCTACGTACCACAGACTCGTCTGATTAGGGCCTGGCCACATGTCCAGCGCCGCACGGAACGACACGGCGTCGGAAAAAACGCGGAGCCGGGAAGATTCACTAAGCGGCGCGCCGAGGGCTTCCCTAGTCTTCCAATGCGGCAACGTGTTTTTTCCGGCGCTGCACCATGGCATGGATTTGAACGTGTATTTTTTTCCAATGTCGCCACAGAATAAGACACGACACACGACGACCACGACACGACACACCGAGACACACACGACGAGACTACGTACAGAAGCTTCTCTCTCTAACAAAACTGTCGTTCGGGTCCAACGACGGCAACGACCGTCCGGGCTAACCCACATCCGACCGTCTCTATCGCATAACGCGTTATAACGCGTGCTCTTTCTGTTCGATGGCTATTACCTAGGGCGTGCAGAACCGGTAAATGTTAGTATGATAGAACCGGGAATTCCCGGTACCACCGTACTCGACATTTTCCGGTTCTGCATGCCCTACTATTACCACCCATGAGTGGCGAAATTTTATAATAATAGTCGCACAAATCGCGGAATGAGTCCGTCCTGACGTCGCGTCGCGCCGTTTCACGTTAACAACGCCGCACCGTGGACATGTGGCCGGGGCTTTAGAGCCGCATTAACGCTAACAAAGGGGAGACTCGTAATGTGATACCTCGCTGTCGACTGTCTAGCGTAGGTACCTTGATGGAACTTACTCTGTGAACGCTGAACAAAGATTAATGACCGTACTTACCGTCTTTCGCACGTTTATCTACATCGGAGATAAAGTGTGAAAGATTCTCTCGAGACTTAATACGAAATCGTATAATCCCTGAAGTACAATTAAAGCATACTTGAGACGAGAAACTTTTTAATGAAAGATACCTTTGTAAATTACTGTGATCGGTAAACATTTCATTACGGGCTAACTTTGTAGCAACTTTTGAGTACCTAAATTAATTTCCATCAGGGCAGTTTAAATGTCGGCACCGTACCGTAGTAATTTCAAAGTTCTTTACTTGATTGCTAAACTGAAATGTGGCAAAGCGAAAAAGTCACTAGTTAGCAGTAGGACACCACGGTGTCCAAAGAACTCGATTCCTACCGGCTTGCCTAATATCAGGCATTTGAGCACCTTATTCTACAGCTCTTAAGGAAAATGTACGCCAAATCTGCACCGGCTTGCCCAAGGATATCTTTTACGCCTCGCCACTGCTAGTTAGTGTAGTATTTTTGAATAATTTTAATTTACTTTTAGTTGAGAAATAATGCTAATATTTGCAAAGTTTTGTATTTTTAATGCGCACCAAAAAACACATTCTACAAGGTAGATAATAGATATATATCAAAACGGGGCTCAAAACAAACGTCTTTGAGTTTCATAAACTGGTATGGTGTGATTTACTGGTGAGCAATTCCCTCTGCCTTTTCCACATCTTGACCCGCCTCCCACCAATCTTTATCATAATCATTATGTATATAACTACAGTAAATTCAACTTTATTTACACATATCTAAGGAGCAGATATTAAATTTTTAACGAGCAAAGTTTGTTCATATTTCCTGTTTAGCAGTGTAATGTGGGTTTAATATGAGGCGAGATAAAATGTGGTGCCAGGGGTCGCGCCTGGGCCACAGCTGACCTCGACCTGGACGCTGCGAGACAAAGGTCAGCCTGCAGCCTGGCACGAAGCCGGCGCCATACACTTGCGATCAATTCATAATGGGGTAAGTTCAAGTGAATAATGTTTTGTCATCGGGGAAACTCGGAATACGACTAGAACCGCAGTGTCGATCAATTACCGTACTTGTGGCTCTCGCGGGTCTGTCTACCCCCATGACAATAACCCCCCCCCCCCCCCCCCCCATAAGCAATGTTGAAAAATTTCCAAAAACTGAACCGTAGAAAAACTTCTATACACCTTGTTTTTATTGATTTCCGTTAACATTTCGAGGGCACATTCTAATTATATTTATAATATGGATTTAAAAATCTGAAATAAATATTATTCATTCATTCATTCTTCAGATCTACTTACTCCAGAAACTAATGTTGTAACTCATACCGTTATTAAAATATTCACAATCTTAATTTCATCACCAACCAGTATAAATTAACTGTCATAGTTGACATTAACTTTTGACCAACTCAAAAGTGTCTTTTAAAATGGTCATCAACTCAAAATTATTTCGTGTGAAAAGTAAAAAACTAAATTTTTCAAATTTAACAAAAAGCGGTATACCAGGTAGCTTCTGTTAAAGTACGAAGCAACGTGTCGAATTTAACGGAAATAAAAACATACACGGTGTAAACCTAATATCAAACCTGCTCATAAAATTTCATGAAAATCGGTTGAGAATTTGGATTTGTGGAGGAGAACAGCCGGAAAGACATACGAAAGCATTTATGCCTAAGTTGAAACGCAGACGCTTCGCTCGCGCTTCAGGCTCGCTGGTCAATCAGGCAAGTCGGTGGGAATCGTGTTCTATGGACATCACGCAACTGCCAAAAATTATCTTGCTTTATGACACAAGAGAACGCCATTCCACCTTATTCTGAGTATTTTTTGCGCAAAATCTACTACGACAGGAAAACAACTTTCTCACCTCGTCTATGGCACAGTATACCTAATACAGTAATTTTTCTTCCTACAAAAGGTACATCGTGCGCTTGAATGTGTGCGCGCCGTGTACGAACGCACTACAAGCAAAGATTTACCAATGCGCACCACTGCTCCAGTATGGAGTGCATTCACACACACGCGCGGTCGTGTGTTTGTGTAAATACGTGTCGTGGCCGAAGTCGGATTACTTGTTTGTCTACGAGACTAATGCTGAATATTGCAAAATACAATGTGAAGTAAGCAAGAAACGACGTTGACAAACTTGCTAATGGCAAATTTTGCTTTTGACTTGGTAAAACTTAATTGAAGTTAGGTCGTAACACAGCAAGTTAGGATCGTAATATCGTATTCATGTCAAAGTTTGTAATAGTACATTGTGTATCAAGGGCGGTAGGTAAGGAATTACAAACGAGTGTTTGTTACAAGGCCGAGGCGAAGCCGAGGGCTTTAATAACACGAGTTTGTAATTCCTTTACCGCCCGTGGCACACACAATGTTTTTCATCACACTTGTGAGGAAATCTAATTAAAATTAACCTTACTTAACCTAAATAAAATTGTAAAACTGACAGTGACATTAGTGACATATCCATAGACAATGCGCAACGTTCGGAAACCATAGCGGTACAGACCTAAAACGGTTGATTTTATAATTGCAAAATACTGAAATACACTATTGAAACATTTAATTAATGTTACAGAAATATGTGTTTACATGTATTTGCAATACCAGTTCTCTTTAAATAAATATTTCAGTGATAAAAGTTAAAAAAGTAAGTTGGCGTTTCCTTTGAACATGACAAATAAGAGTAAAACAGAACCAGCGTTTCAAATTTAAAAAGAAAACCATTACGCCCTAGGGCGTAATAGCTCATTTACGGCCCGCAAAACCTACGTGTAATGCACCATTTTCGAGCAAGTGTGATGAAAAATGAATATAATTTGCTCTCTCGTTTAGTGATCAAACTCTCTTGTAGCCTAAATATTATCTAGAGTTATATTTCCTTTGAACAGGTTGGTCAAGTAATAATGTGTTTAGAAAAGCAAAAGTTTCGATTTTGTCTATGGTCATTTATGGTAATAGGCCTCAAAGAAAAGGTATAAGTTTTAACCTTGTTTTAAGATTCAAATATGTATGCCGCGATGGGACCTTTTTGCTGTTGGTGACTGTACATACATGCCTAGGAAACTTTCGACCTATGACCTTCATATAATAATAATAATGTCATATGCCTACATCTTATTCTCATTGCATAATTATAGCTTTCTCAGCTATACCTGTCAACACCGTTATCCTTATTCACCGTGGATGAACTTACGGACAATGGAAACAATGAACACTAGCATGATTAACACACACATAAATTACTCGGTTCCTTTTATATATTTATTAGGGGATGAAAATGTTGACAGGCGACATAATGACAATATTGTGCCAATATCTAGCTCGCTGCAAAATGATTTCATATACTTACTCGTTCATTATACAATTCATTAAGCACAAGCGTTTATCAATCGGCCTTTTGAATGCTGGATCTCTTGGTACACGTCATGACGAGTTCCTGGTAGCCGTGTCGGTGTGTGATGTTGATATTCTGGCTATCAATGAGACGTGGCTGCGGGAAGGGCAGGAAGCCCGCGCGCCCGCGCCGCCCGGCTACCGCTTACGGCATGTCCCGCGCCCCGCTCACGTCCGCGGCCGCGGTGGAGGAGTGGGATTTTATATCAAGCGAGGAATACATGCTCGTTCTATTGATCACCCACCAAATCGTAACGTGGAGCAAATGTGGTTAGGTCTTAGTATAAATGGGGAGAAAGTTGCAATTGGTACGGCATATCGTCCCCCATGGCTAAATGTTGATGTATTTCTTGACGCCCTCACGGAAACTGTTGCTTCTCTAGGTAAATATGATCACATAGTGTTACTGGGGGATTTTAACATAAACATAATAAGCACTCACCAACTATGCACAAAAAAATTTACTGATTTCCTGAAAACTATGAATCTCACGCAATATGTCGACAAGCCGACCCATTTCACGGACCACAGTGAAACATTAATTGACGTCATTTGTGCAAACTCTTCTATATCGAAGCTGGCAGTTAACTATTTCCCTCACTTAAGCAGTCATTCACTCATAACGTGTGAGCTTAATATAAAAAAAATAAACCACCCCCAAAACGAGTAGTATACAGACCATTAAAAGACATAGACCAAAGTCTCTTTTCTCAACACATCAATTGTATCCCATGGGAAAGTATTGAATCAGGTGATGTTGATAAAATGGTAAAGGTATTCAATACATATTTAACTCAAATATTTGACGTGCATGCACCAAACAAAACTGCTATCATCAAGGACCAATCCTGTCCCTGGATCACACAAACTGTCAAGGAAATGATGAAACTTCGCGACCAAGCCCATGTGAGATGTAAACAAACAAATATAGAAACTCATAAAAAATATTACAAGGACTTGAAAAGCATTGTTAAGACAGCACTACATAGTGAAAAAGTAGCATTTTATAATAAACAAATAAACCTCATAAAAGACCCCCGTAAGTTATGGCAAAACATCAAACAAAATGTTGCAAATTTTAAAAAGAAGGATACTGACTTACCTCCCCACCTCCATAATCCTGATGCAATCAACACACATTTCTTAAACCTTCCGAATAAAGCTGATACTGACATATCTCTCCTTACAAGTTACGAATATGACAGATATGGACCCAATGTTTTCAAACTAAAACCCGTAACTGAACTAACTGTGACTAGAATCATAAGATCTATCTCGACAAACGCTCAAGGCGACGATGGACTTAATCTGAATATGCTCTTATTAACATTGCCTAGAACTCTGAATATAATTACAGCAATAGTAAATAAATCAATAGAAACTGGAACATTTCCTGAAGACTGGAAAAAGGCTATTATAAAACCTATTCCTAAAATCGAGCATCCCATTGCCTATAAAGATCTTCGCCCGATCAGCATCTTACCCTGCATGTCTAAGATTTTAGAAAAAATAGTGGCCGAACAGATGACAGCATTCCTTGAATCAAATGACATACTCCCCTCAAAACAATCGGGTTTTAGAAGAAACCGTAGCACATCCACAGCCTTAATAGATGTAGTCGACGACATCTTATCTGCTCAAGACGCTGGTGCAGCATCTTTGCTGGTACTACTTGATTTCTCCCGTGCATTTGATACCATTGATACCACCCTCCTTCTCTCTAAATTGGCTTACTATGGCTTCGACAGCTTGACATTAAAGTGGTTCAATAGCTATCTTACCGGGCGTACGCAATATGTCAGTATACATAATGAAGATGGCTCAGAATCGGTATCCACCACATTACCAGTTGTAAGAGGAGTCCCTCAGGGCTCTATTTTGGGACCAATTTTATTTATAATTTACAGTGCGGATATTACGAAATGCATCAATAATTGCAGCTATCACATGTATGCTGACGATACACAGCTCTACTACTCGTTTAAACCTAATTCGACTGATGAAGCTGTGAATAAAATTAACTCGGATTTAAATAATATATTTACCTGGTGTCATAAAAATAGTTTAATGATTAATCCGAGTAAATCAAAATTTATGATTATAGGTACACGAAACCAAATAAAAAAAGTGGAAACGCACAATTTAGACGTTTCTATGGTAGGAGATCGTCTTGAAAGGGTTCATGAAGCTCGTAATCTGGGTCTGATCATGGACGAAACGCTCCGTTTCGAAGGGCATGTCCTTGAAATCATGCGTAATTGTTTTTACCGGCTCAAAGTACTATACCGGGCCCGCGAGTACCTCACTGTTGACATGCGCATTAAGCTATGTGAAACACTCATACTGTCCAAACTTAATTATGCTGATACTGTCTTCGGTGGCTGCTTGCTGGCCCGGACTAGAAAGCTGATACAAAGGATTCAGAATGCCTGTGCACGGTTCTGTTTCCCTGTTCCCCGGCGTGCGCATATAACACCATTTCTTAATAGACACGACATGTTGAATATGGATGCCCGGCGCACTCTACACTTGGCGTCTTTATTGTTTGGGGTGATAGTAAATAAACAACCAACATATTTATACGAAAAGCTTGCATTCTCCCAACGCCACGTTAGACACGCGCCACGACTTGTGTGCCACGCTCACCGTACCGCTGCTTTTCGTGGCAGCTTCCGCTTCGCTGCCACGAAGTGTTGGAATGACTTGCCACCGCCAATAAGAAACTCCGGCAGCTTAGTGACTTTTAAACTGCGTATCAAGAAGTACTTAATAGACAAGCAGAAGTCCCAACACTAGCAGCGCGCGCGCACTCATACGTACACACATTCGCGCACACACACACACACACACACACACACACACAGTCACGCACTCACACACACTCTTTAACGCCATCATTATAATGTATTTTAATAAACGTAAATGTAATTGTTTGTTTGTTTGTTTAGGTAAAGATATCTGATTGATTTGTTTAGTTAAAAAACACTGTATGTATACATACTGTTCTTATATAATATTTGCTAATGAGAGACCTACAGGCGTCACTGAAAATCAGCGTCGCGAAGTAAGTAATTTACTTTGTGGCATTAAGCTGAGTGGCGACCTTTTTAGCATAATTCTATATTTTATTAATTTTGTAATTGTTTTAATAAGTTTGTGCTAAATAAACGTATTTCTTTCTTCTTCTTTCTTTCTTTCTTCATGTGACGCTGCTTATCTTCCAAGGAGGTCCACCTCAATCCAGACACCTACACCATCGTACAATTCCTACAGCAACACAAAATACAGATTTCGCGCCCGGATTCCGGGATCCCGGGAAAAGATATAAATCACTAATTTAAGTACGTCGTAGTATACGTTAGTTATACATAGATATCTACTCTTCTCAGCAAACTTAACATATTAATCCCACCTGGATATATAGGTCAGTCATGCATTTCTAAAACACACTCACCGTTTCATTTCCTAAATGGAACACGTTTTCAATACTACTAGCGAGAATCGCGCCGTATCCGCCAGGTACGGACTGCGGACATCTAACTAAATATATAAAAGAAGAAACTGACTGACTGATTGACTGACTGACATATCAACGCACAGCCCAAACCGCTGGTCCTAGGAATTCCAAATTTACCACGTAGGTTCTTTATAAGGTCTAGGGGAGCACTAAGAAAGGATTTTTCAAAATTCACCCCCTAAAGGGTTCAAATAGGGGTTCAAAGTTTGTATGGAGAGTCTGCGATTTTAGAAGTAAGACCTTTGAAACTTCATGTTTAGATTCTTTATTAGATTACAAGAAAAACGATTTCACCGTTTTTCGAAATTCATCCCCTAAAGGGTTTAAATGGGGGTTGAAAGTTTGTTTATCAACGCACAGCCCAAACCGCTGGTCCTAGGAATTCCAAATTCAGCACGTAGGTTCCTTATAAAATCTAGGGGTGCACTAAGAAAGGATTTTTCAAAATTCATCCCCTAAGGGGCTTAAATGGGGGTTGAAAGTTTGTTTATCAACGCACAGCCCAAACCCCTGGTCCTAGGAATTCCAAATTTAGCATGTAGGTTCCTTATAAAGTCTAGGGGTGCACTAAGAAAGGATTTTTCAAAATTCATCTCCTAAGGGGTCCAAATAGGGGTTCAAAGTTTGTATGGAGAGTCTACGATTTTAGAAGTAAGAGGTTTGAAACGTCATGTTTAGACTCTTTATTAGATTACAAGAAATGTTATTTCACCGTTTTTCGAAATTCATCCCCTAAGGGGTTTAAATGGGGGTTGAAAGTTTGTTTATCAACACACAGCCCAAACCACTGGTCCTAATAATTCCAAATTTAGCACGTAGGTTCCTTATAAGGTCTAAGGGTGCACTAAGAAAGGATTTTTCAAACTTCATCTCCTAAGGGGTCCAAATAGGGGTTCAAAGTTTGTATGGAGAGTCTACGATTTTAGAAGTAAGAGGTTTGAAACTTTATGTTTAGACTCTTTATTAGATTACAAGAAAAATAATTTCACCGTTTTTCAAAATTCATCCTCTGAGGGGTTTAAATGGGGGTTGAAAGTTTGTATATCAACGCACCGCCCAAACCGCTGGTCCTAGGAATTCCAAATTTAGCACGTAGGTTCCTTATAAAGTCTAATGGTGTACTGATAATAGTTTTTTCAAAATTCATCCCCTAAGGGGTTTAAATGGGGGTTGAAAGTTTGTATATCAACGTACCGCCCAAACCGCTGGTCCTAGGAATTTCAAATTTAGCACGTAGGTTCCTTATAAGATCTAGAGGTACACTAAGAAAGGATTTTTCAAAATTTATCCCCTAAGGGGTTTAAATGGGGGTTGAAAGTGTGTTTATCAACGTACCGCCCAAACCGCTGGTCCTAGGAATTCCAAATTTAGCACGTAGGTTCCTTATAAGGTCTAGAGGTACACTAAGAAAGGATTTTTCAAAATTCATCCCCTAAAGGGTTTAAATGGGGGTTGAAAGTTTGTTTATCAACGCACAGCCCAAACCACTGTTCCTAAGAATTCCAAATTTAGCATGTAGGTTCCTTATAAGGTCTAGGGGTGTACTAAGAAAGGATTTTTCAAAATTCATCCCTTAAGGGGTTCAAATAGGGGTTCAAAATTTGTATGGAGAGTCTAAGATTTTAGAAGTAAGAGGTTTGAAACGTCATGTTTAGACTTTTTATTAGATTACAAGAAAAGTGATATCACCGTTTTTCGAAATTCATTCTCTAAGGGGTTTAAATAGGGGTTGAAAGTTTATATAGAGAGATCGGAATAGGTAGAGTATATTTACCTAAACTTCGATGAACAAAGTCGAAAAGTGGAGACTCCCTTACAACTAAATTTTTTTCCGGGACTTAAGTCCCGGAATCTTACTAAAAAAATATATTATTGGTATTCTTTCGCACATTTCTCGAGCGTTCTCAGTATAGCTGTTGTGTCCAGGACCCCTTATGGGCCTTTGAACTACACTTCAGTATATGGCGCAATTTCTCGAAGGAGTGAAAGAGACAGCACTATTAGAAAGAGACAGCTATACTGAGAATGTTCGAGAAATGTGCTAAAGAATACCAATAATATATTTTTTTAGTAAGATTCCGAGACTTAAGTCCCGGATAAAAATTTTGTTGTAAAGGACTCTCCACTTTTCGACTATGTTCTTCGAAGTTTAGGTAAATATACTCTACCTATTCCGATCTCTGGTTATATTAAATTGTATACTTATTTAAACTTTTAAAATTCGAAAATCTTCACACTAATATTATACTTAAATGTGAAAGTTTGTGAAGATGTTTGTTACTAAATAACGGGGTACCTAACAACTGGATGGATCAAGCAGAAATTTGGCATGTAAGTAGACCAAGTCCTGGATTGAAACAAAGGATACTTTATATCCAGGTAAAGAGTTTCTTTGGGACAATAACGGGAACAACGCGGGCGAAGCCGCGGGAAATAGCTAGTATAAAATAAAAGAAGAAACTGACTGATTCACTGACTGACTGACTGACTGACTGACATATCAACGCGCAGCCCAAACCGCTGGTCCTAGGAATTCCAAATTTAGTATGTAGGTTCCTTATAAGGTCTAGAGGTGCACTAAGAAAGGATTTTTCAAAGTTTACCCGCTAAGGGGTTCAAATAGGGGTTCAAAGTTTGCATGGAGAGTCTACGATTTTAGAAGTAAGAGATTTGAAACTTCATGTTTAGACTCTTTATTAGATTACAAGAAAAGTGATTTCACCGTTTTTCGAAATTCATCCCCTAAAGGGTTTAAATGGGGGTTGAATGTTTGTTTACCAACGCACAGCCCAAACCGCTGGTCCTAGGAATTCCAAATTTAGCACGTAGGTTCCTTATAAGGTCTAGAGGTGCACTAAAAAAGGATTTTTCAAAATTCATCCCTTAAGGGGTTTAAATGGGGGTTGAAAGTTTGTATATCAACGTACCGCCCAAACCGCTGGTCCTAGGAATTCCAAATTTAGCACGTAGGTTCCTTATAAGGTCTAAGGGTGCACTAAGAAAGGATTTTTCAAAATTCGTCCCCTAAGGGGTTTAAATGGGGGTTGAAAGTTTATTTATCAACGCACAGCCTAAACCACTGGTCCCGAGAATTCCAAATTTAGTATGTAGGTTCCTTATAAGGTCTAGGGGTTCACTAAGAAAGGATTTTTCAAAATTCATCCCCTAAGGGGTTCAAATAGGGGTTCAAAGTTTGTATGGAGAGTCTACGATTTTAGAAGTAAGAGGTTTGAAACCTTATGTTTAGACTCTTTATTAGATTACAAGAAAAATGATTTCACCGTTTTTCGAAATTCATCCTTTGAGGGGTTTAAATGGGGGTTGAAAGTTTGTATATCAACGCACCGCCCAAACCGCTGGTCCTAGGAATTCCAAATTTAGCACGTAGGTTCCTTATAGGTAAGGTCTAGAGGTGCACTAAAAAAGGATTTTTCAAAATTCATCCCCTAAGGGGTTTAAATGGAGGTTGAAAGTTTGTATATCAACGTACCGCCCAAACCGCTGGTCCTAGGAATTCCAAATTTAGCACGTAGATTCCTTATAAGGTCTAGGGGTGCACTAAGAAAGGATTTTTCAAAATTTACCCCCTAAGGGGTTCAAATAGGGGTTCAAAATTTGTATGGAGAGTACGATTTTAGAAGTAAGAGGTTTGAAATCTCATGTTTAGACTTTTTATTAGATTACAAGAAAAGTGATATCACCGTTTTTCGAAATTCATCCTCTAAGGGGTTTAAATAGGGGTTGAAAGTTTATATTGAGAGATCGGAATAGGTAGAGTATATTTACCTAAACTTCGAAGAACAAAGTCAAAAAGTGGAGACTCCCTTACAATTAAATTTTTTTCCGGGACTTAAGCCCCGGAATTTTACTAAAAAAATATATTATTGGTATTCTTTCGCACATTTCTCGAGCATTCTCAGTATAGCTGTCTGTTTCTAATAGTGCTGTCTCTTTCACTCCTTCGAAAATTTCGCCATAACTATACTGAAGTGTAGTTCAAAGGCCCATAAGGGGTCCTGAAAACGCCTGAAAACGGGTTTTCAGGTTATTACGCAATCTTATAGAGGGTGTTCTGAAACGGACTGAAAACATGTTTCAGGCGCCTGAAAACAACGGCAACTTAGGTGAATTTTCGATCTTCTACTATGTGAAAGAGCCACCGGCGCAAAAGTAATGTGTGTATGTGTGTTGCGCCGATGGTATAGGTTAAAACTTCAAACGTGATTTTCCGTGCTTTAGAAGCGTTTTCAGCAGGCTGAAAGGTGATTTCAGGCCGTTTCAGAGGTGGCTCTTATAACTCTCTTATAACTTTTAACATTCGAAAATCTTCACACTAATATTATACTTAAATGTGAAAGTTTGTGAAGATGTTTGTTACTAAATAACGGGGTAACAACTGGATGGATCAAGCAGAATATGGCATGTAAGTAGACCAAGTCCTGGATTGAAACAAAGGATACTTTATATCCCGGTAAAGAGTTTCTTTGGGACAATAACGGGAACAACGCGGGCGAAGCCGCGGGAAATAACTATTAAAATATAGAATTGAAGAGCAACAGGAGTGGCAGCCAGTGTAGTGCGGCCTCACGGGATGTTTATTTCAGTAGGTATTGCGGATGCGTCGTTTGTTCTGTCCCCGACCTTTAATAATGCAGGGGTTAATTCAGCCAGACGAGTGCGGCAGGCTCTGTGGGCCCATATTTTACTTTGACCTTGTGATTTTAGGCGACGTCGATGACATTTGACCTCGATATTTTAACGGTATTTTATCTTTATATATCTCGATAATTTAGCTATAGCTTGGCAAAATCGTTGGTGACACTCCCATGTGTGCTTTTTGTTATGTGCAGCCGTAACTACTTTCACAAGTTACCACCAACACGAACGGGGGCCTCCGGAGGCTGCCTCCGTCGGTCGCACTCGGACACTCACTCACTCGGACACTCGCACTCCGGTCGGTCGGACATTTTGATTCCATAACGCCCATTTAAAAATGTACTTAAAATTGCCATTTAGATTAGCTAGCGTAACGCTAAAAATGGAAAAAAAGTTGAAACGGATAGCTGAGTTGATGGTGAAGCAGCCTATGAACTTAGCGATCCTGGGTCCGATTTCCAACAAGGGAAAATAATACACGACACGTTTAGCCTTAGTGGGAGTGACACCGCCTACGAAGCTGGAGGTCCCGGGTTCAAATCCTGGTAAGGGCAAATATTTGTGTGATAAGCACGAGTACCAATTTGTTCCTGAGTCTTAGGTGTTATCTATATAAGTATGTATATCGTCGTCTGGTACCCGTAATACAAGCATTGCTTAGTTTGGAACTAGGTCGATTTGTATAAGATTGTCCCCACACAATATAAAAAAAACCCGGTCAAGTGCGAGTCGTACTCGCGCACCGAGGGTTCCGTACAAACTCGTAAGTAGTACGTGAATAGTTCAAGAGAAACAGTATAGCGGTTAGTTTAGTACGAGCAAATACCTTAAGTTTGTGTTACGATTTTTTATAGTATTGTACCTACTTGGAATACGGTTTCAAGGTGAAAACAATACAACCCTCTCTGGAGATCTGACTACTTATTTAACAAAAGTTTCCCTTAAATAGTACATTACATACCGAGGCCAGTAAAGTAAGAAATTTCTCAGATCACATGTGATCTGAGGCTTTCTTATTTACTGGTCAAGGTTTGTTTACTATTTTTCTATTTAACGGAGCCAGAAAGCGTCATCTTCGTTTAGCGCAACGGCCGGTGAGGTGACGAGGGCAGAAAAAATATATTATCTTTAATATTAATTCCCCTATTATTTATGCTACGAGAATTAGATGATTAGTTTTATTGATGACCGGAGTAGATTAACATCGCTAAGCCGATTTGGAATGATAATGCGACCCCTTACGTACATAAACATGCAAACTTTCATCTCGTGAGCTGGTAGTTGTCAGTAACAAGACTGCACACCGACACATCGGTGTTACATATTAATTACAACATACGCTAATCACAGTGTTTGATTGGTTGTTGGCCTAGTAAGTAGGTAGGCTTGATTTTGAATCCTGACCTTTCGGCACACTTTTTTGGAAAACTTTTCAGCATAAGTAAGTCTTTACTTCGCTATAAAAATCCGCCAATTCATGATTAAAAAAATGAAAATGATATGATAAAATGATAATACAAATCAAGCCCTTTCATTGGATACCACACTTGATATAATAGCCCTATTTTCAATTTTCAAAATACCATAACGGACACCTTTTTTTTTATGTCCAATAGGCTTGAGTTAGCTAATTTTAATACTATTCCAAATTTAAAATCGATAGCAGCAATAGTTCCTGAGATATCTGGCTGTGACCGACGGACAGACAGACAGAGTCGCACCATAATGGTTCCTCTTTTACCATTTTGGTACGGAACCCTAAAAACGGTTAAGGGTTAAGAAGTGTGGAGGGTATAAAACACGTGACTGAAAGATTAACTCCTTGTCCCGTCAAAACTATTTTTGTTCCATTTTGGCGTGACTTCGTTCATGAGCCTAGTATCAGGTTCAGTAATTTGCCCGGAAACTGCCGGAATTCGACACCCTTATTTTCGGGCAGCTACCGTTTATAGATGCCGTATAAGTATTCATCCCTCACGCACATATAATTATAAAAATTGCATTAGGGCTATTCTTCAGAAATATGTCTGCGACTCATTCATCTGTCTCCATACATTTAGTATGAAAAAGGTAACCGCACCAGTGTTGCCAGATCAATTTTTTGTAAATCCGTAGGGCCAGGCTAAAAAATCCGTAGAATTCCGTATATTATGGAAAGAAAAATCCGTAGAGCTACGGATTTTTTTTGTAAAGATTTATTTGACTGTGTATAAGTTTAATTCAGGCGAATAAAGTTGAGGTTTAGCATGTTAACCTTTAAAAATTGTGCAAAGTTAACAACCAAGAGTTAAATACGAGGAAAACCAATAAAAGTCTTACAATATGTAAATAAAATCATATTTTATTCACTTCACTGTCACTAGTGTCAGTATGGTACGGTAATTAAATGTCTATTTTTACGCTTCATTCAGCTTCGTTTCAATTACGTTCCATTTTTTGCAATTTTGCCAGCTAAACGCAAAGTTAGTGAGTGAACGAAATTAATACAGATCACGGTACAGCCGATGTACTACGTGAGATGAGCTGTGTGCAACGAAACGCAAATCGTGTATATATAGTCTGCCCATAGCAGTCGTACTCTTTTCACGTCGTGAGTAAGAAAAGGATGATATGAGACTGCAATCGAGTTTTGTTATTTGTGGAAAAATTGCGTTTAATTTTTATTTTATATTGCAAGTTTCATGAATAAATTGATTAGTGTCAAAATTCCGTAGATTAGCTAATCATTTCCGTAGGTAAGGCCATAAGGCCTAAAATCCGTAGATCTACAGACTTTTCCGTAGATCTGGCAACGCGGCGCAGACATATTTCTGAAGAAATGTCCAATACTGAATTGGCAACCCAGGGGGATTCAGAGGGGATTTTTTGGGCTGCTGGATCCAACAGTTGGCTGGTAGATCCAATTCTAAAACGTGTTCCTACCTGCCTAGGTACCTACTAAAAAGTTGAAGTTTTAACTGTAGTTCAGCTGGAGGTTTAGATTTTTTTAAATCACTCCAATATCTAATTTTGATTGAACTATAGGAATTAGGATAAAGGAATTAATATGTTCAGTCCCGTTATATTGCATGTAAAGGTGGGTTTAGACCAAACGAGCGAATGCTCATTCTACCCCCACTCTACCAAATTCTTTGTGTGTACACAAAGAATTTGGTAGAGTGGGGTTAGAATGTATTAGAATTCGTTTGGTCTAAATCCACCTTAAGAATCAAATATCCGTTCACATATCCGTCACACAATAAAAAAAATATTAAGTAGGTAAAGATACATATTCAATACGTATACCTTACCCGATCACTTTTTATACAGATACACGGCGGTGTATCTGTACTGTTCTCGTTTTCAGCCATTTTTGTGATCGTTTTTATGACGATAACGAGTTTTCAGGCGTCGGATACAGATAACGCCTCCATATTCGGCAGAGGCATTTAGGTAACATCAGGGTCCAGTCAGTACAGTGGGTATAGATTAAGTGGTTAACGCTAAATAATAACAGTAACGTATGTAATCTATTCAGAACTATTACAGCGTTTTATATTGAATTTAAAAACAATATTTACTGTGACGATATAGTGCCAATTTTGACACTATCGTCACAGTAAATATTGTTTTAAAAGACGATGTCTTTTTATAGCCCGAAGCTGCGTTTAGTGTGATCCTGATCAAAGTTACGTCATTTGTTCTTTGTTTGTAGTAAATAATCGTGGGACAATAATGACTTTGGAATCTCGCGGTGAAAGCGCTCGGAGAATCGCCCAGGTACATCAATTTCTTAGATTTTATTTGTTAGAACGTGACGGATGCTTTATCATTTATTTATCACGTGACAAAACGTAGCATCATACGCCTACAGAGCGCATAGGCATCTTTTGGGTGCGCTCACTCCGTGGTAGATTCCATCACTGCTTACAAACAGGCTTGTGATTGAAGTCAAGAACTACATCTAAGATCTAGAAATAGGAATTATATGATCTCAGTTCTCATGATGTATTGCGCAGACAAAATGTAGGTAGTGGTATTAAGCTATATTATAGGTCATAAAATATATTTTTCATCACACTTGCTCGAAAATGGTGCATTACACGTAGGTTTTGCGGGCCGTAAATGAGCTATTACGCCCTAGGGCGTAATGGTTTTCTTTTTAAATTTGAAACGCTGGTTCTGTTTTACTCTTATTTGTCATGTTCAAAGGAAACGCCAACTTACTTTTTTAACTTTTATCACTGAAATATTTATTTAAAGAGAACTGGTATTGCAAATACATGTAAACACATATTTCTGTAACATTAATCAAATGTTTCAATAGTGTATTTCAGTATTTTGCAAATATAAAATCAACCGTTTTAGGTCTGTACCGCTATGGTTTCCGAACGTTGCGCATTGTCTATGGATATGTCACTAATGTCACTGTCAGTTTTACAATTTTATTTAGGTTAAGTAAGGTTAATTTTAATTAGATTTCCTCACAAGTGTGATGAAAAACATTGTGTGTGCCACGGGCGGTAAAGGAATTACAAACTCGTGTTATTAAAGCCCTCGGCTTCGCCTCGGCCTTGTAACAAACACTCGTTTGTAATTCCTTACCTACCGCCCTTGATACACAATGTACTATTTCATCACACTTGCTCGAAAATGGTGTCATTACACGTAGGTTTTGCGGGCCGTAAATGACCTATTACGCCCTAGGGAGTAATGGTTTTCTTTTTAAATTTGAAACGCTGGTTCTGTTTTACTCTTATTTGTCATGTTCAAAGGAAACGCCAACGTACTTTTTTAACTTTTATTACTGAAATATTTATTTAAAGAGAACTGTTATTGCAAATACATGTAAACATATATTTCTGTAACATTAATTAAATGTTTAAATAGTGCATTTCAGTATTTTTCAAAAATAAAATCAACCATTTTAGTCTTTACCGCTATGGTTTCCGAACGTGACTTGACATTCGCATTGTCTATGGATAATGTCACTGTCAGTTTTACAATTTTATTTAGGTTAAGTAAGGTTATTTTAATCAGATTTCCTCACAAGTGTGATGAAAAACATTGTGTGTGCCACGGGCGGTAAAGGAATTACCGCCCTTTTATCACTGAAATATTTATTTAAAGATAACTGTTATTGCAAATGCATGTAAACACATATTTCGGTAACATTAATTAAATGTTTAAATAGTGTATTTGAGTATTTTGTAAATATAAAATCAACTAAAATGGCCGTTTTAGGTCTTTACCGCTATGGTTTCCGAACGTGACTTGACATTCGCATTGTCTATGGACATATATGTCACTAATGTCACTTTCTGTTTTAATATTTTCTTGTCAAACTGGGACGATTAGTAAGGTTATATTATTGAGACTTCCTCACAAGTGTGATGAAAAACATTTTTCATGACACTTGCTCGAAAATGGTGTCATTACACGTAGGTTTTGCGGGCCGTAAATGACCTATTACGCCCTAGGGCGTAATGGTTTTCTTTTTAAATTTGAAACGCTAGTTCTGTTTTACTCTTATTTGTCATTTTCAAAGGAAACGCCAACTTATTTTTTTAACTTTTATTACTGAAATATTTATTTAAAGAGAACTGTTATTGCAAATACATGTAAAAACATATTTCTGCAACATTAATTAAATGTTTAAATATAGTATTTCAGTATTTTGCAAATATAAAATAAACCATTTTTAGTTTTTACCGCTATGGTTTCCGAACGTGACTTGACGTGACGTTCGCATTGTCTATGGAATATGTCACTAATGTCACTGTCAGTTTTACAATTTTATTTAGGTTAAGTAAGGTTATTTTAATCAGATTTCCTCACAAGTGTGATGAAAAACATTGTGTGTGCCACGGGCGGTAAAGGAATTACAAACGAGTGTTATTAAAGCCCTCGGCTTCGCCTCGGCCTTGTAACAAACACTCGTTTGTAATTCTTTACTTACCGCCCTTGATACACAATGTACTAGTGTGTGCCATGGGCGGTAAAGAAATTACAAACTCGTGTTATTAAAGCCCTCGGTTTCACCTCGGGCTTATAACAAAGACTCGTTTGTAATTCCTTACTTACCGCCCTAGATACACAATGTACTATTAACCGATGTTAAAGTGAATTTTCGGCCCTCCTTGTATTTGTACTCGAGTCAACTTAATTTGATATTTAACGAATACTAACTTAATTTCTGCAAGTACCACTAGTTTATAGTTGCTGACTATCAACCAGGAACGTAAGTATTTATCCTGAGGCCAAGTGGGCAATGGTTTGCTGCAGTAGGTCTGGACACGAGGGGCAGTGTAGGTAAGCCACACATAATGCTTCATATAAAGCGTAAGGACGATCCGGCATAAACTTTATTAGACCTATTTAGAAAATGAGTTATTTTAAAAAATCAAAATAATTTATTTCTGCAAGTAGACCCCCTCTCAAGGGCTCTTTTACATGTCTGATTTAGTTTTTTTCTTTTGACGCTTCGGGTAATGAAATGACCTTCTGGTGAGAAGAAGCGCCGGAAGACACTCACCAGTTTCTTTTTCCAAAAATATTAAGTATTACAACGATTGTTATATATGTATTACAAAATGTGCACCTGAGCTGGCTACTGAAGGATTTCTTTTATCAGCTTTTATTAATTGCCAACAAACAAAGCTTAACGGGTCGCTTTCAATTAAACTGCGCATCAAAAAAAAACTGCGAAATTACAATATCCTCTTGGGTATCTTTAGCGAGCGTTGAGTTTTGTAACAGAGGAAGTTTTTTCACTTTTTTCCGGGCGTGCTTTGGCGCTGCGGCACAAAAGACCGTAGTCCTCTCGTAGCGCTACGGATCGCACAGATATAACAAAGAACAGATACGGCAAAGCAAACCAGACTTGTGACCCATAAATTTGTAACTATTGATACTTCTGTTGACACTTACTTGAGTCGCAAAACTGGTATCTTTTTAACCGAAATCAAGAAAAGAGGTTATCAATTCGACTCGTATGTATATTATCAGAATAAAAACAGAAAAAAACTTCTATACCTGGTTCGGGGAACAAGGGTGGTTGGGTTGCCTAATGTTGACTAATGTTGAATTTTACAACATAATATAGTCACATGGATTGGAAAATACTAAATTATCATAACACAAAAGAAATAAACAAAAAATGTACAAAAACATAAAGTTATGAAGACCACAAAGTTAAAAAAAAACGATATTTTTTTTATCGTCTTAAAGAAAAATTAAAGTCAATTTCTGAATGCTTAAATAACACTGAAAAAATAAATGTATGACAACTATGTGCTTAAATGCACTGTTTCGTGCTCAAAATGGCAAAATGCTATTTTTTTTCATACAAACTTAGTACAGCGACGGAACGGATGACGTCATAAGTTCTAACCGTTTTGTATAGAGCGTTTTCAATGCTCAGTGCGATCTGCTACTTTTGATTACAATTTGAGGCTGTTATACTTATACAAATGTATTAGGTGTCCAAAATACCGCATTCCCGAAATACCAGATTTTTCAAAAAACCAGAGTTTCGATTTAACAGATTCCTGTCTTATCAGTATCACATTCCCGTTACACTAGATTATAAAATCGTAAGTTACTCAAGGATCTAAGTCACTTTGTTGGGTGTGTTATTTTGGGAATCTTGTATACGAAAAATCTGGTGTATCGAGAATCCGGTATTTTAAAAATCTGGTATTTTAGGAATGTGGTATTTTGGGAATGAGCGGATATTTGTTCCTCACAAATAGTAGAATCGATTTACGACAGAAAAAAATCGAGTCAACAGGCGAATTCATGGGCATTTTAGCTTCATAGAGAAAAGTCGGGGGAAAGCTAGGTAATGTGAAACCTGTCGTTGGTCGTTATTCGATCTCTTCGGGCCTTACCCGTCACAGTCTCTGGGGTCAAACGCTGAGGCGAAGAAGACTAAAGGTGCCCCTTTAGTAACATAGCTTGAGATTTTTGTCAAAATAGAAACTGTATGCGAAAATAATTTATGCACATCTATCATTTATGACATCTGTGATGAATGCCTTGGAAAGGAGCGCACTGGTGGGTGAACGTGAGTCTGCATCTTTTATAGTTACACTTTATGTGCGAACACTGAAAAACAATTTTATAACCAGACTCTTCGGAGCTTCAACTAACCACATTGTGTCTAACCACGGAGAATATAGTATAAGTAAGTATTTAAAGAATTTCTTGAGATCCTGACCGTTATATGACACGAACTAAAGAGTTATCACGTACCTACCTACTTATATAGCTTAAATAGTTGCGTTTTGATTAAATACACTACTTATAAGCTAGTCAGAAGGACTAACTCTTGTCTGAATAAGTTAAAAATGTTACCTACGTCGCAGATAGGTATTCAAATCGCCTTATAAGTGGTAATGTGGATAAGGAGGGCTTTACAATGGTGTCGAGGAAGCGCAAGAATCGCAAGAGTCAGTGTGGTACTGAAGAACCGGTTGGTTCTGGTCTGCAGGTTGCCACACCGAGCAAGGCGCTATATGTATCGCGCCTACATTACACCGCCACGGCTGATGATGTGGCGGAGTATGTTCGTCAGAAGACCGGCTTCTCGCTGAGGGTGTTCCAGCTGCGTTCACGCCACTATGTGCACTTCAGCTCGTTTGTGGTGCATGCACGTGCCGCGGCCGCTGCAAGAGACCATCGCATGTGCTGACTTCTGGCCGAAGGGTGTCGTGTTTCGACGGTTCCGGGGCAACCTGCCGAATCCTTCACCGGAGACGACGATGCAACGGGGCCACGTCGTTTCGTCGCCTAAATAGTTATTTTATTTCTACGTTTCATGACGCATTGGTTTTTTTTTACTGTAATGTCATGTTAACATATATTAATAAATAAATAAATAAGTTGTATTGTGTCCAATACAGATCCTGTCAACCTTTGTGTTTACTATTGTACCTACATTTCGACAGTCGCCATCAGACACATTTATACACTTCAGGGTGCTCAAAAATATCTGAGCATGGACTCTAACACCTTGACAATAGAGTGGTGATCAGATAATTGTGAGCGCCTCATTTGCTCCGATGTGTATGATGGTGACTATGCGTCAGTGGCGTGGCGTCCATAGGACCCGATCCCCACCGGCTTGCCTATTTTTTAAAGCATATGACCGGAGTATCTACTACTCCTTAAGAAAAAGTAATCCAAATCTGCTCCGGCTTTACTAATAATATATTTGACGCTACGCCACTGCTGTGGGTTCTATGTATATTATAAATGAGTGTCGTCCGCAAAGAAATTAAGTACCTAACCTACCTACCTATATCTGCCAAATTCAATCTCACTTTTAATTAGTTCTTAACTACTTAACGCCCTTAGTAGTGTTTGTATTTCGCTTTCCTTTCTATTTTTCAAACATTCACACGACCTTAATAGTTACTTACCTACATCATTTATGTTGACATGTTCTCGACCGCGAATAACGAGCAAACTTGAGTTGGTGGATAAACTTCTGCATTACTGGTGTTTTATACAGATGTGGGGTGGAGACTATCTAGTCCCCCCCTGGTACAATGCCACTTATGGCCGGCGTAAAGCATTCGTCCATCTTGTACAGTCAGCATTAAATTGTCTGTCATTCCAAGCGCCAGATATATCGCCAATTCGTCACACACCTTTGTGTCTATTCTATAGTCAAAAAGTTGTATTGCAATATATTTTAAGGCACTTTGGATGTTACTGAATTTAAGCTCACTGTACATACATACTTAATAGAAAGTTTTTTTAAGGGGATAAGTTGTAGGCCTCTTCCGCCCTTCACCGTTCGATGTTGAGCTGAAAGTGAAACTTGCTAGAAAGTGACGTATTTATGCTTTCCGTTATGTTTTATAAACGATATCGTGCTAAGCGGGGCGTATAAGGACATGATGTCTCCTTTCTCGTATACATAAATGACGCTTATATAGTGCCGTGTCGTCTATCGAATTCGAAAGAGCATGGGCACAGTATATTGAATGTGTGCGCGCCGTGTACGAACGCACTACAAGCAAAGTTTTAAGAATGAGTAAGCTCCGCGTCTGCCGAAGTTGGACTAGACTAGGTACCTAGGTACTTGTTCGTCTTTAGGTATAATTTGGCATGGATCTTGTCGGTGGCGTTAATACATATCGGTAAGACACACGACATTCAAAACAAGTCTGAATAAAATGGAAAGTCAAAACAGTAAACATCCATGGACAATCGCGACTGCAAATATTCACAAAATATTCATGGTGCACTAAGTAAAAATCGTTTATACCCTATTGTTTTCTGTTGACGATTCTTGAGGATGGAGGTCGCCAAAATTTCAAGCTCAAAAATTGACTGGTAATAAAAATCGCATGGAGCAAGACTACAGCCAAGACGTTGAGATTAGTGCTGTTCAGGAATGTTCCCTACCTGTAGACATAAGATACTTTGAAGAATACTTATTCCCGACAACGGCACAGCGGGGTTGGCGCAGGGCGGCGATAAGCGCAAATGTCACATTTTGGCAAGTTACAGCACCAGCTTCTACAACGGTTCGGCTTGGGTGAGCTCGCGGACCGAACTTGGCACGTCGATCATAAATCATAATTCTACATGTGTTATGCGACTGCGAACAGCTAGAGTGTCCCTGCCAGCGTTGGTCCGATTAATTCAGTGCTCTAGTAAGAAAGGGAATAAGTCAGATATGAGCCAAAAGCAATGAGATGTAAGTCGTACTTTGTACCTGGTTTTAATCTGATTTAACGTCAACCGGGGTAATTGCGTCTACGGGGGCAATAAGGACTCCGATCGATAAACTATTTAAAAAAAGAAAGTCCGTGTTTTGGGTTATAAATTATGGACTTACCATAGCTCTGAGCATGGCTGGCTTGGCGCCCAACAACGCAACAGTTTTGAGGTAAGTACAACACAACAGTGTTGACAACACACATAATTATTTCGACGAAACATCGGTCACAATACAATTAAGATCACGTCACTAATATTTAAAAGGTGTTTTAGTTTGTTTATCGGTAAGATAAGGAACGTTTTCGACGATTTTAAGAAAATATCTAAGAAACTGAACAATATTTTCTTCGCGGCGGACATATCGCTCGCAAAACTCCATATTTTACTGTGTCAATCAATTAGAAAATAGGTAGTATAAAACAAAGAGAACCAACCTCCTTTGGCCTACCTAGATTTGCCGGATGAAAGTTTGATAAATGAAGGAATGGGACTATGAGTGATGTCAATAATATAAGTATTTAACAAATCGGAAACTCAATAGGTAGGAACGATGTTTCTAGGAAATTAACAATGAACTAACGGTCCTTTTGTATTCAGGTTTGTGTATTCATCAGGATCATTAATATACATTTCTTCTTAAGTTTACGATCGCTAGTCTTTCTTTAACGTTCTTAGCCATTATTTATTCAAGGCAAAAGACTGCTCTAAGTGACGCGCATAAAAGGCGAGGGAAAGGATGAGATAAGTTTAAAGATAAAATAATGGCCGGGTGAAAGTAGAACAGGTAAGGTACGTTGCAAATTGCATTCTAGAAGAGATTGGTAGGATGAGTGGAGATTGGGGGGGTTTGGGGGATGTCTATTGATCTCCGCCCGTCGCGCCGCGCTCTGACCGATCGTGACCCCCCGACCGCCCTTGCATCGTACGGTACGACCGAGCCCGAGACCGCGAATTTCCCATTTAAATTTGACTCAGCTGTATTCCCAATTTGGGACTGAATAAATGATGCCATAATAGGTGTAATTGCTGTTTCGCGTCGGAGCTCGCTCGTGTCGTGGGAAAAGGAAATGTAGGGATAATTCCCTTTAGACATGAAGCCTTTTTATATGTATCCGTACAGTCAGAAAAAAGAGATGTATGTAATGTATGCACCTTGCTGTACGGTCATGTATGAAAGTGGGGTTACCTGTTTTTGTCTATCTATCGTCCACACCCTTTCTTTGTTTCTTTCAGGGTAACTAGGTACGCTTTTGACCCTGATACTAAATTTGGCAGGGTAGGTTAGAACCTTGGAGCCTCTACAATATGACCGCCACAAAACGGGATAGTAGTTACACGTTAAGTAACAAGGTGACCCCAGTGTGTAAGTTTTATTACGACATTCACTCTCAAGCTCTCAACATACGAGCGTTGGTTGCCACATTAGTATTAGTACTCAGGTAGCGTCCGTAAGTTACAAAAGACTCATGGGCATTTGTGATCACTAATCACCGTGACCGTTAGGATTCGAACCCGGGATCTTTTGCAATCTTATGACCAGTCGGCCTCCTAAGCCACTAGGCCACCAACGGTATGAATAATACCTATAGATGTTTTTTTTTTCCTTTTCCTACTATTATTATATTACCCTAGTCCCACGCCTATGCATGCCAACCAACTAGTTACTATGATCTTTGTAAATAACCATAGTTCTGTCTGGCTCCCAAAATCACATGCATTAAGGTATGGCTTCTTTAGGCTTGTCCATATGTGCCGGGGTTTGATAGAATTGCAAAGTCAGAGACAGACTTGAAAGTCTATGTTTAGCGTTTGATTGAGTACATAAAGTCTGTGTTCGTGCAGGTGACTAGCTGAAAAAGCGACGGCGCGGGGGTGAGACGGGTTCGGGATACACGTCGGGGTGTCGGGGTAATGTTTGCCGGAGTCGCGTTTTCACCAGCACATGCGTCAGTCGTCTCCTTAAAAAGCTCTCAGGTCACTGTTTTTTTTTTCAATTTCGATCGAACAAATTATTATTTGGTAATTTTTGGCAGTATTTAGTAGAATATTCTTCAATCCAAAAACTTTACGAATTATATTTCTCTCTACAGGCTGGCAACATTTTAAAAACGTCAACTCAGTTCATTATTTGATTCTTTCAAAGAAGCTAGTGATCGTTCATTAAGAAATCGAATAAAATAAAGTAGAATTTAATAGTGTGTTAGAGAATTTATTATAGTTGATGATTCGTTCCTAGACTGAAAACAGCACTTAGAAGCCATGGAGAACGATATCAACAAACCATACAAAATATGTGATGTGAACCGAGATAAAAAGAAGGGTACGGTAGCTTCGACATTAGAAGATTTACTCACAAAAGTGCCCGAAAAACTAGGATTACCCGCAGAGAATTTGACAGTAGTGCTGGAATCTGATGGGACTGAGGTGGATGATGAAGAATATTTTTCAACTTTAGAACCCGACACGTCTCTCATGATTCTTCACGGCAATGAGAAGTGGGGACCTAACATGCCCAAGTGCCAAGTTTCCTTGGATCAGACGGATGACGTCACTTTTGGTGACAAAGGCCAAGTGGCTAACCTCGTGGGACGCCTGCAGCACAACCTGTGCCACATCTCTCTCCTTGGAGGACAGGACTTGGAATTGCTGTCAGACATGGACCCCGACAGCCTAGCAGACATAGTAACTGACCGGGATAACAGAATCATTCTGGAACACATCAAAGAGGCCTCTGGAAGGTATGTTATGAATGTTACGATAACATTTACGCATAATAACAATATTGATGAATAATTTCATAACCTGTTGAATTTATAGTTTAAAATTAATTTAGTACATAATACCCAAAAAATCAAAATCCTTATTATTAGTATGATACCTAAATTAAATTGTAGTGAGCAGTCCCAGAATAAACAGGTTTAATATTTTGGGTAATATTATTGCCTTGTCTTATTCAAATCCTTTCATAATTCCCGTTATATTCAGCTGAATATTCTTAATACTTTAAAAATTATAGAACTTATTTTATTGTTTATTTTTGCTCAATATTTCAAAGGATTGAAAAAGAGAAATAGCTTATTAATAAGATTGTTATCCATTTCAGGATTTTATTGGAGAAACGTCAAGCTCAGGATGCAATGGAGCTGTTGAAGCTGTATCACCAGAGTGTGGCCAATGGTGCCGAGGATGTGTCACCCCCCAAGCAGGAGAGAGTCTAGGATCCGGCCTTTGCGGAGACCGGGATGGTCTCCTAACAATACATGTAACCCTTTTCTTTGTTTGCATTTGGGATGGTAATGCTCAAAAGTTTACAAATTCATTTTTATTTCCTACTAAGATTGCTATGTTTCAAAACAGTTGTCATCAATGTCATGAGACATATTATACAATGAATATAATCATTTAGGTAGAAATTAAGTAAATTATTGAATACACCAAATATAAGAGGCCTTTTTTTCTATTAGTATTAAAATAGTTTTGATGCTGTATTTCAGTTGGGTTTTGATATGCATGTAGTATCAACTTTAATTTTTAAAACATTGCCTCAACAGTACAGTTGGAATCATTTGCAAATATAAATAATTGTGTGAATCAAGAAATTGTTGATTAAATTTAAGGTAAGTATGCAGGTAATGATGAGGATAGTTTATAATTAAGACGCTAATCTTATGAATATGAGCTGATACTGAATGATAAATTATAAATAATCACATTCTAAATATTGTATGAATCTAGTGTGTAACCTTTTGACAGTACTGCCACTGTAGATATTCATGATTTGATATTGTAATTCTTGGGCTGTGTTTTCATAATCAATTGCAGAGTAATGAGGTAGTTTGAAAACATCCTTTCTCCACTGCTCTGTGCTAATGTAGAGCTATTTTATTTTGGGTATGATAAAAATGTAATTTCATAGGATTGTTACACAATTTAATATATTTTTCCACAAGCATGTCTCCCTTATATTAACCAATAGATATTGTCAAGATATGTAGTAGCTGTATAATGGATCTGACAATAGATATGCTAGTACTTAAGCATGTATACCCTCTAGATTGTTAAGGATTTTTTTGTAAACTTTTGAGAGACAAATTGCCACAAGGTTGATAAATCAACATCAATTTAAAAGACTGATAGTTGTTAATTTTTTTTTATATTATATTTTACCCCTAGAATAAGAATTATTTGTTTAACTCCAAATTGCTCAAACGATTTCGAATATTATACCTATAAGTTTTCCTTTATTTGTCCACTGCCAAATTTCAGAAGCATGCTCATGTTGTGGTAAGATAGAATGTGTAGGAAATGTATGGTCTGAATAGGTAATGCGGTAGAATAATGGTTTGTCATCATCCTCACAAACTCCATTCACTTAGTTTACTTTGGCAATCCATCCTTAATAATCCGGTGTTCATATAAATTGTAGAGTTGGATGAATTGCATTTAATAATAAAATCCTGCATTAACAATGTTATTTGTGGATACTTGAATATTAACTGCGATTTAGAGGGCTTTTATCATACATGTCAGTCATAGTTATGTAGTTTATTGTATATGTAATGGTTAAAATAGTGCACCTATAAATATTACTATCATCAACACTGCATATTGAGATTGGGCATCATGCCACTGCCAGCATTACGAATCATTCTAGATAGTCGAGTGTTTTGTTACTAACATAAATCTCAATCGATTTTTCCGTAATTTATTTGCCTACTGTTGATATGATAACATTTGCTGTTACTTTGTCCAAAACTGAAGAGAAATTTTTGCCACTATGAGATACCGGGTCGTTGCAGTAGATACGTTTGAAATAACTCTTGTTTTAGATGTCCAGTAAGAGCTGTTATGAAATGATTGCTGTCGCTAACCTATCTACCCTCAGTGTAGACTAGTCAGTTGATTTAATAATTTCATTCTACACCTAGAAAAAGAGTTTTATAATTAACCTTTCTTATGCCGAAGCGGTTTCACACACATGTTCTCTTCGTATCCACCTATCAGCAGTATGCCAGAGGCTCAAAAGCATGTATCTGTGGGCACGCCACATATCGATACCTTTAGACTCAAAGTGCGTAAACGCCGCAGGTTCTAATGGCGTTTACGCCCTTTGAGTCTAAAGGTATCGATATAAGTACGGACCTGAGACAAAGCATACTAAGGGTTAAAGAAACAAATGGTAATATGTTTGTAATGTCCTATATGAATGCCTAACCCAGTAAATGTTTGAATGTATAATTCTTAATCAATTGTAATGGTGTCTGTCGGAACTTGATGTTTGATTTAATTAGTAAGCTTTGCTATCTGTACTTCTGAGTGCTGTGAACATTGTATTGAAAATTAGGAATTGTTGGGAGTTAATCGATTCCTAATAGTGGAATTGAGTAGTAGGTTACTTCTTTTTACTGCGCACTAATAAACCATTTAGCAAATGAGTTTGTTTCATTGTATTCCATCAGTATCTATTTTGTGAAAGTTGATCAAATACCTAACCAAGTTATTAGCTACCTCTTAAGTAAATCAACTGCAATCATCCTATGAATATACATCTGGGGGCATAGTAGGTAGTGCTCCCTCCAAATTGAGCGAAAACATGTGCCATCCTTTTCTCAGTCATTCATAATAAACTACATCTGCCACCATATTTACAGTTGGGGTACTGATCCCAACCCAATGTCAGATCAGTTTCGATCAGTCATACAAATTGGAGTCTAAAGAGTCTCAACAAGTACTAATCTGCAAGTTGTTCAAATAAAAATGAAATTTATTTATAAATGATTCAATAACAAACTTTAAAAATAAACTGAATTGATAATCACCTCTATACTCTAGGGCCGGCGCTGTAATGCTTATTAATAGGGACCAGACAACAGGATGCAAATGACATAAGGGACAGGAGTAACTGAGTAGACATCAGTGTTACATTTTTTATGCAGTCGATTAACTTGTTGATGTTGTCGTAGATTTGTAATTCTGGAATCGCATTTTTAGTGCTACCGGACTACAGTACAATTAATGTAGACAACATCAATAAATTTATCGATTTCATAAAAAATGTAACACTTATGTCTACTCCATTACCTAGTTACTCCTGTTCCTTATGTCATTTGCATTATATTGTCCGGTCTCTACTTATTAAGTCAAATCTACCAACAAAGACCTCAAAAGGGTCTACTCGATCTTAAGGACCTTGCTGGGCTGCATATCAATATCAATGCTTGCAAGGCGAAATTGCCTAAGCGCCAATGGATTCCATTGGCACTTAGGTAATTTCACCTTTTAAGTGTCAATATCATGTTTAGGTCTAGTTGATCTCTTTACCTAAATTGATGTTTAACTATTGTAAACCATTGAATATTGTGATAAAAAAGAACCAGAATTATGTTTGAAGTTGTTCTGTAGGAAATTCCTAAACTGTTACATTGCAGATATTTTGTCATCACCACTTTGTAGACCTTGGCAATTATATTAGATAACAGTCAGTGAATCACTATGGTACACAGGTAATGTCTTATTTTATGATTGAAACAGAAAAAAATAATGTTTCAAATATATTTATGACCATAAAGACGAGTTTTTACAATTTCTGAGACAAAAAAATTATGCAAGCATAAAATACCTAGTCTGCTTTATACTGGGATGGAGTTATACAATCTCGAATTAAGTGCATAGGATGTCCATGGCACTTAATTTGATATTGCATAACACTGTCCAAGGGAAATATAGAAACACAGTTGACCAATATCACTTGAAAATTAAATAAATATAGTTAATGTGTAGATTAACAATAACTTAATTACTTTCGATAGAATACGATAATCAACACTTTTACATTACAGCAAGTAACACATTAAATATTAATGTAGCACTTTAAAGAACAGTGCAGGAACTTTTTTCACGGAAGGGATTGACTTTTTGGCTGGAGAAGCCAACGAGAAGGCAGTCCTCTTGTTCGTGCTCATTGATGTAGCGCACGATGTCGGCTACCGCCGACGATACTGGGATGCGCTTTATAGCTGCTTCCCGCCGCAACTGCTCTGTCACGGCTCGCTGCTGTTGCAATGTCGATACCATCATATCCATAACGGCAGTGTCTGATAGGCCTATGTTGGAAGCAAATAAAACAATCCACAACAGAAACTGGGCGTAGCCTCGCAACCTGCGATGTATCACCTGAAACAATGATTAAGTCTGATATATGGAGTAAAATTTAATCCGGGCTTTAACAGATATATTATTTTTCACTTACAATGCGAAAGGTGCGGTTAAATAGATGTTAAACAGTATGTAAGTCGTAGTATAATAATTATTGCAAACAATAAAATGGTGGATACGAATATTTCTACTTTTAAGTGACGTTGTTGACTGACGTCTGACGCACAATTCTCATGCTAACAGTGTTGCCAGGGCCATTGAGTCATAAGTAACGTTTTGTTTCTCGAAAAGTAACATTTTTGCTGGGAATGTAACATTCTGGTGAAAAAAAAATTTTTTCAGCTTTGACTATTGTCAAGATTGAGGGTAATAAGGTAAGAACAAAGACTTCTACATTCTGCTGAGCTGTGGAGCGCGGGAAGGGCCACACGTTTAAATTCTATCTCCTGAGAGGAATTCGATCCACAGCTCCGCGACAAGTAACGTCAAACTTGACAACTCTTAACTCACTTGACATTGGCAAAGTGCCTTGCAGCAAAAGCCACAAAACAGAAAAAAATACTTCTACATAGGTACAATCCTGAAATTTGCTTTTTGCTAACAGGATTTCTTTTTCATAGTATTTGTACATATTTTGAGTTACACAAATACTTCAAATTGAAAAAAAATATAGTTGAATTAATATTGAACTATCTTGGCTTTTGAGAACAGGTTTTGTTTTTCATTTTACTTACATATTTTAATAGACACATTCACAATCAAAGCACATGGGAAATAGTTGCTATTAATATATCATTTTTAAACATTTGGTGATCTTATCAACTTCTCACTCTTTATATATGTAAATGAGTTCTATCATGACTAAAAACCACAAAATTTGTATTGAAAATCTTTTCACCGACAACTAAGATATTTTAATATTGTCGCAGAAGCAAGTAGCTTGATTCATAATTAAAAAAAACTGTTTTATATTAATTAATATAAATATTATACAAGTTCATAAAAGTTTAGGACAGTCAGTATAGATTCATGGAGTTAGAATGACTTAGGTATAAGAAGTTGAGATGCTTATTAATGCATACCTACGAGCCTTCCGTTTGCCTACATAAGCAACATAATATATGAGAAGGATTCTAATGCTAAATTAATTTTACAAGGAAAATTTTACAGGATTTTTTTAAACTATAGGTATGTCATAGTCTTTTAATATCACTCAATCTCTGTGTCTTTGGAATACAATAAAAATCAATTGCAAGTATAGCAAACAATACTTACGCTGATTTAACAATCAAACAATTTTCTAAAAGCCTCTTAACGTCGCTATCGCTTGTTAAACTGGAAGTACTTTAATCGCCGAACGGTTTTACTTTTATAAGTTCATATATAATTCTGATGTAAACTATTAAACGTCGTCTTCAAGTTTCATAAATTTAAATTTTCAATATTTACACAACACTGTCTACACTAGTAAAGTCACAGTAAGTAAACAATAACAAATATGGCCATTATGGCGAAGCGAGCGCGGCCGAAATTTTACGAAATTGAAAGTTCGTAAGCTGACATTCCGCTTACTCAAACATAAGTTAACATAAGAGCGAGAAGAACGGCGAAACACGAACTACGAATTTCGAACAGATATGACTATACTCGTAGCAGTGTTGGGCACTCATGACTAATATCGTCAATCAGAATAAAAAATCGTGAGAATAAATCATTTCAGTTTCAATCAGAATAAATTTGAAATGATTAAATCACTTCAGTTTCAATCAGATTAAATTTGAAATGATTAAATCACTTAAGATTTATTCTCACTCAAAAATTTGAGTAAAACTAATTTAATCACCAATCAAATAAATTCAATCATGATTTTTTTAGTTAAAATGAATTCCTCTGATTGATTTATTTATCGAAATTGAAATTGTTATTCCGTCTATAGGCTTAGTAAGTAATGTAGTAGCAATATCTTGTATTTCGTGTTCCACTATTCACTCACTCCTGCACACAGGCATCACATCAGCAAGCTGAACTGAACTGATGATGGAACATGGAAGTGGGCTCGTTTTAATGGGTTCTATGCATTTTTAACCGACTTTCAAATGAAGGACGGTTCTCTATTCGTCTATATGTTTTTATTTTTATTTTATTTTTTATATTTGTTACGCGATTACTCGAAGACGGCTGGACCGATGTGGAAAATCTATATCTAAGATTTACTCAGTATCGTATAGAACTAGTACTGAAAGTATCAAAATAATTATGAATAGAGCACCTACCTACCTATTTACCTACTATTGTTTGCGACTTGTAAACATTGTGCATTGCAGTTTTTCGTTATTTATCGTAATATTAAGGCCCATTATATTGCATTTTCATTCAAGCGTTTCAAATTAAACTTGTATACATAATTTTAGCTCAATCGGTTGAAGATATCTGCTTCAATATAAGTTGCAAGATTCCACCCAAACCAACATAGTTACAAAGTACGCATACGAGTACATACAATGTACATACCTACTCGTCGTAGTTACATATTGCAAGTTATCTATATTGCAAGTTAAATAAAAAATGCAAAAACGAGCGACTACGTAGTTTTATTTAATATAGATTTAACCGTGAAATTTAGTCGATTGAAACTAAAACTAATTTAATTGTTAGTCGACCATTCTCACAACTAATTTAATCGCAACAAAATTAATCGCCATTAAAAAATGACGATTGATATTTTGAATCGATCTCTGGTTGTACAATCAATATTTTTTAGTGTTGTACTAAACAATAAAGACATTTTAAATTATACACGTCACGCTTGTTAAAATCACGAAAAGTTAAGGCCTGTTTATTACAAATCAAATGAGCCCAAACTTGACAGATTTACTAAAATTACCACTGCCCACGTCCTGGATCCATCACTAGACCATCACCACAGAATTTAATGCATAGGACTCTTTACAACATCAAATAAGCCCTCGAGGGGTTTACTAAGACTCTACGAAGGGTTCCACTACCCACCTCCTGGCTGGCTGACCATCGCCGTATAGTGTAATGTATACTATACTATGTATAGAACCCTTTACCACAAGCGAAATGAATCCATACTTGAATTGAAGGTCTTACCAATAGCCATTGAAGAGTTCCACTACCTACCTCCTGGTTCCATTCATCATCAGATAATCTCGAAGCTACCTAATTACTATGCCATAGGTTGTGTGTCATATTTATTCGTGGTTAAAAAAAACTGAACATTAAAAGTATGAGAAATAGTTCAAATTACAAGTGCAATCAGTGAACTAAATGTATAAGAAGAATAAAATCAATCATATTCTAAATATTAATAAGTCAACTAAAACGTTACTTTAACTAATAGTCTGTCGGAATAAATTAATCAAAATTTGATTCGTCATTTAGAATAAAAGTGAAATGATTTAATCATTTTAAATCAAATCAGAATAAAAATGAAATGATTTAATCATTTTAAATCAAATCAGAATAACTTGCTCATGACTTTCAATCTTACTCAAATATTTTGATTGAGAATAAAATTTGGAATTTTATTCTTATTCTTAGTCAACTAAATTTTTGCCCAACTCTGACTCGTAGTAGTGAAATTTTTTTTTGGTGCGTTCGGAAATTAAGAAATATTTTTTGTGTGTACAAAACGTAATTATTAAGAAAAAAGTTAGGATCTAGAAAAGTAACGAAATTTGCTTAAGAATCAAAAATTACTAACATGTAACGTGAGAGGGTCAAAAGTAACGCAAAATGTTACAAATGTTACTAAACGGCAACACTGCATGCTAAACATAGAATGATTACGTTCCAATACTCACGCAACCACTATCATTGTATAGAAATGCTTTAAAATTTGTATGTCTTGAGGCTCACTTTGGGCAACTTATCCTCTTATTACTGGAAGTAAAAAAATAAGAGCAATTTGGTAATTACCGTTGTAGATTTCTCAAATATTAATTCACGAAAAATTAACAAATTGCTAAATAATTCATTTTTACCGTAATCCGTAACGCACGGTACGGTAGTGGTCCTATAGACAATTCAGGCCATGTGAATGTACGTTTTTTTTATGTTATAAGTGGCAAACGAGCAGCGATTTATAATTAAGATTTAACAGACGCGGGGATTAAAATCGCCGTAGGACCAACTCAAACTCAACTGCTTATAAGTGTAATTTTTAATTAAATACAGTAATTGTCGTAATACCTAGATATTTTGTTATTTAGACAATATTTGGAATCGCATTGAACATACGCCCGTTACTGTCAAAAATCTCTCAGATTTATGTTTTTTTTTTCCTATTCAGTTTGAGTGTTTTTGATCAAATCGGTCCGTTCGTTTAAACAAGTTTTGAAAGTAGTCTTTGTGGATGGATGACGGATGAATAAATATATTTAAAAAAAATATAAATGTTTGTGGTCTACTGTCAACACTAATTTTAATTTGCACTATTTCCAGGGTTCATCTTCATCGGAAAATGCCTACAGTATTTTGCAGTAAATTGTGTTTTACGTAGTGATATAAATTATCGATAAAACTGTTATTCATTAATATTAGTATTACACAGCTTAATAGTATTTTTTACTAAAAATGGAAGGTGATGCACCAGAGTCCGCAAACTCAAAATCTTTCTCTGGAATTCCTGAAGCCGTATTTGTAGTGAGTATTGAACAGATTCTGTAATATATAAATTATGAGCCATTTTTAAACTATAAGTTGTAAGCAGGTCTTTCTCATTACTGCTTTATTTTAAAACTGTCCAGCAACATTTTTAGGTTAGTCTTACATATGCACCTGTTACTGAAAGAACATTTTTTTGTGTGGCTTCTGCCGCTTTGTTAAGTTTGTGACCGTCAAATAAACCTTTTACATAGAATATTTATTCTAAGTAGTTTAAAAACTGTATCATTGACAATTTGGGACTTTTGCTTTTCAGGACAATGTTGACGAATTTATGAATTTACCTGAAAATTCTGAAGGAGTAGATAAAGTACTACGAAAGCTTGACGAACAACATGGCAAATACAAGTTCATGGAGTATACTTTAGCAACTAAGAGAAGGCGTTTGCGACAGCAAATTCCTGATTTAGCTAGGTCACTGGAAATGATTGAAAAATTGAAATCACAAAAAGAAGACATGGACACTCAATTTCTACTAAGTGATCAAGTTTTTGTTAAGGTGCAGTATTTCTAGTATACTTTTAAAGTCCTTTAAACTATTTGAGGGGAAATATAGCAAGTGTTAGAGTCAATATACTCCTGGCAAGCTAGCACGACTGCTTAAGACTTTGTTTGTCGCATGATAGATCATACAGGTCATGCACTGTCACACTATCTATATACATAACTTAAAACAAAGTCCGGTTAGTTACACCACTCAAGAACGGGTGAACCAATTTTTATGATATTTGATTTGTTGGGTTTGTTTCCGCTCCAAATAGCAGAATAACTATTAAAATGTGTAAAGAATTAAAAATTCTGGGACAGAAAGAAGTTCGCCGGGACGGCTGGTATTTAATAAAAAGAGATAGATAGTATTTGTTGTGTGACTTACAGTTGCATGTTACAGTTGTCCTAGAGATACAGCTAGTGTCTCTAATTATATGAAAGAGAGATGGATACATGATTTAAGTGTCACTAATTATGAACAACGGCACACTAGAATAAATTTTGTCTGAAACGCGGAGTAAGTTGCTGTTTGTTAATATTTTGCCTCAGAGCTCACCGTTCAAGCAAATATTTTGCAAAGAATGGTGATCAGAGTTGAGTTTTCAATGAAACCAAAAGTGGTATTTTATTCCAGGCTAATGTTCCCCCGACTAAAAAGGTATATCTGTGGCTTGGAGCTAATGTCATGCTGGAGTACTCATTAGATGATGCAGAAAAATTACTCTCCACCAATATGGCAACAGCAAAGAAAAATTTGGCCTGCGTAGAACATGATCTTGACTTTTTACGGTAACTAAATATCATTTATTTAAACAATCAATCTTATCTTGGTAATAGGGGTCCTTACGGATACACTTCGACCCAATTAGCTAAACAATCAATAGTTAAACTTTTTTTTTTTCAGTTAAATAAATTTCGAAAAATCCTCACCTCTACCGTCCTTAAAAAAACATGTGTTTCAAATTTCATCCAGTGGGTATGGGTTGTAAATTGTCCTTCAGTACATTAGTCACAGAGTTGTTTCGTATTATTATAGATTGAGTGTCATTTTAATTGCAACTTGATGCGCTTTTGTGAAATGATTGGAATACTTGATTTATTTTTTAATTTCAGTGATCAATGGACAACAACAGAAGTCAACATGGCTAGAGTTTACAACTGGGATGTGAAAAAACGTCAAGCCGCTAAAGCTCTGTCATAAATGGTATTAACTTCTTTTCATATTGCATCTGTCTAAGAAGAGATAGACGAAATTGTAATATTTTCTATAAATTAATTAATGGAACAAAGTAACTTGGCAATAGTATGATATTAAGGTCATTTATTATTTACAAAGATATTTTACTTAGTCACAACCTGCACTACCAGAGATTGCATTTAAAGAATTAAATTACTCTGCACTAGAGATGGGCCGAATCGGACTGCCGAATACGAATATTTGGCCGAACATTCGGTTCAGGTCTGGTCTTACCGAACCGAATATTCAGTTGCGCCGTATCGCTAGAAACAGGTATATGATTGTTTATGGTTATTTACGTTACTATCGTTCCTAATGTTCTTAAATAATGGATAACTGATAAAGGAAATTAATAAAACTTACTCGATTAAAACAACTCTGGTTTTTCTTACTTAAGCCTCGGTTTTTTACAAAATACATAATGTATTTATATTTTGACCCATATTTATCTCTTTTTGGTAGTTGGTTAGAATGATGAAATATGATGTCATTTTCCGACGAATTATGAAACAACCTACGTTAGCTATTTACTTTATGCCACACCTGGCCATAAAGTGGCTTTTTCCGCACGCTGCGCGTACGGAAAAAGCCGCTTTCTGGCCAAGTGTAGACAAAATGATGTACACAAAACGGGAGGTAATAAAGAAAGCCCTCGATCGCATATTTACGTCCCTCGCTTGCAGCTCGGGACGCAAATAGCTGCGATCTCGGGCTTTCTTTGTATTACCACCCTAGTTGTGTAATGTACTATTGTACAGTCGCCATCAGATATATCTGAGCTGTCAGTGTACTCATAAATATCTGAACACGGCTCTATTTTCATAGCATTAGAGCCGTGTTCAGATATTTATGAGTACACTGACAGCTCAGTACCTCTAGCACAACTGTGACACGCGACTCTTTGTCGCGCGACAAACGCTACCTATCTCTATCCTCTCAATATCGTGCGACAGTGACAGGTGATGCTCTATCGCGCGAGAAACGAAGTCGCGGCCAGTTATGCTAGACGTACAGATATATCTGATGGCGACTGTATATTCGGTAAATATCCGGCAATGTAACCGAACTATTCGGCCGAATAGGAACATTGGAAATCTTGCCGAATATGCCGAATACCGAATATTCGGCCCATCTCTACTCTGCACTAAGTGCACTTACAGATTCTAAAGTTTTGTTTTGTCTATACTTTATATATGAAATTATGTTTTGGCAACATCATTTCCTGAAATTTTAAGTGTTCAAGAAGCATGCATTCGTAAGATTATTGCATCTATAAAAGTTATGTTAAATCCAGATCTCTTGTAACATACTTTTAGACACTAAACTTAAAGAGAGCTAAAACTTTATTTGTTTGAGTTTACTATATGGATTTCATAATAACAAGAATACAGCACAAAGTCCTTTGGAAAGTTACTGTACATACATATAATTTTTTTAAATAACATTGTCAGTTCTGGTGTTCTGAACTAACACTTAATTTTGTTTTTCTTTCATGGTCATGATGCTCTGGTGCTTTATATTCACTAACTGAAGCTAGTTTTATTTTAGTTATTGATAGTCATTCAATTTGATCATTAGAGACCGGATCTGATGTAGCGATCTCAATATTAATATGGATATGACTGGTATAATTTATTATATTTTCTACACACAAAAACATATCGTAACTTCTTCTTTAATATTTCTTCTTCACAATGCACAGTAAAAATTAAGACGAATTGCACTAGTCATATCCATATTAATATTGAGATCGCTACATTCGATCCGGTCTCTAATGATCATAATATGTACAATTGTACATGATGTCCAAAGGCATGGCAAATGGGGTAATTCATTGATATCAATTGAGCACAGTGTGAAAATATGAATTGATTGTAATTTATGGAATTACCCACAACGTGTTCACGATAATTCAAGTGTTTTATGGTGCAGAAGTAAGTTCTGATGCTCTGAGTTATAAGTGATAAATATGAGTGCACCATTAATTACATTGTGATTGTCTGAAGACGATTTATATTTAAGAGTGATTTAAGTAAAAAGTTTGCCATGTTTTGAGACATCTCAATCAAGTTAGTTGGTTAAATATAGACAAACTACGCAATGTACAGTACACATTGTTTTATTTACAATTGTATGTAATTGTGTTCTTCTCAGTTCACACAGAATGATGTAATTAATAAATGCTTGCTTTACATTTTCTTTATTGAACCTTTTTTTTATGAACCTTTCAACTCTCTTGACAAGATGTTATTATTGGGTTCCTTCTATTTGGCATACGTTTTATTTGTCCGAAAGTATTGTTAGCCCGTATTTTATTTCGCATAATTTTTCTGCAGTTTAACAGACAATATTTTGGAAAATATTTTGTCAGTCAGTTAAAATAGGTTAGGTTAGGTTTATTTTATAATTGGGTGAATCAACTTTTCTTTGTCAACTAAATTTTACCTTCTCCGACTAAAATTGAAAGGAAATCTTTATTCGGATATTTTTGAACTGAAGTGTATGCTCATTTAAAAGACAGATAATAAAGCTACGTAATGCAAATATTTTTTATTATAACTTGTTTATAAGCCACAGGGGACATAGCTGTCCCTCACTTTTGTATGAAAATAGGGTTTTGTGCCCTGGGTCACCCTATTTATTTATTTATTAAAAACGAGTTTTATTTTAACCTTAGTCTATTTATAGATGTAAGATCTTGTTCCATTTAAATCATGTTAAAACAAGGTGAACAAATAAGGAGAAAGGGCAATCTTTGCATAAAACATAAAAAAGTTGATTCACCCAATAATTCTAAAAAGTCAATGGTATCTGTAAAATAACACTTATGCATAAATAGAACATTCGGACCAATAAAATTATGCTAGAACAACCCGTTACTAACCCGTCAGCTACGAAAAAAAACCTTATGCGAATGCTTAGGCTATCTTATGTATCGTTAGGTTAGAATAGCAAGTTGCAAGATGAAGATGAGACAAAAAGTAAGTCGTAAGGGAGTTATTACCCCTATATTGGGCAAGGTACAGTGGTGTGGCGTCAGAAAAAGCACTGCGTGCGTCGGCGAGAAGATACTTATAACGTGTCCAAGTGGGCAAGCCGATGGGAATCGAGTTCTATGGACGCGACGCCACTGAAACGGATGTTAAATAACTGAACACGTAATATTAACACAACTATATATATTTAATTCCCCTTGAAACTTAACAATTCATTTGTTTTTCTTTACTTCATAAACAATATTCTTAATAGTAGACATTTCTTCCTTTAATTTATCTTCAACTTCTGGTTTGTCTTCTTCAGAGGCAGTCAGATACTTGGTAACTAACTCTGCAACAAAACAAGCAATATATATTATCTAATAACTGCAGCAACACCATCGTTTTGGACACCTTTTCCAAAAGTAAGTTCTTCGTACGTAAGCGACGTGTCACACGCCAAATGCTGTAGTAAAAGAACAAAATGCAATTTAAGGCTCCATCCAAAACTAGTAAAAATGGGGCCAACCGACAAAGATGCAGCTAACCGCCAAAAATATATAGTCTGGCTTGCAGTGGCGTGGCGTAAGAGATATCCTTGGGCAAGCCGGTGCAGATTTGGCGTACATTTTCCTTTAGAGCTGTAGAATAAGGTGCTCAAATGCGTAATATTAGGCAAGCCGTAAGGAATCCAGTTCTATGGACGCCACGCTACTGCTGGGTTGCTATACTGCACTCGAGCCAAAGGGGGAGTGTATAAAACTAAAACATTGCAGTGTAGGTAGCAGGTGCTTATCTAAATTGGTTGGAAAAATAGGAAGGAAAAGCAGTTAAGTAAAACCTAGGGTGTCCGTCAAGATAGCGTACACCGTAAAGATATTCAGAATCTGATGCAGCTAATAATAATAATAATAATACCGGCTCCCTACCATCTTTCCTAACAACAGGTGTTACCTTCCTGCTCTACAAGTCCGGTAGTACCACGGAAGCGAAGAATTAGCGACCCATCACGTGCTTGCCCACGCTGTACAAGCTCCTTACATCCATTCTGAGATCAAAAATCAACTCGCACATTGTTGCGAACAACGTTATGGCCTTCTCTCAAAATGGATGTAGGGTTGGGTCACGTGGTACTAAAGAGCTCCTCCTCATCGACACGGCCATTTGCCAACAAGTCCGGCGGGACAGGGGGTCTCTCTCGGCTGCTTGGATTGACTACAAGAAGGCCTATGATTCGGTGCCTCATTCATGGCTGGAGAGGATCTTGGAGCTGTATAAAATCAATACAGCTTTAAAATCCTTCTTAGGCGCATGTATGAGACAGTGGACCACAGTCCTTCGTCAACCAGGCGGTAGAGATGGCCCCCCTGGTCCGCATGACTTTATAAGGATTGAGAGAGGTATTTTCCAGGGTGACAGTCTGAGTCCCCTGTGGTTCTGCCTGGCCCTGAACCCACTCAGCACTCTGCTGAAGGAGTCAGGACTGGGCTGTCGGCTTCGGAGAGGGGGTGAGGTCATTTCTCATCTGCTGTACATGGACGACCTCAAGCTATTTGCACCCAAACGCCCAGACTTGCTGGAGCTACTGAAGGTCACAGAAACCTTCAGTAGCGCCATCAAAATGGAGTTTGGTGTAGATAAGTGTGCGGTCATGCATGTACAACGAGGGAAAGTCGTAAATTCCCCGAATTTGCAACTTTCCGAGACAATGACTCTCAGGTCTATCTCCGAGGCTGAAACCTACAAGTACCTTGGTATGTCACAGGCCTTGAGTATTGCGGACAGAGACACTATACAGGCGGTGAAGGAGCGCTTCTTCTGTCGCTTGACAAAAGTACTTAACAGTCTTTTGTCTGGCGGCAACAAGGTGCGGGCCTTCAACGCTTGGGTGATGCCCCTGCTCACTTACTCCTTTGGCATACTAAGGTGGACTCAGACTGAGCTGGACGCCCTGGATAGGCGGGTCCGTGTGCTGCTCACTACACACCGCATGCTACACCCACGCTCGTCAGTTATGAGACTGTACATCCCGCGTAAGTGTGGCGGCCGTGGCTTTTTAAACGCCAAGGACCTCCATAACCGCGAGGTGTGCAGCCTCAGGGAGTACTTCCTAAACAACGAATGTGGGATACATCGCGATGTAGTAGCAGTAGACAGAAGCCTTACTCCTCTTTCCTTGGCAAACGAGAACTGGCGTAGACCTAAGGTGCTTAGCACCGACGACCGCAAGGACATATGGAAGAGTAAGGAGCTACACGGGCGGTTCTGCAAGGCCCTCACGGGGCCCGATGTAGACCTGCTCGCGTCGGTGAACTGGCTACGCTTCGGTGATCTCTTCGGGGAAACTGAAGGTTTTGTCTGTGCAATTGCGGACGAAGTTATGATGACGAACAACTACCGGAGATATATCCTGAAGGACGGTACGGTCGACATCTGTCGGGCATGCCGCCGCCCCGGAGAGTCTATCAGGCATATTATCTCCGGTTGTTCCCATCTAGCTAACGGCGAGTACTTGCACAGACATAATCAAGTAGCCAGGATCATTCACCAGCAACTTGCTGTTCGATATGGTCTTGTGGGGTCTGAGGTGCCGTACTATAAGTACGCACCAACGCCGGTTCTCGAAAATGGTCGCGCCACGCTCTATTGGGATCGATCTATCATCACGGACAGGACTATTGTAGCCAATAAGCCTGATATCGTGCTGATAGATCGATCCAAGCGCCGTGCAGTGCTCGTCGACATCACCATCCCCCATGACGAGAACCTCGTGAAGGCCGAGAAGGACAAGCTCAGCAAGTACCTTGACTTGGCTCACGAGATTACCGCCATGTGGGATGTTGATTCGACGATCATTGTTCCGATAGTCGTTTCGGCGAACGGACTTATAGCGAAGAGTCTCGATCACCATCTCAAGAGACTCTCGCTAGATGGCTGGATCAAGGGTCAGATACAGAAAGCGGTTCTTCTGGACACGGCGCGCATCGTCAGGAGGTTCCTCTCTCTGCGGCCCTAACCACCGGTAGCCTGGGCCCCGCCCCGCTGCCGGCGGCACCCTAGGTTAGGTTTTTTATAATGTGTTTGTATTTTTTAATTTCAGTTTGTATTTTACTTTATATATATATATTGTAAAAAGCCTAATCTAAGAAAATAAAGATATACCTGAATAATAATAAGCCTTTATTATTCCATACATTTACATTTCAATATGATTATAGTTAGTGTTGGTTGATTGTGGTATGGATCCCATCTCGGGTATAGGCCTCCTCCAGCTTTTTCCATTCCTTTCTATTTTTTCCTGCTTCCATCCAGTTCCTGCCTGCAACTTCACAAATGTCGTCCGACCACCTTTTGTTCGGTCTCCCAACTTTTCTTTTTCCTTCCGGCCCTTTCCATCTGGTTACTTTCAAGGTCCATCTATCATCAGTCAAGCGAGTTACATGTCCAGCCCATTGCCATTTCAATCTCAGAGCGTGATTTAACGCGTCAGTAATCTTAGTCTTCATTCTGATGGTTTCACTTCTTACTTTATGGATTCTTCTAATTTTTAAAATGCTTCTTTCCATTCCTCGCTGGCTGGCCCTCACTTTGGACTTAATTTTGTTTGTATATACCCATGTTTGGCAACCATAAGTTAGGCATGGGAGAAGGCAAGTATCCATTACTATTTTCTTCATATGAAGACTGTAGTTGCCTTTAAGTATTTCTTTTTGTGACCAGAATTTCTTCCATGTTATGTTTATTCGCCTTTCTATTTCTTCTGCGTTACTCGTTTTTCTGAACGACACTTGCTTGCCCAGATAGATGTAGTTGTTTACGTACTCTATGTTTCTGCCCCTCACATTGACTGGGTTTTTATGGCTGTTAGTTAATATTTTTGTTTTGTCTGCATTCATTTCCAGGCCAATTTTTGAGCTCTCCTGAGCAAGAGAGTTTATAAGGTCTTCTAGTTCCTTGGTGCTTTCTGAAAATATGGCAATGTCATCTGCGAACCTTAAATGGGTTAAGTAATTATTATTGATCTTTATTCCTTTTCCACGCCAATCTAGTTTCTTGAATATCTGTTCCAAAATGGCAATAAACAATTTAGGCGACAAGGGGTCTCCCTGCCTAACGCCTCTTTCTATGTTTATTTCGTTGCCTCTTTTCTCCAGTTTTACCCGACTTTTGCTGTTTTTATAGACATCCTTGATGATATTGATGTATTTTTTATTTATTTCACAAGCTCTAAGTGCTGTCCAGATGGCGTTATGGCTTACACAGTCGAATGCTTTGCTATAGTCAATAAATGCTATATATACTGGTCTGTTGTACTCTTTGTATTTTTCTATGATTTGTTCGATTGTGTGTATTTGATCAACCGTGGAGAACCCTGATCTAAAGCCTGCCTGCTCTACTGGCTGATGCGAATCAATCTTTCGAGTAATCCTTTGTAGCAAAATTGAAGCAAAGAGTTTATAGATACATGGCATCAGACTTATTGGTCTGTAGTTTGCTATGTCTAGAGGGTTCCCTTTTTTGTACAGTAGAATAATATCTGAGGAACACCATTGTTTTGGTACAGTTTCATCTTCAAGGACCATGTTGAATAAGTTTGTTAGTATGCTCGTTAGGATTGGGCATCCTAGTTTAAGTGCTTCATTACTTATTCCATCCTGTCCTGGACTTTTATCTGATTTCAGGGATTTTATATGCAGTATAACTTCGCCTTCTAGTATAGGTTCTATATTATTGTCCTCTTCTGTCGGATGTTCTTCTTCATGTACGTTTTCTTCTCTAGCTGTTTCCTTGTAACTATTTCGACTATATAGATGACTATAAAAATTTGTTGCCGTCTGTTGCGAACGCAACTAGTATTTTTATATTAATTCATAACCACTGCTCTGAGCAGTAGCAAAACGCGCGGTTAGTATGGAACGCACTCCTAAAAACTGACCAATAGCGTCGCGACACATACCTAACTTTCTTAACCGTTGCATTAAAATTAGATTCCTTTGTCTGACACTTCTTCCACGGCTACCACTGTCAACGGTCGAAACAGGCACTACACTCTTTGTAACCAGAACCTATGTTGAAAATACAATACAGTCCAGAAGATCGGAGTTTCATTACAAGCTGTCGCACCTCTTCATATCCACGGGAACGGCGGCTACATAATTTGGTCCTTCGCCCCTACAAAGAAGAGAGAGTAGACTTGGCCTTCATCAAGATCGTCGCAGAAGTGGCTCTTTCATCATCAATATGCTTCCACCGTGGCTGTCTTCGGTTTCTTCGGCATAAGAAGAATACGCAGCAAGCATCAAAGCATGGATTCCCAGCGTTAACCGGCATCAGGAGAACGTTCGTTGGATATCCACCAGCATCAACAGTTTGCAGAAACATCACATCACCTGAACAAGTAGCACTAGACAGAGTGAGTCCGTTCCAATTCCTTTCTTTCTGCTTAATTTCCCCTTATCCTTGGAATTAAGAATAGTGCTATACGTATCAGTCATCGATAATCAAATTCATACTAGCTTCATAGTTAATTGCTCATCATAATCTTACATATAATAATTCACAATAAAACATAAATCATACCTAAACCTTAACTTAAATCTTAAAATATAATTAACTATTTCCATATAAGAAGCCATCTCCGTCACATATTACCGTAACTCGATTTCATTGAATCATTTTAAATCCGCACATCTGTTTACCTATTCCAGTTTCGCATCACCTTAGTCGCTCATTAGTTCCTTATCGCTCGCATTCCAGTGTGCATCGATTGCCGTTCATAGTCAAAGTTAACCTATAAGTAAAAGTTAATCAAAATGGCCGATGCTCAGTTAAAAGAATTAGTTAAAAAGCGCGGAAGTATGAAGGCGAAATTGACGCAATTTAACAATTACATCAGTGTGGTCAAAACTTCAGAAAAATTAAGTGAGTTACAAATCACGGAGTTGCAGTGCCGTCTTGATAAAATCGAGTCAGTTTATCCAGAGTATGATGCTTTGCAGACGGACATAGAATTGTTATCGGAGAAGCCCGATGACGCCTATGCAGAGCGGGAGCAGTTCGAAAGCCAGTTTTATACTGTGGTTTCCACTGCTCGGCACCTGCTGAGCCCGACTGTGCAGTCCAGCGGCGCTCGGTGTAGCTCAGGGTCCGGCTCCGGGCACGGCTCGTGTGCAGGAGCTCGACATGACTTCGTCCGTCTTCCAAAAATCAACTTGGAACATTTCAACGGGGACTACCAGAACTGGCTCGGATTCAGAGATACGTATCTTTCATTAATACATAACAATAATGCCATTAACGACATCAGTAAATTTCATTACCTTCGTGCCTCATTAAAGGGCAGTGCCGCCCTTGTTATTCAAAGTCTGGACTTCAGTTCTGACAATTATCACAAAGCTTGGCAGTTAGTGTCAGAGCGATACGACAACCAAAGATTATTAGTTAATAATCACATCCAGGCATTGTTCAACCTTGAACCTATGCAACGCGAATCCAGTTTTTTGTTACGTAACATGGTAGATGTAACTAATAAAAATTTGCGTGCACTTAATACATTAGGTGAACCTACCGACCACTGGGACACATTGGTTATTCATATCATGTCTAAAAAACTAGATCATGTAACTAACCGGCAGTGGGAAGAAAAAAGAAATCTTTTAACGGGTTCGCCAACGTTACAACAGTACATATCTTTCTTGAATAGCAGGGCAGACTTATTAGAATCTATTCATAATAATAATACATTAATCAAACAAAAAACTCAATTGCATCCACACATCGAAAAACAAAAATCTGAATACTTCCTTACAACTACGAATAACAATAATCGTAAACCCATAAATTGCCCATTTTGCAAACAAAATCACTTCTTATTTACATGTGAAGCATTTCGTACTTTAGATGTCGATTCACGCATAAATAACGTAAACGGTTATTCCGTGTGCAAGAATTGTTTACGTCCTGGACATAACGAAACACAGTGCTCACTTTCTCATTGTAAATATTGTAAACTTAAACATAATACTCTTCTTCATAAACATGTCGATAAGGCATCTTGCAGCACTGATGTTCCGATTCCAGAGGTTCATTTTAGCGGCAACATTCAGGCATGTATGTTTACCCCCACTGAATCGTCTGTATTGCTTTCCACAGCATTGGTGCAAGTACGTGACGTGAACGGGGCATTCCGTGACGCTCGTCTTCTGCTGGATAACGGTAGTACCTCGAACTTTGTGACGCGAGACCTGTGCGGACAGCTGGGGCTGGCGACACGGAGCGCGGGATCCACGATCACAGGTATCAATAATCAACTTTCACATAGTTCAGAGTCCTGTGACGTCACCATTCAGTCGCGCCATGGTGGCTATAAGACGACCGTAAACTGCATTGTTTTGCCCGAAATTAATAAATCGTTGCCGTCGTGTCATATCGATATATCGCATATACCTATACCTGCCGGCGTAATTTTGGCAGACCCATCATTTTACAAGCCTTCTGCCATCGACATTCTTGTTGGAGCGGAAGTGTTTTGGAACGTGTTAGGTTCCTCTTTCATGCATCTAGGAAAACGTAACCCTCGGTTACAGGAGTCCAAATTCGGTTGGCTCGTGACTGGATCCGTACATAAACATAATAAACAAATAAACAAAACATCATCTTGCTTTTTTCTTACTCAAAATGAAGAAACTCATTCTAAGCGGTTCCAGAAACCAGACTCGGTGTCCTCAACGCACTGTACGTCTCTTGATCCAACCCGCGAACATACTTTTATCAACACTACTTCCGGTCAATATTTTAAAAACATGTCCTTCAAGCGAAAGCGGAAGCGGAGCAGTTTACGCTCGTCTTATAGCTTCAAAAGACAAGGCATACTTTCTTAAAACATCTGGATCTTTGTGGAGACTTGCCTGGGCGCAAGACTCTGGACAAAGGTCACAATATTATTAATAGTGAAGGTTGGTCATAGTTACCTTTGATCGGATTCCATCTTTAGTGTTCGTTAGCTCGCACGGTATCTGACCGTCGTAAATGATAATTTCTCAATCATATTATATGAATAAAATATTCTACCTTGCTTAAAGCGTTTTAGCAACAAACATACTTATAATAAATACCTACATACTAGAAAATTGTAACATAACCTTCTATCTACATGCATACATTTATATTCATTTGCAAATAAAAAATAATACATCTAACTTAGGTACCCAAAATAACAACATACTTAATCATAAACAATTCATATAACACAGAACTGTAACATGTTATTGGTACGCAACCTTTATCAAATCATCATCGCTATTATTGTCAACTAAGTAGTACCTACTTTTATTGACTTTTTTATGTACCTACTCATTTAGATACATATCCATCGCCTTAATAACTCCTATTATACATCGATACCTCTAGTTACAACGTGAAATATTAATTTGCTGTTTTTAGCAACATCATTTCAACTAAGTAAACATATTGTCTTCAACGTGTAACATTCACCTAATTATGGCCTTATTACTCATTCATACCCCATGTTATATCGCTCATAAACATTTAGCGAACGTACTATCCTCTTGGCGGAAGGGATTATTCATCTCGATAGGTAAAAATATTGCATTCGCTGCATTAGGTTCAAGGCTAAACCTCTTATATAACAATGGGCTACGCACTAGTAGATCTTATGCAGTACCTATCTATATAGTTTATTTTTACACACGGGAATCTCCGAGCCAGCACTGATAGTGCATCATAATGGGAGGAAAACATTTTAAAACTTTAGACATATTTATCTTAATTATCATTATTTTTTTAGTTCTTCGCTTGGAACTCACGAGTTCAACAGGGGGTCGTTTCTTGCTGCACTCAGTCGTTTTATGAGTCATCGCGGCAAGCCTCTGTATTCAACTGCACTTATGGGTGCATCTTACGAGATTTGTAACTCTCTTCATTATACTTAATTATAATTATCTCTAATCAGGTATGGCATAGCACTTTGTTCATTTCACCATTTCCTTTTTTATTTTTACACATTTAACTTATAAAGAGATGAACACATGTCTGATACAGATAGAAATATTCTGAATTCCAGACCCTTAATCTACGACTGATCCTTTGATCTCACTCATGTCTTACCCTCTCATTTTCTTATTGGACGCTCGCTTCTGTCAATCCTGCCAGCATCTCTGACTGAAGCCAACCACCAGAGGGGATCCAAATTGAAAAACCCATGCATGATGTCTGGAGCTGTCTTTTAATGAATTTGTCACTCTCCTCCAGCAGAAAAAGAAGCAGATCAGCTGCAAGTCGGATACTTGGTCTTCAACGAAGCTCGCGGACTTCATCTCTTCTGTGGCTGCCGGGCCGCGTCATGAAGCTGCACCGGGACATGGACAACGTCATTTAACTTTGTCCTTTAACATTTTCTTATAATTTATACTCTTTGTTGAGTACACTCAACGCCGGGGAGTATGTTGCGAACGCAACTAGTATTTTTATATTAATTCATAACCACTGCTCTGAGCAGTAGCAAAACGCGCGGTTAGTATGGAACGCACTCCTAAAAACTGACCAATAGCGTCGCGACACATACCTAACTTTCTTAACCGTTGCATTAAAATTAGATTCCTTTGTCTGACACTTCTTCCACGGCTACCACTGTCAACGGTCGAAACAGGCACTACACTCTTTGTAACCAGAACCTATGTTGAAAATACAATACAGTCCAGAAGATCGGAGTTTCATTACAAGCTGTCGCACCTCTTCATATCCACGGGAACGGCGGCTACACCGTCGCTAAAATTTCGTCTCTTGATGTTGTTGTATTTTTATCGGTGTTTTCTAGGTTCTGTATCCAATGTTTGTGCGTTGTTAACTGTTTGTATGCCCTTTTTGTGCTACGATAATTCTTTAAACTCTTTTCTATAACATTTTGTCGATGTATTTTATAGTCTTGTTTAATTGACTTATTCGTTTCTTTGAACAATATGGTTAGTTCTTTCTTGTCTTCTTTTGTTTTATTCTTTTTTGTTATCATTTCAGTGCGGCACTTGAGAAGTGATTTTGTGCGGTTACTGAAAATTTTATTACCTTTACTGGAAGTTTTCTCTAAGGTCATGCTGTCCTTTATGGCCTGTTCTAACATATTGTAATAGTTCTACGATAGCTAGAGAAATAAAATTTTAGGGCCCTAGGGTACTATTTGGGTACTATTTTTTGAGATATAAATCGTTTCCAAAAACAAAGCCGTTCCAGAGATACAAACGGTGTACGCCAGCTTGACGCCCGGTAGCGTACACCGTGAACAGGCCTTATATTTCGAAAAGTTTAAGGGTACTATTTTTTTCACCTAGGTATTTCGGCGGTACTATTTGGGTACTATTTATTGGCTGCATCAGATTCTGAATATCTTTACGGTGTACGCTATCTTGACGGACACAAACCTAGGTGGTGCTGCGATAACGTGTGACCACTTTACGCGACGTTGTCGTTCAAAGTGTTAATTTAAAAGAATCAGACTTGTAAGAGACAAGAGAACAGAAATAAATGATTCGATTCAGAAAATTACGTTAAATATTTTATACCAATACCATAAATCCTCTATGCGGATGATTTATTCGCGAATAAATCATCCGCGAATAATTTTTAAATGACGGATGATTTATTCGTTATTTTATTCGAATAAATCCAAGAAAAAATATTTAAGGTACAACATGTATAATTTTTAAAATGACTTGTTTTTACTGTGCTTATATTGGTTCTAACACATGTGTTCCCAAAGGCTCAGACTTCCTAAATAATAGAAGTATGTTTAATATAAGTAAGGCAAAAATCTTTGTTCGTTCCGTTAGTACAAACATCAGTCTTTCAGTTCTGTTTAGTTATTATTTTTTCGAGAAGAGTTAATATGGTATTCCAATAAATAATTATTCGTGGCAATTCATTCGCGAATAAATCATCCGTGAATGAATTATTCCACGAATAATTTATTCGAATAAGAATAATCATCCGCCAATTTTATTCGTCATACGCGAATAATTTGGTTATTCTTATTCGTTATTCATCATTCGAAAAAAAATTTCCCATCTCTGGTATCAAACTGTACTGTACATAATTAAGCCTTAAAATACTCATTGGATCTTATCATGAAACTCGCCTTTTGCTCTTTGGGGTCATCCACAAAGTACGTCACACGATTTTTCAGACTTTTAGAGCCCCCCCCCCGCCTCATGTCACACTTTTTCCTAACATATTTGACCTTATTAGTATAATTTTTTTTTTTATTAAAGCATTAACGACTGCCAACGAATTCTAAATTTTATTAGAAGAGAAAAATTTAAAAATTATATGTCTCGGGCAGGATTCGAACCTGCATCTCCTCGGCTATCCGGGCCAGCAGGCGCCTTAACCAACTAGGCTACCGAAACTCTGTCCAAGTCATCGAATCTTTCAACCAGTCCCTTCATTATCCTTATTAGTATAGGCTCACATTTGGCTAGACCCCCCCCCCCCCCCCCCCCATGGTTGTGACGTACTATATGGATGACCGCTTTTCATAAAAATCACACTCGTGTTTTAAGGACTTAGTATCAGTTGCATAAAATACAATTACCATGGTATTGTTGCAGTTGTTCAAAGTGTTCCTCTTTAAGCTGAGCCTTCACGAACTCTATTATAACCGGCACCAGCCTCCCGGACGCATGCAGCATGTTCTGTGTGAGGATGGTGAATATCGCCAACACAGCGAGATGCAGACTCAACGCCGGGTCATCACAATTTTCCAATTCGGATATTAACTTCTCTCTGTGATTGGTTATCACAAGCCTGAAAGCATACAATAGTAGGTACATTAATTATCTAGGGCGGTAGAACGCAGGTATTTGACGCCCCAGCCGAAAGCAAGGGGTCACTAGTAGAGTGACTAGGTCGCAAAATGACCACATCGCTCCGCTCGTGCCCAAAATACCGTATTCCCCGAGTACCAGATTTTTCAATTTACCAGATTCTAGATTTATCAGATTCCTGTCTTACCACATTCCCGTTACACTACATTTTAAAATCTTAGGTTACTCAAGGATCTAAATGATTTTGTTGGATGTATTATTTTGGGAATCTGGTACACGGAGAATCTGATAATCGAGAATGTGGTATTTTAAAAAATCTGGTATCCTGGGAATGCTGTATTTTGGTAATGAGCGCATCGCTCATAGTCAGAGCTCGGAATAGGCTGTGCCTATTTACCTAAACTTCTCGGGAGGACGTAACTAAGAGTGATTACAACCACCAAAAATAATTAATTATTTTTATTGAACCCGGGATTTCCCTGGTTTAATAATAATACATTATCCATATAAATTCACGCTCAGGGTTAGATTATTAATGAAATACAATTGTGCAGATATTTTGAATGAAGTCGATTTTTGAGTTCTCAATATATCTTGTATTTCATTAATAATTTAACCCCGAGTGTGAATTTATGTACATAAATCCCAGGAAATCCCGCGTTCAATAAAAATAAATAATTATTTTCGGTGGTTGTAACCACTTTTAGTTACGTCCTCCCGCGAAGTTTAGGTAAATAGGCACAGCCTATTCCGAGCTCTGCTCATAGTCCACATCTCATAATGTCCGAGTCACAAAATGGGCACATAGCTCCTAGTCAACATCTCAAAATGTCAGAATCGTAAATTGCCTGCATCTCGTCCAGTTCGTATCTCACAATGTCCATGTTGTAAAATGACTACATGGCCCCAGGACAACATCTCAAAAGGTGTAAAATATCAGAATAGCTAAGTCCTAAAATGACTACGTTGTCGAAAGTCGGGACAGTTACGTATAAAAAGCAATATTAAATATGTTGGATATAACTAAATATCAGGGGTTTCACACAAATTGACGTATTTACAAAATAAGTTGTATAGATTTGTATATTAGTAGTCCTTAGCATGCTTCACCCTTATTCAGCATATCAAATCAACACATCTAACATTAGTCATGATCATAACGTTCTGGGACTGATACAGTTCTGAGAAGAGAAACATCGAGGCAATTTCACGGATGTCTCTCAAGGTAACAAGTTGATGATCTAGTTAATAGTGATTCATATGAATTCATAATTTTGATTCACTGTTGTGTGATTCGTCATGCGTTGGGTTTGTACAACATTATAAAATGAGCTGGGCATATCAAGCACGTATATAATATAGAAAGTCTTAAGGGGGATGAGTTGTGGAACAATTAGATGAAAACACCGAATCATTTCATTGGTTAATAGAGTACCTACTAAGTGGGGCGTCTGAACCTACTATACTGTTTGTAGGTATTGTGCAATAAAAAATAATTAAATGAATAACTGTTCTTCATAAAGATTTTAGGGTTGCATATGGATTTACGAGTATATAAGGGAGGGTTTCGGGGATTAACTCCCTCCCCCCCCCTTCCTTAGGAGTCGACGACCACTAAAATTCCTTGCTACGCGCTAGCTGTGCTCGCAATTTCATCTGGTTGTGAAATCAACCTGCTTGGGTTTGCAGATCACAAATTTCTTCGCAGTTGTGTTAAATTGTACTTGCCTATAATTATCAAGCATCTACCTTAACACATGCAAGTTCACTCTCTATAAAACACCAGCCTAACAGGCGTCACCGCACCGAACAAAATAACAGTCTCAACCAAACTCCAAACCAGTATCCAATAATCCTATTTAATAAAAGCCAAGATCGTTAAAGGCCTACACATAGAATAAATCTTCCAGTACAATTGGCTACTTGACAACTTTTTTCTGTGATATGTTATAGAAACACCTCTCAATAATAGAAATATTAGTGAAAAAACCACTTCAATATAATAAAAACTCACCGAGATACTACAATGTTAAAATCACATTTTTAGACTTTCCCAAATAAGTACCGAAACGCTCCCTACTGAAGCCCGTTATACAGTGACGTCACTACTCTTACGTTGTTTGGGGAAATCAATAACTTTGTTCTGCAACTATGTTAAAACTTGCGTTTATCGTAACGGTTGGATAACAAAAGTTACTATAAATTTTATGAGTTATTTAATGGTATTAAGTTTTTAATAATTTTATACTTTTAAAATGGACTTTCCCACCCAACTTTGGAGGCTCATAAAAAAAGTTACACGTTAGATATCAAACTCAAAACTTGAAAATATTTCCTTATTATGCTTATTTTAACAGGATCTTATATATTTTTTACAAATTTCAGTAACAGTCAAGTACCCAATTCCCCGCACATTCTGAGATAACTGTCGTAGGTAGGTACAAGCTCATTGCTTCGATTATGATTACTGATTACTGAACAATAGTATAAATCGAGTCGGAACATTCGCGAATTCGCAATGTTGGCTTTGTTGTTTTCCGCCTTTGATGACATTGCCTTCATTGTCGATCTGTTCATGGTTACAATTATTGTATTATCTTGTTTCAGTGCAAATGTATGTTTTGTTCTTTTGGAATTGCTCCTGTTCTTGTTTTGGGTTTAATTACGGTTGGTTTGTGTTCACTTGGATATAGTACAGTCATAATATCCTACCCGTTTCATTGAAATGTTGTTAAGCATTCGCGATGCATTAAGGTCGAAATTTCTATTTGAGTATTTAAATGTCAATACGTATTATTTGTCAATCACCAGTTTTATGTCAAGAGGCGGGTATTTAAAAAGAAAACCAAAAAACTTGAATATCTCGAAAACCAAGGAGTTTTGACCCCTAGTTGACTGGGCCTAAATCATTGCAAATGAGCTGTAGAAAAACCCCTATCAAGGAATACGGCGAATTTCCAGTCACCCTGTATAATAATTTGACAAAGATCTTGCTGTGTTTTAAGATTAACAGCCTCTTATAGTTGATTTAAAACTGACTTGCAAATGTTGGATATGTAGCGTAGTAGTGTAGATAAAAGGAGTATCAATCGGGAAAATGCTCGAATAGTATGAAGTTTTTATGGAAAAAAGTAAAATGACGTAATTTTACTCAAACATCAAATCATCTCATTATTTATAGTTTTTGGCCTTTTAAAAATCGTTTAAAACGCTAAATAGGTGAAGTTTAGTTAATTTTTGCAAATTTTCGAACGCAGATTTACAGGCTAGCGGTGAAGTAATTAATATTGACTACAGGCAAGTACCCTATTAACCAGGTAGAAATACTAAAAGCTGCGTAACTGTGTATATAATATGTTAGTAGTTCCCATACAAAACATTTAATTATCTGTACTGTACGTCTAGCACAAGTCGGCCGCGCCATATCTCGCGCGCGACTTAGCGTGTTACAGGCAATGTGAACGCGCGTACATTGCCTGTCACAGATGCGCATTCTCATTAGGGTCATTCCACGGTAAGAGGTAACGCGCGAATCGCGGTCATAATACAAAGTGTTAATATATCTTTTAAGAAGTGTTACTTATCATCCTTAGATATATTTATTGAGACTTAAATCTGTATCTTTAATGAAAAAAAACACGGAATGAAATCGTGACTCGCGTAACTTTTACGTGGAATGACCCATTAGCTGTTACAATTGCATACTCCAAATAATGCTATAGAGATTTTTCACTGTGCAGCTTTTTTTGGCATTAAAAGTGCGCTGCTGGATTTAAAAGATGTTAAAATGAAAACTATACTTACTTGTCCTTCTTTTTATCAACTTTCTTCAATATCATACCACACACAGACAGACATAAGTCAACAGCTTGATAGAATAGTTCCAAGTTCTGATCCGAAAGTGTAGCATTCAGTGCTTTGAATGGCTTTGTGTATTCTTCTGTCAAGTCATTGATAATTTTGTTTCGTTGTTCAGGAGTTAACACATCCACTTGAATGGAGAGATTGCATTGATTCGCAGCATATTTGCAGAATTCTGTTAAGACATCACCTCCTAAAGACTTAAGCACATACTTGATGAACTGCGGTTGTTTATCAGCTGGGAATGACTTAAGACCCTTTTCATACAGCTTGATATCATTTATCAAAATATTAATTTTGTCTTGTGTTGAGGAGTGAGTCTGTTTCCTGCTCTGACTGGCATCTTGAATCAATTTTTCAGCTGTTTCCTTTGCTGCTGCCAATGCAGTTTGGTTTAAGCCACTGAAAAACAAAGTTTAACTTTAGTAAATATTTATTTTAGAAAATTAATATCAATAACATTTTTAGAATACAACATACCCATACAGATATTCAGCAATTTGCAGCAATAAGTCATCAAGACCCTCATTTTCAAGAAGATCTTTAATGATTTTCTTTACATCTTCAATGGGTACAATTTCTAATTGTGATGGATTTTTCTTTGTGGCAGTAGAGGCTTCATCAGAGTCGGAATCATGAGCAGCCTGTTTGCCCCTCGGATGCTTTTTAACAGCTTTTGTCTTGGTCTCACGACCTTGGGTTCCTCCACCGCCTTTGCCTGAAGCTGCCTTCCTTCTTCTCTCATCTCGCCTTTCAGCCTTATGGTCAACATGACCCTGCTGTGTCAGATCACTGGCTCTAGACAATTGCTTTTCTAAATAAAACTGCTGATATTTTCCCGATTTCACAACTGCTTCCACCTTGCTTTGCATCATTGGTAGGCAGGCTTGTTTTAAACTGTCAATGTAGTGGTTGCTGAATACTGAAAGCAACAGAAAAATTAACAATAAAACATTAAGTTATTGTAATGTAATAATAGAAACATTGCAGAGGAATTACCTGTATTTTCAAAGACAATAGTTGCTTTGGAGCTATTTTTCAACATTTCATCTAAAACATTTTCAATATCAGTGTCTGATAACACTGAAGGCAGCAGAGAAACAACATCCAAGTAGCTTTTAGATGCTATGCATTCTTCAAGAGCCATCTCAAGCTGCTGTTTAATATGGGACCCAAGTGCACAGCTGCTAAGAAAGGTGAGGTCTTCATGAGGTAGAGTCCTCTTTACATATCCTTTAGGGTCCGAGATACCCAAGCGAGACAATGCATCATACTCAAGATAATTGTTTTGCTTGTAGAAGCTCATGACCCAGTCATTCTGAGACTTAGTGTAACAAGATGGCACATAGAGAGCTCCAGTTTGCCGCCCAGTCAGCATTCCAGGGACATTAACTTGGTCAAATAAGGACAGAAACAGGCGTTCGGCGACATTACAATGATTCACAATTACGGTAATAGGAGTTGGTTTCAAGAGGCCCATCAAGGCTCCTTTAAGTTTAGCTTTTGTCCTCATGATATACTCTTCGGTATAGAAAGTTCTAGGCTCAGAAGGATCTTGTTTGCCAAAAATCAGTTTGCCCAAATATTTTTCCAGAACACTATGGAGTAGTAATTCAGCTGGCAAGTCATACTGCAGGGTCAACTCTCCTACAGACATTTGCCCTTGAAGTTGGAGTTTCTCATTAATCTCCTTTGCAATTTTCTCCAAATAGTATGACGCTATCAAATAACCTGAAACCAATTGTACTTCTTTTCCTTTGATGATCTCAGTAATGCTAGAATTGATCTGACTGAGGTCAACATTGAGTTCCTTGGCCAGCTCAACAGTGTTGATCCTCCCACCATGTAAAAAGAGCTCATCCTTGATTTCTCTCACTAGTTGCTGAGTAGTTAAATATTCCTTGCCGTCAGTTGTGAATATAACATCAATTAATTTCAATTCTATTAATTTTGTCACAATTTCAATGCAGTTTCTTTCTGAAAGTCTGTAAAAAAATAGGTATGTTTGTGTTAGCTCAGACTGGTTACCTACTTGCATCACTAAGCAATAATAGAAAACTTACCTTTGAGCAGTTGAAGTCAGCTGGGCTTTTTGGAAATCGGCTGCCAGACGTTTTATTTCATCCCAATCTGATGATGGCGCCATGATTAGGTTACAACTTCTGAAAACGTCAATGTTACCTTTCACCTTACAATTTTTACTTATTTGCAGTATGCTATTCTAATAAAAGAACTATACGTCAAGGGTTTAGTGATCTGTCAATTTACAATTTTAATCATTGATAAAACAACACAATAGATTTAATAGTGAAAATGAACGAATAATATTTACGCACCACGTATTTACTCGAACAAATCTCACTCACATAATTTATTACAACTTTTTTGACACGTAATTGACATTTGATTTTGGTACGGTCCATGTCATAGTAAATTGGTCCATGTACGGTTTGATATTTGGCTGTTTGCCATACGTTCAGATATAATACTATATTACTACAGGTTTATTGATTTAAGTGCGACTTTCATCGTTTTCAACGTTTTATTTCAAAAAGAAATGTATATATAATAGAGTTAAAATGCCTTTCAGTTTCAGTTTGTATTTTTGTTTCTAGTTTCTCTAGCTAGTCGACACAGTATATATCGCGCTTTTTGTGGGTGAGACTGCTGTGATTGCTGCGGAGAGAAATAATAGGGTAAAATTTATTTATTAATTATTATGGTATTAATTCAGAAAAACGCGTATTATTTATTTAAAGTAAATTCAGGAAAAGTTATACGATTTTGTTCATGGCAACAATTTTACTACCTTGCTGTCAGCTGTCAACTGTCACTACTGTTAATGTCAAGTGCTAACCTGTATTCCTGTAAGCCGGCCGTCACCGTCAGTCTGTCAGTCAGTAGTTCACTCCGCTATCAGCGGAAAGATGTAAAAATTATGAAAAGTATTTCTGTCCACCGCATGTCTCGTGTGTTCGTATCGCAAGTTGTGCGACTGATAAATATTTAATTGAACTATGTGTTTACAGTGGGTTATAATCACAGTAACAAAGGCCCGTGTGCATCCTGAATAGTTATGTGATAAAAGTTTGCTTTGTGTAACAATTTTGTTTTATACGTAGATAGCAGATATCAAATTACAGTTTTAATAGAAATAGTAGTAGTAATAAATTGCTGTGAAAAAATTGATTACTAAATTGTTATCGCATGAACGAGTCAGTCAACATTTTGAAAAATGGATTCGGAACCGAAGGAATACTCTGAACTACTGACTAAAGTACACAATATAGAACTGAGAAATGCTGAGGCACCGAAACCTGAAACAAACGGGAATGTGCATGGAGAAGGAATGTCAAGAGGTCCTCCTGATGGGGGATTCAGAGCATATTCTGTACTGGTCGGATCCTTCCTCACTAATGGCCTTCTATTTGGTGTGATAAATTCCTACAGTGTAATATTTAAGGAGCTCGAAAAGCAATTAAAAAGTCAAGGAGTAGCAAACTTTGAGAGCAAAGCTTGTAAGTATACAATAGTCAAAATGCTCTAACAGATGATGAAATTGATTTAAGAATTTCATGTATGTGTTTGGGCATACATTAAAATGAGAATTTTACTCTTGTAAACATTCATTGTAAGCTTACCTTAGTTGTAAGTTAGTGAAAACTTGCAAAAGTAATAGAAAATACCACAAAAACACTGTATCATATCAAGCTATCTTTGCTTAGGATAATATTTATTTTGCTATTTTATGTATGATGAAGACAATACTTTATTTAGTTGATAAAGTATTGTCTTTAAGTGTACATTTATTCCTTTCTTGGAACAGTAGTGAGAGGAGGATAATAACTCCATATTGAATTAAAACACTGAACTAAACATTTTTTTCTTGGGAACCTTGAACTTTTTTTTTTTTGCTAAATTAGAATAATACATTTTATTTCATAAGATTTATATTGTTTTAAGGCTGTATAGTACAGATACTGCTGGTTAAAATAGTTTGCAAATAGTAAATCCAGTTTCTAAAATTGCCAAGTGCATAAAGTGCACAGGAGCACATCATTACAGTACAAGTTCCAAAAGTTTTTTGCTAATGTGTAAACTTTTTGAATAAAGATGAAGGAAAACCTTTAACTACTAGAGTCTGTGTGGAAAGAGAATAGGATTAATTTTGGGGGCGCTGTAATGCTTTTCTACCGTATGTGCCGTATTTTCTGTTCTGTGGCCAAACTGGTTAGGTTAGTTCCATTTTTCGCCACGCCTATTCTCTTTCCGCTCAGACTCTATATCTTAGTATCTATGTTACTTGAATTTCAAAGCATTATTAACAGACACTAGAATATGAAAACGTATTGCCTATTATTAAAGTCATTATTTATGAATAGTGAAAAAATACAACAAAAAAGGCATAAATCCGTTTGTTCTGAGAATAATTGCAGTAGCAGTACTAGCAGGTAAAGGCATAGTTTTATCACCATTGGCGCCGATACACTTTGGCGGCACACGCGCGTGCGCCGGCGGCGTGGCGCCCGCGTCGAAGGCCACATACGAGTAATCGTATCCAATTTCAGTCCATTGAGCTGATGAAAATACCTACTTTCGTTGCGATTCGCGATTGACCATCTAACGTATTTAATATCCTAATATGGATATCATATATTTATGTTTATGTACTTTTAGGTTTACGTACCTCAAAGAGGGGGGGGGGGGGGGGGGATCTAGCCAAATGTGACAGCCTATACTAACAAGGTCAAATATGTTAGGAAAAAGTGTGACATGGGGGGGTCTAAAAGTCTGAAAAATCGTGTGACTTTGTGGATGACCCCTAAAAGGAAAAAACGGAACCCTTATAAGATCACTTCACTTTGTTGTCCGTCTGTCTGTTAGTCTATCAGTCTGCCAAGACCCTTTATCTCGGGAACGCGTGGAGGTATCGAATTGAAATTAAAACCATATCGATACCTTTAGACTCAAAGGGCGTAAACGCCGTAGGTGCTAATTAGGGAATGCAATAATTGCATTCCCTAGTGCTAATGGCGTTTACGCCCTTTGAGTCTAAAGGTATATAGGTACCCCGGTCTACGGTCCCTTGAAGCTGTAAAAATATCAAGCTTCTAAAAGATACCGCCGTTTATACCGCAAAAAACGTAAATTTCGACACTTTCAAAGGAAACCAAAATTCAAAGGGTACTTTCTGTTGACCTAGAACTATGAAATTTGGCAAGTAATACTGTCTTATTCTACAAGTATAGGGAAATATCTGAAAACTATAGATTTTTAATTAAATCATAAAATAGACTTTACTTAGGGAATCAAAATTTATAGGGTACTTTAATATACGAGTATGTACCTACGTACAAATTTGTAGGGAACCCTCGGTGGGCGAGTCCGACTTGCACTTGTCCGTTTTTGTGCCGGCGAATTTCTAAGAGGCAAGGAGGTAACGTAGTAGGGATAAGCGCATAACGAATTTTTGTACTTTACTAGGAAAATAGTCAGTAGAGTCTGTGCGGAAAGAGAATAGGCGTGGCGAAAAACGGAACTAACATAACCAGTATGGCCACAGAACAGAAAATACGGCACATACGATAGAAAAGCATTACAGCGCCCCCCAAAATTAATCCTATTCTCTTTCCGCACAGACTCTAGCGGCGTTAGGGTAGGTCGCGGTGGGGCGACCGCCCAGGGCGCCGGACGGACATAATGGGGCGCCCCTTTATATCCTCTTGCTCCCTGAGCGAGACCTAATTACTCATGAATTCCCATAAGTTCTAAAACCGGCTCTGAAAATAGTTTTTGTACCGCGCGTTACCTTGTTAGTTGTGTGCGTTTCAACCCAGGAATTATTTGTAGATACATACGACAACCGTTAAAACGACATATTTAATCGGTCAGTCACAAAAATACCATTTCCTGTGTGGAGAGATTATTTTTGCTTGTGCGGGAATATCGATACCTTTAGACTCAAAGGGCGTAAACGCCATTAGAACCTGCGGCGTTTACGCCCTTTGAGTCTAAAGGTATCGATATGTATAATATGTATAATGTAAATACTGCCCTATATACCTGAGAATTTTATGATGAACAAACTTCCTCATCTGCATGTCGGCTGTGCTTCTACCACATTATATTTTTCAATAAAAACACGCCGATCTATTTCTTCATTTCGACGTAAAAGCAGAGAATACTTATAAACCAATTAACTTACTTCAGCATTGTTACAACAATTTGTCTTTTTTGTCCTAGCTAGGTAATTAAACGCAATATCACGGGGAGACGAAACTTCACTCCATTAGTTTGGCCATCTTCATAGAATTGGGGAATATCGAAATATGAAAAGGGTTGGTTGAACCTAGTTATGTTATGATACTCAAGATGTTCGAGACGGCCAACAATTAAGTGTATATGTGATGTGATTAACGGACAAACGGACCGCATTAGTTAAGTGTTTATATCGTGGTAAAAAAGGTGTTATTTAATTTAGTTCGATCTCATAAGAAGTGTTATGTTTTGTGTTTACTTATTCTCTGTTTCCCTTAGACATAAGTTTTACAAATAAAAGATTTAATTTCGTTTGTTTTACTTACCCATTAGGATCTAAATAAGAAATAAAGAAGTTAGGTAAACTAGAATTCCTATTTAGATCCTAACAGCGCGCCGCCTCATACAACACTGAGGCGCGGACGGGCGAGAGCGGGGATATTTATACTCCCAGGTTGAGGGGGCTGAGGTAAACAAAACTACTTGGCGCGCCGCGCGCTCCGCTCAGTCCGGACGATGTTTTCGCGCTGTAAACTATGACAAATGCATGTAAAACGTATGTAGAATTGATAAGTAACCTATTTGTAACAAGTTATTGTGTAAAAATATATGATTTCATAATAATGACAAAATGTAAACAAACCGAATTCTGAGAAATAAAGATAATGGATTCCGGGAAAGGAATGGCAGTGGTGGGAATGTATGGCGAAAGGCAAAGTAGAGGGGATACCGGAGCGTTATAAAATAGGCATAGAAACCCGTAGGAAGGCAGTTCCGTCCGATCCAGTACCCGAAGAAAATCAGAAGAAAGAAGCAGTCTTCAAGAAACAGCAAGAGAGCTTAGCTCGAAGTAGTAGTAGGGAAATCTCTGCTCCAGTACTAGAAGAAATCGCCTGCCTACCGCTGCCGCTCCCGAACCTACGAATCCAGCGTATCAACGTCATCGGTGTTTTTATTTCGACGTCAATCAAATACCTAACCAGTGCATAGGTGCGAGCCCGCACATGCTGGTCCTTCGAACCGGATGATTCAAGAATCAAGAAAGAAAATGCCGGTGACAAGATCCACGTCGGGGAAGCGCACGCTGGGCCAGTTAATTTTCGAGGCTGGAAACAAATCGGACGGAACTCCACCCACGCAAACGTCCTCCTCGGTGCACGGAACCACCGAGGGGGAAACTTCGGGCACCACGTCGTGCACCGAGACTACGGCGACGCCAGGCACCGCCACAGAATCCAGTCAGCCTGAGCAGTCGCCGCGGTCCACCCGGCAGTCGGCAGCGGGCACCCCCATAGTGTCAAGCCCGCCCGCGCCGCTGCCTTCAGAATCAAGAAAAACCACGGTGGCATCGGGCACCCCCATAGAACCTAGCCAGCCCGCGCCACCACCATCGAAGTCTACAAGGAGCAAGAGTATCAAGACGACGTCGTCCACCCGCGCGCGCCGGCTAGCGCGCGCTAAGGAGGATATGCTCAGGATTAAGCTGGAGCTCGCAGAGGCGCGCATCGCCCTGCTAGAAAATGAAGAAACCGATGAAGATGACAACGACACAGTGTTGTCAACGTGCCACCAGCCTGAGCAGCGGGTAGAAGAGTGGTTGGAGACAAGCCGCAACCACGTACTCGCCATAGCCGACGTCCCGTACAACGAAGAGGAGCCCGAGCCGGCACCCCCACAGAAGATGTCTACGTCTCAGCAAGGGAGATCGCCGCACACCCCCATAGTGAACGTCGCGCCCGCCGACGCCGCCGCCGTGCATCCCGGGCCCGACGCAGTTCCCGCCGCCGCAGCCGCCGTGCCCGTCGGGAACAGTGCGGCTCCCTCATCGACATCACCACCGGCTCAACCAGGGAAGACATCACGCAACCCCATAGAAACCGTTCCCGTCGTCGCAGCCGCCACCGTAGCGGCGCGCGCCGGGCCCGGTACTATCCCCACCACTGCGGCCGCCGTGCCCGGAGGGGATAGCGCGTGTTCCCTCGCCGCCATGCTCCCCGCAACCGCGCCGCCCGCGGCCCCCGCGCCGCCTGCGGCCGCCATGTACCCCGCGTTCATCGCCGCGCCGCCGACTACGACGGCCTACGGGTACACCGCTCCGCTCTATGAAGATGCTGCAAGACTTCGAATGTATCCACAAGAGGATACACAGCGGGACAACTCTACTGCGATTGCGACGCCACAACAAAACGTCAACATATCCGAGTTAGCCTCCGCCATCGCGATCGCCGCACGGGTCGGTCATCGAGAAACATCGCGATATCACATTCAGTTACCAGATTTCAACGGCTGTCATCGAGAATGGTTGTCGTTCAAGGCAGCTTTCTACGCGTCCGCCCCTACCTACACGGAAGTGGACAACATTGCAAGACTACGAAAAAGCCTGAAAGGAAAAGCAAGAGAAGCCGTTGAAAATCTTCTCATCTACAACTCCCGCGCCGAAGACGTCATGAAGACATTGGAATCCAGATTTGGACGTCCGGATACCATCGCCCTCGCCGAGCTCGAGCGCCTCCGCGCTCTACCACGCCTCTCCGACGGTCCTCGTGACATCTGTGTCTTCGCCAGCCGCGTAGCTAACACAATTGCTACACTTCGCACACTCAACAAGCCGCAGTACCTCTACAGCCCTGAAACAACGAAGGCCGTATTGGAGAAGCTAACACCGAGTCAGCGATACAGGTGGTTCGACTACGTAGCCATGCATCCATCCGAAGATCCGGAGCTGATGAAGCTGTCCATCTTCCTACAGCGAGAGGCGGACTACTGCGCGCCTTACGCTTTGCCGGAAAACGTCGAAACCGCCACTTCGCACCCGAAGAAGCCTACACATCGAACTTTCACCACTATGGAGAAGCCGGCAGCCAAGTGCGGCGTGTGCGGCGCAGTCGACCACAAGATAGAAAAATGCTCGAAGTTCCTAGAAGGTGACGTCGCGCACAGATGGAAGACAGCAAAAGCACAGCGGCTATGTTTTCGGTGTCTACGCTACCGGGGGAAGGTGCACAGCTGTAAACGCGCCAAGTGCGGTGAAAACGGCTGTGAATATTCTCATCACAAGTTACTGCATTATACGAAGCCTGAAGAAAGAAACGAAGCCGTCACCTCTACGTGGTCTCCGAGGGGCACGCGCGCATTTTTGAAAATAATCCCGATAGAAGTTTCCGGACCGGCGGGAGCTGTGCGCACTTACGCCCTTTTGGACGACGGCTCAACCGTTACACTTGTGCAAGAAGACGTCGCGCGGGAGGCGGGGCTCGACGGGCCGGTCGAGCCGCTGCAGATAGAAGCTATAACTGAAGAAAAAATCGACGCGTCGAAATCTCGTCGAGTATCGCTACAAATACGCGGTACGTGCGAAACACACAAGATTTACGCACGTACTATTGAAAACCTACGCTTGTCGCCGCAATCGATAGAAAATGAAGATCTTCACGCCTGTAAGCATCTTATGGACATAGAAGATCAACTAAAGTACGAATCAGCAACGCCACGAGTGCTCATTGGACAAGACAATTGGCACTTACTCGTCGGGCACGAGACACGCTGCGGTCAACCGAGTCAGCCGGTGGCAACACGCACGTCGCTCGGCTGGGTACTTCATGGCGCGCGCACGCGAATCATCGGACATCGCGTGCATACAATCAATCATCTGGCCTGCGAAGAAAAGGAAGATTTGAACGAGCAATTAAGCAAGTACTTCGCCATCGAGTCGCTGATGATCGAGCCGAAACGTCCGCAATCGGACCCCGAAGAGCGCGCCATCCAGAAGCTAGCCAGTTCGACGACCACTACGGCCGACGGCCGTTACCAGACCCCGCTGCTGTGGAAAGAAGAGGACCCGCGTTTTCCCGAAAACTACGAAAATACGCTGAAACGACTTCACAACATAGAAAAAAAGTTAGACAAGGACGACAAGCTTAAGAAGAGATACAACGAAGAAATGAATGCCCTAATAGAAAAAGGGTATGCCGAGCCCGCGCCGCCTACGAAAAACAAGAAGTTGTGGTACCTACCACATTTTGCAGTCATCAACCCCATGAAGCCCGACAAAGTCAGAATTGTCCATGATGCTGCTGCGAAGACGAGAGGAGTCTCACTCAATGACAGACTACTCACTGGGCCGGACCTCCTACAGTCGCTGCCCGGAGTATTGATGAGATTTCGCCAGCATCCAGTCGCCGTCGGAGGAGATATCTGCGAGATGTTCATGCAAGTAAAAGTGCAGCCGACGGACCGCGACGCGCTCCGTTACCTCTGGCGCGGCGATCGACGTGACGACGCCCCGCCCGAAGAATATCGGATGACGTCACTCATCTTCGGCGCAACGTGTTCCCCGTCGATCGCAATATATGTGAAAAACACGAACGCGCAGAAGTATGAACACGCTCACCCAGAAGCCGCCAAGTCAATCGTGCGAAATCACTACGTCGACGACTACCTACAGAGTTTCAAGACAGAAGCGGAAGCGATAAACGTAGCGAGCGACGTGCAACGCATCCATAGTCACGCCCACTACGAGCTACGGAAATGGACTTCGAACTCACCACGCGTGTTAGAAGCGTTCGCCGCGCCGCCCGCTACAGTCAACGATGTCGAGCTCAACAAAACCGAGATGAAAAATGAACGTGTACTCGGTCAAGTGTGGAAGCCGTCGGCGGACGAAATCGCCTTCAACTTGGACCTCAGCCGATTGCCGCCCGGGATAATCGAAAACAAAGAACCTACGAAGCGTCAAGTACTCAAGATTATGATGTCGGTTTTCGACCCACTCGGGCTAGCAGCACCGGTCACAATCAACGCTAAGAAAATACTACAAGAAGTATGGCGGCGCGGGACGGACTGGGACGAAAAATTGGACAGCGATCTCGCACAACGATGGGTCGAATGGACTCGTCATCTGCAAGCACTGCGGGATATCTCAATACCGCGGTGCTACTCCGGCTTCAGCGACGCTGTTGAACTCGAGCTGCACACGATGGTCGACGCGAGCGAGACAGCATATACTAGCGCGCTCTACTGGCGGGCGGTATCGGCGGACGGGCACGTGCACGTGTCACTCATCACCGCCAAGGCAAAGGTGGCTCCTTTGAAGATTACTTCCATACCGAGGATGGAACTACAAGCAGCAGTAATGGGCAGTCGCATGTAGTGATGGGAAATTGCAGAGAATATTTCCGTTTGAGAGAATATTCTCGGAAACATTACCGTAATATTTCCGAATATGGCAATTTACTTAAAAACTAGTTTTTATTATATGAATACCTGTTTTTTTCTAATAACGAAATATTTTAATACCATAAAGCTCTTTATTCTTATGCCTAAATAAATTCATTTTACGTCTATTTTAAGTATTATTTCCATAAATTACCGTAAATTTCCATAAATTCTCTTAAATTTCATATGAAATTTCTGGAAATTTCCTTACGAAAATTACGTTTAGTATGAAATTATAGGGTGTAGGGATAAAAACGAAATATAAAAATACCAGCCGAATGTGTGCGAGTACGAGATTACGAGCTGGATTCGCACACGTAGGGTTCCATCCATATCACCGTGGATCAAAAAGACGCCAAAAAACACGTCTCTTGTATGGAGATCTCCTTTTATATTTTATTTTATTTTGTTTTTTTTTTATAATTTATTGTGAAATTTTCAAGCCTCTTCCTATTACGGTTTAAATGATACATCCTTGTGACACACGGACAGCGGAGTCTTAGTAGTAGGGTTCCGTTGGCACTCTTTGGGTACGAAACCCTAAGAAGATGGTTTGGTGATCAAACATGTTTTATTAAGTAAATGTCACAAGTTTTAGGGCATTTACCAAATATCTTTATGATTTATGAATATAATGTTCTAGCATCGACAGCGGCGAGCCAGTCACATTTATATGGCGCGTGCAATAGCACTATTTATTTCTTCTTTCTTTGGTGCATCACTTTCGCTCTGTATGGCAACTAGTTCTGGTTCTGTTTAATTCTTGTAGCATTCACTGCACTTGAACTTTGTAAGTTGCTTTTTTTAGAAGCCTGAATAACTTACACACCTTATTGGTTGCAGCAAAAATCGGGCTAGGTGGGGGCCGTGGCGTTCCCTGGAGTCGAACCAGGTCGCTGGCTGGACCACCTTGAGTGGATCGGACTAGGGTGGGGCCGGGAGCGCCTGAGATCAAACCAGGTCACTAGTCCCGGTCCACCTTGTGAGGGTCGGACTAGGTGGGGGCCAAAGCGCGTGGGACGGTTACGTTGGTGGGGTTACACTGATTGCTCAAAGTGAGCAGCGGACCAGCGGGAAGGTTGAAGCGGATAATTTTTTTTAAAGAAGGGAAAATGCGTTACGCTGTCCACCAGGGTGCGGGGACGGACCCTGACGGTTATGCGGGACTCCCTTGTTGGCTGATGAGGCCAAGGTTTACCCACTAAAAACCCTCTAAGTGCCGCCTCCGTGTTATAGGGCGAGACCACGGGAACGGTGTAACCACTCAACCGTAGCCTCGCCAGCGGCCGTCCGAACTCCGGACTCGTCTCTGGGGAGACTCTCTTCCAATTCCTATCTAGGGGCGTGCCGATGGTCGGCAGCCGGCCACTCGGGCACCTGCGTGTAGGCGACAGACGTCCACGTGCCTGTCGCCCACGGGTTCCCTTATGGGAGAAGTCGGCGGTCGTAGGCCAATCGCCGTCGCCCCACGCGTTTGCGTTGCATTGGCTGGGAGGCCGGATCTTCCGCGCTCCGCCGCCTCCTTCTGCGCCATCACATCGTCATAGAAGGAAGCTGCCGCCTTCCACGACCTAGCCCAGCTAAGAAGACTCCGGCAAGGAACTTAGCTGAGCCCGAGCAACGTCGGAGTGAAGTAAATCCCGGACATTCGGGTCCTGGGGCAAGTCGGGACGCGACTCTTGTGTGCTGTTGTCACGAGGAGGTCGACCCCGCCGGCGGGGACGACACTGTGTGCGTCGGACTCCGTCCAATGACCTCACAGCGATGATTTTTTCGAATCCTGCTGAGATGTCGTCGTCCGGGTCAGTGAGGAAGCTCCTAGGGCGCCGGGTGAAGCGGCCTCTGATGAAGCTGGACCGGCTGAGCTCATCGTCAGGACCTGGAAGACGGGGAACATAGTCGGCCGCTTTCCTAACAAGTGGATTCCTATGTTGTTTTGAAAGTGAGACTCTGCTCTGAAGAGATCTTTGCCTATTTTTTTTTCGAAATATTGATGAATGATTGACTTTGGTTTCTTTATAAACCATTCGGCGTCACTCGTAGACTAAATCACGAATTAACTGTTTGGTTAAATGCTTTTACGACAACTGTTAGAACAGTACTGATATAAAATTAAGCTTAACCCCTTTTGTTTTATCTCACTATCTTTCTACGAGTATCCCTCGCATGGAGTTTTTCAACTACCTGCGCACCTGTGTCTGACCGGCTGAATGATCCGACACTTGCAAATGACACTCAACGGCTTTATTATCAACAAATACTATGGATAAAATTATGTAAGTTAAAATATAAGGGTATATTTGATTTATTTTTCTGATCTTATTGAAATTTTCAAGGAAAGTTTCTCGGAAACTTAAGAGAATTTACGGAAATTTACTGAAATATACTCCTTACTTCTCAATGCATTGTAGAAATGGCCTGCCTTTTGTGTATAATATTTCCAATGCAATTAGACAACTATACAGATTAAATTCATTTTAGTTTTAGTAGTAGAAAATATAAATTTCCATATTTTTCGTGTTATGGAAATATTTCGGAAATATTCTCAGAAAATTTCGTTTCCGAAAGTTTCCATATTTGGAAACTTTCCGACTGCCCATCACTAGTCGCATGGCTGCGGCGGTCATCGAGGAGCACGATAGAAAACCCGACAAGAAAATATTTTGGACGGACAGCCGCACCGTGCTCGCGTGGATAAGAGCGGGCGCACGCTCGTACCGCCCATTCGTCGCTCATCGTATAGCAGCCATCGAAGACAACAGCACGGTCAACGAGTGGCGCTGGGTGCCGTCAAAACTGAACGTCGCTGACGAAGCAACTCGAGAAGTACCAGAAGACTTCAGCAGTGGTCATCGATGGTTCACGGGACCGGAGTTCCTGTACGGCGACCCCGCAACGTGGCCGCAAGAACCGCCTCAGCAGCATCACGAAAACACAGGCGAAGAACGAGTGAACGCCGCCACCGAGAAGTACGACCGCGACCCGCGAGCCGCAGTGCCAGCGGCCGAACGCTTCTCTAAGTGGGAGCGCCTACTACGGATAGTCGGGCGCGTACTACAGTTCATCGACCTCTGTCGTCCTCGCCGAGCGAAAACGTACTACAAGCGTACATCCAAAAACAAAGAAGCGGACCCGTCTTGGAAGAAAAAACGCATAAGCGACGCGTCGAAAAAATCAACACAGAAAACGCAAGAAAAAAGAAAATATATTCTACTCGACGCTACTTACCTACGGAACGCGGAAAACATCGTAGTACGGGCCACACAACGTGATTCATTCAGCGAGGAACTACGTGATCTGCGGTGCGGGCGGGCGCCGGCTACACAAAGTCGCTTACGTCATACGGCGGTCGAACTCGTCAATGACGTCATCATTATGAAGTCACGCATCGAAGCCATCGAAAACGTCGCCGGGCTAGAGAAAAGGCCGCCGATACTTGACGGCAACCACACAGCTGTCAAACTATACATCGACTACATACACCGGCAGCTCAACCACCATGGGGCCGAGGCGACCATCAACGAGTGCAAACAACATTATTGCATACTACGGCTACGTCCCGTCGCTAAAATGGTGCTGCATCGCTGCCTGCCATGCCGCATCAAGAAGTCGAGACCGCCGGTCCCGCCAACTGGCGACCACCCCAGGAGCCGTCTTGCTCATCATCAGCGGGCCTTCACCTACACCGGTCTTGACTACTACGGCCCGGTCACTGTGACGGTCGGGCGCGGGACACAGAAGCGCTACGTCGCGCTTTTCACCTGCCTCACCACACGCGCAGTCCACCTGGAGGTCTCGGCCAGCCTGAGCGGCGACTCGGCGGTCATGGTCCTCCGCCGGATGGTCGCGCGCCGCGGCTGCCCTACGGAAATCTGGTCGGACCACGGGACCAATTTTCACTCTGCGAACAAGCAGCTGCGCCAGGCCTACGACGAGGCCGTAGAAGAGGAGGCTGCACGGCATCTCATCAGCTGGCGCTTCATCCCCCCGGGCGCCCCCTTCATGGGAGGCGCCTGGGAACGCATGGTGCGGGCCGTCAAGCAGGCCCTACATGCCGTGCTGGCGGAGCGCCACCCGAGCGACGAGACCCTCATCACCCTACTCGCCGAGGCGGAGTACACCGTGAACAGCAGGCCACTAACACATGTACCTGTGGACCCCAGCGAGCCTGAAGCCCTCACGCCGAACCACTTCCTGCTGGGCGGATCTGCACGCGTGCCGACACCCGGCACCTTCGACGACACCATGCTCACCGGTCGCGCCACCTGGAGGACGAGTCAGCGCCTCGCCGACCACTTCTGGAGTCGCTGGCTCCGGGAATACCTGCCCTCACTCCAACACCGGCGGGAGCCCTGGACATGGACGTGGACCTGGCATCAAAGTGGGAGACGTCGTCCTCATCGCCGACGGAAACCTGCCTCGGAACACCTGGCCCCGCGGACTCGTCATCGCCTCGTACCCGGGCCCAGACGGAGTGACCCGTGCAGTCGACGTGAAAACCAAAGGCGGCGTGCTGAGAAGGCCTACCAAGAAGCTCGTGATCCTGCCCACGGAGCCTGCCGACTCTTCACCAGCGGAGATGCAACGATCAGCTGATCGATGCACGGCGGGAGAGATGTTCGAGACGGCCAACAATTAAGTGTATATGTGATGTGATTAACGGACAAACGGACCGCATTAGTTAAGTGTTTATATCGTGGTAAAAAAGGTGTTATTTAATTTAGTTCGATCTCATAAGAAGTGTTATGTTTTGTGTTTACTTATTCTCTGTTTCCCTTAGACATAAGTTTTACAAATAAAAGATTTAATTTCGTTTGTTTTACTTACCCATTAGGATCTAAATAAGAAATAAAGAAGTTAGGTAAACTAGAATTCCTATTTAGATCCTAACAGCGCGCCGCCTCATACAACACTGAGGCGCGGACGGGCGAGAGCGGGGATATTTATACTCCCAGGTTGAGGGGGCTGAGGTAAACAAAACTACTTGGCGCGCCGCGCGCTCCGCTCAGTCCGGACGATGTTTTCGCGCTGTAAACTATGACAAATGCATGTAAAACGTATGTAGAATTGATAAGTAACCTATTTGTAACAAGTTATTGTGTAAAAATATATGATTTCATAATAATGACAAAATGTAAACAAACCGAATTCTGAGAAATAAAGATAATGGATTCCGGGAAAGGAATGGCAGTGGTGGGAATGTATGGCGAAAGGCAAAGTAGAGGGGATACCGGAGCGTTATAAAATAGGCATAGAAACCCGTAGGAAGGCAGTTCCGTCCGATCCAGTACCCGAAGAAAATCAGAAGAAAGAAGCAGTCTTCAAGAAACAGCAAGAGAGCTTAGCTCGAAGTAGTAGTAGGGAAATCTCTGCTCCAGTACTAGAAGAAATCGCCTGCCTACCGCTGCCGCTCCCGAACCTACGAATCCAGCGTATCAACGTCATCGGTGTTTTTATTTCGACGTCAATCAAATACCTAACCAGTGCATAGGTGCGAGCCCGCACACAAGATGCCATAGTTAAATCATCCCATCATTGGTGAAAGAAAACTGAAAATTCATAATTAATTTATTGCTTTTCCATGTTGATGTTGTACAAGGGTCTTAAGTAGGTAATATTAATGGCCAAAACATGAACCGTGCTAGGGCACAGCTAAATACGCTTAAACACTAAACAATCATGCTCTTCAAAGTCCACATGCCGATGCGAATACTACACGTATCATGAATGTTATCTGTAACCCGATGGACTCAGATTCAATTGACATAGGTAAAAATATAGTACATATATCTTATTAGTTTTAGGTAGGTACTCGTGTCTGGTGACCCGATTAGATTACGAGACATTGTGAGGCACTTGGCAACTTAACTGGCTACATGCATGACAAATATAGATATTCCACTGACCCGATGCTTTTGTTTGACAAATATTTCCCTTGTAGTTTTAGCTAGAAAATCATTCTCAATAGCTACTTAATGTGTGATTTGCCTGTTTCATTATTATGTGGGGGTGGCCTAATTTGTAACGTCTGAATTTCGGTTCCTTTGATAATGAGCACATTTTATCTGACAGCAATATATCATGATATCAAGTTAAACACAAAACAGTTTTAGATAATTTGAAACAAATGTGAATCTTCATCAATTATCTATCCATAATAAGATAAGATTAAGATAGTAGGTATCTGATTTTACTATTGCGATTACTATAGCGTATTTATTAGCTCGCATCGCGAGCGTATTTTCCCTAGGGAACTCCGGCCGCTAAAGCATCTCTCAGAAAAACACAACTACCTATTACATATCTTCGAATTCAATAAATATAATTAAAAAGAAAAACACGATGTTACGGCTATCAACCAATAAACAGGCACACACCCTAATTTTTGCATCCGTGGGTAAAACCCGAGACGTTTTGCGTTTTAAAGAGGAATGTTTGTTTGTTTCAGCTCTAGTGGGCAGCCTGGCCATGGGCACTACCTTCTTGCTGTCGCCGCTGTCCGGGGTTCTAACGGGCTTCCTGGGTCTGCGTCGCACGGCCGTGCTCGGCGGCACTATCGCCACATCTGGCCTACTTCTCTCCTCCTTCGCCACGACCCACGTCAATATTCTCTGCTTCACATACGGCGTACTATATGGATTAGGCGCTTCTCTTGCTTACACACCGTCTCTGGCTATCTTAGGCCATTACTTCAAAAGATATCTAGGCCGCGCAAACGGCTTTGTCACAATAGGTAGCTCCGTTTTCACAGTCATGATGCCTCCTCTTATGACATTTCTCATTAACGATTATGGGCTCGATTGGATGTTTAGAGTTCTGGCCATATTTACATTCGGTATTGCGCTATGTGGACTGTTATTTAAACCCATTCCTTTAATGGTTTTAGAGAAACCGCTGAGAGAAGATAACAAATGTAGTTCACTCATTAAAACTATAGTGAGTGTGGAAATTTGGAAGAATATGAAGTACAGATTGTGGGCGTTGTCAATGCCCGTAGCACTCTTTGGATATTTCGTACCTTACGTACACATAGCTAAATTCGTCGAAGGCGTGGACGCCGTACACTTCAATATACCGTTACAATGCATAGCGGCAACCTCCGGAGTGGGAAGGCTGGTTTTCGGGTTCCTCGCAGACAAACCCGGTATAGATAGAATTCTGTTGCAACAGATTTCGTTTTATGTCATAGGGACTCTTACCATTATATTGCCTTTTGTCGATACCTTTACCGTCATAGTTGTAATTTCGTTAGTGATGGGAGTATTCGATGGTGCATTTATCGCTCTGATTGGGCCTATAGCTTTTGAATTAGTTGGTGGTACTTACGCGGCACAGGCAATAGGCTGCATGCTGGGGTTAGCGGCGGCCCCTCTGTCCATCGGTCCGCCCGTGGCCGCCTATCTGCACGGTATCTACAATTCCTATACCTTGCCGTTCGTCCTCGCTGGCATTTCCCCGCTCGTGGGTGCGTCTCTGATGTTTAGCATTCGTCTCCATCGCAAATCAGAAAACCGAAATCGGCGAAACGAAGCGAAGGGGTCCAACACGAACGGAAGAATATCATCTGCTTCTAATGATATTGGTAAGCGACATTTGACAAAAGTTCGGGTATTTTCTTCGGCAAATTTTACACGGCGCTAAACACATTATTGTTTAATTCCAGAAAAACTTTCGGGGTCTGGACCAATTCCAAACGGCGATAATCACCAGATGGGAAATAGTTCCTTATAACCAGCTACAGTTTGAGCTAAATTAGCCGTTACAACAACTGCCGAAAACATTTCAAAAGAATAATGAAAAATTCATAAGGTAACTTTAAGGTTCTACGTAGTTATTACTTTAAAGTAAGACAAATTATATTTTAAGGAGTATATATTTACATTTATAATCGCGGGCATGCAATGTTTGCCGTATTTGTACAAACTCAAGTTTTGTGCCAGTACATTTGCAATTATTAATTTAATTAAAATATGTAACTATTTACGTTTGTTAGTAAAAAGCACAGAAATGCTTTTAAAAACGGACGCTGGTCATTTATCTATTCGTAACTCAACGTCCATGTTTCAATGTCTTTCAGAAAGAGTCTTAATTTTCATTGAATTTAAGTACTTACGTCCGTGTGTAACCGGCGCGGGCGCCGGCGTGCTGCAATCGCGGCCGGATAATTACCAACATCTTTCGCACTTCCAATATATTCCACGATTCATATTTAGCATTTTTATTTTGCTAAATACCCTAATTTTATTCAAAAGACTTTATTAATAATGCTTTATGTACGTGTTTTTATGCATTTTTAATTTTAATTTCATTTACTGTTAAAACTTTTACCATTCTAAATGTTCCTGGATAGATTAGTTTAAAATATTTTACGTCTACACAATTAAAATCTAGTTTTAAGTTAATATTGACAATAATATAAAGGTATGTTTATTCTTTAGAACTTGTGACATTATTTACAGCAATTTAATGACATACTTGTAAGTAGATGTTATTCATAAATAATTATTTGAAAATTGTATTTTTATAGTACACTGGGAAAATATATTTTAACCAAGTTGTTGAAGTTATAGAATCTCTAAAGTGAATGTTATGTAACTATGTTACATTATCTGTAATTGATTGTACCTTTGATTATTATTTTAGTAACTATCGTGGGGCTAACAAAAATAGATACCGTCGCGACCCGTAAGTTGGCCTTTGCTTTGGTGCCTATCTTTGCTTAGTTGATTTTTCTAAATCTCCTCTAGGATAAGTTGCACATATATAGCCTATTCATTACTTGACATTTAAGAGTTTTATGTGCAGTTTGTCCTAGAGGATATACATATAGGAAATCATCTAGACAGAGATAGGCAAAGACTACATGCAAAGTTACGGGTCGTGCGTGACGGTATGGTACTCTTACCTATGTGGCTTTTGTATTATTAACGTACGATCCAGTTTATTGTTATAGATTCAAAAGAGAGATAGGGGTCAAAATAAAATGGTTTTTCTATGGCGGAGCTGTCAGTTTGAACATGGTTAAGAGAATAACATAGTGGATTGCTAGTGAGTTCATTCACCTTTGTTAATGGTTGAACTGTGCTCCGTAAAACGTTAATTATGTTATGATTTAAGTATTATTGGCTGGTTACGTATGTGTAAGACTATGCTTGAATAGGTATTCTTCGTTGAGGGTTTGATAATTTGTGCATTCTAATTTGATTTACGGTACGTGTATACGTACGTGACAATACAAAAACAATTACAGGATCGAATATTAGTGATGTTTTTATTGATTTCAATGTTCTTAGTTTATACATACTTAAAGCAACGCGGATTTATATATGTATGTGTGTAAACACTTTATTGCACATAAAGTCATTCGAAAAATCAATGGTTAGGTACAAAGGTACAGATAAGTTCAGTACAGTGTCTCTAGTAGGTAAGAGAGGGAACAAGTCAGGTTTACTCGAGGTACAAGAGGACCCAAGTCTCATAGTAGGATACTTTGTTAGTAGTCTCATAGAAGGAGCGCCTCACTCTCAGTGAGCATTCGCATGTAATGAGCTAATGAGCATTTGGCGTCGAACACTCAAACATTCGAGTGGTGCGGGCGTTGAGCCGAGCGTTTGGTTGGTTGGTGCGATTGCTCGTTCACAAATGCTCGCGAAAGAATGCTCTCAGGGGACGCTCCTTTTGGCTTATATCTGACTTATACCCTTTCTTACTAGAGGCACTAGAGGCAGAGGAGTTCGTGTAATTGTCAGTGTGCTGTTTCATTTGTAATCTCAAAAATGTGCTACGGCGACTTCTTTCCGCGTTGCAGCTCTTACTACAAAACATCATGTATGTATGTTATATGTTTGCATAATATAATGTTGCTGTGCCCTAACAGGGTTATGCTGGAACTGTGTTTATATGTATACAGGGTGGGAGGGACTATACCGACATACTTTAACTATAGATTCTGACAACTATTAAGGTAGGTGAGGCATATAAGGCCCACCTTTATTTAAAATGATATATTTTTAGAAATAAGCAGGATAATATATAAAACTCATGCATTATAGGTTTCAAATTTATTTAAGTTTCTACTTATAGCAAAATAGTTACAAAAATATAACGGCATTCTTGAGAAGGCCACGTTTTTTAAAAGTACTATTTTGGGCCTTATTAAAGACTAGCAGGATAATAAGGCCCGCAAAAAAAATAAACATTTTGGCAATAATAACAGGTTTTAAGAGTTTTTAATTTTAAACTTATACATAAAACGATATTTGGTATCTTAACAACAGGGGGATATTGCTAATTAGTGGAAATATTTGGCGTTGGGCCTTATTATGCTAAAGGTATAGAAAATTATCTATTTTTCTCGAAAATAGTAAGCTAAAACTAAAATAAAATCTTAATTAATTACAGCGCTTTTAACATAAACTTTTAACAAAAAACAAAAAAAATCGCCAATTATTTTTCACTTAACCAAAATTTCTTTGGGCCTTATTAAAATAAAAGCCTTATACAGAATCAAGCCAAACTGTTCTCTGATCACAGGGCCCATTTTTTCTTAACTGTCAGTGATGGTGACGACATTTTAACCTGCAAAGAAAATATCTAATACAAATAAAATATATTTTATGCAACACCTGGCCATAAAGTGGTTTTTTCCGCACGCTACGCTACGCTTTCTGGCCAAGTGTAGACATAAAATTATGTACGCAACACGGGAGAACACCCCATTTTTATACGCGATTAAGTCCCGTTTTGCCATAATAATGTGTGAAAATCGTGTAAGTTTAAATCTTATTTCGCACTCCAAAGTTACTACTTTATCTCATGCTTTCAATAAGGCCCGGGGTATGGGCCTTGTTACCAATGGAAGCAGTGGGCCTTCTAAGCTCTTTTACAAATTCTAGAATAACGGAGAATATTTAGTATAAAAATAGACTTAAAATTGTATACTTACCCATCCTCATATAGCTAGATAACTTCTACTTGCACCCATATGCATTAAAACACGAAAGGAATCACGAAACTTAATAAAAACAAACCTTATTTAAGTAAAAAAAATACATGGAGCACCGACGCGACTTTGCGTTCTGACTGTATGATCGCTACTGACAAAATGGCGTTGTGTGCGAACCAAAGCGTTGTTGCCAGCTCGTTGTATCGGCCACTTCTATGTGTGCGTGATGTGTTGAACGAATAGTACCATTACAACTGTTATTTTTTAATACTGGGCCTTGTTACCAGCTGGGCGTTATATGCCTCACCTACCTTAGGAGCAAAAAAAGTTATGTGATGTATAGTCGAAAAACGGTTACTTTGAAATGAAAACTCCCAAGTGTGTAACAAGCCCTAATAAATGTGACTAAGATTTTACAATTTTTTTTAAATCCTTTAATTAAACAGCAATTAACCTTCGCAGTACCTATTTGATGGTAAGCGACTACGAGGCCAAAAAATTTACCTTTCGTTTCCATTTTAGCTTTTTTTTTCTTTTTGATAAATTTTCCTCCAGTAAGGACATGTTTATAACGAGGGGCTGAATTTACTGATTTATTTTGTTCCATAAGACTATTAATGTAAAATGACAAAATTCGACCCATGTTGATATAACATTATTTACTCGTCACACCACCTAAAAAAATAAAATTCATGGCTAAAGTATATCGGTATAGTCCCTCCCACCCTGTATAACATCTTGAAAGACCCATACTGCAATAAATAAATGAATATATACTTATATATGAAATACGAATAAGTCTTAAAGAGTTTTCAGGTTATCCGACTCGATTTAGGCGAAGGATATGATAACCGGTTTCAATATCATATGGGGACTTTACATATGCCTAATAGGTATTTCTCCAAATTCACCAATCACGTTGCCTGACATACATATACAAATGTTAGAAATAAATGTGTGTGCTATATATATATATATCAAACATTTATTTATAACATTTTGCTGCAATGTCGCCGATTTACCGGTATCGAATCCGATATCGGAACGGATATGATCCATATTTCATACATTTTGCTTGCCCAGATCTCGGATACTTAAATCGGATAATATGAAATCACTTTTATGAGGATGTTATTATTGCACAAATCTCTCTAATACGTTACTAAGTTGGTATATAAATAGATGTTAAGCATAGAAACAAGATGTTTCCTTGCTATATTGGTACCTACATGTAATTGGATGATTAGATCATCTAGTTTAACACGGAATTGTGACTGTAGACGTCAATTTTCCTTGTATTCCTAACCGTGCACACTCATCTGCGATTATAAAGCGCTCAAAAATAAATGACACCGCTCTATGACTTGCAAGACGCAAGTTGGAGCAGTTTTCGCTTAGGTACTTTTTCTTCGAGACGAGTAGGGTAAGGGTACCGTCAAATGCTTAAATATCAAGTATCGAATAGGTACTCTATACTGAATAGTTTTAATTACAACTTGTCCCAGAGGAAGTTTATGAGGAAGGTATAGAAGAATCAGGTAGGGAAAGTTGGACAGCCTGGACAAAGTTACAGCATTTGACGGTATTCAAATGGTTTAAATCAGCGGTCGACAACCTGCGGCCCGTGAACCGCTCACTTGCGGCTAGAGATGTGCCGATCCCGGGAATATTCCCCACTTGTATGGGGAATATTCCCGCGGTGAAAATATTCCCCATACAAACGGGGAATATTCCCGGGAATGGCACATCTCTACTTGCGGCCCGCGAGCCTCCCTATTTTGTATGTAAATGTCGCTATATTCAGAATTGTATAAAATCACAAATTATTAACAATTTGCGGCCCGCGTCAATTTCATTAGCTACTATGTGGCCCTTGGTTGCTAAAAGGTTGCCGACCGCTGGATTAAATAATAGATAAGGTATATAAAGCCAATTAACCCCGTCAGATATTTTTGCGCTGTTATTCTGTGACTTGTCAGTAAATACTGTAGGATAGATTTAGCGTAGTGATTGTGACGCCTAACTTATCAGGCAGAAGTTTGGTCTGTGATATTGAATCATAATCAATTAATTTCATATATTTACAAGGTAATCTTGCACAATTGTTGAAACATTATGTAAATTGTTATGAACTCAAAATTGCTTTTATGTTAACTGTTAATTAAGATGCGTGGCCTATGTTAAATTAACTACTATGTATTTTAAATTAATTAATAATACATTTATATATTAGACCAGTGGTGGGCAAACTTTTTTCATGGGGGGCCAGAAAGCTTGAGAAATTTCGGAGGAGGGCCAGAATTGTCATATTATTATATAATATTAAAAATATAATCATCGCGGGCCATATACAAACTATTTCGATGTATCCGCGGCGGGCCGGTTAAAATGGTTTCGCGGGCCGTACTTTGCCCACCACTGTATTAGACTGTAAGTAAGTTCATATGATATGTCCACGTAAACGTCTGTTAGGAGCGTCAGCCGGTCAGGTTCTGGGGTGACTATATAAAATTGGGATTAGAACGGGATCCGATCATATAAAGAAATGAAAGCTCTACCAAACGGTATACACTAGGGCTCAATCTGTATTTTTTGTATTTTCAATATCGGAATCTCGATAGTGGTCATATAAAAACTACCGGTATGGTATTGGTACTCGTAGCTCTAGTTTTAGTGCCACGATTTAAAATAAGCCAACCATATAACTTAAAACTGCGATCATAAGCCCTTCCCGGGCCGCGCCGCCCCTGTGTGCGAAGTATGCAGCGCACACAGGCGCCAGGGCAATAGGGGCGCTGGAAGTCGAAACACGACGACAATAAAGAGCTGGAGGACGACTATGAAGATAGGTTTCGCACACAGGCGCTGCCGGGGGTCGGCGCGGCCCTGGTCCCTTCCAGAACTTTTAAGTAACCCCATGTTTTGGATACGCCGCTTGCCTTGGACAGTCTCTTGGAAACTGTCCGTATTCTCTTACTTGCGGCATAATATTTTTTAACGAGAATGAGCTTGAGATTCCTATAGCAAAGGAGTTAATCTCGTAGGTAAGGTAGGTAAGTCCTTACAATAATAGTCGTGTAGCCCTGTCATTTTAATAACATAGCACATATAACTGTCGATTGTACATCACCAAGTACAAATATTTCGTCAACCTCTACCAAAAATAATACAGACTTTCCACCTCGGTCTGAAGCACTATTCTTAATATGTATGTATACTTAGTATAGTACATTCAGTCGTTTTGACTATCGCTATTAATAAAAACAGGACTTACGAGGTTAAAACAACAAGATTGCATGTATAGGTACCTAGTTGTTGCCTCGCGCGATAATACTTATGCACTATGTCAGTTGCATAAATAGGTACTTTAGTATCTATCTAGGATACAGCGTGCATTTGCCTGTTATAGTACCTAAGTAAATTGGTATTATAAATATTTAGGATTTTTTTTGAAGCCCCTTAATTTAGTAATGAAAGCCAAACGATTACGGATTTTAATTACATTTTATGTTTCAATGGATTTTCAAGCCTTGTTTATTAACCAAAACTAAGTAGGTACTAGGTACCTATCAGTGGCGTGGCGTCTACGAAATCCTTGGGCAAGCCGGAGCAGCAGCAGCTATGGCTTCAATTTTCTTTACGAGCACTAGAATTAAGTGCTGAACTGCCTAATATTAGGCAACCCGATGGGAATCGAGTTCTGAGGACGCCACGCCACTGGTATGTATGACCTTAATTCATGTCATTGTCAGCCAAAAAATACCACAGTGTGACACGTATTCACACGCATAGCATGTCTGTGTGAGTGCGATCCATACTGGAGCATTCTTATTTTCGTTGCTTGTAGTGCGTTGGTATAGTCTATCCGGCGGCGTTAGAGTAAAAAGCCATAAAACTTGTTACAATAGCATTATTACTTCGAAAGGTGACAAGTCGTAATACGAAGTAGTAATTTCGACCTAAACACTTTCTATTAAAGTTCAAAATGCTTTTTATGTTTCAAATACAAAAGATATCTTCACACCTGCATAGAGTCGTCAAAACTGTAATAAGTGGGTAAAATATTAAAACATAAACCACTAAACCAGATTCAACGGAATAGGTATGTACCTACTAGTTGGAAATTCCCGATTGTTGCAACCCTACCCTACCCTCCAATGTTTTTTATTGCATTTGCAATTTTTGTGCTGTCATTTGATATTATACATTATACTGTACCTTAGGTTATTAGATGCATCAGTATTAAAAACGATAGTACTGAAATGACACGTGTAGAAATCAATTTAAAGTCAATTTCAGACTTGGCCAAACTCGTCATGAAATCTCAAATTGACAGGCATTCGATTTTCACTTGAACATTTCAGAAATAAAATACGGTACGCATCTAAGGGTTAACATACTTCCGTAAAGTATGTTTTATATTACTTTGATAGTCTTTGTGCATTCCTTGATAATGGTTTCCCACATTCACGAGTTATTTCTATGACAATTGGGCTAAAATGTCTCATAAATAGTCGCCCGTCCCAAACAACAGTGACAGTGCACAAGGACTGCTACAGTGGGCATTGACTGAAGTGTCATTAGAAATTTAAGGGCTGTGTATCGATGCACTCTATCATTTTCACGGAAATAAGTATGTAACGAAATAAATAGAAGGGAAAACAAAGGACGAACCTACACTATAGGTTTATAGACAATTTGTACAATAACAACGACTCACTTTGGCCAAAACATTCTGCGTTTTTAGCATGTACCTAAGTACAGATGTAGTGTAAAATGATTTTCCATCGTACTTTATCGGAAAAGTTCGTATTTATCGTGCTCTTTCAATCAGCTTCAGTACCCATCTTACAGCCGCCATTTTTTACTTTGACATTTGACACTAAACAATAAAGTTCCATATTAATGGATATGAAAACGTCACTCATTTAATACAATTATTGATTGACAGTTCGGGTGCCATCGTATTCCGATTGAGATCAGAGTTTTCCCGATGGAAAATCATTTTGCACTACATCTGTACTACTTATGTGTAAATGATTGCACATGCAGTTCATATAGGATAAATCTATATCTGACCACATGTACTACGATATATGTATTTAGGGTTCAATGTACGCACAGACATAATGTACCAAATAGATATCCATTGTTTTGTTAGAAATTAGATATCGTAATATATGTAACGAGATACAGATATTATCTTTACAGTAATATGCTTACATTATTTTCCTCGAGTGTAATCATAATAGAGATATGCAAATATATTTAATAATGTACAGAGGTTGATATTGCAGTAGGATTACGTACTGTAATAGTGGCATTAAAAATTTACTTGAACGTAAACTTGTTTATGCCACACCTGGCCATAAAGTGGCTTTTTCCGCACGCTGCGCGAACGGAAAAAGCCGCTTTCTGGCCAAGTGTAGACATAAAATGATGTACACAACACGGGAGGTAATAAAGAAAGCCCTCGATCGCATATTTACGTCCCTCGCTTGCAGCTCGGGCCGCAAACTTCTGCGATCTCGGCCTTTCTTTGTATTACCACCCTAGTTGTGTAATGTACTATTAATGCTATTGAAGTAACAACGATGTCTGGATACGAGCAGTTTTGTGAAATTTTAATAGCGATAATATATTGCGTAATAATTTAAATAAACATTGTTACTGTTTATTGGGTATAATGTTATGTTTTACAAATATTCGTGAAAAAAGAATTTGGCTTCCTACCTCATGTTATTTTTAAAATAATTTTCTGTTTGTTTTTACTTAATTAATTAAGTTAGGATAGTTATCTTACTCTCATATAAAGCCATAAAATTGGCATTTCTGATTCGACTAGGTACATAGTATAACGAGACAAAGGTTATCATTCTCCAGCAAATGAAGAACTGGTATGTTATCAATCATATTGTGAGACTATGTCATACATTCGATACGATTATGCACTTGTTTTAGTTGGTACATTTATAAACATCGAGTATAATTTTATAGTCGGACTACGCTAAGTTTGCAGAGGTCGAAAAAAGGTTTTATAAAAAAATATATATACCTATGGCAACATGCGGAAACTACAGCAAGAGGATTATTTAATCTTGGTCCTTGGCAATAATTCTTCTGTTTATTACAAAATGTGTCTACATACCTACAAAAATAAATATCTGGGTAAATCTTACACACATCGATCTAGTTTCAACCAAACTAAGCGATTTGTTCCAGGGTCTTGGAAAACTTCAATGTACCTATTTAAATATTATATTGAAATATGTACATGTAAACAAGCATTGCTTAGTTTAGTCCCGAATATTTATTTCAGTAGGTATGTACACATTATACACTTATTAAGCGGAAAGATATTTGCCAAGTGTCAAGACTAATTAATCATCTTGCTTGTGATGTTGCCATGTGTGTTTTTTGCAATAATAGTACATAACTGCAGAGGCCGGGAAATAAGGGGTTGCCGGCAAAGTACATATAGCTGGCCGAGCGAAGCGAGGCCAGATAGTTACCTACGAGGCCGGCAACCCCATTTCCCGCCGAGGTATGTATAGTGCTTTTCTCAGATATGCAATGAAATAAATAAACTTACTAATATCCTTACTTACCCTAAATATTATTTTAATCAGAAACTTTCTATCAGAAAGTGACGTTAGTGACACTGACATATTATATCCATAGACAATGCAAATGTCACGTTCGGAAACCAAAAGCTGTTTCAGTTTTCATTTTTACCGCGATTATTTAGATGAAATATTTTAATTGTGTATTCGTGTGGTTTAGTTTGCAATTTATAATAATTGGAAATTGTTTACAATTTGTTATGTTCATGTCAATTTTAAATAAATAAAACGGCAAAATATAGCAAAAATCGTTTTTTGTTTTTTTAATGGCTGAATGCCGTGATGCTGTCTGTGGCCCAAATAAAGTTGGAATGGAAATAAAAAAAAAACATTGCTGGCCTAGGCCGGCAATGTAAGTATGAAATTCCATTACGTGCCAAGTGTCAAGCCGCACCGGAAACGAGGTACTTTGCGCCTATTTTTAGGCATGTAATGTCAACATTTCATGCCATGTTTGAGAAAAACCTTTTTTCGACCTCTGCAGACTTAGCGTAGTCTGACTCTAGGTACCTACGTTCGTTTTTCATACCTACGTACCTATACACTCAATGTAATTGAATGTTTAGTAGTTTAATCGCCTTCTTAATTTCTTCGTATTGGTTCGTTTGTGGTTCGTCAGGGTGGATTTCAAATATCAGCGTAGCGGTACATGTCGGTCTTTATAAAAAAAAGTACTAAGGTTAGAGTATCGAAACTTTTACATTTGTTGACTAGTACTTTTATCTAAATGGCGCTTCAATAATATTCACCGACAGTTTAATAGTTTTTTTATAATACAACAAAACATATGTCAAAAATCATTACCATGTAGCAAAAAAATTCAAACCTTCATGTTTCTTGTGAAAAATTTCAAATACGCAACGTACGAATCCGACTTTTTATTTATTTATAATCTCTTCATACTGTATTCTTATATATACAAAAATATAGAATTATTCTTTCAACAACTAAGTATAAATAAAAATATTTAAACTTTTAGTACGATTTTTCGTCATCACCCTAAATGCAGTGTCAAAGTCAACACAGTTTTGTCTAAGAACGGTGAAATACAGTGCATATACCCTCTCCTGCTTCCTTAGTTCAGTTCCAATCACGACAGAGAGTGCATGTTGCTGCATGCGCGCACTGAGCAAAATTAACGACAAAAGTGCATGCGAGGAAGTCAATTGTCACGAATTCCAGTCATTACCATATTGCGAATTATTTAAAGTAAGTACTTGTATAATTTTAAAATTATTTCTCTACAAATATGTGACATGAAATGGAGATACTGATCTGGCACCGTCCATTCAAATAATATTAGGCGTTCTAGAATAATCTACAATAAGAACGCATATCGTCATCGCCATATCCGTCATCACCGGTGCTTACACCATGTATGGTGATGATCCCGTATGTATGGTGATGACGATTCTTTTTATTTATCAAGTTATATCAATGTTGTTAACACTGTCATATAAGTAAATGTTCTCCAAACAATGTACCTAACGGATATCGCGTAGTTCTCTGTCAAAGGACGGCATAAAATTAGACTTTATAATACATTTTCCTGTCATGGTTTCAATATAAATTAAGCATTTGTTTAATTAATACCTTGTACCTACCACGCCATCAGTTGTCGAAATTCACTCGACATGTTTCGGGTGATCTCGACGCCCTTCTACAGGAGAAATTGCGACAGCGGCGCAGCGAAGACTACCGGCCGCCGCTCTGGTAACCCACCCGTAGTCTTCGCGCCTGCGCGGGCGCAGGGGGAATAGGCGAAGAAGTACCCACATTGTCAATATCAACCGTACGGTTGCAAACAACACTGACCACATCAAATTCTAAGGGCGCGTCACCATTAACCACGGGCGCACTACGTAAAACTGTCTTCCAACTATGGGGAACTGACCATCCACTATCCCGATTGAAATTCGGGCGACGACTAATCTCGATGGCCTCACGAACTTTGCGAGGGATAAACAACTTTTCTCTCGCTAATACGGAAACCTTATCAAAACTGATATAGTGCGTTGTATCCGAATTTAGCGAAAGTTCCGCCACTGAAGAATGCTCTCCAGTTTTTTCATACTACGTATGTGCTCCGTTAGTCTTGCGCACTGTGCCTACTTGGCTGTGCCCCGAGCATATTGACCCCTTCGATTCTGTTTTGAAGGAATCAGTGGAGTGTCTGCTCAATGTGTCTCTGGGTGCGGGCCAGTGGGACCAAGCTTCTCTCCCTATCCGAAACGGTGGACTGGGCGTACGGCGCGCACGGGATGTGAGTCTGCTGACTTTTTTAGCATCGGCTGGCGGAGTCAAAAAGCTCGTTTCCGAAATTGTCGCGCTGGGTGTTGGCAAGGCAGCCATTCCGTACGCGTCTGAAGCCCAGGCAGCTTGGACGGCTCTCAACCCAGGTTCGGTCCTACCGGAAAAAACTGGAACGTCAGCGGGCATGGGATAACGTAGGGGTGAAGCGGGTTATGGACTGAACGCTGTAACGAGGCCCGAGTCCGGGGCATGGCTGCAAGCGCTTCCCTCTCTACACCTGGGTACCCTCCTTGAAAACGACTCGTTAAGGGTAGCTGTGGCTCTCCGCCTGGGCTGCGATGTTTGTGAACCTCATTTATGCATCTGGGGCACCATGGTTGAGGGTAACGGTCACCATGCCTTGAGTTGTTGTCGTTGTGCTGGGAGATTTCCTCGCCACCATGCCCTCAACGATATCAACCGGAGGGCGTTGATATCGGCAAATGTTCCGTGTTTATTGGAGCCTCCCGGTGTTAGCCGGACGGATAGAAAGAAACCTGATGGAATGACCTTGGTACCCTGGTAGAGAGGTAAGTGCCTACTGTGGGACGTTACATGCGTCAGCACTTTTGCTGCCTCGCATCTTGCTCGTACCACCAGGTCTGCAGGAGCAGCCGTTGAGGTGGCGGCTTGTAGAAAGCGCGATAAGTATTCGGTACTTACGGGTTATATGTATGTCCCGTCCGCGGTAGAGACGACCGGGTGTTGGGGGTCTGACGCTAAGGCCTTTGTCGCAAAGATTGAGCGGCGTTTGCGTGAGAGGGGTCTTGACCCTCGTTCCGGGTCATTCTTGGTGCAAAGGTTGTCCATCGCGATTCAACGCGGTAATGCGGCAAGTGTGTTGGACACCTTTGCGCCAGGAATGACGCGGGCGGCTTACTTGACTAGTCAGATATTATTGTACTTAGACTTTGTGTATTTTAATTTAATTTAAGTGTTGTTGAATTGAAATCCATAAATGTTTGTTTATTTGCTTACCGGCTGTTTTTTTTATCCTATTACCTATAAATCGTCATTACCCTAAACATAACATCATCACCATACCTCATAAAATCATTACCATAGCTTCATCGTCATCACCATAACACGTTTTAATTTTTAGGAGCTCATAACTCCGAAACTATGCATCAAATGATTGGCTAATTATACAGGTATTAATAATCAAAGTCTCCTTAACCACTTATGATAGAATAATATGCATTTCCATGCGTTTTTTTAGAAACCAATTTTTTGTATGGTGAAATTTAAGTCGATGAAATCCACCCGTCAGCAGTCGCGTCCTCGCGTCGCGTCGGAAAATAGAGTTACACGGCCAATTTCAGAGTTATGTTTAGCTGCTGAACATTCGAATTCCTCGAGTGTACTGTATCAAGAAATTATGGTACCTAGGTATAATATGTTCTTTTAGGTATTTTATAAAAGGTAAACAAAAAACTACGTGACTCGGGTCGTTCAGCCAGTGGTATTATAATTATACCACAGAGATAGGTACAAAACGTTACTTTGACTGGCGGAACGACCCGAGTCACGTGGTTTTTTGTTTAACTTTAAATATACCTAAAAGAACAACGGACTATAAAGAATGAAAATGTGTTTAAATTAAATTCAATTTCCCAACTAATGTAGATGAGGTATTTCAAATAAATATTTTTGTATTGCAGCTAATAAAATTGTATTACCTAAGTAGAGAATTATATCGAATTGTCAATTAAACCTTATATTTTTAGAAGTACCGATTGCAATAAAATATTTTCTAAAGATATAACAAAAGTTTTTCTTATTTTAACTACAGTTCCCCGACTTTAGAACCCCGGAAAACGTGGCTATATCAGAAACTAGAAAGAGTCCAATTTTAGGACATAAGTTTTAATATGAATTAGGTTGTACTAAATGGGTAATACGTGGTAATACCTAATAGGTTAAAAATTAAAGGCCAAAAAAAAATTAGTCTTCTCAGCTTTCTATTCTTCAGATGGTCAAGACAAAACCAGGATGTGGGAGAAGAAACAAGAATGGCGAAGGATTTGTACTATCTAATACGTTTTACAAAATAAAATAATAATATTAATGCTGAGTATCGTGATATATATATTTTAATTTGATAGCTTTCTTGAAATCGTGCAAAAATAATCCGAAATATCCACGTAGATAGTATAATAAAACCGTAGCATGAGTTTAAGTTTGTACATCAAAGATTTTTCGAAAAAAAAACACGTGATAAAACGCAAATAAATAGTTTTTGAAATTTTGTCATTTCGTCGATTTGTTCATAATCATAATCATAATTTATTGCATAGTCATGTACATAAAGGTGTTACAATTTAAAAGTCAGTTCATGACGCCCTGTAAGGGCACACAATATACAAAACCACTTACTTAACCTAGTTTATAAGTAGTTTACAATTAATATGTATGTATTGCATTATTTATATATATATATATATATATATATATATATATATATATATATATATATATATATATATGAGTAATGTAAGTTGTTCACGCAAAAATTCCGGGACCGTTTTCAACGAAATTTAATGTAGGTAGGTATGTCGAGGTACATTATGACCCTGCGTTTACTACCCGGTTAGGATAGGTACTACCTCCTTTTATTCGACTACGGCCTACCAACAGAGTGGAAGAACACGGCGGGCCTGAGGCATTCGAAGCTCTTTATGGAAAGAGTCAACACACGCTGGACAAACAAACTAAGGAAGTACAGCAGAAGACAGCTCAGAATCATAACGGGGGTGTTTAAAGGTCACTTCGGGGTCAAAGGACTCCTGACCAAGATGGGACTATCAGACAATGCAGAATGTGCGGCGAGGAAACGGAGACAATGAAACACATATTGTGCGAATGTCATGCCCTCGCCAGAACTAGAATGAAAGAATTTGGCACTGGTTATTTTTTTATTTATTTATTTATTAAATACATATTAGTTCTTACTTCTAAGGCAGTTTCCTGCTAAACTGTATAAACAGTTTGACAGCAGGTTATTTTCTATACATATTTAGATATATACTTCTGTAGTCTTAATTTACTTCCTTAATTAACATCACTCTATTGTCTCCAATAAATGTTTTTTTAACAACTTTTTAAATTTGTTCTTGTTAGCTTCATGTCGGATGTTCTCGGGCAAACTATTTAGTAGGTATGGGAGTCTTTTGTGTAGTGTTCTATCTCCAAAGTAGTTGTATACTCTTGGTACTTCAAATTTGCCCGCGGACGCCGACCTTGTTCCGTACTTATGTTCTATTGTTATTGGGTTATGCTCTTGATTGCCATGGTTATTAACTACTAAAAGGTATTTATGTTTTAAACTAACCGGGAGTATTTTACAGATTTTAAATAATTTTGAGTAATCGCCTTTACAACTATTTTTTGTTTTGTTATTAACCAGTAATTTAAGGAATCTAATTTGTAGTGCCTCTAGTTTATGGATATATGAACTAAATGTGAGTCCATAGTAATCAAGGGCATATCCCAATATAGAATCAACTATTGCAAAATATAGGCATTTTAATATACTATTTGGTACTTTAAAACTTAAGTGATAAAATTTTCCCAGGAGAATTCTAAGTTTATTACAAATATAATCTATGTGCTGGTTCCAAGAAAATGCAGTATCAACTTTAACACCAAGATATGTTACACAATCGACTTTTTCTATAGGTTTGCATCGACAATTTTTTAAACTATTATGAAAACATGTGAAGCTGTGAGTATACTAGGCAAGGGCGTTTCTGTCATACATAAATAAGGTGATTTAATAATTAGAAGTTTTGTTTTTTCGGAGTTCAATATTATGCCATTATCGTGAGACCATTTCACTACTGCGTCTATGTCTTGTTGGACCATCTGACACGTTTCAGTAAGATTTGTGCCGGCACGTAGGGTGCAGACATCATCGGCAAACATATGTGCTGAACAGTTTCGTAATACTCCGCAATTCCGCATAGACTATTGACGTGCATAAGGTAGCACACAGGTCCGCACACGGAGCCTTGTGGGACACCACAACGTACCTGTGTCTCGTCACTTAAACTGTCACTTATCTTAACGCGGTATGAGCGTGATGTGAGGTAGTCACGAAACCAACAGTTCAGCGGCTGCCCCACACCACATTCATCCATTCCATCTAAAAGGGTATTAGTTTCCAGTGTGTCAAATGCTTTTTTAAAATCGTAAAATATGGCGACAACGAACTTTTTATCACCTAAGTATGTATTTATCTCATTAGTGAACTTTGTCAAAAGAGTGGTGGTACTTTTATTTCTTTGGAAACCATGTTGACAATCATTTAAAATATTATTTTTTTGAAAGAAAGAACTTATTTGATTTATAATACATTTTTCCACCACCTTGTCAATGCTTGAAAGAATGGATATCGGTCTGTAGTTAGAGAATACTTTACGGTCTCCTTTTTTATGGATTGGGCGTACTAATGACTCCTTTAACTTTATAGCTATGACTGGACTAACCTGATCTATGACTAGTTTCAGATCGGACATACGTACAAGATCGCTTCCAGGTGCTTTATTTTTATCCATATTGCGAATGACTCTTGCAACATCTGTGCTTTGCACGGGTTGCCATCTTATTATACAAATATATACGTTCGTCTTATATACATAATTATTTCGGTCAAGCCATTTTTCGTTACATATATGTTTTATTTGCTTGATCTCATTAGTAAAACTAGATGCAAACTTATCACAAATATCTTTAATACTGCTTTGTTTCTCCATATTGCTAAGGATGGAAGTATCTAAGGATTGCTTATCTTTACCTAATAAACTATTTATTCTATCCCAAATTTTCTTAATATTATTATTGCAGTTTAGTATACTTTGCTTATCATATTCATTTTTACCTTTTAAAGTAGCTTTGTTACATCTATTTCTATATTTAGTGTAATTAAGTCTTTTCAACATATTATGCCCTCGCCAGAACTAGAATGAAAGAATTTGGCACTGGTTACCCAAGAGCCAAATGAATTCCAGGCACTACCAATGGGGTCCATCATCCGATTTATGGAGATGGTGGAACAGGCCATGACGTAGATGCGGTAAGGGGTAATTACACAAAAGATCCCATTGGGTCGAAGTGTATCCGTAAGGACCCCTATTACCAAGATAAGATATTCGACTACGGCGAAGCAAAAAAGGAATATTTAACTTATTTCACCCCCGCGAACGAAGTTACGGGCGGGTCCTCTACTTAATACCTTGTCCTTAAACTCCCCATTCCCGAAATACATTTTATTAGGTATCAAATTTGTAGGTATTGTGGGCGTTATACCATAAAGTGTAAACTAAGATTTAATTGAACCCAATTCTAAAACTAGACGTAGGTACCTAAGTATAGTAGGCGCCGACTGGTCGACTCTTGTGATCGACATCGCCCACTTAACGATCGCCAATCGAGATAGTCATAAGTGCTTTGCAATTAAACTTCTATACCTCCTTTCATTATAATCATCATTCATCATTAGAAAAATCGTGTGCTTATCCGTGATGCGAATTCAAGGAAAACCATATTGATTGACTATGGACAAAATGAGTATCTTTGAATCAGGGCTCGGAAACCGGTATTTGCTCCATGCAAAAATACCGGTATTCTTTCCGTTCTTTTTGTTCTTTGGTTTATTGTTTCGTTTATTAACCAGACAATCTAATAATACGAAATCATGACTTAAATACATTATTGAGCTCTACATAAAATAAAAGGCATAAAATAATTCAAAATATTGGGCTATTTCGGGGTTTTTGTCAAATACCGGTTCCGAGCCCTGCTTTAAATTAATAAGGTACCGTCAAGACCCGTAACTTTGCCTAGAGTGCGACTACGCTAAGTTTGCAGAGGTCAAAAAAAGGTTTTATTTAAAAAAAATGCATATGGCAACATCTCAAAAAATATAATTAATTCGTTTTGATACTTGGCAAATATATTTTCGTTTAATAAGTATATAATGTGTCTACATTCCTACTGAAATAAATATTCAGGACAGTCCTGCACAAATCGATATAGTTCCAATCCAACCAAACTAAGCAATGCTTGTATATGTCGCAGGGAAATGGCCAAAACCGAGATTTGATCAATTCAAATCTCTAAGGGATATGACCAAATCACGCAAGATGTTAAAATGGCGAATCTATTTCAACATTTACCTTGAAAAAATCAGTACCTAATTTGATCAAATCCCAGAGTCTGTTTAGTGAAATGACGAAATCGGCGAAAAAGGGCAACTCGTTTTTTCATTTCACTAGATATGTTTAGTGATTGATAAAATCCCTGACACACGTCAGTGAGTTGACAAAACGAACTCGCAAATAAACTCGTTTTAACATTTCACTAGAGTGAGACTACGCTAAGTCTGCAGAGGTCGAAAAAAGGTTTTATTGCAAAAAACACACATGGCAACATCACAAGCAAGACGATTAATTAGTCTTGATACTTGGCAAACATCTTCCCATTTAATAAGTATATAATGTGTACATACCTACTGAAATAAATATTCGGGACAGTCTGACAGTCTTCGACAAATTGATCTAGTTCCAACCAAACTAAGCAATGCTTGTATACCATGTACATATTTAAATATAATATTTAAATACTTACATTGAAATTATCTAAGACCCTGGAACAAATCGCTTAGTTTGGTTGAAACTAGGTAGATCGATGTGTGCAAGATTTACCCAGATATTTTTTTTAGTAGGTATGTAGACACATTTTGTAATAAACGGAAGAATTATTGCCAAGGACCAAGATTAAATAATCCTCCTGCTGTAGTTTCCGCATGTTGCCATATATATATATATACCTTTTTTCGACCTCTGCAAACTTAGCGTAGTCAGACTATAGACAAGTTCAGTGAAATGATAGAAATCTCAACTCTAGTACAAATTAAGTCGCCCGTGTGTGATACTATACAGCACGACCACGGACGATTTTGTTATTTCTTTTGCGGTACATATTCACGAAAAAAAATGTACTATTTTGTACTAATCATTAAAAAATTTGTACTCGTACGGTTTCGGAGTTGTGAGATAGAGGTTGTGGTCGTGCTAGGTAGATGCTACCTGGCACGACCACACTGAGATCGAGGTTAGTTTGATAGTCGAAATAAATGTACTGAAATTGTACTATTTTGTACCGAGTATAAAATAATTGTACCGCTTGCCAATTTAAAAAAAAATACCTTTTTGGTTCGCGGAGTACAGCAGACGGAAATGAAAGCGGTACAAATTCACGAAAAAAAATGTACTTTTATGTACTCTTCATTAAAAAGTAATAACTCATACGGTTTCGGCAGTGTGACACAAAAGGTGGGGGTCGTGCTAGGTAGATGCTACCTGGCACGACCACACTGCCATTGAGGTTAGTTTGATAGTGAAAATAAATGTACTGAAATTGTACTATTTTGTACCGTACATAAAATAATTGTACCTCTTTTCTGTAAAAAAAAAAGTCCCTCAATGGTTCGCGGAGTACAGCCGACGCAAAAGAATGAGGTACAAATTCATGAAAAAAAATGTACTTTTAGGTATTTGTAATCAAAAAGTAATTACTCATACAGTTTCGGCAGTGTGACACTAAAGGTTGGTTTAGGTTGGGTCGTGCTAGGTAGATAGATGGTTCCTGGCTCGAATACGCTGATATCGAGGTGAGTTTGATAGTCAAAATAAATATATTAGTAAAATGGTAAAAAAGAACCCTTATGGTGCGACTCTGTCAGTCTGTCCGTCTGTCACAGCAAGATATCTCAGGATATACTGATGCTATCGACTTGATATTTGGAATAGTGTTAAAAATTGCTAACCCGAGCCTATTGGATGAAACCAAAACCTTATACCTTTTTTTTTTAAAGGGGACTGAAATGTTATGTCGAAATTCAAAAGTAGAGCTATTATATCGAGTGGGATATCAAATGAAAGGGCTTAATGTGTATAGGTAGATTCTAAAACCGTTTTTATTTTTTTTTCTTCAGCATGTAGTTTTTTATTTAAGACAAAAAAAGTTAAATAAATACATTCCCCACTATTATCTCCGAAGTGAGCAGAAAAATCTGTAATAATTACTAATTATTAATATCATCCTAAACATTACAGGACAAGTAAATCGGTTTTCCTAATATGCACCGTTTTTTTTTTATTTGTAAAAATCAAAACTCATACTTATTTGCTCCCACTAAACTAATCGCCATTCAGTTCTTCTTGAACTATTCACTTATCTACTAACGAGTTTGTACGGAACCCTCGGTGCGCGAGTCTGACTCGCACTTGACCTATTTTTAGTAATTGCAGAGGTTTTTGCCATAACACTGTTACATTTGATGTCCTATAGTACCTAGTGTACGAGTAGACTGTAGCCACAATTTGAGCACATTTATTTTGTATCATTCTGGTCATTCGATTAAACTCTATGAAAGTGTGGTTGTGCCAAGAACCATCTACCTAGCACAGTGACCACAATTTTTTGTCACTATGCCGAAATCGTATGAATATTGGTTTTTTTAATGAAGAGTGCATAAAAATACTTTTTTTCATAAATTTTTACATCTTTCTTTAGCGTCGGTCGATTCCGCGAACCATTGAAGTATTTTTTTCTTAACTGCGAAGAATTACTATTATTTAATGCAAAGTGCTAAATAGTAAAGTCGAGTTCATAAATATATGAGCATTTCCTAGGCTTCAATAATAAATGTACATGGACCGGGACATATTCATCTGAACAGATTTCTCAATCAAAAATATATACACGTTTTACCTGCCGTATTTGTCTGAGCAAGCTTCTCAATATAATATGTAAGCAACTGAAAATTGATAAAATATCTGTACTACGATTTTTCAAAATTATCTAAACAAGTGGAAATATAATAAATATCTGCACAAGGGTTTTTTCGTGGTTTTTTCAATTATTTGTAAACAGGTCGTGGCGCATAAATTTCTGTACTGACGTATTCCAAATGTATGTGAACAATTAGAAGCTCGTAAATATCTGTACAAACAAAACATTTCAGCTTTTCAGTAGAAATAAATAAATTGGTCAATGAATGCGTAGTATGCAGTACTTATTTGTTATTTTGGAAGATACATTTATAGAGGTATATTTATCTATTTAATTCTTTTTTTAAAGAATGTTATTTAGGAGGTTTTGAAATAGGTTGTGAGTAAGTTAAGATGAGGAGATTATTACAAGTAGTATCCCACGCAGGCGAAGCTACAGGCACAACACAGGCAGGCAGCCTGCCCCACGCCCGTATTAACGTCGAATTCATCATTATCTGAGCTTGGAATACGTCAGTACAGATATTTATGCACCACAACCTGTTTACAAGTAATTGAAAACCCTTGTGCAGATATTTATTATATTTCCACTTGTTTAGATAATCTTGAAAAATCGTAGTACATATATTTTATCAATTTTCAGTTGCTTACATATTATTGAGAAGCTTGCTCAGATGAATATGGCAGGTAAAACGTGTATATATTATTGATTGATAAATCTGTTCAGATGAATATGTACCGGTAAATGTACATTTATTATTGAAGCCTAGGAAATGCTCATATATTTATGAACTCAACTGTACAAATAGAATACATTTATTTTGACCATCAAACTCACCTCGATATCAGCGTATTCGAGCCAGGAACCATCTATCTACCTAGCACGACCCAACCTTAACCAACCTTTAGTGTCACACTGCCGAAACTGTATGAGTAATTACTTTTTGATTACAAGTACCTAAAAGTACATTTTTTTTCATGAATTTGTACCTCATTCTTTTGCGTCGGCTGTACTCCGCGAACCATTGAGGGACATTTTTTTTTTACAGAAAAGAGGTACAATTATTTTATGTACGGTACAAAATAGTACAATTTCAGTACATTTATTTTCACTATCAAACTAACCTCAATGGCAGTGTGGTCGTGCCAGGTAGCATCTACCTAGCACGACCCCCACCTTTTGTGTCACACTGCCGAAACCGTATGAGTTATTACTTTTTAATGAAGAGTACATAAAAGTACATTTTTTTTCGTGAATTTGTACCGCTTTCATTTCCGTCTGCTGTACTCCGCGAACCAAAAAGGTAATTTTTTTTAAATTGGCAAGCGGTACAATTATTTTATACTCGGTACAAAATAGTACAATTTCAGTACATTTATTTCGACTATCAAACTAACCTCGATCTCAGTGTGGTCGTGCCAGGTAGCATCTACCTAGCACGACCACAACCTCTATCTCACAACTCCGAAACCGTACGAGTACAAATTTTTTAATGATTAGTACAAAATAGTACATTTTTTTTCGTGAATATGTACCGCAAAAGAAATAACAAAATCGTCCGTGGTCGTGCTGTATAGTATCACACGTCGCCCGTGCCGTCGTGTTCACTCCCTCCTGCACCTTTCCGTTCCCCGCTGATGCCCTTACGTGTTAGACACCGGGAAGCTCAGACGCACGTGCGAAGTGCAATAATAGAAAATGCAATATTTGAAAATCAATGTCAGACCCAGTTTGTGATTGTGTGAGATTGAAATCTAAAATTTGTGTCAATTGATATTATCGAATCGAATAAAATTACCTTATGGAGAAACAAGCTTGTAGAAAAAATACAAAGGACTAGAGAACCTCCTTATTATTATGTGAAGTCGGTTAAAAACAATGTTCCTCATAGCTCAACAGAGCTATGAAGAACATTGGTATACAAAAGTGGGGAGGAAATTCAATTCGCTACTTAAATAGGTCGGCTATAATTCCTCGGTTTGTCAACTGTTCTATTTTGGTTCGCACTTTTTCCTGAGGTAACCACGATAGAAGTGACTAGTGAAGCATTGGGCCATGATCGTCGGTTTTGTAGGCTTATGATTCTACGCTTTGTCCCGCGATAAATAAATGATAAAACATCCGTCACTCTCACACACTATTTGTCAGAACGTGACGGATGCTCTATCATTTTATTTATCGCGCGACAAAGCGTAGCATCATACGCCTACTGGTCATAAATATTCAGAAGATTTCGCCTCATTAGAATGGCATTTCTGGTTATTATGGAGTTCCGGCCAAGCTCTACAAATGAGGGCTACCGCGCAAGAATTTCACCGCTAGAGGCGCTAGTGTATCGTGTGGTGTCCGAAATGTCAAACGTCACTGTTTGTGGGGGGGATTACACGGGTTTATTTGTTATTAGAATAAATGTATCAATATTTTACAATATCTGAGATTATTTATGGCAAATATTCATCATAATTCGGAAACTTATGTCCTCTTTATTCCGAACTAAACGGCGGCATGCTCGATATTTTTATGGTACGGTTTTAAGGCATTAAAAATAATACGATTGAAATCAATTGAAATGTAAACTTCGTTTTCACACCCGTAATAACATACTGACAGCTATACTTCAGGACCTTACTTGACAGTGGCGCCAACTGGTGAGCACTAAAACGGTAGCCCTCATTAGCTGAATATTTGTAGCAAGGAGAAAAGCTTCGAGAATCACCCGATGGGTGGATTTCAAAATCTTGTGAAAAAATTACGTTCGGATGTATATAAAATAAAGTACCTAGGTATTACATTTTCGAGCATTCTGATCTTTGTACATGATAAATATTAGTCGTAAATTTATAGTTCCTATATTAAAAATGCTGAGACACTCCTGTTTATTTTTTAAATAAACAATACATGTGTCAAAAATCATCACCATTCTAGGGAAAAATTGTACACTCTATGACTCTATGTTTACCGTAAAATATCTCGACAACCCATCGTACGATCCCGTTTTTGTCCAAGATTTAATTAAATCTCTTCATGTTGTCTAGGTTTATGTATCAAACTTAAGTAAAGTTTTATCGTCAGATAAATGAAATAAAAATAAAAAGAAATTTAGTATCAAGATTGCGTCCTGGTTCAACCCCAGGGAACGCCACGGCCCCCACCTGGTACGACTTTTGCCACGCCCAATGAGCTTCATGGCACTTACATCCTTTTGTCGAGGAGTGCAGTTTTTCGGCAATAACTCAAAAATGGTATATTCGACCTGGAATGGTAGATATTTTTCATATAAAAGTTTATTAAGACCTAATTTAATGCTTTTTTTTATATTTTGGATCCAAAAAATTTTGAATGTACTTAAATATGCCCACAATTTTTTTGAGGTCGGTACCCAGCCTTAGCTTAAAACAAATAGTTGATTATCAATTAATATATTTATTCATTGAAATAAAAAAGAATCTTCAAAGATAAAAGTGATCAAAATATTCAAAAGCTGATTTTGAAGACATTTTTCAAAATATAATATAATCGAGACTTAAATCTTAAAAGTAAATGACACTTAACAAATCAGTGATGAAGAAACGATTGATGAAACGAAAAAGAAAATATCCAGAGTAAGAATAAATTAAGATGTTTAATGATTGTATGTTAAAAGACTAATTAAATTATTGCTAAATAATGTAAAAAAAATAGAAATATAATAGGGTATTTGACTACAATCAAAATAAATTCATTAACTGTAACCAGCAAATTACGCTTCCAAAACAGCCCGGATAAAATCATTCAAACTTATTTTCGTGCCATCAACGATTTTACAATGACGAAAACTAAAAATAAGGCACCATGTTGAGCATGACGTCACAAGCACGTCACAAGATAGTATTTCATACTAAACTGCATACTTTCGGAGCGTTTTGACACTTCATAAAAAGAAGCTGATTTGAACTGTCATCAAGTAGCCTATTTGTTATGATAAATTAAAGGTTTAAAATAAATCTTTCCAACCGTTGATTTATTTAGACGTATAAGTCATTACCATACCTATGATATCATCACCATACCCATAAAATTCATCACCATACCATAATCGTCATCACCATCCAACCTCCGTATGTTTTGGATACGATATCTCCGAGTTACAATTAGATTTCTTGGTTAAATAGGATATATTCCCATTACAAATATCCCTCTATTACTATTGTGTTACTAACACAATGATCCTAGTTGGTCGAAAATAAAACGATTATTATTAGTTAACATAACCATATTCATAATATAACGTATTTTAAATTTCTTTAATTTTTTGTTCGGTGAATGTTTTTCGGTTGAAACCCACCCCGGTACAAGTCTGTTCCTACCTATATGTCATGGTAGCTGTGGCCGTTGGTGATAGGTACATACATTCAGGTAGGTACCTAGATAATTATAGTAAAGTAGACATTAGTCACAATAGGTACATTAGTAGGTAGGTACTCAAAATATGCAAAATTATAATTATATTACAATAAAAATGAAAATTACGGCCACGAGATAAAAACAATAAACTCGTGTCATGACGCTTATCTACGCGGACATGTGTTATTGAAGATTGTTAGGTTCAAAAACCTTGACACCTACAGTGATTTGATTGTACTGAGTGCTTTGTTTATCAATATTTGTCGTAGCCACATATTAGGTAAATGAAAGGGTAAAGTTTTAATTTTTTTTGTAGTGGCAGCTATAAACCAATGCAACATGTGCATGTGCAACCTCATGGCGACTTTTTGTAACGATTCGACTGCATCGCGATATGCCTTGTCGCATTTGCAATGCGTGACAGAAGTGATACAGTAGCGATATAAACGCGCGACTGTTGCGATGCAGTCGCACTGTTTTGATTCAGCATTGCTTCTGCATCGTTGCAAACGCGCGACGATATTGTAGCCTGACTGTATCGATGCTGAATCGCGGCTGTATAATTATGCTGTATCGTGGCTGTAGCGATGCTGTATCATCGCGAAAGTAGCGATGCAGAATCGTGTTTACGTGTGCGTGTATGTATATGACTAGCGACAGCATCGCGACTGTATCGCGGTCTTTTTGCGACTGCATCGCTGCAAAAAGTCGCCATGTGAGGTCTATTAAAATTGCTATGGCTACAGGTTATTGGGAGGTCTCCCAATAACCTGTAGCCATAGCAATTTTAATATCAAAAGTCAAAGTATAAGGTACCTCAACCACATGTGTTAGTGCTTTTCCATGTAATTTATGTAGTGCGACAGACAAGTCATGAGAGAAGTCGCAAGTCGCAAACAATTGTGCGAGCCCAACTAAAATCATGGTCAAAAGTAATTTGAAAGAAACAGGGTCATGGTCACGAGTCGGGGGATTTTTTTCAATTAAATTTCTTAGTATCTTCTTTATTTGGATTCACATTCAGGCTAAATTTTTTGACACATTATTTACAGTGACAATGACAACGTATTTGCCAGTCACTGTCAATGTTGGGCACTTGTAGAACATGAGTGAGACATGTGGTACCTGAGAAGCATAACACTGTAAGTTCAATTACTTGCTTACAGTGTAATGCTTCTCAAGTACGGCACTGTTTTCAATTATTTAATCACTTTATTTATTTATTAATACATATTAACATGACATTACAGTAAAAAAAACCAATGCGTCATGAAACGTAGAAATAAAATATCTATTTAGGCGACGAAACGGCGTGGCCCCGTTGCATCGTCGTCTCCGGTGTAGGATTCGGCAGGTTGCCCCGGAACCGTCGAAACACGACACCCTTCGGCCAGAAGTCAGCACTTGCGATGGTTCCTTGCAGCGGCCGCGGCACGCGCACCACAAACGAGCTGAAGTGCACATAGTGGCGCGAACACAGCTGGAACACCCTCAGCGAGAAGCCGGTCTTCTGACGAACGTACTCCACCACCTCATCAGCCGTGGCGGTGTAATGTAGGCGCGATACATATAGCGCCTTGCTCGGTGTGGCGACCCGCAGACCAGAACCAACCGGTTCTGCAGTACCACACTGACTCTTGCGCGGCTTGCGCTTCCTCGTCACCATTGTGAAGCCTTTGAACTTTTATTTGAAGCCTTTAGAACTTTGTAGCCTCATACGAATTTCCTCTACATACGGATTTCTCCATGTTATCAGCTACGAGCGGAGCGCTACGAAATCTTTGCTTGCGAAAATGTTGATTCTTAATGAAGTGATATCAAAACCGATCACGTCTCCGAAAGCTGTGATTTCTCTTGGAGCTGTCTCTGTTGTTGTAAAACTCTTTGCTGCAACTTTTCTTTATATTATTAATCTGTGCGGCAATCAAAGATATTACAGATAAGAATATTTATAGTTAGTTCATAATTTTGTATTTGTAAATATGACGTGAGTTCGATTGGTATAATTTATTATGCAGAAAATCTAATAAAACTAAAATTTACTTAATATATTAGCGCTGTTTCCTGGTTTATAACTTATTAAAAATCAGGTCTTGTTGAAAATGAGTTCGAAAACAAAAGACCAAAATAAGGATATGCAAATTAATGAAATTACTGATATTCCTCCTGATGGGGGCCGCCAGGCTTGGACCGTTCTCTTCGCGGCTTTCATTTGCAATGGAACTCTCTTTGGTATTTTAAATTCATATGGAGTGATTTATAGACAACTGGATACACTGTTAAAGAAAAACGGCGTTGAAAACTCTGAAAGCAAAGCAGGTACATGAAAACTCTGAAAGCAAAACACATACGGCCTATCCTAAGTATGGCCTTTCTGAAATCGGTCTGGTGCATCATACATCATGTCAATGTGACCATATCAGCCCACTGCCACATCAGCTCACTATAACCTTCCGAACTATGTTGCCCACGTGGCTTTTATGACGAAATTCTCCGTCAAATCTATCGTAGCAAATTTTATCCATTAACGATGCATTAAGCATTGATGCTCTCTCTATAGCTCGCTTATTGCTCATATTTAAATGACGTCAAAAACGCAGAGGTTTTCAGTTCGCCGGATTTTTTATTTAATTTTATGTATATTCCCAATTATTTGAAGACAACTGAACCGATTTGGAAGATTATTATTTAAAAATAACAGTATTCCTGACATAATATCGCAATACTTACTAGATTTAACATTATTTTGCTGCATAAACATATTTACAACAAAGATGTGTCAGTCACATACGGGATTGCCATCCTGGCAATAAGGATAGTTTGTGCAGACACATGGACAAGCACAGCATATTGTATTTTTGTTGCAGCTCTAGTCGGCACTCTCGGCGTGGGCATGTCGTACATGCTGTCAGCGCTGGTCGGGTTGGTCTCGGCGATCCTGGGCCTGCGGGCTACGGCCGTGCTTGGAGGAACCATCGTCGTCATAAGCTTAGTCCTATCGTCCTTTGCTGTCCCCAACGTCACTGCCCTCTATTTCACACACGGACTTCTGTATGGGGTTGGGGCCTCTATGGGCTTAACCCCCGCCATAAGTATTCTAGGCCACTATTTCAAAAAACATTTAGGATTTGCCAACGGAATTGTAACCGTGGGTGAGAGTTTTTTCACTTTTATTACCCCATTTCTACTACAATATATGATTGAAAATCACGGATTAAAAGCTATGTTTAGAGTTCTAGCTGTGCTAGCATCAAGTGTTGCACTTGGGGGACTAGCATATAGACCCATGCCTTCAATGGTTTACCGAGCAACGGGTGAGAGAAGTTGTAAAGCATTACTTGAAACTTCATTCAACTTCGAGATCTGGAGAAACCCTAAATACAGACTGTGGTGTGCGTCTATGGCTATCGGACTAATGGGACAGTTTGTTCCTTTCGTCCATTTAGGTAAATTTGTTGAAGTAACGTTTACAGATATGCATAGCCATTACCTTAACATTCCTTTACAATGTCTGGCAGCAGGCTCTATGGTAGGAAGAATTTTATTCGGTTCCATTTCTGATTTGCCAAAAGTTGACACTATCCTGGTGCAGCAGATAGCTTTTTATATTTTAGGAAGTCTTACCATTATTTTGCCCTTTATACAATGGTTTATTTTGGTGTGTGCAGTTGCATTAGGGATAGGTTTATGTGAAGGTGCTTTTATCGCCGTAATAGGACCCATAGCAACTGAATTATGTGGTGTAGCGCATGCTCCTCACGGAATTGGCTTCATGATGGCTGTGACTTCAATTCCATATTCCGGCAGCCCGACACTTGCGAGTCATATGTATAGCGTCACTCATTCCTACAATTTGCCGTTTGTACTCGCTGGTGTTTGGCCGCTTTTTGCCGCATCTTTAATGTTTGGAATGAAATATCCTTGTTTTGCGTTTTGTGGTCGTAAAGAAAGCAAGGACCCTAGTACAGAACCTTCCACTTCTAGTCACCCTGGTCAGTAACATATCATTCAAGTAGACATATTTTTTCATATTTTAAGTCAATGTGAGAATCATAACGTTTTCTCTTTAGAAAATCGTCTTACTTTATCATATTAACGGTGTCTAATGGATGTCGATATCACCATTCAGCGGAAGGCGTAAAACCTAGTGTTGCTCAAAAATATTCTTCCCAAGTTTCAATTTCACTACGTCACATATTGTTGCTATATATAGTACAGTGGAACCTCGATACGTCGAGCCTCTATAAGACGAAAAAATCCCGCTTCCTTCCCTTCAAGCCCCAAAACCTCTATAACTCTTAATATTTGACCTCCATAAGTCGAAGTTACCGATGACTCCCTACAAGACGTTTTTTAGTACATTTTTTACCTCTATACCTCGAAATAGAAGAACTTTACCTCTATACCTCGAAGGAACCGTTCTTTTGTTTTATAGCCTCTGTATCTCGAAGTTTGTGAATATATACCTCTGTAACTCGAAGAAAAATTATGGCACGTACACGTAACTAGTCTATATGTAATTTTACCTCTATTAGGTTGTAACGTAAATCGTTACATAACCTTCGCTATAGAAGCTAAATCTAAAGACGTAACGATTTCTTTTTAACATACACTATAATAAGTTAATTATACACTTCGTCGCGACACTTAATTTCATGACGAACTGTACTCGATGCGCTTTGCTATTGTTCAAAACCAGCCTGCCGGGTGCTCTCACCCGCCCGCGCCCGCTGCCCGCTGCGGCCTTACTTGTCGTGGTTGGGGACAGACAGATTTGGCTACCGGCGCGGGCGCACGTTCGCTCATCTCAGCGACTTCACGCGTCGCGTCCGCGCTGGTTGCATGCCAATCTGTCTAATTCAATTTTATTTCCGAGTAATGTACTCATTTATATAAATACAGTGTAAACCCCTATATTGGGTAAGTGTTGAACATTTCTTACGCTTCAAATTAAAAGCAGGTAGATTTTAAGGCGTTTCTAACGGCTTTTCCGTTACAGGTTTCTTTGCTCTGATTTCGCTTGCAAATTGAGCTAAAGTCCTAGATCTCGCTTGTTAATGTCTTTCACATTTTTATCATGCTTAATTGTAATAATTAATGATTTTTAAAGTAATTAAAAATATGAAGATAGTCAATTTAATTTCAGTTCCTTTTGCAAATTTTGTTATGTATTTCCACCTCATTTTGTAAACTCCGTCTGACTGGTCATCCGCACTTCACCAAGCCATTTCACCATCACCATCACGCAGTACTTTCTCTTTTCTTCTGTTTCTGCTTACACCGGTGACAGTCAACGGAGATGAATGCGGAACAATTTTAATTTACACGGACGTAAATTCCAGGGTGCTACCGTACGGTTAGCGAACTTCTGACGCTCATCACCATCACCATTCCTGGTACTGCCGGCTGACGTCCCTCAGCCCCATTCCATCTCCACGGCGTTCCCGAGATCCAGGGAAGTACTAGCGTGGTGGCAGTTACCATCCTGTGGAACCGTGGAGTGAAATCAGACCGGCCTACACGAACCTACCCCTCAGTGACTTTTTCACGTGCTCGCGGCGTTCGGGAGTAATAAATCTATATTAACGGACTTCTTTTGTTTAATTTATTTACTCCCGACCCTAAAACGTAGCACTGGCGCCCTTCCGCGGTTTTAATAAGGTCTGATTTTACTCCAAGGTTGGTTAAGGTTGTGGTTTGTGTGTGCTTGATGTTTTTTTTTTGTATTGTGAAACGTTTTTTCAGTTTTTATTTTTTGGTTGCCAGCAGCTAAGGTGTACGGATTACTTGTTTTTTTCTGTTAAAATTTTAAATATTGTATTGATACAGTCGGCCACATTTGTCCATTTTTTTTTTGTTTTTGTGTGAAAATCACGTTAACGAAGTTTTTAAAGCTGTCCGCTGGTACAGTCAGCTCGATTAAATTTTTTTTTTTTTTTGCAAACTTATTCAAAATTATTTATTGTCCTTTCTATAGTGGTGTCCGTGCACAATAGTTGCAATTCATACGCTTCTTTTGTTTTTTTATTTATGTGAACGTTTTTTTTCATATGCGTTTTTTTAGCTTTTCTTTGATCATTCATTTTTTTTGCTCACTTGCAACCAAAACGTTATTTAGATTCATAAATTTTGTAACAGACGGAGTATTTATTTTTCCTTTTATTGTTCAACATTTACCCAAATTTTTGAGCGACATTTACATTTAGTTTTCTAGCGTTTTAATTTCTTGTGCATTTGTATCTGTAAGGTTTCAAGTTCTTGTAACAGGTCACCTAATTCTTTTTTGACATAAAGCGTCGGTAATTATGTTACATTTTTAACAGTTACTGACGTAATCATGGGAGCGTGAAGTATGGAAGGAGAGTGATGAGAGTGTTGTACAGGTACAAAGGAAGTGCGGATTTTATTTCATTTAAATATGTAATAAAATCCTTCACGACGCGCGGGGGTATTGTAACGTAAATCGTTACATAACCTTCGCTATAGAAGCTAAATCTAAAGACGTAACGATTTCTTTTTAACATACACTATAATAAGTTAATTATACACTTCGTCGCGACACTTAATTTCATGACGAACTGTACTCGATGCGCTTTGCTATTGTTCAAAACCAGCCTGCCGGGTGCTCTCACCCGCCCGCGCCCGCTGCCCGCTGCGGCCTTACTTGTCGTGGTTGGGGACAGACAGATTTGGCTACCGGCGCGGGCGCACGTTCGCTCATCTCAGCGACTTCACGCGTCGCGTCCGCGCTGGTTGCATGCCAATCTGTCTAATTCAATTTTATTTCCGAGTAATGTACTCATTTATATAAATACAGTGTAAACCCCTATATTGGGTAAGTGTTGAACATTTCTTACGCTTCAAATTAAAAGCAGGTAGATTTTAAGGCGTTTCTAACGGCTTTTCCGTTACAGGTTTCTTTGCTCTGATTTCGCTTGCAAATTGAGCTAAAGTCCTAGATCTCGCTTGTTAATGTCTTTCACATTTTTATCATGCTTAATTGTAATAATTAATGATTTTTAAAGTAATTAAAAATATGAAGATAGTCAATTTAATTTCAGTTCCTTTTGCAAATTTTGTTATGTATTTCCACCTCATTTTGTAAACTCCGTCTGACTGGTCATCCGCACTTCACCAAGCCATTTCACCATCACCATCACGCAGTACTTTCTCTTTTCTTCTGTTTCTGCTTACACCGGTGACAGTCAACGGAGATGAATGCGGAACAATTTTAATTTACACGGACGTAAATTCCAGGGTGCTACCGTACGGTTAGCGAACTTCTGACGCTCATCACCATCACCATTCCTGGTACTGCCGGCTGACGTCCCTCAGCCCGTTCCATCTCCACGGCGTTCCCGAGATCCAGGGAAGTACTAGCGTGGTGGCAGTTACCATCCTGTGGAACCGAGGAGTGAAATCAGACCGGCCTACACGAACCTACCCCCTAGCGACTTTTTCGCGTGCTCGCGGCGTTCGGGAGTAATAAATCTATATTAACGGATTTCTTTTGTTTAATTTATTTACTCCCGACCCTAAAACGTAGCAAGGTACACGCATTTTTATTTATTTTACCTCTGTAACTCGAAGTTATAAAGTTCAGAAGCTTTAACCTCTATAAGCCGAACATGGGCCCATGAAAACCTCTGTAAATCGAAGACCTCGATAAGTCGAAACCTTGTTAACACGATTTTTTTAGCGTTTCCCTCGAGTTTCGACTTATCGAGGTTCCACTGTATATGAGCTTCGATATGTTTATATCGTACCTAATCATGTTCCAACGACATCGACATTATCCATTAGCTGTCATAGGAAGAACATAGGTATCTTGTTTTGTGTACCATGGTGGTTGTAATAATAAGATAGGCGGGGATATCTGACTTGATTGTCACGTCGACAGGTCGTTGATGGAAAGCAATATTGTTGTAAGTTATTATGAAAGTCCTTGCGGGTTACCTACATCAATATTGCTATCGAACGGCGCCGTGTGGTTTCGAACAGAAAAGAAAAATATGGGTTGTATTTATCGGATTACAAAGAGTTGGTCTGTTATGCTTAAGTACCAATAGGATAATGGTACCAATAATAAACAATAAACGGAAGGAATTGGTGTTAAGTTACGGTTACACCTAACCAAATAAAAAAAAAAACCAAAAACATAAGTAAGCTACCAAGAACTGAGCAGTAAAGAGTAGGGAAGAGTTCCTGTCATTGATATCATACAAGAACTCGGCGAAATACCGGTAGGTACTGACGTATAATCATGTTGTTTGTTTCTATGTAAATGTCAGTCTAGAACAACTGAGTAAACATTATTACATTATGAATAATACTATGATAATTGATGTGTATTTTGTTCAGTCTACTTTTATTTAACAAATTCTCGAGTCAGATAAAAGAAAAGTCATTTGCAAAGTACCTATGAATGAGTGCCGTATCATTCATAGCTCATAATATGAGCGGTACGTAACATACTAATGTTTCCAGAGTAGGGGGCGTCCGGGAGACTTGACCACCTCAAATATCGTCGGTCGATCTTGCATATTGTGTCACTAAAACTTATAAACCCTAGCCAAAACAACTCGTTTTATTTAGTAAATATACTAGTATAAGAGCTAGCGACCAAATCGGTCATGTGGCTTCAGCTGTATTGAAACTCCGTTAGCTACTTCCCTGAACAACCTTTTCCTATAATCTTCGTGCTGGCAGGCCGCGGGCGGTGGGTGCGCGTGTAGTGGGGTGGGGAAAAAAAAAGAAAAAAAATGTGGGCTCAGCGCCTTTATTTTTTTTTTCAAACAGTTGCTCTGTGCACCGAAAAAAAATTTAAATCGATCGGGTGGTGGGAAGGGGTTGCCAGCGTTAATTAAAAGTATCAAAATAATAATAATTTTCGTAAGGGGTCAGCTGTATTGGCTTTTTTTCTGACGCGAGATTAATCAATATGTAAGCCCCAAAAAATAGCCATGCAAAAATATCGGTGGGAAGGTATCGAAAAAAATTGTTGAAATTCGTCATCCTGTGATGTTGATGTTCCTGGTTGCACATCTGTTGGCAAAGTAGCGCATGAATCTTCCAATTCCTGAGCAGTCAACTCCTCGAATTGAATTATAATTGCTGCTGCTCGTTAGACTTTTTAGAGCTAACCCGAGAGTCATATGTTTCGAAGTTTTTATGCTTCCTTGTGAAACTGCGTAAACGGTATCCTGAGACAATGAATCTACTTTGTTCGCATTATTTACGCTTTCTCGACGCCGACGTGTCACACCAGTCAACAGAGTGAGATAAAATTGAGGAATTGATGCCGGTATCTCACATTCACCTCACCTAATGTACATCGCTGCGGCTGCGCTTCGCATCCGCACTGCACTGAAAGATCCGAGAATTTCAACAATTTTTTTCGATACCTTCTCACCGATATTTTTGCATGGCTATTTTTTTGGGGCTTAGATATTGATCTCGCGTCAGAAAAAAGCCAATACAGCTGAGCCCACACGAAAATCATTATTATTTTGGTACTTGTAATTAACGCTGGCAACCCCTTCCCACCACCCGATCGATTTAATTTTTTTTTTTGGGTGCACAGGGAGTACAGAGCAACTGTTTGAAAAAAAAAATTAAGAGGAAACAGGAGGGCAGTTTTTCCATACAAACGTAGTCCCCTGTTTCCTCCCTGGTTAATGCCAGTAGAGCAATAATTTTTTGTCCAAAAATCTATGGCTACAATTGATATGTTCCTATGTTTTCCTTTTTACGATAAATTGATTCTCAAAAGAGATATTAACCTTCAAAAACCTAAAAAAAATGCCAGATTTTCCGCTGTGTTCACACATCCAGAAAACAAATTTGACTAGATTATTAAAAAAAAGGAAAACATAGGAACACGGCCAAAGCCTTTCTTTAATGTTCAATGAAAAAATTAGTTAAATCGGTTAAGTTTTGGGGAAGAAATCAGGGGACTACGAAACGTTGTTTTCATGAAATTTTAAAAGGTATTTTCGGTCCAAGCTGCAGTTGTCTCTATCGCGCTCTGCGGGCGAGAGGCGGGCAGTGCGGGACAGCGACACATTTTACAAATACCTAATTTTCAATTCTCTCGGCCTTACTATTTCCTCTTAAAGTCGCTGAGCCCACATTTTTTTTCTTTTTTTCCCCACCCCACTACACGCGCACCCACCGCCCGCGGCCTGCCAGCACGAAGATTATAGGAAAAGGTTGTTCAGGGAAGTTGCTAACGGAGTTTCAATACAGCTGAAGCCACATGACCGATTTGGTCGCTATAGCTTGGCAACTTCGTTGGTGACACTCACCTGTGTGCTTTTTGTTCTGTGCAGCCGTAATTACTTACACAAGTTACCGCCAACACGAACGGCGACCGACAGAGGATGCCCCCGGAGGCCCCCGTTCGTGTTGGCGGTAATTTGTGTAAGTAGTTACGGCTGCACAGAACAAAAAGCACACAGGTGAGTATCACCAACGAAGTTGCCAAGCTATAGCTCTCCGTCTATACCTATTTCTATTCTCCATGTGCCCTTTATTACCTAAAACTGTTATTTAAAAATCCACACAATAAGCTTAGGCTTTCAGGTTGTTGTTTTTAGGACGAAATTATAGTTTCAGGCACAAACATTTCATATTGTTTAAATAAAATATATAGGTACTATAGAATCATAATTGAAAATAATCTTTCAGAAATAAGCTTCCTTTAAAACCTGTTGTTTTCATAAGGGTGATTTATTATTGTTTTATTGAGTAACAGATCACAGATACTCGGTTAAAGTAACCTTTTCGTTTCTTAGTAGATATTTTTGAGGAAACACCTGTTATTTCGGATTATCCCTTGACTTGGAAATACTTGAGCTAAATATTCGTTAAAAAGAAAACATAGCTGAAAATATTTATTTTGTCAGCATTCTAAAAGTACTGATTAATGCTTATAAAAATTGCATCGGCACGTGAAATATAATTCAAGTAGGTTCTTACAGTAGATACGATTCTTATAGGCATTACTCATGTTATTTCGTATTAAATAAATTCTCCCTGACTCTCCCATTGCATCCGAGAGTTCTAGTCACTGCAGTGCCTAGGCAGTGAACATCTGAATAAAGATGGATTATTTCTTAAACGTCTTTACGAATAAATATAGTCACGTTTGGTGTCACATGGGCTGTATTTAGTACTTTTTCTACTCCTGTACTGTTATCTGTCTTTTACTTGGTCACGAACACTAATATAAGAACATACATAATATGAGTTCAGAGAAGTCTATACTCTATTCCCCATAACAGCACTAGTGTCGTTATAGTCATTTTACGTTATTGCTAGCATCCACAGACTTCTAAATCTAGGTTAAACTTAGGTCAAAGATTAAGCGCTCAATTCTAACTTCACGATAAAAATTCACAACTACCAACTTAACAAACAATTAAATTCCTACGATTCATAAGAAAAACAAAACTTTCCGAATTAAATTAATTGATGCCAACATAAAAAAAAGTATTTTAATTATCGTCACATCGTGTCACCAGCCATATCAAAAAAAAGTTTACCATAGACACAACTGTCATGCCGGCTGTACACACTCGGAGAGACCGGACGAGACACGCGTGACGTCCATGTATTTTATATTTTAACCTAGTCGTAGAAAAAGTATTGTATGCAACGTTGTATAATTAAGTCAAAAAACGCTCATTGCGTCTCTATTTGCGATACTCGCCGCATTCGCGGCTCGTATCGCAACTCACGCAATTCGCATTTTTTGAACCTTCTTATACAACTGTTGCATAAAATACTATAATGAAATTTATTCGTGTTATTAGTTTTGATATATACCTAACATAATAGCAAGTGACCTTTAAATATTTACAAATTTGTACCTACATATGTCGTAAAGTGCAATTAAATAAATACATATTATGTAGGTTGATATAAAGGTTTTTAACTATGATTATTGATTGCATTATCGATTTAGGTTTTATTAAACTTACTAGCTGAAAACCCGGCTTCGCCCGGGTAAAATGTAAAAAATTACAAACCCCATTTAACCCTTTCACCTCGTCAGAAATAGCATTACCAAGAATCTCTTTAGTTAGGTACATTTTGTTATTTATCTTTCGAAGCCTTTTATTTTTAACCGACATCTAAGAAATGTGGGTTCTATATGTAGTTATGTTTTGTTGAAATTCAGAGAACTTCACAAACATTTAATATATTAGGTATGTAATTTACATATCAAAGTTTACTTTCAAATATCTGAAATAATAGATTCCGATTCAAAATTTTACCCCTTTTGGAGCCAAATCCCATTTTTTTAGTCTAATTATTAATGTCCCACTGAAGGGTAAATCTATCCCGCTTGCAATGGTTCTGGTCCAAAGGACCACCCAGACCAGCCGTTAAAAAATACGTCTAGGTTCTAGGTTGTCCTGCCATTTTCACCGTGGCATGCTACGTCCTCGCCACCCAGCCTGTACCTCGGGCTCACCCCACCCCAACATGGTCTAAATTTTTAATTTAAGCCCTCGTCCTTGAATTACAAAATATGACAGCCGTCCCGATTCCGAGCTAACTTTGGACAGCCGTTAAGAAATGTATTCAGGTCGTCTCACCATCTTCGCCGCGGCCTGTTCTAGCGTCGTCGGACTGGCCATATAGTTAAGTTGGTGTTTTCCAGTTTTCCTAGCCGCCGCGGAGCCCCCACGGGCCTGGCCCCCGGCTTGTGGTTGTTGTTATTGGGCCCCGTACTCGTGGGAAGTCAGGGAGCCCAGTCCGGTCCTGTCCATTCAGCATGTCGCACCTACTTCGAAGCCAGTTTAGCCCGCCTATTTGGATACATACTACAGACGTGGCCGGCCTAGTCTTACTTCAACCTAAGGGGTTAGCATCTACATCATCAATGCAGATTGCGGTGCGCAGCGTGGTGTTCCGAACTCTGTCGGTTTTTTTTTCACTCCCAGCAATCAAACCCAACGTTTTGATTGCTGCGTGCGTGATTTGACAAACCTTAAATTTTGTTTTATTAATTTTACCATGTTCTTCAAAAACTACGGACTCATCTTATGGAGGTAAAATTAACCGGCATCCTCTATGTTGCTTCCCGTAGGTAGAAAAAAAAATTCGAAAACCTTATTTCAACGTTCCCATTCCTACCTCAAACATGAAAAAAATACCGGTCAAGTGCGAGTCGGACTTGCGCACCGAGGGTTCCGTACAAACTCGTAAGTAGATGCGTGAACAACTTAAGAAAAACTGTATGGCGGTTAGTTTAGTAGGAGCAAATAAGTAAAAGGTATTAGAATTTTTTTACGCCCAGTAGCTCAGGTTAGCGACTTTTAAAACTATTCCAATTTTCTAATCGATTGCATCAATAGTTTAGGATATCTGACTGTGAGAGACGGACAGACAGACAGAGCCGCACCATAAGGGTTTCTTTTTTACCATTATGATACGGAACCCTAAAAACATTGAGACCTGCATCCTCAAGTTTATCTGTATTATGGTCGAATATTTCAAACGCCTGGTTAATTTTGTGTTTTCACCTAAATCATAAACATTTATTTTCACTTTTCTGTCTTTGTACTAAAAACGGGTATAATTTAATGTGTTTTTTTAAGTCAGAATAAATTTAAGAAAACTTAAAAAGCTACCTACAGAGTTTCGCCCCTAACTTACAACTTCACCTTCAGAGGGATTAAAAAAATGTGCCTATTCCTTTTTTTTCGTATAGAAATTTATCTGACACCTTCGCCCACGTTTGTTACTTTTTCTTGGGTTATGTTTCAATAATATTGTACAATATTATTGCCAATATTATTACATTATTTTTCAATTATGTCAGTAAATATTAATTATATTCCCGTTTAAAGATTGTTTTCTTTGAAAAAAAATTATGGAAACGTATGATTTTTCTAGTTAAAATAAATAACGGTTTTCTTACCCATGCCAAGTTTGTACAGCCGCGCCCGCAGTTATAGTCGCATGCTACGTGCCCCTGCACTAAACTGTGACAATTTCAGAACGAACTCGAATTGACGCAAGCAAACATGGCCGACTGTTTTTGGTATTATTCGAATTATTTTACATCTTTATACGCTTATTTCTCCGTTATACGAATTTTGCGAATATAAGTTGTCGATTCGAAAGTGTTATTTTTTTACGCTTTAATTTTTGAGGCGCTTTTCGTTCAGGTCTACCGTAGGCCCCGGCTAAATTATTAATATAGATAGTTATTTGCTCATCAATGCTTTTGTATTTTTTACAAAAAAAAAACCATTTCGTACCTAGTTACAGAATTCGGTTGCGTAGTGGGACGGAGGGAAAGGAGGCGCAAATTTAGAGTCACCGGGAGAGAACACATAAGGTATTTTTTTTTATAAAGCAGAAACATATCGACTCTCTTGCTCTCGAATACAAGTTGAAAAAATGGCTAGCTTGCAGTAGATGGTGCTACAATAAGTATCCCGGAAAGGTGTATTAAAAGACGGAAAAACAGATTGAAAAATTCGGTTGCTGCGAGCGAAGGGCTCGGTGGCGCAAATTTAATTAAAAGACTCGGACGAGGGCCAAAACGAGGCCACCCGTTTTGGCCCAGGGAGCCGTGAAGACGCGGGGGTTTGAATCCCATCCAAGTCTTTTAATTCAATTTTCGCTTCAATAAAAACACACGGGTAAACGTATTTTCTATACTTTATTCCTACAAGGCAATCTACCGAAACACTTGGCAGACCAGCCAGCGAGTAATCGCCAGAGCGCAGCGCAGCCGATGGGGCGCGGCGGTGCATGTTCCGAAGCGTTAGGTGAGGCACGGGCGCGGGCGCTTCCGAACGATAGGTTCCTGAGTTCAATCTCTTCGCGGGACGGTGAGTGCGTCTTTTGCGTCGCCCAACGCATGGGTTTCGATAGCCTGTCAAAGTAAACTGGATTCAATTCCTTTTTGAACCTCTAAGAAGCAACCCACATTAGCTTCTTTCTAGTGTTGTCGCCTTGTGAACTCCCGCGCAGCGTAGATGCTACGGTTGCTACGTGGCTGCAACGTCGCCGTGACACTACGAGTAACCGCGTTTTTTGAGCGCCGTCATCTTATCAGCGCCCGCGGAGCATGAACGCGATATTTGAATTCGAACAATGCTAGTTTGGTTGGGGTGTCTGTAATGGTTCTTTGAAAAGTTGATAATACGTATGTATTACCTACACTCGTTTGGCAAATGCTCGCGTAGTTCAACAAAATATACCCGGTAGATATCTATTCCAAGTACATTATATGCCTACGCTTAAGCTTTATTAATTGCAATGAAGGTAATAATTATTTCTAGCAGTGTTGTTATTTATTTCTAGAATCATTATTCGTGTATACAGGTAACGTTCCGAGTCAAAGAAATATATTGAACTACCTACGGAGTGCTAAGCAATAACCATATTGTAGCGAGCTACTGTAATATACTTGCAATAATCCTGATCACTATCAATAATAACATCTAGCCTACTTTTATGGTGCCATACGACAAAATGAAACCACATAGGGGTATAACAATAATTTTGGGGTAATCTAACCCCAAAATGATTATTTTTTAAATAACTGATTTCCAATTAGGGCTCCGAATAGGTAGTGCCTATTTACCTAAACTTCGCGGGAGGACGTAGGTAACTAAGAGTAGTTACAACCACCAAAAATAATTAGGTATTTATTTTTATTGAACGCGGGATTTCCTGGGATTAATAACCTTTCATTTGATATCCCACTCAATATAATAGCTCTACTTTTGTTTTTTCACATCACATTTCGGACCCCTTTAAAAAAAGTTCCAATAGGCTCGAGTTAGCGATTTTTAACACTATTCCAAATTTCAAGTCGATTGCATCAGTAGATCCTGAGATATCAGACAGACAGACAGAGTCGCACCATAAGGGTTCCTTTTTTACCATTTTGGTACGGAACCCTAAAACGAATTTACAGACGTCTTCGAGTAATAGCGTAAACTAACATTATAAATTAAGAACCTTCCTTCTTTTGAAAGTCGGTTAAAAATGGCACCCAAGGATTGTCATCGGTCCGTCCTCTCGTCGGCCAATCCGTCCGAAACTTTTTTCCATTATCACTTTGGAAGTGAAAAGAACCATTTTTATATGTAGTGGCAAGAATCCGACTCGCATTTGGGCGATCATTGAACTTTCATAACTAGAAATCGTAAATTTGATAGCATTTTCCGTGCAGACATTATCTATCACAGAGGGCAATAGGAGTCAGAGGCAATAGGGTAATATTTTTTTCAGTTAATCAGATAATAATTAATAATTTAATAATATAAGACAAACTTTAAAAAGGGGTCAAGTAGCCTATTACAATAAAAATAATTAATTAGAGAATATTAACAATATCAAACGTAAAACCGATTAAATAGGAAGTGTTACTCCTATGGCACTTTAACATGATGCCTGCACTGACAATGCTACCAAAACAATGTCTATAGCTTGGCAACTTCGTTGGTGACACTCACTTATGTGCTTTTTGTTATGTGCAGCCGTAACTAGGTACTCACACAAGTTACCGCCAACAGGAACGGGGCCCTCCGGATGCTGCTTCCGTCGGTCGTCGTTCATGTTGGCGGTAACTTGTGTGAGTAGTTACGGCTGCACATAACAAAAAGCACACATGTGAGTGTCACCAACGAAGTTGCCAAGCTATAGTTATAACACAATAATGGTCGTACTCTGAAAAATAGTCCATATCCTGAAGCACATCAGGCATCTCCCTGCTATCGACGTCAGGGAACACTAAGCAGAGCACCAGCATGGCTATGGCTACTGCTACCTCTAGCAGTACTGTAGTAATTACGTCCACTAGCTTGAGGGTTGTAAGGAGGTAGCCGAGGATAGCCCCGAGCTGCCCCGCGGCTTGGCAACACCCGAACAGTGTGGCCCGGATTTTGATGGCGAAGAAACGGGGCATGATAATGAGCATCATTGCGTGCCCGTTCAATCCGGCCGCCAAGGCGACTGAATATAGAATGCTGCGCACAGGTTCCTGAAAATCATTGATTTAATTAACTATAAGTAGGATTTCATACTTAAAGAGTGCTCACGTAAAAGTCGTAAATGGGTCATTTTCATTTTAGGTGTACGTAACACAAAAGTTACACACAAAAAAAAAATCTTTCCGTTACGTAGAATAAATTTTGTGTGTAACAAATATTAATAAAGGGTTGTTCACACTGTTGTATTTTCTTCTCGTAACGTAAGCAATAAAAAAATTTATATGTATGTAATAATTTAAAAATTATAATATCACGTGATCATAAATTTTGTAGCCAATTTCGGTATTGCGATGCGTACAAAATTTACTATCACTGAAAAATATAATATAATATGTATGAAATCGTGTTTTGTTTTGAAGGTAAACAAAAATAAAACTACATAATTAGGTGAAAGTTCTATTTTACAGTTTTAAAATGGTATAGAAGTTCAATAAACGTATTTTTCGTTAAATCTGTCAAAAAAATAAAAGCTTGCAATAATAGAGTTTTGTCCGTCGTGCATGCAGCTTTACCATTTTTTGTTACGTAACACACTGTAACACAGAATTGTGTGTAACAGCAACGTTACACCGAACATTCAAATTTCGCGGTATCAACATAACCTTCGCCAAATTACAGAGACATTGTACGACATTTTATGATTATTGCCATTTGTATTACATCGTTAATAATATGACTATGCGATTCATAAAAGTTTTTATGTTATTTATGTGTACTTACCTCTTAAATTCACGTTACACTTATAAAAAACAGAAAGAAAAATCACGTGTGCGACCTGTTTGCACCGTTCTCAAACTAAAACAATATGGCGACGCTGTCATTCGTCGATTGGTAGAAGCCTACAATGTTGCTAGACCAAAATACATTAACGATGCGTTCAAATTACTTCAAAATTTCGAATTATTGGCTCGCGTTACACACGTTACACAGAAGACGAAAAACGCGGGACATGTAGTTAAATTCGATTTTCTCCTGGTTTGTTATTGTTTCGTTGTTAATAACATTATTAAAATAAAGTACCATCGATGCTGATATGGATAGTGGTAAATATATGTATGCTTACATAGAAAAATAATTTTTTATTGATATTTTTACATGTAAAAATGGAAGTGGGACATCGCTCTTTTGTATGGAACGCCAAAAAAGTAGTATTTTTATTTAATTATTTTGAGTACAAAATAAAAGATATCTCAATTAAAACCTATTCCAACCTGTAGGTAAATGTGTTAATAATATAATTAACACTTAACATCTACGATACTGTAATACGTAGTTTTTTTTTTAAATCTTTTCGAGTTGGGACAAGAAAAAATAACCAAATGGTAACCTAAAATGAAAATGACCCAAATACGAATTCAAACCACTTAATACTACTGCTTAATATTGATTTGAACTTTCACGATTTTTACTTATTATTATAAGAAAACAGGTCTTTACGCGAATGTGTCATGTTTTTACGCGATTAATACGTTCCCTGTCTGGGTGCCCCCCCCCCCCCCCCCTATGTCAGGCCCGAAGCTTTTTTTCAGGAGTCCGTGCTTCCACTATAGGTTTACAACTTCAAATGGCCCCAGACGTTAGGTGTCACAAGTCCATGATTCCACACAAATTTTCGTTGATAAGTCCGTGTCCCCAAATTGGAAGCAACTTGGACGTGTGACGTTGTCATATCGTTTTTTATGAAGATAGGGAACGTGTCCGTACTTCCGTAGTCCACCCCGGTGAACCACGGGTCTGCGTCAGTATCCGTAGTCCACCCAGGTGATCCATGGGTCTGCGTCAGTATCCGTAGTCCACTCAGGTGTACCAAGGGTCAGAATAAGTGCCCATAGTCCACCCAGGTGAACTTGTCAGGTGGACCCCGGGTAAGGAAGGGTTAAGTCACTAAATGTTACTTACTCCGACTCCCTCGCATATTAGAGCGGCTACGCCGCTCACGCCTGTCAGTAATATGTGAAACATGAGCAAATGCCGCATCTTGCACCTTAGCGATAAAAATATCGTCAGGCACCCGATTATTCCAAAGAAACATAATACTTTGACCAAGGAATAGTTGCTCGTATCTTCACTGTACATAGTTGAGTAAATGACGCTCCAAGAGTAATAGTACAGGGTCCAAAAAACTAGGGCCACCACGATTAGAACTCTCGTGTTATGCGTGCTAAGGATTGGGATGCATGTTTGATCTTCATCTAAACAATAATACGCCTGAAAGAAAGGATATACTTTGCCCTCACGTCGAAAATACTGCATTCTCAGAATATTTTTTTTTTCAAAGTACCATTCCCGATTTATCAGATTCCCCGTATAGGTGCCTACTAGATTTCCAAAATATACTCGTACATTTTACTAAATCATTCACACGTCCCGGTTGCCGGGTAGCCCGCCGGGTACCCGGCGGCGAAGTGTAAGTATGGCCATGTAGCTTTCATACATACCGGCGTTAGCTAACGTACATGGCCAAACACTTCTAGTCCGCCGGCCATATTTACGAGCCGCACGCACACATCAACTAGTTTTTTCCTACTGCAAGCAGCACGCACACATTGTCTCATCATTGACCCGACCAACCAGCGTTAAGTTAGGCGGTGGACTAGATATGCTTCAGTTCTTTGTTAGCGAGTCTCCGTACGGCTATTTATTTTAAGGTCCGGTCCGTACAAAAAACTAAGTGTCTTTTCACACTTCCCGGTTGCCGGGTAGCCGGCGCCGGGTACCCGGCGGCGAAGTGTATGGCCATGTACGTTAGCTTTCATACGTACCGGGCGTAAGCTAACGTACATGGCCATACTATACTTATATAATTGACATTTATAACCAGTAAGTAGGAATTTTTTTAGAGCTGATAAGTTTCTTTTACTGTCCGCATGTCTCTTTTGTCGATTGAGTGTTACTGCTACTACTTATAGTTCCTGCACGTTTCTTATAATGTACTCGTACATGTGGTAATGTGGTAATCTGATAAATCGGTGATATGGTATTTTGATAAATCTGGTTCTTATTCTGATAATTCGGTATTTTGTACGAGCCCGAGGGGTATTTTGTTGTTTTGCATTAAGCTTAGGCGAGCGACATGATGTGTTAAAACCATAAAACTTACAGACGCACTTTTTGATCAACAGGTCTTATTTTGAAGTCACTGCAAAGTGGGACATGGTTTTGTCGCGCTGCTTTGTAAATTGTGATTTCTGCTTTCAAAATTTTATTATTGAACAACAGCCACTGTGGAGATTCTGGCGTCCATCTAAAAAAGTGGGCTTGTATAATATTGTTATAACAGTACCATGGCACATGTATATATTGCCGACCTAATTCAAAAAGACGCATTTCTGTTTCATAGGTTTCGAGAAACAAGCATTTTTAGTATTGGAAAACGCATGATTTTGGAGATATGTTAAATTTTCTTTCAGACTTTTAGGAAAATTTTGTAAACTAAGATTTTGGAAAATGTCACATGATCCATTGATTAATTTTTCTATGCATAAATGTTAAAACGTAAAATTTGATTTATTTGAGTTGAGATGCGTCCTTTTGAATTAAGACGGCAGTATATATGCATATTTGTATAACGCATCCAGGGCGATTAAGCAATGGCGTATTTTGGAATTGAGAGTCCCGGGCCAGTAGAGATCGTCGCCTTACCGAGAAGCGCCTCATGTTTTAAATTGAGCGTACGTATGGAGGGAGCTTCAGGTACCTCTCCTGGCTTACACCAGCCACCCCTGTCTGCCTGGCCGATGACTAAATACCTACGCCTCTGCGGTGAAATAAAGAAAATATAGCTGGTAGTTGCGGCCTAAGCCACAGGCGAAGGCCATAAATATGTGATATAGGGTTTTCCTCATAGTCGCTAGTGGTGTGTAGTGTACATAATTTAACGTCTTCCTCTGACCAGGAAGAGGGGTTTTCACCCCGCACGTTTTTGACGTAAATAATAATCTATACACGTATAAAGCTAAGGGAGAGAAAAAAGGCTGTTCATCGAATTTAGAAACAATTCTTGTCGACCTGTTCCTGTCCGGCGGGTTTTTGCCGCGCGTGTACACCGCTGGCTTTGTCAGGCTGAGGCTATACAGCGCCGGCGGCTTGTTTGTGCGGCAAGCTCGGCGGCACAAATACTCGGGCTTGTTATAAGTTAAATAGCGATAACTTCCCATATACCTTAGAATAACGATCAGTAGGAGGCTATAGAAGCAGGATAGGAAGGTGAAAGACTCCGGGTTGCCGACGGCTCGGGCCAGAGGCACCATGACCACGGACGCGAGCAGTCGAGGTGACGCCACTATCACGGTTAGCCATGAGCGCCATCTGTTGCTCGCGATCTCGCAAACTGGAAAATATATTGTTACATGTGTATTACAAGATACATTGCCTAACGCAAGCGATCTCTGTTTCTAGTGATGTCATTATTGTCATCAGCCTATATACGTCCCACTGCTGCATCGTCTAAAATGCTATAAATAACATGCATTCATCATCATCGTTCGAAAGACGTCCACTTCTGGACGTTCCCCATAGAATGCCACGTTGACCACAAGCCTCCAGCGGAATCCAGCAACCTTCACTAGGCCATCAATCCGCCCTATGGGGAGCCTACCCACGCTACGTCTTCCGGTGCGTGGTCGCCACGTAAGAACTCGTCGACCATGCATTGAAGACTTCTAAACCAAGTTACTTATCACTTTCACTATATATCGATAATATTCCCAACGGAGATCAATCAAAGCATGATTTCCCAAGAGGCTTAGGATACATTGCACACAAATGCATATCATTCTAACATACTATGATACTCCTAAAGTTTCTGTTTGACAAACTTGACAGAAGCCTATGTTGTGACATACTATACCATTCATCATGGCCATTAAGAAAGCGGGCATTTGCGCAACTGACTTAGTACTGGCATCTCGACAAACACTTACTTAAAGATTGGCCTTTGTTTCGAATTATCTTGTCGTAAGTAAATAAGGCTCTTACGATACGTGTTGTAGTTATCTACGACAAACACAACAATATTATTACTGTTAATGATTTGTTTAACTTACTTAAAATAAGCCCCATGAAGTCATTAGCACTGCCGAGAAGAGCCCTTATGAAAACTAACAGTTTGAACCAGCTCTCAGAGTCACAAACGATGATTGATATCCTCAAAACTAAGTTTGTGTACACATCGAATGCCATTGCTTTTTTCCTTCCAAAGCTGAAACGTGATTGGTAATCAGCTCGGCTTGCGCAAGACGGCCGCGCTACCGTGCAGAATCTAATGTACAGTAAGTTCAATGAGAAACGTACCTACTAATTTACTGTACTTTAGGTTCAAGAGAGCGGCACGACATCACTCGCGCGTGACGCGGCGTCGAGCCTCCGCAAATTGGGCCACTAAACGCGACCACAAGTAGCTCAGATAGGCCGCACATTGCCACTAAACGCGACCACAAGTAGCTCAGATAGGCCGCACATTGCCACTAAACGCGACCACAAGTAGCTCAGATAGGCCGCACATTGCCACTAAACGCGGCCACAAGTAGCGAGCGCGCGCCACTACCGCAGTTTGTGACCCGAACGCGGCCACTCGAACGCCCGGTGTGCGCCGGTGCCATACAAAATGTATGAAAATCTCGCCCGCAGCTTGTGGCGGCCACCAGTGACCTGGATGTGGCCGCCACTAGTGGCCCAGTGTGCGGAGGCTCTTACATAAGTAACATAACACAATGAGAACGCGCGTTCCAACGCGCATCTGTAACTGGCAACTGGCAAATAAATTCAGTTACCATATAAATAATCCAAAGTTTTCGTATCTACCCGGAAATAATATAGGTACCTATAGGTTGTATTAACTATCCACATTGTTATAATATACCGAAAAACAATTTTTAATACATGATCTTAACGTACTTATTACGTAAGTTATGATTACAAGCAGATTTGAAACAACCCTTCCCATAAATATTGATAAAAACTTGCGCAGTGTTTAATTAATATGTATGTTCACAGACCTGTCTGATAAAAGGCCGAAAGCAACGTATCCAAACATGACTCCTAAACGACAAATCATTGCCGTAGATAGAAACTTCCAGTCTTGATCGCAAGCCATGATCCACTGAAGAAAAATAACATTGATATGAATATACGTCTACCGTAGATAAAGGACGGAGTTATGGAGTATCGGATTAAGCGCTATGGAGTTCCATCGCGCTTAATTCGTTATTCCATAACTCCATTATTCTATTGGGGTAAGAGTGGTCTACCTCTTACCCCAATTGATCTTAATAATATACAGTTGACGATTAGTTCCTTTATATCCCTAACATCCACTGACCCCCCATCTTTAAGGAAATTGTCTGTGCAGTGATGGCGATAAATATGTGTGATTTATGATTATTTTTCTTTTATTCCTATTGGAATTTATTCCAGTTTACTGAAACATTCCACCTAGTCATCGACAATGGGCAATTAGGTAATAATGTGGCTTAGAACAATGGTAATATAAGTAATAGTTAATAATGAAGCACAAACTAAGTATGTATTTATCTTTATAGCCATTGTTTTTACTTACATTTTTCTTTATCCAAAACATCCCCAACAATTTTACGTGCCAAATGTTACATCGAATATGTTCGCTACCGTTTCTGGACATGGGACACTGGCTGGTATTGGTAACATGATAGTCTTGGGGTGACGAACATACTATATTAGTAGACTGTTTTAGGAGGAACATGTCTTCGTATTGGTTGAACATGGTTGAAGTCATGAGGGCGGTTGAAACAATCGTCACCATCCATTGCCAGGCCCCAATTTGGCCCAACACGTCAGTCGTCACATCTTCGTACACTGAACCGATTCTAAAATAATAAATATCTTAGTAAACTGTGAATCCGAATTATTATTAGGTATTAAAATATTTTCAAGATTTTACATAGACATTAATTACGTTGTCAGTGTTCCTGTCTTGGCCTACTGGATAATGTGAACATGTCTAAGTAATATGAGTACATTTGAAATATATAGTAATTCTTAAGTATGTAAATGTGAATATTTTATATGAGTAATTTAAATAAGGATAAATAAGTACAGTTATTAGTAGTTAATCTATAATATTTTAGTTGAGTACGTTGCCTGTGCGTATCGGTCAGTGTTGAAGTTATTTGGTGCTAGAAAATATATCTATGTATTACCTACTTGGGGCAGTGATTGAAGTTCAGGTAAATTTTAATTCCAGCATTTCCAGTACCTTCAAGCATTGTGCATTACTTAGGTTTAAAGATGTAAATTAACCTATGTACAGGTGTGTCAGATATATATGTTATTGCCGGTGACTGTACCTCTACAATGTATTTATAAAAGTACTTCTGAAATTTAATTTTAAAGAATACACATATTACAGTTACATACAGAGAACCCCTCAAAAATAACAGACACAGAGACATTGCGCTATTTTCTATAGTATTTCATACATTTTCGACCTTTGTGTTACCCGCGTTACAGGAGTATTAAGACTACTTAAAGCGTACAAAAAAATGCAGAAGGTCTCAGGTTACTGACAAGCGGCGATTAGTAGGATGCATGGATGTAGTTGTAGGTAGACAATAGTACATTGTGTATGTATGCGGTAAGTAAGGAATTACAAACGAGTGTTTGTTATAAGCCCGAGGTGAAACCGAGGGCTTTAATAACACGAGTTTGTAATTCCTTTACCGCCCGTGGCACACACAATGTTTTTCATCACACTTGTGAGGAAATCTTAATAAAATAACCTTACTTTTCGACCCAGTATGACAAGAAAATATTAAAACAGACAGTGACATTTGTCACATATGTCCATAGACAATGCGAACGTCAAGTCACGTTCGGAAACCATAGCGGTAACGGCCATTTTAGTTGATTTTATATTTGCAAAATAAAGAAATACATTATTTAAACATTTAATTAATGTTACCGAAATATGTGTTTATATGTATTTGCAATTACAGTTATCTTTAAATAAATATTTTAGTGATAAAAATTAAGAAAGTAAGTTGGCGTTTCCTTTGAACATGACAAATAAGAGTAAAACAGAACCAGCGTTTCAAATTTAAAAAGAAAACCATTACGCCCTAGGGCGTAATAGACCATTTACGGCCCGCAGAACCTACGTGTAATGACACCATTTTCGAGCAAGTGTGATGAAAAGACAATTAACCCAGTGTATCTAAACTTTATTTAACGCTGCTACTTCCTACATACAAAATATCTACTTCTTACTAGAACTTTTACCGCATAATTTGAACGTATCTTATTTCGCAGTTTGAATGGCTTCTTTGATTTCACCTTGTGCACAAAAACCTTGGAGAGTTGGCGTGATGAATAGAGCGCTAAATGACGTGAATCGTTTTGTTTTATGATGTTAACCACTATGAGACAAAGGTGTTGCAGCGCCAAAAATCACCGGTTTATTTCATGCCGGTACATTCGTCTCTCAAATGTTTCGTGTCCGGTGTAATAACTATTAGTCATTATCGTTTTAATTGCACATTTATGCCTAAGTTACGACATAATAATATACTGAGGAGCGTATTTTCGAAACAGCTTATTTGTTTCATAGCTCTGTTTATAATTCCGGGGTAAGGTTTTGCTCAAAAGTAGGGATGTAACGATACCGATATGTCTACACTTGGCCAGAAAGCGGCTTTTTCCGTAAGCGCAGCGTGATGCGGAAAAAGCCACTTTATGGCCAAGTGTGGCATAAAATGTTTTATTCTTTTTTAGTTAAATAAGGCTGAAGGAAGACTCTACACAACAACATATTATATAAGGATTTGTTTTAGCCGCATACCTACTGTCATATTAATGAAAATGTAGTCCACAAAATGTATGTTTGTTTGATTGGTTTACTAGCTGGTTCGTGCGCCACTGTAATAATGTGCGCTAATGTATGTACCTACCTAGTAGGTATGTTAACTGTTTCATATGCATCTTGTCCAGTGCATGAAAGGATGCGTGACATGCCTATTTTATTTGCCGTGACTTCAACGATCTATCCTTATGATTATCAGCTTGCAGTATGTACATACAATTATACTTGCTAAGCACGGTGTCTAGACACTTAATATAATGCAAGTAGATATATATTGGGCACGCTGTCCCGCTTCGCACGCCACGCTCGCTTTGCTCGCGCGCTCACTCCGCGGTAGGCGTGCCCAATATATACGAATAGTTTACGATTTTTTGGATGTAGTTGTTACTAGAATGCAAAAATGCTTCTCGCGTTCACGCTATGTACGCAAGCGTTCAGCGACGCTCGCACCGTCTCTCCATCGTGTGAAGCGTTAGTCCAAGATCAATGAATAATCATAACTTGTTATAAAACTGCGAATGACAAACGTTGCCGTTTGCGTTGAAGTTATGTAAGTTGACTTCAAACCCTGCTTCTCGCGTTCACGTTATGTACGCAAGCGTTCTGCGACGCTCGCACCGTCTCTCCATCGTGTGAAGCGTTAGTCCAAGTTCAATGAATAATCGTAACTTGTTACAAAACTGTAAATGACAAACGTTGGCGTTTGCGTTGAAGTTATGTAAGTTGACTTCAAACCCTGCTTCTCGCGTTCACGTTATGTACGCAAGCGTTCTGCGACGCTCGCACCGTCTCTCCATCGTGTGAAGCGTTAGTCCAAGTTCAATGAATAATCGTAACTTGTTACAAAACTGTAAATGACAAACGTTGGCGTTTGCGTTGAAGTTATGTAAGTTGACTTCAAACCCTGCTTCTCGCGTTCACGTTATGTACGCAAGCGTTCTGCGACGCTCGCACCGTCTCTCCATCGTGTGAAGCGTTAGTCCAAGTTCAATGAATAATCGTAACTTGTTACAAAACTGTAAATGACAAACGTTGCAGTTTGCGTTGAAGTTATGTAAGTTGACTTCAAACCCTGCTTCTCGCGTTCACGTTATGTACGCAAGCGTTCTGCGACGCTCGCACCGTCTCTCCATCGTGTGAAGCGTTAGTCCAAGTTCAATGAATAATCGTAACTTGTTACAAAACTGTAAATGACAAACGTTGGCGTTTGCGTTGAAGTTATGTAAGTTGACTTCAAACCCTGCTTCTAGCGTTCACGTTATGTACGCAAGCGTTCTGCGACGCTCGCACCGTCTCTCCATCGTGTGAAGCGTTAGTCCAAGTTCAATGAATAATCGTAACTTGTTACAAAACTGTAAATGACAAACGTTGGCGTTTGCGTTGAAGTTATGTAAGTTGACTTCAAACCCTGCTTCTCGCGTTCACGTTATGTACGCAAGCGTTCTGCGACGCTCGCACCGTCTCTCCATCGTGTGAAGCGTTAGTCCAAGTTCAATGAATAATCGTAACTTGTTACAAAACTGTAAATGACAAACGTTGGCGTTTGCGTTGAAGTTATGTAAGTTGACTTCAAACCCTGCTTCTCGCGTTCACGTTATGTACGCAAGCATTCTGCGACGCTCGCACCGTCTCTCCATCGTGTGAAGCGTTAGTCCAAGTTCAATGAATAATCGTAACTTGTTACAAAACTGTAAATGACAAACGTTGGCGTTTGCGTTGAAGTTATGTAAGTTGACTTCAAACCCTGCTTCTAGCGTTCACGTTATGTACGCAAGCGTTCTGCGACGCTCGCACCGTCTCTCCATCGTGTGAAGCGTTAGTCCAAGTACAATGAATAATCGTAACTTGTTACAAAACTGCGAATGACAAACGTTGGCGTTTGCGTTGAAGTTATGTAAGTTGACTTCAAACCCTGCTTCTCGCGTTCACGTTATGTACGCAAGCGTTCTGCGACGCTCGCACCGTCTCTCCATCGTGTGAAGCGTTAGTCCAAGTTCAATGAATAATCGTAACTTGTTACAAAACTGTAAATGACAAACGTTGGCGTTTGCGTTGAAGTTATGTAAGTTGACTTCAAACCCTGCTTCTCGCGTTCACGTTATGTACGCAAGCGTTCTGCGACGCTCGCACCGTCTCTCCATCGTGTGAAGCGTTAGTCCAAGTTCAATGAATAATCGTAACTTGTTACAAAACTGTAAATGACAAACGTTGGCGTTTGCGTTGAAGTTATGTAAGTTGACTTCAAACCCTGCTTCTAGCGTTCACGTTATGTACGCAAGCGTTCTGCGACGCTCGCACCGTCTCTCCATCGTGTGAAGCGTTAGTCCAAGTTCAATGAATAATCGTAACTTGTTACAAAACTGCGAATGACAAACGTTGGCGTTTGCGTTGAAGTTATGTAAGTTGACTTCAAACCCTGCTTCTCGCGTTCACGTTATGTACGCAAGCGTTCTGCGACGCTCGCACCGTCTCTCCATCGTTTGAAGCGTTAGTCCAAGTACAATGAATAATCGTAACTTGTTACAAAACTGCGAATGACAAACGTTGGCGTTTGCGTTGAAGTTATGTAAGTTGACTTCAAACCCTGCTTCTCGCGTTCACGTTATGTACGCAAGCGATCTGCGACGCTCGCACCGTCTCTCCATCGTGTGAAGCGTTAGTCCAAGTTCAATGAATAATCGTAGCTTGTTACAAAACTGTAAATGACAAACGTTGCAGTTTGCGTTGAAGTTATGTGAGTTGACTTCAACCCGACTTATGAATTTTTTGCACATTTTCAACTTTTTATTTACTGACTTGGGCACGCTGTCCCGCTTAGCTCGCCTTGCTCGCTTTGCTCACGCGCCCACTCCGTGGTAGGCGTGTGCAATATATACGAATAGTTGGTTGTAGTTACCGGAACATATATCATTGAATATTAATCTAAATTAAAATGCTTGGGCTCATTATTTTAAAGACTTTTATGATTGTAGGACGTCTGATTTTTTTGAATAATATTACATGAGTTTGTACCTAATGTACCACCTGGATACCGCATCATCGAAACGCCTAAAAACACCATTTATTTCCCAGTAACTCAAAACAGTTTAAGCGCTCTTAAAATTAGGTTATTGGATATAAACGGGATTTAGCAAATTTACGTGGAAAAGAGGTTCAAATATATATTTATCTTAAAAAACAATGATCGACCACAACAAAACCGTAGTGATAGGTGAAAATCATATTAGTACTCTTTATGCTAGCAAGAAGCGAAGACCTATTAAGACTCAACTTACAAAAGAGAACAAAATATTTCTTAGATCTATTGGGCTACTAAAATGAACATTTTAGACTTATCGAACACCATTAGTTATGACAACACGATCGAAAGTTTCGAATTCCATTCTTACAAACCTTATGTAACAAGTTTTAATTTGAACGATAAAATTCGCATACCAATTAACCAACAAGATCTATATGTGTTGCCATCGTCCAGTACGTCGTGTTTTTTTGGATTGCACAAGACAAAGTGTCACTTTGAAATCGGGTGTTGTTGCTGTGCGTGTTGAATTGGAGTACCATGCAGATATACCTGACAATTCTTCAGCGTATTGCCTTATTTTGAATGATAGTATCATAGAGTTCAAACCATTGAGTAATATTACAAAAAAGATATCATGAACACTCACTGTTTGTTCGTTGACCTTCAAGGATTTAAATCAAGTAATAACGAATTTATAATAAAGGATTTGCTCTTAGCACAAATGAATATACTCAAGTTTTCTTGGTAAAACCACCATACCCGTTTTCTCTTCGAAGTCAAGTGGTTGGAAAAGAATCAAGGCATTTTGTGGAGAGAGGGATATATTGACTACCGAGAATTCAAGAGAATGATTGTAAATCACTTAAAAGGCAAGACGATTTTTGTGAAGGGAACAGAAAAAATTAAATGGGTTAAGGATTTGTGCACCGAGTGTATTGTCTTAGATTTGGGAGAAAGAATTCCATGTAACTTTCACCATTTGTATGAAAAATATTGTATGTCAAGTGAGGCATATAATTGTGTGCAACACAACAAAAATGTGCATTAAAAAATGTTTTATGTATAAAAAAATGGTATTATTATATTATTGAGTTATTTGTTTTCGAAATGTGTCAAATTGTGAGTTTTTAATTTGAAATATTAAAATATTCATACTACCCAAACAGTTGTTTTTAACTTAACTAATCAACCCATTTTAGTACAAATATTAGTATAGATCGTTTAATTCACGATAATGCGAAGATTTGTCAAATCTAGCCTTAAATGATATGCTAACACGAGTCAAAGCATGCGTATTCGGGAATGAAACGAACTATATCAGATTCCCCGTTTAGGATGTGCTTTTAGCGTAGCATACGCTAAATCTATATAAAAGAATGAAACAACAAAATAAAGTACTAAATTTATTTATATTCTACGTTTAAAATTATTAAAAAACTTAATAACTAACACTGTAACCACTCAACTTTTTTGATATTTTATTTATAACACTTTCCGTGCTGTCGATAATTTCATCGTACCCATCGGACGCTATGTATTGCGCGCTTAATATGACATTTTCGTTGTCCGTCATTTCTATATCACCATCGGCGCACAAGTCTATAATTTGAATCTTTATCAATCTATTCCCCTTTCCTGGCTTGTTGTTAACAACAAATGACGGTGGTTGACCTGGTATAGTGCGTTTCTGTACTTTGTTTTCGATTTTGCTCCTTTTTTTAGCTCGTTGTTTTTGACTCGCACTTTTTATTTTTTTTACTAATTCGTTTTCGTCGTCCTCATCTTTATATGCATAAGGATCCTGAGCATACACCTGAGACAGAAACAGAGGAGTCATTTCATCCACGTTATCCATTTTGCTGTAACAAAAATTAAAAATTACATTTAATCCGTATACAATATGTAAGCTGAGCGTACACCAGAGCTCGTGTAGAATAAGTACCTTTTCGTAAACGAATTTTAATTTTGCTACACCGTAGGATCTACATGTCCACAACTAATTTCGTGGCTAATATACACTAGAGATACACCCAAAAGAAAATAGAAGCTATTAATAACTTCTAAATTTCTTTTAGAAACCCACAGGTTTACTAAAATATAAAATATATTGCAATGAGTGATTCTTGCATTCGTAAACAGATGTCGCTACGGGTCTCGAAAATCATCGTTTACGTTTAGTGAGTGAGTTTACGTTATATTTTTATGAAATGAAGGTGGGAGAGAAATGGAGACCGTCAAGTGAATGTCACTGTGGTTGCGGTTAATATTCTCTTAATATTGTTGTCTCCAAGTAATTTAAGGAAATTTTAGTTACTTAACCCACGCTGTGGAATATTATGGTGTACAAACGTTTTTAAGACACTGGGTGAGTGCTTTGTTTACCTTTTGCGAAGTGATGAAACCATGCTCTTGGACCAACATTTGTGAGTGCTCATGGCGTAATTGTATTGTTCACAGCCTTGGGACATGCCCCTTTGTGTTACGGTCGAGATTTTAAGGAGAAATTCTGTTATTTTGAACGTGAATGTTAACTCCACAACATCACCGATACACACCGAGTATTTCGCCCGAGTCAGTAGTGTACGAATAGCTTAGTTGGTTGATGGGCGGCTACAATTGCACTAGCGCCGTCAGGACGGGGGTTCGAGACTTGTGACGAGATTTTCTTTTTGTGTTATTATTTTTGTTTTACTGCTTTTCCGTGTTATTCCCTGTCCCTTATTGTAAAGTTGTTTCATTAGTTTTTAATTTTGTATCTCCTTTTAAATTAAGTTGTGGTTCCGGGTTTTGTTTTTAATTTGTAGATATTTAAGTTCCGTTAAATGATTAGAATAAACATATTGTAACCACATAGCCTGCTCTTCTTTTCGTGCCTGACTTAAGAACCTGACTCATTACAATATGACAAAGTATAAAAGCGTAAAAAAAATACAAAAAATAAAAGCGTAAAAATAAATGTAAAAGGACTTACCTACTAAATAGTAGATGAGAAGTGAAGTGTATTAAAGGGTTCTTTATGTCAGGCTACACCACGTATTAATTGTGAAGACGAGTATATTGCATTTGAATAACTTAATTAAAGCGTGAGTGATTTATATATTCTATCAGTTGCTGACACAACAACTATGAAACAATGTATTCGCTCAATTCGGTTTTATTTAAACTAAACCCTAACGGAAGCACATAGGTATTGCTTTAACGATTTTACATTGCACAGATAGTGATTTTTGCAAGCGCAGCATTCAAACTGTCGGCACGAGCCAAATGAGTTCTTGATATCATATTACTATCAATTACGCAAAGGTAATTGTCATGCGATAAAAATGCGCATGTTGTGACTTGTTTCAATTAAATGCGCCGACACTAATGATTATTATTCAGCACTAACCTGTTAAAAAAACTTGTGTATATCTTTTTTCACGTCTACTTTCTAGGCTCGGGGGGGTTTGGTTTTAGGTTAAAATGAAAACAAAAAAATCTATGATCAATATTTATTTCTTAAAATGCCCTGACCAAGTGTTACACAGTTTATAATACAAAACTTACAACTTACAAATTAAATCTCATCTTTTATTACTATTTAAGAATACATTTGCTACGTTTCGAGGGTAAAGGTAACTTGAAGGTAAATATATTTTTGTAATCATCATCTATATAAATCCATCATCATTTAGCTTAAAAAACATCCATAAAGTACCTCTACTTGCGAAACGTAGCATACCTACTTACATGAATTTATCAACAAAATATCAATCAACAATCTACAAAGTAGTACCTTTCAATTGAAAACGTTACATATAGCAAAGTCTATAAAAACGTATACCTTAAGTTAGGGTAATTTCACAAAAATTTAGAGTTAGAAAACATGATAACAAAGCTTTTTAGATCTTTAAACATTAAGTATCGTGATGTGACCCCAAGCTCGTGTGGATATTTTATCATCGGATATCAATCGTTTGTCATCATCAGCAGATAATATAATTTTATTAACACTTTGTGTAAATATTTCATGTTTTATCGATCTGAATAAAATGTTTTTCTTTTTAATAACATCACCTCTAATCAATGATTTCTCGTAATGTCTAATACCAAATTCACGTATAACCGACTTGCTTACCCCTTTAGCTTTTTTTATAACATCTTCGTTAGTTTTAACACAGTAAAGCTTAGATCGGAGACCTACAAATTCGATAATATACTTCCCATCCATTTCGTCCTTGAAAAGCCCCGGTACTTTTTTGTTTTGAATAGGCAAACGATGCACATTATCAATATTATAATTACTAGTGTCAAAATATGATAAAAGAGATGTTTTTAAATCTTTGTAATAGTTCTTGGTCTGTATATGGTAAATGTAACTATCTGTATCCGTATAGCACATCTGTAATCGATTTCCATACATGGGTTTGAACACTGAGTAGTGAAAATCATACATATGACTTTTCGATAATTCTAGTACCGTAAAACCGATATATATCGGTTTATCCAAGAGTATGCGATCATTGTTCATCTGTACCGCAACCAAATTTTCACTAAAAATCGAAACACTGTGAAAATTAGGACGTGCGATTAATACCTCAGCCGAAGTTTTCTTTTTAGTTGAATTCGTAATATCATTCCACTGATTAACCAAATGAACGTTGACTTTTTTATAATTGTTTTCTAATGTTTTACCAAACAAAGAGTTAATCATAACCTTAAAAAGGTCTTGTTCAAATTTCGAGCTAGCCTTCTGACGTAATTTCGTATTAAGATCGATGTACTGTTTTAAATATGAATCTTGTAAAAATGTGATCACTCTATGTACTTTTTTCAATTTCAACCCATGCTTAAGACAGGTTTTTAGGTGCACATAATGAATAACATAAAAGTATTTGTCGTACAAATTAGGTACAAGTTTGCTAGTTTTTCCTCCTGGCACTATACATTTTTCCGGACAAAAAGGCAAATCGTTATGTTCTTTGTGCAGATCTTTTGGGTAAATCAAGTCGACTTCTAGTATAAAGCCATACTTGGCCTCGTTATGGACTTGTGTTATATCTAACACATCTATTTCATGCTGTTCTAAAAACCTAAAGTTTGACAACGGTAAGTACTGACACATGCTATAGCCGTATAAGTTATTGCAATCTATGTAAATAATGAACGAATTAGGTTGTAAAGGGTCGTAGTCGGGTATGTATTTGTTATTAGCTTTTGCTTGTCTATGAGGACACAAACACACGCCACCCCTAATTCCGTTCTGAATCATTGTAATCATATTAAAATCATCAATCAGCTCCAATTCAACACCGGTTATTAACAACATTGCATCAAATGTTAAGCTCGGCGCAGTCAAATAGTAAGCAGGATCCAAACTATAGTTTTTTTTACAAGTCTCTCTAAATTTTTCGAAAATATCAGCTAATAGAAGGACGTCAGTTTTGAGGTACAAATCAGTGTATTCACCTAAATTAGCTATATTAAACTGTTTCCATACTAAACAAGCATGCTCATAGTCCTCACTAGAAATATTTTCGTTTGAAAGCGAACTGTAGAAACAGTTTTTAGGAGGAAGACATTGTTCATTATAACGCTCCCAATTATTCATGTATTCGTAAGGATAAACACCTTTACGTGTAAGCAATTGAAATTGAGTTGAATTTGGAAAAAAACGGAGCAGATGATCAAAATCTTCCTTTTTCATAGTGTTTACCAATTTTTCTAAACTGGTTCCCAAAAATTTAAATGAATCTACAAAACGAAGCTGAAAAAATTCATCTCCAATTGGAATAAACTTTGTGAACGAAACATAGTTTTCCTTCGTTTTCGGAATTAATTTCATCGTACCTCGCGCTTCACCTAACTTTTTCATAAATAAATGAGCATCATACCCAGACAAATTGTGAAAATATATTGGCACAAAAGATGGATTTTTAAATCGCAAATTGCAATAACTGTGAGCTGCGCCTCGATAACAACCAGAAATATGACAATGGTCTCTAACTTTATCGGAAAACAAGAAATTATCACATATATGACATCGTGTGGCACTTGCGAAATTTATTTCATCTTGACGATTAAATTGCATCGGGGTATTTACATCCAATATTTTTTTGATTTCTGCAACATCTTTAAAGATCGAATCTACAAACCTATCGACACAATCTAAACCGCGATATGTAACATACCGATTGTAAGCCGAATCAACTGAACACACAACATAATACGCAAATGCAGCAGGCGTGTGATGATGCAACGTTGTTGTATTGTCGCTGTTATGAGTAGTACAGTCAGTGGCACAATCGCATTCACCTGTTCGCGGTAATATTGACTCAAAATCAGCATAAATTACAAATGGCATATTTTGCTTGCGTCCATAATTTTTAAATTTAATGACTGATCCCTTTTCCGGTAGCTCAGTGACTACGCCAGCACACAAATGATTATCTAGTTGATCTGCTTTTGAGAAAAATACTAAACACGTTTCGCAAAAGTATAATTTGGCGTGGTGAGCAGTTATTTGACGTCTAACAAGTCGACACAAGTCCTTGATCAAACAAAAATGTGAACGGTTTCCGTTTTCTAATAACAACAGGTGTATAGTTTTTTTTTCAGCCTGGTTATCATTTTCAGATTTATAAAGAGGACCTACGATTTTATTTTTTTTTAACCCAAAAACAGTTAATGAAAGAGTTGGATTGTATTTCTCAAATATTTTAATTTCGGATAATGTAATCGGAAAAGTCAGACCTTGGGTATTTAATACCTCATTAAAATGAGGATAAGACGTTACTCTTTCAGGATGTTTTTTAGCAGGAAATAAAGCCGCAGTTATGCACCAAGCAAAACAACACTGGTCTTTGTTCTGAATATTAAGACAAGCTTTTTTATTTTGAATAACTTTAGGTAGTTCAATAAAGCTTGAACCACGCAACGGTTGAAACTTATTTATATTAATTTCCAAATGGGAATTATTTAAAAAAGCCCATCCACTATCACGCTCTTGAAATTCCTCGACTTTTTTTTTCAAACTATTTATAACTTCGGCATAATAACGTTCAAAATCAAAACTTTGGTATAAAATTTTGTTTTTCGTGGTAAAAGATTTCATAGATTGACTGTTATTTTTAAATAACATGAAAGTCCCAAATAGTTCAACATTCACTTTTATGCAGGTATGCTTTTGAAGCGATTTATTCAAAAGTATATTAATTTTATCTCGAATCGAATTCATAAATATGTCTACAGAACAAGAGATTAGGTCATTATCAGCTGAAATTCTATAAGTTGCAATGCGATTACGGAATGCTGACTGAATCAGTTCTACTCCGTCACTGATTTCCTGAATGGAATTATTTTTTGTTTTATGTTCGTTACTACGCAGATGGCCTACCCATGATTTTTTCTCTACAGATGTGCTACATGATACACAAAATGGCATTATGAAGAATATAAACAGCTAAATAAAACTAAGATACCCCAAAACTGTGGCTACGTTTGTAGTACCTATTTCTTACTTGAGTTATTAAAATAAGTGGTCTCAGAGTCTTTAAAAAATCCGTAGGCAGTACCAAGGAATCTCTGAGTCTGCTCCCACTCCATCGATTTTTCTTGGCACTGCAGTCTGACTGCTACCAATGCCTTCTTGTATCGTTCAAGAGCATCCGTCTCGTTTTGCAAGTCTCCAACTTTATAGATCTTGAGGTCAATAAGGAAGTCACCTGATCTGATGGCGGTGCGACGTGCTGTACCGGAAGACACGCGGCTAGCGAACGATGACGTAGTAGACTGTGTGGATGATGTGGGTGCACATTTTTCCTCTTGTTGGATGATTTCAAATAGATCAGTACCCCTTTTCTTGCTTGCGCTGTGAACAAAAATAACACTTTAACAAACGTAACTCGTTAGCTCAGTGCACATATTTTAAAAGAGATCTTCATTTACAGCACATCATAGAAAAAACAGTTGCGCTGCAGTAATTAGCGCGTTCAACTTTAAATTCGAAGGTTACACCGTGCTAACTAATGTTTAACTTTGTTACTTCTAACTATGACTTTCTAATACAATAAAACAAAATAAATAAATAATCCATGCTCGTAGGTAGTGATTAGTTTTTATGTCAACTTAATGTATAGTGTTGGTCAAAGTTAAGTAATGTACATACCTCGGTGTAGTTTTCCGACGTTTTGTTGATCCTGCAGGTTCACTTGAGCCGGTGTCAGTCACCTTTTGTCTACCAGTGCCTGCTTGTGGTTGAGGTGTGCCTCGATCAAAATCACACCTGTGAAATTAATTCAACAAGTCAATACAAATCTCTTATGTTAGTTTTACTAGTTAAGTGTTAAAAAAATAAGAAATAATTACCATGAAGATTGAGCCTCAATCTTTTTGTTATTTTTTGACTTCTTTTTTTTCGGCTGCGGAGACGCGCTTCGCGAACGGTACGACAGCTCGGAGTCCGACCTAATAAACACTGACAGTAATAATTTGGTTAAGAAAATAAGGTACATAAAAAAACAGTTTACCACACAGTGAGCTCAATAGGGCATGCGTTATGGACCCTAGACCGGGAAATATGTATATACAATGAGAGGGATTGGGCAGTAGTCTGCACGCTGACCCAGAGCGGATTGAGAACTTCACATGCACCTTTGAATTTCTTCATGGATGTATGCAGGTTTCCTCTCGATGTTTTCCTTCAGTGAAAAGCCAACGGTAAATGTCAAATGACATTTCGTACATAAGTTTCGAAAAACTCATTGGTACGAGTTCGGATTCGAACCCATGACCTCTGCTTGAGAGGTGCAAGTCCGAACCACTAAGCTAGCGTGACGTATATATTAAACACACACAAATACACCAAACATGAAATATAGGTAGTAGAAAGAAAATAAATTTATACTCACATTTTAAATGTATGGAGGCACACACGATCCACGAATAATGTTGCAAGTAATTATTCCGTCTAAAACAACAGCTATTTAACCTCAAAAATATATCGAGTTAGCAGTTTTGTACTAAATCTTTTATCTTTCAACTGCAAAGTTGTGTTACACGATTGTGTGTCGTATAACCTTAGCTACATTGGCACATTAAGAAAAAACGATTTAATATAATATTACACTCATTACTTTTTAGAAGAATATTAAAAAAATAAGGTTAAAATAACAAATTATCAATTGAAACGTAAACATTATTTATTAGCTGACGCTCCGCATTTCACATTGAAAGCATAACATGGATACGATTCAGATTGTTGATAAGGTACTCTTTTAGTAAAATCTTTATTGTATTCACACTTTTATTACTACCAACAAAGTGCTATTTTTTAATTCGTCACGTAGTTTTAAAAAGGATTTAAGGATAGCTTAGCAATGCACCAAGGAGAATTTTCCAAAGTTGAGAAATTTTCTACTCGAAAAGTGCTGAGAATTTAAATTTAACAAATTATTAAAACACGTAGATAGCGTACATTTAATGCACGCATTATCCATTTTTTGATTATTTACGTAATAGATAAAAAATAGAATAGTACGAAATACCTATACATTATATAACAGGAAACTTTTTGTATGGAAACTTACTTTATATAACTTCTGATAACTTTCTCACGTTTTTGAGAATGTTCAGCAACTTGTAAATTGGTAGGATGGGTAGTAGTCATATCCATATGCAGGATATCCTTCAACACCTAAACTTAAGCATAAACAATTAAATAATACAGAGTATGAAACTGTACCAGAGGTTTTCTAGATAACAAAAAATCATACTATCAAGAAAATAATGAAACTAAAAGTCAAAACTAACAATATGCTAATTGACTGATGAGTGTGACTTAATTATTTTAATTAAATTTGTAAGCTGTCAAGAAAATACATATTTGTATCATGTAGATTTACGTATAAGTAGATATAAATCGAGACAGAGGCGTGGAACAAACACTCGTACTATGAAGAAAGCTATAAAACTAAAAATCGAAACTACAATATGATGTCTAATTAGGAGATAAGTAAAATCATTAGTTTTTTTATGAAACAACAAAACGAGATCATAGTTTGAAGATATGGATTTTTAACATTTCACTTTTCATCATCAAACCACCCTCTTTTATATATTATTAATGTTTTTAAAGCATTAATTTATAAAAGACGTTAAGCAATAACAACTCGTATATACTTATACGTTGCAGCGTTGTTATCGTTCAATAGAAAACCTCTGTCACGATTTTATACTCTGTAACACTCGTTCGTCAACAATCAGCAAAATACGCTCACGAGTCCTACGTCACACAAGCAATGTAGTTTAACTTGTTATATCATTATATCGTCAAAACTATGGATTCGATATTGAACTTAACACACCTTATGCCAAGGTTTATGTTCGAATCATATTATTTCTATGTTCTACATCGCGCTATCGAAGTTTTTTAGATTGCTTTATATAAATAAAATATTCCACGATATAGTTATCGGAGAAGTTGTAGCTATACGATCACTAGTTCACAACGACTCTTACCACTTAACGGCATCAAAGGGCTTGGCCTCCTCTGCGATGTTGACTTGGTAAAGTGGCGACTTGGTACTAGCGCTGATAAACAAGTTCTGGTATTGACGCATTGATAAAGTGGCGACTTGGTACTAGCGCTGATAAACAAGTTCTGGTATTGACGCATCTACAGTGATCGGTAGAACCATGCTCCACACCAAGTCACAAGAGTCTGGCCAACTCTAACGATGCGGTGCGCGTGTCATAGCACAACGATAGTTAGTCGATCCTTCGGGAACCTAACGTGTAATTGTGTATGACCTGAGTGTGTCAAACGCCTCACAACGATAGTTAGTCGATCCTTCGGGAACCTAACGTGTAATTGTGTGTGGTCCTCACAACGATAGTTACTGGGTAATGTGTAATTGAGAGGATCAGACGTGTCATGGCTGCTTGGCCAACAAACATGGCGCGTTGCGTTTAAGCCTTTTGCTTTTTTGAACAATTAATTTCAAGTCAGTAAATAAAAAGTTGAAAGCGTGCAAAAAATTCATAAGTTGGGTTGAAGTCAACTTACATAACTTCAACGCAAACGGCAACGTTTGTCATTCGCAGTTTTGTAACAAGTTATGATTATTCATTGAACTTGGACTAACGCTTCACACGATGGAGAGACGGCGCGAGCGTCGCAGAACGCTTGCGTACATAACGTGAACGCGAGAAGCAGGGTTTGATGTCAACTTACATAACTTCAACGCAAACGCCAACGTTTGTCATTCGCAGTTTTGTAACAAGTTACGATTATTCATTGAACTTGGACTAACGCTTCACACGATGGAGAGACGGTGCGAGCGTCGCAGATCGCTTGCGTACATAACGTGAACGCGAGAAGCAGGGTTTGAAGTCAACTAACATAACTTCAACGCAAACGGCAACGTTTGTCATTCGCAGTTTTATAACAAGTTATGATTATTCATTGATCTTGGACTAACGCTTCACACGATGGAGAGACGGTGCGAGCGTCGCTGAACGCTTGCGTACATAGCGTGAACGCGAGAAGCATTTTTGCATTCTAGTAACAACTACATCCAAAAAATCGTAAACTATTCGTATATATTGGGCACGCCTACCGCGGAGTGAGCGCGCGAGCAAAGCGAGCGTGGCGTGCGAAGCGGGACAGCGTGCCCAATATATATCTACTAATGCAAAACGAATGCTTCGAAATAGGCAGTACCTATGTATAATATCCTCGTCCTGCCCAAACATATTTAAATAGACTTTCAGTTTCTGCCCAATGTTCTTAATTAAGCACAAGTTAATTTTGATGGGTTCTGCCCAAGACATTATTTGCTGAAATTTGTGTGTAAAAATTAAGTCGGATTTTTTATATTATTTTTTAGGGTATAGGGGTTACATATTAAATAGACTGAGCTAGATATTTCATCGATATCTTATGTTCTTTTTTAAGAACATTGGGCAGATTTTAGTAAATTTATTGTCTTTGATTTGTCATTTATTAAGAACATTGGGCATGAATTTTATAATTGAAATATAGTATTTATTGAGCAATTAAAGGAAAATTAATTAAACAGCTTAGATTTTTAATTACTTTTTTATCATGGAAAATAATACGTATACAGACCTTGGTAGTCCACACTGGGCATGATTAAAGTAACCCCATTACACCTTTTCAATTACACACAATTCAGATCTATGCTATTTCCTGTTTTTTGCACCGCAGTCTGGTTAGTTTTTTCAACGCATACAGTCAAAATATCATCATTTAAATGTTCAGTAAAGTAGTTCAAAATTGACAGACGTTCAGTGCGGTTGGGCAACAAATTAGGGGCTGATACCTGTTCTCGCAAGTTAGGTGCAAATGAGTCATCACGCCACGCAGGAGTTGGAACTGGTGACCACTGCAATGGCAAAGAGCCTGTGGTTGATCCAGCTTGTAAGTCTCTACTTCAACTACCTCTCTGCCACCACCTCGCCTACCACCATGTTGACCGTGAAATCTGCGACCACTTCCACCTCTGACATGTTTAACTGTTTCGTAGATAGAACTTGAGTTAAGCGGTATTGGTAGTCAGTTCTGCCCAATGTTCTCAATAAATCACACTTTTCGATGAGTTACCTTGAAAAATCTAAAATAAACATTTTTCCAAAAATAAAGCTACCGTGACATATTAGAACTATATAGCTTTACATAGATATAGTACTCATTAAAAACGCACGGTTAATTATCAAGATAAAGAGGGATAGAAGTTGCCTCTCCAGCGAAATTGCACCATCCTTGACACGTGGCGTGACACTGATCGGCGAATCCAAGGCAGTTCACCACAAGGGCTTGATTAAGTATTGGCTAATACTCCAACCAATCAGAAACAAGCAAATAAAATCGCAAAGTGCGAAACATTTGGCCACTGAGCGGCAAATTTGAATATGTGATTAATTGAGAACACTGGGCAGAATTCGGAAGTATAAATAAAAAAGCTTGGGCAGGAACTATCAAATCTAATTTGTTCTTAATTGAGAACATTGGGCAGGACGAAGATATTGATAACTTGATTTTATGGATACTTCAGCGGTAAAAAATTGAAATTGAACTATCACTTGCGAGGTATCAGACTATTTTTGAGTTTGCGCAAGTAGAATTAATAACGGTAGAAAAAGAATAACAACAAAATTAAATAACCCACTTCAAATGAACCTTTTTGATAAGAAAACCAGTAACTAATAATATAAATAACGAGTCACTACCAAAAATATCCAAATCGCTATATACATGTTTCTAAGGGATACATGGCTATACATGTGCCTATAAATTTTGACGTGTTTCCTCGATTTCTCCAAGATCCTGATTCGGTTGCAATAGGACCACTTCGGAAGTATGTATACTGTAGTGCCCGTACCTTCACGCCTATCACTGGCTCATAGCTACACCCAGTACGCAGGTACACGTCCAGCCACTTATACCGTTCCTCATAGACTGACTGCTCTGACAGTTACCTCGTCACTGATGTACATGAGACAATGTATATATGTATCTAGGATAGGATACACAAACATTACTATTTGAAATAAAAAATATTTTCCAAATCGGTCCAGCCGTTTTGGAAGTCGGTTAAAAAGGGTTCCAATAGGCAAGCGGTAAGACCAATCGCCATAAGTATAATAGCACGACAAGGTTCTTCGCCCTGATCGCGTCACTTTACTCCATTTAAAGTCATGTTACATAATTCAAAATATAAACAATGAGTACAGAATAAACCCACTTGTTTAACACCTTTGTTATGTTAACAAGAGAGCCTATTTGAAAAAACCTTCGGAAGTTAACGTCAATCCACGTCGTCATCAAAATACATCGTAACACGCACCAATACCAATATGTATATCTGAAATTCTGAATGACAAAATAGAGAACTGTTCAGATGTCTGTGAACACTTTATTCTTTTAGATCTAGGTATGATTGCCGTGAGATATAATGGATTTTTTTAAAAATGACGCAAGAAACGACAGGGTGAATCCCAAAATAAAAGCAGTTTTTTAACGATCCTGTTATGCTTTTTTTAGTGAAACTGTCGAACGTTCGATTCACAGAGTTCGAGCCTTTATTCCGTAAACGGTAAAGATACTTATTATGACGACTTGCGAACTTGCGATGTAGCTTTCTTTCATGCATACCCGAATGAGCAAGGGTGATGGAAAATTTAATAAACGCGAGTCGAATACAAAAGATGCGTGATTGATTATTTAAGTTGAATATCGCGTACTACGCATACGTAATAACGCTGTTTCTTACTCATATTAAAACATTATGGGGTGAAGCCAAATAACCGTTGCACTCTCAACGATACTAACTATGAGCTTATCACCAAACTCAGTCAGTTAGTCAGGCAGAAGACTCTAAGGCCACTTAGGCCCATAACCTTACTCGACACCGATACCCTTTTCCCGACTAAGATGCCCAATAAGATCCTATTGAGTCGAAGTGTATCCGAAATTTAAGGACCCTTACCACGAATTAAGTCACCCAATAACCTTCATTGGGCTTTTGTCACGTTTGACTAGTTAGATTTAGGACACGCAGGGTAGGCCCAGCTCTGATGCATAAAGCATAGCCCCCAAATATAATATGTTAGAAAGTACAAGTACTGTAATGATAATAGTGCTATATATGCTCTACTTCCTCGTAGGTACACAACTTTTAGATTCACTATGCTGCCGCCATAACGCAAAAGGGCACATCTAACATTTTTTTCGACACTGAGTTGTATACATATTTGGAATTAGTAACATTTACTGATTCCTGAAATGTTGGATGTGCCCCTTTTCCTTATGATGGCAGTATGAGTGATTGCTTGAATGACACACTTATGCGCAAAGCGTACAGATAGAGCTTAAATTCGATAACGAAAGTGTTACAACCAGTCTTTGTGTTAAAACAACTACCTTGAAAATTGGTCACTTTCTGCAGTTTATCAACGTATTAGTATACAAATGAAAATGGAGTGAAATAATAAAACTGGCAATACTATCACAATTGAATATACACATCATTAACATTTGTTATTTATGATTAGCATACTCGCATCTATTTACACTCACCTTGGAATTAATACGAACGTGCCGCGTTAACTATTAATCCCATCGAATATTACGGCATTGTTATCAGCACATTGTAACGCAGTGAGAGATTAGATACGGGTGATATGCAACATGCACGTGGTGACAGCTGTCAGCTCGCTGGGCGCGGAGCAACGCGGGCGCCGGTCGCGCGGTGACCACTCGACCGGCAGGTATTGGGTTAACGGAGATAAGAGGTTGCGCATGTTTTTTCGCGCGAGTGCGGTAACCGAGCGGCGTCGGCGCCACGACGAAGCAATCCATCCATTCGCTCCTCGCCGGCTCGCGCGCCTGGCGGTCGCCGCACGTCGCCACGCGATTACACTACTACCACCAATGTTTCTGTGTGAAAACCGTTTCAGGACAAAATAACCAGATAAATCAGTAACCAACGAGAAGAACAAGACTCCAAAATGGATAAGGATCACGCGTTAGAGGAGATGATGGGGAAACTCGGTGAGTGCGCTAAACATATGGCACTTAAATTTACTTTTAAGTTCAAGTTCGGTGCGGGAAAAAGTTTCATATGATTATCGAATGCCTATGGATTCGTAATATAGGTATATTTTAATTATGAAGGACGTCGTGGATCGCGGTAGTCGTGTGTAAAACTGGTCGTCTGTGGTTTGAGAAATTTCATGCGTGCACGCGTGTCAAAAACTATTAACACATAGCTTTAGCGTTAAAGCGCAGGTTTGTCGTGGTTTAAGTCTGCTACACATTGATTAATTTATTTAGGAAGGGGATAACATACCTACCTGAAACACTGAAACATCCCTATCTCCCATGATTTCAGTTAAAACTTTTTTTAGTAAGTTATAATTAGTATTCGTTTGCGTAATTAGTTTTGACCCTGTGCGTAAAAAAAAGCTCACTGCATGACACCTACTCTACTCGCGAACATTGTTACGCCGGCGCGGTGACGAAACATTGGTAAAGATAATTTTGTAACAAGTGTAAAAAAATATGTGTTCATTGAACTGGAAGATTACTAATCACGTGCTACATAACGCGTTATCACCTCGGGAATCGAGTGGTAACAATAAATTATTTATGCCCTACTATAAATGGATACTGAATAAATCATAGAGGTAACTTTGAATACTGATTTCTGATGTTAGGGTCATTTATATATCTGGGTACCTACCTAACTACGTAAGCTAGGTCGCACTATGATTTTTTTTAGACTTAAGTAAGTTCATTCATCGCGGTCAGTACCAGGGACCTTAAAATAAATAGCCGGATGGAGCCTCGCGGACAAAGACTGAAGCCATTTTTAATAAGCCGCCTGTTTGTACTTACAGTTATAATATAATAATTATAATATAATATTTTCGATGTTAAAATTGATTGGTTCTCGCTTTGGTCAAGAATGATAATCGGCTGATAAGATTCCTAAAAAGTAATTAACGTGCTACTATGCTTTATTATTCGTCTTCTTCTTCGGTAAATCACTATTTTATTTATCTATCAATGATATGTGGTATTCGCATCACTATATTATTAATTAAAAAAAGGCGGTCAAGTGCGAGTCGGACTCACCCACGGTTACGCAGGAACAAACTTGTAGTACCTATGTATTTAGCTATTATTAATTTACATTTTGTTATATGACCCTAAAGTAAAATGAAAATAAATTAAATACAGCGTGGAGGTCCAATACGAGCAAATTTTGAAAATTTACCGAGCAGCAATGTACCGCATACATGCTTGTTATGACATTGCGAGATACGAGTTTTTTTTAAAGTAATTGTCAACTAGCGTGTTTGTGAACTTGAATGTGTTGCGTTACATTGCGGACCGAATTATTTTGTATGGTAAATATTTTCATTGTAGTTTTAAGCAAAAGTTATCTAAATATACTTCTACTCTACTAAATATACTACTAATCTACCCACTGAAACTTCCGGCCCACAGATTAGATTACGTATATATATATGATATGACACTGATTTATCGACGATAATCAGGTCAGGGTTAATTAATAAAAGACATATAGTATAAATAAATACAGAAAATAAATTAAATGCAGACGGAACGTTGTGCCGCAGTCAATTGTCATGTCATAGCGTTAATTTTATTAAGAATATGATCACGTGTTTATAATCACTTGAAAAATATACTTAAGGGTTCCTATTTTGCCATTTTGGCTATGGAACTCTAAAAACGAAATTGTAGAACAATTTTAACGGATGAGACAATTATTGCAGCTAGTTTTCGTTATAGATGTTAGACAAATGAATCCTTTAGTAAGAGCACTCTGAGTTGCCTTATTTTTGTTACCTATAGGTAATAGGTACCTGCCTAACACCTATATTTAATATTGATTAGTGATAAAAGTTAAACTAACCTTACTAAATATTGAGTTTCCTGTTATAATTGATAAGTAGGGATAAATTATATACTTACCTCAGTAAGTAGGTATATAATTTTTCAGATGGTAAGGTTTACAAATATAAATCAAACATTTTTGAGTTATCAGTATAAGGTTTTTGTACTAAGTATTTATACTTAGTATTCAAAACCTGGTATATGTTCTATGCAACTCCGAGTACCTTAGTACCTAATACATACTTTATGTTACGTAGGTAGAGTCTGTGCGGAAAGAGAATAGGATTTAGGTGGGGGGCGCTGTAATGCTTTTCTACCGTATTTGTGCCATAACGTATAAAGCCATACTGGTAAGGTTAGTTCCGTTTTTCGCCACGCCTATTCTCTTTCCGCACAGACTCTATGTTGTGGTAGCCAAGTGCACTGATGCCATTCAAAATTAAATATAATAAGATTTAATAGTATATTTTATATACTATTCAATCTTGTTTCATTTCATTACCTACGTACCACCGGGCATACTACCTCGAAACACCGAGGTCACTCCCAGAAGTCGTCGGCAACGTCAAGGGTCTGCTAGGCTTTCTGGTAGAGTTGGGTTGGCAAGAGTAGTGCCATCAACCCATCACGCAAAATAGGCGCATGTTTGTCGTCGAGTTGCGGAAAACAAGCCCGCGTAAACCTATACCTATACCTACCTACGTACCATACAGTATTAGGTGGTATTAGTTACTAAGGTACTCTGAGTTGCATAGTGCATATAACAGGTTATGAATACTACGTATAAATACTTAGTACAAATAGGTACCTTATACTAACAACTCGAAAATTCTTGATTTATTTGTAAACCTTATCATCTGACGTACCCGCAAAATGCCCCGGAGTACGGTGCGTCATAAGGCATTTAATAATCATTGTAAATTACAAGTATAAACCAGCCAGCCCTATAGGGAGCTAGTATTTTTATGGCGGTGTATAATTCTCGTTGTCATTGCTTTCACATATTCCACGTTTGTCCATGTACACCCAATTTTAAACCATACCTACTTACCTATATTCCAAATTTACGACGGTATTGAAATAGGTAAGTAGCGACAAAATTGTTCCTTTTACTCACTCTTACTTACGTTTATGTAAATACGTCGTGCTTGTTGGTTTCATTGGTTTTAATTTAACAACAAGGCTCATTTTTAAACCTTGAAGCTGTTTCTTTTAAATTTAAAAAAGAACTATGCTCAAATTATCTGGCTGTCTATAATACCGTTAATAGTAAGGCTTAGGTCTCTCTCTTCTCAATCGGCACTCTTTCAGTGTGGTCGTGGTTAAGGCTTAGGTAGCCGGTAGAAATTTTCACAGAGTACAGTAACCAGCAAAAGTATAAGGGCCATATCACACTCCCGCGAGCTCGCCGCGACAAGTTTAGCATGAAAACACGCTCGCAACTCGCTCGCAAATCGCCAGTGTGATAAGGCACTAAGATGACGCGAAGCACGCATAAATATATGATATAACACGACCTTATTGCTTTAGAAATATATAGAGCGGTATCACCAATTTTTGCATGCCCCGTTTTATCACATATGCTGCCGTTTTGTCTAATACAAATGTTACATTGAAACCCAAAAAAAAAGATTTTTGAAAAAGTTTTCAGTATCGTAAAACTATGGCCCAAATGTACTCGAATCTTTCTCGATAATTATGTATGACAATTATTACGGAAAAACGCTAGGATGAGGAATTTCATTAGGTAAACAAATTTAAATAAGAACCTATAAAACCACTGATAGAAAATAGATATTGATAGAAATGAATGAGTTTAATTTTGGACTATAGTTGGTTGATTGGACTTATTAGTTGGGTAGTTTAACGGTAAGTAGATAAATCGAAAAAAAATCGGTTGCCGAGAAAAATGCCGTCGATGAAAAGAATGAACAGACGCCGGCGATTCAAGGGTATAACCGATGTACCGTAAGGTCGGGGTACTTTGGCCAAATGTAGGGCAACTATGTCCACCTTGTAAATCACATATCTCAAATCTATAAGGTCTGATAATAAATATAAAAACATGAACGGTCAGGTAAAACCAACCACATGGCAATGCGGTGTAATTTAAATGCAATAATAAAACCTGAATCGAGCTAATCCCTATGGCCAAAGTTACCCCCCAGGGCGAAAGCACCCCGACCTTACGGTATCATAAAAAAACTTCTAATTTTTTTATTTTTTCATATGTTTTTGCCCAGCATGCAAAGACAATTGATTACCGCAAAATATTGGAAAATTAAGAAAACTCCTTTATTTACTGATCTCATTTTCACGAACATCTAGTTTATTTCGTCTTTTTATGTGAGACAAGGACACGTGGTTCTGTACCCTCCGGAGTGTTACGTCAATGTCGTAAAATGTCCAGGTGTCCAGGTCGTAAAATAACCAAGTAGGAAAATGTCAAGTTGGTAAAATAACCAGGTAGTAGAATGTCAAGATCGTAAAATAACCAGGTATCAAAATGTCAAGATCGTAAAATAACCAGGTAGCAGAATGTCAAAATCGTAATCGTGGTCTATGAATATAAAAAAAACGTTATTTTTTGTAAATTTGAGGCGACACGAAGACTGGTAACGCAGTGGTAATTCGAGTAGGAAATGAGACTTTTTTTGCTATAAAATGGCCAGATCTGCAATTTTGTAAAAGTGTCTTTAAAGTTTCATCTTCAGTTTAAAAATATTTTTTGCCGTAGAGCCAAATGGGGTTAAATATAATTACCACCAAAAAATACTTTGATGCCCTAAGCTCTCTTACCAAAAAAATATACTGAACACAAAAAAAAATAATTCTACCATTACAATAGTACTAGCTGTTTTAGTAACGACTGCACATTAAATTGTATTAAAAGGCCAAATTTAGTCAATGATCACCAAATCTTAGCGAGCAAATTAATTCGCTATTTCTACCTATAAACCACTATGATTGCCATACAATGTATGCATATTACCAAATATTCATTAAAATTTATCTCGAAAACGGGTTGAGTAGGTACCTAGGGGTTGAAAGTTTGTCTAGGGACCGTACAATGTTTAAAATAAAAGGTTTCTAACTCCATGCATCATAGCACATAGCAATTAGTAGATTGTTTTTTTTTTGTGTAAGTAACAGGTGGTTTATGAAGTGCATTTATTTTTTGGAAATAATCCTTAAATGGACTAAAGAATTGATTTTCGAGGTAAATGTGCATTGTGCAGTTTTGGGCCCAATATTTGAGGGTTTTGTTTAATTACAACCAAGTTTATGAACAAATATCAGAAACTATTTATAAAGATTAATTGCATAATTATAATTTACACCGCAGACGAAGTCGCGGGCATAAGCTAGTATAATTATATTTTAAATAAACTAGAAAACAATGAGGTGGACGTGGAAGAATTTCTTAAACAAATGAACCGCATTTAGATTTTACGTTTACGATTTGGACCGCCCGAGACTTCGATATTAGAAAAGACTAGATATTTTACGACTTAGACATTTCACGATTTGGACCGCCCGAGACTTAGACATTAGTAAAGACTTGACATTTTACGACTCAGATATTTCACGATTTGGACCGTCAGAGACTTAGACGTGGCACGACTTAGACGCTGTAAAATATGGACTTCTTACGATCTGGACGCAATTTCGAGACTGGACATTTTACGACTTTGACGTAACACTCCGGAGGGGTTCTGTCCCAGATGCAAGATTTTATGACTGATACTATTTTAATTGATTATTAATTAGGTAGGAACCTAGTGATCATATTTCAAATATTATGTAGAAGGCAACAAAACGATAGGTTAGATTGTTAAATTTTTAGAAATTAACCATTATTAGTTGTTAAGTTAAGACGTTGCCATGCCCTAACAGGGTCCATGTAGCACCGTTTCATAATTATATACCATCTGAAATACCATTGTTTGCAACGAATAAAGAAAGAAATAAATAAAGGATTGTTGCACCACATTACAAAGCCAATTGTTTAATCGAATATCCATAAAACCTCAATACCCATGTCAATTGCCAATAACAATACTTCCCAGTTGGTTCGAGATGTGACATTGAAAACTGGAGCACATGAAAATACCTACAGACGAAAGATGAATTGTCACGAGTGATGCGAACTAGGAGAATGCAAAGAAATATGTATTTACATTTCGAGCTTATATTTAGATTTAACCTCGTACGCGCTGTATATTGAGTAAGCGCGGTGTCATATTTTATCGGCTATTCAGAAGCGTAAACAGCTTTTAATATCAACAACAATAGTTGTTGACATTAAAAATCCCTTTACACTGAATTACGATCGAAGTGTAATGAAAGCGTAAGAAAAGGTATCTATAATCTTACCGTGACCGATATACGTAATACGACGACCAAAGCACTAGAGATGTGACCTGGGTAAAATAAATTTTATTATAGTAAAGTTTTATTGTAGTAGTTAAAGTTTGGGAATGGGGCTCGTGACTTTATTACCTGGTAAAAAATATAGCATGGTGTGACGTCAAGCGGAATTTTAACCAGCTATATCTTTATCTGTTTTTTGTTTAATTGACAAAAGAAACATGTCCAATATTTTTTTATAATCTAATAACTGACCGACTATATAAAAAAATTAAGGACACAAGGCTATTGAGCCGTAACTAACCATGGTCCACACAGTGCCGTAAATAGGGCGGCGCCATCGGTGCCCACTTGCCCAGGCACAGGGCGTAGACTCTGGGGGGCGCAAGAATGGCCATACCAGGCAGGACCCTAGCTAGGGTACCTATAAAATCTAAAAAAAAAACAAAGGCGCAGTTATAGAAGCTTGCACAGGGCGCAGAAAAGACTATTTACGGCACGGGGTCCACAATACCAATCCAGTGTGTTATACGCTCGACTAGAGGGGCAGTAGGGGGAGTGGACGGGTGTGGGGGGAGTGGATGCTTGACCATTGGTAGGTTTTCCTGCCGTCATCACCGTCATACCAAGAAAGGGCGCAGCTGACATTGGTTTTCAAAATTGAGTTACATATAGGTATATTTAGATTGGTCTGTTTTTAACTGATTCTATCTAAACTCAATTTAAATAAAAATAGTCAGATGCGCCTTTTCTCCGTATGACGGCAGTTTTCCTCTAAGCATCACTTTTACATGTCTGAGTATACCGGGAAAATTCAGCAGTTAGTAATTTCACTGTACGCGACTGCGTACGCTGTAAAACATTATGAAACGTCGGGATTAATATTACGCGATTTATATCCGTTTTAATAAAGTGATGATATCGCAGAAACCGAAGATAAGTTGTTTTTGACGTGATAACGTCTTATAATTCGATGAAGCCGGCTGCACGCACGAAAAAGTGTGACGTCATTTGCCGTTACCTTGCGGGGCCGTTACCTGTCAAATAGGTACTTTATATTATTCTAGCACTAAAGTCGTTAAGACGATAGTTTCTTACAAATTGTTAATAAATTAGCCCTTATTCCCTAAGATACGGCTGTCAAAATCTCTATTGAATGACAAGAGACACTGCTGAGTTTGGCAAAAATCTTTAAATTTAAATAGTGGATGCTGCTTTGGCAGTTCCGTTTTACGCCTGCTTTAATCGTAGTTTAAAAATTCGAAGCTTATTGGGAAAAAAGTCGAAGTCGAAGTCAAAGTCAAAGTCAAGGTCAACGTTATCACGTTCGACTATCGTCAGTAAACCGACTTTACAGACAACCGATTTTTTTTGGGAGGACTGTTATTGGCATCATTGGAAAATGAAAATTTGGCAGATCTTTACTTTTTCAACTTCATCATATATATCTGAGTAACTGACCAAACTATAGTCAAACGATCAGATAACCTTGAGAGCTTTTCTGATGTTTGATTTACTGAAAAACAGGTAATTTTTTTTTTGAAGCCTGACTTTCCTTCCCGGGTTGAAGCTTAAGGTTGAAGCGGATCAACCTGTCCTTATGTGAGTGTGTGAATCGATAGAAAACAGGAAAGCATAGAGACAGAGACTATAAATGTCCTGGCCCTTGATAAACATCGGAACCTTGGAATACGCGCATGTTTGCTTTATTCTGGGCATATTAATAGCCTAAGTGGTTTTGGCAACTAGGACGGAGTTATATTGACATTCTGGAGGTGTGTCTCTTCTCCACGATAAGCAGTGTAAACTGATGTCTCACGTAAGCCATTTTATATTTAGCGGTAGCGTAACTTTTTTGTACACTTTCAGAAGGTCACATCCACAGTTTCGGGCAGTGACTGCCCAATTTCTTCGGCTTTGGAGTTATGTTTTTATTAGGTAATTTTATTTACATTATTGTAATGATCACTACACGACATAGCCATCCTAGCGATTACCGTTGCAGATAAAAGTATTATTCCTTAACGACGTAGGTACTCGTCGATGGTGCAACAAATAATGTTTGATCTATTCGTCACTATAGGTATAATATTTTATTTTAACGATTTTTCCCTTATTTTGGTGCATCAAAACACTTTTTATATATTTTACGGAGCTGCCGACCGTCTTAATGTTAACATAGTCCTCTTCCTATTTACACATCTCTTCTCGGTTATGTGGTAGTTCAATTTCATTCACTGCTTCACTGTCGCTGTGCTGGCGATATCCTTTGAAAATGAAGCCGGTTACAGCAGATTTTTATGGGTTTTGGCTAATTTTCATCATGTTTCCTCGCCGAGTGTCCCGCCCACTTCTACATCAGTTACGATATTATTTAAAGTGAAAGTATATTATATATGAAATAAACATGATATTTCTTTATTAGTTTTTAATGCGGGTAAATATACTTACACAATATTTCTATGTACTTTGATTTCTTGTGTCTATATGTATATGAAGGTGTATTGTTTTCTTTTGGCCTTTATGTACCCTTTGCCTAAAATTGCCTAAAACTATTGCCGGCATAGCATTGTTTTTTGTCCCTTGTGTCCTTTTGCCTAAAATATTGGCAGCACACGTTGTTTTTTTTTGTCTCTTGTGTTTTTAAACGGTTTTATTTAACTTACCGTGTTTGTGTCAGGTTTGTTTGGGTCAAATCTTGCGGCAGCTTTTTCAACTACTTCTACTAAACCGATTTTTATGAAACTTTGCACACAGATTCTGTTTCCGTGACAATACAACATTATGATAAATTCAAGGTGGTCTGATGATGGAGTCAGGAGCTGGAGAGTGGAACTCTTCAACCGCTACTACTAACTCCATCGAGCGTGGGCTCATTTGCTTGGTATTGACGAGCCCGATTCGTTAAGCCTGGTAACGAGGGTCTGATGATGGAGTCAGGAGATAGAGAGTGGAACTCTTCAATCGTTACTACTAACTCCATCGAGCGTGGGCTCATTCGCTTGGTATTGACGAGCCCGATTCGTTAAGCCTGGTGACGAGGATCTGATGATGGAGTCAGGAGGTACAGAGTGGAACTCTTCAACCGTTACTACTAACTCCATCGAGCGTGGGCTCATTTACTTGGTATTGACGAGCCCGATTCGTTAAGCCTGGTGACGAGGGTCTGCTGATGGAGTCAGGAGGTAGAGAGTGGAACTCTTCAACCGTTACTACTAACTCCATCGAGCGTGGGCTCATTCGCTTGGTATTGACGAGCCCGATTCGTTAAGCCTGGTGACGAGGGTCTGATGATGGAGTCAGGAGGTAGAGAGTGGAACTCTTCAACAGTTACTACTAACTCCATCGAGCGTGGGCTCATTCACTTGGTATTGACGAGCCCGATTCGTTAAACCTGGTGACGAGAGTCTGATGATGGAGTCAGGAGGTACAGAGTGGAACTCTTCAACCGTTACTACTAACTCCATCGAGCGTGGGCTCATTTACTTGGTATTGACGAGCCCGATTCGTTAAGCCTGGTGACGAGGGTCTGATGATGGAGTCAGGAGGTAGAGAGTGGAACTCTTCAACAGTTACTACTAACTCCATCGAGCGTGGGCTCATTCACTTGGTATTGACGAGCCCGATTCGTTAAACCTGGTGACGAGAGTCTGATGATGGAGTCAGGAGGTACAGAGTGGAACTCTTTAACCGTTACTACTAACTCCATCAAGCGTGGGCTCATTTGCTTGGTATTGACGAGCCCGATTCGTTAAGCCTGGTGACGAGGGTCTGATGATGGAGTCAGGAGGTAGAGAGTGGAACTCTTCAACCGTTACTACTAACTCCATCGAGCGTGGGCTCATTCGCTTGGTATTGACGAGCCCGATTCGTTAAACCTGGTGACGAGGGTCTGATGATGGAGTCAGGAGGTAGAGAGTGGAACTCTTCAGCCGTTGCTAACAAGCCCTTAAAGTTTGGTCTCATTTAATTAGTATTCACGAGCCCTATACGTTAAAGTTGGTGTCGAGGGTCTGAAGATGGAGTCAGGATATGAAGAGCAGATAATGTTCAACCGCTTATAGTACCTAACCTCTTCAACCAAACGGTTGGTCGTTTGGTATTGACGGGCCCAATACGTTATACATGGTGACGAGGGTCTGATGATAGAGTCAGGAGCTAGAGAGTCTAACTCGTCAACCGTTTTTAGTAGCCCCTTCGAATTCAGGCTCATTTGGCTGGTATTGATGAATCCAAATTACGCTTGCTAACGAAAGCAATGATGATGAGTCACGAGGTGGACATTCGAAATCCTCAACCGTTACTATTAACCCTTTCGAGTTTAGGTTTTTTGGTTGATAATGACGGTCGGCTGATGGAATCAGGAGGTAAAATATGGAAATCTTCAACTGTATGTTGAAAATGGAAGTATTTTGACGTTACTTAATCCCAACGAGTTTTGTGTAATTCGGTTTGTATTGACAATTAGTCTGGTACGTTATACTTAGTGCCAAGGGCCTGATGACGGTGTGAGAAAACGGAAAGTAAAAATATTAAACTGTTACTAGTAACCCCAAACCGAAGGCGAATATCGTCACAGTGTGGCAAGGCGAGCCCATTCACGTATTTACAAACACCCAAATGCCTTTAACTCGGTCCTTATGCTTGCGTAGGTGCGAAATACATTGGGATAATATTAGAGTTGTGCCGTTCTCGAGAATTCTCGGAAACGTTCTCAGTTTTGTATGGGAAATGTTCTCGAGAACGTTCTCTCTCCATACTAAACGGAGAACGTTTCCGAGAATGGCACATCTCTATAATATGCGTAGTTGGTGATACGCAGAAAGTTACTCTGCAGCTCCGCAGTATTGAACGTGCAATCATCGGTTTTGCATCCTGAAACTCGTCATTGGTACTCGCAAAAATGAGATGAGACTTTAGCTTTAAAATTGATTAGTAGCTTTCGCTTTCTAATTCAATCATCAGTTCCTCGACCCCAAGTATAAAGTATTGGAGTCATCAATGCCAACCAAATTAGTCCAACCAAACTAGAGAGGGTTGCTAGTACCTAATGTTTGAAAAATTCTCCTGTTCAGCTCCTGACTTTCTTCGGGCTCACAAATATGAAATGAGGATAGTTCAAAATAAGGAATAGTTTGCGCAATGGTTTTTAGTCAAAAGTTGAATATTAAACTAAAAACTAGAAAATAAAAATAGGTAAAAAAACTTTTTAAGTTAAACGGTTTTATCTTATGTTAAAAAATGTACCAAAAAGTACAAAATAAATTTAGGACACAAAACTGGATCTTTTCGAGATTTTGACATCTGTTAGGTGGAAAATCGTCCAATAAGCGGAATAATTAATAATCTGGGACTTAACATACTAAATAAAAACGTGGGGCGCATTGTATTTGCATCTATCTATATCTCTACATATTATGAAACAATATATCCGCCCGCATCTGTTTGTCTGTTCGTATAAACATGAAAACTGCTGGACTACGTTGATGCGGTTTGCACTAACTGCTTGATACTTTGAGATGGTTTTAGAACAGTTACTTTGCTTAATGTGTCTATTACCTGTGTGTAATAATCCAGGCAAGGCTGCGGGTGTTATTAATTATGTAAATAGGAAAACTCATATTTGAAAGCCCGTCCAAAGGAATATTATTTAAAAATTGCGCCCCACGTTTTTATTTAGTATGTTAAGTCCCAGATTATTAATTATTCCGCTTATTGGACGATTTTCCACCTAACAGATGTCAAAATCTCGAAAAGATCCAGTTTTGTGTCCTAAATTTATTTTGTACTTTTTGGTACATTTTTTAACATAAGATAAAACCGTTTAACTTAAAAAGTTTTTTTACCTATTTTTATTTTGCCTAAAATTGCCTTAAACTTGCCGGTATAGCGTACGAAGTTATTTTTTCCCACAACTCCTGTCTTCTGTTTGTAATACCATAAATTAATTTACAGCACTCGCTTCTTTTATGATTTCGTGTAATTTAGGCATTAAGTTGATTTACAACTTACGATAATTAGTATATATCTGGTAATGATAAGTTGTGATTACTGTGTATCGTTGCAATCACACCGTATAACAAGTAAAGCAATTTGGTTAGGTAGCGTACCTCGCGTAGATAACTGATGTTTATTGACGATTAGAAGTTATTAATACTAATTTCCATGTTCTGTACATCTCTTGTATGCTTGAATTTATATATTCAGTATAATAATGCAACTTAGCTAACTAAAACTAAAATTAAGTAAAAATTAAACTAAAACCAAGAAGATATAATTAAAGTACAGTTCTGTTTACTGTACAATATTTTTTATCAAAGAAATAATTGCTTTATTTATAAGTACGTAAAAACATTGGCTAACAAGTTGATTGAATTTATATGCTATTATTTTGAAATTGAACTCTTGTTAGTTTCTCGATGTTTAACTTAATTCTTCAAATTGATTCCTTCTGGCCTCCAATGTCCAATTCCCCGTATGTTCAGTCCCTGTATGTCCAATTCCCCGAATGTCCAGTACCCGTATGTCCAATTCCCCGAATGTCCAGTCCTCGTATGTCCAGTCCCTGTCTGTCCAATTGCCCGAATGTTCAGTCCCCGTATGTCCAATTCCCCGAATGTCCAGTCCTCGTATGTCCAGTCCCTGTCTGTCCAATTGCCCGAATGTCCAGTCCCCGTATGTCCAATTCCCCGAATGTCCAGTCCTCGTATGTCCAGTCCCTGTCTGTCCAATTGCCCAAATGTCCAGTCCCCGTATGTCCAATTCCCCGAATGTCCAGTCCTCGTATGTCCAGTCCCTGTCTGTCCAATTGCCCGAATGTTCAGTACCCGTATGTCTCATTCCTCGAACAACGTGAACAACGTGACAAAGTGAACAAAAGTAGCGCTGTCGTTGAGCCAAGAATGCTTATAAAACTAACGCATGTAATTTGCGGACAAATTGTATAAAACAGTAAAGTTGATTGAGTAAACTGTCGTTTACGTCAACTTGGTTCGTCTGGACTTGGCAACAATTGGCGTAAGTAAATGCTCCTTTGCTCTTTGTCCCTAACTGTGTTGTACTGTTTGTGATGCTGATTATAAATAGGTAATAATAAATAAATATTGTGGGGACAACGTTACACGAATCGACCTAGCCCCAAATTGGCCACAAACTAAGCAATGCTTGTATGTATTATGGGTTACTAGACGACGATATACATACTTATATAGATAAATATAAACAGATAGAAAACATCCAAGACTCAGGAACAAATACTCTTGCTCATCATACAAAAACAAACTTTGCTTTCTTAATATCGGTCGTATTTATTCTATTATTTTCATCATCGCCTCTATTTTAGTGAGACCGCATTAACCCGAATGACTTGATTCATGCACTGATTTCGATATGAAACGGAACAAATTTTAGCAATACGTAAGTATATGGATAATTGGATATGGACATATTACCTCCTTAACGAGATGTGAAAGTAGTAATCAATTTTACGCAATGATTATAGTTTCTTAATTATCGAGTTTATTTTGAAACAACCACACATGCAAATTGTGGGTTTTTAGACGGAGAATAATGGATCGTAACCGTGTAACAAGGGTATCGATTATTTATTTATTCAATGTGAGGTAACATTTGTGTCAATAATGTCAACGTGACGTACTTGAATCATGTGCTGTACTATTTACAATACACATAATAATACCTGCTCGTATTATAATATTGAATAATACAATATTCCTGCGTCTCCAATCTGTTCGTTCTTAGGAGAACGGCGTGTTGTGAGAAGTTTTATTTGCTCATCTATTTAGTGGCTATATTCTCCCGTTCTCCGTGATTCAAGACGTGCTCGTGATATTCTCACCGTTAGTCCTTCAATACGATCATGTACTTACTTCAAACAGTTGGTTGAAATTATCAATACCCTTTTCATCATTTGGTTTGAACTTCTCTGAGGCTTCGTAACTTCATATTAAAATAATAGTAAACAGGTAATGTGCTTGAGTGCGGTTATTGTGATCTTTATCTGCCAACATGTACGTAATTTTGTTTTAATTAGTTATCAAGTGTTGCCAAAGTTTCCTCTCTGCCTCTACAGGGCGTCCCAAGGCTATGCGATATGAAGGGCAAGAACTTACCTACCTAGGTACCTCAAAATATATCGTAGGTACATAGGATAAATTGCTCTTAGTTTAGTTAAAGCAGTTCCTAACCTTTATTATCATAGCACCCACATCCATATGGAGATTTGTATTATTACCCCTCCAAAAATAGGTATTATAAGCTTATAAGATACTGCTCAAAGTAAAACGGCTTAACATTCGTGCGTATTACCCCTGAGAAAACTTCGTTTTACCCCTGGAGGGGTAATTACTGCGAGGTTCGGAATCACTGAGTTGACGTGACGCGTATAGTTGCAGTGTCCGAGAGGCAACCGACCGGATGATGGTTCGCGGTAAAAAAAAGTCGCGAGGCAAACGATCGTTCTCGATCCGTCAGAGTAAGAAACCTTCTTCCTCCCACTCTCCCACTCCCTTCCCCTACTTCCCCGGTCAACCCAAATCCCAAGTCGGAGCTGGCTTAGTTCGGGTTTCACAGGGCGGTTCCACAACATTTCGGGAGCTCAAATATCGCGAGCCATCCGGTTGCCTCTCGGACTACTATACACTCCATTGCTCTGAATATCTATGAAAACAATATTTTATTTTTAAAAGTCACACTGCATTCAAATATTTGTTTGTGTATCAATTTTAATATCTTCATATCTCATAGTCGTAGGACGGCCCTGTACTGAACCCTGCCCTGAACTGTAATTAAATATCTGTTTATATACGGCCGTGTATTTTCCTCAATAATAAGTGTAGGTGGGTACTATTCACCTTGAAAATGTTACGTTTACAAGTAATTATGGCACTCTCGTGTTTCATATAAATAAGTTAAAGAACGAAGAAATGGGCACATTTTACATGAAAAAATCCATACAAAATTTGCTCCCAAATATATGTTTTGTTGGCACAGTTGGTAGTGGCTGAGGCTGAGCATGAGTAGCATGACCTAGTTACGATACCATAGGTACAGTTCGTATCACAAATTTAACTGAAGAGAGACTTTACCAGTAAATATTCAAAATAGTTGTTAAAAGGGTATAAATTGAATAATTTTGCGCAAGAGTATTAAATGAACACTAAGTAGCTACCTGTTTTTAGGGTTCCGTACCAAATTGGTAAGCAAGGAACCCTTATGGTGCGACTCTGTCTGTCTGTCCGTCTGTCACAGCCAGATATCTCAGAAACTACTGCTACTGTGAAATTTGAAATAGTATTAAAAGTAACTTACCCGAGCCTATTGGATGGAAAAAAAAACCTTGTAACTGTTTTAATTTTTTTAAAGGGGTCCGTAATGGGACTTGGAATTGAAAGTAGGGTTATATCGAGTGGGGTTGGGGTATCAAATGAAATTTGTAGATTAATACGCCGTTTTTATTTTTTTCTTAAATAAGCAGTTTTTGATTAATAACCAAAAAGTGCCAAAAACGTAAAAAAATACCATTCCCCCTATTATCTTCGAAGTTACTGGACAGAAAAATCTCGGTTTTCCTAACTTGCACCGTTTTTTGAGAAAATCGCAGAAATCGTAACACATACTTATTTGCTGTTACTAAACTAATCGTCATACAGTTTTTCTTGAACTATTCATTGTATCTACTTATGAGTTTGTACGGAACCCTCGGTGCGCGAGTCCGACTCTCACTTGACCGGTTTTTTATATTGCTTTCAATAACTATCGTTACCTGTCAAAGCACGTATTTCTATATCAATAGTTGAACAGCAAGCAAGCGAGTAGGTCAGTGGTTCTGAAACTGGGGGCAATTACCCCTTTAGGGATAAAATTAAGTTTTTTCAGGGGTAATACTTAGGTAAGTCGTTTTTCTTTGAGTACTTTCATATATTTGTCTGTATTACCTATTTTTGGAGGGGTAACGATACAAATCTAGAGGGGGCCTGTGGGTGATGTGGTAATAAAGGTTCGGAACCACTGGAGTAGGTAGTCAAGTATGTAAATTTACAAATATAAACAAACGGTATACATTATTTACATCATTGCGTGAAGTTATCAGTAAGGTTGGTTAACCTTATGCTCGTTAACCTTATCTTGAGCAGTACGAGGATGTTACTAATCGTACTGTTGTTTTGTTATCAGATTACAGTTCACAAATTACATTTTTTACGATATTATATGGTACTCAATAGACTACTTATATTGATAGGTTGGGTAAGGTATGTTGACCTAACAATAATATTCTATTAAGTACCACATAATATCGTACTGAATCCCATTTGTAAGATATTAAGTGTTATAATTTGACCTGACTAACTAACTAACCTAACCTAACCTACCAATATAGGTATTAGGTACCTACGTCACCTATGTATATCGTGGTATACATGTCGCCGCCAACTGGTTTAGTTAGCCATTTGGTTAGCTGCCTAGCCTTTTCATTAAACACACTCCTTATTTTAGGTTAGGTTTGTTAGTCAGCTTGTGTCCCTCAGAGCAGAAGTAGAAGCCCCGCGCCGCGTGCACGGTAGACGGTAGTTTTTGTTCCGATAAAAGGTACATCGGGAGCGCGCATGTGTGCGTGCCGTTTGCGCGCCGTGTACGGACGCACCACAGGCAAGCATTGTCGCGTCGTGGGCGCGGGCTTAGTCAGGGCTGAGCCGAGCGGTCGAACGTACAAAATGTCTGCGCAGGAAGCAAAGTATAGAAGACGTATATACTGCAGTGTGTTCGGATGTTTGAAGAATAATGCGCAAAATCCAGAATTGTCATATTTCTGCATTCCTAAGGATCCCGAAAGGTGTGTATTTTATTATTACCTATATAAATGTTATATTTTAAGTCGTTTATAGAATGTTTGATAGTTTTGTGATCAAACTACTTATACCAATTAAATAGAGTAGATAATTATTTTCTTTGACAGAGATGAGTAAAATTAACAGATTTTTTAAACGTTTACTAATTAAATAGTAGTTGATTCTATTGATACATAAAATGCCTTAAACACGAGAGTGGTTTTATGAAACAAGCCGAAATATCCTTGCGTTACTTACATGTACACATACCAATACTAATTTATTTAAACTATTATACTTAATAACATTAACATCAGATGTGTGCGATCAGATACTTTCATATTGAAATAAGTAACTTTTACTAGGTTGACCTCGAACGATTGTTCGTTCGATCGAGGTCAACCTAATAAAAGTTACGTTCGTAGTAAGTAGGTATTTTACAGGACCGACGAGTGGCAGCCCTGTGCCTTAGGCCCGCTCTGGTGTCGCGCGCTCCTAAACGGCGAAGACGAACTACTTGGTAGTCTTTATACTTTGCCGCGTGGCTTCGTCGACCTGCTGGCGGGTCATAGTTTAGTGAAAATGCTAGGCAACTAACTAAATGGCTAACTAAACCAGTTGGCTGTGACATAGATACACATTGTTTGTTCTAATATAATTATCGTTTGGTCGTCAATTATTATTCTGAAACCGTAGACTTTTCGGGAATGTTATAATTATTACACAAACCAATCTTTTTTTCTTTCTTCTTCTTCCCTACTGACCTAATTGACCTACCCAAACCTATTTTAAGCGGCTATTATTAAATATTTTTTTGACCAAACATTACATATAATAATTTCAGGACACACAATAATTTCACAAACAGGACAAATAATAATTTCAGACTATGCGACGAACACCCTGTCCAAATATTCCTCAGCAGAAACAAACGTTCATAGAAGCTTTGCCTACTTTAAGGCATTAAAGCGCTTAAGATTAATTATTCTTCCTTTAAAGAAAAGTAAACCAAAACAGTTCCGGCTTACTAAGTATATGTACAGTATTATTCAGTAGAACACTTTAAATGCTCACGATCTCCTTACAATCGCACATTCATTTAAATATTAAAACAAGTATATTTTGGATGAAGACAAATGGCGAAGGCACTACAATAAAGATGTAAAGAAACTGCGTAGCCGTAGGTCGCTTAAGTTAATAGCGACATTAAAAAAGAATTCTAATATTTTGTTTTGTGAACAGTCAAGTGATAAATATGCATGGAGTGATGCAAAGTAGAAACTACAGCCTCACCTGCAATGACTAAAACAAAATTTTGTTAATGCCTTGTCACCCCAAGGAACATGTAACCCTATGTGTATGTACTTTAGAGTCCGACCGAAATTTAGGTTTCGGCCTAGTTTCGGCAAAAAAACGAGTTTCGGCATAGTTTCGGTTTCGGCTGCCATCCGGCCGAAACCAAAACTGAATTTGAGGGGTTTCATGCTGCGATCGGACAGTCTTTATTTTAAAAAGCGCAGATAATTTATTTGAAATAAAAAGTATTAATATGTTATGATTAATGAAAAAAAAAAAAAAAAAATTTTTATTTTTAAATATTTTTTTTTAACCCAACTAAAAATGAACTGTAACACTTGGCAGTGTACAGAAGGGTTATTTCATACAAAATAATTCACATGATGTTCAGCCTTGATAACTTTAAATATCAGAGACTAAATGATTAATAAATGTTATTGAAAAATGAAGACTGACTGATTATGATTGTCATTTTTTTCTTCCCACGAAAACATTACCTTATTGGAAGTTTCGGTTTCGGTTCTGGTTTAGGCCGAAACTGAGATCAAAGCCGAAATTCGGTTTCGGCCTTGAAAACTAGTTTCGGTCGGATACTAATGTACTTACACCACAGATATATATCTCATCATCATCATCATCATTTTCAGCCAAAAGACGTCCACTGCTGGACATAGGCCTTCCCCAAGGATCTCCACGATTGTCGGCTTTGTGCCATATATATCTATGTGTGTGTGATATATATCTTGATACAAGGAAATAGTTTGTCGATTTGATGGGAATCAAGCGTGTAAGATTTTGCGGTTGACCTTTGACGTCAAGAGTGTAATTTAGTGATGGAAAACATATTTTTTCCATCTGAACGATTAATTATACCATTATTATTACTCAGCTTTTTCACACCTGATAATATTGTTGATTGTTGACGACGAGCAAATAAGGTCCCTGGAACTTCTTCACGCGAGGTACACTCCTTCTACCTCGATATATTTTTGTGAATTGACAGACTCTCTCTTCAAAATGTAACATAATAATGCTATGCATCTTAGCTATAATAATAATACATAAATATCGGGGGACAAACTTACACAAATCGAGCTAGTCCCAAACTAAGCAATGCTTGTACTATGGGTACTAGACGATGATATACATACTTATATAGATAAATATATTCTTACGACCGCTTTAGCTTAGTTGGTAGTGACCCTGCCTACAAAGCTGGAGGTCCTGGGTTCGAGTCCCGGTAGGGGCATTTATTTGTGTGATGAGCACGAATATTTGTTCCTGAGTCATGGATGTTTTCTATGTATTTAAGTATTTGTATCTATTAAATATATCGTCGTCTAGTATCCATAACACAAGCCTTATTGAGCTTACTATGGGGCTAGTTCGATTTGTGTAAGATTGTCCCCTAATATTTATTTATTTATTTATTATTTAAATAGATAGAAAACACCCATGACTCAAGAACAAATACTAGTGCTCATCACACAAATATTTGCGCTTACCAGGATTTGAACCCGGGACCTCCAGCTTCGTAGGCGGTGGCACTCCCACTGAGCTAAACGTGTCGTCAAGGTAGTTATTAGGTAAATATAGATCTGTATCTATATTTACCTATGAATGGTGACATACCTAGTAAATAGCTGTCTATTTACTAGGTATTTTACCATTCATTCGAAGCTTGACTTGACGCTACGCTCTTTGCATAGACTATACTGCATCGAGGTGAAATGGTTTCGCTATTAGTTGCATTGCATACGTCGGTATTTATCAGTTTGTCGTCATGTAACTTAAGTGGGAAGAGGTCAATTAAGGTCAGTTCCTTTGCTATTGTTCTGTGTTGTATATGTACAATAAACTCAATACAAGCTGTTTACAGTATTAAACGTTATTTATTAATTATCGTTTTTATTGTCCCGCGTTTTTAATCAATTGTGCAAAAATATCTTTTCTTGTTTTCGAGATTTATTGATTAATATTTCAATGTTACCTTCATACACCTTTTTTTAATTACACATTTACATAGCTAAGATATTCGTTCCTTTACTTTCTCAACCTCGTATCTAGTCGAATAGCTTCATAGGAAAATTGCACTTTTCTTGGGAGAACACAGGTGCTTTTTCTATGAAACTATTCGAGTAGATACGAGGTTGAGAAAATAAAGGGACGAATAATGGCTAAGGATTTCTCAAGCCAACTCGAGAGTGACAGAGTTTTTGTATTTCTTATTACGAGGATAAGTATAATTCAACGTAAAGGATGAAAGGTCCTATACTGTGTACTAAAAATGTATGTAGGTGCTCTACATATGTAAGTCCCGTAGTTGGGTAAAGATTTTCTCTTATTGGCAAGAGGGCTATTGTTATCACGCTAGCCTGCAGTAGCGTGGTGTCCAAAGAACGAATCGATTCCCACCGGCTTGCCTAATATCAGGCATTTGAGCACTACACTCTTAAGCTCTCTGCAGATTTGGCGTACATTTTTCATTTACGCCAAATCTGCACTCGCTTGCCCAAGGATATCTTTTACGCCACGCCACTGCTAGCGTTTACGTACACCTGTCAATTACTTCACTAGACATTAAATGGATATTTTCTCACGATGGTCTTTCATCGCCACCACCAATAAGCAAATAATGGTACGAGTAAATGTTAATCATACGAAACCGGATTCGAATCCCTGACCGCCTGATCGGTCACTACAATCCAAACGAATGTAAATTTGCATGACTTTCTTAGCATGGGACTTTGATAGTTAGCCAGTCATCTCGAGTAGGCATATTGCGTTTGCGCAGAAAAACAATAGTGAAACAATTTCGCGTCTTATGCACAAGTCCTTGAGAGCACGCGACGCGACCGGATAGAGACGATAATGGCCTATTTTCTGTCCCACTTGCATAACTCTGTCGGATAATTGCGAATAGATCGTGAAATAATCTTCCAAACTCAAGTGCCTAAACTAGGCTCTGAGAGCTGTGTAGACCACGCGAGTCTGGCGAGTCTGCTAACCCCCATGGCTCCTCCCATTTTGAAAAGTATCAAAAAGGTACATCGCGCGTTTGTATTGTATGTACGCGCCGTGAACGAACGCACAAGCAACGTTTTACGAATAAAAAAAAAGAATGCTCTAGTACGGATCGCACTGTCTGCGCCTCGATCTTGAATACGTATCGCGCACTACTAAACGGCAGAATGTTTGACTACTTGTCTGTCTATATACTTTGGCAATGCTTCGGTAAATTTTATTCAGCAAATAATAAAGGTTCATAAACTGATGCCTGACTTGGGACTACATGATATCTTGCAATTTGTTACAGTTACTACGATTATTGGAATTGAATCTGGACGCACGGCAGTGCTCCCCTAAGTCGAGCAAAACAAAGGCACGGCCGTACCATCCTTTTCTCGAAGCCATTCAGGCCATTTTTAACCTCCCGTAATTTTGTGATGGCTAAAGCTAGAACCCTGAATTTTCAGAGATATATAAGGCACAATAAGACTTAAATATATTCTCAATAACATTAAATTTGAACGTGTAGTTTAAGAACTATTGCACGTCAAAGTTCCCTAGTCTTGTCACTGACTGACTCACTGACTGTCTGACTGATGATCATCATAATTCTAAGGCACTTCTAGCACACCCTTAAGCTCCAAATTTTAAACATAGTTAGCTTTTAGCCTATCAAGTCATACAAAACCTAAAAATATTGCAATTTCAGTTACAACTGCACTCACAAGTTTGTAATCCTATGTAAATACATGCGATTACGCCGTGGACGAAAACCACATTTTATAATTCTCAAATAAATAATCCTCCACGGGTAAATAATAGGCAAGTCGGTGGAAATCGCAAAACTTTTTTGTTGTAGGAGAACTGCTTTGCGAGACTTGCATCTTTTTACATGAAATGTTTTTGATGGGTCACTTTTTACATGGAAAATTTTTATCGAAGTAAGGTTTTTGAAGAATAAATTTATTGCCCTTTTTGAGTGTGCAGTTAATAAATACCGTGTGCGAGTGGCGTGGCGTAAAAAATATCCTTGGGCAAGCCGATGCAGATTTGGCGTACATTTTCCTTAAGAGCTGCTGAATAAGGTGCCCAAATGCCAAGCCGGTAGGGATCGAGTTCTTTAGACGCCACGCCACTGATACCTACGTGAAATTAGTTTCAGTGTGTTTATACTTTAAATGGCAGTTTTTTAAAACGCAGTTTGTTCTGTAACTGTAAAATAATCACAACTTTTACAAATACCGTTTGAATGATTTTAAACTATTTTAATTTAGGTTCGTTTCTTTATATCAATTCGGAATATTTCCCGATACGTTTTTAGTGTTTCTCGAATGGTTAGTTAGCCAAATTCGTGTTAAATGTATCATTTTCCGAAAGCTCTGTCCTGTACATGTACCCATGTACGTTTACATGTCAGAATTTTAAACCTAACCATTTAGCACGATTTTAATTCGATCTCTTATGAATTCCAGGAGATTTCGGGCGGTACCAGTGCTTCCAGTTCATACTGCACATCTTGGCGGCCATGACAGCTGGCATGCATATGCTGTCCCTTGTCACCGTCGCGATGGTGCCTGAACACAGGTATGAACATACTACCTACTATAATGAATGTCATAGCCTATAACGCAGTGGTGGGTAATAATCCGGCCCGCCGATTTTCCTTCTAAATAAGTAGTAGGTAAAATTATGGCCCGTTAAAATTTATTTTGGCCAGGGATCAGCAGCATAGAGATTTTAAAACCAAATATTTTTTTTGCTATAATTATGGTCTTCTTTTGAAATTTCTTACATTTTCTGCCAGAAGTAGTTTCGGAAGTTTACCCACCGCTGATCCCACGGTTTGTACAAAAACTGCGCCACACAACTCAGTCGCGCGACATATATTCGCTATCTCTTTCCGTTCTGTATATTGCGAGAAAGACGTGTGATGATATTATGTCGCCCGACAAGCGAAGTCGCGGCCAGTTGTTTTAGCCAGGGAAATAGAACTTAGTTTTATGCCACACCTGGCCAAAAAGTGGCTTTTAACGCTCGCTTCGCGCATGTAAAAAGCCGCTTTCTGGCCAAGTGTAGACATAAAATGATGTACACAACACGGGAGGTAATAAAGAAAGCCCTCGATCGCACATTTACGCCCCTCACTTGCAGCTCGGGCCGAAAACATCTGCGATCTTGGCCTTTCTTTGTTTTACCACCCTAGTTGTGTAATGTACTATTTTCGTATCGTTTCTAAGACGCAGAAATAAACCACCTCATTTTTGGCGAAATCCCTGCAGATTTTAATGGCATATGATATCTGACTATTTATTACTCGTAGAAGTCTGGGATCACAAATAGATTAAAATGCCACAAAAATTTGCATGGTTCACAGAAGTGAGGCGGTTTATTTATAGTACATTACACAACTAGGGTGGTAATACAAAGAAAGCCCGAGATTGCAGATGTTTGCGGCCCGAGCTGCAAGCGAGGGACGTAAATATGCGATCGAGGGCTTTCTTTATTACCTCCCGTGTTGTGTACATCATTTTATGACCAGGTGTGGCATAAAAGTTAATAAAAATAGTTTTGAGAAATTGACGAATAAGATTATTGTTAATAATACTGTTGTGTACCATCAGTTGTTGGATAAAAGTTGAAACCTATTTGAAATACCTATATGATAATTATAATTTAGCGAAGTATAATAATACCAAATCCATGTTATAAATATTGAAACGATACGCAATGAATTACTTATAGTTAACGAAACGAGTATCTCCTGTGCAAATATTACTACAATACAATATGTTTTATTTACAACTTAAAAGAATAGTAAACGATGAGAGTAATATTGACGACCGTAGGTTCAATTGGCGTAAGAGACAGGCAAATCAATGTCCCTTACGCCAATTAAACCAACAGTCGACGGTTAATATGTAGTATTAGACATCAAGCACTTACTTATTAAGATTAATTTGCATATTGTACTTACTCGTAATCGACACTAGGTATATTATTTTATAAAAATATTTTTTGGCTCAAATATAAATAAGGCTTATATCGAACAAGACTTGCCTAGCCGGTTTAATGATTACACAAGTTTGTTAAGCTAGTTATTACGAATTATTGAATAAGTAAAATAAGATTTTAAGGCAATTAATTGACCTGATTTCTGCTGTTCTCTTTCGCAACCAGGCTACAGTGGGTACTATTTTAAAGCATGTGCATGAGTAGAATTATGTACTATAAACGTATATTTAATTTACATGACAATCTTCGGCTAATGGGTATTTTAAGTTCCTTCGTAGGTATAGATAAATGATTTGATTTCTATGTAGAGCTTAAGTTATTTTTAGATTAATATGGTTGTACGTATTTATAAATATCGTTTGGGGTCTATCACAGGTTATGGTAATAGAATAGTATCGTACAAAATTGCGTCGCGATATGAATATTAAATTATGTAAATTCCTTGGGCTCGTTGGATTATGATGTTTATTTGTACGGGAATGGGCCTTTTAACCATATGCTTCAGTCAAACATTATTTAATGTAGTTTTGCTTGATTCTGGTACGTGGGATGCAGATGGATTCGGCTTTGGGTTTTTCTCAATGAACCACGGAGTGATACTATCGCTGATGTTTCTCTCAATCAACGTAAGTACCTACATACTATTGTAAAATACATATTATTTTTCGCATTCACTCTTAGCTTTATCACCTCATTCTAACTGATTAGCATATATATTTGCATGAATGATTTTGAGCTGTTATTTATTTATGTATAAGTTTCAATATCAACGGTATCGAGGTTACTCTTAACACTGACGCATGAAGAACTAACAGTTTTAGATAACCACTGCGTAATAACATTTTATCTTTGGGACTGGTACGTATTAACAAAAGGGCACGCCGTTAATAAAGAAGATAAGTTTAATTAAGATAACAAGGAGTCAACACGACAAGACTCTATATCTATTCTTATGCACCAAAAGAAGCGACATGCACTGACACGATAACAAAGAAAATTAAAACATTATTTTTAGTGGTTATTGAACACATAAATTGCTTCCTTCACGTCAAACTTTCAATCGCCACAAGTTTATGTAGGGCAATGCACAATAACGACTGCACAATGCCTTTGTGAATTTGTTAATAATTCACTAACTAAAATGCTTATCTTTTTGCAATTTCAGGTGTGCCCTGGAAAATGTAGATGGCCCAAATTTCACTTCTCCGTGGAATTCTACATTAGTATTAAACAGCATACCAGTAAATGAACATGGAAAACTGGAATCGTGCAAGTTCTACGGAGAAAACAAGACTGTTATGGAATGCGACTCTTGGGTGTACGACACAAAATATTATACCTCTTCTCGGGGGATCGAGTGGGACTTCGTGTGCAGTCGGCGGTGGATGGGAGCGTCTGCGCAGACCGCCTACATGTTCGGCGTCGTCGTGGGTTCTCTTGTACTGGGCAGGCTGTGTGACAAATTCGGGAGAAAAACCATGTTTGTGTGGGCAGGAATACTTCAACTAGTTGTTGGTGTTGCTGTAGCGTTTACAACAGAATACTACACATTCGTAGTCGTCAGATTCCTCTACGGCATCTTCGGCTCCGGCTCATATATTGCCGGATTTGTATTGACCATGGAGCTAGTTGGACCATCTAAGCGCACAATCTGCGGTGTTACGTTCCAAATAATGTTTGCTATTGGGATAATGCTCCTCGCGGCGTGGGGATATCTCATCGACAACAGGTTTTATTTGCAAATCGTTTACGCACTACACGCCGCGATTTTGCTTCCACACTGGTTTCTGATGGATGAATCTCCCAGGTGGCTTTGGGCCCAGGGCCGAGCTCGCGAGTCGGTTGCTATTATAGAGAAAGCGCTTAAAATGAATAGATCCATCGAAACTGTAGACACACCTCAACTAGTCTCTCACTGCAAGGCGACATGTGCAAAATACACCGACGAACACTCCGCAGGGACGTCTGACCTCTTCAAGACCCGAAATATGTTAAGAAAATCGTTATTAATTTGTGGATGTTGGTTCGCTAATTCCGTTGTATACTACGGACTTTCTCTTAACACTGGTAAACTGAATGGCAACCCGTATTTTATCACGTTTTTGATGGGAGTAGTAGAGCTGCCCAGCTACGTCATTATAGTGTACTTTTTGGATAGAGTCGGACACAGAGCACTCATTAGCACCATGATGTTGTTAGGCGGAATTTCGTGTCTCGTCGTGGCTGCGCTGCCTCACGGATCGACGTCAACGACCGGCATAGTTATGGTGGGAAAATTGTTTATATCTGGTTCCTACTCTATCATCTATAAGTATTCAGCTGAACTTTTCCCGACCGTGGTTCGGAGCTCCGGTGTCGGGCTCGGCAGTATGTGCGCGAGTGTGTCAGGCGCTTTAACTCCTTTAATTTCCTTACTCGACACTCTGAATCCAAAAATTCCGACCATTACTTTTGGGTTTTTGGCCCTTCTGTCTGGATTTTCGACGTTATTTTTGCCGGAGACTGTCGGTCGGAACCTGCCGCAGTCGCTCGAGGACGGCGAGAAGTTCGGCGTGGGCGACACTTGCTTCACTAATTGCAGCGGCAGAAGAATGAGCGAAGCTTCCATCGATCTACCAGAAACGATGGTCCCTCTGGAAACTATTGAAAAGAACTTATAATGGGTTTTACCCGTCCCAATGTGCGGTACGACAGAGCAAAGCTTTCATCGTACTACCAACCAGGGACCTACTGAAGTGAGAACTTGAGTCCATAGAAAATAACCAATAATGGTTATAAAGGTTTAACTCGAATACCTTTTAAATTTCCTTGCCACAACGCTGTCTAAAAATTAGATTTAGTTTGATTTGTAAGATTGTTTCGTTTATCATCTTATTTTTATGCAAGTCTCTAATAATTCTTCGTGTTTAATTTTTGTTACATGTTTTTGTAAAGGTATATTTTATAAGCAACCAACAGACTTAACGCTACAGTATCAAATACTATAAGTACAGGAAGTCTGATCTATTTACGTCAGTATAGTCATTTTACATTAGAATTAGATATTATTAATATTATCTAGTCAATGTTAAGATACATTCATTGCCATTTATTTAAAAATGAGTGAAACATGTTTGTCTAAAATTGAGTAATTGGCAATGTAATACCCTCACAGTGCATTTATTGTAATTGAACTGACTGATTTACTTGTTAGGTGCATAACAACCCAGTTTACCCAGTGCATACCTTTGTATCGCACCTACACGGAAAAAATACGAATAGCTGAACAAGTTTTACTACTCAAGCTACCTATGCTAGATAAAATGTACAGGCCCCGTTTCACGAAGCTACAAGTTACAAATTACAAGTTCCCAAGTAACGCAATGCAGCCGTCAATAGTAGAATAGTAAAATTGTAAGGTAATCTCGACTAGGTACAAGTAAATGACATCTCGATTTAACAAGTCTGTATCACACCACTACCTATTTAAAAAAATGTTTGTTGATGTTTTGAGATTTCTTTACGTAAAATCAAGATATATTTATAATCTATATGTCTTATAAGTCGGTTGAAATTTTCTTTTATTTCAATAGAATAGACTGGAACACTTCATTACTGTGATAATGGAAGTTAAAATATGAGACACGGAAACAAAAAGGTGACTCTTCTAAAAGAAGTGTTGCATTGCATTGCATATGAAAAAGGCAATGTTCGGGGAATTTTAGCCACCGTAACAAAAAGTACAAAGTCTCATGCGTCAAAAGCTGTACACTCCAAGGCACAGGCTTTAGGACTTGTGCCATATTCGAAACATTTTACGAATCAAATTTCCACGAGTTAACATTGCACAAGTTTATTACACTAGGGACCCCCACAACTATTATACGTATACTTAGATAGATTTTTAACTCTGCCACGGTTACATTTTTGGTAAATCTTTAATGTACACACATAGTATTTCTACGGTATTATGAAGTGTATAGATATAAGTATTAGTAGATTTTTACCGTTCAGCATAGATTTCTTTACAATTTACAAATCTATCCAGCTCGGAAGCTGGGTAGATTTTTTACTATTTTACAATTACAAGTTAACAATCTAACAAGATCTTCTAGAAACGCTAGTTCGACTGATGCAATTTCAACCAATAAAATATTAAAAAATGTCTATGGTTCAGAATTTACACTTGTATAGTAATTATCCGATCAACTGGGCTAATGTTGTTAACGAATACAATGCCATTGAGAGGTAAACCACAAATTAGGATAACGAGAATATAGTGTCAAAAAAGTATAACTGGGTAGTTCTCTGCGATTTTATACCGCGATTTTTTTTTCATTACCATCGCCACTATTATTGGCGGTTTTATAAAAGCAATCAGGATCATTATGATAAAAATAGCAGAGGCACGCGACTTCTACAAGATAACCAAAAACGACTCCATAGTTTATAGGGAGCTCATCTATAATGTGGCGATGGTAATGATGTGATTGGTGCGACTGTTTAGTCGCAGAGAACTACCCAACTGCCTTGAAAGATCATTAGATTTTAGATTCTATTTACTAGACAGTAAAGTGTAAATGCAGTTATAGATAACTGCGATCTTAATTTGTTTTGCATTTCACATTCGCCCGACGGTCTGCAAGTGCGTATTCCGTAGAGAAAAGACTTAGAGATACTATGAGCTTTCAACGGATTATCGGTTCTATGACCGTAATGATAAGGCGGCAAATACTTTCAAACAAAAAATAATAATGCATTTTGCTTTTACAGATTTAACGGGGAACCAGGTAGACCGCCCGGGTTTACTCGTGTTACGCATTGTTATTTTTTTTTGGTGGTATTGTATTCTATCAATGGCATTGTTCGCTCAATGGCATTGTATTCTTTAACAGCATTAGCTCTCTTGAACGGATAATTTCTATACCTAACTTGAATTATAAGGTACAGATTATGGAAAAGTAGCGTCGTGAAACGCTGGTAGTGACTATTTGACCAATGTTGCTAGTTTACACTTGTAAAATTCTAACTTGAAGCTTCGTGAAACGGTGGCCTCGTAGTAACTAAAATTAGTTGTAATACTGCTTGCTTTTTTGCTATTAGTAACACCCAGTTTGGCGGTTCCCCGATTTATGTTACCAACAGCTAAAATTTGGTCTAAGTACCTACTGTTAACTAAACCTTTTATGCCACACCTGACCATAAAGTGGCTTTTTCCGTACGCGCAGCCGCAGCAGCTGGCCAAGTGTAGACATAAAATGATGTACACAACACGGGAGGTAATAAAGAAATCCCTCGATCGCATATTTACGTCCCTCGCTTGCAGCTCGGGGCTTGGGGCTCGGGGTTCTGCGATCTCGACCTTTCTTTGTATTACCACCCTAGTTGTGTAATGTACTATTTTCAGTGTAAAATAACTGGTAGTTAAGTGCAGAGCATTTCATTATTAAGGCATAGGACCTATTTTAAAATTTACTTACGTAATAAATAATATTTGATCTGCTATGATTATACGTACCTCTATTTACACGTTATTTTTACTTCATTTAGTTGGGTGTCTCTTTACCATATTGCAATTGTGTATACAATTAAAAGATACACAATCACACGATATAATCATAAATTTGATCTAAAGTTCATTTACTATAAAATTAAAAATCTCTAAATACAAAATCTTCTGTTGTTCAACATGTAAAATAATCAAAATGTATAATATTATGATTCAAAGAACTAGAATGATTAAGATTTGTGAAATTATAGCCGTGCACTTTACATTGTTTTTAAAAATCAATTGTTAAATTCTAAGTAAATTATGTAGACACGTATGTAAACAGAGCTTGACGTTATTAGATATTCAGTTTCCTAGCACGGTAGAAAAATACAGTCATAGTCATTAAGATAATAAAACACTTACTCGGCGATATTTCGATCGAAATGTTGCATCATAAAATACCCGTATAGGTATTGGTAAAAATCTTAAGTACCTAACTTTTCCACGTGTGAGTGAAGTTTTCGGATAACCTATCCATTAAGTATTGACACTTGTAACACAATGTACGGTTTGCAAACTCATAATTATTGGCTTAGCTTACAAGTTTGATAAATCCTGTCCACTTATAATGTTACGGTCATATCATGATGAGTAATGAGTTTTTATCAAATATTATAATATTTTTTTTTATACTTAGGTACGCGTTTTCTTGCAAACTGTACACACATTCACGGCAAGAGGAGCTTTAGTCAACTTTTTTACCTATACTATTCTATTTGAGGGGTGTCTCTTCAAAAGGGCTTATTTCCTATTAATGCAGTTCTGCTTAAAACACAAAATTACGTAATTTCTCTAAGAAAGTTATAACAAGTCTCTTTCTTCTCTAAAAAAAGGTTCAAATATCAAAGTTCGTATCAAAACTGCTTATTTCTTCCTGAATCAGAACTTTTCGTAGAGCTGAAGCTGACATTATAACCCAGCATCTTTCAATGCTTTAAAAACAGTTTGAAAAATAGGTTACCTAAGTTATCGGATCTGGCTAGATATAAAACCATATTAGAGAAATCTAATTTATCAGGATTATGGAACGGGACTTAATCGAGTAAAAACATGCTATTACCTCGACGTTTCGGACGTGCCGTGACGTCTATTGTCGCGAAGGGACCTAGGGTAGTTATGACCTGTTCGAAACTTTAATTATTATTTTATTTTTTAACTTGATCGACAGATCCGGAAATAAATACATGAAAAATGAAAATGAAATATGAACGTGAAATATATACATATTTCTGTTTAAGTAACCTTTCCGGAAGGTAGAAGGAAAGAGTGTGTGTACCTCGCGTGCTAAAAAGAAGGGTCAGGGACCCTCTTTGCTCGTCGTCAAGTTCTGCCTCCGTCAACATTATTATCAGATTTAAAAAATCTGATCTAATTAATCTGAGATTAATAGTTCAAATACAACTACTTACCACTAAATAAAATTGAAAATGTACCTATGTTTTCCATCACTAAATCACACTCTTGACGTCAATCGGCAACCGCTAAATCTCACACGACGAACAATTTTCGTCTTTCTCGATATATTTCTCTGGTTCCGGGCTTCTGGCACCTATCATAGCTGGACATTTAAGACCGTGAATCTGTTAAATACCTGAACAGTGCAGTTAGGATTTTGAGTGGCGGATTGACTTATAAGAATTACAAGCCCTGCTATGATAGGTAGGTACCTATTTTACTTATACCTACTTCCAGTATCCCCACATATTTTTGCTTAAAAGCTTATGTTTATGTCAATTTGGAAAATAGCATTTTATCTTTCTCCTTAAATGCTTGAATAGTCTGGGTTCCTTTAATTTACGAATATTCAGAGCTAAAATGGGGATTTGACATGAAAATATCAAGTCAGTCTACCTATAAGTAGGTAATAATAGTAGATGGACGGTCTCGCTAAATTTCCTAAATTACATCAAATGTAAAAAGGGAATCCAAATAAAAAAACTTGTGTGATGTCCAAACAACGAGCAGGTTAGTTCGGTCGTCTGTGTTAGTTAGTTAGTCATGACAAGCAATCGACGAATGATTACACTGTTATAGTCACGACAGTTTTAACTTTCTTACGCGTTTTATTAAGTATATGTAGTTATTATAAATAAAGTTTTCTATCGCTTTGACTTTTAGTTTTATTTACTTCACCAGTTAGAATTGTAAGATACCTAAAATTGTTAATTTCAGTAAAATTTTATGTTTAAATTGAATTTTAATATTTTTGAATTAATTTTTATTGGCGCGTTAGGTTGTTTATTGAAAACTTCCACATACACATTCCAGCTCCAAAAAGAAAGAAAAAGTGGTTCACCTTGTTTTGGCATAATTTTATTTGTCCGAATGTTCTATTCGCCCGAATACTATTTACGCATAATTGCTATTTTACAGATAATATTGACTTTTCAGAATAATTATAAAAGAAACCTAACCTAACCTAATATGTTCTAAATGGCTGATGTAAAAGATTTTGCAAAATATTTTCCGTTAAGGCTAGAGAAAAATTATGCGAAATAAAATTCGGGCTAACAATACATTCGGACAAATAAAACGTATGCCAAATAAAGGAAACCCAAAAAAAGTATTCAGACTTGCATTCCCAAATCCCAAATATTGAAAAAGCCTAAAAGCCACCTTTTTTGTTTTTACCTAAAATTTCAATTGAAGATGTTCGAAAACTGATATAATTGAATGTATGCCACACCTAGCCATAAAGTGGCTTTTACCGCACGCTACGCGCACGGAAAAAGCCGCTTTCTGGCCAAGTGTAGACATAAGATGATGTACACAACACAACACGGGAGGTAATAAAGAAAGCCCTTGATTGCATATTTACGTCCCTCGCTTGCAGCTCGGGCCGCAAACATCTGCGATCTCGGGTTTTCTTTGTTTTACCACCCTAGTGTAATCTCACCTTGTGTAATGTACTATTAAGATTTCTTAAGTAATTACATAAACTTCAATTGGCCTATTAATATTATGTTTAAGTTTGACATAGCATAGCTACCAATTTTACACTTCACAGTTTTCAATTCATTAACATTGTTTATACTTTAGTTTTAATTAAGTCTAGTGGTTTGGCTTCCGCTAAAATGTAACGTTTTTGTAGGCCTATAGGCAAAACATAGCGGATCATATACCTACTTAGTAGGTTATGATGCTACGTTTTGTCACGTGATAAATAAATGATAAAGCATCCGTCACGTTCTAACAAATAGTGTGTGAGTAATAAAATACTTTGACTTTGACTTCAATTTAATAGTAGGCAAACATTTGACATCAATCGGACCTGATAATAAGTGGCGATGAAGTCGAAGATGAAACTTGCCTACTTTCAACTTAAAGAGACATCATGAACATGCTTTAAAAAAATCTTTGCCTTATATAAAATAGTATTTTTCATCTCACTTGCTCGAAAATGATGTTGTTACACGTAGGTTATGCGGGCCGTAAATGACATATTACGCCCTAGGGCGCAATGGTTTTTTTTGTAATTTGAATACGCTGGTTCTGTTTTACTCTTATTTGTCATGTTCAAAGGAAACGCCAACTTACTTTTTTAAATTTTGTTACTGAAATATTTATTTAAAGAGAACTGTTATTGCAAATACATGTAAACACATATTTCGGTAACATTAAATAAATGTTTAAATAGTGTATTTCAGTATTTTGCAAATATAAAATCAACTAAAATGGCCGTTTTAGGTCTTTACCGCTATGGTTTCCGAACGTGACTTGACATTCGCATTATCTATGGATATATGTCACTTTCTACTTTTATCCTACTGGGGGATTAGTAAGGTTAAGTATTTATTTAGATTTCCTCACAAGTGTGATGAAAAACATTGTGTGTGCCACGAGCGGTAGGTAAACTCGTGTTATTAAATTCTAACAAACACTCGTTTGTAATTCCTTCCTTACCGCCCTAGATACACAATGTACTATTAGTTATGCATTAAGGCTCCTACACACTACCGGCGGCCTGGCCGGCTTCACACCCGGTGGCTATTTGTGCCGACGGGCTTGCCGCACAAACGGTGAAAATGCGGCATACCCGCGCGGCAAAATCCCACCGACCAGTCCGCCGGCATATAGTGTATAAAAGCCTTTATACCGTCACAATGTGAGATTTTGACTACACTATTAATGGAGCAAGAGAATTGGGTAAGTATAACCAGAGGGCATTGTAGTTGGTACAGAGTATAGAAATTAACATAATATGTAAAACCGTACTTAAAGTAAATCACATTTTGCTTAAAACGTATGTACCCTAGGTAATCATGCAATAACAACACTGCAGTAGGTAATTACATTTTTTAAAACTCCGGGTACGAGTACACTACCTGTATCCTGTATCTCAATTGCTGTATCTAATTTTGTTATATTCAAAATCTACGTTTTCATCATTTCAGATGCTGGATCGAGAACGTAGACACAAATGTATCCACAGCACCATGGAACTCTACGGAAGTGTTGAACGCCATACCATCATTTGAGGGCGAACTACACAACTGCCTCATGTATATAGACGAAGATAATAACACCGAAACATGTAGCAAATGGGTATTTGATACGACATACCGGTCCTCGTCGCGATCCATCGAGTGGGGTCTAGTTTGTGACAAAAGGTGGATGGGTGCGCTAGCACAAACTGCATATATGCTGGGAGTATTCACTGGAGCCATCCTTTTAGGAGGGATGGCTGACAAATATGGAAGGAAAACCATATTTTGTTGGTCTTCTGTATTGCAATTAATCCTTGGAGTTTTGGTAGCATTCATGCCCGAATATTGGTCCTTTCTAGCAATCTCCTTTTTGTATGGAATTTTCGGGTCTGCTGGAGCGTACATAACTGGGTTTGTACTCTCCATGGAAATCGTAGGAGCTAGCAAGCGAACAGCGTGCGGCGTAGCGTTTCAGGCTGCGTTTGCCTTCGGTATAATGTTGGTAGCGATGTGGGGGGCGATCATCGACGACCGACAAATTTTACAGGTAGTATACGGATTACACGGCCTTTTACTCATACCCCACATCTGGATCATGGACGAATCTCCTCGATGGCTCTGGGCTCAAGGTAGAGCCAAGGAAGCAGTAGACATTGTAGAAAAAGCTTTAAAGTGTAACAAATCGAACGAGAGACTAGATAAAGCCCAACTTGTGTCAAGAGGTAAAGCCGAGTCATCTAAAGGAACTGAGGTGCCAGCCGCTAAAACGATAGATCTATTTAAAACACCAAATTTGAGAAATAAGACTTTGAATGTGTGTCTTTGCTGGTTTGCGAACTCTCTTGTTTACTACGGGCTCTCATTGAGCTGTGGTAAACTAGAAGGTAACCCTTACATGATCTTAGCTGTTTTGGGTTTCGTCGAATTCCCAAGTTATGGTGCGGTTATATATTTCCTTGATATATGGGGTCGAAGGCCACTGATCAGTTCTATGATGTTGATTGGCGGCGCAGCGTGCATCGTAGCCGCGTATATACCGGCGGGTAGCATTGCTTCTACTGTTATCGTTATTATTGGAAAACTATTCATCGCGGGATCTTTTGCAATTGTCTACAATTATTCGGCGGAACTGTTTCCCACTGTTGTCCGCAATTCCGCCATAGGACTAGGCTCCATGTGTGCTAGGCTCTCGGGGGCACTGACTCCTCTTATCACTTTGCTCGATTCGTTTGATCCGAAAATCCCCGCAGTTATATTTGGAGTGATAGCCCTGATATCTGGATTTTTAACATTATTCTTACCTGAAACAATGAATCAATCTATGCCGCAATCTTTATTGGACGGGGAGAAGTTTGGCGTAGGGGACACCTGCTTTACAAGTTGCTTAGGTAAAAAACAGCGGTCTACGGAAGATGAGGATAAAGGTGGAGAAGCAATGGTGCCTCTCCGAGACATGAGCAAGGCCTAATCACGTAAACAGATTTTTTATTCAGGGACTGCTCCTTTCTTTTATTACCTACCTTAAATGGTAACAATCATAGACGACGTTAATATTTTCTGTTAAAGGAAATCGAGTAGCTTGGTGCCATACAAACGAACAGCGGGTTAAGTATAAACTTTTGACATCAAATTTGGTTGAAATGTGTTTTTTAAAGATGTTATCAAAGTCGATTCTTTACCCTCTTTTCGTATTTATGGAAAATCGAGCGATTCGAATCACCTTAAGTATCAAATGTGTTCATACTCGTATAGAGTGGGGTTAAATTGAAGGGACTTTACAAAAAAAAACCAACGTTACTGACTAAGCTAACACCTACAATAAAAGGTGTCTCTTAAGTGTTAACCAATCTATTCAGTTAGGTAAGTAGGTAGTTTTTACTTTTACCCACGACGGACAGAAGGAACGGAAAGGCGGCGGTAGCTATATGCCTATACCGATACCTTTATACTCAAAGGGCGTAAGCTCCATTAGAACCTACGGCGTTTACGTCCTTTGAGTCTAAAGGTATCGATATGCGTTTGGGATTAGAGGTTGTATGTGATTTCGATGCGGTTTTTTTCGTTTCAAAATTGACTTGACCAAGAGTGTTCTGAGTTACATTATATTTTATCAAAATTGGCGAAACCGTTTATGAAATATAGAGTTTTTGTACTGTATTTTGTACCTTTAATCAGATGGTTCCGGCATAATATTGTTTTAACGTAAGAAAAGTGAACATAATTATTATATAGATAATAGTGTCCGACCGAAACTAGTTTTCAGGGCTAAAACCGAAACCAAATTTCGGCTTTGATCTCAGTTTCGGCCGCAACCAGAACCGAAGCCGAAACTTCCATATATGGCTATGATTTCGTGAGAAGAAAAAAAATGACAATCGTAATCAGTCAGTCCTCATTTTTAATTAACATATTAATCATTAAGTCTCTGATATTTCGAGTAATCATTAATATAACACATTATAACTTCTTATTTCAAATAAATTACCCATGCTTTTTGAAATGAAAAAAGAATGTCTAATTGCAGCACGAAACACCTTTAATTCAGTTTCGGTTTCGGCCGTAGTTTCGGCCGGATGGCAGCCGAAACCGAAACTAAGCCGAACCCCGTTTTTTTGCCGAAACTAGGCCGAAACCGAAACTGAAATTTCGGTCCGACTCTAGTAGATAATGATTTTACTTCTTCCTTAATGTAATCACTAAGTTTTGTAAAATAATAAGAATCCGTGCTAAAAACTGATTCAATTTTTTAACCCTTAAATGCATGGTGTACGATGCATCGTGCATAACCAAAACATAGTTAGTGTTTGAAAACTAGATATATGTATTATGTTCTTAAGACTGATATTACAAGGAAAACTAACGCATTTTCACATTTATTACTGATTTGTTGGCATAACTGTATTAAAAAAAAGTTATTAGAGTTTTTGAGCAAAATGGCGGCAATTTTGAAAAAGTTAAATATTTAAGGTTTTCGTTGAGTGTGTTTTTAACGAAATTAAAAACTTAATATAGATTTTTTTTTTATATTTTTCTAGTGTTTATTACACCATTAGGTAGCCACATATCTTTTTTGGTAACGATAAAAAAAATCATGCATTTAAGGGTTTAATGGCATCGCGCTCTTGGCGCATTCAGTTTCAGTTAAAAAGCGGATTCAAATATTGCAGAATGAAGTCTGTACGTAGTAGTGTAATAAGTAAGAGATATTAAGTTTCTAAATTAAACAAATTAAGTTTCTATCTAGACACGCGGCGTGTCAAGCCAAGTTTAAAAGAAAAGAACTGGCGACGCAGCGGCCGTGTGTTATTTTTATGTACTCCGAGACTCCGACGATCCTCCGTATAGGTATAAATTTTAACTTAATACCTCAACCCGTTTCTCAGAAAAAAGGGGTTTTATGTGCTACATATAGACGGGCAATGAAGTGATCCCATAAGGGTTCTGTAAGTACGCAACCCTAATAAGAAGTCAGGGCTATCCTTCATAGTTTAGAATGAATGAAATATTTATTAGATAATTTAAGATTGTTAAAACTAAGAAGACTTGAAAAAGGTACTGTGTAAATACTTAGATAAATTGAGAGATGTTATTTTGTGTTTATTCAGAACAATGTTGTAAGTACAAATTCCTGTAATATATTTATCAAAATATATCTTGCTCTTTTGCATATTTTATTGCCCTTTCCCGTATTTTTACCGGTTCTTAACTAGGTAAAACTAGGTAACAGTATGCCTTTACCTACACAAGGCCATAGTGAGGAAAGTGCATGCAAAATTCACTGGCAGCGTCGGCTGCGGCGATAGCCCCACAAAATTATCTCGACATCACAACATATATTTTAGATAGGACAACATACTTACAAGACCAACATACTTGCAAAATATTTTAAGTAGATAAACTCCCGACTGTGGTTGGAGTGTTCTATAATATTATAGCGCGCCATTGTTTTCACACCCGTTGAAGTATTGCTGCGGCATACCTACCTACCGACCGCCGCGCAGTCCGATGGTTGATGCCGCTGCCGCTGGCGCCGCAGCGACGACGCGGATGCAGACGACGTCTCTCAAAAAACGCTAGTGTGAAGGTGGTTTTCCACCGGCAGGGCGAGACAAGACGCGACGCGGATTTAATTGAAATTTGTATGACATTTCAATCCTCCGAAGATGCGCTAGGACAGGATTGAAATTTGCCATACAAATTTCAATTCAATCCGCGTTGCGTCTCGTCTCGCCTTGCCGTACCGGTCGAAAACCACCTTGAGAGGCCTCTAACGTGGTGCTTTGTCTTCACAGATCACGAATCTTCATTCCACTCGCTCTTAAAATAAGTACAGTGAGTATTGAAATTGCCGTATAAAATAGTACTGAACTTTACGGTAGATGGCGCTACTCGCATCCTTAAGGCTATATGAAAAATTCGATGATTCGGGCACTAAAATACCTCGGCAGTAGAATTTGTGTTGTACCTAGGGTACCTAGGAAGATGCGGGTTCGACTCCCGTCCGAGACAAGTAGCATAAAACTTTACAATTGTTTTTGTAGAATCATTAAAAGTAGGTACCTACTGAAATTTTTATTGTATTGTATGGTTAAAATAAAAATTGTAAGTAATTCATTCTACGCACCTATTTACATAACTGACACCAAAGTTCTGTGCAGACTGCAGAATATCCGGGGAAAACTCAAAACTCCCAGAGTGCAAGCCTCGAATTCTGAAAAATAGCATGATGATTCCTTAAGATTCTAGCACATCATTGAAATGAGGTTCCTAAGGATATTATACTACTTAGTTTAATTATAAATTTGCAACTTAAATATTTTCGTGCAGCACACAGGTGCAGCACCATCAGATACATTGGAATTGGAACAAACAAGACACTCACCAGCATCTGAACACGACTCTTTTGTAAAGACGTTAGAATGCATGATCAGATATTTTTGAGCACCCAAGTGTATAGATGTATCTGATGGCGACTGTACACTGCATCGAGTCGGTTTGGAAGTACGTGTTCGATTCGCACAGGAGACGTGACGTACATATCATCGCAAAATATTGAAAATTATAGTAATTCGTTGTTATAATATAACGTTCATAACATAATGCTATCCTATGGCTAATATCCTGCTAACGACTATGGAATTGTATAGAAGTTAGCCGGGTTTTAAACATATAACGGCAGCATACGAGTAGTAACACCTACACCGTCTGTTCCAATTTCAAGTGTTTAACTATTAGTGATTGGAATCGCTAAGGAAGATTAGACTAGATTTAGGTAGTAAGAACTAACAGATTCCTAGCTGTTCTTCTCATCATTAACGCAATAAAAATCAATGTGCAAACTCAATACGATTTAATATTTACAACAAACAATAATATTGAAATCACAGTGAGATAAAAACATCGATAGACGAAACATTGATCTGAATACAGTGAACACAGACATTATGTTAACTATTTTTTATAAAAAGAAGCAATAGGCTGAGACCGATAGTTCTCGCGATTATACATAACTACTTCCTATATAACGGGATGAGACACGTTACCTACGTATTAGGATTTCTTCGCACAACTACTTAATGGGCACCACAGAGTGTAGGCACAGACAGATTATGTCGATGTTAAGAGATATACACTTAACGTCGACATAATCTGCCTGTGCGGAAAACGGACATGATAGCTGACACGCTTGTAGAATGTACCTGAATGCTGTCATATCACATGTCCACACACCTCACCGTTTAGCTGCCTTTTGAAATTAACAAGTGGAAAACCAAAACAATCGAACTGAGAGGTCATAGAGGCACACTATAAAATGCGAGAAGTGTAACACCACTAAATTCTGATAGATTGGTGTTCCCCTATAGACCAGACAGCCTAGTCAAACCTTGGTGCCCTTAAATCGCAATGCCCTTCAGGAACTCCTATAGATCTTATGAAACGTTGACATTACATATAACACTCAGATTGTGTATGCAATACCATAAAGAGATTTAGTATTGGTTGGTGATAAACACTTAGGTATACACGACATGCAACATTTACGTCTCAGCAAATGACTTCTCAATAAAAACAAGTGTATTCTATAATTATTAGAAAAGATCTTTCGAAAGAGATTGTGTCCACATTGATAATAAGTTATAAAAGTAAACATACTAATCCATTTTAAAATGTTATGTACCAATATGTACAAGCGAAGCCACAGTTAACTGACCACCAATAGACTTTAATACATTGTAATAAAGTTGACATTGTTTACGAATGTACAGTTAACGGTGTGTTCGATTGTACATACCAAATATTTCGTGGAACAACATACAAAACCAATTTCTGATGCATTTGCTTTCGGATAAAAGAAAAATCTCATGACCAATTTCACTGGTAGGAAATGTTAAGAGCTAGCTGCAAGAGACAATACTAATTGGCTACAAGAATCCCTAAAATTGAAGATAAAATTAAAAGTAAAACCAATACAAATTCAGCCCAAAATAAAAAATTTACAGTTACGAGATATAGCAGTTGAGCGACCTATAGAAATTACAATACAATAGTAAATATAAAGTACTTTTTACTGTTTCATAACATAGTGTCTATTGTAAATAAAGAAGGGATTCCGAATCAGACTTATTGTGTGACAGGTCTAGTCCATAAATATAAGAAATAATCACTAAGAAATATATTTTTCAATTTAACAATGGCATATCTAACTGTAATAAAGCAATGTGTTGGTGTCACTTTGATTCCCTAGATAATTTTGCTTGTTGCAAAAATAATTTATTATTTACACAACATTTGTAATTTGCCATCACAAATTTCAAATTTACATTATATCACAACAATCTATGAGTCTACAAAATGCAATAACAATCATTTAAATTCAAATTTCTGATAATTAAAGTAATGAAATAGGAACATGGATCCATTAGTTTTATCACTTTAATTATACTGAGAGAAACATAACAAATTGGTCTAGCTTGGCTGATATGTGTCCTATTGCCTACATATAACAAAGCCATGTTATAAGAAAATATTTGAGTAATATAAACTAGTTTATAAACTCAAGAAGGCAGTCACAAGACTTCACAAAATAAATATATAGTAGTGTTATGTGCATACAAAATGATATATTTGGTTTGCTTTGTGCACACAAGCTTGTTACAGCCACAGCTGTCTAAGTAGATTGATTTGTGTAGTAATACTTGATACCGCTATTGCCAGGCGTCCGGATAAAGCCAGACACAGTTAGGCTTTTTGATAGTGTGTCCGGCCAAAATAAACAGTGTCTGCCAATTTTTTTGTCATTCATATTAATACTGAGACACAAAATCCTCAATAATGTAGTGTAGGGTGTCCGGCCTTTTTACCCAAATGTCTGACCAAACTGGCTGGTCTCCGGCTATTAGCTTTGGCGACCTGGCAACCCTAGATACAGCAATAAAAAAAAAATATTTCAGTGTATCTTTGTAATGTGTTTGTGTGTAAAGTATACTTTAATTTTTTTTATTTTTGCAAAAATATAGTAAAACCATCCACTAGATCTTGGCCATATATTTGAAATGGTACATTGATTATTTTATTTGTTTCAAGTATTAGTATTTTTGACTTTGAGCAGGTAGTTTGTGTCAATAAACAATAAAGACACACAATTAAAGTACTTTTGGCCTGCTAAAAGAATGAGGAATAATGCAATAATAAGAATGATATAGCTATAGATTACCCTCTTAAGTGCAGTTTTTAAAATAATAATATGCATTTTGCTAATGTAATATTCGCAAAAACAATAAATAATAAAGTAATAATATAAACAATGTTAAATTCCTTTCTTCAAATATAATAGCACCAATTCAACTTGTTAAAATAATTGTAAACTATGAAGCAATTATACTATTCAGCCTAACATAACATAAATGATCATGGTATGATGACAAGTTAGACATTCTTATGCTGTTTACTCATGATGCAATATTTGGTGTTTCATTTGACCAGTATTGCTTGTTTATGAATAAAAAGCATTCAAACTTCTACACTACCCAGTAAAGAAATTTAGTAGATTAATATATCAAATATCAATAGTCAGGACAGCGAGTGTGAGGTATGGGGCAGGGGCGTGGAGCCCCCTCCGGAGCCAGCGCCGTATGGACGATGATAGCCGGCTGTGTGGGCGTCGGCGCGTGTAGCTCTCGGCTCTCGCCCGGCGCCAAGCTCGCCAGTGCCGCCAGCAGATCATGGTTCACCAACGGTTCTCCTTCTTCTCGCGGTTCCCACCCTACTGGCGGACTAGACGGTGGAGAGATAAGAAACTGCTTCACAGGAGCAGGCGGCCTCAGATTCTTAAACGAAACCGGCGTCACCGGCTGAGCGAAGTAGCAGTTTATGCACGTGTTATAAAACTGATACTGGTGTAGCTGTACACGTGCATTTGCGGCCGCTAATGGACTGTCATAGTTCACGCGCAACCGTTTAAAGCTACGAAGCCACTGAAACGTAATGTTCTCTGAAAATGTACGGAAAAGATCCTCCATTTCGGTCTTTAGTTTTGCGTTCGCGAAAACGTCACTGTGTATGTTGGTGACGATAACAGACTTCGGTATGTCGTCCAAATCATTAACTTCGTCCTGAGAATCACTTTCATGCTCTAAATTAGCAATATTGGGGTGGATATTAGGCATACCATCTTCGGCGTTAATATAAACTTCCTCATCTTGAAAAGGTTCGTCTTCTTCCTTGTGTGCCATAATTAACTTGCCACGGATGGAATAACGCACAAAAGTTTCTATTTAACTGCTTTCACTACTGCATAAGATGCAGAAAGAGCATAGTCAGTGTTTGTATCACATTTAAAATATCTTCATAATAAAAAACAATTACGTGAAAAGTAATCGATTACAGACAGCTGACATGACACTTACTAATCGGGGTTGCCCAAAGAAATAATTAAAATAACTGCGTTCTTCGAAGTAGAAAACCAAGGGCCCGTTTCACGAAGCTACAAGTTACAAGCGGAAGTCTCTTTTCAATACCTTTTGATAGAAAGAGACTTCCGCTTGTAACTTGTAGCTTCGTGAAACGGGCCCTTAGTACGAAACCGTGTAGTCAACCTTCAAAGCACTGAGAAAAGTACATCCTTGTACGAGTTGTACGGAAATAGGAATGAACAAGTTTTTATCCTGAATTTCTATGATAGGCATTATAGTTTTTATAAAGGTACTGACACATTTGCTTACAAAATGCTTATTAGTAGCACGAAAGCGTACCACTAATGAGAACTTGCTTATTAGTGGCATGTGTGTCTAGTCATTGCCACTAATAAGCATGCTTAATTCGAGATGCTTAAAAATCAACCGCTGTTTGATTTGTAAGCATGACCCCTTCCACCCGCGCTTCAGTTCAGACTCTGAACGGACTTGCTTATTTAGCATGCTAGTGTCATTGATTCTTTGACGGGAATTTTAAATGAAAGGGCGAAGAATTTTGAATTTTATCTAAATAGTTTAAATTTTATGATGGTTATATAAAGGGGTTTTTGATTATGTTTTTGAGTTATTTTCATATAGAACTGGTGGTGTAGTACCACAGAAACCCAGTCCATCTTGGCCGAAAACCTATGCTTATTACCAAATGTGTTCAATCGTTTACTATAAGCATGCTTATTTGGAAGCATGCTCAAAAGTTACAAGCTTATTTCTGGCAAATCTGGACAGCTACAGAGCATGCTGATTTTAAGCATGCTCAAAAGCATGCATATTTTAAAGCAAATGTGTCCAGTACCTTAAAGCAAAAAAAACAAACGCTAGTTTAACTTTTGCTTTATCTGTGGCTTGAACTTGGCATCAGTGTTGCTGACATAGGACTTTTGCTACAAAATATAGAATATTTTAGTCATCTTTTGGTAGAGTACACTTGAAAACTTTCTAATAATAAAAATCGTGTATAAGGAATTTGATACTCATTTCGTAATTTTTAATTACATTTAATGATCTGCCTTTAATCATTATTTAATTTTAATGAGAATAATTATTAATAATCACTGGAAATGAGGTGACTTTCATTGATACAGTTAATTGTACTTACACCATGGCTTAGTAGGGTGTATTTTCAAAAACGTAATTTCGCTGTCATGACATATTGGCGAATACTGAGAAGATTCTGCCTTATTAGAATTGGACTTTTCTTTTGGTTACAGTGTAGAATCAGTCAAGTTCTAACAAGTAACCAACGAATGCCAGTCCAGTGAGGAGGAATCTTTTAAATATTGGTGGCCAGAGAAATTACGCCAGCGAAAATACACCCAGTAATCGCATCGGATCTATAAACTCATAATTATCAAAAGCTGACAAAATTATTATATGGAATCAAAAATATGAGTTAAGATCACACATACTATGAATTGTTATTAAGATTTCTGTATGTGCAAGGAAAATAACAAGCCCTTACTAATAAAATGTTTCATTAAGGTAATTTAATGTGATCTGCAGCCGTTATGTAAAAAAATTGCACTCAGCACTTAATAGGTACCTATTTAGACGTTTCCTTTGAGTAAAATTAATAAAAAAGAAACCTCCAATCTTTTCAATTTTTACTCTTCTAATCAAGGACCTTAAAATAAATAGCTATTTATTTTAAGGTCCTTGCTTCTAATTTTATTTTAGTCTAAAGTTTATTTCTGTGTTGGCAACTTGGCAGCACCGACTGAAATTTTGACTTGACAGCCTTGTTTACTTACTACATTATTTTGTGATTGGCGTTAGGTTATGAATTAAGTGGAAATTAGTAAAAAAACGTTATACTGTACGAATAGTGGTTCTTCCTGTGTTCTTTATTCATATTATGAAAATGGCTGGACTAGAGTCCATGATCGTAGAAGAGGTTAAGCCGGTCGACAGAGAAAAGGTTGGTTGTTTCTTACCCTAATCCAGGTGTTCCCAATCTCTTTCAGCCCGTGGCGCACCTACAAGTTTAGTATTTTGTCACGGCGCCCTACCCTAGTTCGTTCAAAATAGGTATTGTTGCATTAGGGCGCGTTTTCACAGTACGAGTGAAATCATCCGAGTAGAAATACATTGCGGGTCTTGTGTGATCTATCACATAACATCTACGTTGGTATCCCGCCATCTATAGCTACTCGGATGATTTCACGCGTACTGTGAAAACGCGCCCTTATAGGTACCCGCGAATATTTGTGGTTTTAGATAACGATAGAGGATCGACTTGCAGCGCCCCTCTTTACTTTCTACGGCGCACACCTTGGGAACCCCTGCCCTAATCGTTTATGCCGTTTTCATAGATATTAGGATATAAAATGGCCAGTTTTATATATTAACTGGATATAAATGTTTTATTGCAGACATGCCCGCTACTTCTGCGTGTATTTTGTTCTACTGGCCGTCACAATTCTCCCAGCGATTATGGCAGGGGCAATGTTCCCCAGAATGAATTACAAATTTACACCTGGATGGATGCGACGCTACGTGAGCTCACAGGGCTTGTGAAGGAAGTCAATCCAGAGACGCGCCGCAAAGGGACATACTTTGATTTTGCTATTGTGTATCCTGACATGAGATCACCAACCTACAGGATGAGAGAGATTGGTGTGACCTGTTCCGGACAGCGTGGCGGGGATGATAATAAGACGTTGAGCAGTGTTAAATTCCAAATTGGTAGTTATTTGGACATTTCAATAACTCCACCAAACAGAATGCCACCTCCCATGAGACGGCCTCAGCCTTATATTAATAATCGACCGTATTAACCTTTTGACTGCCCTAGTCGGCTATATGTGACATCAGAATGTCATAATTATGGCACCAGACAACTGTCGATACACGTAACCCAGATCAAAATTACTTGAAATTACTACCTTTTTATTATTAATTTCTTCTTTTTCAAATTTATGTTTTTTTTGTTTTGTCTTTAGGAAAGCAGCATTTTGTATCATGGTATGGCAATCAAAAGGTTAAGTACAACTGGCTATGGATTGCAATAACTCATGTTCTCTGTTTTTGCTCCAATATGTAGTGTTAAAGTACTCAAAACAAAAGTAATGTTTCTACAATAAGTTCAGTTCATTTTTACCACTTGTGAATATGATAATTATTAAGTCGCTGACATTTTTAGGTGTTTCAGCCAATAAAACAACATGATGATTAAACATTTTTAATTGCACACTATCATTTTATTTTCACATCTCATTTTTAACACACAGGCAATTAAAAACTCAATCAAAGTCACCTCGATGTAATGTCTTCATTTTTATTACACTTGTTATGTCGAGATAACAAATATTTAATGTCCTTACAGCAATTAGATTTCACTACTAATAAATATATATCCCTAAAACCTAGTGGGTACCGGGTGACCTGAACGGCCTTCTAGATTTTTTACCCATTTGATTGAGATCAATTGTGATACCATTAGGTAGGACAGCTTTATTTTCTTGATAGTCTATGAAGCCTTTCTCTTCCTGCTGTTCCTTGTTCTTGTCGCAGTGGATGCCAGTCTCATAGTTGTATTCCCGCTTCAAGCCATCGGGATCTACATAACCATACTTTCCACGCGTTACGCAATCAATGCCGATAGTTTCTTCCTTGAACGATCCGTCGTCGTTTTCGAAACCCCACGTAATGCTTCCGTCCTCGTTCTCATCCCTGTATTTGCGGATGATTTGAGCCACTGGTTTCTTTTCCCTTGGGTTTGATGGCTTGTAGTTTTGTTGGACGTAGGTCTTTGCCGGCGCGCGGTTGACGGGCTCTTGCGGCTGAGGCCTGTGCCTGACTGGCTGGATGGGCGCCTCGTCTTCCTCTACCAGAGGTTTGGGCTCGGGTCTGAACGAGGGTCGCTGGGGCCTGCTCGACAGGGGCTGGAGGCGCACCGGTTGTGGCTTGAAGGGCTCATTTCTGATGGGAGCAAACTGCGGTTGCAGTAGGGGTCTGTACTGCGTGGGCCGGATCGGCTCGGGTCTGATAATCGACGGGGTCGAAGACGGCTGGAACGGAGCCGGGTTGAACGCTATAGGTGGTTTCGGCTGCGAAGTGGTAGTGAAATCAAAGAAGTCATTCTGAGGTTCTGGTGTCGTGAAGATGCTGGGAAGGAAGGCTGTGGGAGTGTTGATTTCAACCTCGTCCTCTGGTTCTTCGGTGACCGGTTTGGAGGGCTCCTCAAGTGACTGCAGGCTGGGTCTGGGAGACGCGTCCACCGATTTGAAGGACGGTCTGCCTAAGCCGGGCCTCCTGATCCTCGGCACGGCGCCGGGCGGCGGGCCGCTCTGGAGCCGGCCCTGGCGGAACGCGCCCGGGCCGGGCACTGGGCCCAGCGAGATGGCGCCGGGAATTTGTAACCGCCGAGGAGCGGGCGAGTCATTGTATTGGGCATACACTGTGACGGCGCACAGCGCTAATATCTGGAACAGGCAAAGATGTACAGGTAAGATTGTGAATTTAGACAGACAGATAGAAGTAGGTACTTTTTGCAGATTTTTTTCATACAGCAAATTCTTTTCGCGTTCTTCAAATATCGGTTGTATATTATCGGCGATACCGATATATCGGTATCGGTATCGTTACATCCCAAGTAATTTTATATTTAACTTGTCCTGGAGATAATTTGGAAAATCCACTAGAAGAGAATAGGTTGCCGCAGGTAAAGTTAAGGTTGGCTACGGTACATGAAAGATTTTAAGTTGTTTTCCCCGTTTTGGTCTGAAATTAAACGTTTTTGTAGGATCATTTGCCTGTCGAAAGAATAGCCGCAATGATAAAGAATTAGGTAAGAAATATTAAATGTACCTACCAACCGCCTTCAAACAACAATTCTGTTCAATTCAATAAATGTTAAAAATGTTTCACTAATGGCGAAAATATGCATTGACAAATCTGTTTTGTCCCTTTAGAGATGAAAATTTAGGTACACAATTGAACTGACAACCACATTTGAACTATTTTGAAATCGGTTACAAAGTTAAAACTTTGTCGCGAGCATAAACCCTGGGCTCCGGTAAGCTTTCACCGCTCCAATAGATTTACTACCTAGGTAAGTACCTACGTAGGACAAGAACCTAAGGGTATTAACAGACAATTTAAATTTTCTTTAACCTTGAAGCTAAAAGAGGAGTCTTATAATTTATAGTTTGAAGTCGTTTTTGAGACTAACTCGCACTGCGGTATTTCACAACTTCGCCGACAATCTCACAACATGATTACATATCTACTTTTAAACTAATCACTTCTATAAGAAATAAACTTATTACAGGACTTATTGCGTAACCTTATGCAGATTTTCTCATTTATTAATTAACTGAATTTAGAATTTTTATGCACGCTGCGCGTACAGAAAAAACCGCTTTCTGGCAAAGTTTAGGCATAAAATTATGTACACAACACGGGACGTAATAAAGAAAGCCCTCGATCGCATATTTACGTCCCTCGCTTGCAGCTCGGGCCGCAAACATCTGCGATCTCGGCCTTTCTTTGTATTACCACCCTAGTTGTGTAATGTACTATTAACGCACTCGTTTCCACTTCCAGAATCACAAGTACATACCTATTAAACAAGTGTATCTACTTAATTTTACTATCATACTAATACTTGCCTAATTATACGTATAGTTATACGGATAACAATCAAGAAAAGCGAGTATAACTCGAACACTGTCAGACTAGTTTACATAAAGATTTCTAGTTCCAGCTAACTGCGCGGTATTTGGTCTAGCTTTCGTACCGGTCTTGGTGCAATCTTGCGTAGTACGTTATGATATCATTGGTACTTTTATGTCGAGCATAACAGATTCCGAGCAAGGCGCGGACAGTACTGTGGTAGGTCACTCGGCAAGGTCCACAACTTCCACAACACTTGAAAGTGGCGCGTTGCATGCCGGCATTCCATCGACGAAATTGAGTTTTACTATAGCACATTCCAACTATGCAGTGAATGCTCTGAGACAAAATGCCTAGGAATTAATAGATCCGATAAGCACCTCTTATTAATAACATTGCACTACGCTTTGTAAACTAAGCTAGCCTACTTGACTTCCATTACAATATCTACCTATAGGTAGATAATACTGTACCTACCTAAGCCAGGTGTGACTCACTCCGCGATTTCGCTACGCGGCCTTGCGGCCACAGCGAGGGCAAAGTATAAAGACAACCAAGTAGTTCGTCTTCGGCGTTTAGGAGACGCACGATAGCGCGTCTGTGTGAGTGCTCTCGGTACTGTGGCATGGGCGCGCATGGGCAAATGCGTTATGCGATAGAGAGAGACGGTCGGATCCGGTGCGTTCCCGACCCGAACCCGAACAACAGTTTTGTTAGAAAGAAAGACTTCTGTATATAATACTATTATTTATTATGTTTCTAAGTATTAGTAGGCGCTTAGAAGGCTCAATAGGGTATATTACAATTTCAAAGTCAATTATTCGCAAGGCATGCTGCTAACAAGTAACCACCAGCAACCGCCAAAGTCAAACGGACAACCGTCAAAGTCGAAACCAAAAGCGAAACGACATATTTTGACCCCCGGGTCCGAACAAGTATCACTAGTCCACGGGTCAAATTATGTAGCAATTAAACAACTAAACTGTAAATCCTCGAAGAAACTGCTCAATCGAAAATTTTATCAATTACATACATTCAAAACGTAGTGATTAGGATTACAAAAAACTTAATGCAATTGCTATTGTTAAAACCGATAATTGCACACGTATTCGCAACGGTTGGTTACCTACTCATCAAATTTGATAAACGAAGGTTTCCTGATGTAGGTATCAATCTTTTTAGGGTTCCGTGCCTCAAAAGGAAAAAACGGAACCCTTATAGGATCACTCTGTTGTCCGTCTGTCAGTCCGGTTGTCAAGATCCTTTATCTCGGGAATGCATGGAGGTATCGAGTTGAAAATAAAACCATATAATATATGGTCCCTTGAACCTGTGAAAAAATCAAACTTCTACTCGTAAGTTAATGTGAAAATAGATACGGCCGTTTATCCCGCAAAAAACGTAAATTTCGACACTCTCAAGGAAATCAAAATTCAAAGGGTACCTACTTTCCGTTGAAATAGAACTATGAAAATTGGCAAGTAGGTAATACTGTCTTACAAGTATAGGAAAATATCTGAAAGTATACATTCTTAATTAAATCATTAAAAAAATTACTTTACTAAGGGAATCAAAATTTATAGGGTACTTTAATATATGTACCTAAATTTGTACGGAACCCTCGGTGGGGGAGTCCGACTAGCACTTGTCCGTTTATTTTTAATTCAGATTGTTAAGCTAGGTATAGTAAGGCATCCCCCCCGCTTCGCCATTTATATAGATCTATTACGAGCAATTAATTATTGATTGTGAAATGTGAGCATTAGCTTTCTGGGCAGTGCCGGCTGTCGCAAGCCATGCAAATGGCTACACTTTCAGAAATCGATCTGAATGGGAGCGTATTTGTGCGTGATGCAATCGCAACCGACCTTATCACCTCAATCACCTGTTGTAGGTATTTACAAACGACGCTATTGACCGACTAAACGACTTATGACAAAAGATCTGGAGATATGCGGAAATCAAGTTGATCATAGTTTGCAACATTAAGTAATAGTTTAACCTTGAATTTGACTCTTAATGTGGTTTACTCTCCTTCACACGGGCACGCACATGCATGTTTCCTTTTAAATTGAGTCTGAAACTGATTTAATATTTTTGGTTGTGGAGATATAAGTATACTTAGGTGCCTATTCATTTGTTTCTAACTCACTAAAACAAACTTTTAGCATCTGTTAGTTTCGCTTTATGAAGCTTTTTTATGGACGCTGATAGAGTATTGGTCCGATACCGTATCGGTGTCCATAAAATATCACTTGGTTAACTTAAACTCATCCTGATAGGATAGAGAAATATCTATAGGCGGCGGTAACCACTTTCCATCAGGTGGCGTCGCACGTCTGCCCATTTGCCAGTCTAAGGCAATAAAAAAAATATGTATAGGTACCTAGGTATGTGAGATTTGAACGAACTAAGATGTCACTTGTTGTTACGATATGTTAGTTCGGTGATATCTTAGCGGTTATTTCGGTGAACCTAAAAAGAACTATACCTAGTGACGGAAAACTGAGCCATTACGATAACTTGACTATGAGCTACGTGCATATTATGGGTCCTAGGTGGGTCAAAGCCAGGCTGTATGTGTCACGGCTTCGCGGAATTACTCTCGCTCCACGCGCTTCACATAAATACCGGGAGATTAACTCCGAAGATTAACGTGACTATAAGCTAACGTGTAGGTTATGGGCCCTAGACATGTCAAACCCAGTTAGTCATACAATACAATCATATTTTATTGGACACTAAAAGAAAAAATAAAATACAAACTTATATAAAAACAATGGTAAACGATAGGCAGTCTTACCGCTAAAGAGCGATCTCTCCCAGACAACCTTTGGTTAGCGGAGTCAGGAGTCGATGCACAGTTAACAAAAATAAATAGATATAACTTAATTAGTGTCTGAAATATTCAAGTCCTAATTTGTGTGTGAAATATTCAAGTCTCGAATACTTGGCGGAATTACCGGCGAGCCGAACGTTGCACATAGATACCTACGGTACGGCATGAGGCCGCCCGGCGCCCGCGCCGCTTCCGCCAACCAAGGTGACCAACGATAGTTGTCGTCAACTAAAATACCGGATAAATATCGAAAAGTGACAAAAAACTGAAAGCCTTTATCTCGAAATTTACATTCAAGTGCTGCAAAATTCATTATTAAGTCTATTTTTATTCGAGGACGGCGAGTTTACGCGCAGCAATTAAGATTCTTGCATCAATTTTATTATTTTCGAAAGGCAATGCTTCAGAGATTTTAATTATTTTAATAATATTGCAGACGGCTCCGCAATTTATTCTTATAGTTAAATTCTTATGCTTCAATGCGTTAGTGAAAATTATGTTTTGTAATTATTTATTGCGAATATTCTGCTTGGTAATTTTGTAACAATATATTTTCACAATGCTAATTGAATTGTGGGTTATTTTAATGAGTGTTATACATAATGAGGAATTGTTTATCAAAGATGCAGGCTCGGAGCGGGTGGGCGTGATCGCCCGTTGAAGTCTTTTGCAAGGCATTACTCATGCCTGGTTGGTACTCGTATTCCAGATTCCACAATGTAAAGCCTGCGTGCCGGCCATTCCAGATTCTAAAGGACATATAAGACTTCGAAATGTTCACAATATCGAGTAACCTTAGTTTGTTTTGTAAAGTGTTCTAATGTCATTAAGTATTAACATATCAATGAGTCAGTTTGCTTATTTTTATGATTGGCCAATCTTTTTGCCTTTTTACTTTTGTGTCCTACAGAGTAGTTTGTGTCATAATATTAAGTTTATTTGGTCTCTAAAGTTAAAAACTGCAATTTCGTCGTCACTTAGGTAGGACTAAAAAATAGTATGTATTTTTTGTTGGATGTTGGAGCGAATTATTTACCACCATCGGGGTTATGTCGATTACGTTCCTTACAACAGAGCAAACATGGAGGGCGATGAGATGACGATGATCAAGTCTGTACACCACCGTTTGGTTGGTTTTCTAATGAAAACAGAACGAATCGTTATAAAGCTTCCTGATGTACTTAAACTAATAAATAACATCCGAATAGAATCGACCTCGCCAAATGGTTAAGAAGTTGTTTTAAATTTAATGAACCCGCAATTTGAGAGCTCATCAAACTAGCAGAAACAATACCAGTAAGTTACGATATAATCGCGGTAATGCTTCCGTGTTACGCGTTACGCGGCCGTCGCGGCTAATTACACAAATGTAACAATATTCTGATTAACGCGTGCTTCTCCCGAAACCGGGGAAACCGCTCCGACTGGACGAAACTACTCCAACTGGACGAAGCCAGTCTTATTGAATATAATGTCTTAATATACCGGCTAATTCAGATTATAAAACATGAGTATCGAATTATTTTAGACAGTTTAGGTACAGTCGCCATCAGAATGAGATACACCGGTGCAAACAAAGCGCTTACTGTATAGTCTAGGCCAGTGGTTCCTAACCTTTATTACCACATCACCCACAGGCCCCCCTCTAGATTTGTATCGTTACCCCTCCAAAAAATAGGTAATACAGACAAGTATATGAAAGTACTCAAAGAAAAACGACTTAATATGAGTATTAGCCCTGAGAAAACTAAATTTTACCTCTAAAGGGGTAATTACCCTCAGGTTCGGAACCACTGGTTAGAGTGCTTGTTCTGTTATTTTGAGCACCCTGAAGTGTATGCATGTTTTTGATAACGACTGTACCTGTATATAAATGTCGGGTACAATCTAGGACTCGGGTGGATGGATTGTTTTAAAGGAGAGCAAGAGGGACAGAATGATGCGAATTTATAAGCCCAGGCCCGTCATCACGGGTTTCTTATTGTCTTCTTCGATAATAACGAAATGTTACACTTGTGATCTGCATACGTTACAAGCTTCCCAGTACCTACCTGTTATAATAGTTTAGTTAGTCTCATCGTTGAGAGAAATTACAGATCTGTTGCTAAAACAGTGAACTCCCACGAGTAATCCCGGTAAAATGCGAGAGATCTCTTAATAAGAGGCTTAAAAACTGCAACGACAAACAATCATCTTTCCCTTTCAATTGTTGCCAGTTATCGCAGACTTATCAGATACGAAATGTTTCCAATAGAAAATTGTCGACAGCTACACTGGCGATATAGAAACCGGAGAAAGCATCGCTGAAGTAAATGAATTACTCGTATATTAATACATGTATGAACCCATTAAGATATCGTAGATAGAAACTTCTTGGCTACTGACACATAAGTACCTAGATCTAATATTGACACCGTTTTCCTTTTCGAACTTTCCTCTCCTACTTATATATTTAAAATTAGAAACAATGTGTCAATATTGGAGGGCAAACACTAAGAGCTTCCTCTTATACCTATTATAACACGAGAGAATAAGAGAAGTCGAGAGAGAGTCTTAAGAATCATACCTTCACAAATTGAATAAAGCCAGATTTTTCCATAGCAGAATTCCCACACCGGTGTAGTTTTAGCCTGTATGACTGTATCAAAGTTGTGTTGTAATTCTTAAAAGTAGGTAAACAATAGAGTATTTCAGTATTTTTCTATGTAACCATTTCCAAAAGGCCTAAAGCATGACTTGCATGACAGCCTGACAGGGTATAACAATAAATTCATACTAAAATATAGGTAGAGTTGGATCTCACTCGGGCCATAAAGCCCTACCGTAAAATATCTCAATGTCAAGTGTAAGCGATTCGCATCATGTCAGATATCTTAAATGTACAACTGACACGACACGACACCCGCGAGATTGTCGAAAGTTCGACAATGGCAAAATTGAGGTCACAAATTAAATTTATTGCCCACAAGTTGACGATTACATCTTTATTGCAACGAATTCCTATAAGTACATACATATGTCACTCATGATAGGTACTCGTGTAAAATATGCCATTATCTATGATTGAATGGTGATATGTGGTTCCCGTACACTCCGTACAGAGTGAGAAATTTAGGTCGCACGGTTTGTGTGAAATACTGGTGAGAAGATTTCATCGTACCTGAGCGTTTTCCAAAATAAATCCCGGGGTAGCTACTTTCTCAAAATATGGACTTTTCAGGTTTTTCTGGCTCAAAACAAAATCGTTACTACTTTCGAACCTTATACGTAAAAAAAGTGTCCCAATATTTGTATGGATTTTTTTTTCTTCCACTACGTCACGTTCATACAAACATAATGCAAAATGGTGACCTAATGGGAAAATAAATTTGGGACACTTTTTTACGTATAAGGTTCGAAAGTACTAACGATTTTGAGCCAGAAAAACCTCAAAAGTCCATATTTTGAGAAAGTAGCTACCCCGGTATTTATTCTGGAAAACGCCCACCTAACTTTTCCCGAACAACTTTTACATGGACTTCCAATTGTGCATAACTCCTTAGTTCTGATATCCTGCGCTACGCCCTTGCGTAACGCAGGATATCAGAAACTAGTCAATAGATTATTATTACGTCTGAACATATTATGTGATCTAGAAAACCAATTTGATTGATTATTCAGAAAACGACTATTTGGCATTTTAATTTCTCAATGCGATGTTTAACTGTTACAAAAAACCTGTTAACACGAATCACACGCGATGTCAATAGATTTGGACATGTAAATGAATTGAAATATTGAAAGAAAGCTAAAGATTTATCGTTTCTTATTGATAAATCAAATGTCTGTTTTCATACTTTGTGAAATTGCTAAAGATAATGTAATCATAGAATCGTGAGACTATATTTCAAGTAAGTTGCGTTATTTAACATACCCGCAGTATATGAAGCATACATAAAAGTTCCTAATTATGCAAAAGCAAGTACGTAAGAAGTACGATTCTTGCAGTGCGGTGTCAGGGACAGTATTCCTTATACGCGAGGCAAACCTCATTATTTCTGGTTCAGTGGGTGCCGAGAATCTTGAAGACAACTGGACGCCGGCACATAAGGCGCTGTGATGAAAATTGTAATTGAAACCAGATATTGCGCAGGTACACAGCCTGTCGAAGGGATCACAACCTACCTTGTATAAGTAACGTATCTGTCACCTATCTGTAACTCAACACGTCTGATACTCAAGATCGCACGATTGAAAAGGTCTGCCTTCTACTTGTATTGTTGTAAAAATAGTTCAAGGTGTAGTCGTTCTGATAGTTCGGACATAGCGGAACGAAATAGGCTTTGTACACACAGTCAAACAAGAAGACATGTTCCTATGTAACTTATCATATAAATATGTATGGTACCTAAGGCACATTCTTTTTCCAATTGCGCGTGTGTTACCATTTTTATAACACTAAAAAAAACCCGACCGCGGTGCACTTTGAAACTGCATAAAATCCGCATGAAGTTTGTTAAAATAAACAAAATGTTGTTTATTTTAACAAACTTCATAGCCAGTAACACTCGCACCATCAAGACGAATCTAATGATGTATCATTTATCAAAATCGGATGTGCCGTTGAATAGTTACAAGCGGACACAGGAACGGACATACATACATACATACATGCAGGTCAAACACATAACCCTCCTTTGGGCTTCGCCGCAGTCAGGTAAAAAACAAGCGACTTCATGCTTATTTTCTGATGGAAAGCAGAATCAGCAGCCACATATCTCGTCAAAATTCTTAAGGAAAATGTAGCAAATGCGTTGTGACCTAGAAGACCAAGATAAAAAAAATAAAAAAAAAGTATTGATACAGGCCAGTCTTGACATGGTCTAAAAATAACAGTGGGTCTCCAGTGAGCGAGTGGATTTTATATCAAATGTTGTAATCGTAACCAGTACAAGTGGTATCTTTGTATCTACGCCCACTGGCCCAGCCTGCGGACTAGTAGACTAAGTAATAGAGGTGGCCCAGCGTAACGTAACAAGCATTTGTCCATAAGCGTTGCCCGCTTTACGTAATTGAGTCGTTAATATGACAACGTACTTGCCAAATAATGCGTTCGACTCGACAATTAGTTCCGCCTTATTATTAAGGAGAGCAACATTTTTGTTTTGCCGAAAGGTTACTTGGGAGTTGTTGCGCGGTAAAGTGACCTGTCAGCTGCTGCCTCAAGGTTGGGCGCGGATACTTGCTGCGGTTACTGTCACTCTGAATTCGTTTAAACAATCGTTTGTATTGCAATCGGACACTTAACACTGGGCTTGTTTATTGAAAGGAGAACCTTCATGTTTATGTATTGTATATTGTTATTTTGCTGACATAACGCCGGTCCGTAGTACTTTGATTTTTCTTCACGGTGACTGAAGTTAGCTGCCGTATCTATCTGAGCTTTCCATCAGATACCATGAGATTAAATAAATTATATTAATTTAACTAAGACAGCATAATATTGTTACGTATATCATAATTATATTAGATACAATACCTAAGTAGTAATGCATTATATTCACTTTCTTATTGGTGATGGTATTATTATAATTTACATTTAAATAGAAAGGATAGTAATCATAAATATCATAGTTGACAAAAAATATTAATAATTCGTGTTTATTTTGTATATTATTGTAGATAAGTAAACTGTTATTTTTCAATAAACAATTATTAAATTAATGATAATCAAAACATTTAATAAAATATTTTTTAATAGCATTGATAATCAAATAAAAAACCAATAAGCGTTAAGCGCATCAATTGTTATTATTTACTAATATTGAAAAGAAAGTTCAAGAAGATGACAAAGGAAATGGTAAGGGGTGGGGCTCACCAGTATTGTCCGCATGGTATCCTGCACGTCCCTCGCACGCAACGCACAACCAACAAATAAAGGAGCCGCCTCCCGCGCGCACTATATGAGGTCGCCCACTCTCGCCCTGCGACGCGACCACCATACCTTATAGCGAGGTGACCGGCGTCGGCGCGCGCGCCGGACCCCACAACGCCGCCCAAATGCATCACCTCGCAAATCGGGTGCACTGCCGATGATACCGCTAAAAACGATCTAATCAATGCAAATTACTTCGTGATAATTTTGACTTGTCGATGAACTGTAACGTCAGATTACAGAATTTCAAAAAAATAAATGCTACGGCATTTAATATCAATATTTCTATTTACGTCCAGGGTACGTACTCTGTGTGACACTGAATTAATGACCTGAAATCCAAATATACATATAACCCACAACAATGGAGTGGTGTAAAAATATCCTTGGGCAAGCCAGAGCAGGTTCAGCTTACTTTTACTTCAAGATCAGACGGATAAAGTACTGAATGCCTTAATTTATAGACAAGTTGTCGGGAATCGTGTAATGGGGACGCCACGCCACTGACACACATTTATTAATATAACGAAAAACAGCATCCAATCGAACCAGATCTGCCTCAAACAAAATAACTATCTTACTGGACCGAGTGGGGCAAAAAACACAGAGGATGAATTCCGACTAATTCCACGGAGAAAAACCACGAGGAATACTTGTGGTTCTATACAGAAGGCAGCCCATATGGATATTACTTAAAGTTGGCCACGAGTCTCAATCATAACAAAACGCCAAAATAGAAGACATAACTATTATAATAAACATAGTTTGGAAAAGTATATGCGGGAGAAATCGGGCGTGATGATAACTGATAACTTCTGCCTCTATATTTATCAATAATTATCTAGTAGGTGAGCACAGCGTAGGATAGCCCCAGACTCGGTGGACAGACGACCTCATCGTAGTCGCGGGGAGTCGATGGATGCAGTCTGCACAGGACCGTACTCTGTGGCGATCTATGAGGAGGCATACCTATATCCAGCAGTGGACGTCCGTGGGTGATAGATAGATAACGCACGCTGTAAGTAATGAAACAAGAAAACTATATTGAATTTAGAGCAACGTTGATTGGCGTGTAAGTCTAATGGACCAATTTATGTAACAACTAAATAAGTTGGCTGTCAAAAATTAGTTCGATCAGTTTGGATAGTTCGAAGCGTAGCATTGGTGACGGAAGTGCAAATGCAGGATCGTATCTATCAGTAATAATTCTTCCTTTCATGCAGTTTTAGTGCATCCAGCTAAAGACTCCAAGTTCACTTCAATATTGCTCATTTCAATTTAAGATAAACGTATCGCTCGGCATGTATTAAAAGGCATAGAGTATTAGTATTAGACGTTACTTTATACATTCCAGGGTATTGTCGAAGCAAGGATCGATACACTCCTCCAGAATAGATCCTATTACGATTACAAAGGGAGTGATGTAACACGGTCGATTCGTCAAGTGAAGTTGGGTATTGTTCTTTTTCAATTTGTAATTCAATCGAAATGCTCGCAGCATGCTATATGTCAGGTGAGGCAACACCAACGCAGCTTTATAATCTACATAAGTTCGATGTTCAAAACATCGATAAGTTGCAAACAAATAACCTGTTGTTGATCGTTTAATTGATATAAACATTTGATAACGATAACGGTATTCCCCGTTTTGTGAAATTGGAAAGAAATTGATTGACAAGTGTAATTTGAAACAAGTACAACAATATTTTGCATTACAGGATGTAATGACAAGGTCGTTTATAAAGTAGTTAATACCAATTATGCATTTTTAAATGTAGCAGGACTAAAAAAGAATAACAAGGAAGGTATCAATAAATACGAATAATATAGACCGAGAAAATATTTAGAACAATGTTACATTCAGAACTGTCACTCAAGGGAAAAATCGAAGGAAAGGAGAACTTATACAAGAGTGAAAGAAAAAGTAAACAGTGTGTCATCGTATCAGATGTCCAAAAAACTTTGAGGATAGAATTATGTACATAGAAAATGCTCAACAGAAAGGGCCATTTGTGGGTCATTATTTTAGCGTTACACACGCATCACTTTCGTGGACACATTTTTGTCGGAATTCTGCAGATTTTAATGAATTTTAGAAATGCCGAATTATGTACCAAATAGCTCAATATGAGACTAAAACAAGACTAAAATCTCAGAAAATTTCGATAAAAATGTGTCCACGAAAGTGGCGCGGGTGAAACGCTCTAATAATGACCCTTAACAACTCTCTACGCGCCCTATATAATAATGGTGCATATTTTTACCATGTCGTGCTGATATTGTTTCCTGTAAATAAGCGCTATTATTGAATTTATGTTTCATAAATTTGCGTCAGACCTTGGTCCCGCCAAACGGAAAGTGGAGATAAGATCTTCAAAGGCGCACGCTTATCCAGAACCAGAATATCCCTATTCATACATTTGTATGTTTTTTTGTTAGGCTGGTTAACTTTCGTGTTAGCAATTAAATCAACGTTTTTTTTTTAATTATTGTATCACGCATACCTGCGATAATACCGGATGTTCAAGTATTTAAGAAGTAAAAATAGCGGATAAACCCTGATTAACTATGCGTTAGCAGGATAATGCATTTAGGGTGTTACGTCATCAGCATGCAGTCCGATCACGCACAGGAAAGTGTATCGGCGCTCAGCAGCATCACAACGAGTGAGAGTTGCTGCAGCCATAATAGTTCATTCCCCGCGCCGCCAATCCACGCGGTACAAACGGCGTCATTTTATAATTTCCTCACAACTTTATTTTTTACTAGCATTAACCCGCGGCGTCGCCCGCGTAGTTCCCGTTACTGTCCCAAGGGAACTGTTTACCAGGATATAAAGTATCCTATGCTTCTTTCCCGGACTTGGTCTACTGGCATGCCAAATTTCAGCTCAATCCATCCAGTTGTTACCTGGTGTTTAGTAACAAACATCCAAATATCCACACATATAAACATCCAAACATCTTCACAAACTTTCTCATTTATAATATTAGTGGGATGTGATGTGATTTGTGCGAAATAGAAAACAGATAAACAGCTGTAGGTGGGACGACATCACTATACCTCGTTTTATTTTTGAATTTTACTTCACACCTGGCCATAAAGTGGCAATTACCGCCCGCTACGCTACGCTTACGGAAAATCCCACTTCCTGGCCTGGAGGAGGCGTAATATTTATCACTCCTGCCTTCGCCTCGGGCGTCAAATACCTGCGATCTGAGACATTCTTTGTTTTACCGCTCTAGGTAAGTAATGTACTTTTAGATTACTATTTTAAGAGTAACTTTCGCCTACATTTCTTCGTTGCCCTAGAATAACTGTACTTAGTACATTACTTGTCAGCACGTAATGAATACTTTATCATTTATTTATTGATCGTCAAAGCCAGCAGCCATCATCTAGACAAGAGCAACAGCAATTAACTCGCATCCTTGACTATCTACGCAATGCAGCAGTGCTTAGCCTGGATACACAAAATGTAGAGAAATTTTGATTTTAGACACCAAAGTAAAACCAAATTTCATTTCAACACATTCTTAATGCATAGACCGTTAAGTAATTTTCGCCTCTACAACTCTGAAAATAAAAGTGAATGTGGCAATAATTATAAGACGCTACAATAAAACATGATCTGCCGGGCTAGCACAACTGTCCAGCTAGCACGACCAAATTATAAAGACGAACAAGTAGTCCAACTTCGCACGACAGGTATTGTCACAGACAGAGGCACTCACACAGACGTGTTATCGCGTCTGTGTGAGTGCGATCCATACTGGAGCATTCTTACGCATTCTTAAAATTTTACTTGTAGTGCGTTCGTACACGGAGCGCACATATTCAACGCGCGATGTACCTTTTGTAAGAAGAAAAAACTGCTGTGGCTCGGCTGTCCGCGACTTGGCTTGTCCCGCGACAGAGCATGACCTGTCACTGTCACACTATATTGAATGGAAAAGGGATAGTTAACATTTGTCACGCGGCAAGGAGTCGCACGTCACAGTTGTGCTATAGGTACTGGTCGCGACTTCCAGACTCCAGTGTTGCGCGACAACAAAAGTTATAGAGATCGACACCAGGAGGTGATACAATCGAATCTTCTTACCGTGTAGTTAAATTCAAACATTTATTTATTTGTTGCAACCAGTACATTGAAACTGAATCCTAATAGTACAGGGGTAGGGCGTAACAATATTTGTAATTGTAGCATTCATTTGTTACAGAATATATGACTACTTACAAACTACCATTAGTTTAATATGCAAACAATGAATTGCAATTCCCCGCACTACTGATACCCTTTAGGACCGCGCCGGCCAAGAACCGCCGTCCCGTTACCCGTCCTGTTTCGCCTTTTTCAAATGCCTCGTTTCTGATTCGACACGAGACGTCCTCTATTGCTGCCTACAATGGGACATGTTTCGGGGTCATGCAATGTCTAAATGCTACTGTTTAATGTATTTGTGTCAGGAGTATTGCAGGTGAACGACCGACCAAACGTTGCGCAGGAATCAGAATCATTTTCTAGGAAAAAAGATAATGATCTATTAACCTTTAGTGAGGCTAGGAAACCTTCGGAAAATCATTGTTTCGCCATTTACTAGTCAGCTGGTTGATTGAAATAAATGTAAGCCGTCAGTTTACAACTTTCTCGAACAATTCTTTGGGGACTGAGCTAGAGTCCCCTAGGACTTAGGCTTGTTTAAAGAAAATTATTGGCCATTTCACCGGTGATATCCATGGCATCATTAATGTCGAAGTCTTAGGAGTTTTGCACAGCAATTTCGAGTTTTTGGTAGACAACCTCGACTCATCTACTAGGTATCTAAAACGCTATAAACTTTACGCAAATCTTCTTAAGGCCTTCGACATTAATGACGCCTCCGAAGTCAACATCACGGAAATCAACTGAGAAATGCCCCTTTTGTTCCTTCAGAATACCTACCTATAATACTTTTGTACTACACCCGTTATACTGACCAGTGACCATTATTTTTAACCTAATTTTAGTGCATTCCGTGAACCCATAAGTACATTTTAGTCGTAAACGTGGCAAGGGCCATACGATGGAAGATTTATTTGTCCTGTCGGCCGTGCGTGCAGTGATTTTGATTGTTATGAATTAACGGAAATATTCTGAGTGACTATAACCGACTGTGATATAAATAATCAATTATTATACAGCCAATGTATAGTGACTAATAGTAATTTTATTTTAAATACTGAAATACTTCGAGACTCATTGAGAGAGCTGCTTGGAATTTTACGTTCATTCGTTGAGTTGGTCTCTCAAGAAAAGTACACACTAAGTTACTATAATAAGTATTGAGGTTATATGCTTGGTTACAAGATGGCCTGACAATCTGGTTAATGTCTCCGGAAATCGATGCAGGCAGGGCAGGAGGCGTAAGGCCGTTTGCAGTGGAAGCATTTGCGAGAGACTTATGTTCAGTAGTGGATATCTCAAGATTGAAATAATCATAATGATGATGATGATTTTTGGCTACTAAAATAGAGTACTAACATGGAAGTAGTTGCCTAAACATGATGTTAACATGAAAATGAACAAAAGAAAATGCAAAAGCCACAAATAAATAATTGACAGTCCATAAATTATTCCCCCAAGACAACCCCACTGATGAAAAAGATAGATGAAACTACGCCATTATAAAAATATCAAAAATCACTTTTCGTAACGAGGTGTGATTACAAGAAAAGTGAGAAAGATCTTAACAGCGTGATGTAGGGTCTCAGTAGCCAAGTGAATAATGCTCTCTCAGGCAATCCGCAAGCGAAGCTGTAGACTGATTCTAGCTTTAGAATAACTTCATTCACCGGAATACGAATAACATTTGCGTATGCATGCGCATCACGTCTCGTGACGCCGGCGCAGCCGTCACCGTTACCGACATTTTGTAATGGCGACTAAGGGAATGCACTGCCCTGCCCTAGACGAGTCAATGTTCCGACCCGACACAGGCGTCTTCAATTTTAACGTAATTTTTTTGTGACAATGTGTACGATTTTGCCTTGCTTAGCGGGTCATTCTCATAAAATGATGTCCGTAGTTAGGGCTTTATAAAACAACCTCTTAATCTTGTTCCTTTGTGTAACGAAAGTTAACCATATAAATTGTATGGTAAGTATCGTTACACAAAGGAACAAGATTAAGAGGTTGTTTTATAAAGCCCTAACTACGGACATAATTTTTTGAGAATGACCCTAACACCAAGTACTCCTAAAATCCAATAGGTATATATGTCAATGAAATTTATGGAAGTATTTGGGCCATTCTCATTTTTGTGTACACAGTCACTACCGTGGCTTTAATCGCTCTTTCTAATCATTGACCTAACCGTCATATTATCTTGAATTATTTTTACCATATGGATGAGTGAATTCATTACAGCATTAATTTTTTTTGATCAGTTAGAAATAGTAACGAGGCCCACGGTAGTGACATCCACGGCAAAGTATAAAGACGAATAAGTAGTCCAACTTCGGCCGTTTAGGAGTGCGCGACACGTATGCACACAGTCGCGCATTTGTGTGAGTGCGATCCATACTGAAGCATTCTTACGAATTCTTATTTCTTTGCTTGAAGCGCGTTCGTATCGTACACGCCGCGCACACATTGAAGCGCGCGATGTACCTTTTGTAGGAAGATAAATTGCTACTATTATACGGTGTCCACGGCAGTGACTATGTGCAGAAATTTGAGAATGGCCCATTTAAATTAAAAGATTTGGATTGTGATTTTATAACTGCTTTTATATAGGTATTCATCTAACAAATACTATTTCGTTGGTCCAACTTACTTATCATCATCATCAGCCGAGAGACGTTCACTGCTGGATACAGGCCAAAGAATGCCACCATGACCGGTCTTGTACCTCGTGCATCCAGGACTTCACCAAGTCATTAGTTCACCTTGTGCTGGGCCTACCCACGCTACGTATTCTGATGCGCAGTCGCCATTCAAGAACTCGTCGACCCCAGCGGCCGCTGGTACTTTCCTCCCATTATAGTCCTTCGACGACGATGTTACGGATCGAAACGATGTTAGAAGTAGTTTAAAAAATTTAATAACTGAGATCTCAGCTTCGTTACGATTTTCCCCTATATTTAGTTTAGGCGTAACGAAACTGAGAAATTCAAAATTTGTGTGGAAAAGTTGGGACATTTTGGACCACTTTTTTATTTGATAAATGAAAAGTGCTCGTGATTCTGAGTAAAATGGTATAAGACACTCCATGATCAGACAAAAAAAGCAAAAGGTACATTTTTTCTGCATTTGGCCCAGCTATGCACTTGTGAGATTAAGTACGGGCCATATTCCCCGGACGTAATTTTGCCGCACATATAGCCAAGTCAAAGTGTCAAAAGTGAGTCAGCATTTTCATATAATAGTGAACTAGTTTAGCACAGTTGTAAGCTTTACACTACATACCCACCTTGAATGCAACTGCGGTTGTTGCGGTCAACGTGAATAATCTGTGCCAAGATCAAATATATTTATATTCGATATGTTACATTTACACGAATGGTGGAAATGATACCTACACTTAGGCCCTACGCACTGTGGCCATCAATTTTGATGCAGACTATAACAGTAGAGCCAGATTTATCAAATTATCACGTGTATCTATATGCGTATCAATCAAACGCATATCATGGGATTTGATACAAATTTCCTCTTTTTATGTCGTACTTGACACAAAAAGGGTTCGAAGGAGTAAAATTAAGCATTCTTACGATTTCATTGTTCTCCTTTTCAGAGCCCACAGTTTTTTTCTCTTCTGTATACGAAACGACAAATTACCGGCTTCATATATGAGTTTATCATGTCTGTACCGAAAGTACACGGTATATTAGCTCTATTTGTGTCCTATTAAATAAATCGATTCGTATTATATTTATTCTGCTTGGTACTATTTTCAAAAAACGTATGTTGAAAGGAAACAAATAAGTATAAAATCATAAGCTTTATTAAAAATTGTCATTTTACAAAATAACAATGCAAGACAGCGCTCCCTGAGGACGCTCTTCTGTGACAATAGTTCAGCCTAGCTGACAGAGGCGTGGTTTGTAAGTACAAGTGCCTGCATCTCCAGCACGATAGGGTTCAGTGGACAACATGTCACAGGGCCATTTTGCCTGGTCGTAAGTGACCACATGCCTTGTTCTCATGCAACACATCACACGGAGGTAAAATTTAGTCGAATTCCAAATCAGAATACTAAGAATAGTGAGGCAAATCATATTTCCGGGTTCCATAAATAGATACTTCGTGTCATAACATAACATACTTACCTATATTCGGTCCACTGAACGCTATCACACTAGAGAGGCTGTGAATAACAGATTTAGTACACTTAATTGCGACTCAATTTTATATCTATATCTTTAGGTAACTGGCTAACATGTTAAGTTTTTGGACAAAAAAGTTACTACACAGACCACATAAGTAATTGAAGGGAATAGAAATGATCTCCTTTTTATTTTGAGGCATGCCGATCGCTGCTCAACACAGCCGCAAATACTATCACTAAATGTCCCAGTTGCAGTTATGTGCAATAACAAAATGATACTGATTTTATGAGAGCCAAAATAGGTTGCTGTAAACCTACAGAGCGCAAAATCGACTCATATCGCGGCTTAATCCCTCGTTACATCAGAAATAATGATGCGTAATATGCACAGGATGTCCCTCTATATTCCTCAAGAAATGCGGACAGGAAAATACTCCGGGCATTTGGGAATGTTCGCCATAATCGCAAATACCGCGAAATGTTGACCACGCTACAAGGAATAGCATATCTGACGATTGCGCAATATGCGAACCAAAAAATTTGTGAGTTTAATGTTTATCGTACAATCTCGTGTTGGTGTGCCGTTTTGGTGCTTATTGCGCTTGTTTTTTATAAATGTTACCATACTGACCTATTTTTGTTGCCCATCCTTTAAACCAGCGATCGGCAACCTGCGGCCCGCGGGCCGCATGCGGCGCGTGAACCTCTCACTTGCGGACCTATATTCCGGTTTGTATTGCGGTTAATATATTCCGAATAGTCTAAAATCACAAATTATTAACAAAGTGCGGTCCGCGTCACGTTCCTTAGCTACATGTGGCCCTTGGCTGCTAAGCGGTTGCCGACCGCTGCTTTAAACCATAAGCAATTATTAGCTTATCGAAAGAAGTGTTTTATTTATGGTAGATAATAATATCATTCAATGTTTCCATTTCAAAATTAAGGTTATAAATCATTTATTTCTAATTGTCCATAACTGTGATATTTTGGATAAACCTACATCGTTAATGTTCTTACAGTGAATACGTACCTAATTACAGAAATTTTAGGCATTAGTATTTAGGTTGACTTTAATTGATAACGTTGACTATTAGCCATTACCTGTTTTTTATTACTAAACATATACACTACGGGATAACATTAATACGAGTTCCTTAATTTATGCATAATTTTGCAATCAATAAATACTTTAACTACAGGGTAACAAACATAAACAGGTACATAGATTCGTCTTTTCCAGGCACCACAGACTAACAGTTAGGTTGACTGGTCGCGAGGGACGCAAATATCTGCTGTATATGGGTAACAAACAATATATATCTCCCATTCTGACAGATGAGTCGGTTTATAAAAATATATAGCTAAGGGCTTAATTTAACAAATATTAATCTGGTTCCTGTGTGCCACGGAAGTTAACCATACAATTTATATGGTTAACCTTAACTACGTTTTTTTTAAATGACAGATAAATAATCTTTCAAATACACAAATACTCTGGTGCTCTAAATAATCTTTCAATCAAACTTTTTGCCATGGTATCTCCACTATCAACTCATCCTAAAATTGACAAATCGCATTTAACATTTAATATTAAAATTCTTAGGTAAGTCGCTAAAAATAATTATCAATTTATCATCCATCACAGATATTAGGGATCGACTACACTGAAGCTTGGGTACGCATGCGGTGCGTTTTCACGACGTACACATTGACCGTCAATTACGACAAATTTTCTGCAATTTATTGCGGCGCACTCTCGGCGTATTTAAGCCTCAGTATATTCGGTCCTATTATTGTACATTTTAATACACACAATCAGAAATAACGTACACTACCTACCTATACTAATTTAATTTCAGCTTGCAAACGATCTACTTTGAAAATAATGCAAATGGTATAAACATTTGTGCCATTCACTGCTTTATCATTAAATAAACCCAATTGTAACGTGATAAATAATTAATGGCATTTTTTATTGCTTAGTTGACGATTACTATCAGTAAAAATTATCAGCTTAATCACGTAAAATATTTATTGCAATAACAGTACGTAATACGACGTTGATTATTTATGTTATGATAATTAAAAATTTTACAATTTTAACCACATTACAAAGCAAGTTAGTGGTGAGCTGGTGTGGCTAATTAAACCATGTTTTATGGTAAATCTCCATCTAAAAATCGGCACTTGTGATATTTAATAATACGTATTTTAACAATTAGCAGAATAAACTTCATTAAAGGTACAATCGAAGACACTGCTAACTGACCACTTGTCACCCTTATTACAATGTATTAAGGTCTACTGATGGTCACTTAACTGTGTCTTCGTTTGTACAGCAGACTTTATAGCACATTTGTGACTGCGTCACTTCCATTTATTGAATTTTGTGATGAAGGAGAGATTTTCCGAGATACGAGTAAGTAATGGCCACACTGAAGCTTGAAATACGCTGGCGGGTCCTTACATAGTAACGTGTTGTTTGCATCACGTCTTCTACTACTATTTTATCGCGTTAACGCACCGCCAGGTCAGTATATATTATGCTTGAGTATGGTTGGTCCTTAAAAGTAACCATTTTGGCCTTCAAGTATGCACAAGCTATTAATGATAAGCTTATAATTAGAATTATTATAATACTTTGTTTGCGTTGAAGCGGCAAATGTTGGCTCTGACTAATGAAGTTTATAATTATAAATCTACGCAGCTTATCGACTAGGTAATATTAACGCAATTTAGAACAATAAAATAACTATCTTCGAGGGAATAATTAAAAAAGGTAAGGTCACCACATGATGAGAATGATAAAAAATCTGACATTTATCTTGTTGCCAGCATTTTGCCACCTTGGCTCCGTTTCACGAAGCCACAACTTGCTACAAGCCATAGTCAAATCAAGCAATGGCTTTGCTGTATTTGACTATCGTCGACCGTAGGCTGAATTACGGTAAGGGACATTGTTTTGCCTGCCCCTTACCGTAATTCAGCCTACGGTCGACGTAATGTTGCTGCGAGCAGCATGCACACATTGACCTGACCAACCAGCGTTAAGGTAGCCGGCGGACTAGAGATACTTCAGTTCTTTCCTAGCGAGGCTTCGTCCGGCTATTTATTTTAAGGTCCTTGATTGTAATTTGCAACTTCGTAAAATGGGGCCCTTGTTGGCATAAAAATCCAGCGGAAACACGGCTTCAGCTTCTACTTTAATAAAGTTTCATGTCATAGGTTAAAAATAAAATAAAAAAAATAAGTACCTAAGTATAGTATAGGTTAAATAGGTACCTAGATAATCAAACACTATTTATTTAGGTACAAGTTGACCACATTGCTCTAGCCACAATTGACAATTGAATAATTGGAGAAGAATTAAAGTTATTTACATAGAAACTTACTTATTTTAAGTCTAAACGATACTTACAGTATCTATGCATACTTAAATACTTAATTATTTAACGTATTTAAATTAATTTTTCGTTCACATTTGCTTTGAAGCATCGATCTTTTCTTACCTCATATTAAATTCGATTTTAATCTCACTATTCACTCCAGTTTATGTCACTGATAAAAGGTTTTGTAATAAAATGTTCCACTGATATCACTGGTCACAGCTAGTGCCCTCTATCGTCGGTCACGGTGAAAGTGCCGTTGCACGGCGAAGCGCTGTCGAACGATGGCCTGCGAACGTAGTTTCAATTGTTAGCAATATAACAGGTAGATGGCGTAAGAGAACTGAAAATTACAAGTCACGAGCCTATTTCCAGTATTCCAGTGCAGTCCTTTTATTTTCAGGGTTTCGTAAGCAAAGAGTGCCAACAGGACTCTATTATTGTTATAGCGGCAATAGAGATACAAATTTTGTCAAAATTTAAAGCTCTATCTATTACGCTTCAAAATACACAGTCCTGTGACAGGTGGATAGATAGACGGACAGACGCGGGCGGATGACGGACGGACGAACCGACAGACAGACATCGGAAGCTTACAAGGAAAGGTACCCAACTGTCCAGCTCCGATCTGATTTATTTTGATATATGTTAGAGAGTAGTCTAAAATAATAGACACGTTATTTTTTTAGCTGCCCAATCTCAACCTATTGGGACAAACTGACCTCCAAAGTACTGAAAAGTGACTAAACCCTCCAACTTCTACAGAAAAAAAAATTCAATCAAGTTGCTAGTTAATTACTGGTTTTATATTATGTTTGAGAACATGAAAAAATAATAAGCACGTGTTTCGTTATATCGGCTCAAACTCATATTTTCCTAAAAAAAAAAACCCTCAAAGGGCTCGAACTTCGAAGGGTGTTAAGGTAATAGGTGTTAAGGTTGCAATCCCAATGGGTTGAGACTGGGTAGGTAAAAAAAATACATGTCTATTATTTTAGACTACTCTCTAACATATGTATACCAAAATAAATCAGATCGGAGCCGGACAGTTGGGTACCTTTCCTTGTTAGTAACGTCCCGTTGGCACCTTTTGGGACGTAACCTTTAAAAGTGAGTGAGTCATAATGTAAAATAAGTAGGGATGAAACGATTTTGATACCGATACCGATATACGAGTATAGCGAAAAAATTTGCTGTATGAAAAAAAATCTGCAAAAAGTAACTTCAATTAATTAACTTTAATGTATTGGTCTAAGGTTGTGCAATGATAATTACTATGTTAATTATATCATAGTAAAAACAAAAATTGAGTTGACAATTTATTTATTTTTATTTTAAACACTTTTTAGCCAGGTTTTTATAAGGACATACAAATATCTGAAGGTCATACTTCATTATTTAGCTAAGATATCGGTATCGCCGATTATTTACTACAATAATCGGTGTCGGTATCGTATCGGCAAAATGATGTATCGTTACATCCCTAAAAATAAGCGAGTTACTTTTTGTCATTCGGGCGCTTGTCGGTGGTGGAGGTCTCAGGCAGCAGCAGCACGATGCCGCCGCCCAGCGCGCTCAGCGCCGCGATCGTCACCATCGGCAGGTGCTCGTTCAGCATTTGCTGAAAATTTATCGTGTGAGGTATAATGCAACTACGCTAAGTTTGCAGAGATCGAAAAAAGGTTTTTTTTATGCCACACCTGGCCATAAAGTGGCTTCTTCCGCACGTTGCGCGTGCGGAAAAAGTCGCTTTCTGGCCAAGTGTAGACATAAAATGATGTACACAACACATATACAAAGAAAGCCACATATACACGGGCCGCAAACTTCTGCGATCTCGGCCTTTCTTTGTATATGCTTTGTATTACCACCCTAGTAGTGTAATGTACTATTAATACACTTGCTCAAAAAGTGATACTTTTCGTAGCTGTAAATCGTGCGCAAAGTTGCATTTTGCGCACTAGTTAGTGCTTTTTACTTTCCAGCTAATTTTTTAACACTAAATAACACACGTATACTTGCAAATAAGTAAAGTACAAAGTAATAATGAATATATTTCTTGCTTTTTCATGTTTAAATTTAATTAAATTCTGTATGTTTCTTTTCATAATAATTTCTTTTGATTAGACTGAATGGTGACAGCCGGTACCATGTTTTGTTTCGTCGACATTTTTTCGCAAATGTATTAAAAAACGTCGTTTGATACACGTGCGGAAGTGTAATTTCCACTCGTCCCAAGTATTTACCCTCGCCTAGCGGCTCGGGCCAATACACATCGGACTCGTGAAAAATGACATACCTACTTTCAGCACTTATATCAAAAAGTACTATTATTTAAAAAAATAGATATGGTAATATCACAAGCAAGAGGAATGATACTTGGCAAATATCTTTCCGTTCCATAAGTATATGGGCATTTTTATTTTAAAATCTACGGTTAGGCGAAACTTAAGCTATGTTCAAATACCGTCTAATCTGTCAGTCCGTGACGAAATGTATGGAGTTTGATACTAATCGTCAGTTCTGTGACGACCTGCTAACTGTCAGTTAAGAACGCACTTTAAATAAAAAAGGCCCATATAACGTGTCTACATAGTTACTGAAATACATATTCAGGTCAGCCTTGCCAAGCCGATCTATTCCCAGCCAAACTAAGCAATGCTCGTATATAAATATAATACTTAAATACATGTAAATTGTCCAAGATCCTGGAACAAATCGTTTATTTTGGCTGCAGGTAGATCGATTTGTGTAAGACTGACGCGGATATTTATTTCAGTAGGTATGTAGACACATATTTTAATAAACGAAACAATTTTTGTCAAGTATCAAGATTCAAGTATCAAGTCCTTTTGTTGTGGTTTCTCCATGTATATATATATATATATCTCCATATATATATATTTTTTTAAATAAAACCTTTTTTCGACCTCTGCCTCTGCAGACTTAGAGTAGTCGCACTCTAAGGATCTAAGCTATTTTTGGATAAAATGTAGTTCCAGCCAAGCTATACAAATTAACCAAAAATGCTATACTAAAAAGGCGGAATCTTCCGAATATTAGTGAGCAGGGGAATGTCCTTCAAGAATTAACCACCTCTGATCAAATGCAACATAGAGTTTCCCCACATCTACGATAAAGACGTTGTTCGGCTAGGCATTCGACGGCCGAGCTGAGCCAAGCCGAACGACGTCTTTTCCGCTTTTATTGCGTTGGCAATGGCATAAAGCTTTTTGACCGGCTTTAGCCGATCCCGCGTCGATACACCATTTAAGGTACACACCTATGTCACATGATCTCGTTGTAAAAAAAACATAGAAAATCATGAATTATTTAAAAGGATTATTTAACTAAAATCATATTTAGGAGCCCTTTAAGGCAAAAGTGAATAATAGACTATTTCCAAAGTAGCAAGCTATAGTGTTTTAAGATCGCTTGTGTATAGCAATTGTGTAGGCGCAGAGAATAATTTTTAAATCATGGATAATTTCGCGGAACCATACACTACATGGCCGATTTTTTTATGACAGATAGATTATAAGGTCAGTTACCATTTGTGAAAAAAAAATTCTGCGCAAACTACGAAAATAAAAAATAAAAAAATAAAAACTAAAATGAAATTTTTCGCGAAGATTTGTGTTTCTACTCATAATTCACAACTGTCGTAAAGCTTAAACAATACATAATTGTACGTGTCAAAATGTGGTTACAACTTGTTGCCTTTAATTTTGATATACAAAGAAAAAAACGTATTTTTGCGATTTCATACAGCCTCCGAAGTAGCAACTTTGACATTGTTTTTCTCCAAAACGCACAGTAATCGACATGGGGTTTCTTTTGCAATTTATGTAGAAAATTTCTATGCTTACCAGTTTCCATAAATATGGTATGCAGATGAGCGCTATACCCGCGGCTATCTGACTGGCTCCCACCCCTAAATTTCTTATCACAGTAGGGTACAACTCAGCGGTGAATATCGGCAACATCATGTTGGTTGCCCCTATCGCAAACTTTCCTATCATTAGACAGAGGATCACGACCCATTTTTCTTCCGAGGACATTGCGAACAATTCGCTGGCAACACATGCAAGGCCACAGACCAGCATCGTGATGAAAATTGGTGCTCGTCTGCCTGCCTTCAACAGGATAGGGATGCTTATAGCTATAGCAGGGATTTCGACGACAGCCAGTATAAGAGACGTCACATGAAGATTGCCCAAGTTAAAGTTGCCAATATTCAGCAACAAACCGTAGTAGGCGATCGTCATTGAGAACCACGACAGAAACAAACATATAGTTCTCTTCAATAGGTATCCTGAGAATAGGAGCATTACACTTGGTGTTTCCTCTGGGTTCTCTGCTCTGTGGATGATCAATAATTTGTCCAAGTCAGCCGGTAGTTCTTTTTTATTGAATTTAGCCGCTTTCTGTAGAATGGCTTTAGCTTCTTGCGTGCGACCCATGCTCAATAGCCATCTTGGCGATTCTGGCAGGAAGAACCTGAAATATAATTTTAGTTTGTCAAGTTAAAATAATATTCATTATAATTTACCCGGTGATACGAGCAGCTTGGTAACCAAAGGTACAATTTACACCACAATATGTATACCTAATAGTATAATTATGTGTTTCTTAACACGTATATCTTAAGACTTTCATGGCCATTGAACGAGACACAATAGAAATACTTAACTATGGAGTACCGCTAACAGACAGATGTATTTGGAAGATGTTTGGTACCAGTGTCTATTGTGTGTGTGTTTATTGAAATGTATAGTTTTTAATGTCTATCTCGTCACTACGAGTTTGAATGGAGATACAATGAGGTCTAAAGCTAATTTATTAAGTAAATTTAGAATGACGGGCAGAAATGTACGGCACCCAGCCTCATCACCAATGAAAATGAAAAATGAAAAAATGAAAATGTTTTATTTTTCGTTTTAAAGTAAACGTGGTACAAAATAGATTTGTGGAGTCCTCCTAGTAGGTGTTTATGCACCTGTGTCAGGCGGACTTGCTCTTCCCAACGGGGTACAATTTTCGCTTACTCTAATACAATACAATAACGAATGTAGATTTATTGACAACAGCATTTGCTATAATTGAGGAGTGTCTTTTCAAAAGGGCTTAGTTTCATATGGCTTTCATACAGAAATAAGCTCTTTAGAAAAGTCACTCCTCAATTGTTATTAAGACCACTAGTCACTAACACTACTAAAAAAAATATCTCCTAATTATGAGTTAATTGATATTTAACTATCAATTAAGTATCAATTTACGTGTTAACACCCAGTATTTGAAGGCTGAGAACTCTCTTCTCCGGGGCTTTTAGAGTGTGTCCTCATATTAGAAAATTAAGTAGGTACCTAACTAGCTTTCACGTGATATGCATGAGATTTGTATTGGATGTGGATGCCAAATCCCAACATTGCTCTACTCACCACAAAATAAGCAATAAGCATCCCGGCAGCGACAGAGTCAACTGTAAGCTTCTCCAGTTCGGCAGAACGTAGGAGAGCAGCGTCACGATGATATACGACAGCGGGAGGGGGAAGAAGTTGCACACACCAGCGATGGTCACCCATTTCCCGCCCACCAGCTCCACTGACAAAACGAAGGCGGCGTACACGACAGACACAGAGACCAGACCCATGACTAGTCTGACCACCACGTACTGGATGTATGACCGCACTAGTAGCGACAGGATGGCAAGGGAGCTTTGCGCTACTATCATGCCCATCAGGATACGCTTACGGCCAAACCTGCAAATAAAATAAGATGAGGACTGTTAAAATCCTGATAATGAGGATGGTGGTGAGATACACGGCATATTTCCTGTTATTATTTCAAATATGCCTGAGTTAACCACAGCATCAGTCGGATCATTCTCGTCAGATTTCAAATATTTAATCGTCTTTTTGTGGGCCATATAAGTAATGATAGTTGACGGTCCGAGTGCATGTCATAATATTTTTATCCCAAAGGTTTTAATTGTAGAAGAGTTACGCGCCTGTCCAGTAGAAAATTAGGCCTTTAAACGCATTCATTACAAAGTCTATGATTCAGCTTGCAAAGTTTAATTTAAACTATTTTTTTTTGGCAACTTTCGACCTTATTCCAATAAAAAAAGGTCGAAAAGTGTAAAGATATTTGAGCCGTCGACTACACACGACTAGTAGATTGTTATGGAAATAGTACATTATGATACGAGTTGGGCTATGTTAGTCATTACAGTCGAGGCTGTAATAGCCGAGACCGTAATGACCAATGTCCACGAGTGTCATACGACGTTTTTCAACACACTTGCGAATAAAAAATAGTACATTGTGCACCGAGGGTAGTAAGAAGGGGATTACTAACGAGAGTCTATTAGAAGCCCGACGCCGTAGGCGGAGGGCTTTTAATGACTCGAGTTTGTAATCTTCTTACTGCCCGTGATACACACAATGTTTTTCATCACATTTGCGAGGAAAAATAAAATAAAACATAAAAATGAAATAAACTAAACGCACCCGCTAAGAGACAACTTCAACTGTCAACTTTTTTAATATAGTCTTCCACAGATAATGCTAAGAACTGCGTTTAGTTTTTAAACTTGACAGGCTGTCGCCAGATTGTACCGATTTTCACAATAAATTTTTAAACTAAATTAATTGAATTGCATTAAAATAATCGCAAAAACTACGGAAATAATAGTAAAATATACCATATAAGTTTTATTTACACTAAAATTGGTTTTGTAGCCAAGTTTTGAAGATGTGAAATAGCCTTGGCTGATTCGAAACCTCCTTAGTCTGAAATGACGTACGACTTTTAAAACTAAACTCATAACTCCCGAGGGAGTTATAGATTTTCATACAGTTTTTCCTCCCGTGGGAGTTATAGATATTTGTAACCCACGGGGGGTAAATCGGCTCGAGTTGGTCTATAAGCGCGCGTGTTATAACACCCTTTACGAGCAAGTGTGATGAAAATAATACTTATTATTCAAAAGTTCTGTTTTTGTATTTATTTTGTGGGTTATCTACCCTCGTGCCCATGCACCCCGCACAGCGCCGACACCGTATACATATACGCCGAGGCGCTGCGCGGGTGTATTACCCGCGCGCCGAGTCCCACGAAGACGTGCTCTCATTGGTCTACTGGTGGTAATTACAGCACTTGTGCGGTAATGTAATGTAAAAAGCACTTCTGTGTAATAAGTTGCGTTCCTTGCGTAAGAACCATGAAATAAGTGCGACTTTATGAGCAAGTGTGTTAAAAATGACATTATTAACTCTTACTCTTATATTGATTTGTGTCTCTGATGTCGTTTCTCCTTTAAACAGTCCTGCACCAACTAAAATCTCTGTTTTACCCAATGGTTGACTGGTAGAGAATGCTTTAAGGCATTAAGTCCGCCAATTGTACTTTTGTTATTATTGTGCAATAAAGTTTAAATAAATAAATTATTAGTAAACGGTTCATAATATTTGCCATTACGCATAGGTACCTAATTGCGGTTGTTATTTTTCCTGTTAAATGAAAATCTGTTTCCAAAAAAGTTAATTTACATAATCACATAATCAGTCATACTAGTATATGTACATTAACAATAGATTCAACCAATTTTAGTGTTCCTTTTTCAAAACTGTTGGTTTTAAATATTGCCATAACAAATTAAATTGGCTGTACTTATTACCATGTGGGGAATTTGTCGTAGGTGGCCAAACCCCGCAAAGTTATTCTATATTTGTTTACGCACGTAGGTGATAGAATGATTGTTTAACTTATTACTTGTTTGCAAACACACACCAACCTTTATTACTTACTTTTGCCATCAACGTGGAAACACCAAAAAACACGAAAGGTATTTTCAGTATTCCATAATGTCATAATTCCAAATTCTGCTTTCTGCTGGACGATTTTTTTTCCGAAGACGATATATAAGTAATACATAGAAGTTAACCCAATTACGGTTAGGTACGTTTAGTGAAAACTTGAAAAAATAAAATTTCGAAATAATGACTCTTTGATATAAAGTAGTGCATTGTAATAAAACAACTTAAAACGGATTAAATTGCGTATCGCGCAGTTGCAAAATGAATACGCGTTTTATTACAATGAGTGATAATCGCGGAAACTGAAGACAATACTATACTATAACTATAAAGTAGTGTACACTTAGCAACACACCTGTCCGAAATCCAACCGCCCACAACGCCTCCTATGCCCACGCCGACCAAGAACACCACTTCGGCCAAACTTGTCAATCCAGCTCTGTCGCACACTAAGTTCCACTCGGACACGATAGTGTCACCCACGTCCGACCGATCGAAGTCCCATTCCTGGCACTTCTGGAACGTGTTCAGCAAAGGCGCTGTTCCCCTCAATATGCTTTCCACCGTAATACCCACTGGTAGGTCTCTAACTTGGCAAGAATTGTTGTTTGGTTGGCTGTAGTTAATCCAAGTTTCTATAGGTAACCCTGTAAGGTTGGCAGGCATTCGACACCAGAATTTCGTCTCCCTTGCCTGAAAAATTAAAAATAAAGATTTTTTATTACTTATTACGCACGCTCTTGTATGTGGGGTTCTATGAACACTGGAAAAATGTCGTTAATATAACTACGTAGACAAGTATAATAACCAAATTAAATTCTTAAACATTTCCTCAGAATCAGGTTTGCAAATCTAAATAATTTAATGGACAAGAGAGCTGGCAGCTTCCTCGCTCAGCGTATAAGCATCGCGATTCAGTGCAGCGAGTAAATGCTGCCAGCATTCTCGGCACAATGCCACAGGGGCCCAAATCAGAAATTGACGGTTAATAGTAGTTTTAATTATTTTTACTCAAGGTTTTAGTTTTAGATTCATCATATATTTCAGAAACTACTGCTGTTATAGCTTTGAAATTTGGAATAGTATTAAAAGTAGCTAATCCAAGCCTATTTGATGCAAAAAAAATAACTGTTTTAGTTTTTTTAATGTCTTCAGTCCGTAATGGGACTTTGAAAATTGAAAGTAGGGCTATTATATCGAATGGCATATCGAATGAAAGGGCTTGATTTGTAGATTAAAACGCCGTTTTTTTTTAATAAGTAGTTTTTGATTTATGACGAAAAACGTTTAAAAAAATACCATTCATATCAGAAAAAACTAAAATAATTACCAATTATTAATGTCATCCTAAACATTACAGGAAAAATATAACGGTTTTCCTAACTTGCAAAGTTTTTGAGAAATTTGCGAAAATCGTAACACATACTTATTTGCTCGTACTAAACTAATCGCCATACAGTTTTTCTTGAACTATTCATGTATCTACTTATGAGTTTGTACGGAACCCTCGGTGCGCGAGTCTGACTCGCACTTGACCGGTGTTTTGTATGTAAACGCGCGAGAGTAAAATATCTGGTTATATTCTCTAATCTGTGCTGTAACGCACGATGTAGATAATGTATTTAATTATCTACTTAGCCACTTGCTGGCCACTTCTGTTTTTGTCAGTAAGTAGGTGTGTTAAATTTCTTGTTTATAAAAAAACATGAATAACTTACAGTTAACTGTTAACTCCTTAGTTCTATTGTAATTTAGATTGACGAATACGCATGTAACGTTTCACGTGTTTCACGAGTCTCAGTAATGTTCATTCTGATTCTAGACAACATGATATTATGCTTATTAGCCACGTGGATGAAAAAAATATTGTAATTACGATCGTCTCACCACCACCAGTACAACTACCACACACATACACCTAGTAGGTACAGTTGTTAGTTGTTATATACCACTATTACCACTCAACGCTTTTTAGCCTCTTCTTTTACAGACTTTATTTCAGAACAGAAGTTATTTCAAGGACAGAGCAGGTCAGTATTGATCTTAATTTTTATCAATGCTGCTATTTTCGCACCATTTAGCCAATTACGTAATTATGAACACTATCGAACGATAATGAAAAATGAAAAAGTTTATTTTGGTTTAATACAATATTTTAGATCAGGTGTGGTTGGAGCCTCCTATTAAGCATTACATTATGCTTGATTCAGGAAAAAAATCATCACAACGACCTGCGCATTGAATAAATGCCAAAAAATAATATTACTGACACTTAAGGGACACTTTAGCAGGGAGGAGATAATGGTAATATCATCGGTTTCCTCATTAAAGAGTCGTAACTCGTAATTCTTCCGTCGCGTCGGATCAGTCAGTCTCATCGCCGTTCAGCAAGATTTGGGAGTAGACACACTCAAGGAAATTCAATGTTTAGCAGTTTAATCGTGTCCTTAATTTGTTCGTATTGTTGCGTTGGAAAAAGTAACACGACCAATTTCAGAATTATGTTAAACTGCTAAACATTCAAATTCCTTGAGTGTACTATGACTATCGAGTATATAAAAGTGAGTATTACCGTGAACGTGGGCAAGTATATGTGGAAGGTGCAGGGGAATGAGAAGAGCGACAGCAGGAAGGTCATCAGCAGCTGCCAGCGGCCGTAGTCGCCGATGGCCTGCGACACCACGTCGGGGCCCTCCTCCGCGGCGCTGCTCTTTTCTTTGCTCACCGTCCCGCTTGGGATTACTGGAAATGAGAAAAGAGTATGTTCAAACAAACGGTTTCTGCTTTTTCAGTACCTAGGTTGGTTTCTACTTTTTTTGCTGAAAACGGTTAAATAGCCTTACTCATAAATAAAGCAGCCAAAGCAAGACATTACTCTGCCAATTATTGACTTAGGGTTTAGATATTTATAATCAAGTTATGAAATGATACTGTATCCTTGAGAAATATGATCCATTTTTTTAAGGAACTTCTTATATGCAAAAACATTTCCTTAATCTACTTAGGTACGTACACAGTTTGATGTTTCGAATTACAATGTAGGAACTTGATTTATTCATGTTACTTGGCATTGTAGACATGTAAAACATGCATGCAATGAAATCAGAAGCCGTCGTATAGAGTTCTGTCTATTTCTAAATTCAAGGTTAAACTAGTAAGTGGGCTATCCATCACCGACCATCTTAACGTGATTTAATTACTCAATCAGATTTAAATTTACTTGAATATAAAACGAATAGCACGTGGTTCAAGTATAGGTTTATTGATCCTAATTAATTGTATAATAAAGATACACATTGAACAGAATAGGAGCATACATCCTAGAGAATATAAGTATTACCGAATTAAAATTATAGCGAGTAGGTGAGGTGCCTATTATAAAAGGATCAATCTTCATCATGAGAAAAGATGGGAGAAAAAATTAGGTAACATATTGTCACGCATGTAAGTAACACTATACAGTCAAATGAAATATTTTGCAAGTAGGCCAACCTCAAGGATTATTTTATACTAGCATTTTCCCGCGGCTTCGTCCGCGTTGTTCCCGTTATTGTCCCAAAGGAACTCTTTACCGGGATATAATGTATCCTATGTCCAGGACTTGGTCTACTTGCATGCCAAATTTCAGCTTGATCCATCCAGTTGTGACCCCGTTATAAGGTAACAAACATCCAAACATCCAAATATCCAAACATCCAAACATCTTCACAAACTTTCGCATTTATAATATTAGTGGGATGTCTGACTCTACAGGCAGGCATTTTACAAACAGTAACAGGCAGTAGAACGCGAACAAACAAAGTGTTCACTGCTGTGCTGATAATCGTGTGCATGTTATTCTGAACTAGCATTTTCCCGCGGCTTCGCCCGCGTTGTTACCGTTATTATCCCAAAGGAACTCTTTACCGGGATATAAAGTATCTTATGTTTCAATCCAGGACTTGGTTTACTTGCATGCCAAATTTCAGCTTTATCTATCCAGTTGTTACCCCGTCATTAGGTAACAAACATCCAAACATCCAAACATATTCACAAACTTTCGCATTTATAATATTAGTGGGATAACTACTTTTAAGGTTCAGTAACAAAATGGTAAAAAAGGAACCCTTACTGTGCGATGTTCATCGAATCATTGTAAACAAGCAATTCTCATGTCGTTATTATTTTTTGCATTGGATTTGCTCGGAAATTGTTTTTTCGATGTTGATGAAATTTGGTTCCTTAAACAGGTTAGTTTTACTTTTTTTAATTAATCGAGACTAGTATCAGTCCTGAGAAATATTCCCTCCTGTTACCCCAGTCCAGTTCTACTAGGAGGTACATAAATAAAATTCGCATGCGGGTTCCCACGGCGCGGGCGCGACTTGTCTGCGCGCGAGCATTTCGCCACGCGACAATTATCCATCCACTAAGGTTGCCAACCGTTTCGACTTTAGTAAGACAATCTCGGATATCGAGCTTCTGTACGCATTTGAATGTCGATTATATTTGTCCCTGAAAATTTGACCGAAACAATTCTAATTAAAAAGAAAATTTTTGTGCAAATTCACCAAAAAAAACTTAAAATTAATAAATTTAAACGCGAAGAAGGATGTAAAAGGTCCTTCCTTGTTGACTTGACAAGCCATCACATCATCGACAGTTTGCCGCCTGTGTATAAAGTAGCTAAGAAAACTTGGGAAACTATATCGATATTATCGATATACTGACGGCAATGCCATTTACACCTTTGAGTGTACTACTTAAGTAGAAGTACCGATACGCGTTAAATAAGCAAAGTAAATATTTTGTTTTAGGTCGGCCGTAAAATTGTGTCCCGCTTTGAATTCACGTGAAGTTGGGCGCCTTACACCCGCCGACAACCGACATGCGTCCGCGCCGCGCCAGCCGCGGCGCCTTGGCAATGATCTTCGGCGATAACGACTGTGAGTTTCATAACAAAAACACTGACCCATTGCGCCATAACAGACCGATTAATACTGTATTTACAATGTCATGGCTTTCCCTTTTTCGATCCGTAACTTTGAACTGTATTTTCAGGGTTCCGTAGCCAAAATGGCAAAAACGGAACCCTTATAGTTTCGTCATGTCCGTCCGTCTGTCTGTCTGTCCGTATGTCACAGGCATTTTACTCAAAAACTACATGATTGGATATTGATGAAATTTGGAATATAGGTGTCTTTTATGAGCCGCTACTTAGTTTGGTATATAAATAATTAAAATAAATATTTTTAGGGGGGGCACTCCATACATGTTAAAGACAGTAAAAAATTTTTTTTTCAGCAAATATCAATGTGTGGTACATAGTTCGACAGCTCTTTAAAAAACACTATAAGGTTCCTAAGTAATGTTTTTGATTAAGTGAATGTATTTTTAAATAATCGCTCCGAAAGTTGTGTAAATTGTGTCCCCTCCCCTCTATTTTCTAAACCGTGCGTCCGAAAAATATGGAAAAAATCACGAAGGTAACGCTTAATTAATACTTTTAACGAAAATTCTTTTCAATAAGATCGAATGTACCGTTTTTGAGTTGTTGCCGGTAAACTGCGCTTCTCAACAAAAGGACGTAATTGCTATGAAGGTACGCTCTTTTGTTGTTGTACTTTTTTTACATCGTATTTTTTACCTTATAGTTACGGCTATGGAACCCTACCTATACTGAGCATGGTCCGACATGCTCTTGACCAGTTTTTACCTTATAGTTACGGCTATGGAACCCTACACTGAGCATGGTCCGACATGCTCTTGGCCAGTTATTTTAGGTAAAATACTTATAAAATAACGGTTAAACACATTCAATCTTTACTTGATTAACATGAGGAAAACCTTCTGGCAACGGATATAAAAGTGTTTCCTACAAGGAACATCACACTCGCTGTTGGTGTCGGTCAGAACAACAAAAGGGGCCAAGAACGAGTTGAACTCGCGCGGACTGAGGGTTCCGTACTAATAGATGCCACAACATAAAACTAGGTACACCAAAATTATTTAGTATAAGCCCACGGGCGGTCAAGTCTAAGTTTGGTGAGGAAGGGAAACTAAACGATCTAATTTTGTATATATTGGAGTTCACCGAAAATGCAAAAGAATCTAAAAAACCGCTCCAATGGGCTGATAAATATTAATTTTTAAGTTTATACGTCTTAACATTTCTAGCAGAATCAAATGTCACAGACGCACCCACTGATAAGGTAGGTACGATATAAAGATCCTATATGGATTCCTTTTCCTTCTTAAGGAGGAACTTTGTACGGATCTGTAAAAACATTAACGTTTTCCGTATTGATGAACGGCGGTCTCAAGGATTTGAGAGCTAAAGTTGGGAACACGGAAAATAACATTTTCAATGGGCTCACGTCATCACTCACTCCTTACAATGCGTTGAACGATTTTCGGGTGTTTTATCCGTCACCATTGTTGGCGACAACTCTTTGAAAACGTGTCGCTCACTCCTCACAATGAACCAGGACGATTTTTTGGGTACCTATTTTAGTCGTCGTCATAGTCGTTCTTTTCCACTGAGCACTTTGGGCCCAGGGCATTTTATATTTTGATAAGAAAATAGACCTCTGCCTTATGGGCTTAAAGCCTGAAATAAACTATTTGAATTTGAATAACCCTGTCTGCCTCGTGCCCAGGGCCCTCACTAGGTTGAAGACGGCCCTGTTCGTCATTGTCAGCGATAATTCGTTTACAGAATATAAAGAAACTAATGACTATTAGGATGACTTACAAATACATATACCAGTACATAGAAAACAACCGCGACCTAGGAACAACTATTTGCACTTGCCCGGAATCGAACCCGGCCGCCTCGTTACCAACGTTGCTAAGCTTAGGTACTAGGTGTATACGTATCGAATTGGCACAAACACAATTTTGTCGTCAAAATTCTGTCAGCAGGTTTTCACCTAAACTGACGACGGCCGTAACGCAGAATCCCCCTACTAGGTGTTTTATCCACTTTTACAAATGACAACTACGCAAACGGATATGGCAATTCCAAATAGGCTTAGACGTTCGTCGTTTTACAAACAAGTGTACTAGAGAGCAGGCGTCATCCGTCGAGACATTATTCTTCATCTAGCAGACGGAGTACTGCATTTGGGGCCAAGGTTGAGGGGTATATCGATTACAGAGTTCGCGATTTCCATGCCTCACTTGGCACAACAAAACCAGGCATAATTATTACAATAAATGCCCAGGCATAAATATTAGTTTAGCTTGCATGCAGCACGTAATAATCTATTTTAGAATTTCCGACAATAATAACAACAATAATAAACCAAATAAAATATTGGATAATGGAAATCAATACATCAAAATGTATAAGCAATTTAATAAGGCCTGTGAAGGGTAAAGTTATACATATTATTTTTTTCAGATAGATAGAACAATTTGAAACATTAGATTGGATTAGATTAGATTAGATTTTTTATTTCATAATACAAGAAGTACAATATAAATTACACAATGTCAATTTATATGAATCTTATACTATGATCCTATTGAAGTATTGATTTTTATTTGCAAGTATTTAAAACATTACCCTTGCAAACGGGTAAAATGAGTACGAACGACGATGGAGACCAACGAACCCGTACGCTTAATTCACGAAAATGTTTTGTACACTTCTTCATCAAGAGGACAATGCCACCTCCTTGTTTGAAAACCAAGTACAAACCAAGCGGATACCTGTCGGTATTCAAGTGATAATTATTACGAATACAAAAGTTTAAGATAACCAATCACTAAAGGGTCAAGTGAGATTAAGTTTTTTCAGTTTCTGACAATGACCCACTTTCTAAATAACAACTCCGTAATCGTAGCAACAATTTAAGTAATGTGAGCAAAATTGTCTGAGGGCCCTCGTAAAAAACATTTGATCGATGTTGTAATTGAATGAATATCAAACTGTAACCGTTACGGTGGCGGGCATGAGTCTTACTGCAAGACGCTTCATGTCATCTTGTGAAAAAACCAATCAATCAGCTTCAGGATATCGTCGATAAATGCCATGAGGTTAATGGTTTCCTACCAAATAGGCAGAAAAAATCCCATAAATAATTTTAGGAACTATAGTCTTTATTTAATTAGTCAAGCTGAATAAAGATGTAAATTAAATTTACATAATATACGATTTTAAGCTAACATGGTCATTTACATAATAACTACTATTGACAACGGGATATTTACCACGTATGTTTGTTTTATTGAGTTCCCGATATTTCGGCACTGTTGCAAGCGCCATCATCACGGAGTAACTGACGTGCTGCGAGTTTTTAGTTGTAGTCTACCCACACACCATAGCGATCTACCCTACAAACATACATGGTAAATATCCCGTTGTCAATAGTAGTTATTAAATTTACATAGATAAAGAGGGCGAAGGTAAACAGCAGTTACGTTTAAAACAATGTCATCAAACTTATCAAAGTCTCGCCGGGCTGAAAAATTGGCGCTTAATGCCAATCCATAAAATCTGCCTCAAAGCGCTGGAACGCTGCGAGACGGAAGGATCTTTATGGCTCGCTATATTGCTCAGTATTAGATTAGTAGCAATATTTCTGTCTCTTATTTGGTGTCATAGAGCGGTGTCGGGGAGCGATGCGGGCGAGTCTCGCTGGGGGACGCGTCAGGAAGCAAACGTGCTCAATGAAACTGATTCGACATGATCCCACCGCTCGGTCACTGTTCTGCGTACCTACGCGACGTGCAACTCGTATCGCGTATCCTCTGCAATTATACTCAATCTGTTAATATTACCCGACCCTATTCTTGGAGATGCACGTGACATCATTGAATTTATGAGCATGTTTATTAAGCCCATTCCAGTAGACACATCTTATGTACTTTCCGTGCTCTTCTTTATTATCATTGTTTGTGCGACCTGGTTATTTGTCACTTTAAATTCACCACTTGGGTATGTTGACCTGTCTACCTGAAAATATATTCCTACTCAAATGGCAACTAAACTGGTCAAATTAATTAAACTTTTCGTCTTTAATAATTTGACTTAACAACCTGCTGTATCGTTGACTTTAGGTGTAGCGTAGCGTGCCATATATATGTAAGCTATACTGAATGGTACACTAATTAAAACTTATCCTTGATTAAGTACTGTATAGTTACCGTTATCGATGCAAATAACGCACAAAATGCATAGTTGCAGGTAATAACAATTTGCAGTAAACGGATCGAGGTTCACGATTTATACTATAGTAGAGTTAGCAACTGATCATTTTCTTTAACGGGCAACAATCATCGTATACAACAGAATTACAAGATAAACATATTCAAATACATACGAATTATAAATAATTTTGACTAAATCGTCAATTTAACTAAACAGTTAGTAAACATGCGGGCGGAAAGAGGTGAAGGTTAGCCATGTCTTTGCGTCAATTCGAGATAACGAGTGGAGGCTGGTTAATACAATAAAGTCGCATTCGCTTCCGTCCACCAATTTAATGTTGAGGATCCGAGAGGAGGCAAGGACTGTAGACACTAGGGTATGCAGTACCGGTACAGTTTTGGAGAACCGGGATTTTCGGTACTGGCCGAGAGTAGAACCGGGATTTCCCGGGATTTTCGGTACTTTCGGGAGAAGTCTACAAAAACTCTGTCGATGCTTCATTCCGGTCAGATTTCGTTGGAATCTGTTAGTTTTTTAATGAAAACACTTTGAAGTAAAACCGCTTCCATTAATTTTATTAAATAATCACAATTTTACAAACGAGCGGGGCAGGCGGGGGTGAGTCACCGCACCAGCGCACCACACAAGTCAAAAGTGGACAAAAATATATAACTAATGATATTGATTTTTACAAACTTTTTACATGATTTTACTTAGTTTCACTTGTCCCGGTGTCTGTCTGTCTGTCTGTAGGTAATCAAAATGTCTTGCAAATTAAATTTAACCCACTTCCCGGTTTCTGACCGAGCTGAAATTTTGCACTGACATAATATTTAAATCGGATGACAATATAATATTACTATCTATGACATGGAGCTGTAAGGTGGCCATAGCATCATCCAAATTACTTCATAAATCCGCCTTTCCGTAACTTCTAAAGTGCAATAAAAGGATAGCTAGCTAAATGTTTGAACGGACTTCCTGTAAAACTCGAACAACAATATAATTTATGAAAAGTAAATGTGGGTACTATGAGGTACTTTTTAGGATTCCGTACCAAAATGGTAAAAAAGGAACCCTTATGGTGCGACTCTGTCTGTCTGTTACAGCCAGATATTTTAGGAACTACTGCTTTATGAAATTTGGCATAGTTTTAAAAGTTGCTAACCCGACCCTATTTGACATAAAAAAAATCTTGTACCGTTTTTACTTTTTTTAAAGGGGGCCGTAATGGGAGATCTAAAATTCAAAGTTGTGCTATTGTATCAAGTAGAGTATCAAATGAAAGGGCTTAATTTATAGATTCCAAAACCATTTTTTTTTCTTAAATGTACTTTTTGATTTATGACCAAAAACGTTTAAAAAAGTACCAATCCCCCTATTATCTTCGAAGTTACTGAACAAAAAATCTGTAATAATTATCAATTATTAATATCATCCTAAATATAACAGGAAAAATATAACGGTTTTCCTAACTTGCACCGTTTTTGAGAAATTTGCAAAAATCGTAACACATACTTATGTGCTCCTACTAAGCTAACCGCCAGTTTTTCTTGAACTATTCACGTATTTACTTGCGAGTTTGTACAGAACCCTCGGTGCGCGAGTCCGGCTCGCACTTGACCAGTTTTTACTATCATCTAGGTACGCAATCACCGTTTTCGAGTTAATTCAATAGTTTTTTTTAGTAATTAAAGTTAGACCGGGAGAGTTATTTTATCTTTATACTTTATTACTTTAATTTTAGATGTTATACGTAAATAAATCAAACAAACAAAAAGTTAGAATTATAATGTTACACGTACAATAGTAAAAAAAATCAAAACTTGTTTACATTATAATATACAGCGTGGGAGGGACTATACCGACAAACTGTAACTATAGATTCTAACAACTATTAGGAGTAAAAAATGTTATGTGATGTATAGTCGAAAAACGCTTACTTTCCGAGATATTCATTATTTTGTAAATGAAAAATCCCAAGTGTGTAACAAGCCCTAATAAATGTGACTAAGATACGTTTACTATTTTTTTTAAATCTTTTAACTAAACAGGAATTAACCTTCGCAGTATTTGATGGTAAGCGACTACGAGGCCAAAAAATTGACCTTTCGTTTCCATTTTAGCTTTTTTTTTCTTTTTGATAACTTTTCAGCCAGTAAGGACATGTTTATAACGAGGGGCTTAATTTACTGATTTATTTTGTTCCATAAGACTATACACAATACAATAATGACAATATTCGACCCATGTTGATATAACATTTTTTACTCGTCACACCACCAGGAATTCATGGCTAAAGTATGTCGGTATAGTCCCTCCCACCCTGTATAGTGCTAAAGTGCCTGTCTTACTGAGGTGCGAACGCAGCCGATAAGCAATTGGCGAGTTTTAGGTAATCTTGTAAAAGGATGGACAATACTACTGCGTTACTATTACTGTAATTTAGGCCAACCTTCAAGGACGTTGGTACATATTATCGTACAAATTGAAGAACATTGGCATGATCGATTTTTGTTTAGGTACCTAAATCGTTACTTTTGACTTACGTGCGCCAATCATTATTATATAGGTATCACGGCCGGCTTTCGCGTTCGGACTGATTGGTCAAAATATTAACTACGCGTTTGTTCGTTTAGAATATCTATACGTCTTTTGTTTGATTATGATACTCAGAACTCAACATAATATACCAGAAAACATAAATTAATGCTGCTTCAATATATTTCCCGAAAATCCCGAAAGTACCGGGATTTTTATTTTGACGTCCCGGTTCTTTGCTCGGCTCAAAATACCGGGAAATCCCGGTACTTTCGGTTCCGGTATTTCCCGGGAGCAAACCCTAGTAGACACCGAGGAGGGCAGGAGCGCGAGCTAGGCGCGCGGGTCATAGACATTGCATATTGTCCCTAATAGTTCAATTTAATATGCAGTCTTGGCACTACTGTCTGTGCTGTACTGTATTGCATATATCTATCGGCAATTTTAAATTCCTCAGCTATGTTATTCTAACCTACGCATATATGTATATATGACGACCTTGCCGAACAAATCGCTGACAATAATAATTTTGTCACTTTATTTGCAAATACCGTTCATTAGTTAAATCGTGGTGAACACTATGAAAATGAAGATAAAAGCAGTAAGTGTATACCTAAATATTAACTTTGAAGTAGAGATAAAGGATCGATTTTCGCTTGTCTAAACCATAGATAAACAGTAAGCCATAGATAAACGTAAGAAGGATCTTGCAAGAGTGACTCTTAGTTGAACACCGACCCTTTATAAGGTTAACAACAGATAATAAATCAAATTATTCACATTAATGGAAACCGGTAAATCGCAATGTTTACCTACTGAATACGACTGTTACATTAAATCATTAAAGGACAACTAGTTCTCAACTGTTAACCTAGACACCAAATCCTTCACCCAGAAATTTCTCTGCCTTATAACAATCACGGAATTAATACAAAGTTCAATGTAATTAACTTAAACCAATAATCACCCAATTAATTTAAGTTTGCGTTTGCGTTTTTTTACCGTGCGAGTAGGAGCATCTCCGTTTCAGTTTGGGCAGAAATGCTTTCGTATATCTGTCTGACTGTTCTCCTCTGTAGGTCGCATTTCTCAACCGATTCTCGTGAACTTTTATGAGCAGTTTCGATAATTATATATATATATATATTGATCGATTCAGTTTTTGGATTTTTTCAAAATGGAGCCATATGGGTTGACAGACTCGCAAGGTGTACAGTTCGCATAGCCACTAATCCACTATACTAGATCTAGTTATAATTTGGTTTGGTATCGGTTACGTTTTGTTATGTACAGTGATCGTACTTTTTCCAGCATTCTTGGTGTAGTGCTAGGGTTGTCAGTAGAGCCCAATATTAAATTGTTTGAACCAAAAATCAAATTTAATCAAAAATAAAAAAAAATAGCGTATTAAACAAATTTGATGATTGTTGGGACGAAGTCGTAGGGGTGCTTCGAAAATATCAACATAAAAATGTCCAAGGTAATTTCTAATTTAGTAATAAGTACATACACAGACTGTAAATTTTAACATGTTGCATTTTACGATCGCTCGGTTAGTGCTACTTAATTCCAAGCACCCTACCATCTATCGACTATAACTGAAACAAACTATTATATACTTTTATTTTCAGAAAACTGATCGTCAGCATACCCTCCGAAAATTTTGAGGAATTTTGGGTTACAGTGATAAATGTTATACACAATTATAATAACCGATTAAGTAAAAAAAAAGTGTTTAATTTTCAATGACAACATAATATTACATCATTTTAAACGTCAATCATATTATACACGTCGACAACCCTAGGTCGCTGTCGTGTGTCATTTGACGTCATTGCACCAAGAATGCTGGAAAAAGTACGATCACTGTATGTAACACGTGGTCTCAGCTGGGAGCCGATACAAAGACAGTATACGGAGTAGGATTTATTTATTAATTTGGACGTTTTCGAGTATGTTTAATGAAAATGAATTTTCATTTTGGAGTTAGTTATATGTACTTAATGACACGTGGTATTCATTAATTTATAATACAAATTTTAATCCCTTATGGTGAAATTATTAGCAATCACATACGTTATTAAGAAACTCCTGTGCAAAATTATTCTCATGACTTTAGTCCCAGCTTGTTGCTTAGTCGGTTTTTTTTGTGGCTTAGTCGGTTTGCTGTCTGCCAATAATATACGAGGTATTAACGTATAAAAACAGCACATTGTTATACGAAAATACTGTTTTTCCAGTATGCACATTATTTATAAGTTTCTGCATTCATAGTAAACGTACAAACTGCAGCGCTAAAAATGTTTTTTACGAGTTTTTTTCTTCTTGAGAGTAACAACACAATTGTCGGCTGAATAGGAAGTTAACGTAGTTGAATGAATAAGGAAATGTGCTTTGTATATAAACTGACTAACTAGTATTTTTTTACATACTTCAACACAGTGGCGTGGCGTAAGCCGGCATCCTTAGGCAAGCCGGTGCAGATTTGGAGTACATTTTCCTTAAGAGCTGTAGAATAAGGCAAACCGGTAGGAATCGAGTTCTTTGGACGCCACGCCACTGATGTATACAACCTCCTTATAATATACATAGAATAAGCAGTCACTACGTGCGTGACAAGGATTATTACTGGGCGTTCCAAAATCATTGCAACATACCTCACAAACACTCATGAGTCTTTCTCTCAAGTACAATAGTTTCCATTAAACCAGCATCGAAATTAAAAAAGGCGCGTCCATATACATATAGAACGCTCGACGATCTGAAACAGTTTTTGAAAAATCTAGTATAAACTACTGCTCTGTAATATTTCATTTTGAGGCGATGTTTAGTGATTGAGTGAGACTGTGCAGCTGTCAGTCACTGTTAAGAATATAACACATATGAAATACGCATTCGTATCGTATGTGCCCCGTGATCCCGTCCGTTGAACAGACACTGAGACTAGCTAATGGGAATCAACATTTTGCTTTGTACCGAGGGTAACTGACAAGCAATTCCTTACTCGTACCGTAGCGTACCTATGAAAAACTCTTTCCTCTGTTAGACGGGCTGGAAGCAGGGCCCAAAGGCGTCTGCATACGAAAGTAGCCCGTGAAAGAAGCCGTCGAGCGCGCGTGTTACTTATTCAAGCAAGCCTCTTGGGCCCAGACGAGAAAACTGTCAGAAGCCGAAGGCCATTCCTCCGAGCCACTAACATTAACGTTATGTGACGTAAATAATGGAACATTTATTCAGTGAGAACATACAAATGTGACAGTTATTACAGATTCTTCTGCTAATATATTTTTGCTCTATTTTGTACCATTATTGAAGATGACTAACAAAAACCGATTTGAAATCACACGGCTCACATGGCTACTGATAAACGTATTTTTAATACACTCAAAAAGCGGTACTTTTAGTTGCTGTATATCTTGCGGAAAGCTGTATTTTTTACACTGGTGCTTTTTACTTTTCAGCTCAATTTCAGCAAGCTTTCGCACAATAAAGAATACAGCTATTTAGGTTAGGCAAAAGCATAATACCTTTTAGCAGATAATAATCATGGCAATCAAGAGCATAAACCCAATAACAATAGAACATAAGTACGGAGCAAGGACGGCGTCCGCGAGCAAATTTGAAGTAGGTACCAAGAGTTTACAACTACTTCGAAGACAGAACACTACATAAAAGACTCCCATATTTACTAAAGAGTTTGCCCGAGTATGTCTGACACGGACCTAACAAGAGTAAATTTAAAAAGTCGCTAAAAATCATTTACTGCAGACACTCGAGTGAGGCATCCTTGATGTTCATTAAGCAATATATTATTTTCGAGAGAGAGATGACACAGTAAGAAAAAAAAGACTTATTTTAGGATAGTTAGATATATGTACAAAAATATATTGTATACTTAAATATAGAAAAAAAGGCCTGCGGTCAAACTGTTAATACAGTTTTGCAGGAAACTAGGTACCATAGACTTAAGATTCTGTATGTGTTTAATAAATAAAAAACCGGCCAAGTGCGAGTCGGACTCGCGCACCGAGGGTTCCGTACAAACTCATAAGTAGATACATGAATAGTTCAAGAAAAACTATATGGCGATTAGCTTAGTAGGAGCAAATAAGTATGTGTTAAGATTTTTGCAAATTTCTCAAAAACAGTGCAAGTTAGGAAAACCGTTATATTTTTCGTGTAATATATAGGATGACATTAATAATTGGTAATTATTACAGATTTTTCTGTTCAGTAACTTCGAAGATAATAGGGGGGGAACGGTATTTTTTTTAACGCTTTTCGCCATAAATCAAAAACTACTTATTTAAAAAAAAATACAAAAATACTGTTTTAATCTACAAATTGAGCCCTTTCATTTGATACCTCACTCGATATAATAGCCCTACTTTCAATTTGCAAAGTCTCATTACGGACCCCTTTAAAAAAAAAGTAAAAAAGTTACAAGATTTTTTTTACATCCTATAAGCTCGGGTTAGCGGTTTTTAACACTATTCCAAATTTCAAGTCGATAGCATCAGTAGATCCTGAGATATCTTGCTGTGACAGACGGACAGACAGACAGACAGACAGACAGACAGACAGACAGACAGACAGACAGACAGACAGACAGAGTCGCACCATAAGGGTTCCTTTTTTACCATTTTGGTACGGAACCCTAAAAAAATACTTTGCTAATAAATCAAATACATATTATGAAGTAATAAATAAAATAATTATTGCTTTTTCGTGTTTGAATGTGATTAAATTACTGTATGTCACTTACCCAAATAGTTTGTTTTGATTTGACTGAATGGTGACAACCGATGCCATGTTGTTGTTTAATTGCCTTTTTTTTCGCAAATGTATTAAAAAACGTCGTTTGACACACGCCCGGAAGTATCATTTCCCCTCGTCCCGGCTCGGGCCAAGACACACGGGACTTGTGAGAAATGACATAGGTACTTGCCGCACGGGTCTACCTTATTTCGTATAAAATTAAATGGTATAAACTCAAAATGTATTAATTCAAAACGTATATCATTCATTTCAGTTAAAATTCATTTTGTATAACATTTAAAAGATCTAAATACGAAATCTCTATTCTTCAATATGTCTAACATTCAAAATGTATAAAATCATTATGCATAACATTTAAGATGTATAAAATTATTATGCATAATATTCATTTTGTATAACAATTACTTGATCGCATATTTAAAACGTAGAACATTCAAAATGTCTAATCATCAGAATGTATACAAAACAGTCGGTCGGACTCCGCAGCGGCTCCGCCGCTGCGGGAAGAGCAGCCCCTTCGCCCTTGCGTATCAAAGCACAGGCACTAATGCTCGCCTTCGCAGTTTCGGCTTGTTGGTCGCCTTCGGCGACTAGCCTCAGCCGCTACGGCTCACATTGTGCCTGTGCTTTGCTACAGCGGGCGAGGGCTGCTCCCCCTCCGCGCTTCCGGCTTTCTGTATACACTCTAGGGGTAGGGCAGACAAGACCACGTGGATAGTGGGGTGCTCCGATTCGGGTTTTGTTACCTATGTATTCTCCAATGCATATAAAATACAGTTTTATCTAAGCTATTATTATTATTTGAATGTATTTTAGCGTATTTTTTACGGCAAAGCAATAAAAAGAATTATCAAATTTTGCCAAAAAAGTCCTGACTTCCTTCAAACTTTAAAACCTGGGCCTCATATCTCAATAATATTAGGGGTTTACAAAAAATTAGAGCTTTTAACAGTTATACCCCGTGAATGTTATACCTTATAATACTTATAACAAATAACGTTTCGAGCAAATGAATGTTATACCTTATAACACTTATAACAAATAACGTTTCGAGCAAATTAATGTTATATCATACAAGATTATAGAAAATGAATTTAGAGCATTTGAATTTTATACGAAATGTAATAATACACTTTAATTTTTATCCCATCTGAATTTATACGAAATGAATCATTATCCTAAATGAATTTCGACGAAGTGATTTTATACGCATTGATTTTATACAAAATAAGGGGGTACCTTTTCCTTATGATGCCCCGTTGTTGCGTGAAAGAAGAAAACAAACGAACTAACCCACTTTCGTGCTTATAATCAAAATAGGTACCTATTGATATAATAATAAATAACTCCAGAGGTTACTATATGTCACATTATCTGACAATTATGAATGCTACGTTAAGAACTTATTTTCTTTTATCAAACCAGAAGGGTGATAACAGGTTAAGTACCTTATTGCATCACATGTCATGTATGTTATTGATAAATAATTACTTTTGAGGAAATACCTTTTTTATACTTCGGTATCTATTCGGAATACAATGTGTCGAGTCAGTCATAATTATTTTCCTTGCATCGAATTCTGTCGGTAGTACCTACATTTTTTGATCTTGCCATATTAATTGTGAATGAGAATGGCATTATGCATAATGGAATATCTTCCTCATAGTAATACAGTTATTATGACAGCGCTCTTCTACAATGCAATGATAAGAGTTTTAAAAACAATGCAATGAGCCGCATAAAGCAAACGTATGATTAATATGCATGCAATTTATGTGTTTATTGTAGAAATTAGTATACGGATGATAGTCGAGTGAAGGGCGGGCGAAAATTGCAGGTTCTCCGCACGAGCGAGGCTCTTGCGACAGGGGCTTATGAAAACCGTGTTCAGTTACGCTCGCGTGACTAGCCTTATATTTAATCTAAAAGCACAGTCACCAACTATAAATGCACATAAGTAATGATTTGAACGTTGGAAATAATATGAGATAAAGCGCCCAATCGTAACAACCGATACAATACAATCCACTTTATGCCGTAGTAGCGTTCTCAGAGCCTGATTGTCACTGGCTTACCTAATATAAGGAATTTTGTTTTTCAATTTCTCTTAAAGGAAAAGTTAGCCAAAGATATGTTTGGCACGCCACTGTTGTACACCTCAAAAGAATGGAAAATCCAAAGATCAAAGTGATAAGACGGAAATAACAGGTAGTCTTATCGCTAGATAGCGATCCCTTCCAGACAACTATATTCAAGACCGATCTTGTGCACTTAAATTAAGTGTATCGTCACTTCACTCGCTGCGATACCAATTAACAGAACTATAAAAACCAGCCGTAAAAACCTGTACAGAAGCGGGGTCAAGTAGAAATGAACTAATTAAACCATTTGAACAACCCTGACATTTAAACTCTCCCGGAAATCGAGTCTTCAGTCAAACAGGAACGTAACCTAAGTTTATTTACCTTAAAATCGCGATCAAGGGTACCGTACAGGTCGCGACGGTTCGATTAATCCATTTAGCTCTGTCAAAATACGGCCTTGACATTACAAAGTTTCTCCGGAAGCGAGGAAGTGCTCCATTTCCGCTGTCCTGCGCCCGCGGCCCTGCTAACGCCAACCGGTTCTTTCCTACACGACCGGTCGCCATTGAATTGTCCGCGAGAAATTGACCTATACGCGCTGTGACAAACAAATGCACTTTGAGGAAATAGATTAAGCAAAACTGTTTATCTTGTGCGTATGTTGTCTCGAATAACAAACATTGTATTGCAGATTATACATGAGACTATAAAATCTTTCAGTGTTATCTTTCAGCATCAAGTGGGAGATTTAAGTAAGTTTATGTTTTTATAGCATGAGTGTTATCTGCAAAAACGTGAAATTACGCTAACTTAGGATTACATGCTAAATACTATTTATTTTAAGAGCGACTTTAAACACGGGACTTTTAGTTAATTTGCGTCTTTTTGTTTGGATTTCCCTGCATATTTTATTGCATGCCGGGCTGCATCGGGTCATAATTTAATGACGCTACTCGAATTCCGTGTAGTACATGAGAGATGAGAACAATTGAAATAAATTAGATTAGCATCTACTAGACTGACTAACAAGGCGAATACTCCTACCCAAATCTTCTATGTCGGTATAAAAAACAGTTAGTTCCGTGACTGAGGTACCTACTGACAGACGACGTATAGCCAAACTACTGTGGATAGGATAGTACCTAGAATAAAATTGGAAACTCAGCCGTATTCTTTAGGAGACGTAGAGGTACTCTAAGAAAGGACTTTTCTAAATTTAACCGCCACAGGGTTAAAACGGGGATAAAAGTTTGTGGGTATGAAAAAATCGGTGATACACGCGGGCGAATTTAAATCACGGGGTGGGAAATAGTTAGGTGCACCTACAACGAAGACGAACGAACGAACGAAGTCTTAAAATCGATTAAAATTTAGTGAATGAGGTTTTAGTGGCGATGATAGCTGCGTATCTTATACTTAATGGGACGGCAATATTTCCAGTCATGGGTCTATGCTAATGGATTTCTTAAGAAAATTGATAAGTGTCCTATTATTTGAAATAACTTACATTAGGGCTAATGCGTGGTAATTCTGAAATATCTACTTAGTCGTTGAAGATTAAATACGTTACATCACCTTTGTTACCACATATTTGATGTACTGAATATAGACACTTCAAGCCTCAATGACTGATAAGACCACTTCAATAAAGCAGATAAATATAAATTTCATTGTTCTATTTTGCTTTAAATGACGAAACGATGATATCTCTTGATCTTAAATACGTCAGAATGAGAGAAATGTTCTATCTACGGTATGAGAAGAAAAATACTATATAAAACATGACACCAAAGTCGCGTCATAGCTTATACGCCTCGTAAATAAAATACATCTTTGTTCAGAAGTGGTCATCTACGGGTTAAGGTCCTTAGTGACTTAAAGGATAGAACAAGTGATGAAAGTTTACTCGAAAATGTAAAGAAACTGTAACATCAACCAAACGTGTCAACAATAGTCTGCGGTTGGGATAGCGTTGGGCGGGCGTGCCTTATCGCTCGGAAACGTGGCGGGCGGTGCATCCAGTGCAGATTAGCTCAAACTGCACCAATAACCTGAGATTAAAGTCTTTTGTTACGGACGAACCTATTTGCTCGATTCCACTTGACACGGCACGACCGCTTGATTTTGGCTATCACATCGTCGTCGAGTGTTATGTGCTCGCTGATGAAATAGCCCTTAAAATATGTTACCATCCAAGGTAAAAGGCCTAGTGCTCGACACGCTAATGCCTAATAGTCGACACCCCGCAGTCTACTCTATTGCTAGTGACATAATTATTAATAAAGTCAGTGTCGAGCACTCGGACGTCTACTTACTGTATATTTGCGACGGATTCTTGTTCAATTGTACATATTCTTCGCTATGTGCGTTTTGAAGCCAATGTAAAAATAGCGAATCATTTCAATCACTAGGATTTATTTAACTAGCCCGTTATGATATATGCTTACATTTTAATACACTTTAAATCATAATACGTAAGTATATAATTCATGTAAATAAAAGAATTTTTAAGTAGTTGCCTACAGTCAGCAGCTACAGTAATTGTTTGTAGTTAAGGAGTTAAAGCAGAAACAGAGTTCATAATCCCCTAAGCGCGTTGTTGTACCTAGTGTTAAGAGCCTGTGCAGATATTTTTGGACGGTTTGCTCGCTTTTTCATCATTGCTGCTGACTGTAGGTACGTACACGATTACTGGACAAATGCTATTTAGTAAGTAAAAGATATACAGAAAAGTCTGTCTATATTTAATTGCTAAGTTTATTTGTAGTAGCATTTTATCATGAGTGACTGCAATCTTCTGAGTTTAATTGATGTTTAGATTTTTATCTATATGCTGTGTTTTTTATTACACAGTGTTCATTCGCTAGGTTCAATATAGTATAGTACATTTAGGCAGATTATAGGTACTTTTTACTCCGCCGCAGCGGGTTATCGCACTCAATTATAATGTACTCAAATACTATAAAAATAAATAGGTAAAATAAATAAATATCGGGGGAAAATCTTACACAAATCGAGCTAGTCCCAAATTAAGCAATGCTTGTACTATTGGTACTAGACGACGATATACATACTTAAGTAGATAGAAACATCCATGACTCAGGAACAAATAGTCGTGCTCATCACACAAATATTTGCCCTTACCAGGATTTGAACCCGGGACCTCCAGCTTCGTAGGCGGTGGCACTCCCACTGAGCTAAACGTGTCGTCCAACTATAAAAACACCTAGCTTTATTTTTATTATTTCAGAACAATATTGAAGAAAATTATACCTACAGGTATAACTTAATAAGTAGCTATTATTTAACAATAGTACTTGACACCCATCATTATTTTTTATCAGCGTAAATTGCCATTTTTTCGTATGTATTTACTCATTAGCGAATGTAGCCTATACTTATGTTTTTTATAAGTTCTCTGATTATGTGAGTTAAAGCTGTACCTATCAGTGGCGTGGCGTAAAAGATATCCTTGGGCAAGCCGGTGCAGATTTGGCGTACATTTTCCATAAGAGCTGTAGAATAAGGTGCTCAAATGCCTGATATTAGGCAAGCCGGTAGGAATCGAGTTCTTTGGACGCCACGCTACAGGTACATATACCGGATCTGTGGTCTCCCAGCGTTTAAGTATCTAAATTGCCTTTCTAACTAACTATTATTGCCTATTGAGCAAGTGGATTGCACACTAAAATGCACCACGAGTACGTTCAGATATAATTTCCCACAGACGAAGGACGCTGGCAATTACCATGTTGCAATGCACAGCACTATGCCTGTGTCTATGACAATTCATAGTAATATTATAAACGCGAAAGTAGCTGTCTGTTACATTTTCACGCTTAAACGCTGTACCGATTGTGATGAAATTTGAGATGTAAGAATGGTCGTAGAACACTTTTTAATCCTGAAGAATGTGAAATTTCCATACGGCGTTCTTCAATGATCGCTAAAAACGATTCTTCACGGAGAAGTCGGGGACAAAAGATAGCATGAAAATAAAATTTAATACTAAAACAGAAAACCGCGTGGAAACGAACGTGTTTATTATTTTCATCATTTGAACAGGTAATTTGGGAAGTCATTAACACGACATGAAGTAATCGTGTTAACATTATCGTTTAACATTCTTTGTGCAATGTGTTAATGTCTGTCGATAAATACTTAATTTTCGTGTTAATAGATATTTAATTTGGGATAAATGATGAGAGTAAGATTTTTTTTACCTATTTAGTTCAGTTGAATTAGTAACAACTGGCCAGACAAACTCTTTAAGTATTTGTGATAATATTTTACTAAAACAGAATAAACTACGTTCGCCTTGAAAAGTATTACTAGAAAGAAGGCAACGTCGCAATTTCACGAAATTATTTTTCGATATTTGATGAAACTTAGAGGGTTTCTAGGAATAAACAATCTTAATTTGAAAATGCCGGAACAAATACTGGGCTTCGTATTCATTTCATCGTCAAATACAATTGCTCTAGTATAAGTATAACTTTTTTCCGCGCGACAAATACTACCTGACCCTTTCCATTCAATACAGTGCGAAACTCACAGGTGACGTTCTGTCGCACGACAAGCGAAGCCGTGGCCAGTCGTTCTAGTCCGGCTGATCCAACTGAATACCTCATATTATTATTTTTCATTAGTCTGTGAAAGTGTCCTACTGCTGGGTGAAGGCCTGCCATTCGTCCACTCTTTGCGAAATGTGTCCAAGTCGTCCCACCATCTCCTTTTCGTTCTAACTCTATTCCGGTACCCATCTATTGGGATCCACTCAGTAGTTGCCTTAGCCCACCGTTCCTGATACATTCAGCAGACGTACTCCTAGTAGCATTACGCATTCCATCCAGGTCAGAGGCCCAACCAACAGCCAACTCAAAATGCCATTAAGGGACCCTGCCCAGTTCCATCGGAGTTCGGCGGCCTTTGCTTCCACATCCCCGATACCAGTTCTCGCGCAGGTCGGCTCATAGCATAGTCATAATATCTATGAGCCCTATTCCAACATGAAAACAAAAGTGTAAATGAAAGCTATTGTGTCGCTGCACCGATGCATGCGACGCGCAGATTGCGGCCCCCGCGCCGGCGCGGGGCCCGCTCGACCAGCGAATTGAAATTTCCAATTTGTTTGATTCATTGTCCGGAAAAAGTGCTACGTTAGACTGAAGTCAAGCGGTTATGAGTAGTTATCTATTGGGGATTCTGCCCCACTCCACCGCGCTACGGGTCGCTCTGCTCCCCTCCGCGCTCGTGGGTCAGAATCTCCCAATAGATAACCGATCGTCTGACCCAGAAGCAAAATTTTCGTGACGGAACCTAACACGTTCGTAAGTGAAAGACGATGGTTTATACGTTAGCATCCCGTTGCAATCGAAGTCTAGTCAGTCGTTCCCAATAAATTATTCCGATCGTCTGACCCAGAAGCAAAATTTTCGTGACGGAACCTAACACGTTCGTAAGTGAAAGACGATGGTTTATACGTTAGCATCCCGTTGCAATCGAAGTCTAGCCAGTCGTTCCCAATAAATTATTCCGATCGTCTGTAAACCTCTAAATCGCATACATGAAAAATGCGATCGATAAGGTTGTTTCTGATGAATTTTATCCTGACAGTCCACTGATCTGACCTTAAAAGTAAAGATCGAATTATTAAATATATACCCTAAAGCTTATAAAATTATATTATTTACTGAAAGCCTTTCAAGTTTGTCGCACGTACCTAGTTGTAGCATGAGGTTTATTAAACAACCTCAGAGATTGCAGTTAGACATAGTTTGCTCTTCACACAATAAACGCTATTTTCGACATGGCTTACTTTTACCTGATACTATTCGCTGTATAATATGTGGACCGTCTAACTGTGGAAAAACGAATTTAATAGTTGGCTTGCTGCTACATGAACAAGGTCTACGCTTTGAAAATGTTTATGTTTACTCTAAAACTTTATTTCAACCTATGTATAAATTTCTAGAACAAGTTTTAAACTTGGTTCCCACAGTTTCATTTCAAAAATATAGTGAAAACGATGAAATATTAAGTCCTCATGCAGCTAACATTAATTCAATCATGATATTTGATGATGTTGCATGTGAAAATCAAAATAATATGCGGGATTACTTTGCAATGGGAAGACATAAAAATATAGATAGCTTTTATCTGAATCAAACATATAGTAAAATACCTAAACAATTAATAAGAGACAATGCCAATTTAATCATTCTTTTTAAACAAGATGATGTTAATTTACGTCATGTTTATGACGAACACGTAGGAAGCGATATGTCGTGGCCTCAGTTTCGTGAAATGTGTGGACAAGTATGGAGCATGCCTTACAATTACTTAGTTATAAATAAAGATTGTAATAGAAATTCTGGATGCTATAGGAAAGGTTTTGATACATTTATTGTGCTAGATTAAATGAATACATAAAGAATAGTATTTGCACATGAAACTTAATACATAAAAAGAAACCGCCTAGATCGGACATGAACCCAAACATGAACGAGGAGAAATTGTTTAAGCAAAAAGTGCTTCGATCTGCAGAAGCCGTAAGAAAAAAAGTTAAGCTCATTCGTGATGTTAAATCTAGCAATAATATGATGTTGGAAACAATGTTAAAACCGATCACAGATCCTCTTAATGAAATGGCGAAACATAATTGTAACAATGTGAATGTCAGTGACACAGATTTCGATAACGATGGATTTAAATGGAATAAATCGGTAAAAACATTGAAATATAGTCCTTCTGAAAATGGAAAGAGGGAAAGTTTTATAAATAAAACATTACTGAAAAATTTAAGCTCTGAAAATGAAAATAAAGGAAGTCTAAAGAGAAAGTCGCCGGAACCCGATTTAAGTAACAGTGAAGATGAATTAAATGACAGCAATTCTAGTCGAGATGATGTCTCGTCAGACGAAAGTGTTAACCAAAATGATTCTGATACATCAAATAATGCTTCATTCAAAACGTCAGACTCGTATGCTTCTCCCCGCGATGATCCTGCTTGGCAAAAACAATATTTAAACATGAACATTCCTTTTGGTATTCGAATGGATCGCGGCAAACTAATGCTTGGATCTTATCCTATTTCTGTGAGTAATGGAGAACTCATAATAGGGAGAGGAAAGTATTGTTTAACACCAGGTTTGAACGATTTATTGTTTAAAAAAGTACCTGATTTAGATGTCGTAACTGAAGACGATAAACGATTATATAAAGCCTTATTATTAAAAACGAATGCACATAGACGTGATTTCGATTCCAATAAGCCAATAAAAAGCAATAAGGGCATGAAATATTTATACATCATAAAACCTCTTTTCAAATTATCCAAACAACGCACAGAAAGTGAAGAAATATATGTATCCGGTGATGGTTTGCCATCAATGAAAAAAGTAAAAAGAGACATCTCTTATGTGTATTGGGATGATCCAAACGAATTAGTAGAGAGATTAAAATTGCTTATAGCATCACGAGATGCCGGTAACACAGGGTTAGATAACGAAATTATATCTATAATTGAAGAATTACGTGAAGCAGGCTTCATAAATAAATAATATATAAAGGAATACACTTTTTATTTTCTAACAGTTAAAGTTTGACTTCCAAGTACAAATAAAATGAATATAGACAAATTTGGACACCATGTTCATAAACGTTTGAGAGCTACTGATATGTCTGAATTCAAGTACAAAGCCTTGTTTCGTACAGAAGCAGGTCACTTTGATTTACAATCTTCACAATTAAAAGGAGTCGCGAAGCCTTTATCACCTGACGATGCAGTAAATAAACAGTACGTTGACAATTATATTAAGAACATGTACGAGAAGAAGTATTTGGACTCTTTGTTTAAAACTATAAATGATCAGATTGAACAAATAGTATTTCAGTTACATCTAAACTTTTATACAAAGAAGGAGATAGATCAGATTTTGAAAAAAATTAAACATGACGAAACAACAAGTAGTAAACGAGATCCATCGATCAGCGCGAAGGAATTTTAAACGACGATCTGTTGTACTAAAAGGAATCGATGATTTATGGCAAGCTGATTTGATCGATTTACAGAAATTACACACTATTAACAAAGGATATAAATATGTATTAACGGTAATTGATACCTTTTCAAAGTATGCTTGGTGTACACCTATAAAATCTAAAACTAAAAAAGACGTAAAAAATGCATTTAGCTTCATTATAAAATCAACTATTCGAAGACCTAGAAACTTACAAACAGACCTTGGGAAAGAATTCTACAATAATGAATTCGATGGTTATTTAAAATTATTGAAGATAAATCATTACTCAACGTATTCAATTAAGAAGGCTTCTATTGTTGAAAGGTTGATAAAGACGCTTAAGCTCAAACTCTACAAATACTTTAGTTTCGTTGGCAACTATAAATGGCTTGGTAAACCCTTAGATGACATAGTCAGATCTTATAACCAAACTATACATCGCACAACAAAATTTAAACCTATTGATGTAACTTTTGCAAATGAAATCGAAGTAAAAAATAACATCGATAAATCGCAATCTAATATAAATTATAAATTAAATAAATTTAATATTGGAGATTGTGTACGTATAAGCAAGTATAAAAGTGTATTTTCTAAGGGTTATACACCTAATTGGTCTACAGAACTTTTTACAATCAAACGTGTGAATAATACTAGACCTGTAACGTATCACATTGAAGATCAACGGAATAACATTATACTTGGTACATTTTACGAAGAAGAACTTCAAAAAACGAAGTACCCACATGTCTATCTTATAGAGAAAATAATTAAAAAAAGGGGTAGAAAGCTGTATGTTAAGTGGTTAGGGCTAAATGATAGCGAAAACTGTTGGATTGATAGGAACGCTATTGTATAACTATATTAATATTTCTCTGGATAAAATTTCTCATTATCTTAAGGGATATGAAAGGGAGAGGACTTTTAAATAGTGCTATTAATAATTTACCATTTGAATTACATTTACCTGGCTATAACTATTGCGGGCCGGGTACGAAATTGCGCAAAAGGTTGCAAAGAGGTGATAAAGGAATTAATGCGTTAGATAATGCATGTATGAAACACGACATAGCTTATGATAAATATCCTAATTTAGCTGATAGACACCGTGCTGATTTAGAACTTTATAAAATGGCTAAGCAAAGAACAAAGTCAAAAGATGTAGGAAGAGGAGAAAAAATAGCTTTGTAGTATGGTAGTAGATAACTATCAGTAACAATAGTTTACTGTAACATAAACGCATATTGCTTGTGTCAGCGTTAACCCCAATTGTACTAGCTATAAATATAATAACATACATGATTAAATCTCTTACTTCTAACCTACACTCATCTTATTACTTGCCTACGGACCCGTATCCCCTGCGCGTCATAGTTACATTATTGCATGGCGACCTTTCCGTGAAACGGACCAGGAATCACCGATCACCAGACGACGAACCAGCCAGCAGCAACTCCAATCATCAGAAGGAAATATCACCAAACTTAACAGCGTCATGGAAGCCAGAATCAATATCACCGTGGAGGGAGTAGCGGTCGAGATAGTCGGCCCCATCGGGATAATGGAGAGCCTGCGGATAACCGTGGGACCAACGGGGGGAAGGACGGTCCATAGGACCGCGAATGTGTGTCTGACGGCCGCGACACCCTTACGCCTAGCCGACCACCAAACGGAACAGCAGACAGAAGACCATCACACGGAACACCTCGACTCACCACCAGCACAGCAGCAAGTGTCACCAGTGAGGCCCACAGCGAGGGTCGCACCCCACCCCCACCGACCGACCCAGAGTAGGATAGCGCCACCAACGGAGACGCCGCTGGTCAGGGCGTACAGGATGGCCAGAAGGGCGGCCCCTGAAACAAGCGAAGAGCGACCTGCGGACCAAGCTCCGGCGTACGTGCCGCTTCGCCGGCCCTGGAGTGTCGCAGAACGGCCAACCACAGGACGAGGATGGCACCGGAGGCACCACCCAACCACGAAGTTATAGGTTGTTTTATTTAATTTTAATTTTGTTTTTTTTTTTTACTTAATCGCTATCAGAATAATTTTAATTTTAACGGGTTAACGCTAATGCTTTAAAACATAAATTCATTTTTATTTCGTTTCGAAAAGTTATAAAATCATAATTGTTACCAGTGTCACTTAACCCAATTTTAGTATTCACAAATAAGTTGCGAAACGCTCGCGCACGAGCGGAGGCCTACCGCGAGCGTAAGCGAAATCTTAAGTGGGTCGTGCGTATTCGCCGCCTTCTAGTAAATTTTAATTATTGGTGAATGTAATTTGATATTCACACTTAGAATTTTTAACGTGACTTTAATAAACTTCAGTTAGTTAATTAGGCTGATCACCTAATAATCTACTGAAAGTTAACTAATTGATTAAAAATTAAATTAATATTTAATAACTTTGCATATACATAGAGTTGATTTTTAAAATAATATTTTTTTATATATTCTCTCAACACTTAGGTATGGAACGGTACATCTAATATACCCATATTAGGGATTTAGGGCACTAGTCCTTTAATTTGAACATGGTGTTTGGACTACCGTGCCCTCCGTGTGAATTATTGGAGACTTATATGTCTTAATGAATTTGTGTCCCTAACTACAGGCACACCAAGAGTTGGGTGACCTGATATGCCGCGTTGTTGTAGGGTGACCATGCCCTTGATTTAAGGAGTTTTTTTTTTTTTTTGAAGGGGGCGCACAGAGGCGCAGCCCAGATATTTTGTAGGGTGACCATGCCCTGGGTGATAATTCCCATTTATGATATTTTAGGAGCACGGCTCCAATTAAAGGCATTAGATTAGTAATTAAATATACCGTTCCCGTAATACCGTGATAATATTGATAATTTTTTTAAAAAAAGAATGAATTAAAAAGGGAATAAATATAATTATGTTTGAGAGAGAGAATATTTCATTAAATGCAATTGAAAACATATGGGTCGTCTAACAGTTATTTTCTGAAATAAAATTTAGTATAACTTCATTTACGGGCAGTGACACTAGGAAATATTTCAAGGGGAATATACTTCTTATAGGTTGATTTTTTTTTAAATGTGTAAACTTATCATAAGTAAAGTAGATTAAATAGTTATTCCCCTCAATTAATCAGGAATTCAGCACATTGTAAACAAGTAACATGCGTTTGATTTTTTTTTCTCTTTTTCCGCCTCTAGTACCCCGGGGGTGAAGGGATCTTACGGGGGAGGTGTAGTATGGTAGTAGATAACTATCAGTAACAATAGTTTACTGTAACATAAACGCATATTGCTTGTGTCAGCGTTAACCCCAATTGTACTAGCTATAAATATAATAACATACATGATTAAATCTCTTACTTCTAACCTACACTCATCTTATTACTTGCCTACGGACCCGTATCCCCTGCGCGTCATAGTTACATTATTGCAGCTTCATGGTTGGTTAGTAAAGTAATGAAATCAAAAATGAAAAGCGGTGCAGGAATAAAACCATTTAAACGGTTTGTGTCTAAAATACGCAGTGAAATAAAAAAGAAACCTAAGGCAAAAGGTTCAATAGTTGACCGAGCACTTACAGCGGCAAAAAAAATTTTTGCTAATAACAATAAGGTACAGATACCGCGCTTAATACCGATTCCGAAAACTGGGGGTTTATTACCGCTAATACCTATCTTTGCCGGTCTTTCCGCGTTAGGATCGTTAGCTGGAGGAGCTGCTGGGATCGCTAAAGCTGTAGGTGATTACAAAGCCGCTCAAAAAAATTTGGCTGAATCGGAACGCCATAACAAGATGATGGAATCTATTGCTTTAGGGAAAGGTTTACATATTAAACCATATAAAAATGGTAAAGGTTTATGTATAAAAACTTCAAAAAACTAAATGAGAGGTTACCCAGACGCGCTCTTTCAAATATTGACATTTTAAAACACTCATCAGATATTCCCCATTTTCGCGGAGTTTATATGAGAGACAGTTTACCAAAGCGTCCTAAAAAAGTAGAATGTGGAATTGTTAACTTGGACAGTTCTATAAACAATGGAACTCACTGGGTAGCCTATGTCAAAGATAACAGTTACTGTGAATATTTTAATAGTTATGGTGACCTTCAGCCTCCGTTAGAATTAAAGAAGTATTTAAATGGTTATGATATTTACTATAACTATAACACGTATCAAAAGTTTAATACCGTAAATTGTGGTCATTTATGTCTAAAATACTTAAAAAAATATTGGTGTAATCGTTAAATACCTCTGTACAATAAACATCTTATCATTCACACGATGTCTTTCACTTTGTCTATAACTGGAACATCATCAACACTGATAGCAAACCATTCACCAGCTCTCCAACTGAATGGTGAATATGAGTGTGGACTGTTGTATATATCGACTTTTAATTCAATACCCAATATAGACTACAGAAATAATAAATTCTACTATGGTGAAAACAAAGTAATTGTAATTCCTGAAGGTTCATATGAACTTCAAGATATCGAAGATTACCTTAAAGAACATCTTCAAAATTGTACACTTTCATTAACGTGCAATAATAATACCTTAAAAACATCAATTCAGTGCACTAAAAACATTTATTTTAATAAAGAAAATTCTATCGGCAGTTTACTTGGTTTCGGAACAGAATCTATTCAAGCAAATATATTAACAGAGTCCCCTTATCCTGTCTCCATTTTGTCTACAACTATAGTCCGCATTGAATGTGACATAGTGAGCGGATCATTTGTTAACGGAAAACCTAGCCATATTATTCACGAATTTGTGCCTAATGTGCCACCTGGTTATCGGATTATAGAAACACCAAAAAACGTAATTTATTTTCCTGTTACTCAAAATAGTTTAAATTCAATTACGATAAGAATTTTAGACGTTAACAATAATTTAGTAAATTTACGGGGTGAAGAGATACAGATATATTTGCACCTTAGGAAAAAATGATAGACTTTAATAAAACTTCACCCACACTTAAAATAAACACTAGTAGTCATCAAGCAATCAAGAAAAGAAGACCTAAAGTACGTCTTACAAAACAAAATAAACAATTTCTGCAAAGCTTAGGTCTATTAAAATGAGTATATTGAACTTAACTGAACCTTTTACCTTTGACAACTCGATCGAGAGCTTTGAATACCATTCGTATAAGCCGTACGTAACAAGTTTTAATTTCAACGATGAAATACGTATACCTATTAACCAGCAAGATCTTTACGTGCTACCATCAGCAAGCACTTTATACATAGAAGGTACTATAACCGCATTTAATAGAGAAACGAAAGCAAAGGTTAATAGTGTTCTTTTTACAAATAACCCCATACTTCATCTATTTCAAGATATTCGTTACGAACTCAATGGAATCGAAATAGATAAAATTAAAAATGCAGGGGTTACAACAACTATGAAATCTCTTGTATCTATGAATGAATTTGAGGCTTCGATGTCTAAATTATGGGGATGGGATGTTAATGGTACAAAAAATACACATGGAACCTTTTCTGTGTCTGTGCCTTTAAACAAAATTCTCGGGTTTGCTGAGGATTACACCAAAATTATCATTAATTGCAAACATGAACTTGTTCTTTTAAGATCAAATACAAATTTAAATAGCGTTAAACTAAATGCAAATGAATACATAGACAATATCACGATATCTAAAATAGTATGGCGTATGCCTCATATTAAAGTATCTGATCGAGAAAGATTAAGCTTACTTAAATACTTGGAAAAAGATCGTGCTATTCAGATTGCGTTTAGAAACTGGGATCTGTATGAATATCCACTCTTGCCCGAAACATCAAAACATTCGTGGGCTATTAAAACCTCATCTCAAATTGAAAAGCCACGTTACATTATAATTGGATTGAAAACAGAGCGAAAAAATGTAGCTAATAAAGACATAACATGTTTTGATCACTGTAATTTGCGAGATGTTAAAGTTTTTTTAAACTCAAGTTACTTTCCGTATGAGAGTTTTGATGTTAGTTTTTCATCTGAGAGGTATGCTATATTATACGAACAGTATGCAAAATTTCAACAGTCTTATTATAACCGTGTTCAAGCACCCTTGCTTGGCCCGTTAGATTTTAAAAATATAGCTCCTCTATTTGTTATCGACTGTTCTCGTCAAAACGAAACCTTAAAAACCGGTTCAGTGGATGTGCGAATTGAATTAGAGTGTGAAGCGGATATACCAAAACAAACCTCCGCTTATTGTTTGATTTTAAATGATAGTATTGTGGAATATAAACCTTTAAGTAATATTACAAAAAAAATTTCATAATGCAGAATTATGTTTTCGTAGATCTTCAAGGGTTTAAATCAAACAAAAATAAATTTATAGTTAAAGAATTTGCATACAGTACGCCAGAGTACACACAAGTTTTTTTAATAAAACCACCATTTTCGTTTTCTAAATTAGAGGAAAATGAAAAGAGACAGACACGATGGATAGAAAATCATTTTGGTATTATGTGGCATGAGGGTTATGTCGATTACAGAGAATTTAAAAGACTTATTGTCAACCACATAAAAGATAAGACTGTCTTTGTAAAGGGTATGGAAAAAATTGAATGGGTTAAAAATTTGTGTTTAGACTGTAATATTATAGATTTGGGTGAGAAAGGTGCACCAAATTTAAAAGAGCTGTTTAAAAAATATTGTCTTCCCGAGTGTGTTTATAATTGTGTTTACCATAAGAAAAATTGTGCATTAAAAAATATTTTATGCATCAAAAAATGGTACTTAGACAATAGTTTACGATTTTAATCTCAAAATTGTATTAAAAATGTGATTGGTAAAATAAATGTTTTTATAATTTTAATTGATCTTTCTTTTATTACCTTCTATATAAATAGGATTAAGTAATCAGTAACTATAAATTTTTGGAAATTAATGAAACACAAAAGTACTTAAATAAAGTTTATTAGATCGTTATAAATACAAAAATGAGTAAAAATATAAAACTATTAGCTCATGCTGTACCCACACAGTTTCTTCGAAATTTTATTTATTACACCTTCAGTGCAGTCAACGATCTCATCGTAGCCATCATTGGCCACGTACTGCGCGCTCAGAAGCACCTTCTCATCTTGGTCGTTTGTATCCGGAACGCCATCTTGGATATCTATAATTTGGATCCTTACAAGCTTGTTGCCTTTTCCTGCTTCGTTCTTTATCACAAAACATGGTGGATGTCCAATGGTTCGTTTAATGACTTTGTTATTGACTTTGGTTGTCCGTTTCTTAACTTTTGGATTCTGAATAGAATTTTTAATTTTTTTATATAAATCACTGTCATCGATTTCTTGTGGAAGTGGAAACTCAAACTCTTGTGCGTATTGTGAAAAAGGGATGTGGATGTCTTCGGTATCTCCCATTTCTTGAAAATCTATAACAAAACGGAGATTTCTTTTTGTTTATACATTTATTTGTAAGTTTAGGTTAAATTACTAGTTTCTAATTTTTAGGTAATTTTATTTAAAAATTGTATTATTAGTATATTCTTGAATAAATTAATCCATATACTTACATCAATCATTATCATATATAACTTAAAACATATAAACTAACTTTATAAACTTTGCAATAAAAAGGACAAAAATTGATATGATAAATATAGTTTAAAATTATATGAATATTCATAAAATACGTCATAAATAATAAATCTTGACGTTTATTTATTTCATTTAAAAAAAAGTATATTTTTATTCTTGCTTAGGTTACTAGTAAAACTTAAACAACTTACCAGGTCAGCTCACGAAAAGAGGTGTGAGGTGTAAACGTTGCTATGCGCTTATAAAGGTTAGGTACTGTTTGTTCAGCAAAACTTAAATGCGCAATAGTATTATATGATACCCTAAGCTGTACACGTGGATACTCGTTTGCCTAAAACAAGTCACAACTTGTTTCTGTTTCATCACATCACGTGGTGTCATACGGAAACGTTTATAACTAAACTTTTTATAAAAAGGGTTTAGGTGAAATGTAAGTAAAACAACAAAATAATAAGATAAAACATTTATTAATAATAAGACATCATATTAGTAAATTACACATAATAACCTCGTAATGGTTGATACTTGTTTATATTAATCTCTAAATGTGAGTTACTAACAAAAGCCCAGCCACTATCACGGTCTTGAAACTCCTCAAATTTTTTCTTTAGACAGTTAACTATCTCGCAAAATAATGCTTCAAAATCATAACTTAGGTATAATATTTTATTTTTAGTACCAAATGATTTCATTGCCTGACTATTATTTTTAAACATTAAGAACATTCCAAAGAGTTCAAAATTTACTTTTACGCACGTATGTTTCGTAAGAGAATCATCTAAAAGTCGTTTTATTTTGTTTCGGATAGAGTTCATAAATGCATCGATAGATCCCAGACTTTGATCGGTGCTTGCTGATATACGATAAGTGGCAATGCGCATCCGAAATGCCGACTCAACTATTTCAACGCCATCATTGAGTATATTGTTTGAATTCACAATTGTTTTATGCGCAGTGCTTCGAAGATGTCCTATCCATTTATTTTTATCTACAGTTGTACTACACGGAACACAAAAAGGCATTATGAATAATCAATGTTGTATATATGATAAGTACTAAACGTATGTCGTAATTAAGCTAGAACTACTAATTCTTATCTAGAACTTTCAATACATACCTACTAATTAGTAGTTCCAATACTATACTACTAAGTATCATATTACATCAGAGACATGTTTATTAATAACCTACGGTGTATTAATCAAAACGGCTAACTCGGCTGACTCCACATAAAAATACAGTTGATTGTGAACACTATGCAAAGTATGGATACGTCTATAAATGTATATCAAGAGAGATTTATTAATAAGCGGATCCACCCTATTCTGACACAACTTGATTTAATAAACAACGTACATTATGCAAATGTATTGATATAATGAAACTAATAACTTTTCAATAAAAAAATTTAGTAAAATAATTCTGTTATTATAAAAAATTTAAACATTTTGAACTAATTTTTTTTATAATTATTAAAGTAAACAGGGTCACAATCTTTGAAAATATTAAAGGCTTCACCTAAAAACTTTTGCATCTGGTCCCACTCAGTGGAATCTTCCTTGCACTGCAATTTTACTGACGCTAGCGCTTTTTTATAACGCTCTTCAGGCTGAGTCTTTTGAAAATCGTCAATGTTATACACTTTTAAATCAATTAAAAAATTACCGTCCGTAATTGTAGTACGCCGAGTAAAACCCGTTGCTACGCGACTGGTGAACGATGAAGTTGTCTTGACGGCTTTCAGATTTTGGTCTTCGGTGATCTTCTCTTCGTCTCTTATAATTTTGAAGATGTCGGCTTCAGGTGCTTTTTTGGAAGAACTAGAAAAAAGAAAGAAACTTTTTAAAACATCTACCAAATTTTATGATATATCTAGTTGCATAAAGATTTAAACTAATATTGGTTTAAAAACAACAAGTAAAATAAGTACCTAGAGCCCGGATTCTTGTTTTTACTGGTTGATGCACGAACTTTGCTGGTTGCTTTTTTCTTTTGCGCTGGTGGTGATGGCGTGCGTGGTCGCTGATTTGCTGTTTCAAATTCAGATCTATAAAAAAATAAGAAAACATTAATAAGTAAAAAATCAAATTATACGGCACACAAATATATGCCAATCTCGGTAAAATTTCCGGTACCTCTAGCTTAGTACCTAGGCAGCGTCCATACGTGTTATGAAATTTATAAAGATTATTTTGTTTTAATTTAAAATAAATGAAATACCTTGATACTGAGGACGATTTTCTTTTCTTGATATCCTTTGTAGATTTCTTCGGCTCAGGTGAGGGCGTGCGCTCGTAAGTTGAATATTCGGAGTCAGACCTTCAAAAATGACAACAAAAGTAAGGTCAATATTACTTTTAACACGTTTAAATAAAATAAACAATAATTAGATCACTTACTGACATTTTGAATGAAGGTCACGGCGGTTTCACTTCACAAACAAAGAACAGCTTCAAGGCACTAAGTACAAGATTAGTATAGAAATAAAATGCAAAGTAACGTCGGGTTTTATAATAAAATATTTGATGAGTTGGTATTTAACCGAAATAAAAATATATGGCTAAAGGACCAAACTCGAACATTTAACTTTAGACCTTAATGTCAGCATTGTAGAAAAAATATCTATCGCTTTTATAACTGTATTTAAAACATGTTTATTCCTGTTAAACACAAAGTGCCGCCAAGGTAGGGATCGAATTATCAAATAAAACCCGCGAATGCAAACCTTGGAACACGTGTAAATATGACTATAGCCTAGTATGGGAAAAAAAATATATAATTCACAAGTCCTATTTTATTTTGTCATCTTTTAGTTTTTATATGCTTTAAGTTAAAAATATTTCTAACAATTTTTGACGTTGCCCTTGGTGCTATTTAAATATTTGTATCGAATTATCAAATGAAACCGCTTATTACAAATATTGCAAGTTGTAACAAGTTACATACGCATACCTATTTATTTAGTACAAAGAACATGCGAATAATCATCATCATAACCTGTCCCATAAATTCTTCTTATGTCTGTTGTCTACTTTTGTTAATGAAAATAATTAAATTTTCTCACAAAACAAATAAACATTGTTTTCTTACACCCTGATCTAGTTGTAACTTACCTTCCATCTTTATATATACATTTATTTATTCAAACTTTATATGGGATTGAAATAATGTAAGGAAAATGTCTAGATTTATTAAACAATAAAACAGCTGTGTAATTAATGTAGTATCGCTTTGTACAGTTAAGTACATGTAAGTAGAAACAAACTAATCAGAATAGTTATATTTACAAATATTTTTAACTCAATAATTAAAATCTCAAAACATAACCCACCTTTGAGATAGTCGGGTAATTATCGTTTAGTATCTTGGTAAGGGTCGAAAACAACGTGCGTTAGCATAATCGCTAGCTCGCAACCATAAGTTAATTCTGCATTTGTTCAATTACATGTAATGTAATCCGACCTGAGATACTTTGTACAGACTAACACAGAAACAGATGCATCTCAAAAAATATTTATATTCCAATATTAGTGTATTTTTTTTTTATTCCAGCTATTGTCTATCAGTCGCGTAGCGTTCATATAACCCGATCCCCACCGGCTTGCCCAGTTCTGTACGGCTGGGTACCATTTTGTATTACTACTATAGAAAAAAGTGTGTTAAAAAGTACCCTAAAATATGCTCCGAGTTGTCTAGAGATTTTTTTTTTATGCCACGCTACTGTTGTCTATTGAGATAATTATCAAATATATTAGTGAAGCTTTTGATAAAAATTCTAACGCTTATCTAATATATGAATACATACTTGTTTTATGATATTAATACACCATATCTGAGATTGTATTAAACAAGAAAACATATTTAAAATTATAAAAATATCTCGGAGGTTACTCCAATATAATGTCTCTGTTTTACTTGTACTCTGTGTTGTACCATCATGTGAATTCTTTATTGACGAAGTATTGCATTGTAAGTCGTTCCATATCTGAGAAACAAAATGTTGGAAGTGCTATGTTAAGTACATACACTTACAGCGTTGTATGTTTCAGTCACGAAAGTATTGTGGATATGTTCAACTATGCATTTTCTGTTACTTTTTGATTCGTATTATGTTCCTGAAGTGAGAAGAGGATAAGGCGTATTCAATTGTTTACGTTTCGCTTATGTTGAGTATGTTATTTATTTACGAACCCATTTAGTACTTTGTCATAGTGACAATCAATATGACGTAGGTATGAATCTCAAATGAATGTTACTGCGACACAGTTCGAAATCGGTAGGGAATTAAATTCCTCGACTGTACGATGTTTTAACTTGCATACCAATGAAACTTAAGACTAAAAGTAATCTTTATTTCATAATCAGCAAGACTGGTTTTGCAACCGTCTAACATAAACAAAATACAATGCATAATTAATCCTTTACTTTAGTACGTCAGTCATACGTCATATGAATTAGCCAATCAAATTGCTAGGCCTGCATCGCGCTATCAAAGTTTTTATGTTCGCTTCATATAAATACATTTTATTGTGATATAGTTGTCGGAGAAGTTGTGGCTATAACAACCAGTAGATCACAACGACTCTTACCACTTCATTATCAAAGAGCTTGGGCCCAGCTCTGCGATGGTGACTTTGGTAACGCGGTAGCGTGTACTGGTGCAGAGTAGCCTATATTGCGAACACCAGTATGATACACAAATCACGTGGCGACGTATTACCGGTTGTAGAGTAGCCTATATTGCGAACTCCGGTATGACGCACACTACAATGGTTGGTAGTAACATGAAATACCGAATTTGAAAATCAAAAACTGAATATGAACACTGAATATGAAATTAAATATGAACAACAGACCTTTAGTCTAGTCAAACCGACTGTCTAGTACAGAACTGGCCATTCTGGAAAAATAGTTGGAATGATGGGACATTGGTCTACAAGTTGATTACGGGTCTGGCCAGCCCGGAACATCTTGTTTGCTACTTTAGACGCACACGGGTGCCAGGATGTGGAAAAATTATTAGAATTAAAACCTGGCACCCGTGGGCCTTTTGCTGTTTTTATCATCGTGTCAGTTCGACTGCAAATCAAGTTAGTATTTATCTTAGATAGCAGACTTCGATTGCAACGGGATGCTAACGTATAAACCATCGTCTTTCACTTACGAACGTGTTAGGTTCCGTCACGAAAATTTTGCTTCTGGGTCAGACGATCGGTTATTTATTGGGAGATTCTGACCCATGAGCGCGGAGGGGAGCAGAGCGACCCGTAGCGCGGTGGAATGGGGCAGAATCCCCAATAAATAACTACTGTTATGTTTCACTAACCATAAATGAAACTTCCGAAAATACCTACTTACCCAAGGTTGCATTTATGAATATTCCTGGCTTTTTGTATGATGTTTTCTTTTGTGCAGTAAAGTTTAGGTAAGTTTGTAAACAAACAAGGCGCGTCTATATCAGTAAACAAATTGCCACTAATTTTTAGAATAGTTCATTATTTTCGAGTCCCGAAAAGGAGAGGTTTGCCTAATAACGCCGAGGTATAAGTATGCAAATGATGTTTATCGCAAAGAGGATATTAATTAATACAACTAAATGCATTTATAAAAAGCATTGCTTACATGTTTCTTTTAATTGCATATGCTTAGTACGAAGCAAGATTTAAAACATTCGACGTTATAGGTGTAATATCTATCGCAGCAATATTATTTTCCATTCAAACCGATGATTCAAACTCACTATTTGAAATAACAAAATGAAATTGACTTTTTGGTGACGTTTAAAAACTTGCACTTTGAAATATATTTAAACAAATACAAGAATATTGAAAAAAATCACGCCGTTCCCTCAGCTTTATAATTATGTAAATTCTGAAAAAATATGATAGCGGGAAAATAACGGATGGTATACGTTTATTTTTCTTTTAGGTCAATAATTAGACACAGGTCATTTCTTTTCTCAAAACCTTATATTGTATTAAAAATGCTAGGATTTAAGTAATGATTCTGTATAATCATGATTAAATTAAAAAATATATTTTTTTTAATTACGGAATTTGTTTAATTTTTTTTTATGACGCTCTCGCATACTCTAATTACGCAATACAAATGCACGTATGCACTGCAGAGGAAGAGGAAGTACTATTTATTATACCTATCTGATTTGATGTAGGCACGTACCTTATTCAAGAAAACACATTTGTTCCATATTGGACGCAGGTAACAACCTAGCAAGCGCTGTTTGAACCATACTCGTATCCGTTTTATTTGCTTCCGATATGTCGTAAAAGAACCTTATTGATGTCAATATTTTTATGTTTGCCATTTAGCAAAGCATTCGGTGTTATAATAATAACATTCTATTGGAATACTGTACTTAATTCCGTATATTCAAATGATTAAAATTGAAAAAAGTTGCATTAGATTTGCCGCTCACTTCATGAAGCCTGAAAACATAACAAGTTTGAAACAATCAAATTAATATTTTACAATCACTTACTTTTAAAGAGACCCATTTTGAAACACTTTCTCATAATGTCCGGAAAGCTGTTAATTTTATATACTTCGCCCATATGTAAGTTTCAGTTTTCCACGTGCAGACTATACAGTACGTGAAAATTTTAACTGAAGCAGTAACTTTTATTACATAGGCACACTATTAATCATTTCTTAGTTTTCACTTAAGACCGATATTGCGATTTTTTTTAATGAATTAATTCGATGTAAGTAATTTAAATTCCGCGCGATGTGGAAGATATTTAACCGGTATAGCACCGAACCGCTTCGAGCTGATAGATTAGACTGACAAGCCGGGCGGCGGCGCTCGCGCCGGTCGCCGGCGGCGGCGCCCGGCCGCCCCATTGCCACACTCCGTGGAAATCACATACAAGGAGAACCGATTATCTCATTACACTCATTGTCACATCTCTTCATATCTCGCAGGGATCTGCAGATTTCACGAATGCCAGATGAGATAAACAAATAAAAAAAGCCGTCTGAAATTCAGTTTCCTGAATAATTTTATAACCTGAAATAAACGAGCTGCTTTATAGAGCGCTATAAAAAGTACTCGGAAAAGTAGCTCTATAAGATTAATCTGAAAACAATTGTTTGCAAAAGTTATTTGCGTTGGATTATTTTTTTATTTTGTAAGTTGGCTTAGGTGCATTTTGATAAGTTATGATGCAATCGCACGATAACTGGGGTAAATTTGTACAATAAAGTGCCTAGCATCATGATCCTTTTAAGTTCACACACCTCTTTTGAAAAATTCATAACACACTTCTAGTTAAAAAAAAACAGCATTGTTATTAATTTTATATTATAAGCTGCGCGCAAAAAATCTACATCTATGGCTAATGTAGGTAATTGAAATGTCTCCCAATAAAATAAAACAAAGAAGTATCACATTATTAAGAAACTAAACTAATTACGAGCTGCATACCCACTGCATACCATTTCTAACAAAAATATACTTAGGTATGTGCAGATCAGATAATAATATCTGCGTATAACTTCACTATTATGTTGTACAATTTTGTTCATCATTATAAATTGCTACACACTACCTACTTACTTTCCAAATAACAATTAACAGAAAAAACCGTGGGTAACTATAACAGCTTCCACTAAATACCCGTCAAAATGACTTACCCTGATACTCGTAATGTGTTTGGATTAGGTATGTATTCTTTGTTTTCTTATACGTTGTTAAAGTAGGTGCTGTCGCCTTATATTAGTTCAAGTTTCTGTTAAAGAAACGACTGATAATAAAACATGCAGTAAACGTATATATTCCGTTGCCGTGCAACATTATTGTAACGACATTGACATCAGTACTTCTCCGCTTCTTCTTCTTTCCATTCAAGGTTGGCAGTTTTTATACAAAATATATATATTAATTATTTGGATACAAGTGTTAACTGAATTAAATCTGACCATGTGCCACAAATTAGGTTCACTGTATTTATCGATATTGAAAAATAAACTAGCTGTGCCCACGGCTTCGCTAGCGTGGAATTCGATTTATGATAAAAAGATTGATAAATATTGATTTATATAATTGGTCTTCTTCTCTCTACTCTACTCCACCCCGCCTTACTTTATCCTACCTTACCCTACCCAACCCTATCTGGCCTTACCCACCCTATTCTACTCTATATTTTCCTACCCTGCCCAAATTCGTCCACCCTACCCCATTTCACCCCAACCTACACCAAAACTTCCTACCCGAGCTAACGTCACCCTTCCCTATTGTACCCCACTCTATCCCGACTATTGCCGACCTGTCCAACACGACGAATACCCCACACGCACGCACGCACGCACACACAAATAGACACACACGGGAAAGATTTAGATTTCTCTAATTTCCTCTCTTCCTACAGGTCGTTTCATTGTGAGTGTCAGGATGGCGGGTGTACATCAACAAATGGAGCTGTGGTATACCTTAGGAGTTCGTGCTAGCAATGTGCCAAATGTGTGCCAAAATTGGAGCAATGTGCTCTTTAAACTCCAGAGATATTTAAGAAATAAATGAGTCCGCCATTCTGACGTCAGGTTGGCGGGTGTATTTCCAGTTCTAGCTAATGGCTGCCTAATCAACATACATAGACGCCTGCTTATTTGAAATAGCAATATACCATCTTTATTGCAGGTAGTTCAGGCACACAAAACATGCAGGCGCTTTACATAAAAAAGTGATTCCATATTACTCTTTAACCGCTCTCTAAATTTGATTGTGCTTCATACGTGTGGAAGCACATTGCGAGCACTTACCTTAGGCACTACTTTCACCCTTGAGTAGGCAGCCATTAGCTAGAACTGGAAAAGCTCCCGCCAACCTGGTAAATAATAGGCAAGTCGGTGGAAATGGATGGAGTTCTGTTGACCCCCCCCCCCAGTACTAACTTGGTTTAACATTACATCTCAAAACTTTTTTGTTGTAGGTTGCAGGAGAACTGCGTTGCGAGACTTACATCTTTTTACATATAATGTTTTTGAAGGGATTATATAGTGCCAACTGCCAAGCTCTACAAATTAACCATAAATGCCATTCTAATGAGGCGGAGTCTTCTGAATATTTGTGGCGAGGGGAATGATGTCTTCCAAGAATAACTCAGCAAAGCCTTTGGGGCCATTCAACGTCGTTTCAACAAATGGGTGTGCGGCATGATTTTTGATTTGAATAAAAAAAATTGAGGATATACTTTATGGTGGCAGAAGTGCTAGACCACCGCTATTTATTTTTTTCATCTTTTAATTTTCGAGCTTTGTCCATTTGAAATAAATAGTGGGGTCTAATTCCTGCTTGTATATAGTATGCTCTAACTTTTTTTTTAGAAAAGATAACGAAATAATTGTTGCTGTGTTTGATTAGGTAAGAACTGTGGATATCATACTGTATAACAAAAGTTACCTGAATTAACCACAAACAAAATAGTGTCCATTTGAAATATACACTTAACTGGTAAATTTTTACAATGTTTTTATTTTTTCTGTGTCAACCCTGATGCATATTAAGGATAACTTTTTTCTGATTTAGAAAGTACTTGTTTTGTTTATTCTACAAAGTAAATATTATTGTGTTAGGGTAATAACTTCTAAGAGAAAAATAGTAGTGAAAATTGAGAATTTCGAAAAATGGTTTTGTTTGACCCCCAAAAAACGCATGTGGAAGAAAACATAAAAATCTGAATTTATTCAGAAGATATAGTCCATGTCTTCGATAATCAGATTCAGTTTAAAAAGTTTTGTTATTTTGCCTATTTTTGGAAATGTGATTTTTTTAAACTGCTTATCTCGTGCATTTTCTCTCTCATTGTATTTATGTATGTATGTATGTATGTAAACTCTTTATTGCAAAAAATAATATAAATTCGAAATTCTCAATTTTCACTACTATTTTTCTCTTAGAAGTTATTACCCTAACACGATACGATAATATTTATTTTGTAGAATAAACAAAACAAGTACTTTCTAAATCAGAAAAAAGTTATCCTTAATATGCATCAGGGTTGACACAGAAAAAATAAAAACATTGTAAAAATTTACCAGTTAAGTGTACCTATATTTCAAATGGACACCATTTTGTTCGTGGTTAATTCAGATAACTTTTGTTATACAGTATGATATCCACAGTTTTTACCTAATCAAACACAGCAACAATTATTTCGTTATCTTTTCTAAAAAAAAAGTTAGAGCATACTATATACAAGCAGGAATTAGACCCCACTATTTATTTCAAATGGACAAAGCTCGAAAATTAAAAGATGAAAAAAATAAATAGCGGTGGTTTAGCACTTCTGCCACCATAAAGTATATCCTCAATTTTTTTTATTCAAATCAAAAATCATGCCGCACACCCATTTGTTGAAACGACGTAGAATGGCCCTTTTACGTGATGAAATGTATTTTTATGAATAGTTACTTAGGTACGCCTTTATTGGAGCAAGAGAGTACGTTTTATCGAACCACTTTATTTTATCCATTCCATTGTAATCCTATTGCTTCATTAATGTCAGAAAAAAACCTATTGTCGTTAACACAAGTTGAGATAAGACTGGTATAATGGTTTATAGGTTATAGGTAGGTACTAAATACGTCATGTATGTTTGTTTCTTGTGTTGTGTGGATTGATATTTTTAACCGACTTCAAAGTAACTCTCATAAAATATGTATTTTTTGAAAACAACATAGCATTAGTAAATGATAACAAAAATCTACTCTACTAGCGTTTGCCATCAAGAAGTTCTTGTCATTCCCTACATCCCAGCTCCCTCATCAGATCAGCTCGTTGGTGCCATAAATAAATATTGTGGGGATAATTTTACACAAACTTACTTACTTATATAGATAAATATATCCTTAAATATATAGAAAATATCCAAGACTCAGGAACAAATACTCGTGCTCATGGTCACACAAATATTTGCCCTTACCAGGATTTGAAACCGGGATCTCTAGCTTCGTAGGCGGTGTCACTTCCACTAGGCCAAACGTGTCATCGTAAAATTTCATGGCTTCTGATTTACATAATTTTGCCCAATTTCAGTCGAATCGGATAGCAGGTAGAAAAATTCGTTACAAATTTCGAAACGGACAATTTAAACGAAGATTACAAGTTAAATATAAACTTGTAAAAAGGAGGACAATTTCATTTAGGATTAGCAACTTGCTAGCTGGTTTTATGAAGTTTTTTAAATTTTTTAGAAATAGGTGCCATAGCTACAGTTTCCCAAAGGTTCTTTGAAGTTTATTTAAGGTTTCTAGTATAATTTCCTCTGAAGTTTCTGAAACATTCTCTCAAAATTGTTACGTTATCTCGACAAATCGAATGGTTAAAACCATTTCGAGGTTTTTAGAAGTTTTTATATGAGTCTAGAAAGATTTCAAGAAGTTTTTTTTATGAATGTAATTTACCTAATGTTAGTACCTATTAAATAAATGTATCTCTCTTCTTCTTCGGCGTCACACTCTTGGCAGAGTGGTCGTGGCCGTCACGTCGTGGTTAGTAGCCTGTTTTACAATGCAACGCCACTCATCGCGGATTGTTGCTCACAAATAAATGTATAACCTTCAATAAACGAAGTGCTTTATGTTTCTATAAAAACTTCTCACGAAAATAGCTTTCAGATTAATCTGAAAACAACAAATTGCAAATGTTATTCGTATTGGATTATTGTTACTTTATAACTTGACTAAGGTACAGTGTGTTTTGACAAGTTCCATTGCACCGTAACTAAAAAGTAATAATTTGTGCGATCCTTGTGCAATCAAACATCTACATTAACATAATGATCCTTTTGTATATACACAACTCGTCTGGAAAATCCATGACGCACTTCTAGGTCAAGCTTTTTTTTTCAGAAAAGTAAGTTATATACAACCTAAGTCATAAACTGAGTGCAAAAATTTTACGTTGCAAAAGGGTAAGAAAACAATTGAAATATTTCAGTATAAAATAAATATCATAATTATCACCTCATTTATAAAAACCTGCAATCGCAAATGGAAATCAGATACAAGTAATTGAGTATAACTCCACGTTGTATTGTGCAACAATGTGATTATTTATAAATTTACTGCCATGGTTCACCTTCCGAATGGTTTTAGTTTAGGCCGTAATAAATCATAAGGGTACCTAACTACATTACCTTCCACTAAACACCCATCGAAATGGTTAATTGAGCAACACACTTTAATAGAAATAAATCATATTATAAAACACTGCTTTTCGATGCCTGATTTATCTGTAGCGTTGTTAGTGCAATATTGAACTAACCGTAATAATTATCTATGTACCTACCAAAAACAAATTCGGGTTAGTTACACCATTTATAATATAGCTCAACAACGGGTGGACTGATTTTTATGATCTTTGATTTTTTGGGTTTGCCTCCACCCCGGAATAGCAGAATAACTATTAAAACATAATAATTATGTATTATGCGGCGAAACGGGACCGGGACAGCTAGTATGAAATAAATGTATGTTACTTTTCGTGTGCGAATGTCTTAACCTTGGTGAACAAAGCTATCGATTCGATCTCACGTCGGATTTGACGTAGGTAATACTTATTTAATATTTATTTTACTATGCAATATTTTACATATTTTAGATGTACCGGGTAACTCTTTTTGCTGCTATGTTGGGGAGTTTATTATTAAACGGCTACGCTGCTACCGCGATCACATCGAGACCTGGTCAAGACACGTCTAACCCCAGTCGAATCCTGAATATCCTAGACTTCGGAGATCCCAAAGACCACGCAGATCGTCTCCATACAAAAGAGTTGGAACAACTGGGAGCAATTGCTTTCGCTTTTAGAAATCAATTTAAAGATGTATTAGAAGAACTCATTATCCAAGTATTTAAGTATTTGAGATCGACTTTTCACGATCTTAAGCTCAGGCTGTTTAAAAGACTTGGCCGATATACTCTCTCTGATCTGTTCCATGCTACGTTTGACGGAGTTGCGGATTTCGTAATAGATTCCACTACAGACGCCAGCTTGGCCGTCAGGCCTGAGCAGGAACCTTTCAGGCACGGCTACGGCTACAGCCATTATCCATACGTCCCCCCTCATCCATACGCTTTTCGATCAGGTTAGATATTAATTTTTTTTTAGTGTAAAATAATTTAGGAAAAGCAGTATTGGGTGTTAGTATATGTCTGTAGATTACGTTAACAATAAACATATCCTTATATATTATTTATTTTCTTACATGGGCATAAAGAAGGTGGCGTTCCCTTGTATTATTTTAACTTTTCTATTAAAGAATCACTGATAAGAAAATTGTGGTAAAGTGCACAACGCCGACATCATGCTTCTTCATTTATCACCACAAATACAAATGTGCTTCTTTTTTTCGGAGTTGGCAGTGTTTATAACACATATGTATGGATGTATACAAGTGTAAACTGAGTAAAATCTGACCACTTCACGTAAATTAGGCACCGTTGTGAATATGACTTTTCATACATAGTTGATGCAGTAGGTATCTACTTGTGGGATGGAGGCAAATGTGTATGTACATTAAATGCTACGATCCGATACTCATTTTTTTTCAGAAGGCATTATAACGAAAAAATTGACAGATCTGAAGGAATTTTTTAAAGAATCTCTACGCCTCTTTAGTGACCGAAGTGGTACAAAAGAAGATAAATCTCCAAGCAAGTATAACATGGGTCTAAGCCCCAGTAATACCGAGTCACCATCCACGCTTGTCATTATGCCTGGAAGCAACGATTATGGAAAAAACAAAAATGAGTCTGACATAATAGAAAGGAAGCCTTTACTAGAACTACATAAAACCGAAGATCATCTCGTTACTCGAAATGTCTCTAATCCACAGCAATCAGATGAGAAAGAAAAACTGTTGTTATCATTTCTGCCTCACATCAGAGACATGAATGAACAAGAAACTCAAGCTCTTAAAATGGAAATTACAGCATTGATTTTTAAAATCAAACGAATAGGAGCGTCGAATTTTTACTTTCATTCAGCAACTTCTTCAAAAATCAGTGCCTCTAGATCTAACATACGGACTACGACACTGTCAACCCCACCAGCTGCTAGCACTGCCAACTCCGTCAGCCGAGGTCAAGCTAAAGACATTCCTGAATTAATCTTAATAGAAAGATGATCACATTTATTCGGGTCCATATTGGCTCATATAAAATTGGTATTTCGATTTTTTATACAAATAACGATTTGTGACTATACTCATCATCATTTCTCCGAAAAATTTTGCTCATCATTTTTTTGAATATTTATTAGTACTACTACTTACATTGCCTATAATAGTAAAAAAATCGAATTTTTGTACACATAATGTTATTATTTAGATGTTATCTGTACCTATAATGTTATTGGCAAGAATTACTTAATTAATAAAGTTATTACATATAACTATTTTGCTCATAATGATTATAAGTTATATAATTTGAAATCAACGTGTGTCGGAACGCATATGCAATCATAATTGAACTTATTTCATAGAATAATTTTGCTCATAATGTTTAGAAGTTATTATTTATTCATAACGTGTATCGTTTTGTTTTTAGGGCCATCAAAAAAATTAACCCTAACCTACCTATTTTTGGGAGTCGTTTCGTTTTTAGAGTCATCAAAAAAAATTACCCTAACCTACCTATGTATGGGAGCCGTTTCGTCTTTAGGGTCATCAAAAAAAATAACCCTAACCTACCTGTTTTTGGGAGCCGTTTCGTTTTTAGGGTCATAAAAAAAATAACCCTAACCTACCTATTTTTGGGAACCGTTTCTTTTTTAGGGTCATCAAAAAAAAAATAACCCTAACCTACCAATTTTTGGGAGCCTTTTCGTTTTTAGGGCCATAAAAAAAAATAACCCTAACCTACCAATTTTTGGGAGCTGTTTCGTTTTTAGGGTCATTCATAAATAGCAGTATAATTTGAAAAAGATATTATACAAAAGCTTATTGCTTTAAAATGTGAACTTGGAAAAAGATTATTACTAGAAAAAGTTATATTGAAATATTATATATACATAAATTATAGTAACAAAGTTATTTATGTTGAACAACATTATAATTATAATACATTCGGGGTTCCAATGACTATTGACTAAAAATAAATATGTACAATGATCATTAGGTTGTAAAATTGTATGAGATACATTTTCGGAGTTCCAATAATCGAATTTGCAATTTTATATGAACTTTGGCGCACCCCATTTATTCAGTTCACAACTGAAACACAAAACTTGAACTCTACTAGAGTCTGGCGGAAAGAGAACAGGATTAATTTTTGGGGGCGCTTTAATGCTTTTGTACCGTATGTGCCGTATTTTCTATTCTGTAGCCATACTGGTTAGGTTAGTTACGTTTTTCGCCACGCCTATTCTCTTTCCGCACAGACTCTATTATTGTTACTAAAGTAACAATAATCTTTATCTATTATTCTTTTAAGAGTACACAGCAAAGTGTTTCAAGTAAATAATTATATTTTTCTACTCCTGTACTTTTATCTGTCTTTTACTTGGTCACGAACACACATAAGAACATACATAATATGAGTTCAGAGAAGTCTATACTCTATTCCCCATAACAGCACTAGTGTCGTTATAGTCGCAAAACGATACTGCCAGCAGCCTCAGACTTCTAAATCTAGGTTAAACTTAGGTCAAGGATTATGCGCTCAATTCTAACTTTACGATAAAAATGCAGAACTACCAACTTAACAAACAATTAAATTCCTACGGTTTTTAAGAAAAACAAAACTTTCCGAACTAAATTCATTGATGCCAACATAAAAAAGAGTATTTTTAATATCGTCACTGCCTGTCACTAGCGAATATACGTCAAATTAAAAAAAAATTACCATAGACACATATACTGTCAGTCATATGTCATATTTGCCTTGTTTGCGCGCTCTTTAATTTTGTATTTTATATTTTAAAACCTAGTCGTAGAAAAAGTATTGTGTGCAACGTTGTATAATTAAGTCAAAATACCTTCATGGCTTCTCTATTTGCGATACTCGCCGCCGCGGCGGCTCGTATCGCGACTCGCGCCATTCGCTTTTTTTGAGCCTACTTATACAACTGTTGCATAAAATACTATTAACCACCGGTTCTAATTTTTCCACCGCATGCATAATCATTATCTTTCTTTAGCTAACGATTTTTTTAAACTTTTTATTTTATTTGCAAAACTGAATTAAATTTAAGTTAATCGTAATTTAAAACTAAGTACTTAATGAATTCTCATAGTTATTAATATTGATTATTTCTAGTATTATAAAATTTTGTAACCAATATTCGTATTCGCATTCGCATTGGCGAATGTTCAACAACCGATATTAATTACATCCCTATCCCGCGATTTTACAATCGCGAGCACCGTAAGTTTATAATCTATCTCGCCAAATTGTAAACTTTACTATATCAGTACAATATAACGTACAAAAATTTTAATCGTCCAATTTGACTGGCTTACTCGCCGGCGTGATGGCGGGAAAAGTGCCTGTAATCTATCGATCGAAAACCGTCCCATTGTGAACTCAATGAGGGTGTTTAGAAATCATAAACCAACCAGTTGGCAGCAGGGTGGCTAAAGGTCTTTTTGACAGTAGGCGTCAAGATCCACCAATCACACCACTTGATTTTGACATCTACTGCCAAATAGACCTTTCGCCACCCTGCTGCCAGCTGGTGGATTTCTGATTTCTCAATACCCTAATTGATAAGTTTTGGTGAATGGTTCGTTCTATGTGCGTCTGGAAACAAAAAAAAATAGGAAACTAATAAAGGGAATGTTTGACGTCATTGTATGTATTTTTTACCCGACTGCAGCGAAGCCCAAAGAGGGGTTATTTGTAAATTCATTACTACGTACTTCTTTATTAGATAATCCATTATTATTTTATTACCCGACTGCGGCGAAGCCCAAAGGAGGGTTATGTGTTTGACCTGTATGTATGTATGTACGTGTGTATATACGTCCGTTCCTATGTTCGCTCGTAACTACTCAACGGCACAGCCGATTTTGATAGGTACCTCATTAGATTCGTCTTGATGGCGCGAGTGTCACTGGGTATTGTAATATATTAAAATAAACAAAATAGTGGATTTTATCCACTTTTAAAATGCACCGCGGTCGGGTTTTTTCTTAGTAAAAATATTTAGTTATTAATCTATTACTACCATTAAGTTAGAACCCATTCTTGTCTTCTAACTTAATCTATGACGCCTATTTAGTCTATGAAGGTGGTTTTCCGCCGGTAGGCCGGTGGAAAAGCACCTTGACGCCTGATACCTACAAACCAGCGGCAATGCTAAAGTAACCGAGAGAGAAGAACGTTGGGTTACTCCTAACTTCTACCAGTGGCGTGGCGTAAAAGACATCCTTGGCAACCCGATGCGGATTTAGCGTACATTTCCTCAAGAACTGTAGAATAAGGTGCTCAAATGCCTGATAATAGGCAACCCGCTAGGTATCGAGTTGTTTGGACGCCACGCCACAGACGTATACTAACATAAGTAAAATAATAAGAAATGTGAATATTTATTAAATAAATAAATAAATATTAGGGGACAATCTTACACGAATCGAACTAGTCCCATAGTAAGCTCAATAAGGCTTGTGTTATGGATACTAGACGACGATATATTTAATAGATACAAATACTTAAATACATAGAAAACATCCATGACTCAGGAACAAATATTCGACCTCGACTCGTATTAATGTTGCCTGAATAGATAAATTATAGTATTTATATTATATACATACGTACCATAGTATATTATAAACTACAGTTCCTTCTTCTCATCTATCAGCAGTGGGACGTATATAGGTTGATGATGATATTTTCATCAATCAATACCAAAACAGCAAAAGAACTTTGAATCCTACTCATGAAGTCTTTGAATTGCTACAAACTGAGACTGGTTGCTATTATAATTTTCAAGGAGCATTTTAGTTTTCGAGCGTAGACAGAGTACACCTTTTTTTTTTGACGGTGGGAAAATGCTTTACGCATACCCCTCCGGGCCTAAAGTAAAATTCACAGACCTACGGACTACATTGACAAATGACTGACAGGTAAAATGATACCAGGAACAGGAAAATAAAAATAGTGAAGGGTATATGTCGATAACATTATATCGACAAGTTGTAAAGTACAAATAACAGACTAGTTTAAATCAAAAATAAGTATATTAGTTTCAAATAAGAAGTACAATTTTGGTTTGTTTGATTTTCGAGGTAGTGGATGGGTGCATTATAAATATAAACGTAAACTCGACGAATCATCTCTTTTTCAGTTTCACTAATAGATTTCTTTCTCTTTGTTGGAGGCAAACATTTTGATGAACATGGCTCTGGTCCCGAATCTTGCGAATCCATAATAACACGTAACAATTTCAATAAACACTCGTAATAGCAATGACAACGTACATCGTTAGATACATAAGAGTAGTTTGTATACAGTGGTCAACTATTTCTGAAGATACCCGCTTTTTTTTTGTTAAAAAGATGGACCACATTGTTGGGAATTTGAAAATAAAGAACAATAATTTTATTAATAAATTTAATTGAATCTAAGTATTCAATAAACTATCATAAATATATAATTTTCACGTACATTATTGCTGGTTTGACATTAAATTTTTATCTCTAATTAGGGGTCTACAGACCTTTTGATCTGTCGAAATCTCGGGAAAAAATTGGTATATAGATTAGCCGATCAAATTGCCAATTTGATTGTCCCGTCTGGGTGGACCTTAAACCGACGATGTAACAATAATTTTAATATCGATGAGAACGACAAAGTGTCAGGCTATTGTCATGGGTAGCTCTCGTCAACTAGCAAAACTAGACCTTGACTCTCTCACACCAGTACATTTCAATGGCACACCTATTCCTTACAGCCCTAGTGTAAAGGACTTAGGTGTTCATTTGGATTGCACATTGAGCTGGAAGACGCAGGTTGCCGAAATTTCACGGAAAGTCATGGGCTCGCTCCATGCACTTAATCGACTCAGAAACTTTTTACCTATTAAAACCAAGGTGCTATTAATTAACACCCTTATTCTACCCATAATCGATTACGGTGACGTGTGTTATCCTGACCTGAACGAAGAACTTCTTGATAAGCTTGATCGTCTCCTTAATAATTGCATCCGCTTCATCTTTTGTCTCCGTAAATACGATCATGTGTCTGCAAACCGCTCTCAGCTTGGGTGGCTCCCTATTCGAGAACGACGTAACGTCCGTACGCTCTGCACTCTTTTCTCGATTCTCAACGATCCACAGTCCCCTGAATATCTCAAAACTTCTTTTCACTATGTCAATGAGACTCAAACTCGGTACTTTCGCTCTTCTGAAAAGTTAATCCTCTCTGTCCCTCTTCATCGTACCGGATTTATGACTTACTCCTTCTCGGTCCAAGCAGCGCGCCAATGGAACGGTCTTCCTCTTAAAATCAAACAAGCTCCAAATAAGTTCGCGTTCAAAAAATCTGTGCGTGATTTCTATGCTGGTAGAACTGAAATCTCTTAGTGTATCTGCTTAGACGTGTCATCTGTATTTATATAATGTGTATTTATTTATATATTATATGGTTATCCCTATGTATGTAATTATTATTACTATTATCTTTAGTATATGTATTATATCATGTATTATTTTTTTTTGTTAGTAGCACCGCCCACAAGTTATCTGCTTTGCCCTAAGGTTAACTGGTAGAGAATGCCTTATGGCATTAAGTTCGCCTTTTGTACGATAAGTTTTCTTTTGTGCAATAAAGTTTAAATAAATAAATAAATAAACGACACTGGCCAAACTGTGGCAACATTTGTTCATACTTACTTGTCAATGTAGTCCGTAGGTCTGTGGATTTTACTTTAGGGAGGTCAGATGTTGGTTGGGGAGGTTATGTGGGGCTCACTCCTCTCGCACCCCACTGCTAGTCAGAGGGGGGAGGAGCATACCCACTAAAAACCCACCGGCGTTTGTCCGCACTGCCGTTTTGGGGCACTATGGGCTCGTAGCACTTCTACCATGTGTGCCCCCCGGCTGCCCTGGCTTTTACGCCGCCAGGGCTCCCGCGCCAAGACAGAGTACACCTTCGTAATGGACCGGGCCTTCATATTATATGTTTACGTATATCTTTAAAATGGAGATATAAATCTGCCGTCCGATGTCTAAAACTGGACTAACCCTTATACAACTCCATAGAGGTTAGTCCAGTTTTAGACATAGGACGGCAGAAATTCAAACTCCGTTAGGGTTACCCATGCTAAACTATTGTCTCGATTACCCAACGTTCTTAAATTTCTTCGTATTTTGCTCAATGTCTTTGTTTATTTAGTAATATTCGCATAAAATAAAACGTTTAGAAGGACTGCAATGCACATAAAGGATAAAGGTAACAAAAATATTACCGCTTATTCATTACTTAATGATGAGCAAAAAATAAGCAGACAATAGTACATTATTTACCTAGGGCGGTAAAACAAAGAATGTCTCAGATCGCAGGTATTTGACGCCCGAGCCGAAGGCAAGCGTTGCCACGCGTAACCCGTAACTCGTAACCACCCGTAACCAACCAAGTCAGGTTAGTAAAGGTAGAATAAACTATCAGTGGCGTGGCGTCAAATATATTCGAGCAAAACCGAAGCAGATATGGACTACTTTTTCTTCAAGAGTAGGTAGTAGACACTCCGGTCATACGCTTTAAAAAATAGGCAAGCCGATGGGAATCGGGTTCTGTGGACGCCACGCCACTGCAAACTATACTTGTATCACTTGTTACAAATACCTTAGGCACATACAGCCGTTTTTCGTTTCCATTCATCCAACTGCTGCCAATCACATTGACAACTTACGGTTTGTTTGTATGCAGCGAGGCGGCGCTCTACCTACCTATAAGGTAAACGTTCAAGTCCCCGACAGGTCAACAGAAAATATTTATTTGTTTCGCAATATTACATTAATTTATACATCTAAGCAAAACATTTACATGCGTTTGGGAAATGTGACCTTTATTTTTGATAAATGGAGTCTGTTTTATAAGGTGATCATACCTGGCAGTCCCTATAAATGTCATCTCAGTATATTTATATTTTACATTTTCTGAATAAAACGGCTGTGTGACTTAAGGACAGACGGACGGACGAACATACATACAGATATGACAAAATTATAAGCGGTCCGCTTTAGTCATTTCGATTATGTGATCCTAAAAAGAGGATAACAAGCATTGGGACTATGAAATAAACTCATAGTCCCAATAGATGTCAGCCCTGTCAAATATCTTCTTTTTTGTAAAATTAACGAGTAAAATATCAAAGCCACGGATATATCTCATCGCTAAAACGTCGGCTACAAATGTAATTTTAATTTTATCTTATTTATCCGAATCAAAATACGGGTGTCGAATATTAGTCCAACGACGAGCACTCGGACATTTACCTTAAGTAAATGCAATGTTCGACATAAGAGCTCTTAGCTTGAAAAACTAAATATAACCTATGAAAATTGAGGTTTTCAGCCCTAATAATTCCCATAGTTTTGAAAATTGGCACAGGACGTCCTTAAACTATCATGATTAAAGATACGTAGGTACTTAAAACCTCCGGGTCCGGGGGTTGAGCTAACCTGCAAAACTGTATTCTACGCGAATCGCGAGAGTATCAATTTGATCTACCTAGAGGTAGTACACAACCTGGGCTCCTGTTCCTTGCTTCTTCCAGAGTAAGACACCATTTTCGATTGCTCAAAATGGTCACTTAGTAGATCAAACGGAATATTTTACACAAATAAAAAAAATAAAACAATTTAACTCGGCCCTGGATATCCAAGCCGGTAATGACGTTAACGTGTGACAGTATGTAGTGATTGCCAGCGGAAATTGTATTTATAAATGCTACCAGCTATTAACTTGATCGCAGAATAATATTTTCGCGAGCCAGGTAATACTTGGTAATGTATGATAACAATTACTGCTGCAATATTTCCTTGTGACGTATGCATTCGGTCTACTGGGTACCGGCCTCTATTTATCATTGTCATTACTTCGCAGTTATACCAGTGATAATGCGTAGGTTGGTAGTTCTGATAAATGCGAGGTGGTAGTTAAGACTAAGCTTGGACTAAGAGAAGGACTAGCACAACTGCCGCTTGTCACGCAATAGAACATGAAATGCCATTTTCTCGCTATAAATTATAGAAAGAGATTATGTAATAATCATTTTCAACACACTTGCTCATAAAGTAGCTCTTATTTCATCGTTGTTTCTTGCGCGCGGAACGCAGCTAAAAAGCACTTGTGTATAATACACAAGTGCTTTTTACTTTACATAACCGTACTAGTGTTGTAATTACCGCAAATTGACCAACGAGAGCACGCCGCGGGGCTCGGCTGACGGATATTATTCCCCCGCCCAAGTGCGGCGTGCGTGAGGTGCGCGCCATGTACCACACGATGCCTAAAGGTATTGTTAGATAAACCACTAAATAAATACAAAAATAGAAGTTGTAAATGATAAGGTGATAAGTATATTTTTTTATTCACAAGTATGTTGAAAATGCCGTACCTATGACACTCGTGGGCATTGGTCATTACAGTCGATGCTGTGTTGCCCAGCCCGAGCCGCTAAGCGAGGGATGTAATAGCCGAGACTGTAATGATACATAGCCCACTCGTATCATAATGTACTATGTGGTGCAGGGTTCTGGGCTGCACGAGTTGCATGAGTGATCGCAAAGCCGCTGGTTGCGCGCCACGCTATCTCCGGTCCCTCTCGGAAAGTAGTAAACGGAAAGAGAACGGTAATATTTGTCGCTCGCGGCCGGGCTAGACGTTGGGCAGTTTTTCTAGCACCGCGGTGTACCGGTTGCCTGTTCTAAAATGAAAAGTCTTAAACTTAAATTTGTGTAAGTTCCCAGATGCCATTGTGTGGCAGATATTTACACTGATCAAGTGCACCTGACAGCGGCCTCTGACCGTCAGTCTGACGTACAGGTCGAATCACAAGAGCTGGCACGAATGGAATGAACGAAAGTAATGTCACTTGTCATTGTTGGGTGACGTTTTTATACGGGAGGCTCCAAATATTTTGTAAACCAGTACTGGTAATGGCGATAACACTTCTTCATTATTCAAGAAAAAAAAAATATCTGCACATTATTAAGACTAAGCAGGTAAAAGATATATCATGGAGTTTTTATGTAATTTATATACCCCGTTTTCACACTGACGACGTCGCAATCTACGAAATCATGGCGAATATATGCGAAAATCATACGAAATTTAGATATTTCACTGTAATTTCCGCGCTTCGTGGCGCCAGTGTGCAAACAAGGTTGCGACGGTGCAGGTAGGAATTCTTTTTGTTCATAAAATTCACAATGCAGACTGAGTTACGATGTTATGTGACAAGATTTTCTAAAAACACCATTATCGGTTATTGAATCAACTTGTATTTAATCATTTTGTCACGCACACATGAACATTATCATTCACTCATTCAATTCATTCGTGCCAGCTCTTGTGAATCGACCTGTACTGTCTGGAACTTGTTGCAAGGGGAAACCTTACATATTATTTGACATAGTACACGTACATGAAGATTAAGTACCTAATGATAGACAAATATTAAATTAACAACAAATTGTCTCCGCGGCCTGAATCGCGCGTTTATGATAATTTATTTTATAACAATCGGCCGTTTATGGTCCGCATCACCTATTCATTCGAAACTAAAGCTTTAATTGCTAAACATTTAATTTATTTGCTTTTCATTTCAACCAAATTTGACGTTGTCGAAGTCGATTCTTAACCCATTTTTCGTTAAAAATATATCAAAGGATAAAAACGATTGCTCCGCCGACAAGAGTGTGGCTCTTGAAAGAGACAAATTCACTTTTGACGAGCACGTTATAAGTAGGTATCCATGTAAATTTAAACACTTATTTTAATAACTCTTATCTGTAAAATATTCACAGTAATCAGCCTCCCACGTGTTGTCTAATTACTCGGCAAATTGTTGGAGTTGTTGTGGACATGGTGCAAAGTCTGTTTACTTGCATAATAATAAACGCTTTATTTCTTTACTCAGATCTTCTGAATCGATAGTAATATCGTTTCTAATACCTATAAGAACATTTTTTATTCTTGATATTTCACTTTTATTTGCACGCACTATTATTTTACCTATGACTACCGTAATCGTAGTGGTTTTTTTGTTGTTTCTCAGCACTTATTTTTGGAAATCATTTTGTTGGAGATGATAGTACCTACTATCGATCTTCGAAAATCTGAAATATTGTGAAAAAATGTATGTCCCTATGGATGTTTTATTAGGAAACACCTGGCTACCCTTTTTACCTAAAACCTAGTATAAAAAGCGGTCAAGTGCGAGTCCGACTCGCGCACCGAGGGTTCTGTACAAACTTGTATGTATGTGAATAGTCAAGATCAATTGTATTGAGGGACAAACTTAACTTTGTCGTTGGAGAACTGCTGTCCCAATACATTGACATACTCGTAAGTCGCGGTTGGTTCAGTAACTGCAAATAAGTATGTGTTACGATATTTGTGAATTTCTATTCTATACATTATATTTTTATAGGGATTCCATTTTTACCATTTTGGTACGGAACCCTAAAACAGAGAAAAAAATATGGTTAGTATAAAAAAAACAGGTAGGTACTCGAAAACATTTAAGTTCTAAATATGAGCATAATCCTAATCAGCTCCCATTGAAACATCTTTACTGATAGTAAATTGTAATAAAAATGTAAACACATTTTTTTACAACTCGGGGTCATGATTCGAGAATGGCCGCGCAGTACTTACGATTCCTTAATAATACAGGTTGAATATTACATGCTAAATCGAAACCACGTTTTCCGATAAAGCTGCTTAAGATTAACACGGAGCTCATTAATTGCGATTACCACTAGTTATGGCTATTAATGAGCTCCATAATGAATTGTGAATAAAAAAGTTCCGGTGTTTGACCTGTTCTGTTCTGCCAATCTGAGCGTAGAAAGACGGCATATCGAAACTTTGCATGGTAACGTAAGGAGGTATTTTTAACTTCCTAATCGGAAAAATTGAAAGAAAACTAAGATACCTAAATCAAATAAAAACAGAAAAATAAACATTAGTTATTTAAGTTCACTATCAGTGTAAGTTAATTGTTAGTCATGTATAGAGTTCGAAAAAATATTCCGATTCACAATTTAAAAAAACCGGTCAAGTGCGAGTCGGACTCGCACACCGAGGGTTCCGTACAAACTCGTCAGTAGATACGTAAATAATTCAAGAAAAACTGTACGGTGGCACAAACTTAACTTTGCTCTTGTAAAACTGTTGTCCCCATACATCGACATATGCCGCGGTTAGTTTAGTAGGAGCAAATAAGGTTGTTTTACGATTTTTGCGAATTTCTAAAAAACGCTGCAAGTTAGGAAAACCGTTTTATTTTTCCTGTAATATTAAGGATAACATTAATAATTGGTAATTATTACAAATTTTTCGGTTAAGTAACTTCGGAGATAATAGGGGGGGAATGGTACTTTTTTCAACGTTTTTTATCTTAAATCAAAAACAACATGTCAAAGAAAAAAAAAAATGGTTTTGAGATCTACATATTGCCCTTTCATTTGATATCCCACTCGATATATTAGCTCAACTTTTGATTTTCGACATCCCATTACGGTCCCCTTAAAAAAAAAGTAAAACAGGTACAAGATTTTTTTCTGTCCCATAGACTCGGATTAGCGGTTTTTAACACTATTCCAAATTTCAAGTCGATAGCATCAGTAGATCCTGAGATATCTTGCTGTGACAGACGGACAGACAGACAGACAGAGTCGCACCATTTTGGTTCCTTTTTTACCATTTTGGTACGGAACCCTAAAAACACCCTGTAAGTATTAGGCAGATGAACAACGCCATCCTAAGAAAATTTCGCGCATGAATTTAGGGCTATTCTCCAGAAATATGAATGAGGTGACCGCAGACATATTCCTGAAGAAATGCCCTTTATGGCTGATGTAAAGTTGTACCAACCTGACGAAGCCGGCGTTGTGGTGATTTTTTTTATTTTTATGATGTGTTTCTGTTGAATAAATGGATTTACTAATTGTCATTTTATGTCCTACACTAGTATTTTGATAAATAGGCTTTGTCACCTGCGCTTACACTGCTTATGATGAATTACCTACTTATTGTGATATGTGATGTAATTAATTATCATTACCATCGTCGCAGAGACAATACTCATTAATCAAGGCGAGCTCCAAACACCAAGTAATTTGGACAACCTTCACAGAATTAAAATTAGGCGCTCTCGATTTGGACTAGTAACTATGAGCAAAAAAAGCGCTAAGTATGTCAATTAACTAAATATTTAAATGAGATATTTAATTAAGCGCAAAAAGTAGTCGTAGCAAACTACTTCATCACAGCTTTACTAGTAATAAAACAATACTTAATATTTGTTTACTAACCGTTATGGAATAACTCTCAATTACCGTTCCGCAAAACGGTCCTACTTTGCTCCTACAAAGATAACTATGCTCCAACCCCGAAAACATATTTAACGGGTTGTTTCTTGATATCTATGAATGTTGGTACGTATAAAATGAATATTGCATCCGATACGAAAACAACGACAGACGATCACACCACTTTTTCTATCTCTGTTATTTGTTTTATTACGGTTTCCATTTTATGAGCAAATTTGGTTTACCTTTGCTCCAGAAACATTTAGTATTTAGGAGCAAAGTACTGCCGCGTCTATGGGTAACTTTGCTCCGAATTTATTGTTTCTATATATTTGACGAAATAGATAGTGGCGTATTTTTTTATTTGTAACGTGTTAGAAAATACATTTTTCTTGTTATATATAAAAACAGTATGTCTAAAAATTCAAAATTGACAATTATATTTCGAATTTTCTAATTTTGGAGCAAATTTTGGTGCAAAGTAGGACCGTTTTACGGTTTTTATAACCTAAAATAAAATACTCTTTAAATATTTTCCGAAGCACTAGTAGATTCAGACTTATGAAAGTTTCCATATAGCCTAGTTGCAGGTAATGAAAATACTATTTTTTTATGAATATCGCGGTATTCGTCTCCTTTAGCAGAAGTGACTCACTTCGCGATTTCGCCGCGTGGCCTTCATGCCCCCTGCACGCGTTAGTACGTGTTATGCGATAGAGAGAGAGAGACGGTCGGATGCGGTGGGTTCCGTCCGGTAGTCAGACCCGAACGACAGTTTTGTTTGAGACAGAGAGTTCTGTACGTCGTACTATTACTTATTCTTTGCATTGCCTTTAGCTATAGTCTATTTTTTTTAACTTAATACGCGTTCAAAAATTGAAAGGTTTTCAATCGAGATAATGACAAAAGTATGGATAATATCAACCAACTAAGGTAAACGTCCCAGTGCTCGACACGTTAATTCCTAATAGTTGACAGCCTGATGTTGACACCTGATTACTGATGACTAAACATTCAATCAACCGTGCAATCAGTACGGGGAAGTGATCCCATAGTGGAAGCACGGACTCCTGAAAAAAAACTTCGTGACCCCACATTGGGGGCACCGGGACAGGGAACTTGTTAAACAATCGTTGCGGGGTAAGGTATTTGGTTGGTATTGTAGCATAGAATAGAATAAATGACCAAAAAATCCGATTTCGGCTTGAATTTAGGCAATTTAGAGGGTTGCTTGACATTTCATAATAAAATAAAAATATAATACACGTCAACTGCATGATTACTACAACAGTTCTGAACTCAAGAGTAACGTCGAAATAATATCAAGGCTTTTCTAGAATCATAGAGAAAATTGGCAAAATAGATGAGCATTTCAAATGTCTTCTCCTCTCCCCGTCTCCTTCCTCGCCTCTTAAGGTGATTCGAGTCGGTCGTAATTCCATACAAACATAAAGAGGGTCATTGTTTGCTTCTACGGCATCAATTATGTTTGAAATGTATTTTATTTCACAGCTTGATACATTTTATTTGCGTGAAATGACATGAGAACTATCAAAAAGTAAAAAATTTTTTGCAAAAAAACGTTTAGTTCCAAATTATGCCAATAGATGGCGCATTTAGATAAAATGTAACAAACAATAAAATAAAACACGTTTGAAACCTAATTGATGCCGTGAAAGAAAACACCCCACAATTACCCTCTTTTTGTTTATATGGGAAACCAACCGACTCGAATAATCTTATCTTAAGTAGTATTATGAACATACACATACCCGCTTATACTAATTAGATACAACATAAAGTTCTAAATCGGTACCTACTGTTATACATATCACAAACATTTATTACGCACTAATTTGACAAGTTGATTGGTTTGCAAAGCGCGCTTCCAGCTAAAATTATCAGCAAAGCCGTTCAATTTAAATACAAATTAAGGCAAAGGCTGTCTTAACTACGAAATTATGATAATATTTTTAGCTTCGAGAGATTAGGTTTCAAAGGAAAACCCTGCAGAGCATTGATAATGTTATAGCTCAAATAAGAAAATAACTTTATTTATATGGGCCTTACAACAGTGCAAATTTTATGACTGGTTTGTAGTGGGTTTGTAAACGTGATTAAATTTTAATGTAACGGGTCTAACGCGATACACTGTATTTACCTTTAAAATTATTCGCCTCCTTGGTTCTCCGTACTCACATGAATTTGAGGTTTTCACTCCATATAAAAGTTGGTGCAGAATGCAGATAAGGATTTGTTTGGTAACTTTTATATGAAATATAGGATTTAGAGTTACATTGTGGCGTTTTTTTATGAATTTGTAGTACAGAATGTTACACACCGGTGTTTCTCGATCTCATTTCTTAAAATATTTTTACGCAAACCACATAGAAGTCTCATATACCTAAAATATTGTAATTTACAACACGTCTGTCGTGTATTGGTAAGTATTTAAATTAAATTTACGATGTATAATATTTTAGGAACGAATATCTTATAAAAGTCTATACCGTATATGTACCTACCTACGCATAACAGGAGGCTAACAAGTTACCAATGAAACCCAAATAATGTGTGTACAAATATTAGCGTTACCTTTTGAGCTTTTGACTCAACAGGTTCTCAGTAAACATGCCTAACAAACCAGACTTATTAATAGCGCCTAGTGAGCAAATATAAAATGCCAAGAATTTGTTTAATATTCGATTTATAATATTGCCTATTGTTATAGCGGTTTATATTGGTAATTATTACAGCGTAAATAGCGTAGATAAACCTAGTAAGTAGCTAAAAAAACGGGTGTTACATGCCTTTGACTAGTCATATATTGGTGCGGTTAAATGTTGACCGAATCCTATTGAGGTAAAATAAAAATATAGTACCTAAATTTTGTGCAGTATTAGTATAAATATAAATAAATAATTATAATAAATAAATATTGAGGGACAATCTTACACAAATCAACCTAGGTACCAAACTAAGCAATGCTTGTATACTATGGCTACTAGACGTATACATACTTAAATAGAAAACATCCATGACTCAGGAACAAATACTCGTGCTCATCACACAAATATTTGCCCTTACCAGGATTTGAACCCGGGACCTCCAGCTTCGTAGGCGGTGTCACTCCCACTAAGCTAAACGTGACGTTTTAATCGTCGAATTAATTTCATATGATATAGATATATTTTGCGTATCATACGCATTTTGCGTGCTGTGCATTTTCAGCCGGAGGCTTAAGATGGAATGTCAACAGCATTAGACTTCGAGCTAGCTTTAAGGCAACAGAAAAGAAACGAAATTATAAGATTAATTGCCAAGGTATTACTAATAACGCTCGCACACTGATTTAATTTTCAGTATGGCATTTGTACTTAGTTACTTACAAACCAACTTTCTAAAGTACCTTTGAAGTTGTTTGCCAGTTACCATAACTCGTAAAGGGTGGCAATTTAAAGTCTAGGTAACGTTGAGCCAACTCAAGTAATTGGGTACGAGGCTACGCCAAATGTTATATTCATCTCCTGTAAAAAGTATGTCATTTTGCTCTCGTCTGAAGCCCGATTAAACTTGTTTAAATATAATATACTAAAATTAGTCTCCCAATTAAGATGAGCGTAAAACAGTTAGCATGTCGTTGTATGTTTTAGATGTACTCTTTTAACGTAGGTACGAGGTTTAGTTAGCAACGTGTAAAAAAGGCTACTTGGTTCATATCATACATTCTATTTCTAAAATAAAATAAAAAGGATATCATGCTTTTCGCAGGATGAGTCGAGCTTAGAGCTACACGGAAGCTAGTCGATTTCCGATACAAAACGAGCTTGCCATTTTTTGCGGGGAAGAATTTGCGCAGACCATTTCACGACCATAAAGATACATTTTAATTGTTGGCAAAGAAAATCTTGAAAAAAGTTAGAGTACAATTTATCTTATTTTAAACGATATGATAAAATGGCCGTCTTAAAAAGGTTTACTATTGTTCATTATTCAATGTTTGTTTTCGCGTGCAATGCAATACACGTTGTTGTCGGCTGTCACGTAAATAGTGTCACGTGTTCTCACACACATTGAGCAGCCAAACGCAAGGGTAGGCGGCCTGCCTACCCACCTACAATATTATTGTGCAATATCGTCTCCCCATCACATTCTATTGCTCGTGCTCAAAATGAGATAGGTAAATAATATTGACAATTACCAATTACCTTACGGTCCAATTTGAAATGTTAAATTTCGTTGGTGTTATTTATAGTACGACGGTGGTCGCAGTGGCGGTTTAAGCCAGTCGGGTACCCGGGCCGGCGTAAGTATGAAAGGTCTAGTTTTTGATTTTTCGCCCGGATGCATGCAGTTGCCGCCCCCACCGGCATATATGACACGGTGTCCACTGTGTCATCCCTAGTGACACAGTGGACAGTTCACCCCTGTGAACATCAAGGAAAACATCAAGAATAAGAACAAATGACATCGCTTCATCATCACTATATTATATAGTATAAAACAAAGTCGCTTCCCGCTGTCTGTCCCTATGTATGCTTAGATCTTTAAAACTACTCAACGGATTTTGATGCGGTTTTTTTAATACATAGAGTGATTCAAGAGGAAGGTTTTGCATGCATTTAGTATCAGCTTTGCACGCGTGCGAAGGAAAAACAATCAATTAGAAAAATTCCTTTTTCAATTTGGTAATAAAATTCGGCGAAAATATAGCCTTAACGATAACGGCCGGCTCCGATGGCGCACTTGTGCAGCCTGAGCGGCGGTAGTAGTTTGCTCTACCACTGTATCTGTAAACATATTTGCTATCAGCAGTACAATGGAACACACTGTTAACTGTACATTTGTAAACGAATGTCAACTTTATTGCCACGTGTTAAAGTCTATGGGTGGTCAGTTATCAGTGGCTTCGTTTGTACATCGGCTTTGGACGCGCTCCCTATGTCAAAACTGAATTCCCTCGATCAGAACCCCCCGAAATTCTTGCTTGCTGTATTGTTTCTTGGCGCCCAATACAATAATTTCTCGCGCGCGTATGTGTGAGTGCGACTGTAACAAGCATTTTCAGATGTTTGTAATTGTAATTGGAAAAAGAAAAAGAGAACACCTACATAGGAGAACTTCATACATAAAAGAAAGGAGTAAATAAAGAAAAAAATGAATGCTTCACTTCACCCTATAAAGAAGAAAATGGTAGAATGTAGATTAAGCTGGAAATCACTCCATGAACAGAAGCAAAGCTCTTAAATATATGATGATGATGATGTATGAATTTGTCTTAGTACTGATTACATATACTGCGGCTAATACTGAGCGTTGCACAATTTGCGCGTTTAGCATTGCTCCGCGCGTGTGACATTGGATTTACGCAGATTTAACTGCCAATGCCCGAGTGGTTGACATTATTGACCACGGCGAATTACAATTCTATTAAGATAAAAAACACTATGTATGTACATATTTTAAAAGCATGCATCATTCGCCACTTCGATTAAGATTTTTATAAAAAGTTAAATTTTAAAAATTACGGATTTTTTAATTATTACGTGCAACGCATATATTTTACGGCGAGGGCGTACATTGAATCCTGAACGAAGCGAAGGATTCTAAAGTAGAATCCGGAGCGTAGTGAGGGATGCAAGTGTTAACGCCCGTGATGAAAATAATTTTGCTAACTTGTGACACATACTGCTTTTCACACCAACTATGAGGAAAATTTAAATAAAACGCTACCTACCAAAATAACCAAATATATGGTTAATAAAAGTGCATCACACATTATTATTAAAAATGAAATGTTAAATAATTAAATTTATACCGTCAAACCCTCCAACTTTGCCCACCGTCCAATCTTTGCCCAGGATGAAAATATACTATTTCCTTCCTGCAGGAAGGAAATAGCCCATGGGCAAAGATTGGGCGGTGGGCAAAGTTAGAGGGTTTGACGTAGTGTATTGCTATTTTATAAAACGATTAGTATCTTTTATGTCACGTATGGCATATTCTAAGTGGTTATTTGAAACTAAAAATAAACTGTAAAGTATTTTTATTCAATAACTAAACAATAAATAACAACAACAATGAATTATTTTAAACTAAAATAATTGCCTATACTAAAACTACGATTAACGCTAAAACTACCTATTAAATAATATCCAAAAAGGGTCCCCGTAGCGTAGTGCCGAACGGGCCATTCTCACGAAGTATTGACTGCGTCTAATTACCGCGTCCACAAAACCCGTGTCTCCATACATTTAGTATGAAAACTAACAAACACTCGTTTACTTCCTTACCGCACTAGATTCACGAATTTCACGATGAACTAGGTATTACATCCACATTTTTCAGCGCATCTACACATCTGCATTCTGCATTTCACAACTTTATGATAATAATAAAAGAGAGGTCGCTTTGCGGCTTTTACGATTACCTTCATAATTTTCGTAAACTAAATTATTGTATGCCACACCTGGCCAGAAAGTGGCTTTTACCGCACGCTACATGTGCCTCTGGCCAAGTCTAGACATAAAATGATGTACACAACACAGGAGGTTATAAAGCCCTCGATCGCATATTTACGTCCCTCGCCTGCAGCTCGAACTGCAAACATCTGCGATCTCGACCTTTCTTGGTTTAGCACCCTAGTTGTGTAATGTACAGTCGAGTTCATCATTATCTGAGCAAAGAACGGATCAAAAATATCTGATCTAGTTCTTATGCTTCTGACATGTTTTTGGTCCAATCTTTGCTCAGATAATGATGAACTCGACAGTACAATTAGAAGGATTTTTAAGCAAGTCGGAATAATTTATGTATTGTTAATGTGATATGTTACTATGTTACTGCCGGTAGTTTACGATTAATACATTATGAATTAAATTGCTATAGGTACCTACCTCATAAATATATTATAAATCACACAGATGGATGGCCGAGCACCATCGATGGCTGTGATTACTTGTAATCGTATTTGCCACGAGTGAAACATTGATCATGAATGAATGATTTACGGGCAATGATTCACCTTGACGTATGCGTGAACAGTACATTTTTTATTATTATGTTTTTTGTGCGCTGGGCGTATAGCTCGAAGAACCGATGGCCGATGGGGATGGGGCGTAAAGGTCCTCGAATGAACACCATGAACTGGACACCGCAGCGTGGGTCCCTCTTCAGATGGTCTTGCGACCTTTTTTTTTAAGAGGGGTAAATGCGTTACGCATACCACCAGGGTGCGGGGACGGACCCTGATGGTTATGTGGGACTCCCTTGTTGGCTGATGAGGCCTAGGTTTACCCACTAAAAACCCCTCTATGTGCCGCCTCCGCTCTAGGCTCTGCTATAGGGCGAGACCATGGGAACGGTGTAACCACTATACCGTAGCCTCGCCAGATGGTCTTGCGACCTGGGCAAAGTTGCCGATGATGAAAATGATGCAATCGTTCTTTATGGTTGTGTTGAGGAGATCTATGTCCAGCAGCAGTTGTCTCCGACGAACCAACGAGCACGACTTTACAGATCTTTTTTGATTGTATCATTCGTCATCGTCAAACCAGCCACAGGTGAATGCCAATGTCTTATTTAAATTTTAAGAGCAATAAAATAGCTATTGTAGGTATAAAGGATTAAAATTTTAAGGTAAAAAGTCAATAATGCAACAAATCAATATGGATAGATTACATACTCAGCACCAGTGCCTTTACTGTTAACTAATAATTGGAGGAAAAAAATATTGCCCGGAAGTATTTTGTCAGTCACATAAATAATTGTTCTATGCCAACATCATATACCTACTATAGGGCTACTATAGGCCTACTAAATCATTTTTTAATTTTACTTATATGAAATTCCATAATTCACTCCAGTCCCGTATCACGCAGAGACGAAGGTCTTTGACCAGTGTGTGTTGCTCTAGTAATGACTTACGGAATTGAATACAGCCGTTCACGATGGGCCTTATCCTTCTTTTTCTTCGTCATTCTCTTCATAACTGAAGGTCGTGTCCAGTTTGAAAGACCTTCACCGAGGTCTTCACGATTTTTCGCCAGCCGTTCCTGTCCTCGCATTTCTATGGGCCTTATGTGAAGGCTCAAAATCACCCCAACAGGTACGTGTACTGGAGGGTACGTGGGCTCAGAGGCTCAGAGTTTCTCAGCAAGATCGAATCAGGAATAAACAGATCCATGGAGGACCCAGCGTATCCGGCATAGCTTGAAGAATGTCGTCTTTCGGTTTATCTATAATACTTATAATTTTATGTAAGTATAATAGTAAAAGGTGTATTTGTAGCCTCACACCAAACATGTTGAAGCGATTTCAATCATTTTATAGGAACAGGATTGCAGAACAATTGGACATACCACCAAATGATCATACTTTACTTTTTATCGAACTAGCCGGTGGAACAAAAATTAGTATTGTGTCTTTTTGACCTTGAGTTACAGGCAAAGTCCATTATAATGATGATTATAATAAGTCACAACATCAAAATCACGGAACTTTATGAGTTTTATTAATTATTGTGTTCCACCGTGAAAAGTGCAAGTTAGTGCAGTTTTGTAGGTATCACATAGACAAATTTATAATAATTGATATCTCTTTTCCACGCAAAAACCAATATAGAAGACGCGGCAAACTTTACAATTATTATTAGCTTACCTTACGTACCTTCTGTATATGCGAAAAATATGGAAATTAGCAACCGAGATAAACTTTAAATCAGTTATTATTGACTCGCCCAGCGACGTACTTAAAGGAGTGCAAAAAGGTGCGTAGATAATCAATATTCTCACACCGTGCCTGTGTCAGCCTTAATAAACTGGAACCACACCTTATGAATAATATGAGATATGGATCCGTTTATCATAAAAAGGTTATGTTATAATAAGCCGATACGGTCCATTCATCAAACTTATCCTAACATTTTTGCATAATAATTAAGGTCCCGGCCGATGAATGAGTTTTTCCAACCGAGTCGTGACTTATTTTTTAGCAACCTTCATTAATCGTGACATTATTAAATTATTTCGGTAAACGTAGGTACCCTTCTAGCCGTACCTTTCACAATGCGTTGTTTCCGGATCTTATTTTGTCGCAGTACCTAACAATTAACTGCACCTACCTACTTGATTCTTATTCGCCCGAATCTATGAAATGTGTATAGGTACCTACGAGTACAACCTTCGAATACCCAACAATAGTTCTTTGTAGATTTTGTAGGAAAAGTTTTTCATATTTTTCATTATGAAGTTTTAAATATGTTTATTTTATACATATTTGTATTGTTCCATTTAAGATGGGCTGACGACCTGGTTAGGGTCGCTGGAAGTCGATGGAGTCAGGAGGGGGCGTGCGACAGTTCGTTGTGGAAGATTTTGGGGGAGGCCTATGTTCAGCTGTGGACGTATCAAGGTTGAGATGATGATGATGATTCAAATTTAAAACTACTAGAATTAGGTATACATTGAAATAAAACTTATAACTAGAGTTATGCAAAGCTAAATTATGTCGCCCAGACGTGTGATGTTTTAGACTACCTACCTACTTTAAAGCGCATCTGTTTATTTTATAGGAAATACGGTAGAGATCCCAGTATACCGAGGTAAGGATACTAGGGATGTAAATTAAACTAATTAATTTACAAGAGACCGCTTCTTCTCAACATCTTTTCTAGTTTATGAAAAACAATCCATTACCATTGAAATATGTTAATTTGATTAGACGCAGCATTTTGTTAGATGCAGCAACATATCAATGAAGGATGGCAATATAAATTATACGGGTGTTTCCTGCAACAGGAGCAAATAATTAAAACGAAGGTTCTACTCATCAAACAATAAAACTTTTGTTCAACAACTTTTAAAAATTATGTAAACTTTAGATTTTATCTTTTTCGTACAAATTAAATAGTATTTTCAATGTACGTCGCTGAACAAATGTTGTTCAGTTTGAGGAGTACTAATCTATACGTTGAAATTATTTGCTCCTAGCAAGTACAGGCAACATCTTATATAAGTACTTTATTATCACTTGTTTGCTTCCACCAAATGATCGTATTAATAAAAGATACATTTTGTTTATTAAAATAACCAATATATTCTTATGAAGTATATTTATCACAAACAGTAGGTATAATGTTACGAGGATATTGAACATATAAACAATTTACTCTGTTGCAGGTTATTGTGGTGCATCATTTAAATGGTAATCTGACTTGGAATTAGATTTATAACTGTAAAACTAAGTATACTTCAATTGAAGAATATAAAGTTTAACACGTTAGTTGAGCAGAGTGGTGGGGATGGACTTGAGATCGTACGTTACGGAGTTTGAGGGCTTCGGGATTTTTTGTATGGCCAATGCCAGGATCCCGAGCTATAAAGTACCTGGGATTAGAAGCCCTAATAGGTGCTAATGAGTTTTCCTAATTTATATAGTTACAATCGGTTTAAGGGAGCCGTATGCACTGTGGTATACAGACATGTATGGCAGGGTGGTACATGTTCTGATGGTAAAAGTTCGTGGTCTCGGAATACACTGTCTACAATTCTACATCATTACTGATGTATTATAATGTCCGTGCACTGAGGTACATTGTGAGCAGTATTGAGGTAAAGGAATGTGATCCTACCTAACCAAAACTACGATTTCTGGTTTTCCTATTCTCGTAAAGCATAGAGTACTTATAGAGTATGTTCTTGAAATTTTAACGTTCCTTCAAGCCTTAAAAGTTTCGTTCGAATTAGTACCTTATAAGCCTTAAAAGGGGCTTAGAGGAGTAACGGATAGGGTTGCCAACACGGAGGTGAGATGGTAGTTGCTTTGCTTCTAAATAAATAACCAGCCCTGTTATCTAGGATCATGGTTAAAAGGAAGAGGACCTAGAATCCTGGAAAGGTTTGTTATACATATTGACGGGGTCTACGACTTTTTTCTTAATTGGTCTGTATCCCGTTTGGTCAGCAAAAATGGGTATTTTGGGCAATCGGAAATAATCTTATTACTCCTGAGCAACGCACGAGTTCTTCGACGGTACTATCGGTAGTACTACGTTCGTAAGCGCAGGTAATTGTATTGCCTTTTTTTTCATTTTCTTTTAAGAGTCACCTACTCACTTTAGCTATAGAACATTATAATATAATGTACCTAATAGAATATTACCAATTATTACTATTGATTTAAAAGTCAAGATTTAATTTAAAGGTCAAACAGTTTAGTACTTCTAAGATTATTGAAAAAGTTAAGGTTAAGTTTTTCCATTTGAGTTGAAAGTGAGTGTAAACCGCAACCGCCTTGGTCGGGCGTGGTGACTGTGACCTATGGCCTAGTATTTATCTTCGATGAGTATACGCTATCTAAATAATAAGTAAATAAATATTGAGGAGATTTATAGGTATAAAAATGGAACTGTTAAAGAAATACATAATCATTTGTATTGTGTCTGACAAGAAAGTGTCCCAATGCTTGATGCGCTTTCTGAAAGCTTAGTGTCAAGAATCTGCATATATAGTGGATTCTTTGTGATTTCTCCAGATTACTTGTGATTTCTTTGGCGATTCATGCAAAGAAGGTACAATCTTAGAATAATTAGCTTAAATAAGTTTAGGTAGCATTTTTAACCAACTTTATTATTTAGTTGTTTTGTGTTCTTATGGACGTAATTCGATCCAAAACTGAGAATAAGAGACCGATAATATCGAGATCGAGCATTGGACTGACGTCTCTAGATTGCCAGAACGTCGGTAATAGAGCTAAAGAAATAAATAAAAAGGTAATAGGTATTCTCATAGGTTTTCACGGTTATTATGTACGCATTACAATAAATATAATATCTAATATTTGGTTACTGTTAATAGTAACCAGAATGAACTATCGTATCTAATGATTCACTTTTAAATCCAAACGTTCAAATTCCTTCACGGTATTCCTGACGATGATCCGCAGCTGATCCCAGACCAAAAAAAAAAACAAAACGCCAATGATAGGTGATTTAACGGTGTCTGTGTGAGATTCGTTAAGACTGCACCCATTTTACGTACCTACATTTGCTACATAAACGGTACAATCAAGAACCAGCGTAACACACATAACAGGATAATGTAAACATTACATAACCTAAGTAGTAGTTCTAGTTAGTCTTGCGGTCGATTCTTCACGCAAATTCCTATCAAGCTGTTTAATAGGTGATTAGTGTAGTTTGTCCCTACAAAGTTAATAACCTAATACTGAATATACCTATCAAGGAAATCCAGCCTTGATCGGTTAAAATGTGGTTAATTTGCTTGGGAAAAGCAATGAAGTTAAATTACTTCAATGCATTATGTAGTCAAGGCGTGTGAAGCAGGAGAATTAAGGTAACAAAACGTCAACCATTTTCTGACGCCTTGATATCATTATCTCGAAGGGTATCTGTTTATACCTGTGGTTGATATTCTGTAAAATACCTAATCTAGGATGATTTTCCTCAATTCGTGATAGATGACCAGGCATCGGATATTCCTGCGCCTATTTACCTAAACTTCGGCGTCGGCGTCGGTAGTTGAATGGTATGGAGGCGGACTCAATATATTTTTTTACTTTTGTTAGTACGTAAATTTACCGGGATTTCGGAAATTGGGCTAACACATACCTATTATAGTATTGCAATGTACTATTCTAAGTTATTTCCCATGTACAGAACGACTAAATATTATTTAATTTACGTGCAATTCATTTCGGTAACGAAATAACGTTATAGCTACTATTAGTAGAACAATTTGCGTTAAGTTTTATCTTAAATATAATTTTAACAAAGGGGCGATAGCAATGAAAAGGTAATCACTTATATTATTTAAAAATATATTTTTAAGAAGCCGACTCCATACTTGCTTAGTTTTTTCCGGGAATTCGCCAACTTTAGGTAAATAGGCGCAGGAATATCCGATGCCTGTAGATGACACGTGCATTTTAGCAGTTTGTGCAATTCGGATGTTGATTAATGTTGAATTTTACAACATAATATTGTCACATGGATTGGAAAATACTAAATTATCATAACACAAAAGAAATAAACCAAAAATGTATAAAAAATATAAAGTTATGAGACCACAAAGTTTAAAAAAAACTATTTTATATCGTCTTAAAGAAAAATTAAACTCAATTTCGGAATACTTAAATAACACTGAAAAAATAAATGTATGACAACTATGTGCTTAAATGCACTTTTTCGTGCTCAAAATGGCATAATGCTATTTTTTTCATACAACTTAGTACAGCGATGGAACCGATGACGTCATAGGTTCCTCCCGTTTTGTATAGAGCGTTTTCAATGCTCAGTGCGATCTGCTACTTTTGATTACAATTTGTGGCTGTTATACTTATACAAATGTATTAGGTGTCATATAGATATTTGTTGCTCACAAATAGTAGGATCGATTTACGACAGTAAAAAAAATCGAGTCAACAGGCGAAGTACCCCGCTGAGTCTATCGATGTATCTGTTCGAGGTAAACTCGAACACTACCGGACCGATTTTGTACGGTTTTCACTGAGTAGTTACTACCTTATGTTAGTTATGGTTTTGGTATATAATTTATGTTTAGGTATATCCGTTATGTATTTGCTGATGGAGCGGGTTGCGAGCATGAATACAGAGTGTTTCATTGAACGTAATACAAATTAAGCAATTGACAATATTTCAAATTTTCTACTCCTTCATTTTATGAGCTGGATAGAAAATAGGTGGAATTTTAAGCTACCCGTATTTTTTCTTTTTCGTTTTAACTCAATTTTTAATTAAAAATAGCAGTTTGAAAAGTAGCTCATTCTAAAAGGGCGTATGTAGAAAATGACGTCACTTTCCCAACTAGAATCCAGAGCGACAATTACGATTTAAAAAAACTAGAATCCAGAGCGACAATTACGATTAAAAAAATAACTGTCAGGCGTTACAGCGTTGTCAACATAGGAAGTTCGGGAAGACAACGATGCTTTTGCTCCTCTTATTTGGGCTGGATTATATTTATCACTTGCCGATGTGTACTCCATCATCATAATTTCAACACGCGGCAGATTCGTGCTATCAGCCTGAGAAAAACCTTCTGATGTCTTCATTATATGAAAAAAATCGGTGTCCGGTAAAAGAATGCCAAGTTAATAATGTTTGAATGCGTTATCGGAGTCCAGTGGGAAAGTGCCAAGTCTTTTAAGGTCTTCGAAAACGTGCAAATGAACCAACGGTAAGATAATTAAACTTCTAAAGCCGCTAAGCAGTTGTAACAATTTTCAAAACAAATAAACGTCAGACGGCAAGTATGTCAGAAAATGACAACCGGATACCATACACTTTTTAATCGTTTCAGCACTAAGGTCTCTCTCGATAATGCAGGGAAAATGACGTCACACTTCCGGTTCACACTAATTGACGATTTTTTCCAAAATGAATGGGAAAAAAAATCCAAAAATATTTTTTTTGAGCATAAAATACAGTTTTACCCAAATGGTTTTCGAATTAAGATCTTTTGAAAATATGAAATGTTGTCAATTCCGGTTCAGTTAACGACAGAGAACAGAATGCATATTGATTTATTAAAATAAGTCATAATTAACTTTTCCTAGTTTGCTAACAGAATTAAGAAATTACAATCTCGTAGTGTGGGCACCCCTCATGACGTCACGCTTACTTGACCTGTTTGTTTGTTACGAGTCAATAACTTCAATAATGTGTCAGAATGCATTTTATTCATAAATTATCGACCTAGATAAGCAAACAGGTAAGTGTTTACTACAAAATTAGATTCAAATTTTTTTCTCTTATCTCTAAGTAGGGTAACCACGATGAGACCAAAAAAATATGAATAATTAAAACAGTTATATTAATTAATTAAGATGACTTTAACAACACAAGACCTAGCATAGGGTTTTAGTACCAGGGAGAGAAGTTTAAAAACATCAGTTGTACGTGTACGTGTTGTTACGTTCAATGAAACACCTTGTATAAATGTCATATTTTCGGAATACGAGTAAATTTAAATGCTCTTATCGCATATTTAGTTAACGGTAAATCACGATTTGCAACGTACCATTATTTAACCAATAAATACGGGTAATGACAAAAAAGAAAATCGATTATTTTATGAAACTATTGTTAAAAACAATATGGTAGGTATATCCGACTCTGTCAGTTGACGGCGAATTTCAATATTTTTGTATAATTTGCCAAATAGCATGATTTTATTAATATTTACACCCAGTTTGTAAAAGTTAATTCTACTATCGTCTTCTTAAAAAATATTTACTGAACATTGACGAAAATAAAACGCTGAATTAACTCATCTACAGTACCTACTCTTTAACTATGAAACCATACCTACATAATTAGACTTGGAAGGAGTTGGCTCATTAGGTAGATATATATTTAAAACGAAAACTAAAAATCCCATATATCTAGTTTGCCGATTTGAATAATATTGTTTGAGGAAAGATAGCAAAAATATTGAAGAAGCTTTAATCGATTTCCATAGGTAGGTACCTTACCGAACCATCAAATTGTTACCTACATTTTCCGAAACAAACGATAAAATTGCTGTATGAAGAACGTTCTCTTCCAATACTTCTATTATATTAAAAAGGACACATGACTAACCAAAAGGAAAATATCCATTGTGCCTTCTCATGCTGGGTATAGGGTAGTTCTTAAATCTAGAACATAGCTTGCCGGCGTAGGTTCTTTCAAGTCCTCTCTATTCATCATTTCTTTCACCCCTCTTTACAAAATGATGTATGTTTTCCATAGAAATACCTAGTTCCTCTCTAGGTAATATGTTATATTATAACAGTAGATATAAGATTTAAGAAAAGGGCAATTGCCAATTGTGTGTTTAGATCCTTAACAGGTGCTTAGTAAGTCAAAGATTATGTGTAAGTAAATAAATATTTGATAAATTATAATTTATGCCACACCTGGCCATAAAGTGGCTTTTACCGCACGCTACGCGTACGTGAAAAGCCGCTTTCTGGCCAAGTGTAGACATAAAATGATGTACAGTCGAGTTCATTTACATCTACACATATACGTACAAACCAAATACACGTGTACAAAAATATCTGAACACGCTTTTATGCTCCTGACAATAGGATCGTGTTTAGATAATTTGTTCCAGTAAGTGTGTAGATGTAAATGAACTCGACTGTATACAGTACGGGAGGTAATAAAGAACACCCTCGATCGCATATTTACGTCCCTCGCCGTACCTGCCTGTAAAGTACAGCGTATACTACTACAGGCAGGTACGGTAGAAATAATTTTAAAGAGTTCGAATTTCATGAAATCCTGAAAAGACGCATTTGCCCCCGTAGAGACGCAACGCAATAACGTCATTTTACTTTACATGAAAATATTTTCATTACATTAAATAGTAATTACGATGAAGGTCATTTTGTATACCTACCTACTTCTTTATGTGATGATTAAATTCAATTATATATGCGTACGTATTCGGTGGCTCTTGTCGCAGATATATTTCAATAATGAAAAACTATGTGCACAAGACAAATATCAAGACCCGATTAAAATGTTAGGCGAGCAATTACAAATAATAGAAACACTGTTTAAAAGCTCGTGTTACAAGTTATACTGATACCGACAAAGTAAGATTGAAAGTAATGTTTTAGCTTTAGTTATCGTTTAGTTGTACACAAAATACTGGTTCTACTGGTTTACTTCATTTAAAGTATAATAAATTTAGTGCCCGAACGGGTCCCGCGCGTGGGAGCACATTCCGAAATGTTATTTTTTTTGTACTAAAAATGCACCTGAACCTGAAGCATTACAACCTGTACTAAATAGATATTACTTCGATAAATATAAATTATCACCTGTAGAAAAAATATACCAGTTCTAAGTCGGTCCGAAAAGTCACTGGACATTATCAAATCAAGGATTTTGAATAATTTACGACTACGAGTATGTTACTCAAACCTCCTCAGTAATAATTTTGTCAAATAATAGAGATTCTGTTTTAGTTATGCACGCTTTACGTCTTACGTCCAAATCTAATTCGCCGTGACGGAGTTCTTTACATACGTTTCTCTTAGAATATTTACAAACATGTTCAACGGATTTACGGAAAGTCTAAAAAAATAATTCGTACTTGTCGCGCATTTCCGATCGGCGAGTAGGGGTAGACTGCTGGGCTTCTGCAGCAACTCCTGCAGCTCCGGCTGGGGTGCCAGCTCGTCGGTTCGGCTTTTCATCTTGCAGTCTCACTAACACAAATGTCCACTGATCAGTTAGTCGAAGATTTGAGTGTAAAGCATGAAGCACAGTAGTGCGACCGGGATATGCGTAAAAGTCGCGTTTCGGCGAGCGTCAGCGATCGCGTTTAGGGGGAGGCGCATGGCTCTGGACTGTGGTCGCCGCGGGGTGGACCGGCTTTATAGGCTGTTCCGAGTCAGACACGAGGATGCTGGACGCGAGCCGCGCGGCGACTGACGCCCGGTCAAGGGTACGGAGCGACACCTCTAACACGAACCACTTTAGCCTCAGCAGACGTCGCCTTCGCGTTTCAGTGCAACAGTGTCTTTAGTATTGTTTACCAATCAAGGCCCATAATTAAATCGATTATCGAAATAGATCGGAAAGGTCTTTTAATACGTAATACGCGGAAGAATGATTTTTCTTTAGGATTACTAAATCGTAATGGAAAATATTTTTTCTTATCTATTTACTTTGTACCTACCTATTGTAGGTATTCTGTTGATTTATCTATGCCACACCTGGTCATAAAGTGGCTTTTTCCTTCGCTTGCAGCTCGAACCGCAAACATCTACATACGATCTCGGCCTTTCTTGGTTTTAACACCCTAGTTGTGTAAAGTACTAATTATAGCTTGGTTTCAAAAACACATTTTAAAACCAAGGATTTTTTTGCTGAAATAAGAATCATGATCGATTCTTATTTCAGCAAATAACAAACCTCTTCTTTCATTGGGTTTCTTCTTCATAGGGTTGTAGGGTTCTTATTACATTGGAAAACCTACTAATCAAATAATTATTTATTCATCTACTTAGTTAGTACCTATTTAGGGCGGGACTAGTTGTAAAAGTACAGTAAAATTTTTATTATTCCGTTATTCCATTGAAATATTATTGTATCCTTCCTTTTCGTCTCTAGGGATAAACAATAATAAGTCAGCTCCGCTCCTTCTCACAAAGCTACGAGAGGGGTCTCCCAACATTTTGTCACTGACCGACCGCATAACCTACCAAAACATTAGCGCGAATTAAGACTACCTATTTTGACATGGAGGCTAGGTGATCTTAATTGGTCAAAAGTAAGGAACTTCCCAGGTGATTGCAGCTTGTAGTAAGACCTCCTCCTCCTACTTCCAGCTTGGATGAAGTTATTGTTCAAAGTTGGTTATTGTTTTTTATTTAACAGGAATCGTGAGCTTATTTCTATTAAAAAAAACTAAGTTTCCCACAATCGCTATGGTTCCATCCAACACTATGTAAATGTTTCCATAACTTCATTATTCCGTAGAAGCTTCTACTCGCGTAGAAAATTAAAGTTACCCTTGTCGTTGCTCGTTCGCTTTGTGATACTTGCGGTATTGTGGAATCCGCATAACATACGTATGCATTTCCTATATAAGTTTAGTTCGATATTTTTACCTGTCCTAAGTAGTAAACAGGTCTCTACCCTCAAAATTCACTTTTTTTGCCGAATGCTAAATGTTTTGTTGAGTGATAAATAGAGACCGGATTTGAAGTAGCGATCTTAATATTAATATGGATATGACTGGTATAATTTATTATTTTTTCTACACACAAAAATAATATAATTTAACAGAACAAAAAAGTAAAGATCTTTTTGGAAGCTTTTGTAAATGTTGGGCAAAAATTATGATGATAATAAATAAAAACATCATTTGTTAAGAGGAAACAGGAGGGCAGTTTTTCCATACAAACGTAGTCCCCTGTTTCCTCCCTGGATAATACCAGTAGAGCAATTTTTTTTTGTCCAAAAATCTATGGCTACTATTGATATGTTCCTATGTTTTCCTTTTTACGATAAATTGATTCTCAAAAGAGATATTAACCTTCAAAAACCTAAAAAAAAATGCCAGATGTTCCGCTGTGTTCACACATCCAGAAAACAAATTTGACTAGATTATTAAAAAAAGGAAAACATAGGAACACGGCCAAAGCCTTTCTTTAATGTTTAATGAAAAAATTAGTTAAATAGGTTAAGTTTAAAATACCTTTTAAAATTTCATGAAAACAACGTTTCGTAGTCCCCTGATTTCTTCCCCAAAACTTAACCTATTTAACTTGTTTTTTCATTAAACATTAAAGAAAGGCTTTGGCCGTGTTCCTATGTTTTTCTTTTTTTTAATAATCTAGTCAAATTTGTTTTCTGGATGTGTGAACACAGTGGAAAATCTGGCATTTTTTTTAGGTTTTTGAAGGTTAATATCTCTTTTGAGAATCAATTTATCGTAAAAAGGAAAACATAGGAACATATCAATAGTAGCCATAGATTTTTGGACAAAAAATTATTGCTCTACTGGCATTATCCAGTGAGGAAACAGGGGACTACGTTTGTATGGAAAAACTGCCCTCCTGTTTCCTCTTAATTATTGAAATAGTTTATTTTTTTAAGTTCTTGTTCTTTAATATTTCTTCTGCAGAATGCACAGTAAAAAATAAGAGCTTATATAACCAACATGACATGTATTTAACAAATTGCATATCCATATTAATATTGAGATCGCTACTTCAAATCCGGTCTCTAGTGATAAAGTAAGCCTAGGTTAAAAATTGAAATTTCAAACTGTTGATATTGTCTTCAGTTGCTTTATTTTTGAGTAAATGTTTTAGCAACAGAGGTGCATCTTGACCGTAGAAACTTGTTGACTAGTTAAAACAACTAAGCGAAATCAGACTGTATCTATCTATGTATTCTATTTAACATTTAAACGAGCAATTCTTGTGTAAATATATTTCGGAGATCTCGGAAACGGCTCTAACGATTTCTATGAAATTTGTAGGGGTTTTCGGGTGCGAACAATCGATCTCGCATGGAATTATGCCTGAGAAAACGCAAGTTTTCGAGTTTTTATGTGTTTTTTTCCGAGTACCAGGTACCCAGGGCCCCAGGTCCTCTACATTGAAGTATGTAAGTACCAGTAGCGTGGCGTCCAAAGAACTCGATTCCTACCGGCTTGCCTAATATCAGGCATTTGAGCACCTTATTCTACGGCTCTTAAGGAAAATGTACGCCAAATCTGCACCGGCTTGCCCACGAGTATTTTTTACGCCACACCACTGGTAAGTACTTAAATATTTATTTAACACATTTTACAGCATATATTTCACTATCACTATGATATAATTGTCCAGACAAGCGTTTAGAGACATAGTGTGCAGTAACAGCCCAAAAAGACCAAGGCGTGCGCTAGGGCTAGTTACATGTTATGTGACACAATTTCTTTGTATTATATCCATAGTACTTAGGTAGCTCGATTTGTGAAAGATTGCACCGTAATATACCCTCCTTTTTTGTCGCCGTAGTCGAATAAAAACGCAGTTTGAATCACCGCAGGACATTCTACGACTCATTAAATTACCTTGCAATGCACGCGCTTCGGTCGATTGTATCTGTTAACTGCCCATTTCGACATGTTTAGCCTTTATCTGATATATTAACTTGTACTACCCATGTGTTAACAAAGGCAGTAAACATGCGTGTAGAATTTTATTATGGTCAAGTTGTTCTCCGAGTGCGATAGGCAAATGTGTCGTTTTAAAAAAAACCAGACAAGTGCGAGTCAGACTCGCCCTCCGAGGGTTCCGTACGAATACTTTAAATAAAGACTATATTTTTTTATGATTTAATTACAAATTTATAGTTTTCAGATTTTCCCCTATACTTTGTAGTATAAGAGAGAAGACAGTATTTATTACTTGCCAAATTTCATAGTTCTAGATCAACGGGAACCCTATAAGTAAATCTTTATTTCCTTGAGAGTATCGAAATGTACGTTTTCTGCGGCATAAACGGCGGTAGTTATCTTTTTATACGTTAACTTAGAAGTTTGATTTTTTCACAGTTTGAAGGGACTGTAGACCTAAGTACCTATATCGATACCTTTAGACTCAAAGGGCGTAAGCTCCATTAGAACCTACGGCGTTTACGTCCTTTGAGTCTAAAGGTATCGATATGGTTATATTTTGAACTCGATACCTCCACGCGTTCTCGAGATAAGGGGTATTGACAGACAGACAGACAGACTGTCGGACAGACAGACGGACAACAAAGTGATCGTATAAGGGTTGCGTTTTTTCCTTTTCAGGCACGGAACCCTAAAAATAGGTTTAAACAGTAGTTTTGTCCCAGTTAGACAGATTATAGTAAGTAAATGTATGAAACAGTGAAACTTAAATGTTCTATTTACACAAAGAAAAATTATAATGTATAAAAAAAAGTCATACACAATGCAACTTTCATATACCTACTTCAATCAGTTGGTTGGTGTTAACAATACTTTTGTCAGTCTCGACTGAAAACATATCAAAGGCTGTATGTAACGCTTCTTAACTTCAGTCAGTTTTTTAAACGGTTTTATTTAGCTTACCGTGTTTATGTCAAGTTTGTTTGGGTCAAATCTTGCGACAGCTTTTTCAACTACTTGTTTCTCTTAGTAGTGATTGATTGTTGTATAATTTACTTGCGCATTTCTTTAGGAGTTTATTGAATTTATATTACAGTCCTAACCGCAAGAAACTTTATACGCAAATGGATACAACTTATTGTCACAGCGAAACAATGGATGCTCTTCTCAACAGAATAGCAAGGTAACATTTGTCTTGAAACTTAACATAGTAGGTACGTAGTACATTCCTAACGCCTGAATTAACTAACTTTGATAGCATAAATTCGACAGTTAAGCACAGCATCAGCAGTTTAAATAGAGGTGACTGCAAGGTGTCACACACACCCAACACACACACACACACACACACACACACACACACACACACACACACACACACACACACACACACACACACACACACACACACACACACACACACACACACACACACACACACACACACAACACACACACACACACACACACACAAGCCACACACAAGCACGCGATGTACCTTTTTTAGGAAGACAAATTACTGCTATCATGTGACTAGGACGTACATATACTCCTTCCCATATTATTTATTTATTTAAACTTTATTGCACAATAATAAAAAAGTACAATCGGCGGACTTAATGCCTTAAGGCATTCTCTACCAGTCAACCATCGGGTAAAACATTATTAGGGAATATAGGAAACATTATTAGGGAATATGTATGAATTTTTTATCGCATTTCGTAGCAAAATTTTAAAATACCGTAAAAAGATGACATACAGTCAAAATAAAATTGAAATCGACCGAGAATCACGGAAGATATAAACATTTTAAAGCAGTAATCAGACAGCGATTAGAGAGAGAGATCCTATATGGACTATGACGTCATAGTACACGGCCGCCATACAATCTCCATACTATATTCTGTTTTGCGAGAAAGAGATGGAGATAAATCTTTGTTGTGTTATATCTTGGTTATCTTTATAGTTATTCGGAAAATATGTTTTCCTACTGTTTCTTACATGAATGAGCTTTTGTTAAAGTAACCAAAAATATCATGCATATTCCTTAATAAGTACTGTATCTCACGGAATCTAGCTTGCTAGCTGGAGGCCCATTTGCCAGTAGAAAATATGTATTTTAAAATTTGTCGCCGTTATCCACTGTCAAATACTACTTGCAGTTGTCCTGACTCTATGCAAAACTGCTAGCCCCGTCACTTGCCTGAACAAGTGACGGGGTTAGCACGGGGCTAGCACGTATGACGCCCTGAGGCATGCGTCATACGAGCAGGAAACCTGAAAAACTGCAATTACCGGCTTTCTTTGCCTTGAAAATATCAGATCATAACGATGCTCTTGTTTATATGATAACTTTCAACAGTCTTTGTACTGGAAAAATACCTAGATCTGCCTAAGCCACCCACACGCTTCGGCAGATCTAGATATTTTTCCATCAAGGATATAATAATATAAAGTGCTCAAATGTCTTAAAAGAGACCTACACACATACTTAGGTACTGGGGTGAACACAATGTTTTTTCTATTTTAATTTTTGGTATTAACCTCCTTTTAACTCTAATTTCTTCTAGGGCCCCAATTTTTTATGGGTCATAAGATATCTCAGAAACTATAATAAGAAATCTAAATGTTAATGAAAATCTTGGGTCATATATTAAGTATGCACACTAACGTTACGTACCTATACCTATATACCAGTGGCGTAACATCAAATATTTTCTTAGTAAAGCCGGGGCAGATTTACAGATAACTTGTTCTTTAGGAGTAGTAGATACTCCGGTAATATGCTTTAAAAAATAGGCAAGCCGGTGGGAATCGGGTTCTATGGACGCCACGCCACTGGTGCCGCCACCTACTTAAAAATCCGGTACCTATAACGTTCGCGCGACAAACTCGGTGACTAATTTACATACAGGAAAAGTCTCCTTATAAATCCTTTCACAGGTAAATTACCTGTACCCCAAGCCCAAGCCGTACGAATAAAACCCTCATGATTGAAAGATGAGTAGGTCCCACGAAAATAGCCAATCCACCTAATTTCCAGTGACATAGAGTCGATATAATCAGTGCCGTCTTTACCTATAGTGCAGGGTGTGCAGCACACACGGGCTCAGGGTTTTAGGGGGCGCCAAGCGCTGCCTCGGAGTACCAGTATGACAAAGACCCTTGATCCGAGTGACTTCTTTTGCCTGCTAGAGGGAGCCAGGGTATTGATTGCACACGGGCGCTACATGGGCTAGAGCCGCCTCTGAATAGAACTTAATTCCTATTGGCTTTTTTGTTTGGGATTAGATATTGGCCCTTTACCGCTCGATATAGAGCCTTGTACCTACTTTTGTTTATGTTGTAAACTTTAACTTTGAATCGTTCAAATATGCCGCAACTAAGACATTATAAAAAATTGATTTAACTTATTGAACTCTTACTTTAAGTTCCACAACTTTTCTAAAACGGTACCTAAAAGTCGCGGTTTCTATTTAGTTTGACTTGGAGCGATTGTGCCCCCCGATCTTCGTATAATATCTACATATTATACGAAGATCGGGGGGCACGGCAATATCCTCGGCAAGTCGAACATATAAATGTCGGCAGGTGCTTGAAACACTTTAGCATACTTAAACAGATACCTAGCTTTTTACCTGCATGATTTTGTGCGCATTCTTTGCTTGACTGCTTAAAATATGGATACGTACGACTGTTTCATCTGCAATAAAATAGGTAAGTACATAAGTACACACGAGCAAAGTAAACTGACAGAAATAGCTGCTGTTTTATGACTAAACGTAGGAAACATACACACCTATTTGTCAACGTCGGGTATCCATGCCATGATAGGTACTTAAATAAGTATTGTATTGTGTCCCTCAAGAAGTGAGTACTATGTTTAGGTACCAACTGAGTTCTAGATAATAACTTTAATAATACGGTGTAAGTTGTAATTAATCGATCAACCTATGCATTCTTGGTGCTTGTAGCTCGGTATTTCCTATTGAGAACGAGATAAATCATAATCTCAAAGTCTTTTACACCAGGGCCCCGTTTTAAGGAACTACAAGTTACAAATTACAAGTTCACAAGTAACAAGCGCTAAAAGTTACAATTTACAAGTACAAGTGTTTCTCGAATGCAGTCGTCCAATGGTAGAGTCTGTACGGAAAGAGAATAGGATTAATTTTGGGGGGCGCTGTAATGCTGTTCTACCGTATGTGCCGTATTTTCTGTTCTGTGGCCATACTGGTTAGGTTAGTTCCGTTTTTCGCCACGCCTATTCTCTTTCCGCACAGACTCTAGAATAGTAAAATTGTAAGGTAATTTCGACTACAAGTAAACAGGGCTCGAAACCGGTATTTTGCAAAAATACTACATCTCAAAACTTTTTTGTTGTAGGAGAAATGCGTTGCGAGACTTGCATCTTTTTACATGTAATGTTTTTGATGGGATCTCATTTCTTTTTGTAAGTGGTCTTCCTTTAATTATTACATTCCAATCCATTCTTTTCAATTTGAACTGCAAAACTAACTTTGTAATCGCATGTATCTGTATAGGATTACAAACTTATGTGTGCAGTTGTGACTGAACACACACAACAACAACAAGTTGTTACAACATATTTAGGTTTTTAAGGACTTGATAGGCTAAAAACTAACTATGTTTAAAATTTGGAGCTTGTAGGTCTGCTAGAAGTACCTTAGAATTATGATGATCATCAGTCAGTGAGTGAGTCAATCAGTAAATCAGTGACAAAACTAAAGAATTTTGACATGCAATAGTTCTTAAACTACACGTTCAAATTGTGATTGATATAAGTCTTATTGTGCCCTATATATCCCTGAAATTTCAGGGTTCTAGCTTTAGCCAGTACAAAATTACGGGAGGCTGAAAATGGCCTGAATGGCTTCGAGAAAAGGATGGTACGGCCGTGCCTTTGTTTTACTCGACTTGGCGGGGCCACTGCCGTGCCCCCAGATTTCCTTGAGAGTGTCGAAATATACGTTTTTAGCGGCATAAACGGCCGTATCTTTTTTAACGTTAATTTCGAAGTTGATTTTTTTCACAGATTCAAGGAACTGTCAGCAGACCTGAGTATTTGGTTTTATTTTCAACTCGATACTTCCACGCGTTCCCGAGATAAAGGGTCTTGCTTGACAGACAGACGGACAACAAAGTGACCCTATAAGGGTTCCGTTTTTTTCTTTTGCGGAACGGAACCCTAAAAACGAAATATAATTAAAAATAAAAGAATGTTTCGCGAAAAAATAAGTTTCGCGTGCGGGGCTAGGTACGAGAAACTTATTTTTGTTGGCGTTTTTTTGCTCGACGGTGGTACGGAATCCTTCGTATGCCAATTCGATTCGCACTTGGCCGGTGTTTAAGATCAATCTGACTGACGTACCTCTTTTTATACGTTATCTATTATCCATGAGCTTACCACACACACTTACTAGAAATTATGTAGCTTACGAAATTCAGACTGTGTGATGGACTATCTCAAATATATTTTGTTAATTGGTGAAACACCGCATGCCCTAGCCTAGCACATAAGGTGTTTTATATATACTAACAAAATATTTGCAAATGTGGGATTTGACAATATCAACGAAGTAATGAGATCTTTGCATATTAAAATCAAACAATATACCTACCTGCGGAATAGCTTAAGGCTGCGTTTCCAACAGAGCTGTGCGAGGTAGCTAAGCGGTGTTCGAGGAAAAAATCCACCAACCAAGCAACGTGCCTAGCCTCACTCAGCGCGGCCCGGCATTGGTGGAATTTTTCCTCGCACACCGCTTAGCTACCTCGCACTGCTCCGGTAGAAGCGCAGCCTTAATCAGGGTACGTTTGACGTTTGCATGTATTCTCAGAAAAAACTCCACTCGCATTTTGGGAAACCCTGTTAACATAAACATGTCTACCGCAAACCCATAACAGATTCCGACACCGGTATACTTACCATAAATATTTGCGAGTCTATTTGCATAAGTAAACTTATTAAGATGTCGAAAATATTTATGAATCATTAGGAAATTTCTGGCGATACTGGTGAACGGTACCGGAACGTAAACATGAGCGAATTACTACAAAAGCGGATTCAAGATACAACATACCCAAACGGGGTAGGGCTTGGCAGCTCTGAGAGCAATATTCTTAGTTTAAGATTAAAGAGCCACGGAAGGACTCAGATGCTTCTTTTGGTGGAGGTTTCGAGCCTCTCCCCTTTCTTGTGTGCATTCACTAATGAATTGCCAGCTCTACAAACTCACCAATATAAGGCTCAATTCAATTTAATTTATTTGTTTTGTAAGTAGGCCTCAAGGGCTCCTTTGCAGGTCTTATTCTACCAGCGTTTTTCAGCCCCTTTGTATCTATGTGTAGAACTTGGACTTCGGCAGTCACTATTGAAGCTTGACAACATTGCATTACAGTAAGTAGGCTTGAAATTGATTGTCAATAGAGAAGATGGTTTGTCTCTACCATCTGCCTGGGATCCTGTATTACATCTCATTAAGGGACGGGCGAGACACAGCACTGTAAAACCTTAACACTGAACGGTGTTTGTTTCTTCTAAAAATAGCATACCTAGAGTCTTTTTTTTTTAAATATGTTCTTTTACGCACAAGGCAAGGCTGATAAGTTTTCTTGGCGTCTTCTTTCTTATCCAGTATGCCTTTTGGAAGCGCCGCTAGTTTCTAAGGTTAGGATAGTAAGCCCTTCTGGCATGTGTGTGAACGTCTTTACACATTACGCCTGTCTGGCAACACTAAACATTTTTCTGATTTGTTTTACCAAAAATAGCATACCTAGTCTTTTGCTTAAATTATTTTCTTTTTTGCATAAGGCGTGGCGGATAAGTTCCCTTGGCCTTCTTTCTTATCAAGTATGCCTTTTGGAAGCGCCACTAGTTTTTTCTAAAGTTAGGTTTTTAAGCCCTTCTGGCATGTGTGTGAACATCTTTACACATTAGGCCCATCTGGCAACACTAATATTGAATTTGTATTTTTTTTTTAAAGTGGGTAGGTTTGCACAGCAGTAATTTTGACAGAGGAAATTTATGATTTTCTCAGTCTAACCGCGACCACGAACGCTGAAAAGGGTTACGAAACGTCGGGACTTAAAATGTAGTAATATACGCGATTTAATCCGTTTAAGTTGTTTTATTACTATGAGTGATAATCGCGGAAACCGAAGACAATATTAAGTAGGCTTGAGTTGATTGCAGCAGTGAGGAAATCTACGATTACCTAATAAGTAATTGTTTATTTATTTATGTTACACGGCATTACAGTCTTAAGACTAATACACCATGGAACTACATACAGTAACAGTGGTTAACTAAACTTAACATTAAAATGTAGGAATACTAGGCTGCCTATTATCCATCGCCTCGCAAAATCGCAAACACTTCCGACACACAGCCGCTCATCGCCACGCTAGCAGATCACACTCAGGTGCTGATACCAGTAGCGCATTCAGTAAGGTCAGGACAGGAAGGATCGGCGAGTTTCTATGTGCCACCGTAGTAATAACATATATTTAGTACCGATAACTGTCTAATAAGAATCCTAAAACGTATCAATAGAGCCGATTGTCGGTCAACATTGATGGTTTACTTAGGTAAAATGTGCTGTTTATTATTCAATCTGTTCATATTAAATATTATCCTCGTTTATGCACTTCTGTGTCATTTCTCGAGAAGTGCGTGTGACGAATAGTACATAGTGTAAGTAGGTTAGAAAGGTGCCTTCACTTAACGCGGCAGGTAGGTACCTAACCTACGCAGATATTCTCTTGGGGTTTTCCCCGTAGGGATTTATCCAAGTCTGACGGCAAAAAAATGTAGGCATGTATACGTGTTTTTTAAACATAGACAGATATGTCTCATATATGTACTCATCATGTCTATTATGGGATGGGGGTAGAGAGTAGAGGTATCAGTGGCGTGGCGTCCATAGAACCCGATTCCCACCGGCTTGCCTATTTTAAAGTATATGACTTACTCGTGTATAGAAAAAGTCATCCAAATCTGCTCCGGCTTTACTAAGAATATATTTGACACCACGCCACAGAGGTATTGAATGTTTCTCAGAGTCAAAGTTCACTGTCACTCTAGAATCAGGTACTTAGGTACTTAGTGTTTACGATTTTATATTAATATAAAGAAATGTACACCTACGAAGATGTAGATATGTTTAGATAAGTAGTCGAGAAGTAGTGTGTTCGTTTATTTAGGTTCTTTGTTCCTACTACAAGTTTTTGTGGGGATTAATGATCAGGTTTTTTAATATCCATCCTGATAAAAAGTAAGTACATAGGTAGTAGTCGGATTAAAATGTGTGTATACATAATATAATATAAGTTACGGGCAGGTCTATAAAAAATTTGAATGTCGATCGCCTCCCTCCGGCCGCGATGGCAACTGAGTTTGGTAACCAGATGCTGAAAAGTATTGAATATTCCTGTTAGGCAACCAGTTGCCAAAGACGAATGACTGTTCTTGTTACATAACTGTTATCTTTCCCCTTGTAGTTTCGCAACCAGTTGCCGAAAAAGAAAAAAATCTTGTTACTCAACCAAAGTTGCTAAACGATTAAAGACATATCTAACCTTTTTTGGGCTAGATGATTGTATTCGCCGTTTAGTCTTTAATATGTAATTGGGATAAAGGTCGGAATATGATTTCTAATAACCACATTTTTATTAAAAAAAACCCGACCCGGCCGCGGTGCACTTTGAAACTGCATAAAATCCGCCATTTTGTTTATTTTAACAAACTTCATACCCAGTGACACTCGCACCATCAAGACGAATCTAATGATGTATCATTTATCAAAATCGGATGTGCCGTTGAGTAGTTACGAGCGGACATAGGACATACATACATACTTACATACATACATACATGTCAAACACATAACCCTCCTTAGTTGTCCGGTATTTTTTCGCGACTCACCTGGCAACCTCAACTGGAACATTTATCTGAAGAGGCCCAAGAGGCTAGAAACGAAGATTGCCGTAGATTCCGAATATACAACACTAGGAAGTCTTCAAGTAATGCCACGATAGAGACATAATTTCAATGTTACTTATCACATCTGACCCTGTGATCAACAGTTTGCAAGAGGTTCCTAAAAAAAGCGGATTACCTAATAACCATCAGAAGTTTTAAAGCTTTTAGTAGCTCCCACTATAGAGCAAAGACACTCTGTGCCTACGGCAATTTCCCAAAATGAGAAAAACTACTATGTATATGTTTTTGACTCATCGGATGATTCCAATGAAGACGAATAAAGGCCGGGTCACACCGGATGCGTGCGCGTCGCGTGCGCGTTGCAGCTCCTTGACTTTGAGCCGCCATTTTGAACGCGTTACGCACAAAGTCAAGGAGCTGCTGCGTGCACGCAACGCACACGCAGCCGGTGTGCGTTGGCCTTAATAGTTGCCTTTCAGTAGGTACGTTTTTCGATATTTATGTAATCAATTTTAAGGAATATTCGGTCGGTTACCTTATCCAAGCGCACGTACATTTATGTACCTAAGTGACTGCACCTGTACAAAGTCTAGATATTTATTATAGTTATGAATTGTTTTATTTAAGTTTTCGCTTGTTAATGATTTATCTGGTTTTTAGTTTGATTTTCTGTGTGTTTACTGTAAAGTAAATTTTAACAATTTAAGTCGATTTTTTGTACTAAACTTTTGCAAATTTTAATTATTTAAATAAGTAAAAAAATATTTTGTACAATGCTAGTAGGTAATAAGTTTTTATTTTTTATTTTTGTGTAAAATAACAAAACATTTTTCTAACAAAACATCTGATTTGTATAAAATGCTCTCTATTTGCCCTATTTATTAAAAATAATGACCGAAAATCTCAAAATGATTCTTAGCAGACATTAGGTCTACCCAGAAAAGCACAAAATTAAGTTTGTCCACCTAGCTAGACGGAACACTGCGCGCGAGCGAAGCAGTGAGATCTGTGAATCAGTAAGGAGCGCGTATCGGCGTTCTATGTTTGTATGTCTATGTCACGATAACTCGTTTAGCCTCGTTTAGCATCGTTTATCAAATCTACCTGAAATTTGGTTGGAACGTAGTTGGACCAAGACAATTTTTAAATTCAAATATCGGTTCAAATCTGCACCATGTTAGAGCCAAATTTCGGTAGAAGGAAAGACGATACTCGAGTTAACTAGAGTCGTGGGGCCACAATTTCGTACTAAGGAATCCAATCCCACAAAACTGCAATGACTTTGTTGCGATTTTTCATGTTCCACACAGATAAAATATATCAGGCTATGAAATTAAAGACATTTCAACCGTGTTTCAACCAAATCTGACGTTGACGAGTTTTACGACGAACGGCTATTCGCTCAACTAGCCGAGTCCATAAAAGCGCTATAGCTTGGCAACTTCGTTGGTGACACTCACCTGTGTGCTTTTTGTTCTGTGCAGCCATAACTACTTACAGTCTGTTTCGTATAGGAATAGACAGAAGAAAAAATAGGTACTTTATAGTGCCGGTTTTAGGTTGACATTCAATAAATGACATTTCTAAAGTAGATGCTCAAAAATAAAATATTGGTGATGTCCATACTTTTTGGTTGGCTGAAAATAAAAAAGTGCCCTTATAAAATACCTAAAGAGCCAGAGATAAGCAACACTCAATATATGAGACAGCTCAGAGCTGTCATTATTATATTGTACTATCAAATAGTTATATCCAATTTGTATTTTTTTTAATTGTATACTGTTTCTATTATTATTTGTCATTCCTAAGTAATTGGTGAATAGTTATTTTTAACATTCAATATGAGTGATTCTGTGGGGCAGTGGAAGAGGCGTTTGCTCTAACGTCCGTTGTCACTCGACCATCGCCAAGAAGACGAAGTGAAAGTTTATTCTATGTTTTGACAAACTGTCTTACAATTTTACATCATATAAATATTATTACAACTTTACAGAAAATGTTTGGAATCCCTGCTTCTGTGTCCCTCTAGAGTCTATTGTTAACCGGTATGAACTTTACACAAGTTACCGTCAACACGAACGGGGGCCTCCGAAGGCTGCCTCCGTCGGTCGCCGTTCATGTTGGCGGTAACTTGTGTAAGTAGTTACGGCTGCACATAACAAAAATCATACAGTCGAGTGTCACCAACGAAGTTGCCAAGCTATACTAATACATATTTTCAATTTTAATTATAACCACACAATAAGTAATAGTACTACCAAAGTATAAAGGCGGACAAGTAGTCCAACTTCGGCCGTTTAGGAGCGCGCGATACGTATTCCAGAGATAGTGCGATCCATACTGGAGCATTCTTACGCATTTTTAAACTTTGTGTTCGTAAACGGCGCGCATACATACAAGCGCGCGATGCACCTTTTTTAGGAAGTATGTATGTATGTATGTAAATACTTTATTGCACATAAAGTTCTACAGAAAATACAAAGATCAATGGTTATGTACAAAGGCTATTATACTATGGTCTCTCTCTAACAAAACTGTCGTTCGGGTCGGACCACCGGACGGAACGCACCGGATCCGACCGTCTTCCTCTATCGCATAACGCGTGCTCTTTCTGGTCGCTGGCTAACGCCCCCTCGAGGAACGCCCCCACGAAGTGAGCCCCTCCTCTTATAACTACAGTTTTCAACTCGACTGCCGGAAAATAAAACCATTTAAAATAAGGACAATACTATTTTTATTGTCATACTTCCATGGGCTGTGGTTGCTTAGCCATTTTCTTGGCTTGCTTATTCTTCATACGCATTTGCTTCCGTTCTTCTGGAGTCTTTTTCAGTCCCTTCATCTTGCGAGTTTGTAGCCTGTTTACGTCTTGCTTGCCCATATGAATACGACCCAATTTAGAGCCAAACGCATCTCTGGAAATATTCTTCTTAGTAAGGGTTTTGGCTTCCCTGGGAACCCTGCATGCTTCTTTGTACAAATCGTCAGCAGCCAACTTGGTTCTTCTAAGCTTGAAGTCAATTGAAGGACCTGAAATACAGTAAAATTTTATTTTTTATTGTTTAATAAAAGAAATAACATCCAATCTAAAAGCTATAATTGTTTTTTGTTTTTAAATGAAATCATAAATTCATAACTTAATCTCATTATAATATATATATACATTTTTAAATTCTGAAATGAATTAATGAAATAAATTACAATCAGTGAGAGTAGCGGGCCTTTCCGACCCGGAATACATGGTCGCTAACACTGACCAAAGTCGGAAATCACAGACAAAAAAAAAATAGAGTAGCGGGGAGTAAGTAGATGTGGTCTGTCCAGGTCCATACTCTGTGGCGATCTATGGGGAGACCTATGTCCTGCAGTGGACATCCGTGTTTAATAGATAAAAAGGTCAAGTGAAAAATACTTTCATATTTTTACACTAAACTGTATATCAAAGAAAATACACAAACCTATCTCCTCCAATTCAATTCTGGGTGTGCGTTGGCCACTCTTCTTGAGCAGTATTCTGTAAGAGCGCATGTAGATGGTGCCATCGTCAGTAGCGGTGAAGCTGATTGTGTGTTCCAACCCCTGCAGCCTTATAGATTCAACCTAAAAATTATAAATATGCAGTTTTAATTAAGCTAACATAAGCTTTAGTACACAAATGTGACCACCTATGACTTGGATGAGGGGGTGGTTGAAAAATCATGAAAGTTGTCTGATGCAATTATGTGGATGAACCCCAAAGTATGCATGAGTTGCAAGTAGAGAGCATCCATAACTAGTTAAGCTTTTGTCGTACCCCACCCTGGCACTATATATGCATACCAACCCTCACTCTCAATTAAGTAGCATGCTTATCTATACATATAATAAAATCATAGAAAGACTGTTGGTACATTAAAGAATTTCTAAAAAAGTAACTGTTAAAAATAAGTAATCATTTTTTAAACTTTGGTATGTTTGTGGGTGCAAAACACATGAACTAACAAACCAATTTTCATGAAATTTAGTGTACAGGTTGATTTTGACCATGGTTAATACATAGGATACTTTTTACATGACTAAATTCAAGCAAAAAAGAAACATTTAACTTATTTCACCACTGCAAATGAAGTTGCGGACAGATCTTCTATTAATCAATAAGAAAGAAACATTTTAATACCTTCTCTCTATGAAGGAAGTCTGTAAGCAAGGACTTTAATCTTTTTAGCTCATTGTTGAGTTCCCAGGCTGGTCCGTTGAAGACCAGGCAGGGCTTGAGCCCAGCCAGCACTTTCATGTTCTGGAATTCTGACATGGCTTTGTAATTCTCCGCACCAAGCTCTATCATGTCCAGTATTCCATAGTCAAAGGTCCTGCCCAGGATGATGTTGTGAGGGCGCTTCTTACTGTGAGATCCGACACCAAATAGAGATGCCTCTCTCTTATAACACATTCTGTAAAGACATAAAGACATATCACTTCCATGAAACATTTTTTGTCTTGTTGAACCATATCAAGTAATCTTTTATTACGATCAATACAGTGAAATATAGTCGACCGTAGGCTGAATTACGGTAAGGGACAGGCAAAACAATGTCCCTTACCGTAATTCAGCCTACAGTCGACGATATGTTACATACTAATATTATGTAAAAGTGCATTGTATACACAATATTTCGAAAACATTGGGACTAGGGGTTTTTCTGCAATGTGTGGCTGGCAAGTCTTGCTATCCTACTCTTACTTTGTGTGCTAAAGCAAGATGCATATAGTTGCTAGCTACAAATTGCAGAAAAATATTGCCCACAGAGCCTTCTCTGTGGGCAATATTTTTCCCTTGGGCCCAAGGGCCCTTGCCCTTCACAATGGTGCATTGGAATTATAAAAAATATTCATAACGCTGTTTTTCAACATAATACGTGACTAGGGCATGCAGAACCGGGAACTTTTAGTAAGAAGGGACCTGGTTTCCTGGTACTGCCATACAAAAATTTCCCGGTTCTGCACGCCCTGTGACCTAAGGATCTTTTTGATATTGCACTTCACTTACTTGGAAGAAATTTACAATATCTGACATGGCCAAAACATGCCAATTTTTTTTTGGGAGTAGATTAAGGTATCCTAAGTGTATTTTTGAAATCGAGAAGTTGCGGAAAATCATAGGAAAAAAGTTAAAAAATTGAAAAAAAAAACCGAAAATGAGCATTTTTTGAGGTTATTTTGGAGTCTGACCGACGCGATGGACTGAAAATGCGCTTTGATTAGGGATTTCTTTGTAAACAACTATGACCCGACAGCAGGTCGACGAATCCCCGCTTCGCGGGGCTTCTATTTATGCTCTGAGGGACGCAAGCTGACTAACGAACCTAACCGAAAAAAGAGGTTAGTTTTGTCTATCTTTTTCCATGCGGGGGGCTTCGCCCCCCGAGCCCCCCTTGTTGGGGGGCTCCGCCCCCCCGTCCCCCCTTGTGAGGTCTAAGATAGGTAACAACTGACAAGACAAACAAAACAGACGTATTCCCGATACGGCAGCGTCTAATGGCGTCCTTCCCCTCTCTGCCCCTCGCCCCTATTGCGTTCCGTTCGTCACATTGTAGTATATTGCTACATTGCTACCATTAATATTTAGCAAATGTTAACATATTAACAACAAATGACACTTAAAAATCACCAAAAAAAACTAAATTCATTGCATACACAAGTATCCTTATAAATTATGAATTCATTATTACAAAACATAAGCTATAATTCGTCACCATGTAACAGCTTAAATTTACGCGTGTAACGGAACGCTCTCAAATCTGTCAAAAAATCGGCTAATTACGCCTATCAACGCCAAAAATTGCGAGTTTGTATGGAAACTTTGATATTTTTTTTCTCGAAAACTATGGGTTTCCGCAACTTCAGATTTGGTGAAAAGACTTCTTATTGTGAGCTCTATCTGTAAAAAAAATATGGACCGCGAACTCGATGTCAGATATTGTAAAGTTGAGCCACTTACTTTTCAATGAGAGTGGCATCTTCGAAAGGGACAAAGTCATTCTTGCGCCGAAGATAAGCACCGTCTGGTTTTTTCAAGTCATAAATATCTTTCAAGAGCTGTTTAGTACGTTCCGACGGATTCCTTCCCTGTAGAAATACACATTGTTTTGGACCTTCAGTGGGTTTCGGCTCTTTTGATTGTAAAACCTTCTTGCCTTTCCTTGTAGTTGGTTTTCTAAAATTGATACAAGTAAACAAAGAGATCACTATTTGATAGAACTATTACAGAATATATGCTTAGAATATAAATACTTACTTTATTCTTTGCATTACAGCCATGATCACGCTAAAACAATTTTATTCCCTACAAATAAACACGTGGGAATTGACCACGAATTGACAATAAAAGACTTGGACTTGACAGTTGACACTGACAGCAACAGCAAATGACAGATAAAGACGAGAGTTCGTTCAGAAACAACATGAGATTACTCCGAAATGTAGTAACTTACAGTTCGAGCCTAAATGAATAATTTCAGATCGAAAACAAACTATAGGGAGCACTAAACGACAAACAAAAGAGACACGAGCGGACAATAAAAGAAACTATCATCACCCCTGTCAAATCAAGCTGTCAATGACAATGTCTAAGTGTCAATGTCAAATATAATAAAGTCGTAGCTACACTGACGTTAATCATCCTTCATCGCGATAGTTCTGTTTATTTACAAATGGCAACATTAGGTAGGTACTTCAAGCTTTGGCTCCATTTGCATCTTGCTGTAATCATTATCACATTGCGATTTGCGAGCATTTGCGAACGAGCTGCGGATGAGGTAGAACTGGTAGAAGCGAAGTTTCATACAACTGTCGCTCGCGGCGAACTTGCAGGTACTGGTTTTGTATGGAAACTCGCCCGCAGCACGCCCTCAAATCGCAAGTGTGATAAGGCCCTTAGTTCTCCTATAGAATACTAATATACTTATTTCCAATAAATCCAATTGGACATAATTTATAAAGTGTCACAATCATTGCCCGAGCAAGCGAAACGAGTAATGTCAATGTAATGTCTATAGCTATAGCACATATTATGTTTGTTTATTTGTCCGACGATAACTCGTGTACCGTTACTCCATTTTTCCTGAAATGTGGTAGGAAGGTTGATGAGGCCAGTAGAGTTCTTAAATTCGAAGATGTGCATAGTCAGTTCAGGAAGTACGTACTTGTAATACGTAGTAATAAACATAGAAACATACGTTGTATTGTACCCCGTGTCTTGCTACTGTGGTCCGTCAGAGTCAATGTGACGAGCTTATCGATATAGTTTCGCCCCCGGTTACGAACTGTTATTATTATATGAGTAAAAAAGTAGTTTTAACGTTTTTCGAAATTCATCCCGAAAAGGGGTTAAATGGGGGTTGAAACTTTGTATGGGGACCAAACGGTATTTGTAGTAGATCTTAAACATCTTACATAGACTCATCCATAAGAGTAAAGTGATTGCTGTTTTTTGGAATTCATCCCCAAAGAGGTTTAAATGGGGGTTGAATCTTTGTACAGGGACCAAACGATTTTTAAAGTTGCAGCTCTGAGTCGTACATAGACTCAGTGGCGTGGCCTCCAAAGAACTCGATTCCAACCGGCTTGCCTAAATTCAGGCATTTGAGCACCTTATTCTACAGCTCTTATGGAAAATGTATGCCAAATCTGCACCGGCTTGCCCAAGGATATATTTTTCCGCCACGCCACTGATAGACTCTTCAATAAGAGTAAAAAAGGGGTTTTACTGTTTTTCGAAATTCATCCCTAAAAAGGGATCAAACGGTGGTTGAAATTTAATATAGGGACTAAACGATTTTTGCAGTAGATCTTGAACTTCGTACATAAAAGTAAAGAAAAGTAATAGCTGTTTTTTGAAATTCATCCCGAAAGGGGTTTAAATGAAGGTTGAAACTTTGTATAGGGTCCAAACGATTTTTGAAGTTGGAGCTCTGTCTGACACACACATCGTACATATACTCCTCAATAAGAGTAAAAAAGTAGCTTTCCGTTTTTCAAAATTTATCCCTAAAAAGGGGTCAAACGGGGGTTGAAATTTTGTATAGAGACCAACCGATTTTTATAGTAGATCTTAACTTTGTACATAGACTCATCCATAAGAGTAAAGAAAATTAATTGCTGGTTTTGGAATTCATCCCCAAAGGGATTTAAATGGGGGTTGAAACATTGTATAGGGTCAAACGGGGGTCAAAACGTTGTATGGGGACCAAACGGTATTTGTAGTCATCCATAAGAGTTTTTGGAATTCATCCCCAAAGGGGTTTAAAGGTTGAAACTTTGTATAGGGAGGGAACAAACAATTTTTGAAGTTGGAGATCTGAGACATCGTACATAGACTCCTTAATAAGAACAAAGAAATGTGGTTTTACCGTTTTTCAAAATTCATCCCTAAAAGGGGTCAAACGGGGGTTGAAACTTTGTATAGGGACCAAACGATTTTTGTAGTAGATCTTGAACTCATCCATAAGAGAAAAGAAAAGTGATTGCAGTTTTTTGAAATTTATCCCCAAAGGGGTTTAAATGGGGGCTGAAACTCTGTATAGGGTCCAAAGGATTTTTGAAGTAGATCTGATACTTCGTACATCCTTCAATACGCAAACAGAAAAAAAGTGAAATCATTTTTTGAAATTCATCTCCAAAAGGGGTTAAATGGGAGTTAAATAAAACTATGTAAAGGGACCAAACGATTTTTAAAGTAGGGTATCTAAAACTGATTACTTAAACTGAATAGAACTCAAATGATTTCATCGTTCATTAAAATTTATCTCGAAAACGGGTTGAGTAGGTAGGGGTTGAATTGAAATTTTGATTAGGGTCCGTACTAAAACTAAAAGGTTTCATATATAGCAATTAATAGATTGTTTTTTTTTTGTGTAAGTAACAGGTGGTTTATGAAGCGCACTAATTTTTTTGGAAATAATACTTAAATGGACTAAAGAATTGATTTTCGCGGTAAATACATTGCAGTTTTGGGCCCAATACTAGTTTATGAACAAATATCAGAAACTATTTATAAAGATTAATTGCCTACTTATAATTTACACCGCAGACGAAGTCGCGGGCATAAGCTAGTATTAAATAAAAACATTGAGGAAAACTGTTAAAATAATCTAATGAAATCAAATGCTCAATGTCTACTAGCAATATACAGAACCGGTTAACGCGGGGCGCAAAACGATTGCAGAAACCCTACTTGTTTAGGGAAAAACCCTTTGCATGCTTGATCGTTTAGTTCTACATATAGGAACGTGTTGATTTAGCACAGTTAAGCTATAGATAATTTATAAAGCATACATCTCTTTCTAGTATTTTCTGCAAATAAATTTGACACTAACTTTCAACTTTAACTTTGACAGAGTGACATTCTAAATGGTGAATCGAAAGCACAATGAGAGGGATAAATTCTACGTCCGCGATAAATGATACCGTGCCAGGGGTCATAACTTGGCAATACTGACTGATGTGCAAGTTGAGGAAACTTTCCAAAAAAATTTTTTGATATAACTTAAAAACATCTAAAAAGCCTTATTAGATATTTTTAAGTTATACCAAAAAATTTTTTTGATATAACTTAAAAACATCTAAGAAGTCTTATTAGATATTTTTAAGTTACCTATATCAAAAAAATTTTTTGGAAAGTTTCTGCAACTTGCACATCAGTACTTGGCAACTTCGTTGGTGACGCTCACCTGTGTGCTTTTTGTTCTGTGTAGCCGTAACTACTTACACACGTTACCGCCAACACGAACGGGGGCCGCCGGAGGCTGCATCCGTCGGTCACCGTTCGTGTTGGCGGTAACTTGTGTAAGTAGTTACGGCTGCACAGAACAAAAAGCAGAGAGGTGAGTGTCACCAACGAAGTTGCCAAGCTATAGTTCACAGAGCCCTTCTCTATGTAGGTACCTATAACATATTTCTGGCGTAGGTATCTGTCTGTTTTAGCGACAGGAACGAATGCTTTACGACGGACATCGGCGTTAATGTTACAATGCTAAAAGGCAGTTATGCGTCATCAGAGGTAAGTAACATTAATCGCTGAATGGTCATGAGGATTCATCTTTCAATGAAGAAATTAAATTTTCAGTTAATTTGGTCTGTTGTCGCGTGTAAAATGGTCTAGGGGCAACACCGTGCACCGGTGCGGGGGGCTGCTGCCTGCAGGGTGTCGAGAGGTGTGCTACGCTTTCTCCTAGGGTACCCACTCACGGCGTTATGCCCTTTAACACTTCCACGCCTGGAGTATATAAGGTCCTAATTTATTAGCTGCAGATATTTTAACACATTATACTTTACATTAAAATAATTAACTTTAAATAGAAATTAAGAAATCTTTTCATATAACTTTTTTGATTTCATTTACCTAAAAAAAAATTAATTATAATTTCGTCTAAAAAAATCACCATGTGCATTATCACATGTCACCATAACACTATCTGTTATCTCAACAATTGTTTGTCGTAAAGGTTCGGCGGGAAAACTGCAAATGTCATTAGGATGGGATTTATCGACGTGAAGTGGCCAGTTACAGTTAAGTGGTACGTAAAAGAGCTACCTACTAGAATCTGTTCAATGAGTTTTCATTTAGTAATTACATTAACAGGGTGTTATTACGTAGCAAATTTGTTTTTCCTTTTTCTCCAAAAAAACATCGTAAAAGCTATAATGTTTCATGCTTTAATATACTCCAGAGACCGAGTACTATCAGCTGTAAAAATATCTGCAACTAATAAATTAGGACCTTATATAGCTCTCGCGACTCCACTCTGGACGGCCAGTTAAGGCAAGCCAGAGGCGGAGGTCCTTTCATTCTTACACATGGACCCTTCCTAAGGACCCCCAGGAGCACTCGGGTACGTGGGGTCGCTACTCCCCAATAGCTCGCCACAAGCTGCCCTGCGTTATTCTTATTATTAATAGTATACCTATCTAATTCAAATCTACTTAGAGCCACATTATCGAAACCAATTAATAATTATCCCGATTCATTCATCAAAAATAGTCTAATTAAACACGTCACCACATTATCAAAGCTTCAAACGCCCCGAGTTCCGTTACGTCATAATAAATATACGTCTTCACACATATGTTATTTTATAGGACAAGTTTTTGTTGCGAATTCGCCAGGTTTATATACGCCGCGGCGGCCACTGACTGCTCAATGCGTATAGACGCGCTGAGGCAACAACTTGCGAACCACGGCGCGTAGTTTCGCATTTGTGACGTGTCAATTTTTAACTGAAAAGTGAGGTGAAAATTTGTGAGAAGTAAGTTAATTTTGGAATTGCTTTATTTCTAACTGTTGGAAATTCTTGAGACAGATTTAAGTTTAGCTTCCAAAAATAGTAAATGTATATAATATAGAAAGTAAAAACAAAACCTAAAACTAAATAAAAACAAAAACAATTATAAAAAGAAACCCCGTTCAGCAAATCTGCCTTGCGGCATAGTCCCCATTGCGCTGGCGGCGTTACCTCTCTGTATCGCGAGATATTTCTAACTGTTAGTTTATTTAATTGTTAATTTTAAGACTAATAATTATCATCCAAATTAGAATACCTTAATTATATCTAATTAGGTAGGTACTACTAATCATAAAACATTTTAGGAATCAATAGGGACTTTATATCAAAACGGTGATGTTGACTTATTATTGGTATTAGCTTTTTTCTGGTTAATTTGGACAGTTTCCAAATCGATAACTAATTTAGATTATGGTTTAAAATTACTTACTACTTTTTCACGGTCTTAAATTATAATTTAGGCGGGGATAGCATTAACGCTTAAAAAAACCGACTACAATTAAGCTTAGTAGGTACACAAAAAAATAGGTGTAACTTGTACTTAAAAAAATAGATGATTATAAAATTAAAAATTACTATGTAAGTTTACGAAGTCCATAAAACTTACGTGGACCTCGAAATTAACTTCTACGTACTTCCTACGTAGGAAAGAAAACGTAATCGGTCGGTAAATTGCATGTTGTACATAAATAAAAAATAGTGCACAGTTATCTTCTTTTTCGAAGTCGGTTGATACCCTTAATTACCCCGACATACTCCACGTATAAATTAAAAAAAAAAAAACAATTTAAAGAATCGTACGCGCAGTGTAAAATCCCTAGAACGTTGTTTTCCTAAACAAAAAACTGGCCAAGAGCATGTCGGACCATGCTCAGTGTAGGGTTCCATAGCCGTAACTATAAGGTAAAAAATACTATGTAAAAAAATACAACAACAAAAGAGCGTATCTTCATAGCAATTACTTCTTTTTGTTGAGAAGCGCAGTTTATCGTCAATAACTCAAAAACGGTTAATTCGATCTTGTTGAAAATAATTTTCGTTGAAAGTATTAATTAAGCGTTACCTTCGTGATTTTTTTCGTATTTTTCGGACACATGGTTTGGAAGATAGAGGGGGGGACAGAATTTACACAACTTCCGGAGCGATTACATATTTCTAAGTAACTATATTCACTTAATCAAAAACATTACTTTGAAACCTTATAGTGTTTTTAAAGAGCTGTCGAACTATGTACGACACGTTGATATTTGCTGAAAAAATTTTTTTTAGCTTCTGTATTATGCATGGAGTGCCCCCCAAAATATTCATTTTAGTTGTTTAACTACCAAACTAAGTAGCGGGTCATACAAGACACCTATATTCCAAATTTTATCAATATCTATCATGAAGTTTTTGAGTAAAATGCCTGTGACATACGGACAGACGGACGGACGGACATGACGAAACTATAAGGGTTCCGTTTTTGCCATTTTGGCTACGGAATTCTAAAAAGCTGTATTAAGTACCTAATTTTGACTGCAACTATAGATAAGATAAAAACATGGATTAAGTGACAGTCGTAATCAATGATAATTAAAGGGATTTTTTCAAAAACAACATAACTGACTAAGCTGGTTGCCACCTACTGTCATTGAAAATTTTCCTCTAAAGTATCAATCAACCAGTCTAGTCAGTTATGTTGTTTTGTAAACATTCCTTCAATCATACAGTTTTATTATGAAACGATCGGCAGCATTTCTTGCTAATCAAAACTTCCTTATCAGTCGGCGAGGCTACAGATGTCTCCTTGCTCCCGTGTCACTGCAGCTTCCGCGCTCCATCCGTCATTGCAATAGTACTTGCCTCCAACAGTCAATACAAATTATTGTATGCCACACCTGGCCATAAAGTGGCTTTTCCTGCAGGCCGCGCGTACGGAAAAAGCCGCTTTCTGGCCAAGTGTAGACATAAAATGATGTACCTACACAACACGGGCGGTAATTGCTTGTATTACCACCCTAGTTGTGTAATGTACAATTACGCCAGCCTTTCAATTTGCTTTCGAAAATACACTCAAGAGCAAAGAAGTTTCGGGTCACCGTAATTTGAATAATAGAAATAGGTGTTTTTCAATATTTGACACTCGTTTCATTTACTTAAGAGGAAACAGGAGGGCAGTTTTTCCATACAAACGTAGTCCCCTGTTTCCTCCCTGGATAATGCCAGTAGAGCAATCATTTTTTGTCCAAAAATCTATGGCTACTATTGATATGTTCCTATGTTTTCCTTTTTACGATAAATTGATTCTCAAAAGAGATATTACCCTTCAAAAACCTAAAAAAAATGCCAGATTTTCCGCTGTGTTCACACATCCAGAAAACAAATTTGACTTGATTATTAAAAAAAAGGAAAACATAGGAACTCGGCCAAAGCCTTTTTTTAATGTTTAATGAAAAAATTAGTTAAATAGGTTAAGTTTTGGGGAAGAAATCAGGGCACTACGAAACGTTGTTTTCATGAAATTTTAAAAGGTATTTTCGGTCCAAGCTGCAGTTGTCTCTATCGCACTCTGCGGGGGAGAGGCGGGCAGTGCGAGATAGCGACACATTTTACAAATACCTAATTTTCAATTCTCTCGACCTTACTGTTTCCTCTTAACATAATACCTGGCTGTTTTAGCAATATCCGCTGACCCATCATAAAAATATTACTATCCAAAAATGGAGATTTTTACAATATTTCACTATTTTTCATGGGTTTTTGGGCGTTTTCCATAATAAATCCCGGGGTAGGTACTTTCTCAAAATATGGACTTTTGAGGTGTTTCTGGCTCAGAATCGTTGGTACTTTCAAATTCAAATTCAAAATATTTATTTGCGTGAATACAGATTCTTAATTCTAGGTCTTACAAGAAAAATATTGCTTGTATATTCAGCCTGCAAGCAGGAGTGCAATTTTTTTTTTTTCGAACCTTATAGTGAAAAAATGTGTCCTAAATTTATTTTTCCATTACGTCACCATTTTGTACTTATGTTTGTATGAAAGTGAAGTAGTGGAAAAAATCTGGGACACATTTTTTACGTATAAGGTTCGAAAGTACTAACGATGCTGAGCCAGAAAAACCTCAAAAGTCCATTTTTCGAGAAAGTAGCTACCCCGGGATTTATTTTGGAAAACGCCCTTTTACCAGTTCGATCTAAATCTGAAATTGCTATTATTTTCAGTGTTATTTTTGCAGATTATATCTAATAGTACATTGTGTATCTAGGGCGGTAAGTAAGGAATTACAAACGAGTGTTTGTTATAAGCCCGAGGTGAAACCGAGGGCTTTAATAACACGAGTTTGTAATTCCTTTACCGCCCGTGGCACACACAATGTTTTTCATCACACTTGTGAGGAAATCTTAATAAAATAACCTTACTCCGCATCTTTCCGCCATCGTTCTACGCGACAATATTACCATCCTCACCACTTAGATGGTTGGCAGTCCACAACTGTGCGTTTTGCTAGAAACTTCCTGCCTCGCACGACTGAACTGTGGAATAAATTGTCGCCTGCAGTGTTTCCGGACCGGACCGATTCGACATTCAAACCTTCAAGAAAAGAGCGTACTCCCACCTGAAAGGCCGGCAACGCACCTGTGACTCTTTTGGTGTTGCAGGTGTCTATGGGCGACGGTGATTGCTTACCATCAGGCGACCCGTCTGCTCGTTTGCCCCCTATTTCATAAAAAAATAAAAAAAAAACTTTTCGACCCAGTATGACAAGAAAATATTAAAACAGTGTCATTTGTCACATATGTCCATAGACAATGCGAACGTCAAGTCACGTTCGGAAACCATAGCGGTAACGGCCATTTTAGTTGATTTTATATTTGCAAAATAAAGAAATACATTACTTAAACATTTAATTAATGTTACCGAAATATGTGTTTATATGTATTTGCAATTACAGTTATCTTTAAATAAATATTTCAGTGATAAAAGTTAAAAAAGTAAGTTGGTGTTTCCTTTGAACATGACAAATAAGAGTAAAACAGAACCAGCGTTTCAAATTTAAAAAGAAAACCATTACGCCCTAGGGCGTAATAGGTCATTTACGGCCCGCAGAACCTATGTATGACTCCATTTTCGAGCAAGTGTGATGAAAAATTAATTAAAGATCAAAACGAGATTCAATAATTTCACAATCCTGGAGTATTTTAGGAAATAGGTATTTCACTGACCCGAAATTTTTGACCGCGAGTGTATGCAAAAAATAACTAAACTTCACCTTAAAATATTTTTTATAAAATCGAACGTTATTTTATAATAAGGAGATGATTTGACCACTGAGTAAAATGACGTCATATTACTTTTTCCATAAAAACTTCATACTATCTGACCGTTTTGAGTTCATAACTACTTACTTCCCGACTCTGTCAACCCGTAGGTCCGCCATTTTGGAAAATTTCTAAAGACTGAATCAACCAAAAAATTCAACAGTATTATCATCGAACCTGCTCATAAAATTTCACGAGAATTGGTTGAGAAATGCGACAGGAGAACAGCCGAACAACCGGACAGACATAAGGCGAGGTGAGACCAGAATCGGGCACGGAAGCCTAGTTTCCAAATCATTTTTAGAGCACTTATTTGACTCTTAGGTCACTGTAAAACATATATAATAATATTCAGAACTGTATCTAGGGCTTCCTCTCACTTAGAACACGATAGCGAACACTTCGCTCGATAGAAAAGTAGCGCGAAAACACTATAAAAAAAAGTATTTTTTTCATATTTTTTTTCATTTTGTTCATCACCAGTTACCTTTTCTGACAAAATTAATACCTGACAATCATGATTTCACAGTCATGCAGGGCATCCTCTCATGTTTGGGTTGATAACGTATACTTTTATGTTAGAAATCGAAGATAATCTGCAATAATCTGCATTCCGCCCGACCCTAGTTTGTATGTGAAATGCGAGCCAGGTCCTACCGCGCCATAAGAAAGCATTTTTGTCCAACTGTACGGAGACGCTTCGCCAGTGCTCGGTCAAAAACGAACTGATTTGATCTGTCAGGAAAATACCCTACTTGCAGCTACATATATCTACTAATGTCATAGCCATTGCCAGTTTCAGTGCCTGGCCTGCCTTTTCGCAGAGATGCCATGCTTTACAACGTGTTTTCATGTGTTTGACGATTATTTTATGGTTTTCATAGAAACTTCTTAATATCTGTACGTTTTGCTTCGTAAAAAGTAACCGATTTGATATGTCAGGAATACTTTCCTATCATCAGCTATCTACTAATGTCATTGCATTGCCATTGCCACCCTCAGTGCCTGCCCTTTAAGATGCCGCGCCTTACAATCATGTAAGTATCTGTGTTTGACGATGATTGATGGTTTATAGTTTTCTTGAACTTTACTTACTAGGTAACTAGGATACTGACCAACGGTTTATTTTATTTTGTCACAGTAATGTACCACTAACGTTATAGTCGTATGTAGGCAATATGTAGGTACTGTTGCGCCGGTGGTAGGTAGGTATAGGCCAAAACTTAATTAGTGGTTAATTAGTGTATTTTTCTATCACGTTACCTAACCCACGTACGTAACAGTACTATAAGCTCCTAGGAACCAGTAGCGTGGCGTCCGAAGAACTCGATTCCTACCGGCTTGCCTAATATGAGGCATCCGAGCACCTTACTCTACAAATCTTATGAAAAATGTCCGCCAGATCTGCACCTTGCCCGAGGATATCTATTACACCACGCCACTGCTAGGTAGGTACATAATAACCTTGGCGGTTCCCGCGATTATAGCTTCATTATATATTGCAATTTAAATGGATTCTAGTATTCCATTTTTAGGGTTCCGTAGCCAAAATGGCAAAAACGGAACCCTTATAGTTTCGTCGTGTCCGTCCGTCCGTCTGTCCGTCTGTCCGTATGTCACAGGCATTTTACTCAAAAACTACATGATGGATATTGATGAAATTTGGAATATAGGTGTCTTAAATAAGCCGCTACTTAGTTTGACAGTTAAACAACTAAAATAAATATTTTTAGGGGGGGCACTCCATACATGTTACAGAAGTTAAAAAAAAAAATTAGCAAATATCAACGTGTGGTATATAGTTCGACAGCTCTTTAAAAAACACTATAAGGTTTCAAAATAATGTTTTTGATTAAGTGAATATATTTGGAAATAATCGCTCCGAAAGTTGCGTAAATTGTGCCCCCCCCTATCTTCTAAACCGTGTGTCCGAAAAATATGAAAAAAATCACGAAGGTAACGCTTAATTAATACTTTCCACGAAAATTATTTTCAACAAGATTGAATTAACCGTTTTTGAGTTATTGCCGATAAACTGCGCTTTTCAACAAAAGGACGTAATTGCTATGAAGATACGCTCTTTTGTTGTTGTACTTTCTTAACATCGTATTTTTTACCTTATAGTTACGGCTATGGAACCCTACACTAAGCATGGTCCGACATGCTTTTGGCCAGTTTTATTATTATTCTTTCCAGCACCCGTGGTCGTGAGGTAAACTCAACCCCGTCAACAACAATTCCACGACCTTTTTGATGCATAATAACACTTTTTTAGTTTTTGCTTTTACTCTGTTGGCAAACAACTATGATGTAGTGCTGGAAAAAACTTGCCTGTGTAAATTGTTCCTATGTAATACGTATTTCAAATTTCATCATTATATTGACCTCATGTTATCTCGTCCTGATAATCCATTGGAATTCGCTGGAATTCACGTTCATTCAGCAGTTTGTAGTTATTTGTTTTTTGTCTCTTTACTATCTATGCAAGTCTGTACTACGTTTGTAAGGGAATTGATCATTGAACAATCTACAACCGCTACATTCCACACATTGGGTTAGTCACAAGGTACCAGTGGCGTGGTGTCCAAAGAACTCGATTCCTACCGGCTTGCCTAATATCAGGCATTTGACCACCTTTTTCTACAGCTTTTAAGGAAAATGATCGCCAAATCTGCACCGGCTTGCCCAAGGATATCTTTTACGCCACGCCACTGCAAGGTACCTACAACATAAACCGTTTTTAACACACTTTAAACCAGAGGAGCTAGCCACAACTGACCACCGGCAGGGTAAGACACAGAGCAGGACCTGTCACTATCGCACTATATCTAAACGAAAGAGACATAGCATTTTTCGCACGACAAAAAGAAACATGACTCCATGATGCAGTTGAAATGTACTGCTGAAGGTAACGCAAGTGTTGCCGACTCCAGTGCCTCATTGCTAATCTAATTCAGCAATTTAATAGCCATTAAAAGAATAGGTACTCATTGATTAATAAGCGTATGAGTATGTCACTACGTGTTATCATCGTTTAAGTATTAATGGACATTATTCATTAATACTGAAGGCAGAAGCTCAATTTTTTTCCGTAATTACTTACAGCAATGCGACATTGACACGAATGATAGTAACACTATTTTTATTCTGAGTGTAAAATATCCCATGCTTCAGATAGGGTGAAAGACCGCTTTATGTAATTTTCCATCTGACCTTTTACCGATTCCCGACATACGACGTAGTGTTGTGAACTAGACACGTGTTATTAAGCTGTCGCTTAACTAACTGTGACAAACGTATCATTTAGACATGACATGTAATGAAAGGATTTCTTACTGACGCAAATGTGCGATTGAGGAAACCCCGTCCAAAAATTATTTAGGTAACACACAAAACACATGAGGGTCATCATCATTTTCCTCAACCTGTGTAGGATTAGGAGCTGTTTTTATCATTTATTTATTTTAGTGCATCGCCAGTTTTCTTGACTTGAACCTTGCTTGACATGCTACCGCGACCGCGAGTTTAGATTTTGTGACTAAATTTATTATTATAACAATTATATAGCGAAAAAGTGGTCTATATTAAGATTTGCGTACTTAGTTACTGAGAAAGTATTCACTAATAGTCAGATATTTATGTGGTCTGTAATTTTCCTGATGGATGTAGATAACACATCCTAAATTAAATTTATTATTTTAGGCGTTTTCGATTACTTAGTTACTTACCTAATTCAGATAACAAAGTTCGACCTAATTTAGATAACAAGTTTTATATTTTTCTGTTCTGTATTTCAAATAACATTTACCTAATGGGAAAACGTAATGAAAACTCCATAACTAGCATTATTAAGTACTTACTAGTAAATACTAAATACAATAAACTGAAGCCTTTATACCTGTGATTGATAGATACCGTACATAATGGACTAATTAAATTGGCTATCGATATAAACTGTAAAAGGGCGATTCCGCTGGAGACGAACCTTGACATCAATTTTCAACTCCCAATATTTATTTATTTTTTTGATACCATCGTGTAGGGTGAGGTCTTAAATTAATTGTTATGGACTTAACTTCATTCAAGGATATTAAAGCGCTTGAAAACCTTAGCATTCTAAGATTTACGACCAACTGCGAATCATACGATGTTGCACCCGCGATCGTTTTAACAGTGAATAATTTATTGATAGTTTCTGTTTTTAATGCTTTTTTTATGTTTCTATAGTTAATTGTTTATTGTAAAGACAATAAACAATCAATATAAATAGGCAAACCATTTTAAATATTTGACAATTATCAAAAAATTCTGTTTTTATACTATGATCCGGAGAGGTGGGCCGATTCGGTTGCACCCGCGATAGCACTTTAATTTAACCCTCTCTTGTGGCTATTTAAACATTTATTTTAAATTCTTATACACAAATCTGTAGAAAAGAGGTTAAAAAGTAATCCTTAAAACAATATCTTTATAATAAATGTATTTCATTTTATTAGGAGGAGGCCTTGAATGAGTCAAAATGTTGCACCCGCAATAATGGAATCGCCCAAAAGCCGTAACTAAGTACCTAGATGAAGGAAATAGTTTTGTGTTACATTCCTATTTACGGCGATATGCCTCACTGCCTGGCATGAACGCATGGGTATAGGTATTGTGATGCGAGGGAATAGCTATAAGTAGCTATTACATGCCCCAATTCATCAAATGTTATTGCCGATGACTGTACTTACTCTAATTTTGTCTGGCTTCACGTAACTTTTTTGGATACATTCATCATAATAAGAAAATTAGTAAAGCGCACTACTAAAATAGTTTTTAAATATTTCGATTGTTACAGGCGTAATCTTACTGCTCAGAACTTGTTATATTTAGCTTTAATCAGAAAAAGGTCACCATTTGGACTCATCGCCGTTATCTCCGAAAGTTTTTGTTTCCTCTTTCGTTGCAGACGGCATTATTACTGATTAGTAGGAAGCGTATATAATTTTATTATCATTAATGTAAACATGGTGTTGCTTGGTACTTGATTAATTATTAAAATTACGGACATGAATACATATTAACATACTTTATTTATTTACCACGGAGAAAATAATGATTACTTATTAAATTAAAGTTACAATTATCCTAAATTAAAACTTATGATTAAAAAACTCTTCAATGCTCTGGAAAATTACGTAACATATATTTTTTTTAATTCTGCATGTGATAGGTAATTTCTTAAAATTTGCTGGAATCTTATTAAAGGCTAAGGTTAAATCTCTTACATCTTCTTACATCCTTATAGTCTGGCCTAGCTTCGGCATTGATTCTGGCTGAATCAGGGTTCCCAACATAAGCAACAATCTAACAAGAGAAGATAACTGGGTCAATTGCAGAAAAAATGTACCTTTTACTTTTTTTGTCTGATCATGGGGTGTCTTATACCATTATTCAGAATCATGAGCACTTTTCATTTATGTAATAAAAAAAAGTTTCGTTACGCCCAACCTAAATAGGTATAGGGGAAAAATCATAACGAAACTTGAGATTTTTTTTTCTCTTCGTTACGTTACGGTACGTTACGATTTTCCCCTATATTTAGTTTGGGCGTAACGAAACTGAGATATTAAAAATTTGTATGGAAAAGTTGGGCCATTTTGGACTACTTTTTTTTATTTCATAAATGAAAATTGCTCATGATTCTGAGTGAAATGGTATAAGACACCCCATGATAAGACAAAAAAGTAAAGGGTACATTTTTTCTGCAATTGACCCAACTAGCATGTCCGTCACTCAAACTCGTGTAGCGAGCGGTTTATGAAACCTTAGCATGATCTTTACACACCAAGATAAGCGCAAATTTACGTATTAAACGTCATCTCGAATACACATAAATAGGAAATACCAGTTGATTCGAATACGATTCTTATCCCGGACACATCTCCAAAGATCATTGCGTAATTTGTATAATCGCGAACAATTGGATAGTTACTTTGTACCTAATCTATTGTTAAGTAGTCAGACATCTTATGAACCGGCCAAATCGATAAATCTTCTAACACTGGAACTTACAAATATATTAAAGTTTTGGTTTTAGAGGGCCGTGGAGGCTCGGCCGCTATCCCGAGACGCGACAGGCGGAGTCGTCTGCCGGCGACCTTATCGAAAGGTCGCGACTGTTTCATTTATTGCTACACATCAATTATTTTAAGAGCAAAGTTTATTCGATAACTCGCCCAATTGCTCGGCCATCGCCTAATTTTATGTCAACCGTAATAATAACCATTTTATTCACGTCGTATCCGTTGCTCTTTGACATGAAAATGAGAATAATAAATAATTGTTCCCATATTCGTTTCGGCGAACGGGCTTATAGCGAACAGTCTCGATAACCATCTCAAGAGACTATTACTATAACTATTCGCACTTGATTTGTTTCTTAGTTCGTGTTCGTTTTTCAATTCGCTGATTCGTTAATACGTAGCGAATTGAAAACATCCCTGGTTATTATCACTTTAATTTCACGCTTATTGCCACGATGGCAAAGGTTATCAAAGGATAATAAGAAAACAGTTCATTTGAATTTATGAGTGCATCCTGCATCACACCATTACGTGTGCACATAATAGATGGCATTGCACTGGCACTATGTTTGTAAATATTCCGTAACATGACATCAGTCTCCGGTGGGTTCAACGAGGACAAACAACTGCCCCACTGACCCAGAGATATTCCTTCAGCTACTAATGATAGCAAACTAATTAAGAGTTTCCAACGACTCCCACATTCGTATCAAAACATGGCCTATAATCAAGTGGCGTGGCACAATATGTCCTTTTGGATAATTCGGAGCAGATTTATTAGCATACCAACCTTTTCTTCATGCCTTTTATTTATTTTTGTGTTGAAACTCAAAGCCCACCTTCCACTCCACAAAGTGGTCGTCAATACAGACCAAACGAGAAAACATAAAAAAAACGGTCAAGTGCGAGTCGGACTCGCGAACCGAGGGTTCCGTACAAACTCATCAGTAGATACGTGAATAATTCCAGATAAACTGTATGGTGGGACAAACTTAACTTTGTTCTTGAAAAACTGCTGTCCCCATACATCGACATAATGTCGCGGTTAATTCAGTAGAAGCAAATAAGTTTGTCTTACGATGTTTGCGAATTTCTAAAAAACGCTGCAAGTTAGGAAAACCGTTTTATTTTTGCTGTAATATATAGAATGATATTAATAATCGATAATTATTACAGATTTTTCTATTCAGTAACTTCGGAGATAATAGGGGGGAATGGTATTTTTTAACGTTTTTTGTCTTAAATCAAAAAACTAAGAAAAAAATTAAAACGATTTTGGAATCTACACATAAAGCCCTACCCTAAAAATGGGTTCTATGGACGTCTTGCCACTGCACTGGCACAATCGTAGTTATCTGTACCTATATGTAATGTCTATGTAATATTACACTTGGCGCTGGCTAGCCAGTTTTTCTTGAACTTGGCTTGACACGCTGCCGCGTGTCTAGATCGCCCTTTAGAGCCTATATGATTAGCTTAGCATTTATCACTCCATAAATGATACAACATACATTACTCTCACACTTAGAAGAATGCTTTATCGTTTATTTATCGCGTCCAATCTCGACCATTAGGTATATCGCTTCAAATAATATCGCCCCCAACGAGGTCATTATCTAGAGAAGTGCGAAAATAGCCACATAATAACCCTCTAAGATTTTACGCACACGCACTGTGGCACCAAGTGGTCATTATCCAATTTTTAGTCCAACATTATCCAATACAGCGTGTTAGGGAGCGCCTGGCTTCGGGACACCTCAGTCATTCAATTGTTCCAAGACACTACTCTCTCCCGATCAGTCGGGCTCGGGAGACCGACCCAGACGCTGGCTCCGGACACAACTATATTTTTAAAGTAAAGTAAATAAATCGGGATGGCGTCTAAAACCGAGCCACAGAAAATGGGTGAAATGAGTAAGTTGATTGGCAATTTTAATTTGCACTATACCGTACTAATAGTGAACTAGGATAGTAACCAATATTCAGAAAAAATGCATTTGGTGCTTTAGTGTAAATTCGAACATAGGGTAATTCCGAAAATTAAGAATTTCTCGTAATCCACGCGACATATATTTACTATAATGTAATACGCTAACACTATTTTAGACACGGCAATAGTGCTTCGACTAAGTGTAAACTTTAAAAAACTTGCAGGGATTAGTAGAAAATTCTTATTTTCTGATTTACCTCACTTTCCAAATTACTCCATTGCATCATAGTTTTTTTTTTGTGAAAATAATTTAATTCTTATATATAGTGATGCGGGTTATTTGTATATAGCTGTTACTAGCGTCTTTTATAACTTCTTAACGATGCCGGGCGGCATTTGTCATTTTCAGATCTGTCTTTCTTTTATTTTATTTCTGGCTCAAGGTGAAACTTTTTAGTATCTTCTAGCATCGGTCGTCTCTTCCCCCTCCCGCTTCTTCGTTATGTAGTAGAAATTTCATTCATCAGTAAAGGGAGATTCTTCGAGTCTTGTTCACCTGTCCACAAATATGTATATTGGCAATTTCCTTGTAGATCCTGCCTCAGTAGAATATACTTTTTAGGCAATTGTGTAAGACTTGCCAAGCCCTATACAATAACCAACAAAAATCGTGCGGCTGAGGCGGGACCTACGTATAATTAGCCAATAGTAGGAATAAATGGTATTTAGGAAGAAGGAAAACTTAAATTATTTCCACACTAAGGGTGGTAAAGTAAAAAATATCCGGGTGGATTTTCGTCCGCGACATTTGTATGCCAAACTAAATGTATGGCATACCAATTTGTATTTCGAAAATCCACCCATCCCAGATCGGTGTTTATCGCTCGAATCGTAGGTAAAGTTAATTTACTATTCTACTCATTATTTAAATTTAATAATTGATCGGTATTGGTCATATAATTAGTAGTTAATCTTATTTGACCAATATGACCTAAGTGTTTTACTAAAGACACTGATAACATAAGCGAACAAATCATTATTTTGTCCTCTTCTATAGTGTTTGTTGTTATTATAATTAGTTAATCTAATTAGAAACACCTAAAACCTAAATCTTTAATTAAAGATATTGATAACGAATGAAGACGTAGGTTTAATGTCCCACTATTCGCTTGAAAACTAGTTTTTCTAACCAAATCTAATTGGGTTACATTAATTATATACTTATATCCGGATTTGATTTAGTTGCTAAAGATATAATTTAATTTTGCACATATTTCAGTGCAATATGTATCGAATTGACATTGGTAAAATATGACTTGATTTAAAGAATTTGTTGTAGGTATATTGGGTAGTTGCGTAATTATAAATTTTTTAAGTTATAGGTTTACAAAAGAGGATATAAGTCACGCGAGGATTCTTGGAGTGCTAACCGAAAAAATAATATTTTGTCATTGATTTGACGTCTGATTGTTTACTCGCTTTATCGTTGGTTTATCATAGCCTAATTTTATCTCTTTGGAAATGTGTAAGTACTTTTAAGTATCACTAAAGTGATCCTTGGTGATGCTAAAATTATTTTGTGACTTTGAAATCAGGTACCTACCTAAGATAGCTCCATATTACTTATATTATAATCTCACATACCTATAGATGAATTATCGAGAGCTTGGAATTGCATTTGTAGTGGTTGTACCGTGTTTACATCTTCAATAGACGTATAAATCTCTTTTTATGCTGATAGTAGGTACAGGAAAATAGAAAATTTAAATATAGAATGCCTGTGAACACACAATACACTACATATCGATACCTTTAGACTCAAAGGGCGCATGGACGGATTCCGTGCTCTCGGTACCTATACCAACTATCGTCAACCAGCTTGAAACAACGGCGTAAGTTTATTTTTGCCCGAATTTTCGTACGCCTGATTCAATTCAAAATTTATAGGATTTTTGGCTTTATAGCCATTCTAGAATAAAACCCAAAGAGTATAGTGAGTTTTTGTTCAATAGCCAATTTTGAGGTTCCTGTACCTACTTAGACGCTGTTTTCATTAGCATTGATTTTTATCGTATTCATCATTTGTACACGCTCCAAATTAAAAGCGAATTAGGTATTCTAAAAAAATACATTTTGGTATAACAAATATGATACCTAGGTCCTCTCGCGAAGTTTGGTTAATTTTACTCTGCCTGGTCCAATCACTGTTCATGATTATAATATGTATATTTCTTCAGTAACATATTATTTGGCCTTATTTATTATCGCCTATCCCATAACAAAGAGTGGAGTGCTGTTTCAACCCATTCCCTACAGTATTGATAAAATCTGTTTTCAGTGCTGCGCTAATTGTGTTGTACTAATTTCTAATTTCAGTGCTGGAGAAGGAAACAAAAGAGGCCGAAAGCCAGAATGCCGGCGAGGACCCGTTGGTGCGCGCCATCGGTGCCATCGGCAAATGGCAGATCTGGATCTGCTTCGTAGTGTTCCTGGTCAAGTTCCCCGTGGCCTGGCACCAGATGAGCATCATCTTCCTCGCGCCACCGACCAACTTTACTTGCGCCGAAGAATCCAGCACTTTCGACAACATCTGCCACAACAACTGCACGAGTTACAAATATGACCACAGCATATTCAGAGAAACTATCGTCTCGCAATGGGATCTCGTGTGCGACAGGGCCTGGCTGAAGAATCTCACGCAAACATTCTTCATGCTCGGAATCCTTGTTGGCAACATGGTCTTCGGCCATTTATCCGATCGGTAAGTTTACGAAGTGATAAGTGAGGTTTTAACAAGAAGTTATGCCCGGGGTCGTTTTGCTCAAATTGGCACATCCTGCGTGGAGTTCCAGAAACCATTTTGATATTATTTGACTTTGATAATTTGATTACCAGCCATTGACCTACTTGTATATTTGTAAGTGCAAAATGCTTCGAGCCTGAAGCCACAATAGAAGCCAAATTAGGGAATTTGTTGAATGAAGTGTAGTGATTGGAGGTACTGTATTAATCGTATTCGTTAACGTTTCCATGTTTACACCTTTACCTGTTGCAAATAACTATAACTTATTTATAAGAAATTTTAATTAATTTTAAGCTTTAATAAACTGTAAGGTAGGTAGATATGACGCATTCACGTCCTTACCTCAACTATATCAAATTGAAAAGACAAACAAGTAGTTCAACTTGGGACGTTTAGGACGCACGATCGCGCGTCTGTGTGAGTGCGATCCATACTGGAGCATTCTTACGCATTTTTAAATCTTTGCTTGTAGTGCGTTCGTACACGACGCGCACACATTCAAGCGCTCAATGTACCTTTTATAGTAAGAAAAATTACTGCTATTATACTGTGACTATGTGGTACAATCAATATTTCTAATCAATTTGACAAAAATTGTGCATATGCCTGGAATTAGACAGTTATCTTTAAAGTAATTCAATTCATTCAAACAAATAGAGGGTTAACAATCCATTTTAACGATATCAAATTTGTTAGAGCTTTGTTTCATTTTATAGCTTTATAAGTTCCAAAAACCACAAAAACATGCAATCGGCCAAACATCCATTCGGATGCCTCAGCGCCATTTATTAGCAGCATTCGTGCTCTTTAACCAAATTACAAATTATTGTAGATTTGGCCGCCGAATGCCATTCCTGGTTGCCGTGTTCCTGCAACTGATATCGGGCGTGGCGACGGCCTACTCCATCAACTGGTACATGTTCACGGCCCTCCGCTTCATCCTGGCGGTGGCCACCGGCGGCACCATGGTCACCAGCTTCGTGCTCACAATGGAGCTCATCGGCGCCAAATACAGAGAAACCGTCGGAATCATCTACCAAATACCCTTCAACCTGGGACATCTGACGCTCCCTCTCTTCGGCTACTATCTCCGGGATTGGGACAAGTTCCAGCTGGCTATCTCGCTGCCTTCGATCATCTTTCTGAGCTATTATTATTTGCTGCCCGAATCACCGAGGTGGCTCATCACTGCGGGAAGGATCGACGATGCCGTTAAAATCATGACAGTCGCTGCTAAGAGGTGAAATATATTTACTTCTATAATTTTTAATCTTAATTTCTTATGCTACCAAAAATATCAGAGCCTGCCAGAATTAAATAGCACGACACACATGAAAGTAAACATAAACGTATATGATAGGAACTTTTGTGAATCCACGTCTCTTCATCTAGACAGAATCTTATTACGGTCCTTGTACTAAATTTGCAAATAATGTAAAGCAGGGTGTATAGCTATATATCTTCATTTTTAATATCATCATTATTGCCCAGCCCATTGCCATCTTAATAATTTTGAATGCGGAAAACAATAAACGCCATTACAAAATATATACTTTCATTGAAATCGCTTATTTTTTTAATACTTTGATCTCGTTCAAACAAGACATATCAACAATTTTCCAGAAACGGGCGGCCAACGGAGAACATCAGTTCCACGACCCAGAAGCTGTCCGTGGACGTGGACAGCAAGCCGGAGCACGCGTCGTTCCTCGCGCTGTTCCGGTACCCGCGGCTGCGCGTGCGCACGCTCGCCATCTGCTTCAACTGGTTCGTCTGCGGCCTCTGCTTCTTCGGTGTCTCGCAGTACATCAGCCACGTCTCGGGGGACATCTTCACTAATGTCGCCATTTCTGCCGCTATACAGGTGAGCCTATACGTAATACTGGAAAAGTTAGGGCACTTCTTTAAATGGTATGCCAATAGGGAACGTGCATGATGAAGGTGCTAAATCAAGTACCCTCTCGTGCTGGGGCCACATTGACGGAAACGCCGTTAAATTATTGCGATGAAGGACGATTAACGTCAGTGTATCTACGACTTACTACATTTGACATTGACACTTAGATATTGACATTGACAGCTTGATTTGACAGGGGTGATAGTTTCAGTTATTGTCCACCCGTGTCTCTTTTGTCATTTAGTGCTGCCACCTATAATTCGTGCCCGTTCCCTATACCGAAACAACAGAGTATTCCTCACAAGTCGCAGAAGACTTTATTGTTAAAGATGAGGACCTTGTTTGGCAATTCGAAGCACCAGGAAAAGAGATTTATTCCAATGACGTGTAAACCACTGATCTACACTCACAGACAAAGAATTCAGGTTATTTTCTATGAACAATTATATAGAAAATGACTCGAATTCATAGTCCGTGAGTGTATATTGAAATTAGTATTAAACCTCGTATACTTACTTAGTAAAATAATGTTTGAATGGCAAACGAGCTCGTAGTTTCAGCCACAGATAGACCGATCGAATTAAAGACTCATCGAAGTCCTGCTAGCTTTATGTAGTTCTAAGAGCCGCATCGGACATGAAGCCGATGGTCGCAAAACATACAATATAATTGTATATGGCCCGTTAATGAGAACGATACTCAATTATCTGACAAGGTAAGAAAGAAATACATAGGATTTACCATGGATTTACGTACTAGGAGGAGCCTGATAGGTTAATTATCCTTCTACACCGCCATAGAATTTGTCTTGCCAGTTTACGTCAGGCGTTTCAACTTTGAAGAATCCGGTGTGATACAAAAACTGCTAAGTAAAATTTAATTGTCCAAACATCAACCCCTAATAACTTCACACCAACAACCGATTTGGTAAAAAAAATAAGATGTAGAATTTGATTTGTCGGTTATTCTTCGAATACATGATTCCTCTGACTACATATACTGAGAAGATCCCTCCTCATCAGAATGTCATTTTTGCTTAAATCTTGACTAGTGCTACTATAATCAAAGATGTTATTCTAGTGAGCCAGAATCTCCTGATAGAAGAATCATTAACCCACGCGCCGCGCCTGTAACGAATTCACACGTTTCTTAGCCGTGGACGATACAACGTACTCGTTGTACAACGACACGTGTAGCGTACAAAGAGAGCACTCGACCTAATCCATATGAATGAGACAGTTCCAAAACAAGTATGTTACAATCTACAAACTATTGCCTCGTAACTTTCGTATAAGGCACATCTCTCGTCATGGCCCTTAGTTGCTCTAAGTCATGGCCAGACTCAGTTTATCGTGCCCTGAATTTTACAATACTTCAAATTACAACGAACGTTTAGATAAGCCATGAAAAGTCGAATGATATTTTACAGATTTATAGTTTACAATTTAAATATTGCAGAAAATGTATTAAATACATGAGTCCACCTCCGACACTTTTCTTATGACGACAGTAAATAGTGGAACGCATGAGTAGGTAAACCAGAAAGACAACAATCTACAAAATATGATTTTTTCTCGAGAGTGAAATACTCATTTTTTTATTTTTATTTATTAGATCTACCAACAATTGTTTACACTGATAAAACTCAGACTATTCTAACGCTGCCTATTATGTTTGCTAAGTGTACCTACCTAACAAACAGTTACAGGTAAACACCGCATGCATTATTATTTAAGTAAAATTTAAGTGTTTAAGGTCATCCTATACCTTACCTAATCTAATAGACATACGAGTAAGATATAGACGTAAGATAGCACATAAGATAATAAATTGCCATGAAGCCGTGAACTATACTGTTGTAGCAATAACACTCTTGTTATCGACGGCTCATAATTCGTCACACACACGTGTCTTATTTTTTCAGCACAGTAAACACGAGAATTCGTCACACAGCTGCAATTTGATCCCATTAACTCCATGTTTAGACTACTGCTAATCGCTGTTACCTCTAAAGTAACAAGAGGCCTGAACAAAAACCTTGGCAAATTCCAGTAATCATGTTGTTTGTTTATTTCCAGGTTCCTGGAACCTTGATCTCTATCTACGCGAACAGGGTGCTCGGTCGGAAGATAACGCTTATCAGTTCGAACTGTATAACTGGGCTAAGCTGCCTGCTCATCACCGTGGTTCCGCACTCCGGGGCTAGCCACCTCACGCTCGGCTGTATCGGCCTCTGGGGCATGAGCATTTCGTTCTCCACTGTCTACTTATACGCGGGAGAATTATTCCCCACAGTAGTCAGAAATTCTGGCGTAGGGTTATCGTCGACTGTAGCTCGAGTCGGTTCTATGGTCGCGCCGTTTGTGGCTACCCTCTCTGCAACCAGTCCGTGGTTACCACCGCTAGTGTTCGGGGTTACACCACTCATTGGAGCGGGGCTCTGCATACTTTTACCTGATACGAGGGGAAGGAAATTGCCCGACACTATAGAAGAAGGTGAAGTGTGAGCAAAGGAAGAATCTCCGTAGTTTAATATCGATGAGTATTCTATACGTTTGTGCCTTCTAATTATAAATTATATTGTAATGATTTAGTGACAATAGATAAGAGGCTTAATACTATTTTTTATATGAGACAAATACATGGTTGTAGGTATTAGCTAAAAATGTAGAGGTAACCATGGCCAAGACTTCTTTTAACAGTAAGGTACTGGCGGCAGTCCATATAAGACCAGAGAAGGTTTATTTCTGTTATAGGCTGTGATATATTAATGTGAATATATGAAGTACGTATTAGGTAAAGGAATAAGAGGAAATAAACAGAAAGCTATTAAATTATGTTGTTGTTATTGACGCCTTTACCGAACCAAGACCCCCGGACCGCAGCACTGCGATGCTAGCGATATATCGATACCTTTAGACTCAAAGGTCCTTTGAGTGTAAAGGTATCGATATGCAGTAATTACAGTCCAGAAGTATAGGAAATGTCAAACTTACTCCGATGAAATAAGGTTGACATTTCCTATACTTCTAAACTGCAAATACTGCATATATCGCTAGCACGGCAGAGCAAGTCGAAAGATGTAGTCTCTGCCTACCCCGTTGGGAACAAAGGCGCGATTATGTATAGGTATGTATGTAGACACCAGCCTTTGACCAGCTTCCTTGACAGGAACCGTATTTGTTTACGTCACCGCATGTCGCATGCTCACCACGCGAGAGAAATCCCCACTCCCTGACCAGGGGAAGACGTAAAATTGTGTACTCACCAGGGGCGGCAATAAGAAAGCCCCAGATCGCATATTTATGGCCCTATCCTGCAGTTTGAGCCAAAACATCTGAGACCTGGGTCATTTTTACATTACCGCCCTGCGTGCGTAATATAGGTAGGTACTATTTCCATTTTTTTTCTTACATTGATTGACATATGGTAAAAATACCAAAAGATGAACGATTAAGCGACTACACCCACTTTAATTTTTTTTTCGGAAGGTTGTAACCTATTTTCTACAAATTTTATTGTTTTATACGATTCAGTATATCTTCTAGATTGGATTTAAATATTTCAATACCTTTTATTATAAATACAGTATTTTTATAAAAAATATTATTGTCAAAATAGGCGAATTTTTCCAGAAGACGAACGTCGCGTCCAACTTGTGAACAATTGGACCCCAATAGTTGAACCAATAAATAAATACAGTAAAACCCTCTTATTTTACTCAAAATTCTCACTATTTTTTTTCTCTCGTGGGCGTCAAGGCGTCAATCGTTTCAAGGTAAGTATTCAACTTTGCCCGCCATGGCACTTTTCTCAGAGGTATAATATGCTTACATACAAATGCAAAGTAAAATAATACTACAACATATTTGTGTAACGTACAATGTTTTTTTTTAAATAAACCGACAAATTAAAACGGTATTAATAAGGCAATAAATTAATGAATAAAAACCAAAAAATGTGCATTTTATAAACCACTACCTAAAACTTGAACGAATCAAATCAGTTAGTTCAAGTTTTGAACACGATATACATATATAAAAATGAACGAACAAAATCAACAGAGAATTCATTTACCGGAATCGAATCCATAAGTTGAACTATTGGTTCAAGTGCTGAGCATGAATTCATTGTTGAACAAAGTTGGTTTTCATAGTAAAGAAAACCTTAAATTAACCGTGTGAAGCCACTAAAGTCACGTTTAACTTTTAGTCAAAAAATCAACGGTGTATAAAGGATTCATATAAGGCATACACATTTTGTTTATCTTTTCAATTAGAATTACAATTAGAAAACTGCACCTTGCCAGAAAGTTAAACGATGTTCAAATATTGGCTCAGGTATACGTTATTGAAACTATAAGTTGAAAAGCAAATATCTCGTAAATTAATAAAAAAAATGCATTTCCGAATAAACCAAACATTAAAAGGATAACTCAAGAATTTATATCAAGTCAGACCATGTAAACAGACGCATTATTATATTTTATAGGTACGTAATTATAAGCTTAAATTTGGGAGCGCTTATCGTAAATAGGTGTCCATAGAAACGATGTTTTTTGGGTGAAGCAGCGACGCGGTGACAGCCCCGTACGTGGTGTCACTACCTGGGAGTTAAAATGTCAGCGTGGGCGAAGTGTTGCTGATTTAGGAAAAAAATACTTCCCGCATGTAAAAATTTACAGAAATTAATCATTTAGATTTTTCGGTCAAACGTTCATCTTTTGGTGATTTTACCCTACGTCCTTTTGTTGAGAAGCGCGGTTTATCTTATCAGCAATAACTCGAAAACGGTATATTCGAATCATGTTTAAAATAATTTTCATTGAAAGTATTAATTGAGCGTTAGCTTCCAGATTTTTTTCATATTTTTTGGACATACGGTTTAAAAGATAGAGGGGGGGATACTATTTTTGCAACTTTCGTAGCGATTATTTTCGAAAGTTTTCACTTAATCAAAAATATTACTTAAGAACCTTAAAATGTTTTTAAAAGAGCTGTCGAACCATTACCACATGTTGATGTTTCATGAAAAAGATTTTTTTCGCCTTCTGTTATATTTACCTATGGAATAACCCACCCAGAAATATTTATTTTTGATATTTAACTACCAAACCAAGTAGCGGCTCATTACAACACACCTACATTCCAAATTTCATCAATATGTATACGTTCCGTTATGTAGTTTTTGAGTAAAATGCCTGTGACATGACATGACATACGGACGGACGGACGGACGGACGGCCGACATGACGAAACTATAAGGGTTCCGTTTTTGCTATTTTGGCTACGGAACCCTAAAAAGGGATCAATCTGGAATTATTACTTATATCAAAAATAATTTTCTAAATCGGTGTATAATTATATTATAAGTGACGGAGTTAATCTTAATAAAAAGAAACCTCCTTTTGAGAACCTCCTTTTGAAGTCGGTGAAAAAAGGTGCTAGCACCGAAACTGCTTAAACTTGCGTAAGGACCACGAGAAAACAGACTTTAGTCACTAGTCCAACCGCCCGCCGGCGAGTACCAGTTCATTGCGGGCTGACGAGGTACCGTGTGATCTTTCCAGATCCGCACTGTAACGCTACTCGCCCAATTTTCACGATTACTCGCCGGTCAATTGTTCGCGCACCGTTACGAAAAGGGTCCACAAAAATCCATAGTCCTGAATTTTGTGCATGTGGGGACAACTTATAACAGTTGGCTGACGCAAATTACCACACCCTACTTAGAACCTCGTCATTTCAGAATCGACGTTGTTGATATAAAGTAATTTTCCTCAGTTCAGTTTCTTAAATTACTAGACAACATACTAATGAGTACTAACATATACATTGGCAGACGTACATAATATTATACATTTATATTACATATATGCACTTGTTGATCGTCTTTCTTATCAAGGATTATAGTTGGCTTGTGATGAAGAGCTATATATTTAGCTATAAATAATACCTAGGAAATAATATTATTTCATACGTTACAATATAACTCGTGCATGTATTTTCCAGCGCGATAAGGAACTGATACCTAAAACAAAATTATGAATAAAGGGCTATTCTCCAGAAATATGTCTGCGACTTGTTCATCTGTCTCCATACATTTTGTATGAAAAAGGGCCAGATGAATGAGGTGACCGCAGACATATTTCTGAAGAAATACCCTAAAACCTACACTTTTAGGTTATTAATGTAATAACACTGCAAAGAAATGAGCGTTTTTACAGCTAGTCAACTAATTTATACAACTTATCAAGCGGCGGTTGAACATTTCACGAACTAAAGTGACGTAAAAAATCTTCGGGAGTATATTATAAAGGGATGAAACGATACCGATACCGATACCGATATATCGGTATCGCCGATATTATACAACCGATATTTGAAGAATTTGCTGTATGAAAAAAAATCTGCAAAAAATAATTTCAATTTCTGACTTAATTTATGTACTGGTCTATTATATTGCCTTGTGCAATGATAATTACTATGTTAATTAAATCTTTGTTTCTTAATAAAAAAAAATGAATTTTGAGTTGACAATTAATTATTTTTACTTTACACTTTCAAGGTTGACTCTCTGGTACATATAGCCAGTAGTCATTCATTGCCATTAGTTATAATAAGGACATAAAAATATCTAAAGTTCATACTTCATTATTAAGCTAAGATATCGGTATCGGTATCGGTATCGCCGATATTAACTACTATATATCGGTATCGGTATCGTATCGGCAAAACTGTGTATCGTTACATCCCTAATTATAACTAGGTACTAGGTAACTACACTTAGTGGTTCTGTAAGCTACAGACCTCGCGAGTCTGTCAACCAGTGGTCAACCCTGGCTCCATCATTATGAAAAATTTTCAAAAACTGTGTCGACAAATATAATTATCCAACCTGCTCACCTATCAGCGGTACGAGAACAGCCGGACAGACAGACATACGAAAGCATTTTCGCCGAAACTTATACGGAGACGCTTCGCACTCACTCGGTCAATAACTATTCAGAACACTACATATCGCTTAAGTGCACCAAACCACACTTTGTCATTTTTGTTTGTAAGTAATAGATTTTTTATGAAGCCATTTTCGTAGACAAGAATAGTGAAATGGCGAGCGGCCCCTGTCCACTGCTCCACAGGGTGCGTGACACCGACACCCGTAATTCTCCTTGGTTACTGGTGGGGGACTATCCCCCAACAATTCGTAGTAGGCATACGTACGTATACCTGAGCTACTAATGGCAGTGGCACATTCCGTCTCGATGCTCGATAACAGTACCTAAGTGCGGTCGGCCGAAGCAGATGGTTAGTTCAGTTCGCTCCGCTTGGCTATTATTACGATCCCAGAATAAGCCGCCGGTTGTTTAACCTATACAGTAGACGTTTTTGCCTCACACATGTTATTTTGTCACTCAACACCCGCATATGGAAAAAACATCAACTCATAATATTCAATTCGACTTGGGTAGGTACGTATTTACAGGCATTAAAAACAAATCATAGTTACAGTATTGTGTGGGTTGTTATTCCGCCATGTGTTTATTTAACCAGTGTCAGTGTTGTTATGTGTAGTTAGTGTTTTTGTGTGAGTGGTATTTTAAATCGCTTATGGGAACAAAGCAAAATAAAAATACTATAAAAAGTAACGCATGCCGTCACGTTTCAGTTTACATCCGAGTCTCGCTCAATGACAAACTCAGGCTAACGTACCAAAAGACCGTGTAATTACCAATAATGACTATTGTTTTGGTATCTTTAAAATTCTACCGTTATAATTTTTTTTTCTTAAATTTCAGCTGAAACATGTCTTTTACTGAAGATCGTGTTGAGCAAATCATTGGTAGATTTGGAAGATATCAGGTCTGGATTCTATTTCTGGTGACACTGGGTCGCTTTCCCGCAGAGTTCCAGCTCGTGAATGTGATATTCGTGGTCCCCAGCGTCGACTATGTGTGTAGAGATGCCGATGCCTTTAACCTGACCAACCACTGCCCCTGCCAACAACCGGAGTATGACCAGTCCACCATACTCAGCTCGGTCACGACGGAATGGAATCTTATATGCAGCCGGAGTCATCTGGCAAGCTTAGCGCAATCAATACTTCAGATCGGCATTTTGGCTGGAAGTTTGGCTTTTGGACATATTTCTGATAGGTGAGTTTTTTAATGTAAGAAAATTTGTTCTGTTACTGGCCAATATTCATTCCTATTTTCTTAATTTTAAAGGACAAGTATTATCTTAATTATAAGAGCCAAATCGGCAGACACAATTGGGCGTTTTCCAAAAAAACGTGTCCGAAAATTTGTATGGATTTTTTTTTCGACTAAGTCACGTTCATACAACGTGACGTAGTGGAAAAAAATCCATACAAATTTTCGGACACGTTTTTTTGTAAAACGCCCAATTACAATTTTAACGTCCAACAACTAAACAATATACCTACCCTAAATGGATAGAATATGCCCGTCAAGGATTTTTTCATTTTATCGACAAAATTTTCCGTATTCACAATTACCTACAGCTTCTAAAATGGCTAGACACTTTAGTAGGTACAGCGCAGCGGCCTAGCACTAAACTATCCAGCTACTTCAAAGATTGACTGTATTATCTAGGTGGTTATCGATTGTTTCACATATAATTTTTCATGGCCTTGTCTTATTGTCAAGGTCATATCACAATAATCATGAACATTTCTCAATCGATAGTCAATAGTACGATCTAGTACCTGTTTAGCTGTATTTACCTATGGAGCCGTTCATTTATTACGCAAGAAGATTTTTGCCAGTTTTTGAAACAAAACAAAAAAAATAAGACATGGTCTACCCCCCTCCCCCCTAAATCGTCTTACGTAATAAATGAATGGCCCCTATGTAATAACTATAAATGAGGTAAGTAGTTACCTGTTAAAAAAATATATAAAATAAAATTTTACGTAATGTTATGAAAATAGCATTATAGAAATGCATAGTTCTTACAAATTAAGGGTACCTACCTACACGGGAAGAACATGATTGTCTGTTTTGTCTAGTCATGTTTTTTGGAAAATTAATAAATTTTAGTCTTGACATGTAGAGCTCGCAATTACTATAACTGACCATTTGATTACAGGTAGAAATCTTAAAGTAATTTTTTTTTTCACTTATTAAAGAAATTGTTACCATAGTAGTTGTTCATGATGATGATGACTAACTTTCTTTTCAACTCAAAATGTTATTTAGGTGCTAAACATGTAATTTTCGTGTACATAAATACCCGTCAAATACGAAACTACGACGATTTTTCGTCATGTTTTGGAAATATTTAGATAGTACAGCAACTATCAAAAAGGCATCAAACAATCGTAAAAACCAGTCATGATTACTTTATACTTTTAACTTATTTTTATAGGTAACATTGCTTATTATATCATCGCGCTGACACGACCTAGCTACTTACAATGGAATATCTCGAAAAATGCATGAGCTATTGAGCGACATAAAGAATATACAAATTTTTATTATAAATTTATACAGACATAGAAGTTTTGGTGGCAGAAACTTCAATTAACTAGGGACTTCCTTCCGATATTAAATTTATCGATAACTGTTTCAAATATTTATTTTGAAATTACATTACATCTCATTGTAGATATTAATTTCACCTGATAATATAGAAATTAACTAAAATGCTGATCACTACCCAATACCCATCGATGTTATATAATAATAATATTAAATTTAAGTATAAATACTTTTTAGGGATTTTAAAATTCAAAATTAAATTAAATTTTAACAACATTTTTTTATTATTATTGAAATTAACGTGTTTCTTACACATAAATTTCTTTTAATGCTATTAAATCGATTTCCATACAAAGTAAACTGAAACAAGAAGTGCCTTGCAACAGAAGCCAATTTTGGTAAATTGGGTAGGTCAAGTATTTCAAAGATTTGTAGTTTATATATTTTTTCGATAGACCACGTCGTTAAGCTCCAGAAAATATCGCTACTGCATTTTTATTCCCTGTAATTTTTCCAAAATATTGTATTAAATTTGCGATTAAAAAGGGACGCCAGGCTGACAAAATTAGTGCCTAAGTTCGTTATAAAAATCAAACAATTGTCTATGCGAGGTCTGTGTCGGCTGTCAGCTGTCAATTGTAACAAAACAAATTGTAAACAAATATTGTGAACATCAATATAAGAGAAGTTTGATAGGTATTTAAGTATACAGTTATCGAAAACTTTATGCTAATGACGAGTACGTACATCAATGCTTTAACACCTCTTAACTTTAGCAATATATGCTTATCAATCATCTGAAAATATTCAAGAATCATAGCATAGCCATCTCATAAATTCTTGTCTCCGCGCACGAACTCATTTTAATGTATTTATTTATTTATTTTGACATCAAGGGTGAAGCTCTAGAATTCTTGCAACTCTTTCTACTTTTTTCTTCAATCCAAAGGTCAGCACAAAGATCTAACAACACCAAACACACAAATACCTTAACAAAATCATTGATTTATTTACCTGTCGCAAATGACACTTGTCAGTCGACACACCACAGACCTCAACAGATACCTATTTTCTTAAGACGGACGTAAACACTCGATATTTCGGCGTCCTTAATTCAAAGCTGTCATATCGGGCATTGCAAAAAATATTTTACAAAAATTACCGGGAATAAAAATGCGATAGCGGTATTTTCTAGTTCATTACGTCGGGAACTATCGAAAAAAATATATAAATTACACATCTTTGAAAAACTTTACTTAGCCAATTGTATGACATTGTGCAGCGTAATAGTACCTCCTTGATACTGTATAATAGATGTGCGCATTGCGTATTCGTATTATAAGTTATCTCAAAGTCATAACTGTCAGAAGAAAGTACATTTATCGATAAATTAATAACGTTGGGAAGTCCCTACGACAATTTTATTCGTGCCACTAAAATTTCTATATCTGTTTATAAAATGTTGTATATTCTTTATATTGAATGATGGGCAATTTGGCCTCCATATTCAATGCAAATCTCATGCATAGGTATTACGTGAAAGCTAGTTACATAAGCTATATTTTCTAATATGAGGGCAAACTCCAAAAGCCCCGGAGAAGAGAGTTAGTTAACACGTTAATTGATACTTAATTGATAGTCAAGTAATATCTCTCTGTCTGTCTCTGTCTCATAATTAGGAGATTTTTTAGTGCTCTTAGTGACTAGTGGTCTTAATAACAATTATATAGTATTTATTAATTATTCTCCGCATATTATTAAGTATCAGCAAACTAACTTAACAAGTAACTTATTCCAACTTCGGCCGTTTAGAAGCGCAAGTATTCACAAGATTCACACAGACGCGCGATAGCACGTCTGTTGAGTGCGATCCATACCGGAGTATTCTTACGCATTCGTAAAACTTTGCTTGTATTGCGTATGGGTTTACCAAAATGATTTCTTTGCATTTCTAATATTTTTTATTCATTATTCACCGGAGTGCCTTTACAATATTGACATAATATTTTTTAGATATGGACGTAAAATCGCAGTCGTGCTAGCGCTGTTTCTTGAAGCAGTCTTTGTCACAATTTCAGCGTTTGTGACTGAATTTTGGATGTTCCTGTTCAGTCGGTTCTTAATCGGTACAGCGCTCGGCGGCACGATGCTCTGCTGTTTCGTGCTGCTGGTCGAGCTGAGCGGTCGGACCATGAGGCCCTACATCATGGGCTTGTGCGAGATCCCCTACGTCTCAGGATACATCGCGCTGCCGATAATAGCGTACTTTGTACGGGACTGGAGACCCCTGCAGTTGGTCACGGGTGTACCGTGGCTGATCACCCTCGGACTTTACTGGATATTGCCAGAGTCTCCCCGGTGGCTGATCACCGTTGGAAGAAAGAAGGAAGCCATTGATCTACTTACGTTCATAGCAAAAAAGTAAGCAAGAATATTAACTCTATCGCCGTTATGTGACGTTTTCTGGTGAAAGTAATTTGTTGCTTGTCAATAAGGACTGTATTACTTAAGTCCATTTTCACAGCAGAAAGTCTAGTGACAAAACCTTAGTGAGAACTTTTACTTTGGTACCTTTTACCTAAGAATGACACATAATAATATATTTTTGTTAATTGCGTTATAATTTATATATTTTACGTCACACCTGGCCATAAAGTGGCAATAACCGCCCGCTACGCGTGCGGAAAATCCTACTTCATGGCCTGGGGAGAATTTTGTACTTACCATGAGCGGTAATAAGGAATGTCTCAGATCGCAAGTATGTGACGCCCGAGCCGAAGGCAAGGGCTATCTTTATTACGGGCGGTAATAAAGAAAGCCTCAGATCGCAGGTATTTGACGGCCGAGCCGAAGGCAAGAAGACATTCTTTGTTTAGTAATGTAGTATTTATTTTCTTTAAAAAAATTGGTGCCTGATTTTTATTCCGCTTTCAGAAACAATCGGTCAACTGAAAACATCGAATCTATAGTAAATGAGGTTGAGAAGGAATCAATGTCTACAAATGAGAACAAACATGGCAGTTATATGGATCTGTTCAAGACGCCGAAGATTAGAAAATATACTATTGTTTCGGCACTGGTATGGATGTGCTGCTCCCATACGTTTTTCGGTATAAACCAATATGTGGGCCGTCTCCAAGGTAATCTGTATGTGAACGTGATCGTGACTGCTGCTGGTAACGCTCCCGGTGTGGTCATCGTTGTGGTCGCAACCTTGTACTTCAAGAGGAGAGTAACTCTAATGGCAAGTTTCGCTATCGCCGGAGCGTCCTTTGTGATCTTCATCCTGATCCCCAGCCACCTCCAATGGGTTACATTAATGTTTGCCATTATAGGACAAATGGGCGTCTACACAGCATTTATGCAAATATACATGTATTCATCGGAAATGTTCCCGACGGTAGTAAGAAACTCTGCTCTTGGATTCTCATCGGTGTTCGCAAGGCTTGGTGGATTTATCGCACCGTATGTCGTCAATATTGGCATAGAATGGGCCTCCATACTAATATTTAGTGCGGCGGCTTTCGGGGCAGCGATCTTATGTTGTTTCTTCCCAGAAACGAAAGGGATTGTATTGTCAAACGCAATCGAACAGATAGAAGACAAAGGGAAAAAACAGTCTGAAAAATTATATCTGTCATCACAGGAATCATAATGCATTTATTACTTATAATAAACTAACTCAATTACAATTTAAATATAATTTATTTTAAGCCTAATAGACTAAGTACATAAAAATTAAACTCATTATTATAGTGTGTGTCGTCGGATCAACGATAGCGTACCTACTCAAGCTGCCCGCATACTTGCGATTGAAATCAATTGTATGGAATGAAGCGATTGTTATCAAGGCGGTCCACGGTGTTACTGAGAACTCAATGTGGTGTTCAAACTGGTTAGTTCCCAGAAGGCCAGTAATCAATTTACATTTTTCTACAGTGCAATCTTAGAATCGCTGGTATAAGCCTTTCTTTCAATTCAAATATGTAGTAGAAAACAAAGGAAGCACACAAACACGGGAATGTGATAATTTTTAATGCATTTATAATCTAAAGTAAGAGTACCTACGTTGTACGTACATTTATGTATGTGAAAATTTTAGGTACCTAAAGGTATCTATATTGCTAATCATGTACGAGTTTTTGGCATATAATGAGAATTCACAAATGAATATATTTAAATATGTACAACATATTTACCTAACATGTAGTTTTGCTTTATTACCTACCTATTTATTTTAAAGTAATGTCTAACTATGCTTTTAAACTTTCGGATAGTTTATACTGAATATTCTGGAACCCTCCGAAATACCAGGTAACGAATACAAACAGAAAGCTGTGATAGAGAACCCAAAATCGGAATAAGACGTTTGTGAGCAGCGCGTACGTGAAGAGCGCGTCCACTGTACTCCAGAAGAGAAATCCCAGCATCGCCACTTGGAGAGACCGTGGCTCCCTCTCTGGGGGCGGCCTCTTAGTTGCGCAGTCTACAAATTGCCCTGAAAACAATACAAAGTTATGTGTATCATTATCAGACGAAAGCTACCACTTTTATCTCTTTACTAGATCGCTGGCTCAATATGAAAATGTAACAGGGTTCTATTACATTTTCAGGGTAGGTGCTTAAAAATAGACTGCGTCAGGGCTCGGAAACCGGTATTTACTCCATACAAAAATACCGGTATTCTTTCCGTTCTTATCGTTCTTTGGTTTATTATTTCGTTTTTTAACCAGACAATCTAATAATACGAAATCATGCCTTAAATACATTACTGAGCTCTACATAAAAAGCATAAAATAATTCAAAATATTGGGCTATTTCGGGGTTTTTGCAAAAGGGAAATTATAAGTCAAGCCGCAGATTTATTTCTTGGCCACGTGCTCAAACTTCTCATTTTATAACTAAGCAACGGGAAAATGAGATAGCCTCTAATAAATTAATTCGTCTCTTTTACAACGCCAACTAAATATTCTTTAGAAAGCGCCAAACAAAGATCAACAATTATCTTAACTTGCCTTCTTGTTTATATATTGCCACCTAATTTACTAACTCAGCCATGGATTTTACATTTCATCACCATTTTACGTTTTACGGCTTCAACACAAAGTCCTCAAAAAAATATAATTCAAGCTTCCATTGACAACATCATTTATTATAACTTAGCATGTAAAATAATACATCATATTCTGTTATCGAGAAAATAGCCACTTCAAAATTTGGCGCGAGTGCGCGAGACGACAGTGACCGGCCATTTGCACCAATCAGAGAGCGCCATTCATGTACCGACGAGTTAGTCACCAGGGTTGCCAGACGTACGAGGTTCCTTGTATAAATGGGTAAGGCTGAAAAATTGGGCTTATGTAACATAAAAGTAACTAAAAATATATGTTACTGAGTAACTTAAAAGTTACATAAAAGTATTCTAAAGGGATATTCACAATGTCTACAATACAAACACTTTTTGTACTAAGTGTTTATTTAAGAGATCAAATAGGTATATAAGGTCCTAATTTATTAGTTGCAGATATTTTTACAGCTGATAGTACTCGGTCTCTGGAGTATATTAAAGCATGAAACATTATAGCTTTTACGATGTTTTTTTGGAGAAAAAGGAAAAACAAATTTGCTACGTAATAACACCCTGTTAATGTGATTACTAAATGAAAACTCATTGAAAAGATTCTAGTAGCTCTTTTACGTACCACTTAACATAACTGTAACTGGCCACTTCACGTAGATAAATTAAAAGACATTTGCAGTTTTCCCGCCGAACCGTTACGACATTTACGACAACAAATTGTTGATATGACAGATAGTGTTATTGTGACATGTGATAATGCACATGATGATTTATTTAGACGAAATTATAATAAATTTTATTGTTAGGTAAATGAAATCAGAAAAGTTATATGAAAAGATTTCTGAATTTCTATTTAAAGTTAATTATTTTAATGTAAAGTATAATGTGTTAAAATATCTGCAACTAATAAATTAGGACCTTATATACTTTGGTACATTTTTGAACAAAGATGAATAAGTAATTAAAGGCTGATAGCCACACAAAAGCTGTCTTCACAAATAAAATTAAATCATAATTTTTCCCCGGATTACTTGTTATAATCATTGTAATTATGTAAAATAAAATAAAAAACACGTTACTCTTCTTTGTGTTGCGCAGTTGGGTATAAAAATTAAAACAAACCAAATATTTTAAACTAAAAACCCGACTGCAAGAACTTGTAACTGAAAAGAAAGCGTGAACAAAGCTTTACTTTACTTTTATGTTACGTAACTTAAAAATAAATTAAAATGGTAACATAAGTAACTTAAAAGTAACATAAAAGTTAGCCTCTATTCACTTTCATTTGCATTATATAGAACAATAACAAACATATTAACTCGAACACGACACCTAGCTATAAACTAATATGAAGATTATATTAATAATGTATTACGTAATAAAAAACAGAACAAATTTACCATGAAATTCACTCGTAACTTTTAAATTCCATAAAAAATCCTCGGCACAAGTTGAATCGACGCACTGAACTACCCACAAAATGGCCGACCAGTGAGAGGTATACCAAGACTAAAGAATAAATAGTGTTGCCGTTATAATGAAATCAAATTCCGCAAATCAACTGCTAAAATAGCAAGACAGAACGGTTACTTAAATTAAGTAACTTAAAAGCTTCAATATGTTGACTTGTCTTATGTTACGCGTAAATTATTATTTTAAATGGGCAATGCTAATGTTAAAGCTCGAAAAACGTTGCATTAATATATGACAGTTATAAAAAAAACTCCAAAATATCAGTATAATATCACAAAACTAAAAAACGATAATTACAATCTTTCAGGAACATTTTTGGGACATTTTTATTTGTATGGAAATCGATGCAATTGCATAGAAGAAAAAAAAAATTGGAATACAAACACAGAGATTTACATTTGTTAGTGGACTAGAACTAGTAGAAAAAGTTTTGTATTTTGCACGGAAAATTAAAAAAGTAAAATTTTGTAATTACTTTTCGTAAAAACAATGCCGGACGCTTACAAGTCACGAAATCATCCCTTTTTTACGGCCTTACCCAAATACGAGATTTGTGGTCTGCTGTACGAGGTACGAGGACACTATTAGGCTCGTACGAAATTGTACGAGGTTTTGGGTTAGGAAGCTTTTTTACCATTTCCACATACAAAATTTCGTTAGACTCTGTGCGGAAAGAGAATAGGATTTAGATTGGGGGGCGCTGTAATGCTTTTCTAGGTATTCCCTTGACTTGTCTAAATTTTTTTTGTCTAATTTCAGTTTGTCTAACAACTTTTACTATAATGAATTTTTTGTCTAAAGTCAATATGTATAAATTCATTTTTCATAATTATTGTTTTGTCGAAACTCGTTTTACCTAAATTATCATTTGCATAACTCTTGTTTTGTCGAATATTATTTTATCTAAAACTCACTTTGTCGATTCTTATTTTAACTAATCATTATATAGCCGAATATCATTTTAACTAAATTTTTTTTGTCTAAAATAAGCGTGTTTTGTATGGGTAATTTTTCTCTAAATTTGATAATTACCAAGATAAATGACGGATTGTAAAATGTAAAATTTTCAATGATGGAATATTATGTATACGATATTAGCCTGCGAAAATCCGAATCTAGGGCTCTCGCTGGTTAGGACGCGTGCCGACACAGCGCGCCCTAGAGTGTTTTTATAAAGCCGGAGGCGTGGAGGGAGAGCAGCCCTCGCCCGCCATGACGAAGCGCGGGAACGAGTGAGGCGAGCGGCTGAGGCTGGTCGCCGAAGGCGACCAACAAGCCGAAGCTGCGGAGCCGAGCGAAGTGACCGTGCGCCGTCATGCAAGGGCGGAAGGGCTGCTGTTCCCGCAGCGCCGGAGATACGGAAAGTCACTATTGACATTAAAAACGAGCTGCTACCAGAAAACTGTGGTGTGCGGATGTGTTATGCGCTCCGATTTAAAGTCATTCGTCGAAAATTTTACAAGTGCTAGAAATTTGGTTGGTTTATAACAAAGGGGCCGTTGGGGGAAATGACTTTAACAAAAAACTTAAATAGGCTGAACGAAAAAGGCGGCCAGAAAGCGGCTTTTTCCGTACGCGCAGCGTGCGGAAAAAGTCACTTTATTGCCAGGTGTGGCATAAAGTAATTTAAAAAATTAAACCGACTTCAAAAAAGGTTAAAATAAAAGTTTTATGGTAACTTTTCTAGAGGTCGGTGCCAGCCTTAGTACATACATTACATAATGTACTCATGTAAATATTTCTTTAAAACTAAGGCTGGCACCGACCTCAAAAAAGAAGTTACCATAAAACTTTTATGTTAACCTTTTTTGGAGACGGTTTAATTTTTTAAATTACTTTATGCCACACCTGGCAATAAAGTGACTTTTTCCGCACGCTGCGCGTACGGAAAAAGCCGCTTTCTGGCCAAGTATAGACATAAAATGATGTACACAACACGGGAGGTACTAAAGAAAGCCCTTGATCGCATATTTACGTCCCTCGCTTGCAGCACGGGCCGCACACTTCTGCGATCTCGGCCTTTCTTTGTATTACTACCCTAGTTGTGTAATGGACTAATTTTATGTCTCTCCTCAACAGTTTCTAGGTAATATTATAGTGGCCAAAATTTACTATTAGATGACAATTTTAGCTAAATTTTGACGATTAATTAATGTGGGTTGAGTTATATTTTAAGCGTACTGAGTTAAAAAATTAGAAGCTAATAGCATATCTTTTTTGATGGCATATATTAAGATTTTAGATGTCTACTGCTTGAATGCATGTTACAAGTTTAGATGCTAAAAAATAACCACCATGCTGAGTTGTATTTAGAGTGGCCTACATAGAAGATAAGTAGTGGCTAAGATAGTATAATTCAGACGCTCGGTAATTGTGGCTGACTTAGTAATTTAGATGGCAATGTAGATTTTTAGAGGCGAATAATGCTATTAAAAAGAAGTCTGTTTAATTAGCACCCTTTGCAAAATACCGGTTTCGAGCCCTGCTTTGCGTTACTGTCACAATGTTCAAACTTCAATTCGTTAAAAGCCAAACATTGAACTCTACTACTACTAAGATGCAATTAAGAATCGTCCTTAAGGGACAAAATGGTATCTTTTGCCTGATCTTTCAGCGGTTATAACCTATAAGCTAATATCCCAAAGTCTAAGTCTTTACGGTTTACAAATTTCGAAACACTAGTGTCAGTGCCAGTGTTTCGAAATACCAAACTGAGGTTAAGTGGCGCAGATAGTAAGTAATAAAATTATCTCAGAATTGCATCATCAACATCAGCTTAGCGGAGTTAGCGGTAGTAACGCATTTTCCCGTTTCTTTCAGGAATCACTTTTAACCATGATGCCTGATTTGACAGGACAGAGAACTCTGACTCCCAGAAATCCATTATTCGATTTGAAATATTTTAATTATCTTTAATTGATCCACCTGATCGACCAACTCCACCAATCAGACCAATCAGAAATAATCATCGTATACTTCCTCATCCCGTGACTTAAATTGAACTATGTGTCGCCGCCAACTAGCTTAATTAGCTATTTGGTTAGCTGCCTAGCCTTTTCATTAAACACACTCCTTATTTTAGGTTAGGTTTGTTAGTCAGCTTGTGTCCCTCAGAGCAGAAATAGAAGCCCCGCGCAGCGTGGCTTCGTCGACCTGCTGGCGGGTCATAGTTTAGTGAAAAGGCTAGGCAGTTAACCAAATGGCTAAACCAGTTGACTGCGACATCTGCAAGTAGTTATACATAACGTCGGCTAGAGTTGCAAACCACTAAACTTCTATTGTTTCCCATATAACGTTACGAGGTTTGCAACTTTAACCGACGACAGCTATATGGACATACGAGCTACTGGTATGGTATCCAATACATCTAGATCCAGATGATCTAGGCTAGGAGGGTTACAGTGGCGTGGCGCCCAAAGAACTCGATTCCTACCGGCTTGCCTAATATTAGGCATTTGAGCACCTTATTCTACAGCTCTTAAGGAAAATGTACGCCACTGCACCGGCTTGCCCAAGGATATCTTTTACGCCACGCCACTGGACGCCACGCCACATCATACTAGATTCTAGGACACATACGGCATATTATAATATAGTGAATGAAACTTTATTAACCCTTAAATGCATAATGATGTATATCTGCATCGTATATTTGATGGCCAGTGCAGCAACAGCAATATGCAGCTATCCAAAATCACATTTATTACTTTTTTTTAATAAATGTGACATTTACGAGTTAGATTCCGAATACATCCATAAATATTTTTGGCAAAATTGTATTTAAAAAAAAGTTATTAGATTTTTTGAGCAAAATGGCGGCAATTTTGAAAAAGTTAAATATTTAAGGTTTTCGTTGAGTGTGTTTATAATGGTTTTTAACAAAATAAGTCATTATTTTTTAGTATAATGTTGTAGCACATATCATAACGATTACAAGTTTACTAAATTTAATAAAGTTCTCAGTCTATAAGTAAACAATATTTCATCATGTGGATCTAGCCTACATTTGATTATTAGTGCAAAAATAACCCAAAATATTGCTATAGATTTTTTTTTATATTTTTCTAGTGTTTATTACGCCATTAGGTATCCAAATATTATTTTAGTAACGATAAAAAAAAATCATGCATTTAAGGGTTAAAATTGTCATTAACTTTAAGATATCAACTATCAACTTTCAATGGCCTAGTAAACAATTCTGCAAACAATGTCTTGGTCTTGTCTGCTTTAAATAAAATAAAAATTATAGCTACTGTTTAAATATTTACAAAACAACAAAATCTATGGATTTCGTAGTTCTCATAAAACGTGTAATTTTTGCCAAGTAAGTGTACTACATTATACATATTAACACCGTGATAAGTTGTATTTATTTTATGATAGGGATCTACGTCTCTCACTCAATCTTTAGGTCAATAAAGATTATTATAGTATCTTTATTAATTCTGTCTAGGCTTGAGCCACTTGTTCCTTGAGATTGCAATTAAAATTATGACGTGAGATTAAACAAGATTCCTACCGTTTTTGTGAAATTTCCGCAGACTGCCTTCCTTTTCTCGCCAACGATCGTTCAGCCAAGATTTGAGCGAGTCATCTTCAAGAGGAAGGTCTTCAATAGGATAGCTGTAATTAGAAAACATGTTACTTACCTAATGAATGAGTTCGATATGGCTAGTTCTATAAAATCATCGCTAGTCCGTAAATCAGCGCAAGCTACACAAGTACAAATTATGGTATAGCTTACACTGAGGGATAAACCTTTATGCTGTAGGTACCTAAAAAAGTAAGTGTATGTTGTTACTATGCGTACACCAAATTAATATTCGACAACGCGACACTGCGGTGAGCGTTCTTGGCTCCATAGGGGAGACCGGGTATGGTTGTCTCGCGGGTTGGTTGTCACATCGGCCATAAAATAATACTAAACGAAACATTAAGTACATCGATCGGTGCTAAAAGATCGCAAGAGCTGTACATCCTTCCGTACTTCACCAATCGATGCACTTATTCCTTCGTTTAGTATTATTTTATGGCCGCTGTGACAACCAACCCGCGAGACAACAATACCCGGTCTCCCCTAGTCCAGCCAGACATAGCTAGACTAAACTTCCATGTCAGCGACTTCAATTTTGCAAGGTCTCTTTCATTCTACATTATTCTCTAAGAATTACAAACGTAGTGAGTTTGGTGGGCTCGATATTGTCGAAACTCCACGCGTTTAGGACGACAATCGTTCGATTAAGAATAGACAACTCTACAAAATATCTGATTAGGATGTCCTAATCTCACAGAATTTCGACAATACCGATTCCACTGATTTCACAGCGGTTGAAAAGCTCGGAGAATAAGCAAGAGCTGAATATGTCGTGGCTGCCTATCTCGATGACGACGTCTAGCCACTGTTGAATGGCTCCTTGCCCCGGGCTCGGGCGGATAAAATATGTATTTGACCCGCCCGGGGTATTCGAAAAAATATTTATATTTTTAAAAAAGGTCTATCGTTGTGGTAACCCAACGCACCGTTTAAAATGGAAGTAGATATGTTTGGGCACAGTCCCGCGCAGCAGGTCCGCCTCCGTCTGCGCGGGCACGTCGTACGCCACGGTGGCGTCGTACACGGACGCCAGGCCGGCCCCGCGCGTGCGCGAACACAGCGCGGCGAACCCGGTCGTGCGCGGGTGCAGCACGTACTCGTACAACTGCAACGAACGAAGTGAGCACGGCCATGGATGCCATTCGATGGAAATGAATACCTTCACATCTCGTAGCCAGATTTGGTAGCTAGCTTCTGAATAGAAGAAATTATCCCAATTCGAAGCTGGCTACAAAACGGGAATCCTTTAGTCTAATCACATAGCCGGATATGGCAACTACTAGCTATCAAATGTATATGATATGTCAAACACTTTATTGCCTAAAATAAGACAAAGTCCAGTATAGGGTTGCGAAATAAAGGTATACAAGGGCGAACGTATCCCTTTAAGGGATCTCTTCCAGTTAACCAAACCGGGTTATGAGGTGGAGAAGCCGTTCCCATTTCATAACTGGCCACGAAATGGGAAGCTGTATTTCCCATTTGGAACCTGCCTACCTACCAAATCTAGCTACAACATGGAACTGAAGAAAATGTATTGAACAAACCACATGCATAGAGTAAGGGCTCTTACACATCGTCGCTGGAAAGCAATAATGCTATAACCCGTACCAGGTGTTCAGTCATTTCACAAAAAACGTTTCACAAATATTCATTTTAAAAATAACGTTTGGCAAATAAAATAATGATAAATTAGTTGATTCGCAAAATTACGTTTTACAAACCGTTCATTACACAAATTATTTACTTGAAAAAAGCTCATATTACAAATCTTTATTTAACAAACTATTCATTTAATATTCACGGCTTTTGACAAAATAACGTTTGGTAAATAAACGTTTAAAAAAATGCAATGCAGTTTGACCTAGCGAAGATATGACACGATGGGAATATGTGTTATTTGCATATCACAAATCTAATAATATTGACTGCAACCCTTCCGACGTATTACCAATGAAGATATTTCCAGTGTCACTATTAGGTACGACAACGAGCGAAGCGAGGAGGAGTGTTAGGTATCTTGCGACCACAATACAACCATATTTCTAGCATTAAAAGTAGGACGACCTCATAAGCACTATGATTGTAAGTATTTTACTGTACCGAGTGCTGAGTCCTCACAAACCAGGGTTTAAAATAATGTATGTTGTACTATGTGTATTTGAATGAACTAAGTACTTCCCTCTATATTATTTGCCCCTAATGAAAATTGCCGACATATAGGTAGGTACAGTATTAATCAAACAATAATTTATCAATCGAAGTTTTGTGAAATAACTACTTTGAAAATGATTTATTTGTGAATTGAACATTTGCTAAATGATTATTTAACATTCAATATATTGTCAAATAATCATTTATAAAATGAGGATTTTGTTAACTGGTATATTTGTGAAATGAATAGTTTGTGAATCGTTATTTGTTAAACGATCATTTGTGAAATGTTTTTTGTGAAATGACGGTAAACCCCCGTACCACCATCGAAAATGCTTTTTTTGCATATTCGTACTCATTTTTTTTTTCTGCGTCGGCTGGTATAGTTATTATTTGTCTGTGATAATAAATAAAATATATACAGCATATATTTTTTCACCTAAATTTGTAATCACGGAATGAAGAAACGCTATAACCCGCATAAAATCCCGTTTTCAATTGCATTGTGGCTTACAATATGTTTCTCATAGTTGATGTGAAAGTGAGCGTCAGAATGACTGACCAAAATGGCAGATCAATGTTAGAGTACCGTCAGCATTTACTACCTATTTACTACCTATGTTTACATATTTGCTACCTAAGTTTTAAAAAAGATATTTATGCCACACCTGGCCATAAAGTGGCTTTTTCCGCACGCTGCACGTACGGAAAAAGCCGCTTTCTGGCCAAGTGTAAGCAAAAAATGATGTACACAACACGGGAGACAATAAAGAAAGCCCTCGATCGCATATTTACGTCCCTCGCTTGCAGCTCGGGCCGCAAAATTCCGCGATCTCGGCCTTTCTTTGTATTACCACCCTAGTTGTGTAATGTACTATTAATTAATAAAGTGGGCAGTCATTCTGACGTCAGGATGTGAAAAGCTGTACTTACCGCCGCAACCCGTAACTCTGCTTTTTATGACAAAGCTACTAAATATCAAATCGTCCAACTACACACGTGCATCTAAGTACACGGTAGCAAAATTATATTCATCTTCCATTTCATCTTGGGCGTAAAGTGAACACTTGAATCCCTCGATTCTATTGTAGAATTCTTCATGTTCACCTTCGCGCTAGATACATGTTTCCCTTCCCTTATGACACAATCCATTTATTTTAGTTCTGGTACTGTTCGCAGACACAAAGGTACCTACTACTATCAAAAAATATACACACCAGTAAATTATTAGTAGTAGCGAATTTCTCGCTGCGCCGTTTATTGTCTTCGCTCAAGTCCGTGCCCTCCGGAAACAATACTATTCGGCAGGAGTATTTCATTCTCTTGTAATAGTCCACAAACTGAGCCAGACTGAGCTGGTCTTCACGCCAGTTCCTCTTCACGTACAGAAAAAAGTTTAGTTGCATTATCCAGCCTAAAACAAGATATATCCAGAGAATTTTATTGAGGTATTTAAGAACTTTATTCGAACGGCAAAGTATGGATATTAAGTCTAAATCTAAAGGTACTCTTTAAAAGTAAGTTTAAGGTGACCTCAATGCAAGACTGATCATGATCAATGTAGTCCCTATTATTTCAGCGCCTCACGGAATATAGTAAGCAATTACATTTGTAGTGATATTGGCTAACTGTTCCAACGGGATTTATACCTAAGCATAACGCGTATTGAATGTCATTGTTTATTTTTCTTCTCGGTAGAATGCGAACATAACATTTAGTTTGTTACTTGTAGAAACTTACCCATGCCAGGAACAGCCTTCAATTCATCTTTCAAAACGAACTTAATCTTAGATCGTCCGCCGACATCCAATAGTTGGGTCTCTGTGGTCTCAGCTTCAGGTTTCTTTTTGCATGTACACTCAATGCCACTTTGAGTTGCGTGATACAGCGCTATCCAAACATAGTTCCAGTCCACGCGTGTGCGATGGTTCATCACAATAATAGTCTTTTCATCGGGATTGACATAGTCACCGTAATGATGCAACTGGGCGTTACAACACCATTGGAAAAGCGCCTGAAAATTGCCGTACAATTAAATTAATTCTAATAATACCTACTTAATATATTTTTAAACAAACCAAAGGATGCACCACCTTACCACTGGATACAATTCCCATAAAGCAAAAAGAACATCCACAATTCTCCTGTACAGCTTGTGGTTAAGGAACATAAGATACATGACTGGGCAGTACAAAGTATAAAATCCTGAAACAAATGAGGATTAAACTGGGCAACAGGTGTGCAAAGCAGCCGGGCTTGGAGACTGGAAAATTCAAAATGATGGCAATGGGGTTTCCGTACCAAAATGGTAAAGAAGGAGTCCTTATGGTGCGACTCTGTCTGTCTGTCCGTCTGTCACAGCAAGATATCTCAGGATCTACTGATGCTATCGACTTGAAATTTGGAATAGTGTTAAAAACCGCTAACCCGAGCCTATTGAACAGAAAAAAAATCTTATACCTTTTTTACTTTTTTTTAAAAGAGACCGAATCGAAAATCAAAAGTAGAGCTATTATATTGAGTGGGATATCACATAAAAGGGCTAAGTATGTAGATTCCAAAACCGTTTATAATTTTTTTCTTAGACATGTAGTTTTGGATTTAAGACAAAAAACGTTAAAGAAAATACCATTCCGTCTCCGAAGTTACTGAACAGAAAAATCTGCAATAATTAACGATTATTAATATCATCCTATATATTACATGATGATGGTATTACAGGAAAAATAAAGCGGTTTTCCTAACTTGCAAAGTTTTTTTAGAAATTCGCAAAAATCATAAGATAAACTTATTTGCTCCTACTGAACTAACAGGACAACAGTTTTTCAAGAGCAAAGTTAAGTTTCTGCCACCATACAGTTTATCTTGAATTATTCACGTATCTACGGCGAGTTTGTACGGAACTCTCGGTGCGCGAGTTCGACTCGCACTTGACCGGTTTTTTTTTTTAATTTAACACACATTTCTGGTGGGCAGTTAATCTTACAAGCCACTTCAGAAATATCCTTATCCAGTGGCAAACGACGCAGATGATGCATGTTAGAAATAGTTTGGTAGAAGGAAATCCTATCATCTCTTGATATCAAACACAGCTAAGTTTGTACCACATTTGTATACGATGTCCGAGACACAAGGCAAACTTAGCTCAGCCAGGTAGTGCTGATGCTGAAGCATAATTATATCTTAACGTGATCTTAACACCCTCACGATCAACCCGCCGTTTTTTTTCGCACCGTATTATTTGGTCTCACAAACTCGCCTAGCGGGCTCTGTCGGTTTCTGGGGTAGTTGTACATTTTTTGTCTGGTCGTGAAAGTGTGCATTGTATTGGATGTTACTCACCAGCCAGTATGGTGTAATACCAGGCAGCACAGAGGAGCGGCCCGGGCGCCATGACGCGGCGCACTGCCAGCCCTCGCTGAAGCCCCGCCGGTGCAGGCATTAGAACCCCTACGTGACCCACTAAACCTTATTAGACAACACCTCTTAAAACTTTATTCACTCGTGCCGTAGGTACATAACTTCTTTACTGAATACATCTAAGTTTGATTCGTAGGCATTTTTAAATATTCGGTTCGAACAACTGTAGCACAAGCAGACGGAAGCAAAATATGGAAATAAAATACTTTGATAAACCTAAATAAAACTTTTTCCTCACACATGTATTGTGATATACTTAAAAGGTCAACTTTTATTGCTGTTTAAAATGTCCCAACCCAATCTATCTCATTGTCCTTTCTCTAGTTCGACTTTTCCTAAATTGTTCCCCTTCTTCTTAGGGATGTAACGATACCGATACCGATATATCGGTATCGCTGATAATATACAACCGATATTTGAAGTGCGCGAAAAGAATTTGCTGTATGAAAAAAATCTGCAAAGAGTAATTTCAATTACTGACTTAATTTATATATTGGTCTATTACCTTGTGCAATAATAATTACTATGTTAATTATATATCTGGTTCAAAATAAAATTTAAAAAATTGTGTTGACAATTTATTTATTTTTACTTAACACCTTCAACGTTGACTCTCTGTTAAATATAACCAAGTTTTAGGTATAATAAGGACATACAAATAATAAATGTGAAGTTCATACTTCATTAGTTAGCTAAGATATCGGTATCGGTATCGCCGATAATTTACTACAAATATCGGTATCGGTATCGTATCGGCAGAATTATGTATCGTTACATCCCTACTTCTTCTATATAGCATAATTTACAGCTTCACCGGTTCTCTTAAACACTATCAGCCAGCGTAGAATATCTGGCTGGTAAACAATACGATAGCAAAATATCACAAGTGCTAAAATAGCCAGCTGGAAATCTAAATAATCCCAGAGAACTAACTGAAAACTGGAAGCTACATTTGGTCCCTATAGAAAGGTATTTGGTATAAAGCTGATACGTCACGGTACTGGAAAAAAAACCATGATGAATTGATGACGAATCGAATTGCCATGGTGCCTCCGACAGACATATTATGGCTACTAATGACTTGCCTAGTAATATGCTGTTGATATGCCAATTGACACTTGAATTATTCTGCAATCGATAGGAGCAATTTCCTACCAAATCTAAAAATATAATCGGTAGATACTACGTGAAACTCCACGAAAAAAGAACTACATATAAGTTTGGCTCATATTTTCCCTCTTTTTGCATAAGGTTTCATAACTCATAAGTTATTACTGTTATTAATATCATTTACTAACGAATATTAAAACAGTTGTAATCAAGTAACTAAATGACCTACTTATTCGTATTTTTCTCGCAATTTTAAGTTCAACGTCACTCGTCCGTCGCCAATTCAAACAGAACACCCGTAGTGTACAACTCGTGAGCCGCATCAATTCACATATCAAGTCCAGTATATTAATGCTCCGGCTGAAAATTAACATGGCATATTCTGAATTTGGGCAAGAACACGTCTGCTATCCCGTGACTGGAAACGTGTAGATAAATTTCGGAGCCAAAGCGGAATTCCCATTCGATGAAAATCCATGGGAAACTTTGACACAAAAAATCAGAAAGCATATTAGTATTTTTTTAATACAAACGAAAATTGAAAAATTTGATGACTGGCATCGCTTCGATGGCACAAATGGTAGTGCGCCTGTGTTGGCCCGGAGAGCCGCTGGAGACGCAGGTTCGAATCCTGCGCGAGGCATACAATTTTTTAAATATTCGCCGCTATTAAAAATATTTTGAATTCATTGGCAGACGTTAATGCTATAATAAAAAAATTATAGCATAGTATTAGTTACGACTGTTACGAGTAATATTTACCAAATGAGCCCGTTATTCACTGAATTTTATTTTCCATTCAGTCGTCCTATATAATATAGGTATACGCTATTTAGACTGCACAATCGACCCCCCGTCCCCGACAGGTGAATGGGTGTGGCTCAGGAGCGTTTCAGCCGCCCATTCCCGTGTGTTACAAGATATACAGTTATACAATGAAAAATGCATAGACTTTTGAGGAATATAGATAAAATATTAGCCCATCTTCTTATTCTCATTTAAATTTGAAGCTTTTACTATCGTGTATATGAACATTTGATAACACACGGGAAGGAGCGGTTGACCCGCTTCTGAGCCTTACCCGAATATGCGTGACCATGCTTACAACGATGGCACGATGTCACGAGTCACACTGACTTTGATCTCGAATTCTCGACTAATAATTTTTTCCTCCGTCTCCAACTTATTTAACTCAGTCTCTCCTCTCAGCCTTAATGGCGGGAGGAAAATTTAATGGAATATTTTCTTAGTACTTAATACGAGTAGTAAATATTTGTAAAATTCACAGTAAAGAAATCATAAGTATTTTTAAGCAAAGTAACAAGGTGCCTAGTTGCATTGTCCCATATTCTAAAACTGTCAGCCTATCGTGATCGTGACTCGGTGGAACGTAAATAGTAAATTACCTAGTTCCTTCCGTTGCCATATGCCTACCTACTTTGCAATTTAATTGAAACTACTGAAACCTGCAAACTTTTTGTAGCTATAAATGCACTTTCAGGTAAGTAAAGAATGAATATACAGTTATGAACTACACGAGTGAGGAGCATTTTATTGAAATGATACTGGAAAACGTGACATTAATGTTTTTATTGCTAAAAATTGTTACTGATACACAGGTACTTTATTCTTCCGACATTTTGGAAGTAAGAAAGTGGATGTAAGTTAATTTACCCATATAGCGAAAACGGTATCTACTCATTCCAGAGAAAGTACGAAATACAGTATAATATAGTACCTATTCTCAATATTTTACCCGTATATTTAATCATTTTATATGATGACTTAGTAATAATAATAATAAAAAGGAAAACAAATGCATAAAAAAACATGCCTATACTACTTCATCCGCTGGTCTTGGCCTGGGCCGTTGTGTGACACCCAATGCTTCGCCTTCTTCTATTGTTGTCAGCAACTCGCAGTCCTTAGTTTCCGGTAGCAAAAGGCATAGAGTCGCGGCAATCAAAGGTAACACTCCGAATGCTACGGGAGCGATCCATTTGTCGTATGTCCTAAGATTTACTATAAACGGCGCAATCATGGCCCCGAGACGTGCCATCATGGACGAAATACCTAACGCGGCATTACGCACCACCGTCGGGAACATCTCAGAACAGTACAGATATACGACGATAAAAACAATAAAACTAAATAAAACTCCGATACAAGCGAGCACTACACTAGTTAAGCCTTCAGGTATACCGGCAAGCAGTAGTAAACAAATACCGCTTATAGCGTTACTTATTACTACAGTTGTTCTCCGGTTCATATACCACATCAATGGAATCGCAATAAAACAACTGATAAGGCAAAAGGCGCCACTGATGGCTACGTTTATGAAAATATCCTCGGTCAGTTGACTGATGTATTGGGTGATGCCGTAGAAGCAGTAGCTACAGGTGAACCAGGCAAACGACATCACCAATATATTTTTTCGTAAATTCGGTGTACGAAATAGATCCGCGGTCGTCCCACTTTTCTGCACGTTTGTTCTGTGTTCGAACTCGAACATCTCAACTTTATCCTTAATATTGTCAGTAGGCAAGTTGTTGCTGGAAAATAAATTGGTTCATCAAGTGACTCTGTTGTTCTACGTTCTACTATGTCATACAAGAGATTAGAGAACTTACATTTTAGCAACATGTGTCAGCAATATAACGGCTTCGTTAGTTCTATCCTTTGCCAATAACCATCGAGGTGTTTCAGGCAGCAAGCAAATATAGAGTAATAGGTACACGTTCGCTAAAGATATTGCTAACTGAAAATGTGTGTAATCGCGCATATAGTAACCGAAAGCAGCTAGAAGGATATGTCCAGCTGTGAAAGGAACTTGGTAAAGAGCCGATACAATGGACCGTTTATCATTCCCGACGAATTCCATGATGATCACGAATCCGACGACCATTACGCCGCCAATTGAAAATCCTAGGATCATCCTGATTATGGTGAAACTCCAATAGTCAGGAACAAACGACGCTATCACCCCCGTGAATACTTCCAGAACCACAGCGGCAATCATGGCTTTTTTTCGGCCATACCTGTGACAAAATAATCACCTAAATCATACTTAATAATTATAGGTTGACATTATATTTCCAAGAATGAAAATCACGCTTACCTATCAGATGCCATACCAAACAATAAACTTCCCACTAAAACGCCAAATTGGAAAAGAGTTTGAGTGAAATCTTTTAGCCAAGAGTCTTCACAGATGAGATGCCATTCCATAACAATGGTGTTCCTGAAGGTTGAAGTATCGTATATGGGATTGTCGCAGCAGGTAGTGTTGTCTGGACACAAATACTGCACTGGCGGAGCCAAAAATATGATGGCCATTTGATGCCATGCAATGCCTAACTTATTGACAAATATTATAAAACATATCCACCACTGATACTTTCTGAACGTGCCGATTATTTCGTTAATTAACACCATTATTAACGCTGGTTTTTGTACAAATATCTAAATAAAGCATTTGTAAAATATAGCTGTATGTAAATTGATTTTTGAAATGTCATAAGCCTTAATCTGGAGGGCTTTGATTTTAACGTCATCACCCATAAAATTTCCCTTCCCTAAGTGCACAGTGTGCCCTGCATGCAGTGCCCTGTCAATTTTATAAGTGAGCGCCGCAGAATTGTACTAGCACGACGCACTGGAACCCTTTTAGGGCGCTAGCCTTCCGCAGAAATAAAATAATGATAATTTCTTTCTCTCATTCCTAGTGATCGTTTGATCCAAATAAACTGAGTTTTCTCTTGGCAAGAAGTTTTCAAGGATACGACATCAAAGTATCTAATATCATATCATCTTAAGAATTCGCTAAACTTATACAAATATTTTTGAGATGTGTTTTCATATCTAATCACGAATTTAAACGGACTTTGTTATAAAAAGATAAGACAATGCCGAGGCAGACTTAGGTAATGTTACGGATACATAGAAGATTAAACTCAGCATAGACCCATCAGATATGTGCTACGGATGCGTTGATATCTACCAATCATATTCATTGGTCCATATAGCATAGAAGAAGAAGAAACGGATAACTTTCACATCCTCGCAGCATAGCTGCATAGCACATCTCTGGTGCAAAGCACCCTTATTGTATACTAGCTTATGCCTGCTACTTCGTCTGCGGTGTAAATTATAATTAGGCAATTGGTATTCATAAATAGTTTCTTATATTTGTTGACAAATGTCGGTGTATGTTGTAAATTAAACAAAATCCTCACATATAGGTAATGGGCCTAAAACGGAGCCTTTACCGCGAAAATATTTTTTTTTGTTCATTTAATTTAAGGCTTATTTCAAATAAAATTAAGTCACTTCATAAACCACCGGTTACTTATACAATCTACTAATGAAGAGTACAATGTTTCGAATCATTGTCCCTTACTCTTCTAATTTACGCTATGTATGAAGTTTAAATCCTCTTACTCTAAAAATTGTACGGTCCCTAAACAAACTTTCAACCCCTACTCAATCCGTTTTGGACATAAATTTTGAAATCATTTTAATCCTATTCAGTTCATCAGTTTTAGATCTCCTACTTACTTCAAAAATCGTATGGTTCCTAAACAAAATTTCAACCCCCATTATACCCCTTTTAGGAATGAATTTCGAAAAACTTGAAATTACTTTCCTGTATTCAAAGAAGGGTCTATGTGCAAAGTCTCAGATCTCCAACTTTAAAAATCGTTTGGTGCCCCGTTTGAACCCTCGTTTAGCCCCCTTTAGGGATAAATTTCGAAAAACGGTAAAATTAGGTACTTTTCTGTACTCATATTGAAGGGCATAGACCCGAAGTATCAGATCTCCTACTTTTAACCCCCATTTAATCTCCTTTGGAGATGAATGAGGGTGTTTAAAAATCATAAATCCACCAGGTGGCAGCAGGGTGGCGAATGGTCTTTTTGACAGTAGGTGTCAAAATCCACCAATCACATCACCTGATTTTGACATCTACTGCCAAATAGACCATTCGCCACCCTGCTGCCACCTGGTGGATTTATGATTTTTAAACACCCTCATTGCGACATCTTTCTACTGCATATTTTACAGTTATTTAACATTCGAACGAAGCTGAGGAGGCTCCTTTGTTTATTGTTTGCCCGCCTCTAAAATAATAGTGTCTAAACTTCACGCAAACCTATCTACATAACAAAAGCTGACGTCACAAAACGTGCATTAGCACGTTTGCCAAATACGCATGGTACAAAATAATTTAAACGCCGCCATTGGAATAACAATCATTTATGTCGTTGAACAAATCAACCGTGTTTAATCGCGATGTCTCGGTTTTTCAAATACCTACAATTTTCAGAAATGGAAATTGTTGACACGATTATTTTCGCATCTCGCATAAGGAATTCGATTTTTTTCACATACCTAATTACAGACCGATCACACTGAAGCTCATTATGCGCTGACGATGCGTTCACGCAATGAAACGTCGTCTGCGTCACAATTCAGTATCTACACTTTGTCGTGTTAACTCAGCTGTCAGCACGCACTTATAGATGAGAATGTGGCTTCGATGCGGTCCTCCCTGAACAACAAGCAATCCTTGGAGAGAAAAAAATAAAATACAAAAACGTACTTCTTAACAGATGGTGGAATTTTTTTGTAATAAACAATATGTATTTACAAATTCCTTTTGTAAAGTTGAAATAAATAATACCGACTACTATTTTCACTATAGTAAATGCTAAATGCTCACACTTTGTGTAAAGCTTTATTCTGACAAAGACACATTTTCAGATCAGGAAAAGAAGTATATCTAAATAAAGGAGAGATTGGCAAGGAACGCTACAAACTAATTAGTCGCGCGAAACAATTTGATTGTAGCCTAATATTTACAAGTACTAGCTAACCTATCTATATACCTACAGTAAATTTAATTAAACGTTTAACGTATTGGACAATACCTATTTTTTATCCGTCTTTTTTCCAAATTGTTCACCTTCTTCTATAGTAGTCATTAATTCACAGCCTTTGGTTTCAGGAAGTAAGAAAGCAACGAAGCCCGCTATGAGGGGTAAGATAGCAAACACTACAGGCGGAGCCCACAGAGCCGCGCTTCTCAGTTCTATGACGAAGGGAGCCACCATCGAGCCAACGCGCGCCATCATCGACGAAAAGCCCAGTGCGGCGTTCCTCACCACAGTCGGGAACAGTTCCGTGCAGTACAAATATACAACAACGAAAGCTATAAAGGCAGAAACTACGCCTATAGTCGCGCAGACAACAGAGCCCGGCCCTTCTGGGAGCACGGCTAGCACGAGCAGACAGAACGCGCAGATAAAATTAAAGACTATCAGTATGGTTTTTCTTCCAATCGCTTTCATGAGCGGTATAGACAGCAGCGCGCCGAGGAGAGTGACGGTGGCGCTGGCGGCGACATTGATGAAGGCATTCCCGCTGAGCTGACCCACATACTGCGACACGCCATAGAAGCAGTAACTGCACGTCAACCAGTTAAACGCCATAGCCAGGATGTTCTTCCGTATATTTGGAGTTCGGAACAGATCTACGATATTCCCCTTTTTCAGTTGACTTTTTTCAATAGCAGCTTGGTAGCTTTCGATGTCAGTCCTTATAGACTCTGTTGGACGATTATTCCTGAAAAAATATGAAACATTTAGGATGACGTTAAAAGTAATACGCCTACATCATCTAGGTAGGTGAAAATATAGGTAACAAACGCACTTGATATGCAATATTTGGTTGTTTAACCCTTATCCGACATTCTTAAATATTCGTATCTTATCGTAACACTCACACTTTTGCCACGCGTTCTAAAATCTTGACAGCTTCTTCAGTTCTTTTAACCGCTATCAACCAGCGCGGTGTTTCCGGTATTAAGAAGAAGTAAGATAATAAAACCACTACGGGTATAGAAATTGCCAGCTGAAAGTTGGAGTAATCCCTGCAGAAGTATCCGAAAACTGGTAGCAACATGTGACCCATATTGAACGGTACTTGGTATAATGCTGATACGACGTCACGGTACTGAGTGCCAACGAATTCCATGACTATGACGAACCCAGTGACCATGGTCCCTCCGACAGACATGCCTACTAGGAAGCGTAGGAACGTGAATACCCAGAATCCGGGCACAAATGCGGCCAATATACCCATTGTCACTTGTATTACTACTGCTACCAGTAGAGGTATCTTCCTCCCAAATCTGAAAACATGAAAGAAGTAATTAAAAACTGAACGTTCCATTCGTAGCTGAATATGTATATAATCAATCAGCATCTACAATTCTACATCTATATCTGTTAAAGATCTTAGGTTCGCCATGAACTGGAAGGCCATTTATTATAAACATTAACACAGTTTACAACTACTAGGTAGTAGGTAGGTATTTGTTGTAGCTAGAATTGTACCTAAACTTTTTTCAATTGGCGTCATCTTACATATCACCTGTTCAAACAACCAAATATTTTATTTAACAAGCTCAATGTCACCTGTCGGAAGCCATTCCAAACAGAACGCTGCCCAGAAGCGTACCCAATTGAAAGAGCGTTTGGGTAAAACTCGTTAGCCATTTCCTTTCACATATCAAGTCCCACTCCATAATAATGCTCCGGCTGAAAATAGATGTGTCATATTCTGGATTGGGGCATGGACACGTCTGCTCCCCGGTGTCTGGGCATGTGTAGCTGAGTTTTGGAGCCAGGAACAGAATTGCCATTTGATGGAAAGCCACGGGAAACTTTGACAGAAAGATCAAAAGGCATAATAGCAGTTGATATTTGCCAAATGAACCCGTTATTCGCTGAATTAAATCGGCCTGAGGAGGATTTTCTTGCAGCTTAGTAGCACCTGCATAAAAAATAAAAAATAAAGTGGTAGGTGCTCAGAAAATATAGGTACTATAATACACGTTTACTGAATGAGTTGCATATTCTGGAAGTGGCAATTGTACTAAACGAGTGCGTGCGTAGTATTGTTAGCTCGAATTTTATTTCTCTCCAGCTTTAACGGAAAGTATTTTCGAAAATCTTTTACATGTCACTTAGAACAGATTAGATTAGGTAGGTTAAGTAGGTATGAATAAAATTATGCTAAAACAAGAGGATCCGGCCAATATATAGTAAGCTATCTATATAATTTTTCGCATATGTACAAGTAATATCGATAAGTGACATGCATAACTATCGACAGTTCATTGTACCAAGAGGCTGCATATTGAATTGTACCATATGTTTACGTAGTACGTAGGCACTTCTACAGAATACCTAAATAGTAAAATATACGATTTTGACTTTTCATCCAAAAAAGTTCTGAAACGTAGACATATTATTAACCGTATTTAATGAATGGTTGACCAAGCGGGCGAAACTAGAGTGAGGTCTATGAGTCGACAATAAGCGCGTTCTGTTTGTACGTTTTTATGTTTGTTTGTCCGACGATAACTCTGATACCGTTTAAATATCCAATCTTCCTGAAATTTAGTAAAGAAAATCAAATTTCGATCGAAGTAAAGACGATACGATACTTAACTACTTTGCGAACTACTAGTATTATTTAAGTTAGGCTGTCTAGGATTACTGGATTTACTGGCCGCGTCTTATTTCTCTCGCGACAAAGCATCACCTGTCACCGTCGCACTATATTGAGTGGAAAGAGATGGGTATCATTTGTCAACCACTACTTAACACAGTTATGCTAGAGGTACAGGGTACATGATAGGTAACCTTCAGTCAAATTGGCAGTCAAATAAAAACGTTTCAGGCAACTAATGCTAGCCTTACATTCGGGCCACAGTTGACCCCCCTACACACCGCGGACAATCATCAAATAAAAAGAACAAGTTGCACAATAAATACCGCGTAACTACCTACCTAACTGTGACATTTTTAGGGTTCCGTAGCCAAAATGGCTAAAAAGGAACCCTTATAGTTTCGTCATGTCCGTCCGTCCGTCCGTATGTCACAGGCATTTTACTCAAAAACTACAAGACATATACTGATGAAATTTGGTATATAGATGTCTTGTAGATGCCGCTACTAAGTTTGGTAGTTAAATAATAAAAATAAAAAAATCTAGGGGGGGCACTCCATACATGTAACAGAATTTTTTTTTTTTTTTAGTAAACATCAACGTGAGGTACATAATAGGGTATTTGACAACAATCAAAATAAATTCATTAACTCTAACCAGCAAATTACGCTTCCAAAACAGCCCGGATAAAATCATTCAAACTTATTTTCGTGCCATCAACGATTTTACAATGACGAAAACTAAAAATAAGGCACCATGTTGAGCATGACGTCACAAGATAGTATTTCATACTAAACTGCATACTTTCCGAGCGTTTTGACACTTCATAAAAAGAAGCTGATTTGAACTGTCATCAAGTAGTCTATCTGATAGTTCCTTTAAAAACATTATAAGGCTTTTATGTACTTTTTTTTTATTAAGTGGATACTTTCGGAAATAATCGCTCCGAAAGTTGCATAAATTGGGTCCCCCCCCCCCTTTAACTTTTAAACCGTAAATCCAAAAAATATCAAAAAAATCTGGAAGGTAACGCTTAATAAATACATTCAACGAAAATTATTTTGAATAGTAACGAATAAACCGTTTTGAAGTTATTGCCGAAAAACTTCTAAACCAAAAAGTTTTAAGTGCCATTGATTTTTATGTTTTCCCTATATGATATCATTTAAAACGAATACCTACGTGCCGCTGCCGTGTCAAGAGGCAGCCAGCATCGAGCAGGTGCAACACATTCAGTTATTGATAGCGTTACTTGTATAACATCATACATCGTACAGTATACACGCAGGTAAACAGATAACATCTTTTGTCAACCACCGATTAAAAAGGATGCTGAAGGCAAAAAAAAAACAAGTAAGTAAGTACCTAATCTCGTGTTTATGGTACCTACCTACATTAGTGGAACTCGTTATCATGACAATCGTCACGCTAATTAAAGTTCCAATCTTAGTAACTAATGTGCGAAAACTTTGATCTTATCATGACATTAATCTGGGGGCACGGGAGTGCCCCACCAAGTCTTAACTTATTCGACAATTTCCTCAAATCTACAAGACGCTGTATTGTCAAGTGATAATTATAAGGGCGACTTGACTTTGCGACAGCAGCGATGCAATAGCGTTGTCTGTCTCATATAATTATAATAAAAACCGGACAAGTGCGAGTCCGACTCGCCTAGCGAGGGTTCCGTAAGAATACTTTAAATAAAGACTATATGTTTTATGTTTTAATTACAAATGTAAGGTTATGATTATCAGATTTTTGCGAATACTTGTAGTATCAAACGGTATTACTTGCCAAATGTCATACCTCTACATACTTAGGTCTAGGTCAACGGAAAGTACCCTTACATTATGGTTTCCTTAAGAGTGTCGCAATATGTTTATGCCACACCTGGCCATAAAGTGGCTTTTTCCGCACGCTGCGCGTACGGAAAAAGTTCCTTTCTGGCCAAGTGTAGACATAATAGTATTTTATGCAACAGTTGTATAAGTGGGTTCAAAAAATGCGAATTGCGTGAGTTGCGATACGAGCCGCGAATGCGGCGAGTATCGCAAATAGAGACGCAATGAGCGTTTTTTGACTTAATTATACAACGTTGCATACAATACTTTTTCTACGACGAGGTTTTAAATTATAAAATACAAAATTAATCATAACCTGGAAACAAGGCAAATATGACGTTTGACTGACAGTATGGTGTTTATGGTAAACTATTTTTTTAATTTAAAATATACTTAAATTAAAAATACTTTTTTTTATGTTGGCATCAATGAATTTAGTTCGGAAAGTTTTGTTTTTCTTAAAAACCGTAGGAATTTAATTGTTTGTTAAGTTGGTAGTTGTGCATTTTTACCGTAAAGTTAAAATTGAGCGCTTAATCCTTGACCTAAGTTTAACCTAGATTTAGAAGTCTGTGGTTGCTAGCAATAACGTAAAGTGGCTATAACGACACTAGTGCTGTTATGGGGAATAGAGTATAGACTTCTCTGAACTCATATTATGTATGTTCTTATATTAATGTTCGTGACCAAGTAAAAGACAGATAACAGTACAGGAGTAGAAAAAATAATGTATACAACACGGGAGGTAATAAAGAAAGCCCTCGATCGCATATTTACGTCCCTCGCATGCAGCTCGGGCCGCAAACATCTGCGATCTCGCCTTTCTTTGTATTACCACCCTAGTTGTGTAATATACTATTTTTGTGGCATAAAGGGCCCTATTTTTGGACCCGGGACCCGAGTATATGGTTTTATTTTCAACTCCACGAGTTCCCGAGATAAAGAGTCTTAACAGACAGACAGACGGGCAACAAAGTGATTCTATAACGGTCCTTTTCTTTTGAGATACGGAACCCTAAAAACGACAATAACGATGCAGATACGCCTTCTAGCGTTTCTAGCTAGCGATGCACCATCGCGATATAACGATGCATGAATTACGTTTGCGTGGGCTATGATACTCGTCGGCGATAGTATCGCGGCTGCATCGCTCTGTTTATTACTATTGGGTGAGCGCCCTAATATCTGATAGGTAGAACCTACGTCAAGGCATGTCTTCGATTATGGTATCTACAAACACAATGAGCCTGGTTTTATTGAAAATTCCAACGTAAATAAATTAAAACAACGAACCACCATGTACCTAACCGAGAAGGGTACACGGTTAATAAAGTTACGATGAAATGCAGATATATGAGGATCAACATCCCGCAACTTTAGCAGCATTCCGAGTATGCAAAGGGCAATAACTCTGTTTTGAACCAACGAATGCCAACCTATGTCAAAGAATACTACAGAATTAAATTAGTAGGTATACAATGCCGGGGTCAGGGTCAATAAAATGGACAACACAAGCCAATTTACCACCATGTAATCAGGCACTTTGGACATTGACATAATCGTACAGGTCATGTCTGTGAACGATTTATAGATATCAATATTAATCAATATTTTTTTCCCGATATTTATGTGTACTTTGAGTCGCTCATTCCCAAAATACCGCATTCCTAAAATACCAGATTTATAAAATACCAGATTCTCGCTAGATCTGATTCTCTTTACACCAGATTCCCAAAATAATACACCCAACAAAGTTATTTAGATCCTTGAGTAACTTACGATTTTATGATCTAGTGTAACGGGAATGTGGTAAGACAGGAATCTGATAAATCAAGAATCTGGCATTTTGAAAAATCTGGTATTTCGGGAATGCAGTATTTTGGGCACGAGCGCTTTGAGTCAACATTAGAGATTATGATTATGTGCTTTCGTATTTGATAATTTCTATAGATATAGTGAACCAGACCTTTCCCTGACGCTCAGTGTCATTCTGTCATCCAGCAATTTTCCTAATAGCCATAAGTAGGTACCTACCTATTTACCGAGCAATGATAAGCCAGTTTCGTTTGCAATATTAGCGGTCACGCGACCAATTCCGTCCCTGAGAAGCATAACACTTTAAGTAAATATGAAAAACAATAGGACTTACAGTACCTACTCACGCCAAGCTACCTATTTCATTCGGAAGCGACTATTTAGATTTACACAAATACACCTAGGTAGGTACATATAGGGCATTTGCGTCTGAAAAAATTGACAAAAGTAAAAGGAAACCCAAAATGTGTAAGTATACTATATACGTGCTCGTGTAAGTAGGTAGGTATGTACAGTCAGCTGCAGAGATAAGTAGCCCCCCTGTCATACATTCGTAGTAAGTAGGTAAAATAGATTTTGCTAACTATGTAAACAAAAGGCGTAACTTTGTTTTGTCACTGTTTCTCCTTGAATTTGCACAACACCTCATCAAACACCACTGAAACCATACACTATTTAAACGGTCGTTGCCGTAAAATACAAAACCATACAATAAATAATTGAATCTTGGATATTTCATTAAAATTTTAAAATGGTTTTATACATAGGTTATTATGTCATAATGGAATGACGTTTTTGTTTCTTTTAAATTCTAAAATTGTCTATGATGATAGCGTTGTGACTAAAGTTGGTGATATTGTAAAGCTGCTACACACTACCTAACTTACGCTCTGTACCTAAGAAAATAAAATGAAATATTTAGACGGCATCATCGATAGAGCTACGGATGAAATAACGGCACCCTTTGTGATAAATACTGGTGGATACATCATTTTCAAGTAACGATTCGTCTTCTGATTAAGCAAATTAAAAATACCTGTATCTTGTGTTCGCTACTTTAATAGCCCATATGTTTTGACATAAAAGAGTAAAGTAAGAGTCTTCCCCATCACTAGTAAATTCATCATTCAGAGACAATTTCAATATGGCGGTTTATTTACAAAGTTAGCAAATTCTATATTGACGGCGACTTTACCTGATTACTTTCGCACAATAAATTGTCAAACTTATACATGGAAAGCTAGAGAAACGTTGCGCCTTTAGGAAGTGTGTAGATACCTACTGCCTACATTAATCTAAATAATTTTAAATTCCTTTTAAATTCAATCAAAGAAGTCGCTCAATAAACCTGTAACATTGAAGCGATCGTTTTTTTGTTATAATTGCAAGAAGTCGCTTAAGAAAGGTCACTAGCCATGGTCTAGTTGGACACGTAACAGTTTTTAATTATATTTTGAAGCTATTCTAGGACATAATACATAGAGCATGCAGGTTACCTAAATAAATAAATAAATAAACTGGTATTAGGAGAAATCGCAGTTATAGTGTAAGATCTAACAAAACAAAATAAAACTAACAGTTTACAATCATTGAAATAGATAAGGCCGAGTTTGGCGTAAAATCGAATTAAATTAGTAACTCTTGATTTGGCCACACTGACAGGGCTTATAGGCAATATAGACATATTAGATATTAGCCAATATGCGCTAAAATGGGAAACCGAAAATGGAACAATAGGTAGACGTTGTGTGGTCTCAAAGTCAAACTTCCTTAATTATTTAATGTATACACCTGTGAATGTCAGAGACTACTACCGCTTAGGTACAGGTATAAATTAAATTAACCTCTGAGGGTACAGAGAAAAGCCGGGTTAAGAAACTGTGCCTATCGTACTGCTGCCACGAAGTTGCAATTATTGTAAAAGTAAATAATAAAAAACAGCGCTTGAGGCTACGAATTCCAACGTAAGCGGGAGTTGCACGTTGCAGAAACCACACCGCGGGAGTTAGTTATACCGGGTACCTATACGTGTACGCGGGTGTGGCCTGTAAAGAAGCAAATAATTGAAAAGTAAATTCTACTCCTCAATCAATAAAACTTTTCTGCAATAACTTTCAAAAATTATGTTATCTTTAGCTTATCTGTTTTTCATACAAAAATGCATAGTAGGTACCTACCTATTTTTGATGTAGCTACGTTAATATCAGTCTGATTGAAGTCGATTGCCACGCTTCAAACATAAAAGAATTCGCAATACATTGCGGCTGCAAAAAAACTTTAAAGTATACTAAAAATCAAAACATAAGTAATTTTAAACATAGCTGAACAAATGTTGTTGAGTTTGAGGTGCAACCTACGTTTTAATTATTTGCTCCTAGTACAGGCGACACGTTGTATACAAGTGTATACCTACCCTCTAGCTATTACAGTAGGAAAGTTAATTATTGTTTGTTAATAATATTAAAAAAGAGGCTCACTAAAAGAAACTAGAAATAAATAGATTTTATCATGGTTTTGAAATAAAATAATGCCTTTGTATCTAATTATGAAAGTTATTTGCAGAACCAACTACCTAACCCACTGATTCTATTTACTTTGATTAATATAATGTACGCATTTTGCGGCCTATTACTGACGTAATGACTGTATATTGATAGTTATTAATTAATTGCACCATCTCCAATACATTAATACAACGCAACAGCGAACGTGATTAACAACAACAAATTCCACTTACTTAATAATTAAAACTAGCATTTTAAGTACGGAGAAAAATAATCAAAATAGTAGAGAACCTTCACTAATGTCAATGCAAACTTTCCAAGGTTTATCTATAATATTGCAATTCGCAAAATCGGGGTCAGTACTCTTACACCTGCCGTGCACAACTTTCTCCCACTGTACGTACCGTTTTCTGTTATGGGCTCCTGTTTTTCCATATTGAATCGCTTATTTATGTCAACATACACGATATATGCACTGTTTTTATTATCAAACGTTAACGTGTAATGGAGGCAAGTTGTCTGCCGGAGGTTACGGAGGGACTGGCTTCTTTGTGCGCGCGTTTGCGCGCGCGCCGACTGCCCGCTTATTCGCTCGCATTGCACACTTCTACAACTATCTCGGCGTAAGAATTGCTGGTTATCGAAGACCCTGTCTGTCATACACAGACAGGGCCACAATATCAACATGATGGTTATTTAAATAATTTTAACACTAGTATGACTAACGTAGTAATTTCATTACAGCAATGGCGACAAGATTGAGCAATTGGAAACATCCACATTTAGCGGCAACTACCTATTTAACAATTTTAGTACCTACTTATAGAGAGAAATTTCACAACAATGCTGCAAAATACTGAGATAATAATAATCTCAGTTTGTTTTATCCATCACCGACCACCACAAACTGAGGAAAATGTATGCTTCCTGGTCCTTCGAGCCGGATATTTCCATTTCTTAACGGAACCTATCATTGTGAAAGTAGCTTTGTATTCAAGCTACTTAAAGCAAAGACACGGATGTAACTTAACAAGGAAGACTTAATTTAGCAAGGCCGCATTAACGTAACATAGCGCAGTTATTGTTAAAATAATCTGTTAATCAGATAAAAACAAAAACGGTTTAGCAGGCAGAAGGGGGGGGGGGGGGGCACAGGCGTGGATTGCTTAGGGCATCAAGTAGTCTTAGTCCGGCACTGAGTCTATGTAGATATGTATGTAAGTATGTATGTTTCTTTGCGGCGGCTAGAGACCGAACGCGTGATTTTGATTATTCTTACGTCAATCGATTTGTCTTCGGCCGAATGCCATTAAAGACATGACAGTAATCAGAACTCAATAGGGCAACAATGAGACCATATTGTGAAAAAGAAATACGGAGCCCTATAAAATTTACATCGACGTATTATGTCGCGTATCGACGTATCATTGAATGGGGACTTGGAAATCATTAAGTATAAGGTTTCTTTTATCATTTTCAATTTTCAGTTACCATTTAGGAACTATAACGATTTAAAGTTGGTTAGCAACCTAGTTTTTTGACGCAGTTGGGTTTTTAGTTTTTTTTTATTATTTATCACTTGTTCAAAGAAGAGAGGTGATTCGAGTCGCCCATAGAAACGAAGCGACATCTGACTGATACTATTTTCATTTTACAGTTCCAATAACCAAAAAAATACACACAATCGACCATTGATAAGCCAGCGACATCTATCGCATCGTTCGAACCTAAACTTTTAATTACTCAGATACACTCACACACATTGAATTCGGGTAATTTTTTTATATAATTGTTCATAGAAAATGACCCGAATTCATTGTGCGCGAGCACATAATTTTGTTTGGCTGTTTAATACTTCTCGTGTCAATATGCGCAAGTAAATAGTATCAAGCTATAAAATTAAAAAAATCCAATCAAAATTGATGCCGTTAAAGTAAATTAGTAACCCTCTTTTCGTTTGTATGAAGAAGCAGGAACTCAAATAACTTTATGTTTTAATAACTACCGTCTAAACCAGTGGTTCTTAACCGGTGGTCCCTGGAAGCACCCGAACTGGTCCGTGAAGCCATCCGAAAAAAAAAATACCTGTAAACCTGTTTACTTTCTGTTCCCTCCAAACAGTAGGTGGTCCATGGCAAGACACAGATTTTGTCAAATCACTAAAATGTTAAGAACCACTGGTCTAAACTATGTATTTTGTGATGATGAAAATGCCAATCTTCCTACATACCGTAAAATGGGGCGAGTTAAAACCCGCGGGGCTATTTGGCTCTAAGAACATATACCTAAGTCAAAAGTCCATTTATTTTTTCCATTGCAATGGTAATAGAAACATAGATCTACGTCTATCAGAGTCTAAGCCTAATGTGAACTTGGTTAGTGGTCTATTAATATAAGTAGTACATTACACAACTAGGGTGGTAATACAAAGAAAGGCCGAGATCGCAGAAGTTTGCGGCCCGAGCTGCAAGCTAGGGACGTAAATATGCGATCGAGGGCTTTCTTTATTACTTCCCGTGTCGTGTACATCATTTTATGTCTACACTTGGCCAGAAAGCGCGTGCGGAAAAAGCCACTTTATGGCCAGGTGTGGGATAAAGCTTTTTATGCCACACCTGGCCATAAAGTGGCTTTTTAATGTACTATTATTAGTTTAAGTCATTTTTCCAAATAGCCTCAGGTCTTAAATCAGTATTACATAATGTGTAGGTAAATCAACATGTTATGATATGAAACAATCAGCATGACAAAAGAAAAATCGAAGGCTTATTATGTTACCTAAAACGAAATTTTTCATCATAATTCAAAATATTCCATTGGTAGTTAGTAAGTTTGACTATGTAGGAAACCACGAAGGGACAGACACGTCATTTCAGTCCAGACGAGCCCACCATATCAGAGATGATTGTACTGAAATAAATAAGTAGGCGTGTATTGTGAGGCAAGAAGTCCCGGCAGATAATTCCCTTATCACAATGCTATTAAAACAATAACAAAACAGTCCAGACAAAGTCCACTCTTTACGGTTTCATTGGTGTTGACTGTATCTTATAGATCGGGTTCATTTTGTATCAAAATTTGGGAGCTTGGCTCTTTTGGCTCTGAAATTAGCACACCAAAAGAAAAGTAGGTACAATGCAAACTCATATAAAAACAGTGGCAAAAGATAGGCGGTCTCATCGCTAAAGACCGATCTCTTCCAGACAACCTTTGGGTAGCGGATTATTCGGATATATATCTTATCTATCTATACATATAATAAAATCGTAGCAAGCCTGTTTCCTCGCACCACACAAAAATTACCGGGCCAAGTACAGTCGCCATCAGATATATCTGAGCTGTCAGTGTACTCATAAATATCTGAACACGGCTCTATTTTCATAGCATTAGAGCCGTGTTCAGATATTTATGAGTACACTGACAGCTCAGATATATCTGATGGCGACTGTAAATTTGGTATACAGGTAGATTATGACCCCAGTTAACTCATAGCATACTTTCTACCCGATTACGATGAAGCAAAAAAGTAATTCAACTTATTTCACCTCCGCGAATGGAGTCGTGATCGAGTTATTATAGTATAGAGTTATTATAAGCAAAAATTAAAATAAATGGTGATCGAGAATTCGGATCTGGAGAATAACTATCCATTTTACCTTTATGTTGCATTATAGTCATCTATTTCATCGATACCTAGGTGCTGCAATGTTTACGGTGCATCAAAACCACCGTGGCGTTAACTTCGAGACAGTATAATAAGGAGTAAAAAAATAATTACATCAGGACCTACTATATCAAACCGCGATTAGAACACATGTCATTTTTTAATGGATAGGTACATGAAATGACATTGTCAATGGTCGAGTGTGCCATAGATTAAGAATAATTATTGTAAAAGACATGTATAGTCGGACTACGCTAAGTTTGCAGAGGCCGAAAAGAGGTTTTATTCAGAAATATATAATATTATGGCAAACTGTATGGCAACATGTGGAAACTACAGCAAGAGGATTATTTAATCTTGGTCCTTGGCAATAGTTCTTCCCTTTATTACAAAATGGGTCTACATATCTACTGAAATAAATATCTGGGTCAATCTTGCATACATCGATCTAGTTTCGTGTAAAAGGCAAAGATAACGTCACAGATACGTTTAATGTACTATAGCTAGTTCCACGAGAGTTGAGGTCATAGATGACTGTATGATATACCTAGATACACAATCAGCCGGAAAAAATTGCCCCACCAAAGTGCTACCCGATCGGCTTGGGTAGCTCATTTTGACTTAGTCTGGTTTCAACCATAGACGGCGACAGTTGTCAACAATGACGAAATGTTGCATAAAAAAATGCGTTAATACATTGTTTCGCAAATGTATTACAAAACGTTTGATACACGTGCGGAAGTGTAATTTCCACTCGTCCCGAGTATTTACCCTTGCCTGGCGGCTCGGGCCAATACACCTCGGCACTCGTGAAAAATGACATACTTTCCGCACTTATATCAAAAAGTACTATTTCAGTACAAAAAAAGCTTGGGAAAAAAATATATTTTACCTACTTAAGTAAAATAGATATTATGTAATATTTATATTCAGGAACACAATGAAAAATTATTTCCTTATAACACTATCGTCTTCAGAGCTGTCTGTATCATCACTTGATACTAAGAATATAAAATACCTAGATAATCAGTGTGCTAAATATTTACGTTCACGTTTGACAGCATATAAATACATACATAGATATAAGAAATCTAAGTACAGTCGCCATCAGATATATCGATACCTTTAGACTCAAAGGGTGTAAACGCCGTAGGTTCTAATGGCGTTTACGCCCTTTGAGTCTAAAGGTATCGATATCTGAGCTGTCAGTGTACTCATAAATATCTGAACACGGCTCTAATGCTATGAAAATAGAGCCGTGTTCAGATATTTATGAGTACACTGACAGCTCAGATATATCTCACGGCGACTGTACATAGAAAATTAAATGGTACTCACCTATGGTTCAGATAAGTACCAGTTAATAATTTCTCGCGCTTTGATTGATGACAATATGGCGTATACGCGTATACGCTGCGTAAAATTGCAATTGCAACAAAAAACAACCCTTTGCAATAGTTTTACGTACAAGATGATTGTTTCCACACGAAATACCCATAGATTGGTATAGTACTGATTGGGCAGATAAAAACTGAATAGGCAACAGAGAACGATTCGCGTTGGTTTTAAACGAGGCTAGTCAATTTAGAGTTTAGAGGAAAACGTTTGCATACATTCCGACCTGAATGAAACAGTAGGCATTCATTTTTTGCCTGTTAATTGAACCAAATTAAAACTAATGAACATTAGTTACGGCAACGACTTGTCACAGTAGTTTCCCGGCTCAAACCATATGAATAATTCAGAGGATATATGCAGGATAATGACGTAAATTAAAAGATAATTCGCACTTTAGATTTATTTATTTATTTATACAATGTTGCTTTGAATTATTCGCTTATGTACATAAAATAATTTTAGATTCTACAGTAATAAAATATGTAAAAGAATTTGCCTCGAGATTTTATGAATTTCTATTGTTTTACATGGTTTCACTATATATACACACAATCCCAGGCAAACATTCTATGCCTTGAGATCTATGGATAATTTTATTGCTTTTCTAATAACCTACATTACAATGAGCTTTAAAAACCAAAATAGGACGTTTACTCAGTCAACACATCCCGCGGATATCACAAACATATACATTGCCCTTTAAAACGTATAGTGATCAAAATAGGTATCTTAAAATAAAGCGGTCCTCACCGATGCAAACGATATGCTTAAAGGAAAACAACATTATATTACCATTTCATAATATATATACAACAACAAATTACAGGCATTATATATAAATTTTCGCGCTTAGTAGTTATCATGTCATGACAGAACTTAATTATACATCACGTAAATAATAAATCAACATATTCTAATATTATTAATCATTTATCACGATAACAGATAACATTGAAATATCACATGATGAAATATTTAAACATTAATGTTAATTACAACTTGAAAATGGCAAATTATAATTAAATATAGACAGAGCATAGCTTCAAGTAAAATACTATTATGTTATTAATATTCTAGCAAAGTTGCCGGGAAGGAACTTAAAGTAGCATAGGACACAACTGGGCGGGCTCTAGGTCATCAATGGAAGCAATTATTCTCTCTATAACTGTCCTCGCTAACTATTACAATTTGACCACTTTTATAACTGACTAACTCATTATTTGAACGTTTCACCCGCCTCATTTTCGTGGACACATTATTGTCGAAGTTCCCTTAGATTTTAGTCTGATATCGAGCTACTTGGCGCATATTTGGGACTACAAACCCTTAAAATTACATTAAAATCCGCCGGAATCTCGACAAAAATGTGTCCACGAAAGTGAGACGGGTGAAACGCTCAAATAATGACCCAACTGTACAAATCGGAAGTCAAAATTTATAGTAGTTTATAATGCACAGTAATGTGGTTTTTTTTTGCTGTCGTTTTGTGGATCGCACCGAACTGCTGAAACCATATAAAAAAACAGCCAGCTCTAAATACGATTACAAATAGGGTGAAATTATAGTTGTTAGCAAGCTCCTGGTTTGTCTAATTAGTGACATAATTTAATTTGACACAATATGAAAATTGAAATAATCTGTACTATGAATCACAGCTACTTTTATTGGTGTCCTTGAGCGCTTACATGTCTTTTATAATCATCGATATATTTGTGGATATCTTTTAATACACCTAAATGGTGAAAGGCACTAACACCCTAATCTACAATAGAATTTCTGTACACTGTATTGATTTTGAAAGTCTGCATGTACTATGATTCTGGAAAATAGCGTACGCTCGACTAGCCGATAACATAACAATTATTATGTACAATTTCAATATTTCACGTAACTAATAGTCAGAAATATTAAACATTGCAATACATCATTTGATTATGCAAGATGAGTACTAACTACATTAAATGCATTTAATTTAACTCATTTATATACATGACTAAATCAATAAATTCACAAATTAACTGAAACTGTTATCTAATTATGCAAGAAGGCATAATAGTATATTACGCACCCAGGGCGGTAAAATAAAGGATGACCCAGATCGCAGGTAGGCCTGCGCCGCCTGCGGCTCGGGCCATGATATGCGATCTCGGGCTTTCTTTATTACCGACCGCGGTGTCTACATAATGGTACGTCTTCCCCTGACCAGTAAGTGGGATATTCTATCCGAAACAGGAAATGCCACTTACGGCCATGGCTAGGGTGTTACGTTTTTCCAAACTTTGATTTTTTTCAAATCTCACTTTGCTTGATTTCTGAGTCTCACTTATCGGTGTATATTTAGAGGTTGCATACGTTTGAACTTTTAAATCAAAGAATGATTTTTCGATGCTCCTAAGACAATGAATGATACTGCGAAATGTGGCATTGCTTGACAAAGATAATGTAACGATTCAATCACAGTAAAATAACAGAAACAATTCTTACTAAGAGTCCTCCAACATCACAGGAAACCCTTTACAAGCAAACTACAGATGAGGTTCCAGATTTTATAGCATTTAGTCGTTTCTATTGATAAATAGAACACAAATAACTAATGTTGTTATATTCTGAATATGATTGTTTTGTTAAATTACTGTATAATCCAAATTTAACTATTTTGAAAATATAAAAAATGCTTTTCAGTACATTTACTCTCTTTCTGACCAGTTTGTGCAATCACCTTGAAATTTTAGATATACTGTTTTTTAATGGGTGAGACCCACGGGGTAAGCAAAGTCTGACAAAATAAACACATTTTTTTACCCATACAAATATGAAACACCCTAAACCAGGTGTGCAGTAAATTAAGTTACGTTACACGTTTCATTTCACAGGTAGAACTACCTCTAAAGTATCATGTACACAGGTATAGTTAAGCGCAGAGTCCTATGCCAATCTAGACAGCGTTGGTAACATATTACTGAAATTAGATTAGTGAAGCTGGTACCTGCAGTTAGATTACAACTTGACTTCATTCATCTTCATACGTCGTTATCGCGGGTGCAGTAACAAATGACATAAAGAGCACATATAACAGAATGTCTATTTGGTAGAAACGGACATATTCTGCCTACATCTATAAGCATCTAAGAAGCTCTTTACATGTGGAGAGTTTTTGCTAGCAAAGGTCTATAAAAATTTAAGGCATGTTTACAAAAACAACATAACTAACATTTTTGGCGGCTTTGAGTTATTGGTATCATAGTGGTCGTCTTAGAAGGAGCTACAAGTAGTCCAGAAATATTGACTAAAAATTACCCAATTTGTCCAAAATCAGTCTTTAAAAATATACCCATTTTACAAAGGTAAATAATAAACCGTCCTAACGAAAAACCAAAGGTGCGACTAAAATGATTAGTCGTAAACGTACATGGCACAGTCGCAAATTTAGTATTTCAGTAAGTACGTTTAGTTAGTTTTTAGTAGGTTAGGTTAGTTTTCTTTCGGGGGTTTTATACCTACCCTTTTACAAGAACTACATATCTACATTATTTTTTACAAAAAGAAATAACTGTATGCGTTCACTTAAAAAACTTGATTTTAAATATGATACATACATGCACACTCTTTTTAGTAGGTTGTATAACTGGCAATTAAGAGCACAAATGTAAAAAAATGGAAATAAAAAAAATATAGATTGCACTAAGCATATAAAGGTTGACGTATCCAGAAGTCGTATCATGTGTACATCTTAAAAATGGGTGGAAATCATTCATCTCCAGAATCGTTGAAAAATATTACCCTTAAGAACATTTTATCATATATAATAAATTTTAAATTCGTACGTGTAGGCATAACTAAATGTTCCTCGAAATGAGTAACGCGTCTGTTATTGCTTGTTTTTCATAATCTTTCTGTACTGTCAAATCGTTTTTGCACCCGCGATAACGACGTATGTTCATCTTGGTGTCCACTCTAGCTGCTTCTCGACCCGTGTTTACGAGATTAAAGAAATAGTTCTTCAAGTAGTACTCGTAACGCAATTTACGGAAGGACTTAAACAACGTTATGTGAATAATATTTTTTTTACATATATTTGTAATATTTTTGCGGTATAATCTCGTAGAAGCAATGTCTTTTACAACTAAACAAGATAATTTAAAATGCTGAGATTCAGGTAAAACTGAAACTTTAGGCGAAGCATTTATAGTTGAAAATGCAGGTAAGTACTTAACACTAATAAAATTTTAGAAACTCATAGTTTCGAACTCTTGGAGTGGATTATTGTAAGTCTAGGTGCTATAATGCCGACGATTTTTTATTTTCGATACCAAATTGCAGATTTTCAACGCGGGGCCGAGTTTCAAACCCATGTACTTCATCATCATATCCGAGTTGAGGAGGAGCAACGCTTTACCATCGATTTCCTGAAACAATGCAATTATACAACATGCATATCGAAAAACTTCGTTCTAATTGTAGCAATATTCATACTAATAAGTAATCACCGTGGATTAATTTTTACCCAGCCTTTCGCAGCCTCTATGAATAGACCTTTTGTAAAGTATAGTCTTGAAGTATAGTGTATAGTATAGTATTGAAACTATTTTCACTTTAACATGCCGGGATACATTAAGAAAGTCGTAGTCATAATCAAAAAGTTGAAATAAACTTTTCACTATTATTATTGCATTTAGATCTAGGCGATTTCCTACTCGTGCGAATTAAGCGAATTAATTATTATTGTATTACCTTAATTGTAATTTTTAGGGTTCCGTACTAAAATGGTAAAAACGGAACCCTTATGTTGCGACTCTGTCTGTCCGTCTGTCACAGCAAGATATTTATTATTGTTAACAATATACGATAAGTAATGTAGACTGAAATGTATATATGAAATTTGTAATCTTGGGAATAAATAAACTAAAACTAAAACACGTTTAAGAAAAGCTACTCACATGTTTCCTAAACAAGTCGGCGTGCGCCGCGAGTGCCTGGTCGGCGGCGGGGATGAAGCCGATTTCGTCCTCGACGGACCAGTCGGCGGGCGCGCTCAAATTGACTATTTGCAATGTTATATTTCGCGCTCTCTATTATCAAAACATAACGACACATGTTTAAGAAAAGCTACTCACATGTTTCCTAAACAAGTCGGCGTGCGCCGCGAGTGCCTGGTCGGCGGCGGGGATGAAGCTGATTTCGTCCTCGACGGACCAGTCGGCGGGCGCGCTCAAATTGACTATTTGCAATGTTATATTTCGCGCCCTCTATTATCAAAACATAACGACACATGTTTAAGAAAAGCTACTCACATGTTTCCTAAACAAGTCGGCGTGCGCCGCGAGCGCCTGGTCGGCGGCGGCGATGAAGCCGATGACGTCCTCGACGGACCAGTCGGCGGGCGGCGCGGCGGCGGCGGGCGGCGGCGGCGCGCCCGTCGTGGACGACGCCGCCTCGGCCCGCTCCGCGGACGCGCGCCCCGACACGTCCGCGGACAGCCGCGCGAGCTTGCCGCCGCCGGCGCCCGGCACGCTGCTGCCGGCCTCGTCCTCCTGCAATTGATAAGCTTCATTATAAACATTTATTCATGCCAACGAAAATTACAAATTGAATTAAAAACTAAATAAATACTAAACTAAAACCCTAAAGTAGGAACACCTAAGGCCGTGGTCTGCAAAGAGGCGTCGTACGCTGCGTCGAGGGTCTACATACCTTGGTCTCAGGTTCACACCGTATGTAGCGTTCAGAAATGTAGACCCTTAACGCAGCGTACGACGCCTCTTTGCAGACCACGGCTTAAAATAAACGCATAAAGTAAAAATTTAAATATACCTAAATATTTTTATTACAAGAGAAAATTATGTCTCGGGCCGGATTCGAACCTGCATCTCCTCGGCTGTCTGGGCCAAACACAAGCGCGTTACCGACTACGCTACCGAAACTCTGTCCGAGTCATCCAATCCTTCGACCAGTTCCTTCTTTTGGGACGTAATTCTGGGTAAAATATACCTACTTATATTATAATATTGTTATTATTATACCTAAAACTAAAAGCTTAATTGATTCATCTTTTTGGTCGGTATCTTAAATTCTAAAAGTTGTGTCCCTGATAGGGAATGCAAACCAATTTTAACCGAAACCAGGTAACCGGTTATAACCGCCAATAATAGCAAAACTAAAAACCCGGTTATTAGATTGAAAACTGAGTTCGGTTCGGTTATTTCTTTATACATTTATTTTAACACTTTTATTCATTTTCTAAGTTGTTATACTATGATGTTGAATGAGTAGATTCACGAGGTAATGGCAATTGTAAGAAGTATCCTAGAAATATTGTGCAAGGAAGATGTAATGTAATATATGTTTGCTGTACATGAAATCAGCAAATATGGTTAGTAAAGCCCACCAGCGTCGAGGCTGAACGAGCAATTTCAACCGCGGGATGGGCAGGAAGCTAAGTGATTTATTAGAGACATAACTTGATAAGTGATACATTAGATACTCTACAAAGATTTTCTATATTTTTTCATTGTTGATGATCATTTTTCGCTAACTAGCTCTGTTCACTGCTGGCGGTTGAAACAGTTAAACCGGTGATCGTCGCTACTTGGTCACACCGACAGCTGCGAGACCGGCTACGGGGTCTCTTCCCCTCTACCTTGCCCACCACAATCAACATGTCGAGATTATCCGGTTGTCAGCGAGCAATGTGACCAAAATAGCCAAGAATTCTTTGGCAGCAGATTGTTAGATGATTCAACCCACAACAAAGTCTTCAGTTTTAAATCTTAAGTCGGTTCCAGGTGGGTGTAACGTGTAATGTAATATGACGCAAATTCTATGTGTGGATGGAGCTACAAACTTTACTGTAACACTCGTAATGCCGTCTACACACAGAATTTGCGTTACGTTACATTACACTCGTCTGGACCTGGCTTTAACCATTGTTTTTCTACCCTGATCAGAAGCAATGTCTGATCAGGGTAGAAAAACAATGGTTCTAGGTAGCGTAATTACTCAACAGCCCATGGAAAATTTAACAAATGTGACCTTCCCTTTATCATATAAAAAAATCTCAACGACTACTACGCTCGTAGCCCTCCAGCGAGGCCCTTTCTGATTGGGCCCATGACATTTTGTTCATAAACAATATTATAAATCAATGCGTTTTCATTTAGTACAGTCGCAAATTCACACAGGACTAGCATATTAATGTACCAGAAGATTACGTCTTTAACTGATATATTACTCGTTTACCTGACGTGAAGCCTTTGTAAATAGGATTAAACTGAGTGCTTTGCAATCCCATATATGTTTGGCTGGATATTGTTTATCTATCTATACATATAATAAAATCGTAGAAAGACTATATCTGTACACTTGAGATTTTTTTCCAATAAAGTAACTGGGGAGTGTTAAAATAAAAAAAAAGTTAATGAATAGTTTTTGAAATTTTCGTCTCTCTGTGTGTGTTGTTTGTGCATGCATCATGCAAAAACTACTGGACCGATTTCCATGAAATTTGATGCACAGGTAAAATATGACCGCAGTTAACACATAAGATAGTTTTTACTAGACTAAGCAGAAAAGAAACATTTAACTTTACCTCTGTGAACGAGGTCGCGAGCGAGTCCACTAGTTTTAAATAATATAAGTACTTATAATGAAATGAAGCCATTGCACTTACAATGTTAGGCCTCTTCGTGGCAGTTGATACACTATCAGAAGTGGACTCCCCGCACAACAGACAGGGCCGACCCGCAGCCTCCCCCGTGTCAATCTCTATCATCCCCACACAGCAGTTCAGTCCGTCACAAACAGCTTTGAGCCAATTCTTCAACTCTTCAATTGATAATTCCGAAGGTACTTTCACTGTATAATTCTTACTTCCAGTTGAAACCTGAAAAAAAATACATTTATAAGAAATTGCCAAACTTTATAAGCTATTCTATTCACTTTTAAAACATTGTTTCCATTGCATGTATTATAAACATACCCATTACAAACTTATATACCTACGAATTTGGTAGCATGTTATGCCCACATGTAAATTTTAACAGATGCTGCCAAAATACTGCAATATTGTGTAATAATAATAAACCTGACATGTATCGTAGTATCCATATTTCACAATATGAAACTGTGACTTGAATATCAATAAAACCATGTGGATTTACTTTATAATTTTTTTTAGCTCTCAGCTATTTTTTTCTGAACCTTTTAACTGCAACCACAATTGACCATAGTTACGCAGAAAGAGACCAGAGGCAAGCTTTGTATACTTGGATTATATAATCCAAGTATACGAAACTTGCCTCTGGTTGCTTTCTGCATAACTCTGGTCAATTGTCTGCTATTTGTAATATTCCATAGTCGAGTTTTATAAATGTTTATTCTTGTTGTTGTTACTTTGTATGCTATAATAAGGACTGAATATAGAAAGTATTCAATTACCTGTACATTAGTTATATTTGAATAGCTACTAGATGCTGTTAGTATAGCTCGAGTCAGCCTTTGAGGGTCAGGATGAACACTGAGCAAGTCTTTAGCTAGAGCCTCTGCAGCTCCCGATGGCCCAGACCCAGAGATCACACTGGGCAAGGAACTGCTGCCCCCAGAGCAACCGCTACGGATAAGCAATCTGACGGTCGCTGCAGGAGTTGAAGTGGTAGTGGTGGAATTGCCAGCCCCAGTAGACCCTCCTTCTGGTAAAGCTGGGTTTGGCATTCCACTAGGACGTAACTTAAACCTGAAAGACCAAAGTTACGAGTGAGTATACCTACATGTTTGATTAATTTCAATACATCAATGTAGAAGAGAAATAGATGGTTTACCTGGATGGTGCTGTAGCACTTTTTTGCCCTGGTGGCTGCAAAGGGTGACCAGCCCTAGCACACCAACCCACAGGGAAGATGTCTCTTGAATCATATCTACACCAATAATCAAAAGCGCCCCTCCATCCATCAAAGTTAACATGAATTTGGTCATTCCGTACCGCCCCAATTGTTGCACAGCATATAAGTTGAGGATTCTTTTTGTCTACAGCTTCTAGCTTTTGCCCCACAACAAACAAATTTGACTTAGGAGTTGGAGGTTCTGGTTGAAACACTTTTGATGGAGCCATTTCTGCTCCATTAAGTGTTTTGAGCAAAAACATGGGCCAGCTGCTCGCGTTCATGCGAAATCCTAGTGGTGGTTGTAACATGCCTTCATTTTTTTCACAATGTCCTATTGGATGGATGTCACCAGCATCGACTAGCCGCCAAAAATCATTCTTGTTGTCACTGCCGTCTAGCCGCAGCCGCAACCGCGGCCCGAGGACACCGACCACGCTGGCGATACACGTCGATGTCAAGTTGCGAGGATCCAGAGCCTCCAGTTTCATATTTATCTTGAAATCGTTTACAGGTGGCACAGGTGCTTGTTTGAAACATTCCTGTGGCGCGGCTGTACTACTGGTCTCTTTCATATACTCAGTCCAGTCGAAAGTCTGATAAATATCGTAGAAAGGTCCAGTTGTGTTGTTATTAGAATGATTTTCAGAGCCGTTAGCTCCGTTACCAGAGTGAGGGGAAGTTGTCCGTTTTTCATTTTTCTTCTGATATTTATTCAAGCAGTAAGTAGAACAGAAGTTCTTGCTGTTCGAAGGAGTATTTCCGCGAATAACAGTGTCGCAGTGAAGACAAGCGCCTTTGCTGTACGCTTGCCTGAATTCTGAGAGACACGTTTCCGAACAAAACTCCTTTTTACCGTTTTCTGTCGGCAAAACGTACTTCAGAGGCGTCTTACTTTCGGCACACCAAGTGCAGGTGCGTTTCGGTGGTCTCCCAGGTCCACGTATTTTGCCGGGAGCTGGCCCCGACGAGCCAACCGTATTGTTTGACATCGTTACGTGTTATATTCTCAATACATTATCGCATATTCCCAAGTTAATAATATATCACTAATCACATGATATCAAAGCTTGCCATAGAATAACACTATAGTAAGTAAGAAATCACTTTTTTGCACAAATAAACAGATACTATTTATGACGCCGTTCTACAACGGCCATGATAGATATTTTATTAACTGTTGCCAGGACAATAAATCATATTTCCGTATATTCAATACATAAATAATATTAAAAGAGTAAATACAATAAGGATTATTAAGAGACATATCATGTCATAAAACGTTGTTTTTCCAACTTGTCTTCATTTAATATTAATATTTTTAGAGTTAATTATTTTCATTTCACTGGAACTTTCGTACCAGGATGACAACAATAGTCCTATAAATTAGCAAAATTGACTCGGCTGGTTACACTGAACAAAGTACTCAGTATTACGCCTCCTAGCACGATACTGTCTGTCGCTGACTGAATACGGTTTCTTTTGCTCATTATTTGAGTTAATGTTAAAAACGTTACAGGACAATAATCCAACTCCAACTGTCAAACTCAAACTAAAGTAGATCGGACGAAACGAAATTTTAATTTAAGGTTAGGTTACTCCTTTTGAGAAATTAAACGTATGATTAACTTATTTTTAAGACGAAACATGTCACAGAACATTATTTCTAAAATTTTTAACAATGCGGAAACAGCGGAAAAGCGCCTCGCAGAACTTAAATTAAAGGTAAACAAATAATGGTCAGTTTTTTCCTATTTAAATAAGAAGCGAAGGTTATAGTTATTTTACATTTTATTATTGTAGCTTGAGGAGGTCAGGAAGATTAAAGTCGAAGATAAAATTAAGGAGCTCACTCATGAAAATGGGATACTAGCAGCAAAAGTAGAAAAGGCTAAAACTGAACTAATAAGACTTGAAACATTGAATGGTAAAAAACAATATCCTTTACCTAATAGGGCAACTGTGGCTTTTGAATTGGATAAAGTACCGGTTCAACCTGAAGCTGACCAACCACCACTAGCCAAAAAGGAGAAAAAAGAGAAAGATACTACAAAGAAAGCTAAACCTAGTGCGCCTCCAGTAGCTGACAGTGTTGTGACTGTCGGTAAACTAGACTTTCGTATAGGCAAAATAATTGAAATCAACAAGCACCCTGATGCAGATTCATTGTATGTTGAAAAAATTGACTGTGGTGAAGAAAATCCTCGGACGGTTGTGTCTGGTCTTGTGAACCATGTCCCCATCAATGAAATGCAAGATAGGATTGTTATGGTTTTATGCAATCTAAAACCAGTCAAGGTAAATACAACATGATGTCTCACATGGTAAACAGTACTAAACACTGATTAAAAAATGCATTGAAAATTTAGTTGTGATTTCACATAATGAGGCCATAGAAATCATAAACCCATCAGCTGGCAGCACAGTAGCATTCCGTGGATGTCGAAATTTTGTGGTGGATTTTGACACCTGCTGTCAAAGTATAAAGACAGACAAGTAGAGTCAGACTGAGGTAAGTCTGCAGAGGTCGAAAAAAGGTTTTATTGTAAAAAACACACATGGCAACATCACAAGCAAGATGATTAATTAGTCTTTATACCTACTTCGCAAATATCTTTCCGTTTAATAAGTATATAATGTGTAAATACCTACTGAAATAAATATTCGGGATAGTCTTACACAAATTGATCTAATTCCAGCCAAACTAAGCAATGCTTGTATACATGTACATATTTAAATATACCTAATATTTAAATACATTAAAATTATCTAAGACCCTAGAACAAATCGCTTAGTTTGGTTGAAACTAGACAGATGTGAACAAGATTTACCCAGATATTTATTTTAGTAGATATGTAGACACATTTTGTTATAGAGTCTGTGCGGAAAGAGAATAGGATTTAGATTTGAGGGTGCTGTAATTCTTTTCTACCGTATTTGCCATACTGGTTAGGTTAGTTCCGTTTTTCGCCACACCTATTCTCTTTCCGCTCAGACTCTAAAAGGAAGAATTATTGCCAAGGACCAAGACTAAATAATCCTCTTGCTGTAGTTTCCGCATGTTGCCATATATATATTTTTTAATAAAACCTTTTTTCGACCTTTGGAAACTTAGCGTAGTCCGACTATAGTTTCTTTTTGGCAGTTTAGGAGTGCGCGATAACTATTCAAGAGCGAGGCGCATTCGACGGGCGAGGTGATCTGTACTGCCACATTCCTAAAACAATGCTTGTAGTGCGTTCCTTTACGGCGCGCACACATACAAGCCGCGCGATCTACCTTTTGTAGAAAGAAAAATTACTGCTATTATACGATGATTTTGTTTGTGCTGCCAGCTGGTTGGTTTCATAATTTCTTTACAACATTTTTGAAGAATTAGACATGTTTTGATTAAGTTCACTGTAGTACATTCACAACACCGGAATGTTACGCCACTTGTTCTAAATTAACTTGTGTAATGCAAACTGGGCATTCTTTGGGCACACAACTGCTAACGAATTATGATTAATGGCTAAATTAAGAGCAGTGACAAGTGGTGTCCCATGTGGTGACTGTACAAAGTATGCAAACTGTTTCAAGTTGTGATAGTTTTATAAATTTCCTATATTATGTTAATGTGACATTCTAAAGTTTTAATTTTGAATTATAATACCGCATTCTATAATAAATTTGTATTTGTAGATGAGAGGTGTCACCTCAGAAGCAATGGTAATGTGTGCTTCATCACCTGATAAAGTAGAAGTTCTTGTCCCACCCAGTGGAGCGACTCCAGGGGATTTAGTTTCATGTGAAGGCTACCCGAGGGAGCCAGAAGCCCAGTTAAATCCTAAGAAGAAAATCTTTGAAACCTGTGCACCAGACCTCAAGACAAATGCCGAAAAGGTCGCTTGTTATAAAGGAACACCCCTTATAGTTCCTGGAAAAGGACCTATTACTGCTCCTACTTTAAAAGATGTCAATGTGAAATAATTGTATCTTTTTGTGTATATTTAAATTTCACAAGTGTTTAAAAAATCTGAATCTACTTATTTTTATAAATACAAACCTTAATTTTCTTTTTTGCATGGAATGAAATGAAACAAAATGTAAGCAATGTCAACAATAATATATTACATCTCTAATTGAATATGAGTTGTCCTTTAAGTAACAATTCACTGTTATTTTTATTCAGAAGTCAAAAAATATAGACAATTGTGGTGGTATAACATTAACAAGATTCCATGATGGATCATTCATCATTTTTGCTTATAAAGTCATTTACATATTATTGTAGTTACATGGTAAAAAACTAACCCATTTCTACATTTAAATTGGCGTGTCATTAATATTAGGAAAAGCTGTAATATCAGTGCATGATGAAGCTATAAAGTCCAATCAATAAGTGATTGCCACATGAGTTTTATATCTATTGTCAATCCTGGTCACTTTGGTAAATTCGTTATACCGCATACCATTATTCTATTTCAAATGATAATAGTAAAAAAACGGCCAAGTGCGAGTTGGACTCGCGCACCGAGGGTTCCGTACAAACTCGTAAGTAGATACGTGAATAGTTCAAGAAAAACTGTATGGTGGTTAGCTTAGTTGGAGCAAAAACGGTGCAATTTAGGAAAACCGTTATATTTTTCCTGTAATATTTAGGATGATATTAATAACTGGTAATTATTATAGATTTTTCTGTTCAGTAACTTCGAAGATAATAGGGGGGAATGGTACTTTTTTTAACGTTTTCGGTCATAAATCAAAAAGTACATGAATAACAAAAAAATGGATTTGGAATCTGCAAATTAAGCCCTTTCATTTGATGCCCCACTTGATACAATAGCACAACATAAAATTTTCGACCTCCCATTTCGGCCCCCTTTAAACAAAAAGTATAAAAGGTACAAGATCTTTTTTTATGTCAAATAGGGTCGGGTTTAGCTACTTTCCAAATTTCATATCGATAGCAGCAGTAGTTCCTGAGATATCTGGCTGTGACAGACGGACAGACAGAGTCGCATCATAAGGGTTCCTTTTTTACCATTTAGGTACGGAACCCTAAAAACATTAACACAACATAGTTAGATCCAGGATTTTTAAATACGGAGTTAACTACTTTATTCCGGCGAATTGGGACCTATTCTAAATCTGATCATGACAATCTATAATATTCGCTCAAGAAATCATTGTATTAAATCTCGAAACCTTCATTGACTGGACTATATATAGCCATTCAAACTAACTTACAAGTTGCTTTTACAACTCCTCGTTTGATATCTAGGTATTTAAAATGCACCAGTCATATTATTATGTAAAGCTTACACTGACTTTCATTTTTATCTACTTATTATTAAGAAACATGTGCACAAATAGCTCCCTACTGCAGATAGCAAAAGTTTGTGGTTGTACATTATGAGTGAAATAGTACCATAGAAATTTCTAATCTTGTCTACAGACAATGTCCAGTAAGAAAATATTTTCTTTAGAATTACTCAACAAGTGTGCAGCCCAGTTATATTCAGGTAAATAACAATTTTAATGGAACATTCGTTCTGTTCATATTTTAATAGTAGGTATATATCACTTCACTACTTATTTGATTTTATTTAACAATATTTACATAAGATAGACACGATGGGCAAAAGAATACCAAGCCGATAGCATATTTAAGTCATCGTTTTTGCAAGTGTGGGTATGGAATACAAACAAACATTTTTTCTAGCATGTGTCACATGTAGGGAGTGCGATCTCGATCTCGTTAGATCTCGACAAAATTATCGAGATTCAATCTTGTCAGCAAGAAATCTCAATTTTTACTATCTCGATCGAGATCTTGATTAATATTTTCGAGATCTCGAACGAGATTGAAAGATCGACGCATATGAATTATATTGTGTTGATTAATGTTTTTGAGGCTAGATTTGTGTTATACAGACAGTGATACGTGTGCGTCCGGCTTTAACCGACGGTATGACCGCAATGGCCCCCTCTTTGCAAAAGAATCGCCCGATCCGTGCGAATCGGGCGAATACAGTGTGTAAGTCTAATACGGGCGAATCACTTAACGGTGGTTAGTATAGGACAAAGTGAAGGTAATTAGATAACATTTAATTAAAGCTGCAACAATAATGTTGTCCATACAAAATAATTCAGCCCGCAATGTAATGCAAACACACTCACGTTAAACGCTCGTTGACAATTACGTTGACATTTCGGTACCGCCGTACCGCAACCATGTTTACAGTACATTGCTGCTGTGAAATTTCAAAAAAAATTATTATGGGGTCGTAATGAACTGCAACTTAAAAAAACCTTTTACTTCATGATTACACTATATGAATACTATGTCCCATTTAATTTATCGCCCGTATTAGACTTACACGCTGTATAAATTATTTATAAAATGCTTGCTCGCTTATTACCCTACGTTTTTTGTAAGTCGCACGGCGCTTGTCATAAATAGTTAGCATATACTGAATTTTTAGGCAATTATGATGAAAATAACTAATTTTTAATAACTTTGTCAAATCTCGATCTCGTCGAGATTAATCTCGATATCGAAATACCCCATCCGAAATTAGGATTTTTTGCACGAGATCTCGAATCGCCAATCTCGGTTCGAGATTACATTCCCGTCACATGCCAGCATAAACGCTGATTTGTATAAACATATTAGAAAATAAAAACAAATTTGCTAATCATTGGACTGGAAATCAAATCCAGGCACAATATTCATAATCATAACTATTATTTGTCCACTGCATTGTATATATGCAACTAATTGACATTGTCCACAAAAATCAGATGAAGCATTTGTGCAAGAGGAAAGGGCATTGTTATCAGTAATTTGTATTTTCAATATTATCTAATCACAAGGAATAGTAAAATGTGCTCCAAGATATGTTGTAAATGGCTTACTATACGTTGCGACGCCAGTTACTTAGTAGCATCTCTATAGTGCTCTTCATTTTGTATATAAATTTATTATTATTAAAAATACCTACAATATTCTTATTTAAATTTTGAATCAATTCCTTGGGTTGATAATTTATGTCGCATATTAGTTAGCCTTTAAATAAATAAATTATGTTCACGCATAATAAGCATACCAAACCATGACATATTTTGGTTCAGTCATAAGCTACAATGGAATTCCATGTCGACAAACTTTTAAAAGAATATCCATATTGAATGTGAGGTCTAATTGTGTTGTGTTATATTTTATTTACTTTCACGATGCAGAAATAATTCCCGAGACAGTGCAAAATCAAAAGCTAAGTTCGATGGCGAGCGAAGCGGGAAGTACTATGCCCGACAACTTATAAAGGAAATATAACGAAGCTTACAAAGCAAGTGGATAAGTGGTATTGTTTTGATGTGTGCCTAAATTATGTATATGCAGAAAATCACATAATTAAATGATTATAGAAATAATACTATTTGTTAGGTATTGATTTGATATGCACGTTTCAATCAATTCAATATCTATTAATAGCTCCGAAGGTTTTATTTTGAAAATACTAGTACCTACCTGCTTGAATATTTTAGTAAAAGTTTGTCGAAATATCAATGGGAAACCAAGCTACAATAATAGCAAAATATTCAATATAATGTAACTAATCAAAAAAAATGGATGATTTGGGCATAGTTTCGGCAGCGTAGTTGGTAACGCGCCTGTGTTTGGCCCGGATAGCCGAGGAGATGCAGGTTCGAATCCTGCCCGAAACATAATTTTTTCAACTTTTCTCTTCTAATAAAATATTCATAATGTAACTAAATACATATTTTTGTGATAATCGACTTCAAACGTATCTATTCAATTTCAAGTAGGAGTAGAGTTAGTTACCTATAAAAAATGCCCAAATCGCTATAGGTGTGTGCCTATAATATTTTAAGAGTACCCTCGCTTTCTCCAAGATACCATCATCCGATCCTCATCTGGTGCCAATGGCACCTCCTGGGAGGTAAACCCTTTCAAACAAAAAAATTATTTGCCAAATCGGTCCAGCCCCTTTCGAGTAATCGGGGAACATACAAAAGAAACACATTCCAACGAATTGAGAACCTCTGTCCTCTTTTTGGAGTCGGTTAAAAAAATACTGTCATGTGTTACTAAATTTCTTTTTCCACTCAAATGATTAACAACTTATAACAATAGTTACACATCAAAATTCTTAATATACATTGTGATACCACTACATTATACCATGATTATACAGGGTGGCCCATTTCGATCGGTCAGTATGGGAAAGTCTGAAACTATAAGACATACGAAGATTGTTCTTAGGAACCATGTCATCGTTTAGGGACGAGAAAAACTGCATACATAGATTTGAAAAAAAAAACTTATACTTTAACCGGGAATCGAACCAAGTCGTTTTGAAAAATAAAACTTACATTGTTTCTATTTGGATATCGATTGTGTAGGTCATAACTCATAAGCAATAAATGTTACTAGGAAAAACGATATCTAAAACGAATAAAATCCATTGTATTTAATATCTTAAATTCAATTCAGTTTTATTTTCCAAAACGACTGGGTTTCGATTCCCGGTTAAAGTACAAGTTTTTTTTTTCAAATCTATGTATGCAGTTTTTCTCGTCCCTAAAATCAATGACATGGTTCCTGAGAACAGATCTTCGTATGTCTTATAGTTTCAGACTTTCCCATACTGACCGATCAAAATGGGCCACCCTGTACATATTCAAACTTTCTTTTGGCCAAAACATTTTATAACATTGTTTTATCTAGTTAGTATATTTGTTCCAGTGTGCCCTTGTTACAACCCTTCGTAGCATTTTATACGTACTCGGGAGGTTAGACATTTGTTAAAACCATTTGACTATGACAATTCTTTGGTAAAATCCAATACAATTAAAATTCCTACTACATCGATAATTGATAAACAGCAGAATATAACGTAAGACCGCTTGATCCTAATGCTATTTTTTTTAACATCAATTAAAAAATAACCGTCACCGTATTCTACCAAATACACTCTAGTTATTACATTCATTATGTATAAATAATCCCACCAAAATATGCTTAAGAAATTATGACTGTCTTTATTATTCTTATAATTATTACTTTTGTTGTGACCAGACGTAGAAGTTTTTGTGGCACGAATAAAATTGTCTTAAGGACTTCCCAACGATATTAATTCTTATGACAAAATGACTATGACATAACGTATAATATGAATATACAACTCGCATACCTATAAACAGTATAAAGTCCGTTTTATTTGTTAAAATTGATGTTTATTTGAATTTTAAAATTCCTTAAAAAGTGTGCGTACGAATTACTTAAATTAAGTATTATAATAATATATTATCATTATATAAAATCCATGGGTTTAGCATTTTAGTTAGGCAATTTATTTTGTATCCGGTGAACTTAATACCAACTATGAAATGTCGCTTCGAAATAAGTATTTGAAACAGTTATCGATAAATTGAATATCGGAAGGAAGTCCCTAGTTAATTGACGTTTTTGCCACCAAAACTTCTATGTCTGGTTGTGACTAACACATAAGACATGGCCAAGCTAAGCAAAGATAATGGCGACTAACTATGCCAGTATTCAGAAACATCAAAGTACCTATACACATATAAATGGAAAAGCTTACAACAAAAAAAAATATAATATAAAAATAGTGAATGATCGGCTTAAAATCTAAATGAAACAAAATAACGATAAATAGAAATTTGATAGAATAATTTGGAAGATTGTTGCATTAATTATGCATTTGTGAGCAAGTTAGGCCTTGTGATATGAGTGAATTGATGATTTCGAAGAGAAGATATGATGCAATGAATTACATTGACACATGTGATGTTGTACACATGGATCCTAGTCTAAATTTATTCTATGTTAATAAAAGCCTTTTTTAAGTATTTCGATATACTTATTCCTAACTATCTAAATATCTTAAAACTACTGAATACTCAAAATCTTACAAAAATATAAACAACATCTCATTAGAGTAAAGTTAAAATAAAATGAAGGGGAGACAGGCTACCGCGCATATCGAGAAGAGTAATACTTTACAAAAATAAAGCTATTCCAGTAATACATATTGTACTTTAGGTACATCGATTGTGACATAATCATACATAAATATAACAATAAATTATTTTGGATAGTATACAGTTTAATGGCACAGAGGGACTAAGTTTTGTAAACGGGTGGGCAAGTAAAATGACTAAAAATTATAATAAAAATGTTATTTTCTAATTTCAAACATTTTCAAGGAAGACAACTTTCACATTCACAAGAATAAAACTACAACAGGAAACGGATGGAATGTTGCAATATGTCTTATAGGAAAATGCAATCTACTTTTCTCTAATTCCCAATTTTCATTGTTCAATCAAAGAATAGCAATAATGTTTAGGGAAGATTAATGATGGCAGTAAGAGCTTTCAATAATGCATTGCTTTCTTTTAACTTCAAGTTTTTTTTCGATGAATTAGAGCATTATCACGTATTTTTCGCAAATTGCATATATTTTGAAGACTCGTACTAGCGGAGCACAGTTCTAACAGGAACGGATGATTAAAAAATAAGTCCTGCGCCACACTAATTATTTCTTTCCAAACAGATAAAGCTACTTAATCTGAATTACCATGCAGGGACGCGTATTTAGTAACATCGAAAATACGACACATAATAATCGAAACAAACGGGGGACCGCTCCTAGGACGCCTCTTGTTGTTCTCACTTCATGACCCATTGATAAATTGGGACAAAAATATGTACTAAGTTTATCGATTTTCTTTTTATTTACCATCTTGTTACTAAGACCTTTTAGACGTCGGTAGAGATCTTACTCGTCATTTAGACAATATTACAATTTGCTCGTATACCTTAAGCTTAAAGCTGGGTAGGCGGAAAACGTCTTTGCGGTTTGCTGCGGCGCTGGGCAAGAGTGGACTGCGATACCGGACCGAGAACTTGAGGTGTCATGGGTGATGATGTCATCGCCTGAAAAATGAATAATGTTTCATAGAAAAAATAAAGATGGTTTATGATGCATGTCACTACACTCACTTTGTGAAACAAATACAAAACGATGGCTATTGGTAGGTTTAAATCTCATACTGGTTGGTAATTGGGTACTTGACTAAAGCTGAAATTTGTAAAAATTATATAAGATCCTGTTAAAATAAGCATAATAAGGAAATATGTTCAAGTTTTGAGTTTGATACCTAACGTGCAACTTTTTTATGAGCCTCCAAAGTTGGATGGGAAAGTCCATTTTAAAAGTATAAAATTATTAAAAACTATTAATATCATTAAATAACCCATAAAATTTATAGTAACTTTTGTTATGAAACCGTTACGATAAACGCAAGTTTTAACATAGTTGCAGAACAAAATTATTGATTTCCCCAAACAACGTATGAGTAGTGACGTCACTGTATAACGGGCTTCAGTAGGGAGCGTTTCGGCACGTATTTGGGAAAGTCTAAAAATGTGATTTTAACATAGTAGTATCTCGGTGAGTTTTTATCATATTGAAGTGGTTTTTTCACTAATATTTCTATTATTGAGAGGTGTTTTTATAACATATCACAGAAAAAAGTTGTCAAGTAGCCAATTTGCTCACTGTGGACCTCCAAAGTTTGCCGGTAAATTTGCTCACTGTGCACCACAGTGAGCAAATTAGCGACCAACCGGGCAACATACCTATGTTGCCCGGAGCTCTTTTACGCGCCTGATCAGTGGCGTAGCTTTTGAAGGGTTAGGCGGCGCAGCGCACCGAGGTACTCAAACTCAAGGGGACTCCCCTAACCTGTCCCAGTCAAAACTTGAAATCACGCCAAACCCTGGCTACCAAACTTAAGCCAAACATTTTTCGCAGCATAAAACCTTCTAACCGGTTTTGATAGAGCTCTATTGTTTTTTTGCAACGGGACCTCGGCTCACCTAGTGACGCCACTACTCCTGACGGTGAAGGCTGGAAGGTGAGGTCGAGCGCGCGCGGCCGGAGCCGTACTAGTGACAGTAAAGCGAAACACTGGTACCGCTAATGGGGATGCTGAGTAATGTTGAATTTTACAACATAATATAGTCACATGGATTGGAAAATACTAAATTATCATAACACAGAAGAAATATACAAAAAATATAATAAAATTATGAGAACACAGTTTAAAAAAAATGATATTTTTTATCGCCTTAAACAAAAATTAAAGTCAATTTCGGAATGCTTAAATAACACTGAAAAAATTAATGGCAACTATGTGCTTAAACGCACTTTTTCGTGCTCAAAATGGCAAAATGCTATTTTTTTCATGCAGACACGTTTAGTACAACGAGGACAAGAGATGACGTCACAGGGTGCGTCCGTTTTGTATGGGCCGTTTTCAATGCTCGGTACGGTCGGCTACCTTTGATTGCAATTTGTGGCTGTTATAGTAATCCAAGTGTAGTATTTATAGGTATATATTTGTTCCTCATAAATAGTAGAATCCATTTACATCAGTTACAACATTTAGGACACAAGCCTATTAATTGAGTGCTTTGTAATTCGCTCACTGCGGCGCTAGGTCGTTCGCCGCTCTTTACGTACGTCGACTTGTAGTTCCTAAAACTTTCCTATTTCGCTTTGATGTCGCAGGCCCGTGACATCAAAGCGAAATAGAATGCATTCCTATGTTACCGCCAGTCGATGGACTGCTGAAAATTAGTGTAATTGATTGTATTCAATCAATTACCCTAATATAATGTAATTGATTAATGTAGTGTAATTGATTGTATTCAATCAATTACACTAATACCACCAACGAATTTAAAATGAAAATAAGGTACCATGTCAAGCATGACGTCACAAGTCAGTATTTCATACTTGATAGCCGTTCAAATTCAAGAAAAGAATTTGAACGGCTATCAAGTAGTCTATTCACGGTGTAGGCCGACAGGAGCACTCTCTACGCGCCGGTGACGGGTTACCTGGAAGGTGAGGTCGAACGCGCGCGGCCGGTGCTCCGTAATGAGGGTGTTTAGAAATCATAAACCCACCAGCTGGCAGCAGGGTGGCGAAAGGTCTTTTTGACAGTAGGCGTCAAGATCCACCAATCACAACACCTGATTTTGACGTCTACTGCCAAATAGACCTTTCGCCACTCTGCTGCCAGCTGGTGGATTTCTGATTTCTAAATACCCTCATTCGTTCACTGCGGTGCAGGTCGCTGGCCGCTCTATACTGCCGCCATAGCGCAAAAGGCCACATCTAACATTTTTTTTCGACACTGAGCTCTATACATGTTAGGAATCAGTAAATTTCACTGATCCGAATATGTATACAACTCAGTGTCGAAAAAAAAATGTTACTTGTGCCCTTTTGGGTAGTTCTCTGCGACTAAACAGTCGCACCAATCACATCATTACCATCGCCACATTTTGGATGAGCTCCCTATAAACTATGGAGTTGTTTTCGGTTATCTTGTAGAAGTCGCGTGCCTCTGCTATTTTTATTATAATGATCCTGATTGATTTTATAAAACGGCCAACAATAGTGGCGATGGTAATGAAGCAAGCAAAACGGTATAAAATCGCAGAGAACTACCCTTTTGCGTTATGGCGGCAGTACACGTGCGTCGACTTGTAGTTCCTGCGGCGAGTTACCTGGAAGGTGAAGTCGAACGCGCGTGGCCGGTGCTCCGTAATTTGTTCACTGCGGCACTAGGTCGCTCGCCGCTCTATACGTGCGTCGAGCTGTAGTTTCCTGCGGCGAGTTACCTGGAAGGTGAGGTCGACGGCGCGGCGCAGGTCCTCGGGCGGCACGGGGCGCTCCTCGGGGTCGGGCTCGGGCGCGGGCTGCGGCGGCGGCGCGGCGCGCGTGAGCCACGCCTCGCGCAGCAGCTCCTGCGCGCGCGGCCGGTGCGCCGGCTCCAGCTGCAGCATGCGCCGCACGCACGAGCGCGCCTCGCTCGACACGCCGCGCCACACCCCCGAGGACAACTCCACCTAAAGAGGAGTCTTTAACTGAGTCCATTCGACGAGACGATATGTCGCAACTAGGGTCCGACCGAAATTTCGGTTTCGTCCTAGTTTCGGCAAAAAACGGGTTTCGGCATCGTTTCGGTTTCGCCTGCCATCCGGCCGAAACCGAAACTGAATTTGATTGGCTTCGAAATGCGATCGAGTCTTTTTTGCAAAAAGCACAGATAAACTATTTGAAATAAGAAGTTATAATATGTTATATTAATGATTACTCTAAATATCAGAGACTAAATCCCACTAATATTATAAATGCGAAAGTTTGTGAAGATGTTTGGATATTTGGATGTTTGTTACCTTATAACGGGGTAACAACTGGATGGACCAAGCTGAAATTTGGCATGCAACTAGATCAAGTCCTGGATTGAAACATAGGATACATTATATCCAGGTAAAGAGTTCCTTTGGGACAATAACGGGAACAACGCGGGCGAAGCCGCGGGAAAATGCTAGTGATTAATATGTTATTTAAATATGAAGACTGACTGATTAATAATTGTCATATTTTATCTCGGCCGTGAAAACTAGTTTCGGTCGGACACTAGCCGCAACCTTAAAGACTATATACCCTGTTCACGATAACGAGCTAGTACTAGAAAACTTAAGACAGTACTTAATTGGCGATGCATCTGCACCGGGTGAGTTTACATGACGGTCAAACTTCAGTCAACATCAGTCTCGTGTACGGTGCGAGCGCATTACAGTGCTCTCCTTTCAATTTTTCCAGTTTAATCCATGACTCGGCTTGTTTACGGTAATATCTTCTGCTTAAATAAAGGTTTAAATAAAAATTGGTCCTCAAATATGTTAAAAACTAGACCAGAAAAATCATAATAATTATAAATAAATATTCCAAGCGACGGCATGGAAGCAGAGCCTAACAGTCAGTGGTGCCATTGTTTACGCCCACTGCCCTTTTTTGTCCTTTTCGTCTGCATACAAAAGTGCAAAAGAGAGGCCGCTATACTAACTAGTTATCGTGAACCCTGTTCGCTCCCATAGGTACGCTCCCCGCTGTGGTCGAGTGTCCGCGCATGCCACTGTTTTACACCCGTTGTGCTGAGGCTTTTGCTGAGGCGTACCTGCCGCCACGAAGTTCCGACTGTTGTGACAGATCATAGAACACCTGATCGAGCTCAAAGAAAAGCACTAAACACGCAACATAGGCGGACAACACAAATTCGCCACCGACGTGTACCACTCGATCGCTAGTCGATTGATTGCGAGCCGAATAGGCGAGTTGCGATTGTCTTCCGTCGCAATCTCCTCGCGACTCTCGCGGATTCTTTATTTGAGAACTATAAAACTCGTTCCTCCACGGTTAAATAATAGGCAAGTCGGTGGAAATTATGTTTCAAATTTGGAGCTTGTGGGTCTCCTCGCCTTAGAATTATGATAATCATCAGTTTAAGAAACTATTGCACGTCAAAGTTCGTTATTTTTGTCACTGACTGACTCACTAGTCAGTGACAAAAATAAGGAACTTTGACGTGCAATAGTTTCTTAAACTACACGTTCAAATTGAATGTTTAGAGAGAATATATTTAAGTCTTATTGTGTCCTATATATCCCTGAAAATCTAGGGTTCTAACTTTAACCAGCACAAAATTACGGGAAGCTGAAAATGTTTTGCTCGACTTGGCGGGGGCACTGCCGTGGCCCCAGATACATCCTTAACCGCGAACATCACTGTTAGAAAGGCAGCGTAAATGTGTAAAGCTGATTGTATTCACCTTTCCAGACTCAATCCTTGTTAAAATGGCTTCAGGGCTGTCGTCCCCGGTTGAAGCAAAAGGTGTTCTGCCAGATAGCATAATGTACGCCAGAACTCCTGAAAAAAACATCCGTTGTAAGGAATACAAATATGTATAAATATGTCCTCAAACATGCATAGTAATACTGTAATTATGTTAGTATTGTGTAAATATGAGCAGATGTTTCTGAGGCACTACTGCATTTGTAAAACCAAGTAAAGTCTGACACCTACAAATGACTGCAGCATGACTTTAAATATACAAGGCCATCAACTTTCTTGAAAAGTTTGAGCCCCAACCGGCTGTGAGATATTTTTTGCAAAAACAGAAGCCAGCGAGTGCAAACTTGGAGAGAAATTTACTGTAATACTTTAAAATGATTGTCAGTCGGATTGAGAGGGTGAGAGATATAGAGTCGAGGTGGTGTTGAATACTATATCATTCTAGCAAATACGCCCGTCCCTCTTATTGTAATAGTGTGACTGAACACTCCCTATATCTCTAACTCTACCCCTATGGGCCCTCTAACTCTAACAAAACTGTGATGTAGGTAGATATATAACAGCTAGCTGTCAACAGTGTATCTCGCTGTCACTTGTCAGTCGGGAATAACGGTTCTACGGTCAATGCGTGTCCTTGTGTGTGTGCGTCCTTGTGTGGCGGTCCCGGAGTGTCCCCAAATCCCGATATATTGCAAAAATAATAATTCTTACGATGACTTACCTAAACTCCATATATCGCAAGCGGCATCGTACCCGGCCCGTTTCAACACTTCAGGAGCGACGAAGTTGGCGGTATAGCATGGTGTCATGAGCAATCCGTTTTCTGCACGAAGTTGTTTAGCTAAACCGAAGTCTACTAGCCTGATGTCTTCCGGTCTCTTGTCTGCAGTCGCGAACAGAATGTTTGATGGCTTTATATCTCTGTAAGAATAAAATAACAGTACGTATAATTTCGATAACCAAACGGCAGCTGTTACTATGAAAATTGGCAAAATGTTGTTTTGACTAAAGAAGTTGGTTTAAACAAAACACTTTTCAACTGCGAAAATGTTATGTATGGTACCTGTTACCTATTGATTTTGACTAAATGCGTGAGATAAGTTTTGACCGTAATCGTTAAGAATCGTAGGATACATCGCCAGCCTTGAGATTTACAATTGAAATGAATAGGCATCCCATTCACCATTATGTACGATGACGAGCGAAGCGAGATGGAGTATTAGTTTTGACTAAGGACGCAATCAATTAATTCATGCGCTAGGGACAAGCTACTTGTTAGAACGAGAGATGATGACACTCTTTTCGACGGACAGCTGAGTCTTTATCGACTGTCAAGAAAACTTATCCCTATAGTTAAGGAGCTACGAGTTAAGCATGGGCGTGGATGGGAGATGGCGCCGCTGTGTGATGAGCTCTAACAATTCGCCACTTCGGCAAAGCCCCCCTTAACATATCGTCGACCGTAGGCTCAATTGGGGTAAGGGACGGGCAAATCAATGTCCCTTACGCCAATTGAGCCTACGGTCGACGATATTATAGACAGCCATGACGTCACTGACCTGTGCACAACAGCGTACCTGTGAAGATAGTGCACGGCGTGGAGTACGTTGAGTGAGATGGGCGCGGCCTCATGCTCCGGCAGATGGCGCCGTTGTGTGATGTGCTCGAACAACTCGCCACTTCGGCAGAGCCCTTAACATATTACAGACAGCGATGACGTCACTGACCTGTGCACAACAGTGTGCCTGTGAAGATAGTGCACGGCGTGGAGCACGTTGCGTAAGATGGGCGCGGCCTCATGCTCCGGCAGATGGTGCCGTTGTGTGATGTGCTCGAACAACTCGCCACTTCGGCAGAGCCCTTAACATATTACAGACAGCGATGACGTCACTGACCTGTGCACAACAGTGTGCCTGTGAAGATAGTGCACGGCGTGGAGTACGTTGCGTAAGATGGGCGCGGCCTCATGCTCCGGCAGATGGCGCCGTTGTGTGATGTGCTCGAACAACTCGCCACTTCGGCAAAGCCCTTAACATATTACAGACAGAGATGACGTCACTGACCTGTGCACAACAGTGTGCCTGTGAAGATAGTGCACGGCGTGGAGCACGTTGCGTAAGATGGGCGCGGCCTCATGCTCCGGCAGATGGCGCCGTTGTGTGATGTGCTCGAACAACTCGCCACTTCGGCAGAGCCCTTAACATATTACAGACAGCGATGACGTCACTGACCTGTGCACAACAGTGTGCCTGTGAAGATAGTGCACGGCGTGGAGCACGTTGCGTAAGATGGGCGCGGCCTCATGCTCCGGCAGATGGCGCCGTTGTGTGATGTGCTCGAACAACTCGCCACTTCGGCAAAGCCCTTAACATATTACAGACAGCGATGGCGTCACTGACCTGTGCACAACAGTGTGCCTGTGAAAATAGTGCACGGCGTGGAGTACGTTGCGTAAGATGGGCGCGGCCTCATGCTCCGGCAGATGGCGCCGTTGTGTGATGTGCTCGAGGAGCTCGCCGCAGCGGCAAAGCCCTTAACATATTATAGATAGCGATGACGTCACTGACCTGTGCACAACAGTGTGCCTGTGAAGATAGTGCACGGCGTGGAGCACGTTGCGTAAGATGGGCGCGGCCTCATGCTCCGGCAGATGGCGCCGTTGTGTGATGTGCTCGAGGAGCTCGCCGCCGCGGCAAAGCTCCGTCACAGCTAGGATACGGGCACCTTCCTCGTATACGCCGCGGAGGGTGATGATGTGCGGGTGCTGACTGTATCTGTTTAGAGAAAAAAACCTTGTGATTTCTGAAGTCCATGTCAAAGAGTAGGGATGTAACGATACATAATTTCGTCGGCCGTAGGCTGAATTACGGTAAGGGACATTGTTTTGCCTGTCCCTTACCGTAATTCAGCCTACGGTCGACGATTTTGCCGATACGATACCGATTATTGTAGTAAATAATCGGCGATACCGATATCGTAGCTAAATAATGAAGTATGCACCTGAGATATTTGTATGTCCTTATTATACCTAAAACTTGGCTATATTTAACAGGGACTCAAACTTGAAAGTGAAAAATTTCAACTCAAAATTCAAAGAAAATATTTATTATGAAACAAAGAGATAATTAACAAAGTAATTATCATTGCACAGGGTAATACATAAGGCATTCTCTACCAGTTAACCCTAGGGCAAAGCAGATAACTTGTAAACTTATAAAGGACAAAAGCTTTTAGGTAGGGAATGCAATCTCGTTCTCGCGAGATCTCGTTTTTGCGAGATCTCGGCCTTTTTTAGCGAGACTGATCTCGATCGAAAAATTGGCGAGATCTCGCGAGTTTAACGAGATTGCGCTCGAGCATAAAAACGTTTACTAATAACAGTTGTTGTCAAGTCAACGTGAAAACGTGATCGCGTTAGAGTGTTTTTGTGGCTATTAATGCAAAAAAGAGTTTTCTATGTGATTTACGAGTGTAATAACGAACGATGTCGGAGAATACAGTTTATAAAGACTATGTGAGATTTGCGTGTGACGCAAACTGATTACTGAACAAGTTTTTTATTTTATTAGTATATCTGTTAATTAATATTTAATTTCTAATAGATCTCTGAGTAGGTATAGTTTTCTTTAATTTTTAATAATATTTCAATTTTGGTCAACTCAACCACAGAATATTTAATACTCAACTTAGTTACTGAGATTCATTTTTCATTTTAGTTTTTGACTTGTTGTTGTTATTTTATTATTAAACGACTTTTGTTTTATGTTAGAAGAGAAGACTGATTGTTTATTTTATTTCTTATTTCATTAGATACATGATAATTGATAATGATACACCAAAGTTAATATTCTATAATTTATCAATAAACTTGAAAGTTTATTGATAAATTATAGATTATTATTAGCTACGTCATTACGTAAAAGTTTATAAAAATAATACGTTAAAATAAATGTTTATTTCATAACATCTCTAATCCTTTTTTTTCTCCTGATGTATTTAAGTATTGTGATTACAATTTGTGATTATTGCAAGAACAAACATACAAAACCGCCAATCTCGCGAGATCTCGAAATTGGCGAGATCTCGCGGTATTCATATTCACAATCTCGCGAGATCTCGCTTGAGCCCCAATCTCGCGAGATTGCATTCTCTACTTTTAGGTGTAAAGTGAAAACGCAAAACTTCATTTTCTAACCTTTACTGGCTAAGTGTTTAGATATATCAAACACAAACCTTAATAAAATTTCGATCTCTTCTCGTGGGTCGTACTGCATTTTATCCATGATTTTAACGGCATATTGCACTCTTGACGCCTTATGTTCACAGAGACGAACTACTGAAAAAGATCCAGTTCCTAACTCGCCCATTAACCTGAAAACACACTGAATTAAAAATATGCAGGGTGACGTAAATACGAAAAGGGATGATAGACCAACTCATGACACCAGATTAAGTAAATTTGACCTCAGTAAAAATCTCTTAGTTTTGCGAGATATTGGCGTTTTTGTAAAACTTGTGCTAAGTGATACCCTGAGTCAGTTTTCATACAAATTAGCGGCCTATTAGTTTGAGGACGGCAGAGTGTTGAAATAGACGTTTTTTGTGGCATAAACGGATATATATTTTTTTACGTTAACCTAGAAGTTAGATTTTTTCACAGCTTCAAGGGACGTAGACCTGAGTATATCGTCGACCGTAGGCTGAATTACGGTAAGGGACAGGCAAAACAATGTCCCTTACGCTAATTCAGCCTACGGTCGACGATATGGTTTAAAACTCGAATCACCTTAAGTATTGTAATACCTGTACTCATCGAAGAAGTTGCTCCTATTAACCAAGCCAGACAAAAACTCCTCAGTGGAATTTTTGTTGTTTTGTACGACATTGTTTTGAGTCTGATTTGTGACGGTTTTGTTATTGTCCTCATCGAGTAGGCACGGCGCAACAAAACTGAAACCCCTGGAATGAAGATAATATACAAATTAGCATAATTTATTCGCGTGGTGGGTGTGTAGCGTTTTGTCATTTTCAAATGTATAATTTTTGTCTTCTAAGTTTACACTGCTACTCTTAGGTACTCTTTGCCGTTACTTATCCCGCTCAATTTCAATCTCATCTATGGAAACAGGCCCTGTGCCCAACGTATACACCGTGAGCCCGAGTAACCCGACCAACTTTAACTGTAGATTCCAAACTATTAGGAGTAAAAAAGTTATATGATGCATAGTCAAATAACGGTTACTTTCCGAGATATTAATTATTATTTAAATGAAAACTCCCAGGTGTGTAAAAGGGTACGTATCATAATATATAAAGTCATTATATATAAGTTCAAAATACATATGTTCAAAATATATAAAATCAAAATTAATAATGATTGAAATGAAAATCATAACACTTAAAATCCATAATGTACGTTGGCCATAATGGTCGAAATATATACTGACGAAATGCATATGTTTACAACTCATAAGTTCAAAATATATAAAGTCTAATGATATAATGTTTATAAGGAATCATGGTCGAAATCCAGAACTTACGTTTGGGGGATGATAGGCGTTATACGATTAAATTCAATTGTACAAACTTTGATTATAAATAGCCGTGTACTAGAAAAATTAAATATTTATTCCTCAAATGCTTGTTCTTTTCAATTAAGTTGCGACGTTTTATGGTTGCAAGTGATCCTAAGACGCTCCTCCTCGCTTCGCTCGTCGTCGAACCTAACCGGGTTCTCAGACTACATTTTAAAAATATCAAGATTCTGAGTAATCTGAAAGTTTAAAATATTTGAGTTTTTGAGTTATTTGAAAAAAGTTAGATGCGACGACGAGCGAAGCGAGTGTGTTAGGATCACTTGCTACCAACAGACGCCACAACTGAATTACATTATATGTGGGCTCCATGTGAATTTGATTATTAATTATGAAAACTGTCCTTGCCGATATAATAAATGAAGAAAAATATTGATTTTTTGTTTTAATTTCATACTATACATACAAATATAAACAAGATAGGTAGTAAGTAAGATTTATTTCGCTGTTACAAAAATAGTTAAATATGTATAAACTTAAAGGCTCGGAGGTTACGCTATAATTAACCTATATACCTGTGTTACTTTTGTTCCAAAGCCCGTTATATATTTTGACCATTATGCATTTCAAGCTTAGGAGTTGTGACCATTATGAAATTCAACCGGTATATATTTTGACCATTATATATTATGACCATTATGAATTTAGAACTTATGAGTTTCGAACTTATATCAAACCACTTTATACATTTAGACCCATTATATATTTAGAATTTCGACTTTATTCATTTCAACCGTATATGTTTTGACTTTATATATTTTGATATGTACCCGTGTAACAAGCCCTTATAAATGTGACTAAAATACTTTTACATATATTTTTTTAATTTTTTAACTAGCTGTAGCTGTACCTTCGCAGTATTTGATGGTAATTGGTAAGCGACTACGAGTCCAAAAAATTACCTTTTTTTTCATGTTAGCTTTTTTTTTCCTTTTGGATATCTTTTCCTCAAGTAAGGACATGTTTATAAGGAGGGGCTGAATTTACTGATTTATTTTGTTCCATAAGACTATTAATGTAAAATGACAAAATTCGAACTATGTTGACATAACGTTATTGACTAGTAATACCATCAGGAATACGTGGTTAAAATGTTTCGGGTTATTCGGGCTCACGGTGTATGATGATCATAGCTCAATTAATTAATGTTCATACCATTTTTTATACACATTTCAATAAATGAGGAAATCCTACCATTTCTAATGTATTTACCTTTGGGTTTTGTTTTCTTAAGTCTAAAGAACATTTTAGGTAAAGCTTAACCTTTTTCTAAACATAACGAAATACATACTGGCCTGTTAGTGATCATATTTACATGCGTCATGATCCACACGTGACTCTATGAGATTTATACGTCTTTATGTTCAATTTATCACGTTACTGTTACGTAAGTTACTTTACAATAACAATTGACGTTTATTAGTGCATTGTTCTGTGAAATTGGATGTCGGCAAATTGACCATTTATTTTTCTATAGTCGAATCTAATGATGACAATAAGGGGCTTATGTGAAAATATTCTTCAGAAGATTCTTGACAATCATACGTTACGTTAAATCAGTTTTTTTTAACTAGGACTATGGCTAAGATTTTTTTCTAAGATTGCGTTGGCCCTATGGAAAAAGCTTTTGTGAATGTCCTACCCATGGTATAACTAAATTTTCGAAAGCATAAGAGGAACCTTGGAGAATGTAAATCGAGTCGCCATAATATTCACGACAGGCAGTTATCGTTTGACAAACTTACATAGTGATAAGATTACACTGATAATATTTTCTGCTTCAGTCAAATGGTGACGTTCCTTAAAAGAAAGTATATAAATACCTATAAGGCTGTAGACAGTATTTTACGTTTAACATTTAAATTACTAATTAAAGGGTTCACGCAAAATCCCTTAGAGGTGAAAGCATGTCACACGATTTTTAGATTTTTAGACCCATCACACATTTAGACACATCAAAATCTGTCTAGTGTCTAAATACAGAAGTTTACCGTCTATATGCCGTATAATGGCGTCTTGTGCGGGATATTCTGGTGGAATGCTCCTCATAAGGGTGGGACAACCTGTCAACAATCGTTGTTTTTTTAGTAGTTTATTCACCTGAATAATTCGTGAGCGTTGGCCGAGGCGGGCACCCCGGGCGAGTCCCGCGGAGTACGGCAAGTGAACTCCGAATCGAAATAGAAGGCGTCGTCGGCTCGCGAGACCGCCGGTCTGAAGGGTGGGATAACCTGACAAATACATACATATTAGTAACAAACAATCCAGAACCTCCCATAATCTAGATAATAAAATCCTACCAAGACAATGTACATTAAAGATAACAAAAAAGAAAATATTAACTGGGGTCTGCGTGTTAAGAAAAAGTAATGAAACTTAAATAAATCGTTGACCAAATTCTTGACTGTTTGTTCGTGCGTTTTTGTTTGCACATCATCCTCAAAGTACGTCACACGATTTTTTTTTGGTATGGTGATAGTTTGAGACAGAGACCTGTTAAGGACATACGATAGTTTTTATACCAGAAATCAACCCTTAAGGCGCGGTAGGACCTGGCTCGCATTTCACATACAAACTAGGGTCGGGCGGAATGCAGATTATTGCAGATTATCTTCGATTTCTAACATAAAAGTATACGTTATCAACCCAAACATGAGAGGATGCCCTGCATGACTGTGAAATCATGATTGTCAGGTATTAATTTTGTCAGAAAAGGTAACTGGTGATGAACAAAATGAAAAAAAATGAAAAAAATACTTTATTTTATAGTGTTTTCGCGCTACTTTTCTATCGAGCGAAGTGTTCGCTATCGTGTTCTAAGTGAGAGGAAGCCCTAGATACAGTTCTGAATATTATTATATATGTTTTACAGTGACCTAAGAGTCAAATAAGTACTCTAAAAATGATTTGGAAACTAGGCTTCCGTGCCCGATTCTGGTCTCACCTCGCCTTAAGGAGGTGAAGAGGGGAGTGGAAATTTATATAACTCTAATTCTACCCAGACTAAGTCGCGGGAAAACCTAGTTTATTATAAGTAGGACATCAGTTTAAAATGATATCATCAGTTATTTTCAGACAAATGGACAGTATTTTACTTTATATTGATTGATTATTCACTTTGGAAGACCTTTAGGTATTATTAGGGAAAATATGTGATAAATTAATTAAATCGGTGTTACTATTAACTAACTCTTTCAATGCCGAAGATCCGCCCAGCGGGTTCATTTTTCTATGGAAATTAGATTGGCACTGAAAGTATTGGAATACCTACCGAGTAGTTTTTCCCAACACACCAAACAGACGTGATTTAACGCAAAATAGGGTAGAATAGAGTTTTCTTTTGTCAGATCCTCTTTAGGTCACTGAGCCAATGTGTTAGTTAGTTTTTCCTAAGGTAGAGAATCTGTTTTCAATATAAAAGCTGTATCTTTACGTAGAACTGACCAGGTTGACAATGATTTCAATTGATGGTAAATAACGACGAGACTGAAGATGTGATGGAAAACTTAACTCACCTCTTTTTTTAATAGAGCATCCCAGTCTATACTAGCAAAGAATTCGTGATTCTTCACATCCTCTATACCATTGGGGCCCGCTCCCAACCTAAAGAAACATTAAATAGTATATTACACACTAAACATATAGGGCGGTAAAAAAGGAATGACCCAGATCGCAGCGATTTGTGCGAGAAATATGCGATATGTGTGCACACAATTTTACGTCGTCTCTTGGCCAGGAAATAGGATTTTCTCCCCGCGGCGTAGCCAACAGAAAATTACACTTTATGGCCCGGGGTGGCGTATTAGTATATTACACACCTAGTAGTAATAAGGAGAGGCCCAGATCGCAGAACCGCAGGCGAGGGCCATAAATATGCGATCCGAGGCTTTACTATTTACCGCCCGTGCTGTGCCACAATTTCACGTCTTCCCTAGTCCAGGTAGTTGTATTTTCCTCCCGCGCAGCAAACATTATGTTCTAAGTTTTATGTGCGTATAATATGCCCAAATCTCATTCCTGTTTTTTCAGTTTCGCTGGCTATAGGGCAGTCATTGAAGCGAAAAATACGGTCTTACCTCCGAATTTTTTTACTGTGAACCGATTTGCATGAAATTTTGGAATTAGGCTCATCTTACCCTTAACTTCAAAAGTGAAAATGATCTGAACTCCGCCTATTATTTTTAAGGGGTGTAAACAACCCCTTAATGGAAAAATTGACATTGAGCCATTTTATCGCTAGAAAACATGTCTAATAGTAAGTGGTGAAATTGTAAAGTATTTTCTAACATAATTACCTCATATTAAAATAATTTTCAACCCCTTGAAATTGCAAACAACCCCTAAATTGAAAAAATCACAAAAAAATACGTTGGTATGACATAAAAAGATGTAAGTATAGAGTAAGTAATATTTTATATTCTCTATAATAATTATCAAATTTTTAACCCCCTTTCAACCCTTGAAAACTACCCCTTGATAAAAAATTGTTAAATTTTTTTTTTGATAAAATGAAAAGGATTTAAATATTATTCCACACTCTCGAAAATGATTATCATATTCTTAAGCTTTTCTACCCTTAACACATTGGGCGCCATGGGGGTCACGTGTGACCCCCATTACAAATACAGATGACCGACTACCCCTAAATTAAAACAGTAAATATATATGATTACTAGACCCCGTTATCTTGTCGCACTGACATTTCTTTTCACTAGAGCGTGAATGCTTTTTTTATCGACTATCTAAATGTCGATAGTGTGTATGCAGCCAACCCCGAAATCTCAAAATTTTTTTTGGACTTTTCATACATTACGAGTTTTCGACTATTTTCGACCGATCGATGACCAACTTAAGAAACAATTAAATTCCTGCGGTTCTTAAGAAAAACAAAACTTTCCGAACTAAATTCATTGATGCCAACATAAAAAAAATATTTTTATTATAGTCACTGCAAGTATATTTTAAATTAAAAAAAAAGTTTACCATAGACACATACTGTCAGTCATACGTCATATTTGCCTTGTTTGAGGTTATGCATTATTGTATTTTTTAGATTTTAAAACCTAGTCGTAGAAAAAGTATTGTATGCAACGTTGTATAATTAAATCAAAAAACGCGCATTGCGTCTCTATTTGCGATACTCGCCGCTGTCGCGGCTCGTATCGCAACTCACGCAATTCGCATTTTTTGAGCCTTCTTATACAACTGTTGCATAATAGTATTTTCGTTGGCCCCTTCACTCAAATGTGTTATATATACATATAAGAACGTTGGTATGTATTCATGCCTACGTTTCCAAAATATATGAGCCATATTATGTATATATATACACATTACAATAGTTGTGGGTCTCTATTATACTGCGTACTTTCACATTGCTCCAAATATTCACACTTCGAAATTTTCAGTTACTAAGTAGAAAAAAATATGATAAGTTTTTGGACCATAACTCCTTCAATTTTCATGCTATCACAATTTATAAAAAACCATTGTAAAGGTAATTAAGAGAGCTACAACATCCTTCATTGCAATATATAGTAAAAAACCTTTTTCTAAAACGGTGAAGGGTTAAAGGGCTTAAGAGAGGCTGTGATTGCGCTGCCACGCGCTCTTTAAACAATCATATCTCCGTCAATTTTTGTTTGACAGAGAAAACAAAAAAACTAATTTGTTTGTCAGAAAAATACCTAAAATTTTAATGCGTACACTTTTATACGTATCTGTCGTAATTTTTGAGATATTATGAAAAATAAGTGGGTGTTTTAAAAATTTGAAATTATGTTTTTTTTTTAATCGTGACTTTTTTGAAAAATATGTGTCCTGAAGCAGCCAAACTGATACTATCTATCAAACTCTTCATAATGAAGTTAATTCTAAGCGGAATACGATTAATTTTAATTTTGGTGGAAATGGCACTTATGAAACCCATTGATTTAAAAGAAAAAACATTAGATGCTCCCCTTATTTGCAATACAGCTCACTTATTTTACGTGCAAAAGACTTTTAATAGTGCTCATTTTAAAGCTTATTTCAAGCACTACAGAACCCTTTTGTATTAAAATGCATAAAATGCATCTGCTCGCCGCTAGATGGCATTGACCACATCGATTAAATTTCAGACAAAATAAAAAACGGCTTTGATCTTTAATATCTAGCTTAATATTGCACTTAGAATACTTTATAAAAAACCAAATTGTTCATTGTTTTACCTGCTACAATTTTGTTCTGTATAAAATTTTCGATAAAACGTATATTTTCGGAGATATTTGCAAAAAACCGATGAAAAACGTGACAAAAATGCGAATTTTCAATTGCCAATAACTTGAAATGTATTGGATTTTTTGAAAAACTTTATAGAAGAGTTTTTGCTTAAAATTAGGCCTTCTATCGATTTCCGAGACGATTTTGAAAAAAAAATAATTCACCCCCGAGAAGGGGTGGCAACCACCCCCAGGGTGGTTGCGGAGTTCAAATCATTTTCACTTTTGAAGTTAAGGGTAAGATGAACCTAATTCCAAAATTGTATGCAATTCGGTTCACAGTAAAAAAAATTCGGAGCCATAATGCTTCAATGACTGCACTACTAGTCTAGTAGCTAAAGGAATAGAGGGGTATCAGATATTTTTGCATGTCTAGCAGTGGCATAATGTCAAGCTTCTACGAGGACAAACTGGCATAATGTTGGCTTACATTTCCTTCAAGTCTAGAAGGTCAAGTTGTTTGAATGCTTTAAAATAGGAAATCAGATAGGAATCCGTCTTGTGCTAGCCTAACAGTTTCATTATATACTATTGCCAATCATTGTACAGGCCGCGGGCGAACTCCAAAGATTCGAAAAATCGGAGTTGGATCAGTCCAACCAATCCAACAGTACAATATATACAACTCATTGAAGTATTCATAAATGTCGTGTCCAATGATACCGTTGTTTAATAGCACACCATTCAATTATCATACATATGGAAATTTTATAACAATTCTCACCTGTTTTGTGGTGTTCGTTTAAACAAAGCCCGAAGCAAGGATTGGGCTTCTTCACTCAAATTAGACGGCATACCGAGCTTGGCTTTAAGTATCTGCGTCATGGTTTCGTGTCTTGTGGAACCGTGGAATGGTAAATTTCCAGTTAACATTTCAAACTGTGTGCAAATTATATAATTAGTAAACACATCATGTAATTATACATACTTCATGCAATTGTATGAGGTAAATGAATTGTTATTGCCTCTAATTTCTCATTTTACTAAACTGCAGAAACCACAGAAGATAATCATTTACAAATAACATACAGAGACATATTACTTAATTTAGTTTACTCGTAATGCAAAAATCATATGGAAGAGATGTCGTAAGCTGAGTCAAACTAATAATATAGTTGAGGTGGCAATTGCTCTCCCAGGATCCAGTCTGACCTTAGTTGCCAGTTGCCACCAACCAAGTCACGTTTTTGTGGAAATAAACTTATCCAAAACAAATCCTTAATACTGTTACTTGTTTAAATGAGCCACTCTAATTCCATGATAAATAAAATAGACATTAGCTTAGCTTGCTCAATTCTATTCTTTCAACAATATATGGTCTTTACTTACCATAAGTACTCCAAAAGACCACCAATCAGCAGCAAATGTATGTCCTCTTCTGTTAACAACTTCAGGTGCCATGTACTCGACAGTACCACAAAAACTGTAAGCTTTATCACTACTTGGTGGAAGTTTAGATAAGCCAAAGTCAGTAAGTGCAATGTGACCATCTGCATCTAACAAAATATTCTCTGGCTTGAGATCCCTGTATATAATGCCCAAATTGTGCACATGTTCTAAGGCTAAAGCTAACTCCGCTAAATAAAATTTAACATCCTCCTCAGTGAACATTACCTGAAATTGTTGCATTTTATTAGCACAAAGCGAAATACCTATATAGGTGAATGTGAAATACATACAATAGGTGCATTTAATTTAGCATAGTATTAGTTTTCAATACAGCAATCAACATACTTGTTTTTACAATTACATAGATGCACATAATAACCTACATAACTGTGTTGATTTCAAGGGCCTTAAAATTAATAGCTGCCCGGGACGGAGCCTCGCCAACAGCGAACTGAAGCTATTTCTAGTCGGCTGGCTGCTTGTACTTACGAGCCGCATTCACACATTGACCTGACCAACCAGCGTTAAGGTAGCCGGCGGACTTGAGATGCTTCAGTTCTTTGTTAGCGAAAGGTTAGCGAGGCTCTGTCTGGCTATTTATTTGAAGGTCCTTAGTTGTTGTCAAGCAAAAGGTATCACATGACTAGCTCTCCACAAGGACTGAGCAATAGACTGTTGCTATGAAGATGCAACTAGAAATTGTCCTTAATTATAGACAGTAAAGTGCTACGTTTTGCCTATATATATATAATAATAGTCAATTATAATAATTTACCTCTTTACTAAGTCGGGAGAACAAGTCGCCGCCACGTAAAAAATCTAATATTAAGTAAAGTTTCCCAGCAGTTTGAAATGCATAATGTAATTTTACGATAAATGGATGGCCCATATCAACTAATATATTTCTCTCCATTTTTGTACGTTCTCTGTCTCTCACTTTAAGGGTAGCTTTTTTAAGTACCTTTAAAAAGAGAAATTTTATGGTTAACATTTTTTCTGCAAAAATCTATTTGTTCTTTACAAAAGTGGGAGTCTAAAAGTAAATAAAGGAAGGAAAGTTTGCTATTTAAGTATGTAAGTACATAAAATTAGTTTGTTTGATAACAAACATAAGATAACAAATCAGTCAACACCCATATTGCATTACAATTTGACAACATATAATTTATAAATACTGTATCTAATAGTTTAAGTTCTAATGCACCAAAAGGATTGATTTCCCATCATGTTCCTGTATTTGCTTCAGGAACATCCATTCTAAAGTTTTAGCTCACCTAGCCTAGTGTAGGCTTGTACGCGCTCGTTCATTGAATGGATCGCTCCGAACTAGTACAATCGTACTAATGAACTAGTTCGGTCTTTTAGCTAGTTGCTCAGATAATGATGAACTCAACTGTACACTTCTGTTTCTATCCAAGTGTTGCTACCGTTTCGTTCTGTACCGCTCTGTCCGATCAGGATCTGACCATCCGATTTATTCCAGCGCTGTGCTGTTACATTCCATTTTTTCTTTCATTCAGACCTGTTACACGTTGGATGTCAGTCGGCGGTTGATCCGACTTGATTGGTTAATGTACTAAACATCTTAAAGAGCGGAAACGAAACAGAAAAGTTCGTTCTAGTACAGTTAGCAGAATTCATTCTTTTTAGTACTTAGTACATGTACTACACAAGCCTAGCCTAGTGACAATGTGTATCAAATTTGTGTAGACTACATAATGCAATGGAGTTAATATTCCAAAAGCATATTTATTTAGCAATCCATGTTGCGCTAAGGGAATTTTTATTTCAGGATATATAACTAACAAAATTTAATTATATTTTCTGGTTTACCATCTACTGCAAAACAATCATTCGCGCAAAATAGCATTCAAACTAATGACTTTATGGAATTTTTAGGCAATCCAATCAAATTTTGAAAACTCACAATACCTACCTTCATGGCATAAAGTGTGCCAGCATCAGCACCAGTCACTTTTCGGACTAAGAAAACTTTTCCAAAGGAACCTTCTCCCAAAACTTTGAGCAATTCAAATTGAGATGGATCTGCCTTCTCATGGCCTTCCTTGACAACATCCTGAAGTTCAACCTCCCTCTCGCAGTTGAGTTCGCCAGAGGAGTCCAGGCTTTCTGCTGTGGATGCCTGACGCGACTCAGCAGAGTTCTCAACTACCATTGGAAGACTGTTGGCTGTCTGTGATACACCTCTCTAAAATATAAAAATTCAGACATGGAATTGATAAGGCTAAAGTAATTTAAACTATTTCACGTTAAGTCCTGTTTGCGATACTGTGTAAGCGACTGAATTATAAATGCAGTTACTCAGAAATGGAAGGGTATAATGTGATTTGCGGACCCCTTCAATAAGGAAAACATAATATCAATCATTTGGCGCCAGACGTCATAACTATCAATATGTCTGTGGTTTTAAATGGTGAGTAATCATGGATATGCAACCATTTAACACTAAACACGACACAATTATTACTTACGTTGTCTCCAACATTCTGCATCCGCCAGGGATCTGAGGAATTTGCTAGTGGCATAATTTCTATTTATCACAAATAAACCTTCAAAGGAAAATCTAATAATGTTTGTGCAAATTGAATTAAAACTAGACCACCATGTTTTCTCATTCATAAACACTGACGTACCACAGGCACCACAGCAGTGAGAATTGTGGGTTGTGGCAGGGTAGAGAAGACAAACTTTTCGTTCATCTATAGATACGACGGGTACGGTACGAGTACGGAACCTATGTACGGAACTCCCAACGGGTTTGACCAAGGTTTGACTTGACAAGTAAATCTGTAGCGTATCTGTAGATTTGTTTTCCAGATTTACTTCATTGGCTACGATTCAAGGCCGAGCTATCATACTCGTCCGCTATTGGTTCAAATTATTAATGGCAACCAGGAAATCCTTAAAGCGTTTTTCATGATCATGGTACATTATTTTTTTTATTCTTGCATAAGGTCATTCATTTACGGAAAATATTTCTTAACTTTATTTATTATTGGTGATCTGTCCGAGTAATCAATGTATTTATTAATGATACGTTATAATATAAAATACGTTTTACTCAAACACTAACTTGGCAACACTAATGACAGACTATCCAGGTGTTACTAGTTTTTGACGTGATAACGTCTTATAAATCGATGAAGCCGGCTGCACGCACGAAAAAGTGTCCCGTTACCTTGCAGGGTCGTTACCTGTCAAATAGGTACTTTATATTATTCCAGCACTAAAGTCGTTAAGACGATAGTTTCTTACAAATTGTTAATAAAATAGCCCTTATTCCCTAAGATACGGCTGTCAAAAATCTCTATTGAATGACAAGAGACCAGTGGCGGATTTGCCCTAAGGCCCAGTAGGCCCGGGCCTAGGGCGGCCAGATATTAGGGGCGGCCAATCGTGACAAAAAATCACTGCTGCTGCTGAGAAAAGGGCGGCTGGTACTCAAGTCAAAGTCAAAGTCAAAGTCAAAGTCAAAGTCAAAGTCAAAGTCAAAGTCAAAGTCAAAGTCAAAGTCAAAGTCAAAGTCAAAGTCAAAGTCAAAGTCAAAGTCAAAGTCAAAGTCAAAGTCAAAGTCAAAGTCAAAGTCAAAGTCAAAGTCAAAGTCAAAGTCAAAGTCAAAGTCAAAGTCAAAGTCAAAGTCAAAGTCAAAGTCAAAGTCAAAGTCAAAGTCAAAGTCAAAGTCAAAGTCAAAAGGGTCAAGGTCAACGTTATCACGTTCGACTATCGTCAGTAAACCGACTTTACAGACAACCGATTTTTTTTTTCTAGTAAAATATGCCACTGGTCACTCACTGGTCCTCACCTCACACAACACAACACAGCCAAATAACTTTGCCAAATTTCTTGTTTGAGGATTGGCAACTATCTTTCTTTTCTAAAGCTGCGTACACACAAGCCAACGAAGCCAACGAAGGTTCGTCGGCGTTGGCTATCGCACGTTCGTTGGTTCTCGATCAACTGCGTACATACCAGACCAACGAACGCCAACGAATGGTTTGGCCTTCGTTCGCCGTGTCTTTCCGTCGAAATGTGCTAAATAGATGTGGCGCGGCGCTACTGTTGCAGATGGGTAAAATTTGGTAAACAGCCGCTTTATTAAATACCTACTTTTTGTTACTAAAAATATTATTTTTTCTAAATCAGCGCACTGAGACCACTGAGAGATGGTTATACTTCAAAGAATACTTAAGAGTATTATTTCACATTATATTATAATATTCCAATAATATTTACCCTAATAATTGATAGGGATCGTGTATGTAAGTTATGGAAAATAACATATCTGGAATTCCGTACTACGAACAGACTAAAATACAAGATGAACAACTCGACAAAGGTAACTGGCACATCGTTCACATAATATTCAAAATATTTCACTGTACCTACTAAAAACAAGATAGCTATGACGCCTATGCGAGCAGACTTAATGCAATGACCCATGATATTCCCATTCCCAGTGCCGTAACTAGGGCTGTGCAAGCGGTGCCCAGGCGCGGGAGGGCGCAGAACTGACTAGACCAGTGCCCTATCCCACAAAACTTACAATTACAATTTTACAAGTGTCAAGTTACAAGTTTGTAACAATACAAGTGTGCGTACCACAAAATATACAAGTAACAAATTTGTAGTGGAAAATTCTTACAAATATGTAAATTGTATCGACAAGTCTACAATTCATTGTATCACAAAACTTTACACACGATACATATATTTTCCGGAAAACGTACAAATTTGTAGCTGACAATTGTTTTGTGCTACATGAAATTGTAGTAATAATTAAACGTTTATGTAGAATTGTACCTACAAGTTAACAATTCTCTAAACGTGTGTCACACCCTCTTGGTACTATACGAATACTAGTAATTGCTGTATATTTTATCATATTTAGCGATTCCAACCCTTTGTACTACGGAATGTTTAGTTCAAGTAGTGATAGTGAAGAAGAATCAATTTTACTTATTTTTAATTTAGTTTATGACCCTGGGGATACAAGATACTGGATAAGAAAAAATTGTATACATTAAATTTGAGAGTCCGGTAAAAAAAGGTGTGTACTTACCATTGTACCTACGCCTTTTCAAATTTTGCCACATAGTGTCCCTTAAGTATTTCCAATCTTTCTCCATTATCCCTAAATCATTTGAATTTTGCGTTATCTCCTTCCATTTGTTTATTTTCACAGTGTGCGTCAATTTATCACTAAATTTACCAAAAATAATGTTTTCGTTTTCGTTACGAGGTCTAAAATGGTCAGTTTAGCTTGCAAGTCCATTGTAATATTTGTAATGTCAGTTGGTATGTAGGTACGTAGGTATTGCTCGTTGATAGATCACTATAGAATTATAGTTAATGTAGGTAATTCTTGCGTATTGCGTATAAAGTGAAAGTACCTTCAACATCAAAGAAACTAAACAAATTGTTACATATTTCTAGTTGTAACATTAGAATTTTTGGCTTGTATAATTACAAATCAACAATCCTACAATTATGTAGCTGTCGTGACATACCTTTATTTTTTGTGATACGCTTTCGCAAAAGTGACATATTTGTATACTGTAAACTTGTAACGAATACATATTTGTAATTATCGTGGTACATTTTTTTGTTTACAATTTAACAAATTTGTCGAATTGTACACTTGTAAAGTTTTGTGGGATAGGGCACTGGACGTTTTTCAAGAGCGCTGTTATTTAAGTTCTCACCGGGAGTATAAAAGGCCAGTTACGGCACGGGATATTTCTATGCGAGTCGACCACTAGATTTATTAGTAAGTTAAGTAAAAAGGATAAACACTAATTTCATAAATAATAGTAATAATATATAAGATACTTGGTTAACAGACATCGGGACAGCGCAGGCGCCGAAAGTTGACGACGTAGTGGCTAAGATTATCGGTGATTTTGGACCATGGCAACTGCGATTAACGATAATGATGGCTCTATTGAAGTTCCCCATTGCCTGGTATCAGCTGGACATTATATTCCTAGCCCCACCAACAGAGTTCTGGTGCAAAAAGCCGAAATACTTTTCTCATTATTCGGATGATCAGTGGCGTCTAATGTCTGCACCGGTTAGTGACATTGCTATTACTTTTCAGTAGGCGTAATATACATATAGGTAAAATTGATCAAGCGTATGACGTGATCAAAGTCCATGAGTCGGTGCATGGACCTATGGGCCCTAATGTCTCTTGGATTACAAACCCGCAAGCAGGTTCGCGGCCACTCACTAGTGACTTTTGGCTGATCGCTCAAAGTGAGCGATGGACTAGCGGGATTGGTTGAAACGGTTCAACCTTACCTGATGTGTATACTATGATCGGGCTAATGGAAAGAAAATGCCTCGAGGTTGCTGTTCGGCTATTATAGTACATCTAGTTCATAAAGCGGCTACTATTATGTCCTGTACATAAACAGGCCATTAATATATCTAGCCTAGCACGAAAAGATATAAGAGGATAAGGATATAAGGATATGGGCGGGCGTAGGTACTCTTATATCCTGAACACTAAGAATAGTATTTAGGTAATTGTAACCGTTTAGCTTGCTTAGCTGCTACTTATTTATAGAGTCTGTGCGGAAAGAGAATAGGCGTGGCGAAAAACGCAACTAACCTAACTAGTATGGCCACAGATCAGAAAATACGGCAAATACGGTACAAAAGCATTACAGCGCCCCCCAAAATTAATCCTATTCTCTTTCTGCACAGACTCTACCTGATGAATGCACGTTTCCAGCTTACAGAGGAGTATCCATGTCTAATTTTCGACCCAGAGATCTTATACTTGGATCCAAATTTAAACAGGAATCTGATACCTTTAGTAAAATGTGAACACTTTGAATACAACCTCTCTGTATTCACCAGAACTATAATTTCGGAGTGGGATTTAGTTTGCGATAAGCAATGGATGGTGAACGTAAGTATTAAACCTACTTATTTAGTTTTCAGCCCTTGCTGTTAAATAGACAAATCGATAAAACCAAATAGTGCAAATCATGCTAAAAGATAAGAGCGAAACTGCACGACCTTCATCAATATAAGTTTTATTTACATCAGTTTTTTTTAGGGTTCCGTACCAAAATGGTAAAAAAGGAACCCTTATGGTGCGACTCTGTCTGTCTATCTGTCTGTCTGTCTGTCTGTCTGTCTGTCTGTCCGTCTGTCACAGCAAGATATCTCAGGATCTACTGATGCTATCGACTCGAAATTTGGAATAGTGTTAAAAACCGCTAACTCGAGCCAATGGAACAGAAAAAAAATCCTATACCTTTTTTACTTTTTTTTTAAAGGGGACCGAAATGGGATGTCCAAAATCAAAAGTTGAGCTAATATATCGAGTGGGATATCAAATGAAAGGGCTTAATATGAAGATTTCAGAACCGTTTTTATTTTTTTTATTAGACGTGTAGTTTTTGATTTAAGACCAAAAACGTTTAAAAAAATACCATTCCCCCCCTATTATCTCCGAAGTTACTGAACAGAAAAATCTGTAATAATTACCGATTATTAATAGTACCGTAGTGACCCCTAAGTTCGCCTAGGGTGCCTATCTTTGCCTAGTTGATTTTCCTAAACTTGCTTTACGACAAGCTACACTTAAAACTAGGTAAAATGTATAAGTACTGAATATTGAATAGTTTTATGTGCAGGTTTTCTTAGAAGATTTTTAGGAAAATCAACTAGGCAAAGATAGGCACCCTAGGCGAACTTAGGGGTCACTACGGTATCCTAAATATTACAGGAAAAATAAAACGGTTTTCCTAACTTGCAGCGTTTTTTAGAAATTCCTAAAAATCGTAAGACAATCTTATTTGCTCCTACTAAACTAACCGCGGCATATGTCGATGTATGGGGACAACAGTTTTACAAGAGCAAAGTTAAGTTTGTCCCACCATACAATTTTTCTTGGATTATTCAGATATCTACTGACGATTTTGTACGGAACCCTCGGTGCGCGAGTCCAACTCGCACTTGACCGGTTTTTTAATTATGGAAATGTGAAAAACGCGGTTAAACCAGAAGAGGCAGAAGGTAAATAATATTCTGTAGCACAACGAACACTTGTAATTTTTACTAATCTTTGAATGCGTAGCAAAGCAATGGCGTAATGTCGATAGAATCTACTGGACCCCCCCGGCTTTTACTTTTAAGAGGCTGACAAGACCTACTTTTGTTGAAATTGATGTTATTTAAGCAGTTTTTTAAGAAAAACCATTTGTTCTAGCACATCAAAAAAAATATATGTTAATATTCATCATATTTCGAAGACCGTGGACGGACGCGATACATAATTTCACGAAATCGGCTCGATAGAAAAAAATTGCAAAGATTGGTCTTAAAATCATCATTAAACGGTTCTATGTCTTTATTTTTTTAACGTATGGGTCTGCAAATAAAAACATGAAGTCAACATATTCATACCTAAACCGCTAACGAGTCACATTTCACAAATAGTCCACACTTTTTTTTATTTCAATTTTTATTTATTATTATCTTCTAAGACCCGGCTGCCCAGAAACAGTGACAGTAGGCTCTCGTTTACTCCGATACAAATAGACAGTGTGCGCTGACGCGCCGTGCTAGACGGACCTATGCTTCTCGTTTGCGCATCGAAAACATCGCAAAAATTTGTTTAACCTTGTGTTAAAAATCTAAAATACTGTATACGTACTTATATAAATCAAAGTTATAATATAAGAAGTGTAAATATTTAGTTAAGTGTGTTAAATGTATGATCACCGCAATAGCCACTGGCCTGTCCAAATGAATACTCATTCAGTTTTACACCTTCATAGCGTTGAAATGTGGACCTTATGTCACTGGATATAAGGTCCACATTTCAACGCTTCTTCAGATGCGGTTTTGGCTACGCCCATCGAGAAACGTTTTGTTTGCATAGATCTATAAAGTTTTGGAGTCGACGGTAATAGTTATGTATTATGGGAGGCATCAATACACGAGTGTGGTTTTAGGAAACGAGCCGAAGCAGGCATGTCTCACTCCGCGATTTTATTTTGACGTAATTATTATTCTTCCTTGCCTAATGCATTAGGCAAGCTCAGGGCTGCGCCCACACCCGGCAGCGCCTGTGTGCGAAACCCTGTGTATGAAGGCCTAAGGTGTATGTATGTATGTATGTACCTATGTATGTATGTATGTACGTATGTACGTATGTATGTATGTATGTGTGTGTGTGTGTGTGTGTGTGTGTGTGTGTGTGTATGTATGTATGTATGTATGTATGTATGTATACAACGTGTCCCAAAACTCAACGATAAGCCGGCACCAGAGGATGGAGCTACTTATGATTAGTCGAGAAAAAATAAGGAAAAAAATATATCTCAAATTATTTTTTCTCGACTAATCATAAGTAGCTCCATCCTCTGGTGCCGGCTACTTATGATTAGTCGAGAAAAAATAATTTGAGATATATTTTTTCCTTATTTTTTCTCGACTAATCATAAGTAGCTCCATCCTCTGGTGCCGGCTTATCGTTGAGTTTTGGGACACGTTGTATATGTATTCCGAACTAAATTCATTGATGCCAACATAAAGTATTTTTACTTTAAGTATATTTAAAATAAAAATAAAAGTTTACCATAGACACATACTGTCAGTCAAACGTCATATTTGCCTTGTTATGATTAATTTTGTATTTTATAATTTAAAACCTAGTCGTAGAAAAAGTATTGTATGCAACGCTGTATAATTAAGTCAAAAAACGCTCATTGCGTCTCTATTTGCGATACTCGCCGCGTTCGCGGCTCGTATCGCAACTCGCGCAATTCGCATTTTTTGAACCCAGTTATACAACTGTTGCATAAAATACTATTATGCGACTGGTGCATCAATACACGAGTGTGGTTTTAGGAAACGAGCCGAAGCAGGCATGTCTCAGTTCGCGATTTTGTTTCGACGTAATTATTATTCTTCCTTGCCTAATGCATTAGGCAAGTTCAGCGCTGCGCCGACACCCGGCAGCGCCTGTGTGCGAAAACATGAAGCCCAAAGGAGGGTTATGTGTTTGACCGGTATGTATGTATGTTTGTATGGTGGATGCATGTATGTATGTTTATATGTATGTTATGTATGTATGTTTGTATGGTGGATGCATGTATGTATGTATGTATGTTTGTATGTATGTTATGTATGTATGAATGTATGTATGTTTGTTTGTATGTATGTTATGTATGTATGTATGTATGGTTGTATGGATGTATGTTGTATTGTATGTATGTATGTATGGTTGTAATGTATGAATGTATGTATGTATGTATGAATGTATGTATGGTTGTATATTTGTATGTATGTATGGATGTATGTATGTATGTTTGTATGTATGTATGTAAGTAAGTATGTATGTATGTATGAATGTATGCATGTATGTATGTATGTATGTATGTATGAATGTATGTATGTATATATCTATGTATGTATGCATGAATGTATGTATGTTTGTATGTATGTATGTATGTATGTATGCATGAATGTATGTATGTAAGAATGAATGTATGTATGTTTGTATGTATGTATGTATGTATGTATGCATGTTTGTATGTATGTATGAAAATATGTATGGGTGTATGTATGTATGGATGTATGTATGTATGTATGTACGTGTGTATGTATGTAAGTATGAATGTATGTATGTATGTATGAATGTATGTATGAATGTGTGTATGTTTGTATGTAATGAATGTATGTATGTATTATCATACACCGCACTCCAGGGTAATTTTTCGGGCACGTCAGTTAGTAAGGTTTACAAATAAACCAATCAATTTTCGATTTGACAGTATAAGGTATTTGTACTAAGTATTTATTATATTGTATATTATATTCAATCTCATTTAATTTAATTACCTACGTAACATACATTATCATTAGCTACTAAAGGTACTCGGAGTTGCATGGTACATATCTGGGGGCACGGCAGTGGCCCCGCCAAGTCGAGCGCGAAGCAAACACTGCCGTACCATCCTTTACTGGAACCATTTTGCCGCATTTTCAGGCCCCTATTTGAGGACCTCTAGATAAGACCAGAACGCAGAAATTTTCGTCATCCAGTAAGCTATAATCACATACTTAAAATCCAAAATTTCAAGTCTGTAGGTCATTTAGTTCCGAAGTTAAGCGAAAGCAAAGTTTCGCATTTACGACAGACTCTCACTGACTCATGATCATCAGAATAGAACTAGTACTTCCCATAAACTCAGAGAGCTGAAATTTTAAACATAGTTAGTTTTTAGCCTATCAAGTCCTAAAAAACCTCCAAATATTGCAACATCACACATAAGTTTGTAATCCTATACAAATACATGCGATTACAAAGTTTCTTTGTTGACTTGTACCTACGACGAACTGTACTATAACGAATAAAGAATGTTCAACGGCCAAGTCACACAACATTAAGTATAATAATAAAGAAATCGCAGTAAGGTACCTTAAACTTGACACGATTTTGTCTAGATTTCATTACTTTTTAGAGATAAACAAGCAGCTCCATCGAGACTTGGCTAGTTTTTTACAGAATGTTTTTGATGGGAGACCAGGTTACGGATACTAAGTATAAATACCTTATACTGTCAAATCGAAAATCGATTGATTTATTTGTAAACCTTACCTTACCTTTATGTTTTTCTCGATGACCTTACATTGCAGGTCATCAAGAAAAACATAAAGGAAGTGCTGTATATTTTAATTCAATATAATCGTATTACTACTTACAAAAATACTGTATTTTTTTCTAATAAATCTTAACTACTTATATTACATATCCAAAATTCATTAAATGTGTTTGAAAGTTTTCATTACTTATTTACGTATTACATATCCAAATTTCATTCTATCTGTTCACGCTTTAATTATGAAAATAAATTAAAAACCAACTATATTATTTTAACGACGCCCTGTCTATTTTATTCTGCGCTCTATGGGAAACCTACAGGAGTTTAACGCCATCTACCGGCAGGCGTGTTTATTTCGATCGCGATCGCAAGCCGAATGCAAACAGTTACGCTTCTCGCCGCTCACTTGTGAATAGCGCTGGGAGCAATTAGGCGGGGCTAGGGGATGGGCCAAATCCTGAATCCTCAAGGGCATTTTGCTGTTGACAGCGTCTTAAGGATTCAACAATATTACGCTTACTGCTTTTGAAGAAAAAACACATTGAACAAACTAACTTCGGTTCGACCTGGAAAAAAATCGACTCCATTCTACTTCTACTGATGCGTACATAATAATGATACCTACCCAACTATTTATACCTACGCTTTCATTCTTACAATCGAGGGTGGTTCCGAGGACCGACCCGTGTACTTTTCCGAGGTTCATCCAACAGGAGATAACTGCGAACCTTTTGTTGTTCATCATCGTTGTCAGCCCGTAGTCATCCACCGCTGGCGCAAACTGGGAAAGGCTTATTTCCGGCGCCACCAGGGGCCCGTTTCACGAAGCTACAAGTTACAAATTACAAGCGGAAGTCTCTTTCTATCAAAAGGTATTGAAAAGAGACTTCCGCTTGTAATTTGTAACTTGTAGCTTCGTGAAACGGGCCCCTGATCTCCATATCTAACCGCTTTCCGCCACTCTCTTCAGGTCATCAGTCCACCTGGCGAGGGGTCGTCCGATAGGGCCACAGTGCCGGATTAAGCCAGCGCGGGGCCTGTAGCATTCCTTCAAAGAGGCCCTTGGTTGGTCTTAGATATGCTTAAATACCGACTAACCGGTAATTTTATACGTGACGAAATGACTTAACGAGGGGGGGGGTGGTCCCCTTTTGCGAGTGAATGCGCGGGGCCCGTAGCATTTGCTACTCTTGCTATATGGCTAATCCGCCACTGGCCACAGACTATTCCACTAGCTAGACGGAGCATGTTGGGCGGCGCGCGCTCACATCAGATATATGGGCAATTGTATAGCATTACATATACAACATTACGCGACCGGCCGCTCGTTCAGTTGCGACCATGTTTCTGACTCGTGTGTGCACTAAACGTGAAATAAATATTTCTGTTCAATCCGACGACAATCTCGAAACATAAAATGATAAAAACGATGTGAAACACGCGTCGTACTGGTAATATCTACCGATATTTAATCGCCCATTTGCGTGGTGACCTCGTGTCGTATGGCATGCTCCTAGTGTCCGACCGAAACTAGTTTTCACGGCCGAAACCGAAACCGAATTTCGGCTTTGATCTCAGTTTCGGCCGAAACCAGAACCGATACTTGCATATAAGGTCATGTTTTCATGAGAAGAAAAAAAACAGGTCAAGTGCGAGTCGGACTCGCGCACCGAGGGTTCCGTATAAACATGGTTCAAGATAAACTGTATGGTGGGACATCGACATAGGTCGCGGTTAGTTTAGTAGTAGCAGCCATTGAGGTATAAAGTACTAATGTACTAGAGGCGACACCACGAACGTAAACTGTGTGCCGGCCGGCGGCCGCGCGGCGCGCATGCGGGTGGGGATAACTACCTACCTAACTTCGAATATAATAGGGCGGGAATGAAACTTTTTTGAACGGTTTTCGTCCTAAATCAAAAAGCACATGATTACATGATACCCCACTTGATATACTAGCCCAACCTTAATTTTTCAACCTCCTATTACATGCTCCGTCTAGTGGAAGTGGTCTGTGGATAGGGCGAACGGCTTGTTGTTAGGTATATTATTATACTTAAATTAAACCGTTGATCAGTTGACATTACAGCGTAGTATCACACACCAAATTCTAAAGTTTTTTTAATATTTTTATTTATTTATCTTATCAGGCGTGTCTTTTGTTCCAGTTCACTCAGGTTGTTATAATGTGTGGCGCTCTGTTTGGCAGTGTTCTATTCGGAGTTATAGGAGACAAATATGGGAGAAAACTCCCACTCATGATTTGTATAATCATACAAAGTTTGATGAGTTATATGGCGAGTTTCATGCCCACTTATTGGACGTTCCTCGTTTGCATATTTACTTTGTCACTAGCTTCTGGAGGAGTGGGGATTATGTCGTTTGTGTTAATTATAGAAGTAAGTAATACCTGTAGATGTTGTATATTCTTGACACACAAATCACAGGTCATACCATCAGTGGCGGACTAAGGCAGTGGGAAGCTGGTACGCAAATACGGGATTTGGTTTGGAGGTACCACCAGGTTGGAGGCCTCGGGCGATCGCTCCTCTCCCTCCTAGTCCACCGCTGCATACCTACCATTGCCAGAAGTACTCATCAACTTATTTGGGAGCCCTATTTCCATCACTTTCGCAGACAGTTCAATGTCTGTGCCATTATTTTTATGAAATCGTTCTCACTTCACAAATTTTAGTTAAGTACTGTGTAGAACCTACCAAGTTCTACAAAGTAACCAAAAATGCCATTATAATGAGACGGAATCTTCTGACTTGAGTATTCGCCAATATATGAGGACAGAGAAATAATGTTTTCGGTTAATTCAAATTTCTACTTCGTGTCTATAACTTTGCACACAAACGTGGTGCTAACATAAAGACCTTAAATTAAAATAGATAACACAGTTTGTACTGACAGGTGGTAAGCGGTAAATGGCGCACGATAATTCCCGTGCTCTACCAACTGCCATTTGGCCTTGGGAACCCCGTGATGACTGCACTAGCGTACTGGCTCCGGGATTGGAGGCAGTTGCAGTTTACATTGGCAACTTTATCAGCATTATTCATATTGTACTGGTATCATATGGACGAGTCGCCAAGATGGCTGCTGGCTACAGGAGATACGGCAAATGCTTACGGTAAGTTGCTGGTTTAAGATGATATGAAAATTCGCAAAATAACATTTATCAACTGGAGAATATATGGCTGAAATTATTTGCCTAACAGAAAAACTAAAACTCCCCCGACTAATAGAGATCAAAAACAAAAGATGAGATTGAAAACACCCCGTTTGCAGCGTCATCTTGTTTTTTTTTTAGAATTTAAGATGTAGGTAACTTACCCCGCCTCCATTTCTATTTATGCCTAGTGAAAAGTGTTAGGCACTTGTCCCACCGTCGGCGATTATGCGAGTAATATTCGGCGAGTAAACAGTTCATTGCGGGCTGACGAGGTACAGGATCGATCTACCTTTCCAGATCCGCAATGCTACTCGCCAAATTTTATCGGCTTACTCGCAGGCTGTGTGACAAATGCCTCGAATCACAATAGGAAACATGCATGATTTTTTTTAACACGTTTTTTAACAAAATATGAAAATACCGTAAAAAGATGACATAAAGTCAAAATAAAATTAAAATCGACCGAGAAATACGAAAGATAGTAATAAACATTTTAAAGCACTAATCAGACAGCGATTAGACAGAGAGATCCGATATGGACTATTACGTCATAGTACTGATAGTACAGGGCTGCCCTACAAATTCCATACTTTATTCTGTTTTGCTAGAAAGAGATAGAGATAAATCTTTGCTGTCTTATATCTTGGTTTTATATATAGTTATTCGAAAAATATTTTTTTCCTACTGTTTCTTACTTATATGAATGAGCTTTTATTAAATTAAATAAAAAATATCATGCATATTTCCAATTGTAATGCAGTCTTAGAACAACATTTTAGACATACTGAAAAAGGCAGCAAAGGTGAATAAAAGGAAATTCAATAAGAGGGAAGTGAAGTATATGTTAGAAAACGCCAAGGGACATCGGAAAGGCGCACCGGGATTCATGGCTTTCCTCAAATCAAAGAACTTGCGATTGAAAACAGTGTTGCTGTCAACTAATTGGTATGTGGACTAAAAATATTTAAGTCTACCAGTCACTCCATATCTCAGCGTCAGTCTATATAAGTAGTCGTACTCCACCGACATATATAGATTTAAGCCATGCTGAGATTTTGACCTCTCCTCTTATTACTTGAGTTAGGTATATAATACCTACCTATTGGTACCTAGTTAACAATTAACAGGCTTAAATATCTTATACAAGTTTAAAGTCCGTTAAGGTTTTTAAATTTACCTTAAAAGTTAATCCGTTACTTAAATTCTTAACGGTCATGAACGATCTTCTTGTGCTAACCGTACCAACCTATGCTTCCAACATGTAGATAAGAAGTAGATAGGAAGGTAAGGGCCTATAATAGTTTTCACAAGGCTGCCGTCCTATGTCTAAAACTGGACTAACCCCTATACAACTCCATAGAGGGGCATTTCTCCAGAATTATGTCTGCGACTCATTCATCTGTCTCATTTAGTATGAAAAAGGGCCAGATGAATGAGGTGACCGCAGACATATTTCTGGAGAAATGCCCAGAGGTTAGTCCAGTTTTAGACATAGTACGGCAGAAGGGTTGGGGGCACTTATAATTATGTAGACGGCGTTGGACCTATTAAGCAGTTGCAGTAAGGTTACTAGGGATAGTCTGAGACTTAGGGCCGATACAGACGGACTGCAACCCAACTGCAACTCCCTACGATTTGTATGGCAACTGCATCACAACTGCGCAGTCGGCGTGCAGTTGTGATGCAGTTCCCATACAAATCGTAGGGAGTTGCAGTTGGGTTGCAGTCCGTCTGTATCGGCCCTGAGTGACTACATACTGCCTTGAACGCAAAGGAAGACAGAAAGAATTGATAAAGCAATCCGTAATGTAATTTTTCCTTAATACATTGTGTATTACGAAATAGGAGCCTTAGGCTTCCTGTCCACTGAAGAAGAGCGGAGAAAGCCAATATTGACCAATAGAATGCCGCCAATAGTATGCCAAATTGGTACATCATGGTCATTGTACATATAATGCATTACTGTCACCTTTCTGTTACCTGTGATGACGAAATAAACGTATTGGGTAAGTGCTCCAGTGAATGAACACTTAAGGAAATTTTCAACTTGAAAAAAATATTTTTGGCAGATAGCAATAATTAAATTCAAATATTGCTGTTCCTATAGAGTAAACAACTATTCTAGTTTTCTAAAATCAATTTTATTTTTTAGTAGTGCTGCACAGTTTTAAATTATGGCAAGCTGTAGGGTATAAAATGGAAAATCACCAGTGAATGAACACAAAATTCTAGTAAATGAACAAATGAAACCAATGAATGAACTACCTTAAAAATAATGCTTTACTTTGGTATAAGGGTTTTTAGGGCTTTGTCGAGAGATTCTTGATCATATTGGAATCTTTTGTATGATTTTTTTGAAGTTTTCATGTTCTAAAACAAGAAATATACAATAAATGTTGTAGTTCATTTACTGGTTTTTGGAAACTAATTAATAAACTATCTGTCATTGCGATAGTTCATTCACTGGAAAACTCAGACCAGTGAATAAACTGTTTAAAATTGAATAAACTGTGAAAAATTTAATATTTAAAGTTTTGTTCGAACACTGGCCTTTTGTCAGACAGCATATTTCTATCAAAGTCATAGAAAATCAAATCTTATAACTACTACTGAAACGTCAGATATTGAACAAACAATAAATCACGCGATTCCAGTGAATGAACCCTCCCGTTCGTTCATTGGATTTAAGCCATTTTGATTTCTAGTTATAGAACACTACGATTTGAAAATAAATCACATTAAACTATACATTAATAGCACGAACATGACCTTACGGCTTTAAAAAAACACGCACTGTACAAGGCAGACGCACGGGACACACGCAGTAACACATTAAACACAACGTAGCTTAACTTAACCCTTATTATACCTCCATATAAAAAACGAACAGTGTTTACTTCGATAACTAATTTTTATTGTATTTTGCAAGAAAACGATTGTGTATAAAACATTGACTTTATTTTGACTGACTTGACAACTCATCTTTCTTTATGTACCATAAAGACATACTTAGAGCGAAAATAGGTTGAACATACCGCCCACCAAAATATCTATTTTATATTAAAGTTGTTAACATAGATAGGTCATACTAGCCACACCTACCCTTATCAAATCACACCATGAAACTAAAATAAAAGATCTTCTAATATTATAACAAGTCCTATAATAATAACATATTAACATAAGTCCAATAAACAATATAAACAAAACAGTTGAAGTATTTAACCAGAAAATGACTACTTATAATCTGATCAACAAATAATGCGAAGTTAACCGCCCACCATGAACTTAGTAGCTGCTTTATACTTTAAACTAATTGAACAGGAAATTAAATTGATAAAGGTCTCAAAAATGTCAGATGAAAACTTGACAGTCCCTAGAAAGTGCACCGGAACTCAGGCAACACAGGAACATACACACCTGATCGACGGCAGGTCTGGCCCTTTACCCCCAAAACCGTTTTATCGACGACTTACCTTCTTATTCCGCCTTTTGTGTCGTTGTTAAAAGGTATTTCTAGGTACCCAGAGCCGGATGGGTAGATGATAAAGATGTCTACCACATAAGCCAAGTACCATCTTTGGTTTGCGTGTGGATGATAATCTCTCCTTAACATCCTTTAATATTACATACAATCTCGCCTTTGATTGTAAATCTCTTCCAAAAATACTTCCTCTTGCGATCCGTACTTCCTTAACTTTCAACGATGCAAGGCCAATACACCAAAGGCCCTTGCCTGCTCCAGTCTCGTGTCTTGACTTTACATTTATAGAGAAAATGTTTTTTGGTATATCTGCTGACTTGCCACTCCTCCGTTTTTCATTATATATGCGAGTCCAAGGATATATTTTAGCCACTGAGATGTTCGGTAATTTGTCTAGCCTCCGCAAAAGCATCGCCTCCAGTACCGTTGTGTATAATTCAGGTTTCGACTTCGTCAACGGTGCGAGTGGTGCCATCTTTATTTCGACTGCTAAAATCGTGACATGAACAATGACATCTTCGTTCATAACTTCGACATAAATTATAGTCACATTTGAGTCCGCAAATATTTTTCTGATCCGGCCTAGAATCTCTTTAGTCCAGGGTTCATACCATTTCTCTTGGTACCTCATCGACTCTTCTACATCTTCTGACTGCGGCTCGTCATCCGATCCGAGACTACAGAGAGACCGATTAAGCATCTTCACCTTATCTTGGCTTTCGTGACAAGGGACAAAGAGACTTGTTACTTGTACTCCAGACATTTTAAATTTAGTTGTTACTCGTACGTGGGTCCTGGATTCTGGTAAGTGGAAAACTTTTCTTTTCTTCATATTTCCATTATTCTTTGTCACCTTGTCCAATTTCGTTTCTATTTTGTTTTCAGGTTTCTCACATGTTGCGTCTTCTTGGAGAAATTCAAGCATCTCTTCAGAATCACTCACCCATTGTTGTCTACCAAGCCCACCTGCCCTTGACAAACTGTCAATATCATGACTACGCTTCTTTATTTCAGATAATTCTTCGTGCCCTGTTATCAAGTCGACCATATGTAAGTTGGTTTTAACAACGCATGCGGCATGTGAATATGGGTTAGGCTTGTCATTTACCATATTACACGTTGTGTCTAGAGAAATCTCAGATGTTGTAGCTGTCGCTGAAGTCAAGGTGATTACTTTGTCGTTTGGTAGTGTTTCAGGAGGCTTATCTTTCCAAGCGATTGGATTTAAACCTGTATACTTGTCTGTCGTCCTCGTTTTAGCCACGACTTCGATCCCACTGGTTTTATGAGCTCTCCTGTTTATCAATACACTACATAGCCTTTGTTGTAGTTTAGATACTATAATCATAGTGTTGTTTATGAAGACGTCGTTCCAGCCCATCGCTAATGTATCAAATACATCACAGATGGATGTACCTCCACCATCCCTCACCAACTTACGAAGCAGATAAGACACCGTTTCGTCTTGATCATTGGTTTCAGCCTTTTCCACATTCTCTAAGTCTAATACCTCATTTGTGTTCTTTGTATTTTCTTTCTGCAATAATTTGTTGATGTCATATATCCCTTCTTTATACTTGAACCTTGCAATCGCTTCTTGGTTTGTTCTTCCGCATGACTTCACTGTCTCCTCAACGTCTTGCCATAACGATGAGTTTGTTTTATATTCTTCAGCGTTGTCACTTATCTGTGTATGTTTGTAGTCTTCCTTACATAATACTTCTTCCCTCGGCCAAGTTATCTTGTTTGTATAACATTCCATTTCAGCTTCTCGGCGTTTCCTTAAATGGTTCTCTTCCTTTTCCACTTGCCGAGTAACATGAAAACTTGTAACCCTGTGTGAACTAGAAGAAGTTGTATTAGTGTTACCTGACAAAATCCAACCCAGATGTGTATACTGAGCGACTACATCGCCCGGCCCTCTCATAAAACCTGAGTCTATAATTTTGCCGAAAACATCAGCCCCGAGGAGAATATCAATTCTACCCGGCATGTTAAAGGTGGGGTCAGCTAAGTTCATATTATCAAGTTGAGGCCAGATTTTACAACTAATTTCCCTAGCTGGCAAACTACGAGTTAACGAGTCTAACACATATGCATTTACCCTAAAAGAGAAATCAGTTTCGTACCTCGACGAGATTTGTAATTCCACCTTGTAATTGATGCACACGTTGTTACCTTCACTGATGCCAGAGACCGCTCCGCTCATTGCCGTTTTCTTTAACCTCAACAGCTCGACCACTCGAGCCGTGACAAATGAAACTTCTGATCCCTGGTCAACCAATGCTCTACAGACCTGTGGCTGGCCATACTCCGACGTAACGTTCACAAGCGCAGTGGCTAACAGAACGTTTTGGCCAGTTTCCTCTCCACTAGGTCTGACATGTGCAACCACCATTGAGTCCTCCTTAGTCATGTCTAAATCTTCTTCGTTTTCTTGCTTTCTTTCTATTAAATTTGTATCTCGATGTAACAGCGAGTGATGTCGCTTTTTGCATACCTGGCATGACGTCTTCTGTTTACATCGCCACACTGTATGATTTGGTATAAGACAGTTGAAACACAGATTGTTGTTCTGAACGAAGTTGTATCTTTCTTCTACTGGTTGCTTCGCGAATTGTTTGCAGTTGTATATGTAATGCTTTTCCTTGCAGAATGCGCATTGAGTGTCTCCACTGACATTGGTCGCTGTGATATGAAAAGTCTTCAGATTCGCTGGTTTGTAACTCTTGTTGGTCGGTTCTACCATCTCTAAAGTTCTGAACCGAGTCTCCAAAAACGACTTCAATCTCTCAAGACCAGGAAAATTGGTAGACTCATCCCCACTAATCACCTCCTCCCAATGCTTGTGAGTTCCAGGGTCCAGTTTTGACACTACAATATAAATGACGATCGCATCCCACTCGTTGGTCGGTAAGCCGAGATTTTTAAGTGCATTCAAGCATTCGACGGATGTATCTAGCAGCTGTTTCAAGGCGGCGGCTGATTCTTGAACGATTGTTTTCAGGCCAAAGAATTTCTTAAAAAGGCAGTTAGCAATGAATCTTTTGTTGTCGTATCGCCTTTTCAGAATTGCCCAGGCCTGTGCGTAGTTCTCGCCGGTTATGGAAAATTGTCGCAATAGAACTTCCGCGTCGCCTTTCAAACTGGCTTTCAGGTAATGCATTTTCTGCACGTCTTCCAACGAACTATTTTTGTGGATCAACGTTGTAAACAAGTCATGAAAAGACTGCCATTCCGTATAATTGCCGCTAAAGACAGGAATCGTAATATGGGGCAGACTTATCGCACTGGCTGATCCATGCAGCTTACCAGAAGCTACTTCCTGACCTTGGCTGCATATTGTCTCACTACCAAGTTTCTGTAAAACCGTCTTTAACTCGCCTTTGTAAGTGTAAAAGCGCTCTTCGAAGCTATCATACATATCTTCCATGAAATACGACAATTTGCCTTTTTCCTCCTTAGTGACGCTTGTTACTAACTTCTCGTGTACGCTTTTAAATTCTCGAAAGTAATTTTCCAATACTTCTAACCGACCTTGTACATATCCTAATGTAATTCGCTCTTTCGGAGATTTTTTGAAATTGACATGTGCCTTTTCAATCTTTTCTAAGCTGTCCGTTTGCAGCGCCATTAGCTTGTCAATCACATTCATGTTGCGTTTGAATTTTGAAATAATTTCGAGTCAACTAAATATATATATGACGAAGCGTGAACTTAATTTGTAGTCAAAATCCAATTTAAAATGGTAATCAATAATGGAAACATGTTTTAATCATTTGAGAGCGGGTAATTCAGTAGCCCGAATGGAGTTTTTCGTTGAACATTTGACAGTCGTTTGACAGCTAGAGAAACGCGCGCGTACTTGGCGCTATATGTGGGATTTGAGGCTGTGGTGTTCGCGAACTAAACCATTGGCTCTTAAACTTGTTTTAAAATCACAGTAATTAGTGGCAAGAGTGTTCACATGAACCCAAGTGATTAGTTGAGATAACGAAGTGTGTCCATTTCCGAGTGTTTCCTTGACATACGCGCCCAAATAGTAACAATGATTGAGACCGATCGGCTAAGCTATTTATTCACTTCGACATCAGAAATGGGATTACCCAAGGAATCTCGGAAGTCACATACAGATCAGAGTGAACATATTTCACATAAGTATGAGTGCAAACGACGGAAATCTCCTTTTGGTATGCAACAAGGAAAGTGGACTTGATTCAAACGATACACTACAAGATTCACACGCTGCTGATCCAGAAATAGCATAACCCAAGTGGTATCTTGATAATCATCTGGCTGTCGACTACAGTAGAGGTTGGGAAATCTAGTCACTAAGAAATCTTCTGTCGGTAAGGTTGTGGAATTATCATATTTGATGATTGAGCACTTGGATAAAAGTAAGTAATTAACTTCTCTCTCTCTCTCTGATAAATCTTAATAGAAATGGTTAGTAGGTACATAATCATTGCCCGTGAGTGTGCCCATCAGCCCCGGGCTTGGTGCGGGCTAGTTCTCGGATGTTAGTGAGCAGGCTGTGGTCCCCGTACTGGCACTATGCAGTGGTACATAATTATTGGCATACTCTGTGTCAAGTACATTATGTGTTCATCATCAGCTTAGGAGGTCTTATAAATTAAATTAAAACAGAAGTACTTAATACAGCGATGCAAGACTGGTAAGCATGGCATGTTTAGATGTAATGTGCTCTCCTCTTTTGTATGTCTGTGATCATGATTAAATCTAATTTGATTATTTATTACTCAAATTAAAATTGCAGTATAAGTTGCATATCATGTTCTGAAAATTGAGATAATTTAATGGAATATGTGATTAATACACGGAGGACTTTGGACACTTCTTTTAATCAACTATCACTCTATTTTAATCACAATATTGATTATAAACAAATCTCTATACAAATGACATTTATCTTGCTATCCTGAAGGCTGGGACTGGAGTGAATTGACATGTCGTTCAAAGAACGACATCAACATTCTTACATTCAAATTGAATATGAATCATTCAATTCTAAGCGGCCAGAGTTGATTGTAACAAAACCTTATTACAATATCAGTATAGGTGAAGTAAACTTTTACAAGTTAATATCTAAATTTCCTAGCTTTGATATTTCACACATGCTATAAAGAAATGGTATTCTAAAAAAAACAATGATTATGGGTCAATAAATTCACAGGGTTAGGATACACATGTGTCAGAGTAATCGGAGTGCATAGGGTATAACGGTCATGTTAGTTAATAATAAGGGATTCGTCATGTTCGTTACGTAGATGACTATGACAAGACTGTGTGACAGATACTAGCCTGTGTGGCACATACTAGCCTGTGTGGCACATACTAGCCTGTGTGGCACATACTAGCCTGTGTGGCATATAATGGCCTGTGTGGCACATACTGGCCTGTGTGGCATACACTGATCTGTGTGACACATAGTAGTCTGTGTGGCATACATTGGCCTTTGTGGCGCACTCTAGCCTATGTGGCACGCATTAGCCTATGTGGCACGCATTAGCCTGTGTGGCACGCATTAGCCTGTGTGGCGCTGACGAGCCTGTGTGGCGCTGACGAGCCTGTGTGGCGCTGACGAGCCTGTGTGGCACTGACGTTAGGTGGAATTAAATTTCCTATGTGGTAGGGTAGGTATAGCAGTCATCATTTTGAAATAATCTTGTGAGCTAAGTAGTATTTGCAAATTAAAGGAATGAACATTCTTTCTGAATAATCAATCTAGCTGGGGGTGCAAATGAGTGTTAGGAATAGAGTCATGCAACATAAGGTTAGTCAGGGTGACCGAGTGGCGTATGGTATAAACCATTGTCTATTATTCAGTCATAAATGCTAAGTGTACGGGAAATAGATTTACACACGAGGACGTGTGACTATGCAGGGTGGCCGTGACGAAGCGTGAACTTAATTTGTAGTCAAAATCCAATTTAAAATGGTAATCAATAATGGAAACATGTTTTAATCATTTGAGAGCGGGTAATTCAGTAGCCCGAATGGAGTTTTTCGTTGAACATTTGACAGTCGTTTGACAGCTAGAGAAACGCGCGCGTACTTGGCGCTATATGTGGGATTTGAGGCTGTGGTGTTCGCGAACTAAACCATTGGCTCTTAAACTTGTTTTAAAATCACAGTAATTAGTGGCAAGAGTGTTCACATGAACCCAAGTGATTAGTTGAGATAACGAAGTGTGTCCATTTCCGAGTGTTTCCTTGACATACGCGCCCAAATAGTAACAATGATTGAGACCGATCGGCTAAGCTATTTATTCACTTCGACATATATACCAAATATAGCAAATAACGTTCGTATTAATTTAGGTCACTGTTTTTTGATAAAATCCGGTTTCGTTAGGCCATGTTTACTTCGATAACTAATTTTTATTGTATTTTGCAAGAAAACGATTGTGTATAAAACATTGACTTTATTTTGACTGACTTGACAACTCATCTTTCTTTATGTACCATAAAGACATACTTAGAGCGAAAATAGGTTGAACAAACAGCGACCGCATGCGCACTTTACAACGCCGCTATTTTGGCACTGATGCGTATGAGTTGAAGTAAGTGTTACCAGAACTTGTCAAATAATGTTGCAAACCGAAAAAAAAAATATCACGCGTGGTAAAAAGGTACAAAAATCTTCTTTTACGAAAAAAACATGCATTTTGTTCGTTCACTGGATTTGTTCATTCACTGGAGCACTTACCCTATTCTATTTTAGAATTTAAGGTTTTCTCCGCTTCGCTTCAGTGGACGCAGCCTTAAGTAGGTGCGAGTATGTTCTTAATTCTTACCTTTTCAGGTTTTTCACTGGACTAGGGTTTTACGTACTATCACAATATCTTGGCTGGATCGGTGACAACATTTTTTTAACCGTCACGCTTAGCGGCCTTATTTCGTCAATCGGGCCGATTATCTGTGTTTTTATTGTAATGAAGATGGGGCGGAAGATTACCCTGGCGATATTCCAAGTGTCTACAGCTCTCTGCTTTTTATGCATATTGTTGATACCAAAGGACACGTTTACGAATGACTGGCCAAGGCTTTTGTTTGCTGGTATTGGATTTGGAGGCATGGCAGTACGTTCATCTTTTCTTTTCGACGTTCACAAATGCTGCGTTGTTTAAACATTGTAGTATATATAGACCGCACGGGAGCTTTGAGGATTCCATAATACCTTCAAAACGCTGGTAAACTCAGATTTGTACCGATGTGGTTCTAGCCTATGAAGCGCCAATGTGCAAAAACCCTGGCGCCCTCTAGTAGGCGAAAGAGCCGCTTCGTGCGCTTGTGGCGCGCTTAACACGAGTGAAGGGTCTTTGAGACCGACGCATGCCTTTGCGGGTGATGCGAGCGGCGCTCAGCGCCCTCTAAGACCCAGCGCGCCCGTGTGCGCTGTATACTCTGCCCCATAGGTAAAAAGCCGGCACTGGACTTGTACAATCGAACAAACTGTTAACTGTACATTTGTAAACGAATGTCAACTTTATTGCAGCGTGTTAAAGTCGATCGGTGCCCAGTTAACAGTGACTTCGATTGTATAAGCGTTGGTGCAGCCTGCGAATAATCGGAACTCGCGTTCGATCCTCATGATAAAGTAATGTCGCACATGTCGCGACCGTCTTGTGCTAGTCTTTCTTACGTATGCTTAGAGCAACACTGCGTTGCTTTAAGTACGTATGTAAAGGATGGAAACTGTCCTTAGACGGCCTACCCACCGGCAATATTATTGTGCAATATCGTACTACGTATCGTCCTACCCTTCATTCTGTTGCGTGTGTTCAAAATGAGAATACTGACAATAATATCATTATTAGGTTAGGTCGGCTAGGTGGTCGGTTAGGCCACCTTAGAGGGCTACAGATATAACACAAAACTCTAACTAAACTATCAAAGAAAATCCAGTTTTCATTTCACATTTTGTTACAGGGATCAGTTCCGGTATTATACCTATATTCTGGTGAATTGTATCCAACATCAGGGCGGAATGCAGGGGTGAGCGGAGTGACCACCTTTGCGCGGATCGGCTCCATGGCGGCCCCACTAGTAGTCAGCTTGAACGACATTGTGCCAGATTTGCCATTGTATATAATAGTTACCATTACTTTCGCTCAAATACTGCTGCTTTTACCTTTGCCTGAAACTATGAATCGCCCATTGCCTGATACTATTGAACAGGCTGAAGAACTTGATCAGGTAATTTTTTTTTGTCTATACAGACTATATTTTTTAATTGGTAGAGTGTAATAATGGTAACTAATTTCCTTGTTTCAGTATAACCAATAGAGAATCATCAAGAACAATGGTTGGGACTCGGATGGGTATCATTGTATTGAAAGGATATGTAAATTTAGATATTTATTAAAATTGACCTTAAACCAATTGGTGCCCTATATATATGTAGTAGATAGACAGTACATTAATTTTAATATTATCTGCGAAATCTTTTGACTGATTTGCATGCATTATGGTGTATGTGGGGCTGACTCGTAAATTCGAACTTCAAACTGTGCCATGTCTCTCACTCTCTTGAGTGATAGTGACAGATCAATTCTAAAATTAGATGTGGCGTCCTGAGTGGCAGATACTTTGTACCCAAATTTCACACATTGATATTTCGCGACAGATCGTCTGTTAAGCAAACTTATGAAAATATGGCAGTAGCTTTCCAAGGGTTAGTACTGGTGCGGTGCAATGGTAGAAATAAACAATTGGACTAGAATACCAATTTTCTATTATTTATACATACAAAAATGTACTTATTCAAATTACCATACTAGTAAATGCTTATTGGAATAACTTAGTCTCTTTTCTTGTCATTGGGAATTTGATTCTTAATATTTTCTATTCTGTGTAATAAAGTAGGGTGGGAATGATACCATGCAGAGTACAACTTGTCATAGATTGGGTAGTCCAAATTGTCTTTACCCAGCTTTATGAGTGCAGACCTAAGTTCATTAGGGTAATTCAATGAGACTGCAAAGTTGTCAGCCTCAAACTCATATCTCCTAGACAAAGCTGTTACAAAGAAGGCTAAAATAGAATTGTATGGTGCAAGTATCATTTGTAAAACCACTATCAAACCTATAATAATGGGCTCTTGGCCTTGTGACAATCCAATAGCTGTATACAACATGGAATACTTAAACAACCAGCCAAAGGCAGAGAATAACAATAGCAAATTCAGTTCAGTCAATATTATGTTTTTAGTCATATGGTTGCAGCTCCAATGGCCCAGTTCATGAGCTAAGATGCCTAATATTTCATTGTCATTACATCCAGTCATGGTCTTTTTTTCTTCATCATACTTTTCTAGCAAAGTATCAAAAAGTACAATCCTTTTGGCACCAAAGAGTCCACTGAAGTATGCATTGCTATGTGCAGACCTTTTAGATCCCTCTACTATGTATACTTGTGACAGCGGGAATTTGAGTTTAGATGCCAATTCCTCTATACCTTTCCTCAGGGAACCCTCGGGTAGGGGAACAAACTTGTCAAATAGAGGAGCAATGACAGTAGGGTACAGCATGAGTAATACCAAAGTAACCACAGTTGTAAATGACCACAGATAAGCAACAAACATGTCTCCCCCTAGCATAATAATATAAATTGCAACAGATACAGTTGGAATGGTAATGATAAGACTTAAAATTAAAGACTTAGCTTGGTCTTTGATGAAGAACCCCACTGTTTGCTTATTGAAACCGTGTTTTTCTTCAAGTACAAATGTACCATAAATCTTGAATGGCAACATGATAACATAGTTAAACAGTGTCACAATCGTCATGAAGACACAACTCACAAATATTTCTCGCTCTGGTGATACATTCAGAGATTCTGAAATACTTTCGGAATCAAACCAAGCAACAGCAATCCATCGCTTGTAGAGTATTACAGATGTTAGGAGTATACTGTAAAATTCCTTCACAATTTTGAACTGCGATTTGTCAATACCATATAGACGCGCTTTCCTGAATGATTCTTCGTTTAACATTTCCTTTAAGTCATCAGGAATAGTGTTGTTTGTTTTGTAGATTTTCAACTGTAAAATACATGAAAAACATTATTTTCTTATCACCGATGCCTAAAGAACTTATATAATGCTTTTAGTTACCAATATTAAGCTTTATATCAGAGTAAGATTCTCTATATTTCACCCAGATAACGGATAAAATATAGTTGACTATTTACAAAATATAACCTATTACGTACCTGCCGGAACGACAAATATAACTCCCACAAATATTCCGCCCATGAAAATAAAAGAATTAAGAAAATAATGGAATCTTCATCGAGACCCATGGTTCACAATTAATTATTGGAATAGCCGAGAAATTTTAATCGATTGTAAAGTCTAGGATACCACCTCAATGACAGGCAAGGCAAGTGTCACCAACCAAGTGTCACTCTTATTGTTTTCTAAGGGTTGGTAGTGGTGATTAATGATTTTGCTTTAGTGATGTGCCAAACAGCTCAAAATAAAAACCGATAATCATAGAATTGGATTCCGTAGTAAAATATGTTCAAATTAACTTGTGCCTTGTTATCTAATTAATTATTATGATATAGACATTTGTTACACTTATTTCTTTTGTAAAAAATGCAGTGCTTACTGGGCCTCGGGTATTTGCCCTCGATTTACGTTCGTCCATTATTCGTCCTTACTAGTTGGCTGGCGGAATGGGCTCGAACCCGAGTTCAATTATTGCAACAGCAGTAAAGGTACTGACACATTTGCTTAAAAATAAACATGCTTAAAATCAGCATGCTCTGCAGCTGTCCAGATTTGGCAGAAAAAAGCATGCTACTTTTGAACATGCTTCCAAATAAGCAAGCTCAAAGCAAACGACTGGACACACTTCCTAATAAGCACAAGTTTTCGGCCAAGATGGACTGGTTTTCTGTGGTATCGTAGCACCGGTTCTATACGAAAATAACTGAAAAACATAATGAAATACCATAATGAAGAAAGTAAGTATTTATTTGTGAAATGTAAACTAATAAGAAAAAATTCAAAATTCTTCGCCCTTTCAGTTAAAATTCCTGCCAAAGAATCAATGACACTAGCATGCTAATAAGCAAGCCTGTTCAGACGAGCTTTAAGTATACCCCCTTCCACCCGCGCCACAGGTAGCATGATTACAAATCAAACAGCGGTCGATTTTTAAGCATGCTCGAATTAAGCATGCTTATTAGTGGCAATGAATAGACACACATGCCACTAATGAGCACGTGCTCATTAGTGGCATACTTTCTTGCTACTAATAAGCAAATGTGTCAGTACCTTAAGGCTTGCAAGTTTGTCTGGCTTAAAAAAAGGTATAGATAGACTCATATAAGATAGACACAAGTACACAACATGAAACTTGCAGACGGTTCGTTCTAGTGAGTATGTTTGTAGAAATAGAAAGGGACAAATTTTTCAAAGCGGCAATAAACTGCATTGAACTAGTTGAGTAATAAAATACGTTCGGAGAATAACCATATTAACCATAATATTAAACGAACGAAACGAAACGAACGAACGATTTGGTTAAAAAAAACGAACATAAACGTACTCATTTTTAATATTTTATTTAATGTAATAACTTATAAAGCCTTGACCAACTTTAAGAACATCACGTTATATAATTGTAAACTTAAGATTATCCTTATCGTCATATCTAAATATGATTATAATCAGCGTTGCGCTTATAGACCAGGCACACATTGGACAGAAATTTCTAATCAAAAAAGTAATTGCGCCGGAAGGTGCACACATTTTGTACTACAGTGCGTCTACGATAACTCTGCAGTGGGGTATATGGCAACACCACGATTTAAAAGTCACATTTTCATAGAAATTAGAATTTTAAATGGAGGTGTTGCCATATACTCCACTGCAAAGTTTACACATATATACTGCGACTCTAAGATTCCATCGAAAAGTATGTTTTATTAGAAAATTTCTCGCAACGTGCGCCCAGCCTTAAACTTCAGTCAGTTATTTAATTTCAGATTTGTAAAGCATTTTTTATCGGCTGTAGTCACCACATTTAAAGCATTGGCACTCGTCTGGTTCTTGAAGGCGTACTTCCATGACAGCATGCTTAGGGTCTTCCAATCTCACCCCGTCGGCATTGTAGCAGTGTGAGAGTGTAACAATACGATCTCTTAGAAAATTCTCTCTACAGCAATGGCATTCCTGAAATTAAATATTAAAAAAAGTTTAATTTACGTTAGTTCATACTACGTATATCTATTTATGTTTATCAAAAATGTATCCTAGACAGTAATAAAAAAAGTGATATTTCAAGAATAGAATCTTAAGAATAATTATCCACAATATCTCCCTTCTTTCTCAAGCGCGGGAAGGCAATGTACACGCCAGCTTCTTTATTGTACGTAGAGTATAATCATCAAGTTATACCAACCTTTAAAAATCCCGTTACCGTCGCAATAGAAGGATGTACTTGACTGCTACACATTCCTTCACATTTATTGACGGTTACTTCTCCGTTGCATGATCTTACTAGTCTTCCCATTTCATCATATTCGTCTGTAAGTGAACATGATATTTGAGCCACAGAAATATATCCAGAATTTGAGCGATTATTAGTCGCTAGTCTCAAATCGTTCTTTAAAAGTACATTTTTAAAATATAACATTTAAGGGTACTGCTGTTGAGAACTAGTAACGTAAAGGCCCATTTACACGATACAAGTTGCATATTCCATACAATAAAATTGAGGCAACAAAAGAATTGCTCAGTCTAAACCTAACGTGATATTCTTGCATACAGAAAGCAACTTGAATTCAACACTAGCATAGGTGTAAACCGAGGCCAGCAGAAATTGAATGCAATAATTGCTGCTCCATGTATCATTTCAAAGATGGACTCCGTGCGTGAAGGTGTGCTCATTGTTGCTGTGGTATTAACAACGGTATTACAACAGGAACTACTAAGAAAACGTCGTAAACAAAAGGTGCTGGGTGAAGAAATGGATAGGACGTAGAAACATTCTTGGTGCATCTAATAATTTATGTCTGGAGCTACGAATCGAAGATGAAGCGGAATTCAAGAACATGTTTCGTGTGAACAGAGCTCAGTTTTCTTATTTGCTCGAGAAAATCGGTTCTTCGATCCAAAAACACAATACAGTGATGCGTAGTGCTATTCCAGCTCACATTAAGCTAGAGATTACACTAAAATATTTGGCTACTGGAGATTCATATCATATGGCACCCTGTCTCAATTATTTAGAGTACCTAAGCAAGCAAAATAAATACATATATGTTTGTTCCATCGAAAATATAGAAAGTAAAAACCGAAAACTGAGTTAAACCTTGTTTTTCAAAAATATAGGTAGAAACGAGTGTTAAATGATTTTAGGCCCGAAAGATTTGCGTACTACAATTGCTATTATACAGGGTGTATTTTCAAAGACGACAGTGAAGTCTATCGATAAAAAAAAATAACGAGACACGTATTTATAGTAATAAAACAACTTAAACGGATTAAATCGCTTTTTTCTGATTTGTTTTACTAGAGTCTTTTGCTTAAATTATTTTCTTTTTTGCATAAGGCGTGGCTGATATGTTTCCTTGGCCTTCTTTCATATCAAGTATGCCTTTTAGAAGCGCCGCTAGTTTTTTCTAAAGTTAGGTTTTTAAGCGCTTCTGGTATGTGTGTGAACATCTTTACACATTAGGCCCATCTGGCAACACTAATATTGAATTTGTATTTTTTTAAAGTGGGTAGGTTTGCACAACAGTAATTTTAACAGAGGAAATTTATGATTTTCTCAGTCTACCCGCGACCACGAACGCTGAAAAGGGTTACGAAACGTCGGGACTTAAAATGTAGTAATATACGCGATTTAATCCGTTTAAGTTGTTTTATTACTACTACGAGTGATAATCGCGGAAACCGAAGACAATATTATGAGACACGTATTTTTTTCTATAGGTGTCACCGTCCTAATCTCTCTGAAACATTCTGCGCTAAATTTTAATATATTATAAAAAAATGCGTGTTTAAGTGATAGAGTCTGTGCGGAAAGAGAATAGGCGTGGCGAAAAACGGAACTAACCTAACCAGTATGGCCACAGACCAGAAAATACGGCACATACCGTAGAAAAGCATTACAGCGCCCCCAATCTAAATCCTATCCTCTTTCCGCACAAACTCTACTCTATTCATAAACCAAATAATGTACGTGAATAAAAAATATCCTGTATATCACGTTTTACATTTACACCTTTATTTACCTTTTGTGACTAAAATTTCACTCAAAGAAGTGTCGCAATTCTCATCGGCCGAACATATAACTATAACTAGCAACCATTCTAACATCAACAAAAAATTAGATTTGTATAAAACCATATTTCAAAGATTATTCTGACTATTTTTTAAAAATTAAGTTACAGCGTTAAGTATTTATTTATTGATTCAATAGGCATGCTACCATAAGAACGACGGCCGGTTAACTACTGATGTGAAGCCAAGAGTCTTGCTTTATATAGAGATTTATTTTCTTTGTTATAGGACGTTACAAGAAATCTCACCATGTCCATTAGCAAGATATTGAGCACATAAGTTAAATATCTTGTAAGTAAAGTGATTAAGCTCCGAGGCTTTCTATGCTTTGTAGGCCAAAGTGATGAATATATTTTATTTTGAAAATAAGCACGCCTTTTTAGCACAAAAGAATGACACACTGAAAATATAATTGAAATAGTTAGTGGCTGTATAATATTAAGTTCGCTACATAGAGCTTTGCACTGTTTTATGATTCCTGATAATATTAAACTATTCTGTTTATATTCATTCTAATAGTAAAAATATTTTCAACATACATGTTTCAATTAACTACCTCCAATTCGTATAAGGCGGCCCGCTTATGCAGTTTTATTATATACTTGCTATTTCCACAGATTATAAAGATTTCCATAAAAACAATGGAAATATGGATAGTTTTCCTGCAGCCATTTTAACATGGGAAATATAAAAAAACATCAAAATAATTATTAGCACCAAAAATGGATTTAAATATAGGTAGAAAACTTAAAATATTTTTCTAAACAAAATACGGTATGCACTCTGTAGAGGTAGCCCTATAGGAAGCACTAGTTTGAAAATGAGCGCTAAGCTTTAGCCTAACACATGCTGAGACGGTTACTCATTATCAAACATAGTTAAAAAGTTAGTAACCATAAAATAGACAAAGAGGTCTTAATCACTGATTATAGTGATTATTGTTTACCTCATTAACAGGAAGCTTTTCGTATCAAACTTACTTCCCTAATTTTCTCCAAAAAACATACATAATTTGATTATTGTTTTATACATAAATAACTCAGAAAGCTGAGTATTATCAGCCCTAAAAATATTAGTACCTAATTTATTAGCGCCTTATATAGGTACCTACTGAATTTTAAGTTCTTAAATAAGTTATAGGTTAACGCGGGCTTATTTTCCGTAACTCGGCGACAAATATGCGCCTATTTTGCGTAAGTTAAATAAGTTACTTCCGTTTTGTTATGTGCTTTTAATTTATGTTTTAGGTAATAAATTATTTTGAATTTGAATTTAGAACACAATGATGCATTCATTGCGCGATCGCCAAATTAACTATATAATATAGCATAAGAGAATTGAAGATTACGGCATAAAGAATTCGTACACAGGCTGAAACGGATACAGGCTGAAATGAAGTTGATATATCTTAATGGTTCGTCATCGTCAATGGCCTTACACGATTTTTCGATTTTCTCCCCCTACTGCCCAAACGAGCTTTCTTGATGGTTCTCAATGTTAAAGCAGTCAAGACTATTCAAGAAACAAGTGTGCCGTGAATCAGCTCTGGATCTAAACGGACAAGGTGACGACCCCTTAATTTTCTGTAACTATCATACCTACAATTAAATTGCATAGAAGCTAATTTATAGCAATATTAATGTAGTTAATTTGTGCTGTAGCAATGCAATAATTCCAAAATTAAATTCAAGATAAAAGAAAAAGTCTGTAAAAATCCTGACGTGAGCTCACCTCCTAGACTTGAGGAGTTTTAGGCCTTTATCTTGACAGCTTAAGAAAGCCCTAAATCCATTTAAAAAATAAGTAGATGAAGTATTTAGTCTGCTTGTCTTAATTGGTGGTAATTTTCTCATGCTAATATGTTGCAAATAACTGCGCACAATATGCAATATAACGTCAATAAATATATTGAATAACTGAATATAAATAAAAACTGATTTTATACAATTAAAATTAAAAATTAATGCTCAACTAATTCGAAGTTTCTGAAAGAGATATCAAATCAATTGAGCTTATATCATTTAGTACTTAAAACGAATTTAAAGAGTCATTCCGCATCATGTAGGTATGTTAGAGAATTTAATGGCGATAACGCTTGGTCAGGAAATCGGTTAACTGTGTTTGCGCAACAGGGAACCTGTGTCATTGCAGCTGGGGACGTGTTCCCTTAAATGATGTTTATAGTTGGGTAGCTAAATAAATAATTCGTATAGGCTACCCATCCTTTATATACCAGTTCCTCATCTGGAAATCGCACAGTTATTTCAACCAACGCAGGAAGTGCACTAATAGTAGAATAGCATTTTAAAATAATAGTCATGTTTTACAATAACGCAATCTGTTTAAGTGTACTGCTTTTGTCAACTTGTCATATAAAATACAGTAGATCTAGTTTTATTACTCAGGAAGTAGAACTACCACCAGGTAAGTGCAAAATTTCCTAACAATTCCACAAACTCTTATTCGAGTATTGTAAGTTTCATCCAAATGCTATATTAATTTCGTCATCACAGTTTAAACTCTTAGCCACTTTTAGTGGTAAATCTTAAAATATTATTCAAAATTACTTTTAAAAATTTGTTAAGCTAGAAATAAAATATGTATTATTTTTTTATTTGTTTCATGAAAATTTGTACATAAATCTTAGTATTTCGTTTTTAATATAATTGTATTTTACTTATGAATAAATAACGTTATTCCGAATGTCACTTCAACAGGACAGGAATGCGTCATGACGCCAGTAGTACATGTATTAAAGCATCCTGGATGCCAGCCACAGCTCATTCCATCGTATGCTTGCGTAGGAAAGTGCAGCAGCTATTTACAGGTAAATAAATAATTATTTCATTAATTATCATTAAAATACTTATCCTCCAAAACCCCGAAATAGCCATATTTATTTTATGCTTTTTATGCAGGGCTCAATAATGTATTTAAGTAATGATTTCGTATTATTTGATTGCCCGATTAACATGAAATAATAAACGAAAGAACGATAAGAACGGAAAAAATGCCGGTATTTTTGTATGGAGATAATACCGGTTAGGGTGTCCCAGAAAGTAAATCTCCATACTAACTTTGAAGCCAAGTCGGCACGGGTTCCCATCATCACAGAGAGCTGAAATTTTATATATCAGTATATTTGAGTAGTTAAAAAATATTTAAAGGGTATGCATTACAAAATAATTGAAAAAAATGTTATTGTTGTATGGGCAAGATTTTTTTTTTCATTTTTTTTTGTAACGCATACCCCCTAAAAATGTTAGAGCTACTAAAATATTATGGTGTAAAAAATTTCAGCTCTCTGTGCTGATGGGAACCCGTGCCGACTTGGCTTCAAAGTTAGTATAGAGATTTGCTTTCTGGGACACTCTAACCGGTATTATCTCCATACAAAAATACCGGCATTTTTTCCGTTCTTATCGTTCTTTCGTTTATTATTTCATGTTAATCGGGCAATCAAATAATACGAAATCATTACTTAAATACATTATTGAGCCCTGCATAAAAAGCATAAAATAAAATAAGTTTAAACTAGCAAAATTGGTCAAATCAACCAATAGCGTTGCTGTATTTGACCAATGTTGCTAGTTTAGACTTCTAAAATTGTAACTTGTAGCTTCGTGAAACGGGGCCCTGGGGTAAGGTTTTCGCAGGATAAGCATTTAGTGTACTGAGCGATATTACACTTTTGTAAAAATCCTGTAATTTCTTTCCAATTACAAATTTATTCAATGTCTTATATAGGTATCAGGGAGTAAAATTTGGCAAATGGAGCGATCGTGTAATTGCTGCCAAGAGTCTGGTGAGAGAGAAGCTACAGTGGATTTATACTGCCCAGAAGCAAAAAAAGAAGAAAATAGATACCGGAAGGTGCGTAGGTTTGTTACCATTATTATCATTTTCGTGTAGACTAATAGGAATCGATAAAAGTAAACACTTTAAGTATGGAAGTCCAATATACGTATTTGATTGGAATGCGACTTGCGAAGTCAGTTTAACCCCATGGTTCATTCTGCTTATCTGCCACAAATATCAGGAAGATCAGATAAACCGTACTCCAGGTATCCTTCAACAAATAAGTATACAGGGTGTCCCTAAAACCAACGTCAATACGTAAAGGGCTGATAAACCAAATCATAAATCACCAGATTAAGTAACCCGACTTAGCACGAGTTTTACAAAAACATCAATATCTCGATAGCTGAGAGACTACTAATATCAAATTTACTTAATCTGGTGTTTTACGGGTTAGTCTATCTACCCTTTTCGTTTTGACGTTGGTTTTAGGATTTGTTAGGTGGACTTCCCGAACTCATTGTTTCTTCGAAGTAAATTTTCCGTTCGCATTTTTCCCCGAAAGATTTTTTTACAGTCTTATAGTTCTCTGATCCTTTATTTCACCGCTTTCCTTTTTTTCTATGAGCATATTTTACTATCGTCTTTTTTCACTATATACTTACCGATATCCAGGGGCAGTCACTTTATATTTGTAAAAATAGTTTAGGTACCAATAGGTTAAGGGCCGATACAGACGGACTACAACCCAACTGCATTTTGTATAGAAAACGTGCAGTCGGAGTTCCCATACATGTTTCGGTTAGAATGCAGTCAGTCTGTAGCGGCTTTAAGGTAGGTTTAATTAATAAGGTCTTTGAGAGCTATACATATCTTATATTACGTTATAATAAGAAGTATAGATTACCGATCGGGGAACAATGCGAACGGAAAGTGTACTTGCTGACTAAAAAACGAAAAGTATATTATGGTGCATAGGGATTTTACCGATCGGGGAAAAATGCGAACGGAAAATTTACTTCGAAGAACTAATGAGTTCGGGAAGGCCACCTAACAAATCGGTTTTAGGAACATCCTGTAGAAGAATGGGAGCAAAAATGTGTACCCCTTGTTGGACCAGCAGCTATCAAAGTTACCAATAGATTTTTATTAGTCCTACCAAAATGTTCAGCAAGTTTATTAACTTAATTGTATTAATTTTAATTACAGGTGGTTACCAAAGCACCACTTGAATGCATGTGTCGTCCTTGTGGTACTATTGATCCAAACACTATTATTCCACAAGAAACAGTTGGATACGCCGAGGAAGGACCGCTTTATAATCACTTCCGTAAAAGCTTTTAGAAGAAAAATTTATAGACCACGGCGACACCTTGAACAGAGTTTTGTAGTTGGTAATTGTTATAAATTATGAGTTGATTAAAAGCCTTGACCAATAACTGTCTGTCGTTTTAATATAGACTACAGGGCAGCCGAACTTTGCTCGAAACAATAAACACACGAGAACTCGAAGATACGCATTTCCCCGGATATAAGACCAAGCTAGATTCAGCTCCGAAAACTCCCTCATAGCAAATTTTATTGAAATTGTTAGAGCCGTTTCCAAGAACCACGAAATAAATAAATAAATATACAAGAAAATATAGTTGAAAGACTTATTACAAATTCAAATCATTTATTTCTCAAGGGCAAGGGAGATGTATATGGTCTTAAGTGTCAAAATAATAGATTATTATTTAAGAATTGTTGTATGTAACTAAGCTTATTGAATTTCTTATTTATCCTTTTTATTTTTATTATCTCACGTTAGGTTTCTACAATATATATAAAATATAAAAAATCTAACCGCCGGCAGCAGGGCGGGGCTCAAGCATGCTCAAGCTTTTGGGTAAGAGTTTAAAAACTGAACCCTCGATTCCGTTTAGCGATTTTTAACCCATTAACGGCTGAATTTTTTTCATGTCAAATAAACTATTTACAAAAAATAAACTATTTTATTTTTTTATTTTATTTTAAGCCCAAGGAATAGAAATTTGAAATAAGAAATGAAATCCAACCCATAGAAAAAAAAATTGACTGATGATGCCAAACGGCACTGGTAGCACGATACCGTGTCTTTTCAAATTACCTTAAATTTTTGTGTTTTTGACATTTTGACGTGTAATATAATGTTTGTCTATTCAAATTACCTTGAACTTTTGTGTTTTTGACATTTTGACGTATAAAATTATGTAATATAATGTTTTTTGTTTTATTAGGAACTGTACTTTGCACGAAGCACTAGCGGTTTTAGAAGAGGACTCTGATCATGAGCCTCCTGAACCCAATGTTCATTCTGACGAAGACTCTGTTGATGAAGATGACGGGGGTTTTGTTAATAACCTTAGCGGTCGCCAGCTCAACGCCAGATGTGGTAGTCTTACGATTACTTTTGCCACATCCTCGTCCACGAGTGCATGCCCGAGAAACACCAGCAATGCGTTTTCGGCCCGGAAATCCCGGAACAGCATTCGACGATGAAGGTGCTGTGAAGTCTAGCGGTGGCGATACACTACGTTTTGTTTGTAGCCGTCGAGATCTTCGTAAGTTACTTACTGATGAGGATGACAAGACTACATGACATCCGGCGTTGAGCTGGCGACCGTTAAGGTTATTAACAAAACCCCCGTCATCTTCATCGTCAGAGTCTTCGTCAGAATGAACAATGGTTCAGGAGGCTCCATAAATATAGAATCCACTTCAAGATCAGAGTCCTCTTCTAAAACCGCTAGTGCTTCGTGCAAAGTAGTTCCTAATAAAACAAGAAACATAATTTTACACGTCAAAATATCAAAAACACAAAAATTTAAGGTAATTTGTAAAGAGAAACATTATATTACACGTCAAAATGTCAATAAACACAAAAATTTAAGGTAATTTGAAAAGACACGGTATCGGGCTACCGGTGCCGTTTGGCATCGGCAGCAGAAAGGAGATTGCCGACTTTTGGTACCAATATCGTCATTAAATTGTGTCATAACCAAAACGATACCAAAAATTTAGTTTTATTTTTCTAACCAGAGGGATTTTTTTATTACTCAATTTAAAATGGGAAATCTGAGATCAATTAAAGAATTGTGTTGTACGATTTCCGCCGCCACCGTGAAAAATGTATGATTTCCTTAAAACTGTATTTGACAGACAAAATCGGTCGAAATCTAAAAGGCCTATGACAGTGGCACCACCGTCTACGCGAATGTACACAAAAATATTAATTCCATAAAACTCCGCGGCTCTTTCTTATACGAACTGCATTGTAACTCGGATAAATTAAATCCAGCTGTCCTGTAGGTAGGTACCCAGGAAAGTAGCATGTTTGTCTCGTTCTTTCTTAAGACTACTTCTCATATGAGTGTAAAAGACAAAACTATTCACGACATTCTGTCTTATTCTAAGTTTAAATATAAGGTACTTTATAAGACACGTATTTTTACAATTTTGTGTCGAAGGACGTAAATCATTTTAAATTCTTTATTTGGTACAAATAACTCATGATATTTCGCTGATACTTCACTATACGAGACATTGAGCTTAAATGTAATGTTATAATATTTTTTATCTCACGATGTATCAAAATAGTTTCAAAGAACTTTTTTTTATAACAATGTCTTAACAATCTAAATAGGCACAATAAAAAACCTAACACAGGTATCCGAAATGACATGTCATACGATTAAGTTAAGTGAAGTCTCGACAACGTCAGGAATTAAAGTTATTAGGTGATTTTGTATTTGGCCGGTTGACAAATACTTAGACGATTTGCTACGCAAAAACTAACTTCGCAATCTGGAAATCAATCTCAATTTCCTATGGATCCCCGAATACAATTTTAATGGGATTTAGTGATTAGGAAAGGCAGTTTTTTGTTCTTTAAGATACAGTTGGTTTCGTGTTGACACAATGACTTTTGATTTGGTACGAGGCCCCATAGACGCGTCGGCAATATCCTTTACTCGTATAACGAACAAAACAAGTATCTAGTTAATTATATCGTTGAATAATGGTTCTATAATGTTTACTGACTCTGCTTAACCCAAAAGCAATAACAATAAATCAGAAATAACGAAATTATAAAACAATTAGGTACTTGAAGACGCCATCCATTTTTGCACATATTTTCAAACACTGATGTTTAGCTCAATCCCACTCTTGAAATATGCATCGTGGTTGTTTAGTCACTCAACTAAACAAAAGACACGTTCCTCCTAGACCGATTTGACGTATAAAGTCACAACTTTACTTATCACAACAGTAACGTAATTTGACGCGAAAGTTTAAACGTCTTATAGGTGATGCCATATGGCATCGCCAGCCGTTAATGGGTTAAATGAAAACTTAAAGCTATTTTTTATAATTAGAGCTAAGGTCTATTTATTAGCCTAGTTGTTATGATATTGTTAGGTTTAAGATAGTGGGTAGATCTAGGAGCCGGTTGCGCCCGGCGACAGCGCTTGTCAGTCGGAATATAGCACTTCGAGAAACGACCGTGTCTTAATTCTCGGCACCTTTTCCCTCCAAAATAACAGTGGCGACGATTTAATTTACGGACTTTTCGCGTGTGACAGTGGGTTTTGTGCGTAGCGGCCATGGCCAAAATGTCGGTTGGATTTTTAAGCGTGTTTAATCATGAAGAACAGGAGTGGTTGTTGTATAAAGGTCGCCTTGAACAATGGTTCTTAGCGAATGACATTAACGCGGAGACGGATAAATCGGGTGCTAAACGTCGTGCTATTTTATTAAGTAGCCTAGCAGAGCCGACGTAGGTACCGACTCGTAACAAATCTCGCGCTTCCCGCGGAGGTCGGGTCGCTTGATTATAATGAAGTGACTAAAGTTCTTGACGGCCATTTTAAAACGAAAAAGTGCGGGTTTGCGGAACGTTTTAAATTTCATAGTGCCGTGCAATTTTCGGGCGAGTCATTAGCGGATTGGGCCGCCCGTGTTCGTGGCCTATCGGTACATTGTAATTTCGTTGCGGCGTGCCTCGAGGAGTCGCTCCGGGACCGTTTCGTGCTAGGTATGGCCGGCGGTCCCGAGCGGGACCGTTTGTTCAGTGAGCCTATGGAAGGGCTCACGCTGGCGAAGGCGTTGCAGCTAGCGGAGAGCATCCGCTGCGCTAAGGAAGGTGCTGCACAGGCGGCGGCGCGCGCCCCGGCGGCGGCCGCGCCCGCGCCGCACCTCGACGTGCACAAGCTGACGGCTCGGGCGCCGGCACCGCCGCCGCGCTCGCCGCGCCAATACGGGGTTCCGCAGGCTAGCACATCGCGGGATCAGAAAAGTGCAGTGCAATGTTCGGTGTGCGGTTATTTCGGCCATGATAATAAAAAGTGTAGGTTTAGGAATGCTTCGTGTAAATTGTGCGGGGTGAAAGGCCATTTAATGCGCGTCTGTAACGTGAAAAATGGCCCGGTTAATCAGCATTTCCTGCAATGTTGTTCGGATGAAGGCGATGATGGTAAGCGTTTGGTTTTTAATATTCGTACTCAGCGTGGTGAACCGATGCGGGAGTCCGTGGTGGTAGATGATGTTCAGTTGATCTTTGAAGTTGATACCGGGTCTGCGGTGACGGCGATTTCGGAATCCGTGTATTTAAGACATTTTTCTTATCATCCAATATACAAAAGCACAAAAGTACTTCGCAGCTATGACGGCAGTTCTATCGGTTTATTAGGTACAATAACTTTGCCGTTTGCTTACAAAAATCAAACAGAGCTATTAGATGTATATGTAGTAAAAGAGGGGGGGCCTCCGTTGCTTGGGAGAGACTTCATTGCCAAGTTCAAATTACAGATGAGTTCGGCCGTAAACTCTTGCAGGTTAGACAGTGAATGTGATAAAATTTTAGCAAATTACGCACATTTATTTTCGGAAAAATTGGGTTGCTGTAAAGATGTAGAAGTAAAGTTACATTTAAAACCGGACGCTATCCCGATTTTCACTAAAGCAAGGCCAGTACCATTTGCCATTCGTCCAAAACTGGAGATAGAATTAAACCGGTTGTTGGAGTTAGGTATTATTGAACCGGTTACTTCATCCGATTTTGCGAGCCCGATTGTCCCCGTTTTGAAGCATGACAACAGTATTCGGTTATGTGCGGACTATTCAGCCACCCTCAACAAACAACTGATTATAGAAAAGTATCCTCTGCCGCGGATTGACGAGTTATTTTCCAAACTTCATGGTGGGTTACAGTTCACCAAGCTGGATTTATCTGGTGCTTATAACCAAATAAAACTGCATCCCGACTCGCAGCCGTTGACATGCATAAACACGCATAAAGGTTTATATATTTATAAAAGATTAATTTTTGGATTATCTAGCGCTCCGTCCATTTTTCAGCGTACTTTAGAGGGGATCTTATCAGGGATAGAGGGGGTGCTACAGTTCCTCGATGATATTTTAATTACCGGGAAAACGAGAGAGGAGCACGTTGCCAGATTGAATGAAGTATTTAGACGGCTGGAAAACGCGGGATTAGTTTTAAAAAAAGAAAAATGTAGTTTTTTTCAAGATTCCGTTTCCTACTTGGGGTTTGTTATCAACAGGCACGGATTACATAAGTCTCCGGACAAAGTAAAAGCGATTTTAAATGCAAAGGAACCGAGCAATATTTCTGAATTAAAATCGTTTTTAGGTCTCGTGAATTACTATAGAGCTTTTATAAAAAACGCAGCCACTATCTTGCATCCATTGCATCAATTGTTGCAAAAAAGCGTCAAGTGGCAGTGGCTTCGGGAGCAGCAGGAGGCGTTTATGGCCATTAAATATGCGCTCTCGTCAGATAATACGCTAGCACATTTTAACCCGGACGCTAGGATCATTTTGACAGTAGATGCTTCACCTTTCGGTTTAGGTGCTATTTTGTCTCAAATAGGAGATGATGGAGTGGAGCAACCTATATCTTTTATGTCTAGAAGTTTAAATGCCGCGGAAAAGCGGTACAGTCAAATTCAAAAAGAGGCAACGGCTATAATTTTTGGCGTTCGCAAATATCACCAATATTTATATGGCAGAGCGATACCGTTCATCTTGCGGACAGACCATAAACCCCTCTTATCAATTTTCAACCCGGTTAAAGGGGTACCTGAAGTGACCGCTAACAGACTGCAGCGGTACGCTTTATTTTTGGCCGCGTACAACTACACAATCGAGTATGTTAGTAGCGCACACAATTCAGCGGATTTTCTTAGCCGCTCCATGGCGTCTACGTCATCTGTAAACGAAGAGCCTGGCGGTGAGCCTGCGTTTGGTTCAGGTGAGTCGGACCTTGCCTCCTATATTCACTTCGTTGTAGAAGCTAGCTCGCCGCCCGCTTTCGTATGTGACGTGCGTCGAGCGACTGGGAGGGACTCGGTTTTGTCGCAAGTAATGGATTATGTGCTAAAAGGGTGGCCAAATAAAGTAACAGATAAATCCATCAAACCATACTTCGATTGTAGGGTTGAACTTTCAGTTGAAAATGGATGTTTGATGAGGGGTGCCAAATTAGTAGTTCCGGGAGAATTGCGTAGCCAAGTTGTTTCTGATTTGCACCGAGGTCATTTAGGTGTAGCTAAAATGAAGGCAGCCGCGCGCGAACGGTTCTGGTGGCCCGGGCAGGGCGCGAACGTGGAGCGCGCGGCGAGCGCGTGCGCGGTGTGTGCACAGCTGCGCCCCGCGCCGCGGCGCGCCCCGCTTACTCCTTGGGATTTCCCGCCAAATTTTTTTTATAGAGTGCATCTCGATTTTGCGGGTCCGATAAATAATAACATGTTTTTAATTGCAGTAGACGCCTATTCTAAATGGGTAGAAGTTTTTGATGTCAGTAGCGGGTTCGGTTCTGGGGTAGTAATAAATTGTCTCTGTGAGTTAATGTCTAGATTCGGATTAATACACACCATTTGCACAGATAACGGTACATCCTTCACGTCATCTGAGTTTGCAGCGTTTTGCAGTATTAACGGTATCTCTCATGTAACGATCTCCCCATACAACCCAGCTAGCAACGGCCAGGCGGAAAGCTACGTAAAAATTTTTAAAAAGGCTTTTAAAGCAATTCTGTTAAGCGGGGCTCAGAAAAAGGATTTGAAAGATACACGAATTCTTATTCCAATACCGAAATTCTAAACATTCATCTACTAACCGGTCACCTGCAGAAATTTTATTCGGGAAAAACCTGCGTTGTAGATTAGACTTGATGAACCCATTATCGGAGCCATCATCCGATGCAGCATTGTTGGAAACCGTGCGGAAAAATCAGTGTTCGCAGATGCGGCATTATCGTGGGAATAGGAACATTCGTTTTGAAGTCGATGATTTAGTTTTAGTTAAGATATACCAGGGACAAAAAGCGTTTTGGTGTAAAGCTGTGGTAAAGGAACAATTAGGAAAATCGACTTATTTAGTTAAAAGTGAGCAATCAGAACGCCTGATAAAAAGACATAAAAATCAGATGTACAAGTTTACGGGGGAGGAAGATGCCTCATTAACAGACCAACTCGGCATAGATGGTTCCCTACCCAGGCAAAGCACTTTGAGGATGCCGATGGTGACCCAGGAGCTGATGCCGGCGATACTTTTATCGGCTGCGGCACCTACACCGTTGGTAGCGGCGGCGACAGATACACCGTCAGCGAATTCGGACGCCGATCTAGTAGCATCCACGTCTGTCACACTTCAGTCGTCAGAGGCACCTGCTACACTTTTATTGCCAGCGGCGCCGGTGATTCCATCAGTCCTAGAAGATCAGAGTTCAACAGTCATGCGAGCAGCATCTCCGACCGCAACCGCACCGGTGGCACCGAATACTATACCAGGTTCGGCAGCGACGTCGACGGCAATAACCGAGTCTGAAACGGATGAATGGACCGATTGCCAAGAGCTGGAGGGCCCGGATGGGTCAGAGACGGCATCCGCGCCGAGACTGGAACCAATTCCAACCTCCTCTGAAGGTGGTGAAGCGCCACAGGAAAAGACCAAACGCACGCGGAATCTGGTTAATTATAAACAGTTCTTTTAGTCTTCTTGTCATTGTGTCAAAACTATTGGTGGAGGGATGTTAGGTTTAAGATAGTGGGTAGATCTAGGAGCCGGTTGCGCCCGGCGACAGCGCTTGTCAGTCGGAATATAGCACTTCGAGAAACGACCGTGTCTTAATTCTCGGCACCTTTTCCCTCCAAAATAACAGATATGAACAAGCATACACAAAGTTGGTGTATTCCAAATGTTTTCGTTTGTGTTGTTCGTAAAGTAACATCTCTCTCACTCTCGTGCTATAGAAAAAATACTTGAGTGAGCGGAAGAGCAGTATACAAACTTGATCAAACTTCAAATGATAACATCAACAGTGTAAACCCTGTTCTTGGACATAATTCCCGGCAAGGCCAAACACTTGTGTGATGCTGATGAGCACGAATGTAATAAATAAAAATTAGCTTTAGGTTTGTAGATCATTTAATAACACACTTTTTTTGGGCAGTCGTGTAAATATCAGAAAAGGCCTTAAAAACCGAACCCTCCTGTTTTTAAACCCTTACCCAAAATTGGATGCTTGTCAATAAAATATCCTTTATTATTTCTAATATCTTGTATTAAACGACAAATTCTTTTTTTGCAGTTATTTATGAATATTAGCCCTTTTCTTATATAATTTTAGCTCTTAGGTACTGACACATTTGCTCAGAGATAAGCATGCTCAAAAGCAGCATGCGCTGCAGCTATTCAGGTTTACCAGTAATAAGCATGTTTATAAATAAGCAAGCTCAAAGCAAACGATTTACCACACACAGATTAAACCAGAGGGTTTCGGCCAAAATGGCCGTTTGGTCACAAAAAAAAACCAAAACAGTAGTTCTCTACGGTATTACAGTACCAGTCCTACTTGTAAAGTACCCATAAACATGTGCTGGACATGAGCTCCTTCAAGCTCCTGGAGGACGTAGAGGAGAAGATGCAGGAGAGGCCGGACGTCCAGCCCGTAGCATCTACGAGCACGGCAGGAGATGAGGCGATCCCCGAGAGGGCAGAGGTGCCGGACTCAGCCGTAGATGCCGATGGCGGCGAAGCCAATGATGCACTGTCCGAGGACGGTGCGGAGGTGGAGCCGGCCAAGACGGCAGAGGAGGGGTCGGAGCCGGACGAGACAGTGGTGGAGCTTGGGCCCAGGGTGGAGCAAGACGGGGCGCGCATGGGCCGCGAGTCATCGCCGATCTCGACGGTGGACTCTGTGGACCTGCGGGACCTAGCCGAGCTCTACCTCGGAGGCGCCCACTCACCAATGTCCTGCGGGGAAGCGCAGGACGAGGCGGCTGATCTCAGCCTGCCCAAACAGCTGCCCTAGACTGCGATGGAGGGTATAAGGTGTGTACAAATAAACTTACAACACAATAAAGCAGCCACAGCCTTTCTGGCGAAGCAGCTAATCAGCGAAAATTTCGATATAGCTCTGATACAGGAACCTTACATTTACAAGGGGGAAATCAGGGGATTAGGCGGTACTAAGGGTACTATAATATACCACTGTTCCGAAGATAATATGAGGACTTGCATCTACGTCAGAAATGGCCTCGATGCTATGCCTTTACATGCTTTCTGTTCCAGGGATCTTACAGCAGTTAAGATCCAGAGTAGGGGAGAGGGTAGGGCTCTTATCATCGCGTCAGCCTACCTCCCCTACGAGGCGACGGACCCGATCACGCAACAACTGCGGGACCTCGTCGCGGAAGAGGCTAAGTCTCTCATCATTTCTCCTCAAAACACTGGAGAAATTGGTAGACAGACACATAAGAGATGGCCCATTAAAAAGGCATCCACTGCACAGACTACAGTGCGCATATCAACCAGGCAAGTCAACCGAAACGGCACTGCACCTGGTAACCACTAGAGCTGAACAGGCGATAGAGAATAAAGAACTATGCCTGGCAGCTTTCCTCGACGTGGAGGGAGCGTTTGATCGAACCACGTACCGAGCCATTAGCGAGGCAGCAGCAAGACATGGTATAGAGCCCACCATTTGCAAATGGATAGGCTACATGTTAGAAGGCAGGCTAATAAAATCCACCCTGATGGGAGATGAAATAATAGCAACGGCCACAAAGGGATGTCCTCAAGGGGGAGTATTATCACCCACTCTTTGGAGCTTGGTGGTGAACTCGTTACTTGAGGAACTGAACATAGGGCCCACCTATACGGTAGGGTATGCAGATGATCTGGTGATACTTGTAAATGGGAAGTTTCCCAACACGGTGTCAGGAATCATGAATGAAGCGCTGAGGAAGGTGGAGAAATGGTGCGATAATCATCATCTCTCCATCAACCCGGGCAAAACAGTGGTGGTACCATTTACCAGAAAAAGAGCACTCAAGAACATGCAGCAAATCAAGCTATATGGAAGAGTGCTCGAACTTTCCAATGACGTCAAATATCTAGGAGTAACGCTAGATAAAGAACTAAATTGGAAAAAGCATGTTGACAATACCACGACCAAAGCTCTACGAGTGTTTGGGATGTGCAGGTCAGCATACGGAAAGACGTGGGGTCTAAGCCCCGAAGTACTGAGATGGATCTATACCATGATGGTTAGACCCATCATTTTGTACGGCAGCCTAGTCTGGTGGCCAAGGACATTGAAGGGCACATGCAAAGACGCCTTGACGAAAGTACAGAGAACGGCATGCATGGCTCTAACAGGGGCGTTCAGAACCACGCCAACGGCGGCAATGGAGGTAATGCTAAACCTACCCCCGCTACATATAGTGATTCAGTCAGAAGCACGCAAATCCCTACACAGACTGAAAACAATGGGTCTGTGGAGCTATTGCGCGCCTAAAACGAAACACACAAACATGGAAACAAACGATTTCCTAGACCGAATAACAGCCATGGGCGACGATAAGATGCTACCAAGGCACATATTCCGAAGGAACTTCCAGGTTCAAATACCAACAAGGGCCGAGTGGGCTGAAGGTCGAACACCGCCAACCGAGGATGACAACGACAACATATGGTACACAGACGGATCCAAAATGGACTCCGGTACGGGAGCAGGCATTCATGCAATAGACTACAATGTCAGTATTAAGATGGGAGGTTATGCTACTGTCTTCCAAGCGGAGACATATGCCATAATCGCCTGTGCCCAAGAGAATATAGATAGGCGTACCAGGGGGAAAAACATCTATATACTCAGCGACAGTCAAGCGGCACTTAAAGCGCTTACGGCGCCGAAAGTGGACTCTAGACTGGTATATAATGGCGTCCAAGCCCTGAATAAACTTGGAAGGCATAACAAGGTGAAACTAACGTGGATCCCAGGGCACGAAGGCTTCATCGGCAACGAAAAAGCTGATGAGTTAGCCAGAAAGGGCTCGGAGGGTACACTCATTGGGCCGGAACCATGTGTGGGTCTCTCACAGGGGACCATAACAGCAGCCATCAAGGACCACGCCAAGCATCAACACCAACTAGAGTGGAAGAACACGGCAGGCCTGAGGCATTCGAAGCTCTTTATGGAAAGGGTTAACACGCGCTGGACCAACAAACTAAGGAAGTACAGCAGAAGACAGCTCAGAACCATAACGGGGGTGTTTACAGGTCACTTTGGGGTCAAAGGACTCCTGACTAAGCTGGGATTATCAGACAATGCTGAATGCAGAATGTGCGGCGAGGAAACAGAGACAATGAAACACATATTGTGCGAATGTCATGCCCTCGCCAGAACCAGAATGAATGAATTTGGCAATGGTTACCCAGGGCCAGAGGAATTCCAGGCACTACCAATGGGATCCATCATCCGATTTATGGAGATGGTGGAACAGGCCATGGCGTAGATGCGGTAAGGGGTAATTACACAAAAGATCCCATTGGGTCGAAGTGTATCCGCAAGGACCCCTATTACCAAGATAAGATAAGATAAGACCCATAAACATGATCATATTGAAATATAAGCATAGTCGAAATTGACAAAGTTTTTAATAAAATTCAAAATTCTGCTCCTTTTTGTTTCAAATTCTCAACAAAGAATCCATGACATATGCTTATGCTTGCATGCTTAAAAGCAAGCATGTTCAGACGAGCTTGAAACACATCCCCTTCTGCGCGTCAGGTAACATGCTTAAAAATCAAATAGCGGCTGATTTTTCAGTATGCTCGAATTAAGGGCATCACACACGACGAAGATACTATAGTATTTTATCTTCAGATACCTGGATATAAAATATTATAGTATTTTAAGGTATCACACACGGTTAAGATACGATAATATGTCTGCTCGAATCATTCTCTCAAAGGCTTGGCTAGCGGTCACATGTACATTGCGCCACTGAATCCATATATACAGGATGACTATGAATAATCATTCAATCAAATAATTTATTTCAGAAATAAAAAATCCATAAAATGATTAGTAACAAAGAATCTAGTAGTAGTATAAAAATGCGATAACTACAACACAAAAACGTTCAGTTGGACGCCTTGTGCACAGTGCAACCTGTCCCAGTATGACAGAAGGGGGAGTAATACGGCCCTACTCTTAGATTTAATAGACAGCTCATCAGATGTTGATGCATCATTGGTTGTACCTATGGATATAGTCAAAAATGCGACCGTTGGCTTATGATGCTACGCTTTTTCAAACGATATATAAATGATAAAGTATCCGTCACGTTCTGACAAATAGTGTGTGAGAGTGACGGATGCTTTATTATTAATTTATCGCGCGACAAAACGTAGCATCATAAGCCTAGAAAGTAATATGGTTATAGATCACCACTCCGATCGATTTTTTACGCCCTGGCCATCGAAAGGGTTTGGACCTTTTAACCCCAATATCTCGGTAAATGTTGGTCGCAGAGATGGGCATTAATCGATTAATTTTTTAGTTAACTAATCAATCGATTGAAAATATCAATCGTCATCTTTTAGTCGCGACTAATTTAGTTGCGATTGAATTAGTTGTGAGAATGTGCAACTAACAATTAAATTAGTTGTAGTTTCAATCGACTACATTTCACGATTAAATCTATATTAAAACTACGTAGTCGCTCGTTTTTGCATTTTTTATTTAACTTGTAATATAGATAATTTGCAATACGTAACTACGAGTAGGTATGTACATTGTAGGTACTCTTCTGTTGTAACTATGTTGGTTTGGGTGGAATCTTGCAACTAATTTTGAAGCAGATATCTTCAACCGATTGAGCTAAAATTATGTATACACGTTTAATTTGAAACGCTTGAATGACAATGCAATATTATGGGTATGGCCCGTAATGATAAATAACGAGAAACTGCAATGTTTACAAGTCGCAAACAATATAGTAGGTAGGTTGGTGCTCTATTAATATTTTGATACTTTAATACTAGTTAGACTACATAGATAGTTTACATAGATATTATCAATATTTTGCTGTCGGTCATTAGTGAAACTCTTTTTAGTGTCACGCGGCGACAAAACAATGGGATAGTCCTACTTAGGTACCTGGAAGTTGTTTGTTGCATTTGGTGCAGGTGCCGACGAATCTTCCAAAAATAACACGTTCTATTATTGAATGAAACATCTGCATGTTGTTTATTATCTATACGGTCTATTTTGTTTTCAACGTGTCATTTAAAATATTTATGCCACACCTGGCCATAAAATGATACGGTCTATTTTGTTTTCAACGTGTCATTTAAAATATTTATGCCACACCTGGCCATAAAATGGCTTTTTCCGCACGCTGCGCGTATGGAAAAAGCCGCTTTCTGGCCAAGTGTAGACATAAAATGATGAACACAACACGGGAGGTAATGAAGAAAGCCCTCGATCGCATATTTACGGCCCTCGCTTGTAGCCTGCAAGCGGAAAAAGCCATGATGTTAAGCCAAGTTATGATGTATATACATACATGTTTCTGTATAAACAACGTTGATTTTTTTGATACTTTTTGCTTTAAATTATTATTGTTGTTTGAATGTTTCATATACAAAGTTTGATTTATCATAACTGTGTTTTTCTCATGTTCTATTCTTCGACCATTATATTATTATTGCCATCCAAACTAAACGTGTAATATACACAATTTAAGATCATTCGGTTGGTATTATTAAAGAGAATAATAGTTAGCACAGAGATCTCACTCCATATAAATGGTCAAAATATCGTAAGTAATACAAGAATATTTTATTTTTATACATCCGTTAAGATGTCCTATTCAGTCTGTCAACATAGCCATACCGAGGTTTTCAGTTCAATTTGCTTCTAACATTAGTTGCGGAAAATTAGTCTAACTAATTAGTCGATTAAAAATTTTAGTTGTCCAAAATCAATCGGCAACTAATTTAGTTGCAACTAAATTAGTTGCACTCTACGCAACTAAGATTGATTAGTCGTCGTTTTCAATCGTCCGTCGCAACTAATTCTGTTAGTTTCAATCGTTAATCGTTAGTCGATTACATTTTGCCCATCTCTGGTTGGTCGAAAAAAAAAGTTGATGACACAAAATATCCTTCATTTAGCGACTACTACACGATTCAATCTAATTCAAGCCTAAAAAGAGCAAAAAATGTTTGCTGAAGGCCAATCCCAAAACCGATTTCCAATACCTTATCCTTCTAACAAAAAATACAAAGAGTAATCACGAAAACTCGTGAGAAATGGTTGTTGAATTAAAAATATCATTAATTCCATTTTGATTCCGATATTCACTTCACACTTTGTATAAAGATCTTGTAATATATATTTTGTATGTTAAGATATTACGCATCTTAAGGTATCTTAACGTAAAAAATCCATATCACTGGGTATCTTAAGATACTGTAATATGAAAATATATATTATTTTAGCCGTGTGTGATAGATAACTCATACAAATTATATAGTGAACGATATTTTATCTAAAGATAAAATATTATAGTATCTTCGCCGTGTGTGATGCCCTTTAAGCAAGCTCATTAGTAGCAATGACTAGACACACATGCCAGTGCCACTAAGTAGCATGTTCTTATTAGTAGCAAACTGTCGTGTATACTAATAAGCAAATGTGTCAATACCTTAATGAAATCTGAGATTGATGTTGCCATATCAATTTCTAAAAGTGTGCAGACTAGACAATCCTAATTAAATTTCTGGTCAGGCTTTACAAAGTTACATTAACCGGTATTAACGGATACATCACATCACTAACAAAACTGACAGTGACATCAGATGATCAAATCAATCGTTGGATTTCTGAACGTTAGTTTGTTTTGTTTTTCAGCTCGTTGTTGTAGTGCCCTGTTCTTTACTAATTTTCTCTCGTATTTTCTTCTTGATTTATTTACATGATGAGTCGCCGTAAGCGTGTGAAGGTTTGTTATGTTTAATTGTAATTTTCTTAGCTATTACCGCCTGAAAATGCGATTCGTTCGTGAGGTTATGTTTATTGATCTTAGGTCGACAACCGGGAATTGGACGAGAAGTTGAAACAGGATGATTCTGAGTCTGATCACTCTGAGAAGAGTAAAATCACATCCATCAGTCCTACCACTGTTAGTAGTAGGAGGGAGTCCACTTCGAGCCGCAATACCGAAGGGAAAGAATCCAAGAAAGATGAGAAAACTACGGTTATTTTGGACGAAGGCAAAAGTGAAGATATCGAAGAGATTAACTATAAGGAAATGCTCAACAGGTATTTGAATAGACTAATCATTCTTTTGTTGTTTAACTTGGGTTTGGGTGGTTAGTCCTTAGCAAATTTTTTTTATAATTATTTAGGTATTTATCACTCTCACGATCAGACAAAAAATTTAAAACTACCCCAGAAACTGACAGAGCCCGCTAGGCGGCCCCCCCCCCCCCCCGGGCCGAAAGATCAAAAAGTAGACCTTTCCACCCCGGGTACCCGACTGGTTTACGCAGCCACTGAGCACCCACTATAGGCATGTTATTGGTTGTGAAAGTGTTAAAACAGTTTGATACAAATTAATGCAGTGGTTTACTCGACAGAGTAATAGACATATTACTTTCTTTCTTGCCTGGTTATCATTCTAGGCTAACCCAGTTCTCAGGTGTCTTACTAAAGGTGTCCATCTTTAGGTACATTCCTTTTAGAACTGATTTTAAATTGTTTAAGTTTTGATACTAGTATCATCCAAATGTGGTTTAGGTACTACTTTTTGTTAATAGCTTCATTCACAGGGCAAGGATATTTTGTGTGTTGATCATAATCTCCTAACCCTTAAATGCATACAGTATCAAAAATGATACTCCTGAAATGACACATGTAGAAATAAACTTAACATCAATTTCACACTTTGTGAAACCTGTCACGAAATCTCAAATTGACATGAATTTGATTTTCACTTGAGATATTTCAGAAATAAAATGCACGATACGGTATGTGTCTAAGGGTGCCTTTCAAAACCCAGCGCCACCCAGGGAATAAGACATTTTTACACATTCAGTGCCAAGCTCCTAATTTTCATACAAAATTAACCCGATACTCGGGACTTGGGCACTGAATGTGTTAAACTTTATATAAATCTAAAATATTAATTTATTGCCGGCTCCCTGGAGACCCTCCGGGTACTGAAAAGGTTAAGTACTTACTCAGGCCCGTATTTATAGATCCAGGGACCATAGACACTTGGTATTGAGAAGACAGGCCATGCTTTTGGGTTTATATGAAGGGTCCACTGCTGAGGCTTCTCTAGGCTGACCGGGCCGCTAGTCGCTTACGTAGTTCACAGAAGTTATCAACATATTGTGCATATCTATTACAGTTTGGAAGGAGCAGCTTTCCAATCAAGACTGCCATTTGACAAAATGTCATCATTGGAAGCAGAGTGCTTTTCCGATCTCCAAGGTGCTTGCAGCCATGCATTTGTTCAAATCAGAAACAGGATTTTAAAGCTGTGGTTTGAGGACCCCAAAAAACAACTTGTGCAAGAACATGCAGTGTCTAAGATGGAAGTAAGTTTTAGTACAAAGTGATTTCTTAATTCTGTTGTTCCTTGTATTTAACTAACTGTGTGTATGTGTACCTTAACTTCTAACTTGATCCTCCCGGTCTATATGTACTATTAGGTATTTAAAAAAAGGTAAACAAAAAACCATGTGACTCGGGTCCTTCAGCCAGGAGTATGGTGCCACAGATACAAAATGTTATTTCGATTGGCTGAACGACCCGAGTCACATGGTTTTTTTTGTTTAACTTTTTTAAATACCTAAAAGTACACACTATCTATAGCTACCCTCTCACAGGCATTATAGAGCTTAAATGGATATTGATCCAACCCTATTAGGGCGTGCAGTACCGGGAAATTTTAGTATTGCAGTATCGGGAATACCCGGTTCTCTCCAACTAAAATTTCCCGGTTCTGCATGCCCTAACTAAACCCTGCTCTGCTAATCTAAAAGGTGACTTTTACTTGCGGTTTGCGGGCGAGCTGCGGGCTAGTTTCCATACAAAACCAGTCGCGGCGAAGTCGCGGCGAGTTCGCCGCAAGTGAAATTTGTATGGGACTTCGCTTGTAACTCGCAAATGTGATAAAGCTCTAAGGAAACTAATTGTGAAAAGTTTCCTTTTTGTCTAGCATGGCAGAACTTAATAACTAGATGGTCAAATCAATTTAAGTCTGGTAATTATCTCCATTTGAATTGATTTAATTTGCATTCTGTATTTCAGCCTCCTTATAATGGAGACCCAGCCCTGATTATCAGAACTCATGCATTTTTGGAGAGACACGGCTTCATAAACTACGGTATCTATGAGCGGCTTACGCCCATACCGCCAATACCTAAAGGGAAGCAGAGGCCCAAGGTTATCATTATTGGAGCAGGTAATTAATAATACTTCACTTGGTAAACCAATGTGTAAATACACATTTAATGGGCATTCCTCCAAAATTTGTGCTTAATGAAAGCATGTACAATCTGATTATGTTAATGATCTATGGGTAAGGCTGAAAAATTGGGCTTATGTAACATAAAAGTAACAAAAATATATGTTACTGAGTAACTTAAAAGTTACATAAAAGTATTCTTAAGGGATATTCACAATGTCTACAATACAAACACTTTTTGTACTAAGTGTTTATTTAAGAGATCAAATAGGTATATATAAGGTCCTAATTTATTAGTTGCAGATATTTTTACAGCTGATAGTACTCGGTCTCTGGAGTATATTAAAGCATGAAACATTATAGCTTTTACGATGTTTTTTTGGAGAAAAAGGAAAAACAAATTTGCTACGTAATAACACCCTGTTAATGTGATTACTAAATGAAAACTCATTGAACAGATTCTAGTAGCTCTTTTACGTACCACTTAACTGTAACTGGCCACTTCACGTAGATAAATTAAATGACATTTGCAGTTTTCCCGCCGAACCGTTACGACATTTACGACAAAAAATTGTTGATATGACAGATAGTGTTATTGTGACATGTGATAATGCACATGATGATTTTTTTGAGACGAAATTATAATATTTTTTTTTTGTTTTGTTAGGTAAATGAAATCAGAAAAGTTGTATGAAAAGATTTCTTAATTTTTATTTAAAGTTAATTATTTTAATGTAAAGTATAATGTGTTAAAATATCTGCAACATAATTAATAATATATTAGGACCTTATATACTTTGGTACATTTTTGAACAAAGATGAAAAAGTAATTAAAGGCTGATAGCCACACAAAAGCTGTCTTCACAAATAAAATTAAATCATAATTTTTACTTTTTATAATCATTGTAATTATGTGAAATAAAATAAATAACCACATTTTTACTAAAAAAAACCCGACCGCGGTGCACTTTGTAACTGCATAAAATCCGCCATTTTGTTTATTTTACGAACTTCATACCCAGTGACACTCGCACCATCAAGACGAATCTAATGATGTGTCATTTATCAAAATCGGATGTGCCGTTGAGTAGTTACGAGCGGACACAGGAACGGACATACATACATACAGGTCAAACACATAACCCTCCTTTGGGCTTCGCCGCAGTCGGGTAAAAACACGTTACTCTTCTTTGTGTTGCGCAGTTGGGTATAAAAATTAAAACAAACCAAATATTTTAAACTCAAAAACCCGACTGCAACAATTTGTAACTGAAAAGAAAGCGTGAACAAAGCTTTACTTTACTTTTATGTTACGTAACTTAAAAATAAATTAAAATGGTAACATAAGTAACTTAAAAGTAACATAAAAATTAACCTCTATTCACTTTCATTTGCATTATATGGAACAATAACAAACATATTAACTCGAACACGACACCTAGCTATAAACTAATATGAAGATTATATTAATAATGTATTACGTAATACAAAACAGAACAAATTTACCATGAAATCCACTCGTAACTTTTAAATTCCATAAAAAATCCTCGGCACAAGTTGAATCGACGCACTGAACTACCCACAAAATGGCCGACCAGTGAGAGGTATACCACAGACTAAAGAATAAATAGCGTTGCCATTATAATGAAATCAAATTCCGCAAATCAACTGCTAAAATAGCAAGATAGAACGGTTACTTAAATTAAGTAACTTAAAAGCTTCAATATGTTGACTTGTCTTATGTTACACGTAAATTATTATTTTAAATGGACAATGCTAATGTTAAAGCTCGAAAAACGTTGCATTAATATATGACAGTTATAAAAAAAACTCCAACATATCAGTATAATATCACAAAACTAAAAAACAAATATTACAATCTTTCAGGAACATTTTTGGGACATTTTTATTTGTATGGAAATCGATGTAATTGCATAGAAGAAAAAAAAAATGGAATACAAACACAGAGATTTACATTTGTTAGTTGACTAGAACTAGTAGAAAAAGTTTTGTATTTTGCACGGAAAATTAAAAAAGTAAAATTTTGTAATTACTTTTCGTAAAAACAATGCCGGACGCTTACAAGTCACGAAATCATCCCTTTTTTACGGCCTTACCCCTATCTATCCTAATTTATTTTATAATCAATTTAATTTTTTTTTTTGTAAAGTGTTGATCATTGTCACAGGCCTGCGTAATTTAACTTTTCACCTTCCATAATAATGCTAATTTATTAAATTTCTAGGTACATGTCAAATTAAAATACAGCTTTGTTTTTTTTTCTATCAGATCAGATCTATTTTTTGATCACATGAATGTTTAAGAATTTTTAAACATTTACCTACATGAAAGAATGGCCTGCGAGGGTTATCTCCTTAAATAAACTAATTTAATAAAATAAAATAAAATTACCTAAAATTTAAATTTTAATAAAGAATTTTGGGTAGGTCTCGCAAACCTGTGTAAATTATAATATGTATAAGCTTCATAGCAAGTTATCCACCAGAAAAGAAAAATTTACTGAATTTACGTATGAGCATTCTCTTTGTAAACTCCTTAGCGACCGAATTTGCAAAATGCTCTAGACTAGATCTATTGATTAAGACGGTACTTAAGTTGTGTGTCCTAATTATTGATATGCTTATTAAGTGTATACATTTGTTAATTATAGGAGTGTCGGGTTTGGCTGCTGCCCGCCAGCTTCAATCGTTTGGCTGTGAGGTGGTGATACTGGAGGGAAGGGACAGGGTCGGCGGTCGCGTGGTCACATACCGGAAAGGGCCTTACGTTGCTGACTTAGGTATGAATTTACAATTGTGCCAAAAAATACTATTTATGCTCATAGTCAAATTTATGTTTTTTATACAAAATATTTTTTTTTGAAATACATAATATTGTAATTGATTGAAAAAAATCAAGAGTGACCAAACAAAATTTAGTTTTTTCTAAAGTCGGTGTATTTAAGACTTTTGTTCCACTGGTTCTATCTAGTGTCGTAGCTCTACAGTCAAGTGCAAAAACATGTATCGAAAAATCGTTTCATATATATGGCATGAAGTTCTAATTGCTAACACAAAAGGTATATTCGGAGTAGACTGACATATTTTTGAGCATTTGACTGTACATACAACGCATTCATTGTATGTACAGTCAAGTACAATTCCCAATATTCCCAAAAGTACAAGACCCAATCATTAGTTTCTCACTCTTTGTTGCATAGTTGACAATAGTAACTGATTTTGGGAAATGTATTATTTGTATAAATAGGCGTTAAAATTAACCATTTTTGAGGAACTTGGTTTAACTTTTTTATTTCGATTTGCAGGGGCCATGGTGGTAACAGGATTGGGTGGTAACCCAGTGACAACCCTGTCGGTTCAGATGAATATGGAACTTCATAAGATTAAGCAAAAGTGCCCACTGTATGAGGCAACAGGAAATCAAGTCCCCAAACATAAAGATGAAATGGTAAATTTATTTCATTTTATAAGTAAAACATTATTATAAAAGTGTATCTGAACTAAAAACGTCTTGAACAAGTCTAAATATGTTGTTTACCTCGATGTTCCCCTAAAAAACCATATGTCTGAATAATAATCACATTTATTTTCGTCGAGGTAGTGAAAATCAGCCCACATAAACCTTTTTTACTTTTTACTTCTGAATCTTTGGATTGAGTTTATTTTGTTTGAATTATGTATTTTAAATAAGCGCTGAAATCTGCATATGGGCAAGAATATTAACTGATACATACTATCAAATAATTAAATATAACGTTACGCAAAACAGACGTTGATTTGCGGAAAATTAGCTCGAGTAAACCTGTTATAATTACATATAAATGTTTACATTTTCTAGGTGGAGCGCGAATTCAACAGACTCCTTGATGCCACATCATATCTCTCCCATCAAGTTGATTTTAATTATTACAATGACACTCCCGTCTCTCTCGGGCAAGCTCTCGAATGGGTCATTAAACTGCAGCAGAAGAACGTCAAACACAAGCAGGTAATAGGCTAGACGACTAAAAAAAAACGGTTTAGTCCGTCAGTTAGATTATTAATAGTACATTACACAACTAGGGTGATAAAACAAAGAAAGGCCTAGATCGCAGATGTTTGCGGCCCGAGCTCTTTATTATCTCCCGTGTTGTGTACATCATTTTATGTCTACACTTGGCCAGAAAGCGGCTTTTTCCGTACGCGCAGCGTGCGGAAAAAGCCACTTTATGGCCAGGTGTGGCATAAAAAATATTGTACAAGTATTTTTTCTTTTGTTTGACAAACAAAAATGACGAGGATACAGTGCTTAGAAGTTTCGAGTGACGTCACTCCTTGGTACAATTTTCACCTAGAAGTGACGTCACAAGCCCCCACTCCAGAAGTTTGATGATCTATAACTTTGTCGATTTTTAATATTTTGATAAACCAAAAAATACGTGTCCCATATTTTTCCATAATCTAACTGACGGACTAAACAGAATTATATATGTAGTTTTAACCCAGTCGTCATCCCTATTCTATTAACCAATCTTCTTTTTCTACTCGGCGTTGTGCACAGTCCAACCCGGCGTTAAAAAAATCGGTCAAGTGCGAGTCAGACTCGCACATAGGGGGTTCCGTGCAAACTCCCGTAGATACGTGAATAGTTTAAGATAACTTAACTTTGTTGTAGAAAAACTGTTGTCCCCAATCCCCATACATCGACATAGGTCGCGGTTAGTTTGGTGGAGCATTCCGCGAAAACGTCTACTTTGTCGGGCACGTGACGGCTATGGCAGCTACCTTAAAACAAATAGAAAGTCCTAAATGACAGTATCAATTCAGAAACCAAGTTATAAAATATTGACAAACCAAAAATGTACTTCCTAACTTTGTTAGAAGTATGAAAAAAATGGCGTCACGTGCCCGACATTCTGGTGGAATGCCCCTGGTAGCGGCTAATAAGTTTTGAGAATTAAAAAAAAACGATACAAGTTAGGAAAACCGTTATATTTTTCCTGTAATATTTAGGATAATATTAATAATTGGTGATTATTATAGATTTTTTTTGTTCAGTAACTTCGAAGATAATAGGGGAGAATGGTATTTTTTTGAACGTTTTCCGTCCTAAATCAAAAAGTTAATGATTAAGAAAAAAAAATACATTTACAAATAAAGCCCATTCATTTGATACCCCACTTGATATAATAGCCCAACTCAAAATTTTGGACCTCCCATTTTGACCCCCTTTAAAAAAAAGTTATCAGAGTTTTATCATGTTCAATAGAGTCGGGTTAGCGATTTTTAAAACTATTCCAAAATTCAAATCGTTAGCAGCAGTAGTTCCTGAGATATCTGGCTGTGACAGACGGACAGACGGATAGACCGACAGACTGAGTCGCACCATAAGGATTCCTTTTTAAACACTTTGGTACGGAACCCTAAAAAGATTATATAAACGGTCCCACGGGGTCGCCATTAAAATAAAAGTACACCTTATTTCACACCTCAAACTGCAGAAAACAATTGCAAAACCTTACGAGCAGATAGAGAAGAAAGTGTCTGTCAAAAAATGCTTATTTTAGGCAAGCTTTTATTGCTGACTGTACTTTTTTGTATAATCGCAAACAACTCGTCAAAATTTATGAAATGTGTCCAAACACGGTGAATTTATCTTACGTGCATTTGGGTAATCTTATGACTAGCGTTCGGCTCCATCCTCAGATCAGCATTGTGCCATAATAATATTGCATTACCATCTGATTTACATATCCTAGCAAAATTTCAGCTCAATCGGAAACTTAAAGATTTGATTGTAGAGAGACACACAGACACCGGGACAGTTGAAACTAAATAAAAGCTTGTAATAATAACAGGCGGTCATATCATTCAACATCTATTTCATCCATCTATATCTATTCTGTTATTTAGATGGTTTGCTTTATTCTTTGATATTTTCCATCCCCTCTAATTTACTCGAAGGTTACCTAGAAGAGATCCCTCACAGGGATAAGTTCGCTTTTGTACATAATGACTGTTTTGTCATTGAACTTCCTTTATGTGGAATAAGGTGTTTGTTTACATAGGTACGTAACTACATAATATGTACATACATATTTTAGAACCTTTATCTCTCATCGGTGATTGTAGCTATAATTGGGATGTTGAATAATGTTGAATGTTACAACATAATATAGTCACATGGATTGCAAAATACTAAATTATCATAACACAAAAGAAATAAACAAAAAATGTATAAAAAAATATAAAGTTATGAGACCACAAAGTTTAAAAAAAAACGATATTTTTTTTATCGTCTTTAAGAAAAATTAAAGTCAATTTCGGAATGCTTAAATAACACTGAAAAAATAAATGTACGACAACTATGTGCTTAAACGCACTTCTTCGTGCTCAAAATGGCAAAATGCTATTTTTTTTCATACAGACTTAGTACAGCGATGCAACGGATGACGTCATAAATTCCTACCGTTTTGTATAGAGCGTTTTCAATGCTCAGTCCGATCTGCTACTTTTGATTACAATTTGTGGCTGTTATACTTATATCAATGTATTAGGTGTCATATAGATATTTGTTCCTCAGAAATAGTAGAATCGATTTAGGACAGAAAAAAAAATCGAGTCAACAGGCTAATTATCAGCTTAAGTTTAAAATAGGATACTCGTATGTAGTAATTTTAAAAATCCGCAAAAATAAACTAGTCTTCAACTATTTTAAGCTTTTGACGATGGACACGACTTGAACAGTGAGAACAAAGACGTTATACCATTTTTGACACTTATTAATAGTACATTCTGTATCAAGGGCGGTAAGTAAGTAATTCCTTTACCGCCCGTGGCACACACAATGTTTTTCATCACACTTGTGAGGAAATCTAAATAAAAATAACCTTACTAATCCACCCAGTATCAGAAGAAAAGTTTATAACAGAAAGTGACATATATCCATAGACAATGCGAATGTCAAGTCACGTTCAGAAACCATAGCGGTAAAGACCTAAAACGGCCATTTTAGTTGATTTTATATTTGCAAAATACTGAAATATACTATTTAAACATTTAATTAATGTTACCGAAATATGTGTCTACATATATTTGCAATAATAGTTCTCTTTAATTAAATAAATATTTCAGTGATAAAAGTTTCAAAAGTAAGTTGGCATTTCTTTTGAACATGACAAATAAGAGTAAAACAGAACCAGCGTTTCAAATTTGAAAAGAAAACCATTACGCCCTAGGGCGTAATAGGTCATTTACGGCCCGCAGAACCTACGTGTAATGACACCATTTTCGAGCAAGTGTGATGAATAAAAATATATGATTTGGTTTGCCAGGAAAGTAAGGCCATCCAGTCTATTTTATTGATCAAACGTAGCCGCGGGAAAATACTAGTACTTAAATATAATTAGAAAGAATGGCTCGACCAGTTCAATACCTGAAAGGTTAAGACAATGGCACATTCTATTAAAAATAAATATAGAAAAAGATACAATGCAACGTTACCAATTTTACGACAAAACTTTATTATTAAGTGCATTCTTTCTCATCTCTTATGTTACATTGTCTGTTATTTATACAGGGTGAGTAAATTGTCCAGTATGTACATGTAGATACTGATAACATAGTACATTTTTTTCAAGTAACCAATTTCAAACGAACCTATTCTCCAATATCATCATCAGATCCCGAACTGGGTCAATGGAACCATCCTGGAAGTATACCCTTGAAAACTAAACTCTAGAGCAAGTTCATTTAATGTGAAAAAGGTTAAGATACATTATATTTACCGTTTTCCAATACATCTCACGGTTTCATACATGACAAGGAATCGGAACCTTTATAAGGTGTAAAATTTTGAGATAATCGACAATACTTTTATTTGGTGGATTTCCGACCCCCTCTGGCTTCGCACAGGTGCTTTTTTAGTTTTCTTCTATATTTTTTCCGTATTTATTTATTTAGACTACAAGAAAGTATTTCTATGCAATTGACGTTAGTGTCGTTCAGTCCGGTCTATACTAACCCATTTGCAATGTACACGCTGTATACACGAATGATTTTACCTTAAAATAATTTCCTTCGTTTTAATAGATACAACAATTGAAGGCGGTAATCACACTCCAGGAGAAGTTAAAGGCTAACATAAACAAGTAAGTATCCTCAGAGTTTTTATGCCTGAACACGTTTGACCAAAAAATAATCCTATGTTCTTTCACATAAGCTTCATTTTTTTCACTCTTGCAAAAACGGTATGGCGTGTGAAATATGACTTTTGAATGTAAGGTTTCCGTGAAATTTTCTGACCACGTTCGATAATTATTTAGATTTTTTTGTGGATTCAGTTTTTTGGTAATATTGTTAATATTGCGGAGTCATGGAGGTTGGTAAGTCCGCGAGATCTACAGCTCACAGAGTCACTTGTTTTTGTGAACGATTAGATGCCGTCCCGCGACTTTGTCCGCGTGAATTTTATAAAATACAAAGTTCCGTCTCTTGTTTCAATTCTTTAGGGGTTGAATTTCGAAAATCCTTCCGTAGTGCTTGTCTATACATTAATACATGTATGTTTCAAATTTCATCTCGCTATCTGCAGTGGTTTAGGCAGTACGTTGTCTAGTATACTAGTGACGGATTCAGATCTCAATCTAATTTTTATATCCAGAGAGAAAAGTCCACTTCCTGGCCACGTGAAGATGTAAATATCATGCACATAACACGGGCGGTAGTAAAAAAAGCTTCAGATTGCATATTTATGGTCTACAATCTGGGTCATTCTTTATTTTACCCCTCTAGCTGTGTAATAAACTGTTTGAATCTCTGTGCAGGATGTCTGACATTCAAGAGCTGCTAAAGTCAATGAAGGTCGAAAAGGAGGCGTTGCTTATAGAGAAAACGAAGTTGTCAGCCGGAGACGCTAGCATCTTATTGGAGTTTAACCTGCGCCGCCTTAACCGAGAGATGAAGCAACTGTGCAACGAATACGACTCCCTGGTGACCCTTAATACGAGTATTGAGGATAAGTTGACACAGCTTGAAACTAATCCGCCGAGGTAAATGTACCTACACTTTACGACCGAGTTAGCGAAGCGAGCGAAGTCCGTTTCAGCTTGGGCAAAAATGCTTTCGTATGTCCGGTGGATATATCATATCATATCATCATTTATTCATTAAGAAAAGTTACACTTTGTTTGCTTAAAACTACACATATTTGGCACTTTTGGACCAGGTTTGTCGGGCCGGGATCTAATTTAGATAAGTTCTAGTAGTTTATAGTGTCCGTATAGTATATTTAATTTTAATTTAGTTTTATCTTTAGGTAGTTACTGTTTTTATATTTTATCTTTTTGTTCAATAAATTTACATATCGTCCTATTTAAAACTAGTATATAACACATTCTAATTAATTTATATTATATAGACTATTTAAAATAATATTACACATAATAATTATTATTAATAATTGCCTGTCTGATCTCATCTAAAGGTAGCATTTTTCAACCGATTGTCGTGAAATTTTGTGAGCAGTTTTTCTAAATGTTTCAAAATGGCGGAGTCATCAGGGTTGACGGACTCCCGAGGTCTACAGCGCACAGATTCACTAGTTTATTTGCTTGGGATCGCGTAATAAGCCGAAGTACAAGTTAAAAATTAAAAGATTTGTTGACCTTTTCAATTAGGACTGCTGAATATAGAACTCCCCTCAAAGATTTCCAGAAGTTGTATGCAAAAATATGCGTCTTGAATACTGATGTGCCGACGGAAAGTTTCCAGAATTGCGAAACTTACCACATGGAAATTCCTATAGGGAAAATTCCAGACTTTTCCGAGAATTTTCAACTTTTTGCAAATTACACATCTGTAATCTTGAGGGCAGAGACTTGGCTACTTAACCCAACAGCGCCTGCTGTACCCCCACGGGCACAAATAATTACGTGTCACTTTGTCGATTTTTAATATTTTGATAAACCAAAAAATACGTGTCCCATATTTTTCCATGACCTAACTGACGGACTAAATATAATTATATATTTTTAACCCAGTCGTCATCCCTATTTGTAAAAATACAATACATTTCAGCTCCGTGTACCTGTCTGTGAGAGACAGACAGATACTGGACTGGCACTTCGCTAACCTGGAGTTCGCGAACGCCACGCCGCTTGGGAATTTGTCACTGAAGCACTGGGACCAGGACGACGACTTCGAGTTTACTGGGAACCATTTAACAGGTATGTCTTGTCCGAGATTTTTGTAACAGAAAGATCATGTATTTATGCCACACCTGGCCATAAAGTGGCTTTTTCCGCACGCTGCGCGTACGGAAAAAGCCGCTTTCTGGCCAAGTGTAGACATAAAATGATGTACACAACACGGGAGGTAATAAAGAAAGTCGGTTTCAGCTCGGTCCGCAAACTTCTCTGCGATCTCGGCCTTTCTTTGTATTACCACCCTAGTTATGTAATTTTTTAGTTTATTTTTCAAATTTCACTAAACGAAATTACAAATATAAGTTCTCGCCAAACTGTCACGTTCAACCCTCCCGTGGGTTATAAAAATCTATAACTCCCACGGGGGGAAAAACTGTATGAAAATCTGTAACTCCCGAGGGAGTTATGAGTTTAGTTTTAAAATATAGAACCTACCCGTACGTAATTTCAGACTAAGGAGGTTTCAAATCAGCCAAGTCTTATTTCCCATCTTCATAACCTGGCTACTACCGAGAATACTGGGAAATCCCGCTCCTATTATCGGCCAGTACCGAAAATCCCGGTTCTCCAGAACGGTATCGGTACTGCATACCGTAGTTGCCAGGTCTAGTTTACCGAAAATCGGGACTTCGTGCAGTAAAAATCGGGACTGGTGTTCAAATCCGGACAGCATACGTACATAACTGATCTAATATCTAATCATCAGGGACCGTACTTTTCGTGCCAATGACAGGCAAATGACGTCAACCTACATACAGGCTGGTTAGTTAAGGTTTTATGTTGATTTACCGTTACCGTAAATTACCGGTATTGTTTTTTGATATAATAAATAAATAACAAATAAATATTAGGGGACAATCTTACACAAATCGAACTAGCCCCATAGTAAGCTCAATAAGGCTTATGTATATGAATTATTTTTTTTTACTTTCATTGATTTGTGTCAATGGTAGAAGACGTTTTGTAAGTAAAAATGTATACGTCTGTTTTTTCTTTATTCTAACGGAAAGTTGGAAATATTAATCGGATATGCGATTTGGCACTATACTTATCCGAATGTATTATATTCACGCTTCTATATCAAAATGCGTTTAGGATTTATTTTCCAATTTCCCGTTCCAATAAACAAGATAACACAGGCAGACACATATTGATTTATACAATGACTTCTACCATTGACACCAACTATGAAAGTAGTGATAAAATTGATTCGTAGCTTTTACGATACCGGTAATTTCCGGTAACTACAAATCCATCTAAAACCTAAAGTGAATCATGCTGTATGTAGCTTGACGTAATTTTTACGACATCGGTACGAAAAGTACGGTCCCTGCTAATCATGTTTATGATCACTTGCAACATAACGTTAAATAAACATATAGGTGTGATTGAGAGTGTCTGACATGAGTTCCTATGGCGTTTTGCTTGACATTACTTTATATCACATCCAAATCAAGGGCCATGGGTCGTGTCCACAGACCCCTGAAAATCGGGACGCCCCGGTGAAATCGGGACATCTGGCAACTCTTTAGTAGTCTGCCGTGTTTGGCCGTGCGGTTTACTCTAGTGCAGAAGTACTCGTAATTTATTTTAGAGCAGAAGTAATAAAGTTCGTTATATATTTCATTTCATAACTGTGACCATTTTGTAAAAAGTGCCGATTCAGGATGTACCATTTGGGTCACTCCGCGGCATTCTTTCACAGCCATGAGTAACGCGTAAATTTACGTTTTTCTATTGTATTATTTAATAAAATCTTACAATCCTTTGTATGCTCTGGTACTCTACGAACCCCAAAATCGGACCAAAAATTCTTGAAAAATCAAGATCATAAGCTAAAACGTAAAGCTAGAGTGAGAAGCAATCACTGCTAGATTTTTTACACTATTAAAATAGTTATGTCCAATACACTAGGCTGAGCCTAAAACGCCTGTATCTTAGGCTGACGACATATGATTGACAAGTATTGTAATTAATTATCTAGCGCCAAAAAGTTATAATAAGAAGAGATATAATAATAATTACCGGGAAGATATCCATTAATTAACGATCAATAAAAATAAACAACACATGATTATAGTTTTACTCTAAATTTAATATATACTCCAATAAAGGAAATGTGCCGTAATATTTAGTGGAGTGTATCATATTAATATCCAAACTCTCGCCTCACGTTTGAGTCACTCATGTGACCCGTTCGTCCGTCACAGCTGTCTAGTCTGGGCTCACTAATAAACCTCCAGATATGCATAATTTATGCATAGTTATCTAGATCGGTTACTGCGGCTAGATAGTTACAAAATGTAATTTATTATAACATTTACGTTCACGTTGAGCTTGAAAGACGCCTTAGAAAATCCTTAACACATTCATTGCCAAGAACCCGACTACCGGGTTCATTTTGTATAAAAATTTGGGAGCTATGAAGCGTTTTTGGGAAAGTCTAAAAATGTGATTCTAACATTGATGTATCTCGGTGAGTTATTATGATATTGAAGTAGTTTTTTTACTAATATTTCTATTCCATTTCACCGAAAAAAGTTGTCAAGTAGCCAATTGTGACAAAACAAAATGTAAATAAATATTATGAAAATTATTTTAAGAGAAGTTTGATAGGTAATTATGTGTGTGTTTTGGTTTTGTCACAATTTACAGCTGACAGTAACAGTCGACACAGACTTCACACAGACGCGTTTGTTTTTTTTTACGAATTTAGGCACTAATTTAGTCAGCCCGGCGTCCCTTTTTTTCAAGTGTCAAATCGAAAATTTAAAACAATATTTTGGAAAAATTACAGGGATTAAAAATGTAATAGCGGTCTAGATTATTACGTCGGGATCTATCGAAAAAATATATAAACTATAGTCCTGAAGTAGTGTGTGTGTAACGGTGAGAATATAACCTCAATCGATGAGTGTTTGAAACGTCCAAGACCTCTTCAGTTTGGCAGCCTAGCAGGAATAGGTATTTATTTTGTAATTTTCATAGGTTTAATATTTTTCAAAATGATATTTTTTTTAAAAACGCATGTTGCCATCGACATTTTGTAGCTATAACTTCTGTATGCAAATGGATATGAGTAGGATGCTTCTTTATCATGAAAGAGATTTTCAGATCAGCTGTAATCCGCATTTTGTCAAGGCGCTAGTGCGTTGACATTATCTGAGTTCGCTCGTACGTTGACGTATTTCATGTATGTTGCAAACAATCCCATTAATTGTAAATAGGAATATCATACAATCGCTAAATGCACCAAAATTAGCCTTTGATTAACCTCACAATTGCATTATAGTGACCTCTGTGGGAAATATAGATAAAGCAATATCCTAGGAGGTTAGCAGCATGTTACAAACCTAATGGGGCTTTTTGCGTCCTTAGCTCATTTGTATCTAATCGAATTGATCATCAATAATTTTAAAATAGGATTTACGACACGAGAGTAGGTATTTTCATTGGCCGATGATGTGACAAAAACATACTAACAAAACCTAAGATTCGTGTTGCTCCTCCACCAATAATATAAGGTCGCCGAGTTGTCGAGTCACCTTTAGACGGCAATAACTTCAATTAGCTGAGGTCTAAGCACTCGTTAGCGTTTACCGAGCATTTCCGTGCATTCTGGCGCGATCGATGCGCCATTGTATCACACACAAAAGATGCCACCGAATAGAAATACTTGGCCCTAAAAGGATTGCTTTGCGAGCACTGTTATTTGTTCCCACTTTAGCGGTCGCCGTTTAAGAAAATCTCCGCTCGTTGTTGGTATGTTCGGTACGTTCCGAACACGGTTCCTTTATATCCCCCGAGGGTTTGAATTTACAGCTACCGATATTATGGATGGGTGGGATTTTTCATACTCTTAAAAGTAACAATTTGTATGATATTTAGGTTATTTATGTGTAAGTTCATCGAATTGTCCGTATTAAATTTCGCAAATAACATCAATTGGCGATGTGCGATCGAAGTCGTAGCCAGCCCCCGTTCGTGCCCAAGGGCCTGCGCCGTTATGAATGTGGAATTTTCGAGTTAGTGGCCGGTTGTGATCTTTCTCAGCGGATGGCGGACTTATGCCCGGGGCGCTGGTTCGTGTCAATAATTACTATCATTTCTTGCCGCGTTTCCATCTTCTACAGCCGATAAATTACCCACGGACTCCTGTGAATTGTCATAATGAGCGTTGCAGAAATCCCAAACCTTACACTTAGCTGCTTCACACTCGTGTACAACAGCTAACGATATAAATAGTCCGTTTCTGAAAAAATCGAGTCATAACTTTCTGATTTCTTATCGCAATTAATGTCAGTTATTATGAAGTGTTTTATTGTTTCGTACGATAATTAATAATATGTAACTTGTAAGCTGTCACTAATAAGTCCCGTGCACATTATTTCTGATTTTACGTTCGTCGATTACGCATAAAGCATAAAAAGGTACGAGGTGAATCTGTCGCGTCCGTTGTTCGGTGCCGAGATATGTATCACTACATCCAGCCTCTTTTGTACGGTGCGTGCGTTGTCGGCCATATTTCTCGCTGTTCGCTCGCTCCGGTGTTCGCGGCGTGGGTAGTTGAAAAATGACATCTTGATTGTTGTGCGTTATTCTACTCATGAGAATGTCGAGTCTCGGTCGCGTGTACGGCCATTGTCGGGCCTCGCAGCCGCTGGCCCTACAAATTGAACGATTGTTAACCGTTCCATGAAACCGCCGCTATCGTGACTTGTCACGAAATTATTATATTTACCGAGATATCGTATTTTGTTAGATAACGGCGTTTTATGCAAGCGCTGCTTTGGCAGATATTATTACGGCGCTTTCTTGTTCGCAATGCTTTACTATTCGCATTTACGTGCCTAAATAACTATAAATGAAATTGAGTTTATTAGTTGGTTTGTTACGTATCTGTACAACTTATTTATTAAGTCAGACAAATTTCACACATTCACTTGAAATGTAGAGTTGCGCACCTGGGACCTAGATCCATTCCAAATAGAAATCTTATCTTCTATATTTTTTTTGATCCAACTTTTACATTAATCAATCAATCATCCTCATTTAATGAAGGCTTTTCTATCTCATCTTTCACATTATCCACTAGATTTTGTGTCCGAAAACGAGCTTACCGTTGATAATCTTTATACTAATACATATCATTCCAATCGCTGGCTTACCCATTTAAGTACGGAACATAAGCAGTTAAACAACCTCTGACTTCACATTCCGGTGATTCCGGTAATAATTACCAACAGCTCGAATAATTTATCGACAGCGGACCTACGCCGAAGGTATTCGTATATCATAAATACAAGTAACAAAGCCATGGTCAGGATTTATACGCTGTGTTGCTGTTTACTGACGACAAATGGCATCTGAAACAAGTCCCGGAGGTGTCCGGGGCCAAGCGATCTTCTCCAGGCGGCAACAAGTTTTTGATAAGGCCATGCGTGAGGCAATAATGAATGTGATACAGCTCCGGCCTTCTTCATTTATCACGTTCTCTATGAATAAAATATCTCGACGCGTTGCCTTTAGGATAGTGTCTAGTCGTGCTGGGACGCTTAGAGCTCACAGCAGCGATCACAATCTGGGCTCAGTAATAGTACGCGCTCTCTGGAGAAATTCACACTCGGCCCTTGTTGTTTTACCTTGTACGCAGCTAAACTTGCCACTAGGGGGCATGATACTTATAAAAGGAAACCTACCGCTTTGTACCTATGTTTTAACATAGGTAAGTGTGTGTACAACACGTAATAGAGTTGAGTACCATTTTATTATTTCGATTCAGATTTTTTGAAGTGCTTAGCACAAATGGAAATTTATACATATCTAAACGGGTAGCTGTAGGCACAAATAGGTACAAATATTTTATTCTTCTTTGAACAGCATGCACTTTTCAACCCTGTAATTGGTTGTCATCATATGAGATTACTTATTGCAAAAATAATCCCGAGTAAGTTTCTTACTTACTCACTCAGCTTATTGTACTTCATAATCATTTAACGAAATTTGACACAGGAAAATAAGGTTATGCGACTACCAACGCTATAAAATAAAGAGTTCTCAATGCCGGGATGTAAAATTAATATGTAGTAGATTAGATGTATATGTATTTACGGCGAGGGCGTATATTGAATCCTAAACGAAGCGAAGGGTTCTAAAGTGGAATCCGGAGCGTAGTGAGGGATTCAAGTGTTAACGCCCGTATTGAAAATAATTTTGCTATCTTGTGACACATACTGCTTTTCACACCTACTATGAGGAAAATTCAAATAAAACGCTTCCAAAATACTGAATTTAGTTTAAGTGTGTGCGTCACACAGTATTATTAAAAATTAAATTTTAAATGGGAGCAATGTTAAATTATTACGTTATTATTATTTTATAATGCTGTGTATTGTGACATATTCTAAGTGGGTTTAACTAAAAAAAAACTGTTGTCCTTATACAAAAAAGTACCACTTTGATCCCTCTTATGAGGGAGAAAAAGTCTTCTTTCTGAATAGGAGGTGTGAAAATAATATTGGCAATATTATTTTTCTTAAATTTTAATAAATATTGTTATTTTTTTCTTTTATCATAATAGGCGCCTGTGTTGCGCTGGTGTGTGGTTGTGTCCCATTGCCGGGCAAACTCCTCTTGGATTTCCACTCGTTTATGTTCTTAGCTGTATGTGCTCTGTATTACATATTGTTACCTTTTTTATTAGCTTATGTTTCTTATTTTCATGCCAGATGCTAGTAAAACGTGTGAAGCTTATAAAATAAAAGACGGTGTTATTTTACAAGACCACATCATATCTAAACGGGCTTTGAACAGCATGCACTTTTCAACCCTGTAATTGGTTGTCATCATATGAGATTACTTGTTGCAAAAATAGTCCCGAGTAAGTTTCTTACTTACTCACTCAGCTTATTGTATTATATATATTTAACGAAATTAATATCTTTGATAATTCAAGCGTTGTTAGGCTTTATCGCTAAATAACATGAGTTAATAGGCCTATTAAGCGGTAAAAGACGTTATTCCGGACGACATTGTACCGTGTTCCGATTAACTGTAGGTATTGGATACAGACCGCTTTCTTAGCAACATGAAATCTTAGTTTGCCATCTGGTCGCGTACTCTATTTAAAGGCACACGAAAGATTCGCATATGCAGCAGGGTGGTGACAAACCTGATGTCTGTTCACGAGGACATCAATCGCGACGGTGGCTTCGCGAAGGCGTCGCGGGCGTGGATGAATAAGCGATGAGCCAACGAATGGCTCTATTAAACCGCCATTGTTCCACTTGGTTAGGGTTACTACACGTGTAAATTAAGACCTTGCGAAATACTTAATGGAATCAAAGATGGCTTCCCCTTTGTATTGTAGGCCGTTCTATCATAGTGTTTTCCCCGGCGTAACTTTTTGTTGTTGTTTCTGCTGGCGCTCGGCTTTTAGTCCTTATTAAGCGTTCTTGTTTGCTGTTGTTCCGACAGTATTCCGGAGAGAAAGCGAATGACAGTGGCAACACTATGGGAATGCCTTTATCTTTGATTTTTTTAATTTTGCCGTCATTCTTCTGACTTACTGTTGTAAGTGTAAGATTTCTCCTTATTGGCGAATGTACCATGAATATTATACATAATATAAAGTAAATAGAAACTTAAAGGTTAATTTAATTTACCTTTGACTTTTAATTTTGGTTTGACTCGATCGTAGGTTTTAGTGGCGTGGCGTCAAATCACGCAACAAATCGTCGCAGTGGCGACAAATCTGGGGGCACGGCAGTGCCCCCGCCAAGTCGAGCAAAACAAAGGCACGGCCGTACCATCCTTTTCTCGAAGCCATTCAGGCGATTTTCAGCCTCCCGTAATTTTGTACTGGCTAAAGCTAGAACCCTGAAATTAACCGTGGAGGAACACATTTTATAGATCTAATAATAGGCAAGTCGGTGCAAATCGAGTTCTGTTGATACCCTCCCGGTACTGACTTGGTTTAACTTTACATCTCAAAACTTTTTTGTTGTAGGAGAACTGCGTTGTGAGACTTGCATCTTTTTACATGTAATGTTTTTGATGGGATATATTCTTAGTGAAACCGGAGCAGATTTAGATAACCTTTTCTTCAGGAGTAGTAGATACTCCGGTCATATGCTTTAAAATAGGCAAGGGTTCTATGGACGCCACGCTACTGATAGGTTTACTCCTGATTGACGACTTTATTTTGAAATAAGTATAAAGTAAATAGAGGCTTTAAGGTCAAGTTTCACGTTAACCATTGATCAGGTAATCCTGTCTCTAACGTAGTTGTGCAAGCACGTTTTGTTCACATCGTAGCTTTCTCTAGAACACTATGACGTCACCTTGCTAAAGCACTTAAGCGCTATTTGTGTTACATTATACAATTTGCATTTACCGAGTCTTGAATACCATGTAATTTACGCAACCCATCGGTATTTTGTTAAACGTATTACGGTACCTATAAAGCGTGATAGGATTGGCTTTGAATTTGTTGAGATTTACGAGCCCATTGTATTTACATATTATATTTGCACCTAGGATGTTTATTTTATAGAGCAAGGATTAGAAACTTCAATAACGTATTTCAGTATCTACAGTAAATATCTAAACCGTGTCAATTCAAGCATGTTATTTCAACAAATCTTAAAGTATGATAACATTAAGTGAAAATAAATCTTTGGTTTGCCTCTCCCGAATATTCTTTCATTTCTTTCGCTTTAACTAGTCACGACAATGACAAAAAGCATGTAATATTGCGAGCAAAATGTGAATGCAAAATTGCTTGCACGTAACACGCTGCAACCGCTGTTTTCTATTACATTTCGCTTGTGGTTTCAAACTAAAGACAATTTCGAAAATGGAATAAAGAACAATAGAGGAAGAAAATTGTTGAAGTGGTTCATCGTGATAGTCGCTCGGTGCGGGTATTTCGCCGGCGGACGTCGGCTGGAGGATTTATATGGTGCTGCATGTGTTGCGGCGGCACTTTGTCCGTCTAATTGACAAGGCTCCGGAAGCGATCGTCACACCTGGGCACCCGCCTAACGAGCGCACGACTCGCACACGAGAACGACTTCAGTTTGCTTGGGCTTAAGGACGAGCGAGGCTTAAGACCTTGCAATAATAAGGTCCGGATGGAACGATTATTAAAATGATTCTATATTGTGTTAAATATTAGAAACTAATATATGAGTAGGTATTTTTTAATAGGAATTCGTAGGTACTAATTTGAAAGTCTCAGGAAATAAATAGTTTACACCGAAAGTGAAGTGTCAATTATTATAGGTATAACATTAACATGCATATGACTCTTACACACCATATCACTTTAATGTCATAGATAATTTACATTCACGCCAATCACGTTTCATCCAATTCCAAATTTTTTGTGGATCGGATGCGTAATCTGTAAAATAACACTATGATATAACATTATGATACGATTTGTGAAATGTGAGTTACTCCAGCTATTTTGTACCTATGGGAAGTGCTTACGTGTTAACTCAAATCATACTGAAATAAAACAAAAATCAATGGCTAAGTGGAAAAATATTCAACTATGTGTTTCTCCGGGTTTACCCTTGAATTGTCGACAAACGTTTCATCGACATATCATTTCATCGAAAGTAAATTTTCTCTGAAACCATATTTTTCTAGGAATTAATATAAAACAAACCTAACGTAACCTAACCTAACCTACAGAATGACTCTTTAAAAAATTCTGAAAAGTTAACGGTTTCGGAGAAAAAAGTTGTCGACGAAATGAAAATTCGATGAAATGAAACATTCGATGAAACGTTTGTCGGCGAAACAAGGGGACACCGTTTCTCCGTCAAATAGAAAACACACGCAATAATAAAAAAAAACCTTTTAGGAATCATTTGCATTTACGCCTAAATAATAAACTTGTTAATCTACTTTTATAGGAATTAGATCGTGTCAGATATTGTCGCGTGCCCGGTTTCATCATACATGGTGACTGTAAGATTCTGATCTACGACTGCCCATATTAACTTCCAACACTTGGTGCCCCAAGATAGATGTACCGTAATATCTTATTCAACGAACTATTCTAATTTGCAGATATTGCACTGTAGAAATAGCTCTTTGTCAGTGAAGACGACCTTTACACGAGATCTGATTACTTAATAGGATTTTTATACGTAATTGGTAACAGTCGAAATTGCGATATGATTATTTCCCTGATTTATAATACGAATATTGCGTGACCGGAAACGCGGAGAATTATCTGCTAATGTGAAAGTTTGATCGTATCTAAAGAAATGTATGTAAAGCACGCACATTTTGTACACTATGAATAGTGTTAACGGGAAGTTAGAATTGTCTTCAGAGCAGCATATTGAAACTTTACGACTGTAGTACGATTACTATATACTATACACTGGTAGAAACCACGATTCATCCATTTACTAAATACCAGATAAGAACCCGTTTTGCATACGTATTCATGTAATAGATCCTGTAGTTTATGTGACAGCGCACATAATAAACCGCCTCAGTTAATGACTAATGGCTACTGCAGCCACTAGAAAAATATTTCTATAAGCTCCGTATCTACTAATCTTGGTAGTTGGTACCGAGATAGGTGCTGTTGATAATTTCGTTAATCCGGCCCAGTCGAACAACGCGGGGCCCGCTGGGCACCAACTCCAATAATATAATTTGCATCGTGTACGGCGGTAGTTTTATTGCCAACAATTGACCATTACTGGGCGCATTTGCACGCTTAGCCGTCAGATTGTTTAATTTATTGCTTCTCGGAGTTTACCCGATGACTAATTTTCGCAATGCGCTTATCACGTTTGCGAGCTGCGCAAACACAGATCTGCCGGAACGTTTGGCTACGGTGATTTACACCTTCCATAGGTCGCTGCGGGCCCCGATAGCTTTGTTTTTTTCTAAAGTATGTATATCCGTGTGACCTGACTAGCTATTTTTACTTTTATTTTGAGCGGGTAAGGCTTGACATACTGTGTGCTCTCGGCAGTTTTATCATAACAGATGCAAACCCAAAGTTCTCGATTTGTTCCAATAGCAACTTGCATTGAAGCAAATATCCTACTAATATTATAAATGTAATCGTGTGTGATGATGTTTGGATGTTTGTTACTCTGAGAAAATAATAGAACGGATTGAGACGAAATTCGGCTTACAAGAATACGCGAAGTCGCGGAAAAATGCAAGTATGAAATACTGTCGTCGAGCTAACGCTAACTGAATCCCAGTTTTTCGTCCATCATATATTGCAATTTATAGTTTTCAGCTCAAAATCAGATCTAATTTTCATTTCAAAACAAGTTTGTATTGCGATTGCTTAAATACTCCTATTCAATAAGTTATTCGTCGCAGCTCAACTGACCCCCGAAAGGATCGCTAGTTAAATATGAATTAATCTCATCTCAATAATCGCACCCATTTAAACTTTGATTATTCCATGTTAGTTGGATTCGGGCCTCCGCCTTTACTTTCTGTTCATTGTAAAAGTTATAATCCTCTTTGTGTACCCTAATTGAATTCACTGTTATGCTAATACTCTGATTTCCCATCTTATTTCGTTAATAGAGGTCTGTGGTAAACCAATTAAAGGGAACGTTTGTGGATTACTCAACTTTCGGTACACGGATAGTTTGTGAGCTCTTGCCTACACGGGAAATTAAACGTTTGACTAATCCTTTATGGAAATGTTCTATCTAATTCTTGTTGACTATTCACTCAATTATTATTAAACTACATGGTATATTTCGTTCATTTAGAGATTCCTAGTAGTTGCGCTTAGTTAAAATGAGCTGATTCGACATCGAACGTATATTTCCTACGGTCTTTCCGTTAATAATTGATATGTGTAGTCGAGGTGCTAAAAGTTAAAATATGATATGCTAGTGTGGTCATGGGTTAGGTTTCGAGCTTTTAATTGGTGGGCCTACTTTGTCCATTTGTTCAAATTAATCTCGTTGCACTGTAATTACACGAAGTAATTTTGTATTACTCTGTATGAGATATGGTTTGCGATATTATAAGATTCCTAGTGACGTTACGGTCGCTACAAATGTTAGCTTGTGGTGGTGCGTACGTCGCTTTATTGCGCATTTCAGAAGGCTTAGCATTCCGACCGTGGACTCCGTCCTCTAATGGTAGGGTATTGCGGTTTTATTAACGTTGTTGCGACCTGTATTACATTCCGCAGTGTCTTGGGTTGCATCTCTTTGACATTAAATCAAATCTAGGGATAGCAGGCGAGCACGGTTTAAGCACTGTTTGATATTGAAAAAGATATGTTCACGGAGATGTTATAGCAATGTGCACTTCCGTTCACGCGGTCCGGCGTCGGGCAACTCGCTGCAGCGTGAATAGCGGACGCCCGTTCCACTCCCGCTGGCACGAGTTAGGTTTAATATGCCTTTTTGCAAAAATCAAATCCAGTTTCGGTAAATGCATACACTGGTACTACTGCTAAATTAGGTTTTACTATTGTTCATTGTTCTTCTGATGTGTCATCTAAAGAAGCAATCTGTACAAATCGTTACATTATAAACACATCGTTACATTATCGTTACGTTACATGTGTACAAATCGTTTAGTAAAATAGTGCAATAACCTTGTTATGTTTAATACTCGGTAGACATCTGTAAATGATTCTTCACAAAACTCAATGCGTGAGAATTTGCTCTTTTCTTATTACATGTTTTCTATAGCGATATAATAAAAATATCTCGCTCTATAAATCTTGGTTCGTATAAGATGACTATTCCGACACGTGCCGAAGAAAGAAACCAATTTCTCGGCAATCTTTTCGGCCGCTAAGGGTGCTTTATTAAAAACTACCTCCACTTCAGTCTGTCTTTATTAACTTGTCTCTGCTTTTCTCGTTTTCGTGAGACGTTGCTTTGATAGTTTCCGTTTTCTTTTAGCGAACAAAACTCGCGTTTAGTTTTGTCTGTACTCCCACTTACGTAGCTCTTTGAATCATGGCAATTACTTCTAGATTTTTACCTTTGTGTATTCTCCAAGCAAGCAATGTAAATTGTCTATTAAGTTTTAATAAACCGTGTGTTGTCTGACGTTATAACGCGGCGCACAAAAGCCCGGACTGTAAATTTATTGTTGATTTTGGCATCGTTAAAAACCAACGGGCTAGGTCCCATATGCAAGGTTCACAGTTCGCTCGTGCTGAAAACGGCCCAGATGTCGACAGTAAACGCGAAATGAAACACGTTAGCGCTTTGGCTGACGTCAGTTCCCTTTTTTGTCAAGCCGCCTGTGGAAGGCCATTTATCAACTTTTTATGGAAACGCTTGTTTTAATTTATGCTTACACTAACTTCCCAGCTCGTTGCTATCTCCGACCTCATTTGCAACCACAGCTTTGTTACTGTTTACGCGAAGTATACAGGGAGAGCTAGCTTTCAGTGCATTTTAAAACAAACTTTTCTCCATTGCGGCACTTTAAATGACTGTGCGCGTTATTGTGGTGCTTCATTTATGGTTTTGTAGTGCAGAGCGTTTTGTGCCACTAATCGGTTCTTTGCGGATGCAATTAATGCGCTACGTCGATTTATTGTTTAATTTACATCAGCTTAATCTTTCAAATTAATTGGGTACATCCTTTATAAGGTCAGTATATTAATTTTATGTTGTTTTTTCATTAAAATGCACAAGTGTACGTCCGTTTGGCGGCATGTTAAAGCTTAGGTTCATGCAATTACATCTGATGCTTGTCTCGGCGAGTCAGCGCGCATCTGATAACTAAAAAAAACGAAAAAATACTGGAGATATTCAAATGAAACTTTGTCTCACAACATCGAGATAAAACGCGCCGCAAAAAGGCAAATAAATCTTGTACTCAAACTCTAATTAGAAGTAATTTAAATATGTCGAAAAAGCTGGTCATAGATAAGCGGGCGGTATAATGAATGTGCTTTAAGTTTTATCTACGTTGACCGCAATTTCAGTGCAAGTATGCTGAAGTGGGAATTAATGTAGAAAGGAGCACAGGTGGCCGTGTGGAAGACCGAGTTGGCGTTCCGGGGAAGGTTCCATCCAACTTACGGTGGACAGACGTCCCGCAAACCGCCCGCCGCAGGACAAATTTCGCTCATATTAACTTTTGCTCCGAGTAAATTTCACTTCTACTGTGCGGCCACTGCACTTTCAAGTGGGAAAGTTTTAATCTCGTTCCCGTATAACGGACAAACCTGTGTTTCTAACTAAAAACGATGATGCTTCTAACTTTTCTGTCATTATCATTACTGTTTCCTATGGCTGCATTAGAAAGTAGAACCTAAGTAGTTATGTAGGTATTAATGTAAAAGTTGGTTTGTTGCGCATGGAATAATGAACTCACGAACGACCTCAGTGCGAATTCAGGAACTACTTTCATTAAGCACATTTATTATATAGCACAGAAGTGTTTGAACATTTAGCCGATTTCAGAAAGGACTCCTCTCTCTCCTTATTACTTCGTCAGATTTTTTTAAATTTCCTGCTGGACCGATTAGGAAAAAATCTTTTTTGTTTAAATCCATATAACTTTTCAAGTACATTTATTGTCACCAGGTTAAGATCTGATGATGAGATCTTGGAGAAATTCAGGGAACTCTTCAAATTATATAGGCCAACCTATAGCGATTTACGTATTATTATATTAATTCTTGCATTTATTATATTCGATTAATTTATAGTTGGTTATTTGAATTACTTTAATGGAACCTTTTCAAATTATTTGGTATTAGTCCATACTGCTCTCGAGGCATCGTATTGTACACGATGTTTTTTTAAGTGTGAGTGTTAATGTTAAATACAATTTACACTTTATACAATGTAGTTTGGGTGGCACGGGATTAAAATCGAAAATTAATAAATAACGCTCCAACTACCTTGTTTCTAAACATTTTGTGCGGAGCCTTTGCAAAGACCTTATGGAAATTTAGGGCTCCGCGTAGCACACTTTGAGAATAGCTGGGCTTATACTCCGAATGTCTTCGTTAGACATTTTGTATCGTTACGTTCCTCTTGCTCTCGTGTTATAGAATATTGGAATGAACAGATCGACATAATACGAACCTTTGGACGTTCGGAGTGTGTACCCTGCCTTAGGCTTACTTTAAAAGGAAATATTTAATAGGCTACTTGATGACAGTTCAAATCAGCTTCTTTTTATGAAGTGTCAAAACGCTCCGAAAGTATGCGGTTTAGTATGAAATACTATCATGTGACGTCATGCTCAACATGGTGCCTTATTTTTAGTTTTCGTCATTGTAAAATCGTTGATGGCATGAAAATAAGTTTGAATGATTTTATCCGGGCTGTTTTGGAAGCGTAATTTGCTGGTTAGAGTTAATGAATTTATTTTGACTGTTGTCAAATACCCTATTGTTATAATATTCTTATGAATATTATAACAATTAAATATTTCCTAATAAATATTATTTATTTATTTTATTTAATTGTTATAATATTCTTATGAATATTATAACAATTAAATATTTCCTTTTAAAGTAAGCCTAAGGCAGGGTACACACTCCGAATGTCCAAAGGTTCGTATTATGTCGATCTGCCCTACTAACTTTAATTAGATAGGGATCCAATTTATCAAAGTATTATTACTTTGATAAATTGGATCCCTATCTAATTTATTTAGGCTTCATTTTCAATCTGGTCTTATTTATTCACTTAAGCAAATATTTAGCTTAAAAAAAGTTAGTAGGGCAGAAGAATTAGTGCTTTATGAAAAGTAATGACTAGCCCAGTTCTCATTTTGCTTAATAATGTCCTGAAAATGGATATTTCAAATACGATCAAGTAAAAAAGAATGGATTCGAAAAAAAGGAACACGGTCTCATCTAAAGAGGTTACATTATTGGCCTGATTATGGAGTGAACGGTGTAGTCACTCTTACAAAGATTCGTCTTAAATACAGTTCCTTGTGAAATTACAAAATATGTTCATAAAAACAAACAACTTAATACCCGATATCCATTAAGACTTCATAATGAGTCCCCTTTCTCCAATTTCATTGTTGAATAATACTAGTATATCATTATCTGCTAAAATGACACTAACTATGCATAATATCGTATATGTCGAAGGCCAAAGTCATGACAAACAGTACACAACGTAGGGTGGAGATAAACGGAGAACTCATTGCGTATGTCCATGAGTACCACTTGGGCCAGTTAGTCTCTTTCCAGGCGCGACAAGAGAAGGAAGTCAAAAGACGGACTGAAAACGCCTGGAAAAACTATTGGTCCATGAAACACCTAATGAAAGGAGACCTACTACTGTCACTCAAACGTAGGCTCATGGACATGTGCATACTTCCAGTTCTCACCTACGGAGCTCAGACCTGGTCTTTGACAGAAGCGCAGAAGTTAAAACTCGGGGTTTGCCAGCGGGCTATGGAGCGCAGCATATTAGGTGTAAAACTAAGGGATCGTATCCGGAACACTACGCTGCGCTCACAAACTAAAATAGCCGATGTAGCTCGAAAAGCAGCGAATCTGAAGTGGGACTGGGCTGGTCACGTATGCCGCATGCCGAACGAGTTATGGGCCGAGATAACCACGGAGTGGCAGCCTAACTCGAAGCGGAGTCGCGGCAGACCTCGCCGGCGAAGGCGAGATGACTTAGACTCATTTCTGGAAGACTGGCAAAACGAAGCCCAAAACCGTGAGCAATGGAAGAAGAGGGGGGAGGTCTTTGCCCAGCAGTGGGACAATGCTGGCACATAAAAATAAATGTCCCACTTGAAAATGCAAACTCGTAGCTTTGAGGAACATTAAGTCCCACTTTCTCGATATACTATTAAATCACCTAGTTTTTACGGAACTTATAAACGATTTGATGTTATAGGATTTCGAAGAAAAAGTATTATGAAGACACTATGTGTCTTGAATGGTCCAGTTACGTCCGTATTTTTAGTTTTTCGCCATTTTAAAATCGACTAAAGCGCAAAGCGCCAGTTTGAGTTTTCCTAGACTTTTGTGAAATAATATTTATTGAAGCCGTTGAATATGCAAGAAATAATTTATATTGACGGGAAATTACCTTTATGTCCATCTATCGCTAAGTTTCCCTATTTTTTGTTTGCTTAATTAACTATGATATAAAAAGATTGTCCGTATGAGCAGCTCCAACATTCCGCACCAAAAAGGCAATGCCTGCATTCGTAGGCGCGTTCCCGGCCCACACATAAGCGGTAAATGTTGCCAATTTGGTATGTGGATCTATAAAAGAAGGAGTCAACATCAGGACGGCTCTGCGTATGCAACGTCATTGCCGTGGGCCCCTAAAAGCGAGCACTTAGGCGAGCCGTAATTCCGGTAAAAGGTTCCCCGGCCGCACCGGCCATTCTCTTCATCTCGTCTTAATGTTTATTTAAGCGAAAAAGTTTGGCTCTCATTAACCGTATTGGCAGTTAATGAAACGCGAGCAACTTAGTAAACCATATGTTACGGCTAATACGCATTCATTAGGTAGTGGCGGACCGACGAAGGGACCGCTGGACCTTTTTCTGAATAGCCAATGAAGTGTACGCGTCTTTACTAAAATACTATCCTTTACGGAATGAATACATCTTCGCGAGTCCCCTTCAAATCAACAGATTACTAAGTATATCTTATTCAGTTCTAAAGTTTTAGGACTATTACTAAAAATTAATTATTATGATGAGTTTTTTTGCAGTAACCCTATGTACTATTCAGTTATCTTATGCATAATATATATCTGTAGGTATGGTGCCAGTCACCTTGCAAGCCTCCGTCCGTTTAAAGTAGCTTAGGAAAAACTAACGAAGACAAATGAGCAATTACCAAGTGCTGTTAAGGTTAAATTACACCTGCATAGTAGGCGACGAGGTTGTGCACTATCCTGCACTGGATCCTAAGAAATGAGCGAGACAGTGAATTTGTTTCTTGGTTATTTGGTGTCGTGATGCTTTTAGTTAAGTACTTAAACTTGATGTATAAGCATATCTTCTTTAACCTGCTTCAATATCGTTTATTTTAGTCGACAGTAGATATAAACATACAGTCGAAGAGCTCAAAAACACCAATAAAATTTCACGTCGAAAGACTCGCAACATGAAATCTGTTTAGCCCTATTGCTTAATTAGGGTAAACATAAAATGTTAATCAGTACCAGTGCGACAACCTACCCATAGTACCTTCGGCAGAAGTTTCTGCGGTGCATAATTTGTTTCTTATTTTATCTCATAATATTGGTACTTGTTCCATATTATGCGATCCATAAATGTACAGCCATTTAAGTAGTACGAACCGAACATGCGCTAGAATTCATAAACTTACTTCTTCTATTACCTTACACGGCCACTTTCAGATAACATCTCACATTATTTTCACATCTTATTGAACCGTGTCTTATTAACCAGTTTTTCGAGCCGAGGTGTTAACGTCTCGATGCTCAAGTCAATAAACTCGAAGTTTTAATGGCTCGTGAAAACGAGCGTTGAAGTTTCGCGGCGATGATTCCTACGGTGTCACTGGTACTGTTATCGGGAGTATTTATGCTTGTATTCTGGAAGTATATTGGGTTACTAACAGTAAAAAATAGTTGTCGAGGTTTAACATGTTTAGGAAGATTTAAGAAGGTTTTTAATATTACTTCACATTTAGTTTCAAATCTTTCACATGCCTAGTGTGTGTAAAACGAACTAATACTTAGCCTGTGCAAACATAGTGTGGAACAATAGTAGGAAATAGGAATACATTCACAGTAATAAAATTCTGAAAGGCCCTATATGTTAGGCCGGTGTCGATTTACGTAATTCTGTTTTGTTGGAACTGTTATGTTTGTTTTGTTGTGGTATCCTTATTGCCCGATGTGGACGCTCACCGAAAAAGTAGGTACAGCAGTATACCTTTCGATTTCCTTATAACGACGGACGCTGCTTTCTGTAGTCTCTTAAGGTTTGGTTTCGTAGGTTGGTGTAAGAAAATATTACGGCTTCAATCTATTTAGACCATGTGAAAATTGTGAAAAGTAAAATATCGCAGTAAATCTAATGAGAGCTCTCATTAAGGACGTTTTTCATTTCGCACCAGTTCGGTGCGGTTTTCCTGCTCTATTGAATAGTGCCCCAGACGGCGGCTTCCGCGGCGGACTTCTCTCACCCAAGGGCATTGGCGTTTTTACATTTAACACCCCACATAATGAGGCCTTGTTGTGAATATCAATAAGCGCAACCTACTATTCAAAGCAAGGAGTGAGGACAGTTTTTTTCCATTTTCGATGCACATTTTGGATTAAACGCTATGTTTACGGTGAGATATAGTGAGTTTTGAAAGAAAGTACCTAGCGGTGCTAACCGCCACGCGTTATGCGTTGTGTTAGGTGTGTGTTATGTAGGTGTGTATAATAATACAATTTTAAGTAAGGCAATGTAATTTATGTTTTTGTAAATTATGTACCGAAATGGTTTTAACTAATGTTTCCCTCTTGTAGTACCATCAAAATAACGTAGCAACTTTTTAACCTAATAAGATCGAAATATAATAAGTATGGAAGCGTAACTGACGCTAACTATCTGCCCCACGGACTACGTGCTAACGGGGGCGGAGCTAGTACTTTAGAGTCGAAGAAAAAACTAGAGCGTCAAATGAATTTCTCACGTCAGTAGGTTTGTAACCAATCACAGATTTTCATATTTTAAACGATATGCAACCTATCCGAATATGTTGTCTACTGAAACTTTATATTATATAAATATCTGTCATAAATGACTTTAGACTCACGCATAGTAAACATTAAGTTGGTTATTCACTTTCACTTGGTACATAGACGTATTGATTTTAAATAGCGGGCGTTATGGGGCACATTATAACGTAAGTTTTGTTAGGCGTTATCATTCCGCAGATTATATTTCGTTGCCTAATATACCTTACTGGTAAATAGTCTAAAAGTTAGTTTCAACAAGTTTTGAAATATTTTTAATTACATACATAGGGTAATAAATGCGTAGCTAAGAAATGCAACTTGTTTTAGTGTGGCTTATAATAAATAGTACAAGATAATTTGGTATGCTACATCAGCTGTATGTTTATGCAAAATAAACAAGTTTATACTTGACAATATACTTCAAATAACCTAATCCAATAGATTGTTTATAGATTCTATGTGTAAGAAAAAGTCGAATACGTATCGTAAACGTGCCATCAGTTGGAGGCGTTTTCACGCGTCTCTCTAAAATATGTAGCAATAAAAGCGCCACGGACAATATCCGGACATGTCGAGGCCCGTTTATTGGCCGTGTTGTGGCCGCCCTGTTATACCAAATCTCCGTCGCGGACCTTCATAAACATCCTCGGAATTTGTCGTCTTCACGAGCCTTTAGGCAATTAGGTGCAATAAAATGTTACACCCCTTCTCCCCTACTACTCCATCCCTTATCTGTTGTCATTTCCAAACAACCGCCGCAAACTTTCCAGCCGCAAACGTGTTTCGATTTCATCGGTAACACATTTAGTTAATGAAGATTGGGCGGGAATTCTTTGTCTAGCTGATAAAAGTTGTACGGACTTACTTAAGACATTAAAGGAGAAATAGGGGGTAGGGGTTGGAAGCAACGTGTACCCATTTGTACTTGTTTATCAAGGAGATAAGAGTATATGCGGCGCATCGTCTGCTCCTTGGCTCCACTCATTAGTTGGTGGATAGATAGGTTCGTTCGGATTCTTTCTTTAATTGCTAACTATCCACGGTATCCATTCCGGGTGATTTATCGTCGCGCTTTATTCTTAGAGAACCCTTTCCGCCTTATCATTAAAAGTAACATCTTATTTGAGAAGTTACAAGGCATTTCTTCAAACAATTTACGGTTAGATGAAGTTTAGCTTCAAAGGCTTGAAGCTTTGTTATTTTTACAGACCAATGAGAAAATGTTATTATATCTCAAGATTTTATTAAGAAGCGAAAAATATCGTCGCCCTAACCTATTGTTATAAGTCTGTCAGCGGTAACACGGGTTTCGACTTAGGGTCCAAGAAGCATTGTGCGAAGAATGGAATTATAAGGGTAACCAGAGAGTGCGGTAAGCGCATTATTGCAGAGCGCGGCGGCAGGGCGCGTCGCGGCGAGGGAGCGACGCCTCCCGAATGTACAATGTCGACTGTTTACTTCCTCAAACTAGTACATTTCACTATCACATTACTGCAATATCAACCCTGAAATGATACGACTAAAGTTAACATTTGAAAATCAACGCAAGAGAGAGATACGAGTTTAAAAAAGTGAGCGAGTCGATCTGCTAAGCTGGCAGGCGGACGTATTCACAGAATAAGTGCTTTACTATTCGAAATGAACACCGCTTTTTGGTCCTTATTTGGTAAAAGCGGCCCACTTTCCTGTATGGGAATTACCATACGGGGGTGCCTGGCTGCAGCATTCGCGGTTGGGTTTACACGTTACATTGTATACTTATGCGCGAGTACGTAAGTAAATCCCTTCATGGTCTATAAATGTTGCCATAATATGCTTAAAGAAGACACGGTGGTATAAAAAGTAGCGCTTTTGATATTAAAACGTAGGTATAGGAAGTTTATGAAAATTGTTTTTAGAGCTTTATAAACTTGGGCAACGGAGATGATATTCGTTTACAGTGTTTAGGGTAGCAGTCGGAATAAAAATAGAACGCTTAAACTTACCTATAACTGAAATATCTGACTACAGCTTTATTTTAAAAGTACTTATACACAGACACGGATAACTGACAAAGTGAGACGATGTCTTCATAACCTTTGTAATGAATATATTAAGCAAATAACGCGTGAATAATGAAAGTGGGCATTTCGCATACATTAGTTCCCTTTAGATTAGTTAATGTGAATACCCTAGTTGACAGTTAGGAACGCCCAGCTATGCAAATCTCATTGTCTCTAATACGTGTCCCGACCGCGCCTCAGGCACAGTAGAACCAACATAATCAGTACTTCGATTTCATCATGCAATAAAAAACGATGTCAGTCGGCGATTAAAAACTTTTACCGTTACCTCTTCAGCGTACTTTTGATCTCTATACCTAGTACGTAACCGTTCAGTTTTACACTATCATTGAAGTGTTTGCATAGATTCTTAGCATTTATTTTTATCGGAAGACGAAACATTCTCTTATTTATGCGAGGAGTGATCTGCGCAATGTACGCTTATGATACTGTCACCTCGATACTAACATGAAACAACACACTGACAATTTCACGACCACTAAGAGACATTTAATCTTGCTGACAAAGAACAACTGCTCGTGTAGTTTGACGGTTGCTTCACAAAAGAGAACATCTCTAAGACTACTGGGGAGTAGTCCCCCCACGAAGACCGCGTCGCTTTAAGAAGTAGGACGAGGAGGAGGACAAAAAGCTATTGAGATTTCATTCAAAGATTTCGATAAGTATAGTTGGTTAGCGAAACACTTCTCCTGTCATCCCAGTTTCTCCAAAGGTAGGTCCAAAGTTTTTCATAATATGGGCAAAAAGCGGGTGACTTTAAATTGATGTCATTTGTGTTAAGTTTATATCACTTATCAAAACTGTCAAAACATAATAAAGACATATAATCTGGGGACTGTCAAAACGTAATAAAGACATATAATCTAAAGTAATTTTAGACTTCTGTTACACCTTCGATCTAAAACAAAAAAAAAATGATTATCTTTACAATGATACTGGATACGTTACCTCTACTGTGCCATAGAGGACGGGACTGCCTACGCGGTCTGTGCAGACGAACGACAATCTCAACCAATGAATATTTACACCACGATATTACGATGCCTACTGAGGCACTGCTATCTGATGCTTATCACTTTGAATTACCTTTTAGTGGGGCTGGTATCTTGTTATTGGTGAAACTAGGACTGCGATATTAATATTCAGATTCTAGTATAGTTAGGGCTGTTTGAACAATCTGTGTAGGTATCTTAATTAAACAACTTGACTTGACCTTCCTTCTTAACCTAGTACTTTTACTTATTTTGAGCGCGTAGATACCTAGGTGGGATAGAATATATTCTTTAAAAGCACTTTAAAAGTTAGTTCCTGTAAATTCACTTTTTGTATGACCTAGTAAAAAAATGTAGAAATCCTGATTAAGGAAGCTTAGACCAATTTTCCGGTACTAAAGTAGCGCTCTATAAATGGACTATACATTATGATTTACGTTACGGATACATTACGGAGAATCTCATAGGTATATCGAGAATCTGGTATTTTAAAAATCTGGTATTCTGGGCATGCGGTATTTTGGGCATGAGCGATAGATAACACCTCTGGTGTTGCAGATATTCATGGGTGACGATGGCTGCTTTCCATCAGGCAACTCGTTTGCTCGTTTGCCATTTATTACATAAAAAAATATGTATCCCTTTATAAAAAACTAGCTTTTACTCTCGTCTTCGCTTGCGTCATTCCCGTTATTATCCCAAGGGGGCTTCCTGCCGGGATATAAATTCTCCTATATTTTAATCCAGGACTGGTCTAGTTGTATGCCAAATTTCATCTCAAATCTCAATCCACTCACTTGTTACCGCGTTATTTAGTAATAAACATCCAAATATCTTCAGCACAAACTTTCACATTTATAATATTAGTAGATAGACTAGTAGAAGTAGGATGGGATTTCTGCCGTCCTCAAACTAAAAGGCCGCTAATTTGTATGAATTTTCATACAAAGTAGCGGCCTTTTAGTTTGTGGACGGCAGATTTCGTCAACCAACAAATGGAAATGCATTTAAGCAGTAGAGCGCATTGTCCAAGCTCTACTAACTGGCGACTGCTAACCAAGACGCCATAAATCTCGCTTGAAATTGCTCTAGTTCGAGAGTAGATCGTGGGCATGTAATTTAAGCGATCGCCTAATTCCCGGCATCTATTGTCATAACCATAACGTCACAGCCGCGACATTTCGCGCGAGCACGCGCGACTTTCTCTCGACTCGTTGCGCGGGCTTGCGCAACCAATGATTGACGCGCTGCGCTCGCACAATAATGCTCTATCGGCCGATTCAATAGAGCTTTTCCGTATGAAAAGATCGCGAGATTGAGTCGTTCACAGCACGATTGATGCTTATGTCACATTTGACTGTTGCGACATCGCATGTTTAATATTCCTCCAACTTCAAAGAACTTCGCGTTGAATAAAAATCGGGCTTTCGTTTCGTTCGTTAAAAACTTAATGTACGAGTATGGCGTGAGAAGCATCAGGAAACGTCTAGTTCAATTATAAATGAAGTGTCATCTATTGGTCCTTCGAATTAAATCTTAAAAGCTGAACGTTATTTTATGGGTGTGAGAAATGACCGTCTGCTCGATAAAATTACAGTAAAAACTGACCTGTTTTAAATTAAGTTGTAAAATGTCGTACCCTTGTCCTTAGAGGGTACGATCATAAATCGGGACACTAGTGGGGTCGTAAGCGAGCTCGAGATCGGGTCGCCGGACGGACGCTCGACTTGGCATGTATATGGTTTTATTAGTAGACGTTCTTGTAAATTCTGTCCAAAATGTATCGAAGATCTTTATCGCAGCAATGGAGACCACGCCTAAACGACGCCTATAGTTGTTACAGCGTCGTCTCTTCACGATCGTCCATTATTGTCATCAAACTAATTTTTTATGCATCTTTTTGCCATTTACGAGTGATTTAAAGTAGTTGTTTACATAAAACAAGGCTTGCCACTTTGGTTTGATTGCTTTATTTACGAGCAGACATAGAATGTTAATCGACATTCACCACAGAAACGTGACGGTTACCAAGATCGTAGATTCAGATTGTATGGTTATTAGTAATATCGCTACGGCTTTCGTACTTTGTAACAATATTCGTTTCTTATTTATACTGATCCGGTAGTTTCTCATAGCAAATGGACGAAAGCGGTGCTCATCTTTTATCATTTTCTGAACGTAATTTTACGTAAATGATTGTTTATTTTACTCGTTTTCGTGCAATTCATTCCAAAAAGTTGTTTACAATTATGTATATTTATGGTTAGCAAATCGGCTGATAGTGGCAATAACAGCAAATGTAATCTCATTACTAGTTTGGGAAATCTATCTTTACTACCCCAAGCAGATAGTAATGAGAATTTATTTGGCCTCTATTTTCATACAACATGCTAAGCTGCTCAGAAATATGATTCTTGTATTTAGTTCGTAATCTCGTTGTTGTAGGACTTGTAATTGTAAAGTATTTGCGATTCTATGACAGAACTAAACGCCGGATACGAAACTGTGATTAGGTATGCATTGAATGCAGTAGTTACGGGCAATTAACCTCTAGCTTATTGGATTTACCAAATAGGTAACAGTTTTGTTGTAACGGTTGACAAATTGATTGAACGAGAATAAGCTAATGCAATACTATTTTGGTCATAATTGTATCTTATCATAGTGGTGTGCCTTGTAGATTTCCATATCACGTTCAGCATCAGTTTAAATCAGCTTCGGGATTAAAGCTGATGAGGAATTCTTGTGCTAAATACATCTTTCTAGACCAGTGCTTCTTAACCTGTTAGTGATGAGGGACCATTTGACAAAATCTGGGTCTTGCCACGGTCCACCAACTGTTTGGAGGCAATAGAAAGTAAATAGGTTTAGAGGTAATATAATATTTTTTCGGATGGCTTTGCGGACACCACTTCGGATGCTTCCAGGAACCACCAGTTAAGAACCACTGTTTTAGACCCACCAGTTTAGGTTGCGTATTTAGAGTTTTATTAAATGTTTTCTCTCTCTCTCTTAATTTTTTTTTAAATAATGTTTTGGTGTAAGTAGGGTTTAAGAGACTGTGTATGTCCAGAATATTAAAAATCTTGCAGTGACTATAGTTTTGTAAATATTTTTGTATGTTTACGATTGATATGTTGTTTCGGAACAAAAACAAACATCAGCAAATCGCGCCAAATCGTGTACATCGGGTAAAGCATTAATAAGTGATCTGCGTATCCGGTGTGTGTTTAGCATAATTATGGCAAGCACGCATGTGCCGAGCGGCGCGGGACAGCTCGCGGCGTTTGGAAACCGATGGCGTTACAGCTCCTACTAGATACCGACCCGTTACTTCCACAATCTCCTATCTTGCATTATCGCTCTTTTGTAAAAACACACTTTGCTCGCTGGACAATAGAGCTCATATTTGAATGCGTTGCAAACGAGAAATATGGGATTAAGAATGTAAGCTGTAAATATTCGTGAAACAACCACCTGATTACGCTGCACGCTAACTAATTATAGTTGGTGGAATCAATTATCCCTTTTTGTGCGTTTTGCCACGGAAAATTATAGCGTTACAGGCGATGCTATTTTATTAAAATAAGAAAATGATTGTGAATCATTGCAAATATATTTTTCATCACACTTGCTCGTAAAGGGTGTTATAATACGCGCGCTTATAGACCAACTCGAGCCGATTTACCCCCCGTGGGTTACAAATATCTATAACTCCCACGGGAGGAAAAACTGTATGAAAATCTATAACTCCCTCGGGAGTTATGAGTTTAGTTTTAAAAGTCGTACGTCATTTCAGACTAAGGAGGTTTCGAATCAGCCAAGGCTATTTCACATCTTCAAAACTTGGCTACAAAACTAATTTTAGTGTAAAATAAAACTTATATGGTATATTTTACTATTATTTCCGTAGTTTTTGCGATTATTTTAATGCAATTAAATTAATTTAGTTTAAAATTTTATTTTGAAAATCGGTACAATCTGGCGACATTGCCTGTTAAGTTTAAAAACTAAACGCAGTTCTTAGCATTATCTGTGGAAGACTATATTGAAAAAGTTGACAGTTGAAGTTGTCTCTTAGCGGGTGCGTTTAGTTTATTTCATTTTTATGTTTTATTTTTTTTTCCTCGCAAATGTGATGAAAAACATTGTGTGTATCACGGGCAGTAAGAAGATTACAAACTCGAGTCATTAAAAGCCCTCCGCCTACGGCGTCGGGCTTCTAATAGACTCTCGTTAGTAATCCCCTTCTTACTACCCTCGGTGCACAATGTACTATTTTTGGCTTTTATTTTATTCTAAATCATTTCGCCCGTAGCATCATCCCACTCAGTTCCCACACATGCCAATTTCTTTGTAAATACCAGACAGAAATTACTTCTTCAATATTCATGGAGTAATTTTGTTTCTTATCCAGCTAATAGATGCCGCCCGCGACTTCGTCCGCGTGGATTCTACTTTTTTATACAATGTTTCAACCTCCGTGTAAACTTTTAGTGCTTAAATTTCTAAAAATCCTCTTTGTACCCTAAAGAATATGTTCAAATTTCATTCCGCTGTCTGAAGTGGTTTAGATAGATATTTTTATGGTATTAATCATACATTGTCATATTATAATGTATGGCAATTCATACTGCTATTAAATATCCACTTAAGTTATAATATATCGGCTTTGCTTTTGCACAGGTCATGTAATATTTTCTCAGCGCTCGTGTGATATTGGATGAAAAATAAGCCACGGAAGTATTTGACGTATTAATGGTTCAAGTCTGTGCTCAAATTAAACACCGCTATAATTTTTCTCCATTATAATGAATCAACACTCGACGTCCACAAGTCATGTCCCGCCAAACATCAAAGTTTAGCCTCCAGGCCATGTATCAGTGCTCATATGAGATACTAAGCCATGCATTACGTCACCTGACCCCAGCCAGCTATCTCGCGTGTGCAACCGCCGAATATTAATAGCCTTAATATTTCTCTCGGTGCAGCGGAGACGAGCTGTGTGTGACGCTCTAAGCGCTCACTAAATGTCAAATGTTTGTATAGGGTTATAGTATACCATCTTAAAATTAATCAGGACCGTACATTATAGTGTGCACAAGTTCAATGCAGCATTGAGCTCAAAGAACTTATGTGAATCGAGTGGGTATTTAAACGTTGCCAATTTGTTGTTGGCTAACTAACTGTGACTTGGTTCTCAGCAGTGAGAGGGTCGCAAACAGCAGCAAAACATTATATTTATTAGCACGATGTCCCAGTACTCCTATTGCTTTTATTCCGGTTAGCTAGCCTGCAAATAAACGTATTTTATTGCAATTTGCTATATGTTTTAGTAACAATTGAATGCAAATAAATGTGTTACAGATCGGATTTGAACATGGTTTTAGCTATTTACGTCTCTTTACATTATACATACATACTTTGGTTTGTTATTAACATAGGTAATCATTTTAGTTTAGCAGTAGTTTATTTTATAAGTATATTGTGAATGTTCTTTGTTTGTTTACATTACTGACGATTTGGGTATTAGGTGACAGATTTTCTTGGGCTACATAGGTATACGTATAGTATAAAGCAAGATCCGCGTTTCGACCTAACACTTTGAATCTTTTCCTTAAGCTATTTGTTTATATTTGCTTCACATTTATTTTATCATGACCTTGTAAAAATAAACAATTTTATGTAACACTTTCAATGTCTATTACTAAATAAAACAGCCGGAATATTAAAATCTAATAATATTGAAATGTAATAGTTTCTGCTAACAGTTTGACAGACCTCGAAACGGTTCATCTCAATTGGCTTCCAGATTCCAAACGTATTCTTTAAGTCGACGGTGGTCTCTTACGCTTCCGCGTACGAGGGTAGTACCACCTGCGGCGTCCGCTAGATCCGAGTCTCTCCCGATAATGAATACGAGTTAATTAAGCGACATTAGTCCATACATCGCCGCCACACGACGAGAGATCTCCGATACCCAAGAACATACACTCTCATTTAGCAATCTGTATTCCGCAATAGTAAAGGTTTAAAGACGGAAGTTTGTAGATGCCTCACAGCTTTATAGGGCTCGTTACTATTGTAGTTTATGGACACTTAGTTAAATTTATCTATTATGATATAATGAGGTACTAGTAAGCCTGCCGCTAGGTGGCAATAGGATTTGATTCTAGTAATTCATTGCCATTTAGATTTTAAATTGTGTCATAGTTACACTGGTTTTAGCACAGAAAGTTATGTGGTTTTTGATTGTTTGGTAGATGATTAACTAGTAGAGAATGCCTTATGACATTAAGTTCGCCTTTTGAGCGATATGTTTTCTTTTGGGTAATCAAGTTTAAATAAATACACTATTTTTTATACGTACACCTTATCATAAATGTGATCTTAGTGAAAATTATATTATTCTTAAGAAGTTGAATTATAACTCTGTCAGTCTCTCCATCGATTAACGAAAGTTAAATATCTAATATATAGCGTTTGTCTTTCATACACTCACGGACATTCATTACATCAGTCATTTTATAAAGTTATTCAACATATATATATATATATATATATATATTTAATTTTGATAAAAACTGGCCAAGTCAAATCTAACCTACTTTAAGATCTCACATTTTTAAATAACAGCAATTGTTATAGGTATCCAATAAAGCAAAGAAATAGAGTTTAATACTTGTTCATAATGTTATTTTGTTCCTATAAATACATATTTTGATTTTGCATAGGACTTGGCACGCATTTAGATCTCCATTTTTTTTGCGGCGAAGCCCACAGCCTAGCATAATTTTTGTATTGAACTTGGCTCTCCTTTTTTACATTTATGTTTTTGGTGGGATATCATTACTTTTTGTAAAGAAAACTAGGCAGGTAGGTATTGAGATTTAATGTTTGTAACGGTTCCAACGATACAATTCAAAAAATTTTTTGTATGGGGACCCCCCTATTTTTTAATATTTTTAATTTTTAAATTTTTTTCTACGCTTACGCACAATTGGGATGTTGAATAATGTTGAATGTTACAACATAATATAGTCACATGGATTGCAAAATAGCCGTAACTACATTATTCTACACCGTGTTTTTAATGATTTCCGTTAACTTCGAGGCAGGGACCGGAACCTCTTACCGTTATCGAGGTTTTAACTCGGGTTTTTAACGCGTTGGTTTTGAGAAACCGTCTTATTCTGTTAAGAGTATCACCGGCTTAATAACTTACACAGTTAAGAAGTAATTCGGTTAACACAAAACACCCAATAATAACTCCCGTAAGGTTGTTACTGGGAACCGGTTCCGGACGTAGCGCAAACGAAATTGATCTTAACCGTCATAGTAGTTAGTTTCATTTTGAATGGAGGAGCTAATACGCTCTGTGAAATAACTCGAGTTAATAACTCACAACATTAATAACAACTTCCAGGGTTGTTTTTTGTGGGCATTGAATTCAAACTAATTTGTTCTTTAGTTTTATACAGATACAATACAATACAGCTCATTTTTCTTTGGCGTCCGACAATCGCTGCCGAGAAACGGCACAGATGTAAATCTTTTGTTAACATCGACACCATTTTTGCGTCAAACAAATTTGCACCTAACAGTTTAAATTATAGATTTTATAATCGCCTGAAGTGTCTGAACATACATTTATTGCAATTGTTTTTTTACTTATGAATTTCGTCACTTCCATTGCAAACAGCGGACAGTGAAGTTAGAAATTGTGCGAGAAAAGTACTTATAAGAATTTATTGTGCTGCATGTACGTAGTATTTATTGTGATATAATTTATGATATGACTTTTATTCGCGGATATTCGCGAATAAATTATTCGACCACTTGAATTGATGAATGATTTATTCGTTATTTTACTGGGATAAATCCACGGAAAATATTAAAGGTTTTTTGTTTCTTCCATAGAAATAAACAACACGAATACCATTTAAAATTACTTTTTTCTAACACATTAAGGATTGCTAAGAATTAAGGGATAAGCTTAGATAGTACCTCTATGTATTACAAACTACGGTTTAACATTATACTTTGGTAAGTATAGCTTGGCAACTTCGTTGGTGACACTCACCTGTGTGCTTTTTGCTCTGTGTAGCCGTAACTACTTACACAAGTTACCGCCAACACGAATGGAGGCCTCCGGAGGCAGGCTCGGTCGGTCGCCGTTCGTGGTGGCGGTAACTTGTATCAGTAGTTACGGCTACAGAGAGCAAAAAGCACACAGGTGAGTGTCACCAACGAAGTTGCCAAGCTATAGTATGTTTTATGTAAGGCAAAAGTCTTAATCATTGTGCGCATCGGGTTACAAGCATGAAATTTTTTTACAGATAGAGTGTACCGCGGTGATTATTTTTCGATGTGGAGAAAGTCAGATTCGTCCCCTGTGCGCGGGGAGAGCGGGGTAAATGGGCCAAATACACCTCTTTTTCATTTTTTTCCACTGATCAATTAAGGCTACTAGGGCTTATGTGGTATCGTTTTCGTGTAAAACAAATCCCATCAAAAACATTACATGTAAAAAGATGCAAGTCTCGCAACGCAGTTCTCCTACAACAAAAAAGTTTTGAGATACATATAAAGTTAAACCAAGTCAGTACCGGGGGGATATCAACAGAACTCGATTTCCACCGACTTGCCTATTATTAGATCTATAAAATGTGTTCCTCTCTCCTTGTAGGAGAACTGCGTTGCGAGACTTGCATATTTTTACATGTAATGTAATGTTTTTGATGGGATCTCATTTCTTTTTGTAAGTGGTCTTCCTTTAATTATTACATTCCAATCCATTCTTTTCAATTTGAACTGCAAAACTAACTTTGTAATCGCATGTATTTGTATAGGATTACAAACTTATATGTGCAGTTGTGACTGAGATTACAACATATTTAGGTTTTTAAGGACTTGATAGGCTAAAAACTAACTATATGTACAATTTGGAGCTTGTAGGTCTGCTAGAAGTATCTTAGAATTATGATGATCATCAGTCAGTCAGTGAATGAATCAGTGACAAAACTAAGGAAATTTGACATGTTCTTAAACTTCTTATATAAGTCTTATTGTGCCTATATTGTGTGTATATCCCTGAAATTTCAGGGTTCTAGCTTTAGCCAGTACAATATTACGGGAGGCTGAAAATGGCCTGAATGGCTTCGAGAAAAGGATGGTACGGCCGTGCCTTTGTTTTGCTCGACTTGGCGGGGGCACTGCCGTGCCTCCAGATATCAGAAATTCATTTTTTACATTATTTAGGTATAGTTTCATATAAAAATAGCTGAAAATCGTCGAAAAAGTAAAAACCACAACATTTTTTTTAATTCAGATAATAATATTTGTTTGAATTTTTTGACATTTACCATTTTAAAAAATAGCACAGTTAATCTATTTAAAAAATATATATATACATGTTGGGCCCTCGGTACACAATATTACATCAAATTGTTTTCTGGGGTCCTATAAGGTAAAAATTTTCATGTGTTACCATGTAAATAATCTTTAACAATAAAAATAAATAATATTTTGACAATAACACACCATAAAAAAACCTAACCTAGGGTGCCGTCAGCAGAGAGACGGGGCTTAAGCTACCGGTAGTAGAGTTACTAAGTCACATAATTGTGCGCATGAGATTACAACCATGAAATTTCTACTACAGATAGAGTGTTTTTCGGTGATTATTTTTCGATATGGAGGGAAGTCAGATTCGTTCTCTGTGCGTGGAGAGAGCGGGGTGAATGTGACCAAGTACACCATTTTTTCGTTTTTTTTTCACGAATCACTTTAGGCTACTAGCGCTTGTGTGGTATCGTTTTCGTGTAAAAGAGATCCCACCAAAAACATTCTGTAAAAAACTAGCCAAGTCTCGATGGAGCTGCTTGTTTATCTCTAAAAAAACCGGTCAAGTGCGAGTCGGACTCGCGCACCGAGGGTTCCGTACAAATTCGTAAGTAGATACGTGAATAGTTCAAGAAAAACTGTATGGCGGTTAGCTTAGTAGGAGCAAATAAGTATGTGTACGATTTTTGAAAATTTCTAAAAAACGATGCAATTTAGGAAAACCGTTTTATTTTTCCTGTAATCTTTAGGATGATATTAATAATTGGTAATTATTACAGATTTTTCTATTCAGTAACTTCGAAGATAATAGGGGGGGAATGGTATTTTTTTGAACGTTTTTGGTCATAAATCAAAAAGTAAAAAATTAAAAAAAGAATTAAAAATAGTTTTGGAATCTACAAATTAAGCCCTTTCATTGGATATCCCATTCGATATAATAGCTCTACTTTTGTTTTTCCACATCCCATTTCGGACCCCTTTAAAAAAAAGTAAAAAAGGTATAAGATTTTTTTTCTATGCAATAGGGTCGAGTTTGCGACTTTTAACACTATTGCAAATTTCAAGTCGATAGGATCAGTAGATCCTGAGATATCTTGCTGTGACAGACGGACAGACAGACAGAGTCGCACCATAAGGGTTCCTTTTTTACCATTTTGGTACGGAACCCTAAAAGTAATGAAATTGTGCCAAATCTAAGGTTTCTTACTGCGCTTTCTTTATTATTATAGTTAATGTTGTGTGACTTGGCCGTAGAACATTCTTTATACGTTAGTGGGTGGGTTTAAATGTATCTTTTAAGCCTTATTTGGTTCATATTTATATGTATAACCATGTAAATAGTCCTTTGTATTATGTCGTATGGAATTCTACTGTGGGGCAGTGCTAGTGCTTCAGAGCTTAATACTATATTTGTTCTGCAGAAGAGGGCTATTCGAGCGAGCGATATATAAGATGAATTATCGAGACTCACTTAGAGATAAGTTTAAGGACATTAATGTAACGCATTGCATTGTGAATCAATACATCTATGACAATATTATGTACATAGGTAAGAATATCATGAATTTTAAGAAGAACTGTGACATACATAATATTAATACTAGAAATAAACATAAGCTCGCAGTGCCCACCACGCGGCTCCATAAAATGTGACGATCCAAATCAAAAGGTACCTTATGACGGTTGGCGCTTACGCTATTATTAACGTTGCTCCAATATTATTGCGGCGCTATGCGATTAGATCTATAAAATGTGTTCCTCCATAGTTAAATAATAGGCAAGTCGGTGGAAATCGAGTTCTGTTGATACCCCCCCGGTACTGACTTTGGCACGACTTTGTCTAGATTTCATTACTTTTTAGAGATAAACAAGCAACTCCATCGAGACTTGGCTAGTTTTTTTACAGAATGTTTTTGATGGGATTTGTTTTACACGAAAACGATACCACACAAGCCCTAGTAGCCTTAACTGATCAGTGAAAAAAAAAATGAAAGAGGTGTATTTGGCCCATTTATCCCGTTCTCCCCGCGCACAGGGGACGAATCTGACTTCCCTCCACATCGAAAAATAGTCACCGCGGTACACTCTACCTGTGGTAAAAATTTAATGATTGTAACCATCGGGCGCATCGGCGCACAATGATGCGGCTAACTAACTCTACTAATTGTGTTTACTAAGGTATTATACAACTACGACGTTTTGCCGACATGGTCATTCTACAACCTAGTCCTTATGACCCTAACTAACCCATGAATGAGAATGAAAACGATGGTGAGAATGATCAATGAGAATAAAATTGATAATGATGATGATGATGATGATGATGATGATGATGATCAATGAGATTGAAAATAATTTTTCATCACACTTGCTCGAAAATGGTGCATTACACGTAGGTTTTGCGGGCCGTAAATGAGCTATTACGCCCTAGGGCGTAATGGTTTTCTTTTTAAATTTGAAACGCTGGTTCTGTTTTACTCTTATTTGTCATGTTCAAAGGAAACGCCAACTTACTTTTTTAACTTTTATCACTGAAATATTTATTTAAAGAGAACTGGTATTGCAAATACATGTAAACCCATATTTCTGTAACATTAATTAAATGTTTCAATAGTGTATTTCAGTATTTTGCAATTATAAAATCAACCGTTTTAGCTCTGTACCGCTATGGTTTCCGAACGTTGCGCATTGTCTATGGATATGTCACTAATGTCACTGTCAGTTTTACAATTTTATTTAGGTTAAGTAAGGTTAATTTTAATTAGATTTCCTCACAAGTGTGATGAAAAACATTGTGTGTGCCACGGGCGGTAAAGGAATTACAAACTCGTGTTATTAAAGCCCTCGGCTTCGCCTCGGCCTTGTAACAAACACTCGTTTGTAATTCCTTACCTACCGCCCTTGATACACAATGTACTAATGATAGTCATGATGATGATGCATGATTATAAACATGATGATGATGATGATGAATGAGAATAAGTATGATGATGATGATGATCAATGAGAATAATTATAATTATGATAATCATGATGATGATTCATGATTATAAAAATGATGATTATGATGATGATGATAAATGAGACTTAAAATGACGATGATGATGATTAATGAGAATAAAAATGTTGATGATAATTATTAATCAGAATAAAAATGATGATGATGATGATGATAATCAATGTGAATAAAAATTATAATGATGATGATTAATGAGACTAATAATGATGATGATGATGAATGAGAACGAAAACGATGGTGATGATTATAAATGAGAATAAAAATGATGATGATGATGTTGAATGAAAATAAAAAATAATGATAATGAAGATATAACTGACCGACCGGGGGTTCATTGCATAAAACATTTCATCAAAATCATCACAATCGGTCCCGCGATTTGAATGAATGAATTAATGAATAATGTTTATTTCAGATTTGAATCCATATTTTTGTTAGTAGGTTACACGATTACGATTTAAACGTGAAAAGGAAACAAACAGGCAGACAGATACACAGCCAGACAGAATTACTTTCGCATTATTTATGAATTAATTAACAACCAATTAGTTGAGATTCCCAAATTTTATTCCCATCGTGCGCAGGCCCAGACTGCGACTACATTCATAAATGTTAAGAATTAATAAGGCCTTAGGTCTTTAAAAAGGCTCGAGGGTATAAAAGGCTTCAGCTCTTAATAGACTTAATAATTAACCACAAAATTAAAACAACCGGTTTTTATTATATACTAATTTCGATAATAAATGCCGAGACTCTATAACAAAATCGCCGTATGAGTGCCTATAATATTTTATGCCACACCTGGCCAGTGGCTTTTTCCGCACGCTACGCGTTCGGAAAAAGTCGCTTTCTGGCCAAGTGTAGACATAAAATGATGTACACAACACGGGAGGTAATAAAGAAAGCCCTAGTTATGTAATATACTATTAAAAGTTCCCCTAATAACTGTAAGATCCCATCATCAGCTCGTGATTTGGTTGCAATGGAACTACCTCTGACGTTTACCCTTTCAAACAAAAAAAGAATTTTCTAAATCGGTCTAGCCGTCTTCAAGTAATCGAAGAACAAACCTACATAAAATTTTCTCTTTGTTTTGAAATCGGTTAACTGTAGAAACTAATTTCTAATAAGAAATGCTCGAGAAACTATGAAAAATACCAAAATCGCTACATTTGTGCCTATAATATTTGAAGAGTTCCTTCGATTTCTCCAAGATTCCATCATCAGATCCTGATTTGGTTGCAATGGGACCACCTCTGACCCTTTCAAACAAAAAAAGAATTTTCTAAATCGGTCTAGCCGTCTTCAAGTAAGTACTTAAATCATTTATTCAGGGGATAGCTTGTATAAAGTAAGTAATCGAAGAACAAACCTACATAAAGTTTTCTCTTTGTTTTGAAGTTGGTTAACTCTAGAAACTCATTTCTGATAAGAAATGCTCGAGAAACTATGAAAAATACCTAAATCGCTATATGTGTGCCTATAATATTTGAGCCTTTTTTAAGACTCGAGCCTTATTAAATTCACGAACTCTACTAAGCCTTTTCTATCAGCCCAGCTCTAAAAAAGGGCTGCGAGGCTAAACATTTCGGACTAAAAGGCTCGAGTCCTTCGGATCACTAAACCAAACCGATATTCCACCGACAATTTCATAGTTCTCTTCGTGGACAATGCACAGCTAAGCGAAACGTGTCTTATACCGGGAACACACACTAAACAAAATAACAACTGCTTCAAAAACCCCTTTTTAACCTGTTAATAACCCCTTCAAAACAACTTCAGAACCTCTTAAAAAATAACCTGTTTTAAAACATGTTTGGTCGGCTACGCTTAACTCGGTCACCGGCTTAACCTGTTTATGAGTTAATTCAATCAGTTGTTAACCGAAACAAACGATTAACAATCAGACGGCTTAAGCCCTAGGAAGAGCTTAAGCGAACGAAGCTGTTTTCCGGTCCCTGCTTCGAGGGCACATTCTCCAGATCTAATTAAGTTAATTTCTCTAGAAACTAATGTTGTAACTCATACCGTTTTTAAAATATTCATAATCTTAATTTAATCACCAACCAGTATAAATGAAAATAAGCTGTCATAATCCCAACACCGTCATAGTTGACGTTAATTTTTGACTAACTCAGAAGTGTCTTTTAAAATGGTTATCAACTCAATATTAATTTATTTTGTATTTTAAGTAAAAAAATTTTTTTTTTCGAATTTAACAAAAGCGATATACTAGGTAGTTTCTGTTGACGTACAAACAGCAACACACTTAACTGCCCATTAAAGACAGAGCAGAGAGAAAATGATAACGATTGAAAGAGATATATATATTTGTATTATGTCAACTTCAAATCAAATAACGTTTGCGTATGTGTAATGTGCCTTTGAGCTTTGTCATTGTAGTTGTTTGGGCAAAGTTTTTTTTTCCATACTGTAAATAAAGGTTTTATTTCAACAAGACAGGTGAATTTGTCAAAATTATGATTTAGCTTTCAGACGAACGTTGGGATGAAATAAACTACCTAATTATATTGCTAATGCTTTGATTGGTGCTTCATATTTTTGATATGATGCACCAATATAATGTAATTTATATTTATTATTCATTCATTCTTTTCCACGAATTCAATAATATGGCATTAATGTCAATAATGACGTTGGATCAGCCATAAAAAAAAAATATTGTTTCAAAACTCTTTTGAATAATAGCCAATTTATACTCATAAACACACGCACACATGCATAACACGACGCCTTCAAGTGTGATTCTCTTTCTTGCAGTATTTCCCATTTTTGAAGTGTATAGTGTGTAGTGTAGTTAACTGTGTTGCTGTTTGTACGAAGCAACCTGTTGAATTTAACGGAAATAAAAAAAAGACGGTGTATATCGTAACTTATTCTATGTTCTCGTATCGTACTTAAAAATATTAGTTTATATGCTTTAATGCTTTCATTCCTTAATTAGACGGCTCAATTTTTATTTATCATATTTCATTTCATTTTCAGTTCCCATATTAGCACGTCAATGTAATATATCAAGCGCGTGCATCATTTCATTTGACATTACGAACTTGTAGGTGTCGAATTTTACAACGTGCGCGTTTGCTCTCGGTTAGTGATATTGTAATGATGTATTGTTTCAGGTAAGTGGGCGGACCGCCGCTTGAGCAATTGAGCGATGCGACGATCGATACACATATGAAACGCGATGAAGCAATACTCGTGAGTTATGCGATTATTAACATTCTACAATCAGTCATAGCTTCTCTCGTGACTATTTAAATTTACCCTTTGCATATAATGTATCAAATTATTCATCTGTATTCGCATCGGAGCAGTCACGCGTTCTGTTGATTTTTAATATCCAGCTATCTTGTATTTTAACAGGCGGAAACTTTACATCAGCAATAAGGGATCACTTGCGCGAAAATCGGCCGCAGTTGAATTATGTAAGCTCGTGCTCTGATATGATAAGGGTGGGGAGCGATCAGAGGCAGTACTCTTATTGTGTTGGCTATAATCTGGAATATCGCGGAGGACTTGCGTCGGAATGCGACTTTATTTTAATATTTAATAACTCCGGGCGGGCGCAGATACCGTCTGCTCGGAGGCGATTCGCTGCTCGTTTTTCCTCTGTTATCGCACTGCTCTTGTGTCACGCTTTCGGTCTTATTCGTTTTTCTTAATCATGCCACTGATCAGTGCAGAGTGGCTTACTCTACTTAAGATCAAATCCACCCTATTGGCAACAATTTCTCATGGCGATTCTACTTTAGTTTATGTGGACCGGACGCTTTATAGTTTTAAAACAAATTGAAAGAGAACTGATTAATTTTATTGCCTCACGGCAATGGGTAAACGTATGAGTAATGTACGTATAAAGGCACTCGTTGCGTCGTCATAAAGCAGCTACGCGAATCTACTCCATTGTTCAGCTGCAAATAAATTGTAAACATAATTACGGGGCATCACGAGGCGCGCCGAAGCTTAGGAGAGCGCCATCAGTTTCTTTGAGCTGTTAAATTTGACGCCTCCCTACATAAATTGTTAGAAAGCGCGGCCCGCGCACGTGACGTGCAAATAAAAATACTAATTCAAGTGGGAATTTATCGTCTAATTGTTTCGAATTTATGAGTTCGCCGGCACATTGTTGTGAGACGATAGCCGCACCACTGCATAAAGCAGCGTAACGAGTGCTCGGACTACTTCGGTAAACATCGTGACTAGCCATATTTACTCTACATTTTTTTTCTGCTTCTCAGGTTACGGTTTACAACATCCCATAACCACTATTTAGGACGAAGGTATCAGTGCATCGGATTTCATGCCTTTCGAAAGCCTGCATGAAGTGCACATTTTGTTATAGTAAAATTGTGTATCGCAACTTTGTGATAGGCTGATAAATCCTGTGTCAGTACCTATAAATTACTTTGCAGTATACTTTTAATGGCCTTAGTATTAATCAATCTTTAAATCATAAAATATATACACGCGAAGCCTTGTTTTTGAATTGATCAGGATACTTTTATCCTACAGACTTCAGTCATGTTTTCATATTGTTTATGTCACGTTCATTTAAATCCCACCAAAACGAGGGAAGTTATAAGTTGGAAGCATATTTCTCTCTCCTAAAACCTTTGCCAGCAGGACAACCAAGCAGGAGGGTTTGTACCGTAAGGATAGGTTCAAATTAGGTTTTTCTTGTTTGATAGAGATCAGGACAGACTATTCGATTTTTTTTGTGTCCTGCTTGACTGCGATTACTGACTTGCCATTGATCTCAGTATCGCCTAATGGTACTAGGAGTCCGAAGATGTAACTAACGCGCAGGTTTGATTTGGAATACATATTTTGATTATACGTAATCTTAAATATGAATATGTCAATTATCGCCTTTCATGATATGTAATTACGTGGCCACTATTGAGTGTATGATAATCTCGTAAGTAGGTCAGGGACATGCTCCCGTATCAAGCGACTGGGTTGGCGTTTACAGTCGTTCCTGTTTCTTCACCGCTATTATTTATTCCGGACTATTTTTTGCCCTTATTTACGTGCGGGCGAACGTGAAGGCTCCTGATAGACGTAACAGATAAAAGGCGTGTCCGCGGAGCTACCCCGGCAATTTTCGTGCTTTTTGAAACGACGCCAACAATTTATTTGCTGTCTGCTCTACTCTGCGCCGTCGATACGGAAGGAAACACTTCACTTTGATATTTTTTACTACCGTCCCGGAATTGATTAAACGTGAAGAATTTAATGTGGCGGAACGCGGATCCGCGCTCCCGACGTCGATTGCGAAACGGGCGTGGGAAAAGAGGCTTTATTGAGTATTTATGGAAGTGAAATATTTCGGGAATGCCGTTATTGGCCCGAAGTCCGATCGCTTGTCAATTTCATCGCTGTTTAATCTTCGTAATCAAAGTGTAACGAGTCACGAGATGCGATTACTCGGTGACAGTGCATGCGATCGCCCCACTCTAATGAACAAAAGCTCAATTAACCATGAATGCTCTAGAGCCTGAAACGTTTAAAAGTACTGGGAAATTGAAGTTAGTTAAATAAGTGAAGTTGGTTTTGAGCTTTGTATTAAATATTAATAGTTAAATTTTTATTAAATCCCTGAAAATTAATCGAGACATTGTAACACTTTCAGTGCCATGATTCAAAAATTTCATACAAAATGAATCCGATAGTCGGGTTTTTGGCACTGAATGTTTTAATGAGTTCGATATTCAAGCTTTTGTAAGCATAAATTATAGCTGGAATGTGGCAAAATTGTTCACACATGAATCTATTAAAGTGCATAGGGAACTTGCACCACGAAGGTGCTGCCAACTGGTGCCGTCATTCCGAATCTTGTACTCTATGATGCTGGGATCACATTAACGGGAAACGTCGTTAATTATAGTGATGAAGAACGACTAACGATATTGTAGCCACGACTTACTGTAGTTGAAATTGACATTTATTTACAACCAGTTTTTTTTCGGGTCTGATAAGTTGCCTTTACTGTTTGCATTGTGTCTCTTTTGTCGATTTAGTCCTGCCACCTGCACATTCCCTAAAAAACCCACAAGTTATATTTATTCAGTTATTTTAATTCAAAATAGCTACATTCTCTGAACTGATTATATTCCCAAAAAATTGCACATATCACATCTCAAAGCCATTTCAATTATGTAATAAGATTTATAATTTCTTGCATTTTTACAATAATTTCAAAGATTCTACTTTAGCAACTTTTCTCACGTAATTGAGTACAAATTACTTTGACGTCGCATTGCCTAGAATTTATAATACGGGGTAATGACGGAGGCGTCTCCATCTATGCCAAAGTGAATCGTTATACCATGTTCTCTACAGTCACAGTCTAAGAAACCTACAGTCGGCTGGCGAAGACGTTTAGACGGAGCAATCGTACGGCGATCGCAAAGTGAGACCGGTGGGAGAGCCCAAATTGCATACGCGGCCGTACTTTACATTTCGGGGTTTACTTCCACAGTATACGTAACAGCACATTTATTTCTCATAGGCGGCTGTGTCATCCATTGTAGGTATTTTAAGTAGGTAAGTTGGGCAACTGTAGGTTTTTAAACTGAGCCACAGCTCCAGAATATTCTCACGTAAAACGGCACGCTTATTAACCACAGCAGTTGTGATAACTTCACCGGCAGACACATGAGTGACAAACAAATTGTCCGTCCCCGAGGCTCAATGCCCCGGGTCGTTGCATCCGGGCGCAAACCACTTCTGACCCTAACTTTAGAGGAAATTACTCGTTTCATACTTATACATATGACATATTATTCTATTCCAGTTTTTGCCCATATGGTTTAAGATTACGCTCATATGTATATTGCTAGAAATACTAGGGTAATACGTACATTTACGCAAAAATCAAACTCCAAAATGTAGGTTCTTGTGAATTACAAAAAAAAAAATACCTTTAAAACGAATTAAAATTAAAAAAAACCTTTAAAATTCTTAGAAATCGCTGACAGATGTCATCGCTTAAAAAAATATAAATTTTTTCGTACTACCTAGTTTAATAAGTAACAAAAGAGCAATCCGCACAGCAGCTTTAGGCATATACTTAACTCATGCAACCTCAAAAGTTAAAGGTTCTTACAGCATCAACAGTTGACAAAACCCACGGAGCCCTTAATTCCGGTGAAGGCACCAAAAATAAAATTTTCACTGTCAAAGTAACAGCGACAAGATTTACGACGCGCGTGCGCGTCGGACGCGACACGCGAGCGCGGTGCGTGCGCCGTTATCGTATTGCTCGCCAAATTAACCCCCCTTATGAAGACATACGACATGCTACATGCGCGGACAGCGACATTTAAAATACTGAAATACTATTTTAATTGCGTTCACATCGCATGTATGTGTATAGAGATGTGATGTTTTCGGGAATATTCCAGATTTGTATGGGGATAAAATTGCGCGCTTGGTTTATTTAATGACTTACTCAATGGCACAGCTACTTATAACGAGTCTTGGCTTCCGACGCGAGACGCAGTATTATACACAGCACAGAATACAAATTTAATTTGTATCTGCTGCACAGCGAACATACCTACTATCAATACAACACATTCATTTGTTGTTAGATTTTTATTGACAATCAGCAAGCAACCTTTTGCTCTACATAAAAAGACACAAATTACCTAGCACTCTTACTGTGATAAAAGTCTTCAGCGTGACAATATTGTCTCATTCTACTGCGGTATGACGACTGAATGTTACAAATTCTTTAGACGGGACAATTTGATTACAATCACGGTGTAACGACATTGGCCTTTTATGAAATCTTCTCATTACCTACACCGGCGTAGACACCGGCTCCGGGCCGGGCGTGTGTCCCATTTTAACGCACGATGAATACGAAATATGAAATCAACGTAACCGCACTTTTCCTAAGCAATTTTCTTTCATAGAAAATGTTTTAGCGTCGAACGTCGCGCCGCCTAAAATATGGAGCGGCGCGTTGTTAAATTTTTGTTTAGTATGCAATTTTGAGGCAGCCCAGACGTATATCACGTTTTTTCGGCTACCGGAACGTAACCAAAATGGTGCAATAAATCTAAAAGTCCATTTTCATATAAAAGAAAACCGATTAAGGAGCTTTTCCGATAGCGATCGCTCGAATGAAGCTATATATTTTCATGATCGAACGAATCCAAGATCACGGACGGCTGACGGCCGGTGCGTGAGGAAATTGAAAAGGAAAACGTTTTCTCTAATAGTATTGTCCTTGAGCAAAAGATCATTTACTTGCATTTCCCGTTCCGGTTTCCGACCGTGCTTAACGCTCATTTCGACACCTCGCTCGTACCAAAGGACAGTGCTCGGAAGCGACCGTTTGATTATTTAAAGTGTACCTACGAGCGAAAGATAGTTCCTAGGGCTTCCAAATACCGGACCCTTCGCAATTCCGGTATTAATACCGGAATCATCTTCCTCAATACCGGGATCCCGGGATCCCGGTATTGGAACACAAAAAATGTATTTATTACGAAATTACGTACTAACTAGAATTGAACTCGGTTTTATTGGTATAAATTCATATTTAATACGTTAAATAACAAAATAACTGAACTACGGAAACCGTTTTGATAAAAATAACCATATAAAATTTGGTTCCGATGGCCCATAGTGTTCATAGGCCCAAATAATAAGCTAGTAGTATTGTATCAATGTACCGACGGGGCCTCGACCCATAATTATTTTTAAGGTTATGACTATAGCGCCCGTTTGGTAGACGAATTCCTCATAGAAGAACTCCTATTTGATAATTATTTGTGTGTACCGTGTGCAGAGTGTACCTAAGTAGTATTTAATATTCTAGTATCACTTTGCACTTAATAAACACTGACAATGTACATTGTTAGATCACTGCCAAATTGCCAATAGAAACATTCGTTTTCAAATATTTAACGATAAGATATTGTGCGTCCCCCAAACGTCCCAAGTCGATTCAGAACATTCAGATTAACCTCTTTCTCAAAGTTGAATCTACGTATCTGGACTGCATCTGAAGGGGTTGGGACTTGAGACTTCATTTTGAAGGCTCATAAGAATATTCTAAGTCATTCAAAGAGAGATGGAGTGGGTTACAGTAGCGTGGCGTCCAAAGAACTCGATTCCTACCGGCTTGCCTAATATCAGGCATTTGAGCACCTTATTCTACAGCTCTCAAGGAAAATGTACGTCAAATCTGCACCGGCTTGCCCTAGCATATCTTTTACGCCACGCCACTGGTGGGTTATATCCAGTTGCTCTACGAGATCGAATTAGAAATGACCGTTTCGATCTGTAGAAGAACCAAAGTGACCGAAATATATAGTTTTAAATCTTATATGTCAATGGGCAGAGCATATTTCTTGTAGGATTGAGGGCCGATTTCCCAACTGCATAAGAGAGAACTGATGGTCTGATGAAGGTCAGGTCTCTGGATGCGAGTGGTGCCGAACGACTCGCCATGGCGTTATTTGGGGAAGGTCTATGATAATATTATTACAACTATACTTGAAAGATACTCCGTCAATCAATAGAGGTATTTTTGGATACAAAATTCAATCAATTGCACGGCTATCTGGTAAAGAAGGTACTCGGTCAGGTTGGTTCATGGTAATAAAAAGACAGGAAGGTGCTAGATTAGCATGAGTGCTAGTAGCAAGCTTCTCACGTGGCCGAAAATTATTGTTTTAATAGGAAAATTCAGTTAAAGTAGCACATTTCGTTAATTGTACTTAATACCGGGATCCCGGTATTGCACCGTCAAAACCGGTATTGAAAAATGGCCCTAAAAATCCGGGATCCCGGTATCCCGGTATTGGAAGCCCTAATAGTTCCGCAAGAAAGTCTTTTACTGTCAGTATGTTTATTGCTTCGTTAACATTGCACTTATATTTATTCTCTTACTTTGTCCTTCTAGTTCTTATTCTACAAGCGTCTGTGTATTGCATAAACTTAACAGTGTATAAAAAGTTTTTGATTAATTTAAAAAATACAAAATTTCAAATCCATTTACAGCTGGCTATCGTGATTATAATCGTTGGTAAAAGTTTATCCAATCAGGTGGTACGTTAGTGCTCAAAGTATTCTCTTTTAAGTCCAAGGGGGAGTTAGTGCATGTTAGTGTATTCGAACCGCGGGCGCATTATGACTAGTCTTAATTAAGTAACTACCCAATTAATGTCTAATCAAAGCCTCACGTGATTGCGAACAGCGCGATCTATAAACGTTTACGCGAACGGAACCGCTCTTTGAGCAAACAGTTCCGGAGCGCAGCATCGGTGCCGTTGACTTTACCAATCACGAGACGACGGCTCTTCAATCAGAGCCCATCTCGTTACTCTCCGTGCAACATAAATCAGATAATCAATCACTATAGCTTCTACAAGTACTTTTTAGTGTCGAAAATCAAACGATTAAGCCAATCTTTAAGTAATCATGATTTATTTGCTCTGACATTTTCCAAACTCATTGGGATTCCATATCAAATATTGTTTTACGGAAGCCTAAGAATCCCCGAAGAAATCTTGGTTTAAATAATTTTCAATAATTATGATGATGAGGAGTGTCTTTTCAAAAAGTGTCATCTCATGTATTGATCATATTTGTCTGCAAATGTGGTCAACAAGTGGGCGATACATCATGATACACTCAAACGAGTCACAGCCAGGTGGGGTAGATATTAGAACCACCTGTAAATACCTACTCGCTCGTGAAAAGTTCACAAACATTTCAATTTCGTAATATCTGGAAAAAATGTATCTGAAACATTGACAAAAAAGAGATCAGGTTATATAAGGTATCAAATCAAAACATTATAAAATAACCATGTCTCACAAAAGTAAATCTGACAAAAAGGAACTTCTATTACCCCCCTTTAACTCTCATGTTTAAGTAACTGCACATTATAGTACATTGTGCACCGAGGGTAGTAATAAGAGGATTACTAACGAGAGTCTTTTTAATGACTCGAGATTATTTATCACTTCAATAGTCACTATTTGCTTTTATTTTATTGCAGGCTTTGTTGTAAATATATATATATATATATATATATGTTTCGTTTATATATATAATATATTTTATGTATTGTATATGTAGGTTTATGTATTAATTTATATACGTATGTGTATTGCTTCCCTTGTATTTAGTTATTTGTGTGCATTCTTCGTCTTTTGCATCGTTTATTCCTCACCACCTACTCATTTAGTTTTGTTAATTTTATATCAACTCCGCTACCCAAAGGTTGTCTGGAAGAGATCGCTCTTTAGCGATAAGACCGCCTATTGTTTACCAATGTTTTTGTTTAAGTTTGTATTGTAATTTATCTTTTGGTGTGCAATAAAGTATGATTGTATTGTATTGTTTTTCATCACATTTGCAAGGAAGACAAAACTCGAATTATTTACTGTCAACTTTTTCAATAAAGTCTTCCACAGATAATGCTAAAAACTGCGTTTAGTTTTCAAACTTGACAGGCAATGATATATAAAAAATAAAATTTTAAAGTAAGTTAATTTAATTGCATTCAATTAAAAAATAATAGTAAAATATACTAAGTTTTATATACACTAAAATTGGTTTTGTAGCCAAGTTTTGAAGATGGGAAATAAGCCTTGGCTGATTTGAAATCTGCTTAGTACCTAGGTAGGTTCTATATTTTAAAACTCCCTCCTCCTCCTCCCACACAGTTTTTCCTCTCGTGGGAGTATAGATTTTTATAACCCCCGGGAGGTAAATCGGCTCGAGATGGTCTATAAGCCCGTGTGTTATAACACCCTTTACGAGCAAGTGTGATGAAAAAGTAAAAGGTTGTCGTGTGGATAGCATTTCTTGTTTAAGCTCTTTGTGGATTGTAATGAGGGTGTTTAAAAATCATAAATCCACCAGGTGGCAGCAGGGTGGCGAATGGTCTTTTTGACAGTAGGTGTCAAAATCCACCAATCACATCACCTGATTTTGACATCTACTGCCAAATAGACCATTCGCCACCCTGCTGCCACCTGGTGGATTTATGATTTTTAAACACCCTCATTGTAGCACTTGGGCGAATAATTTCATAAGGAGTGCAAGCTGTTGCACGTGTCCTGTTCCGCGTCGTCGTAACATAAGTTGCGGGTTGCTTGCGACGAATATTTCTTTGTCGGTTTCACCTTGGATTGAATAGTCGTGGTCGTTACTTCAGTCACTAAACGATGATATTACGTTTAAAGTTGAATTGATTCATAAATTTACTACAATACTACACTACCAAAATTATATCTCAACAAAGGTTGGTAGAATCGAGCCAATTTTATTATTGCCAACATGTTAGATCAATGAATATTATGTTTAGAGAATGTTTAAAAAGAGTGAAATTTTTTTTTTTTTTTTGTTCGATCTTCGCATTCGAAGTTAGAATGTCAAAATAGTTCTGATAATAAAATATTTATAAAACTACGAAAATTTGCCAAGATATAGTTGATTCTGTCCGTTACTAAATAACCCAGCCACTGGAAAACCCATATGATAAGAAAATTACGGGTTAAACCCGCATATATGAATACTTCTACCAAACCATAACCAAGGGCGCTCCGCACGCCGCGCCGCCGCAGTGCCGACGGCCCGCGGCGTCAACCGTCAAGGCTGACACCAACGTCAAGATTGAAAACCAATACAAAACAAACATTTCAAGCATTTCAAGCTTTTGAATATTTTTGATTTATCGAGTTCCCAACACGAGTGCAACGAGCTTCGAGCCATTAATGATAATGTGATTCTCCAAGCGAAACACACTCCTCTGGATAATGTGACAATTATGTGAATGTGCATGCTTTTTGTATCCTTTATTTTAATATTCTTAGTGTTAGGATTTTGTAAGTACATGTCTGCTCCGGAGAGCACTTCGCGGAGCACCACCGATAACACCGAACCCATACAATGTCCACTCTGCCCTCAGGCTAAATACTTTAAAGGTCAAAGAGTCCTAAACATTCACCTCAGCCGGATCCACAATCCAAACGCCTCCAGCGTCACCGACCAACTTGGCAGCCAACCGCTCCCTGTACCACCTCATGCACTACCGCCAGCGCTAGATCCATCCTTTTCGGTCACTATCAGCACCCTAAAAAATTCCATCCACGTCATCAAACGCATCCCCAGGGGTGCCCGTGTTTCAGTGGCCCAGAAACTCAGTGAAGACATCCGCCGAGTTGTAACTGACAACTCAGAACAAGCCTGGCAGCAGCTGCTGACTTTCCCTTACAAAATCTTGCACATTAAAGAGCGTCAGCAACTCGGGTTGTCTTTAACAAATAGAATCAAACAAAACTGTGCTAATCCTCATGACTTCAGACAATTCCATAGCCCCATCTTCGGCCATAAATCATCGATTCACCACCGCGCTGAGGCTAAAGTGGAGGAAGGTGACATTAAAGGAGCTGCCAGGCTTCTTTTTTCGACTGATGCAATTGCTCCCTATACACCGGAAACCCTGGCAGCTCTCCAATCTAAGCACCCGCTCCCTTCAGCCAATGCAAACCTCCCTCAACCCCCTGATGCTTCACAGCCATTCCTTCAAGTATCTGCCGACGACGTTCGCCGGGCCATCGGGTCCTTCCAGAGCGGTTCAGCCGGTGGCCTAGACGGATTGTCGCCGCAACATCTGAAAGACCTCCTTGGCAGTACCTCTGGAACGGCTGGCGAATCACTGCTTTCCAGTTTGACAGACCTATGCAATCTGATGCTGGCAGGAAAAATAGACCATAGCATAACCAGCACTCTATATGGAGCCAACCTCTGCGCTCTAACCAAAAAAGATGGGGGCGTAAGGCCAATAGCCGTAGGCTCCACCTACCGCCGCCTGGTTGCCAAAATATGCTGCAACTGCTCCGCGCAGCTCCTGTGTGAGAAATTTCAACCCATTCAAATGGGGTTCGGCTCCAAAGGAGGCTGTGAAGCAACTGTACACTCTCTCCGTTCCTTTCTAATAGGGCGAACAGGTGAAGTTGTAGTGAAGGTGGACGTCAAAAATGCTTTTAATTCAGTGGATAGAGGAACCCTTCTTACTGAAGTAAAAGAACACGTTCCACTTCTCTACAACTTCATCTGGCAGTGCTACAGCTCACCGTCCGACCTTTTATACCGGAACCACCCCATATTGTCAGCTGTTGGCTGCCAACAAGGCGATCCCCTCGGACCGGCACTCTTCAGTCTGGCCATACATCCCATTATAAAACAACTAAATTCAAAATTTAATGCGTGGTATTTAGACGATGGAACCCTGGGCGGTGAAGTGAACGAAGTTTTCGAAGATCTCCGTGTTCTTTCTGACAAATTCCGGTCCATTGGCCTAGAGCTAAATACGTCGAAGTGCGAAATCTTCATAGCAGATCCTCGGTTAGATGAGAATTTCATAACCTCCAAATTCCGTCACATCGCACCCGATATTAAAACTGTAAATAATAGTACACTTCACCTCCTAGGCTCTCCTATACTGGATGAAGCATTTCCTAAATTCGTCAATAACAAAATTCAAAATTTTAACCTGGTTTCAGAACGCCTCCTCGAAATTAACCATCACGTGGCATACGTAATCATCCGTCACTGTCTATTTACACCAAAATTCACCTACTCCCTACGCTGTAGCAATTTTTGGAAATATGTCCACCTGCTCAAAAGTCTGGATGATATCATACAAAACACCATTACCACCGTTTTTAACATCCGCCTCTCTGACCGATCCTGGACCCAGGCCTCTCTGCCAATCCGGCATGGAGGCCTGGGCATACGCCAAATTTCCCAAATCGCACTACCTGCTTTCTTATCGTCAGTCCACAGCACCCTAGCCCTCATATCCAAAATTCTAAAAGTTCCACAAGACAGCTTACATGACCCTACCTAACAGAGGCCCAGGATGCATGGAAACAAGCATGTCCGAACCTCGATCTGCCCACGACTCCCCGATCGCAGCGGCGATGGGATGAGCCGCTCTGCGAGCTGGTGCGGGACAACCTTTACAACACGTCCACCAGCCCCGCAGAGCGCGCGCGTCTCCTTGCGGTTGCGAAATGGGAGTCGGGCGCCTGGCTCCATGCAATACCCTCCAAAAATATTGGCACACTTTTAGATAATCATACGTTCCGGCTTGCAACCTCTATACGCTTGGGAGCAGAGTGTGTCTCCCCCCATCAGTGCTCCTGCAGCGCCCAGGTAGACCGCCTCGGTCATCATGGCCTGTCCTGTAGCAGAAGTGCGGGACGCATCCCCCGCCATGCCGGCCTGAATGATATCATCCGTCGGGCCTTAGCAACCGCGGGGGCGCCGGCAGTGTTAGAACCAGTCGGCCTTAACCGCGCCGACGGGAAAAGGCCCGACGGTATGACCCTAATGCCGTGGAAGATGGGACGACCCCTAGTCTGGGATGCCACTTGCGTGGACACACTTGCCACGTCCCATCTTCCACAAACAGAAACTAGGGCCGGCGCTGCTGCAGACTCAGCAGAATGCCTCAAACGGCGCAAATATGCAGCCATAGGCAGTGGCTGCATTTTTGAGCCGTTTGGGGTTGAAACGCTGGGGCCATGGGGACCCAGTGCGATGGCGCTGTTTAAACAAATAGCAAGCAGGCTCCGCGAAGTATCGGGTGACCAGAGGGCTGGCTCCTTCCTAGCACAAAGGATCAGCATTGCCATTCAGCGTGGCAATGCTGCCAGCCTTCTGGGCACCCTACCGCCAGGTAGAGATCTGGCGGAATTATTTTATATTTAGAAGTAGTTAAATATATGTTTATTGTAATATTTTTAGAGCAATGTTCAACATAATGAAATAATGAATCTTGGTAAAAGAGTGAATGTTTTTTTGTATAAATCAAATAAAACAATTTAATTACATCTACATATATGTTTAGAATTAAATCTCATTAAACATGGCTTTTACCAGATTAGTGTCAAATTTCTTGTCAGTATCAATTATAAACCATATAAATTTACTTTTTGTCAGTTTAAAATTTTTAATATTTGTCAACGAATAGCTGGATTTATCGGAGTACGAGTAAAAGTGTGCTTCAACTATAACTATGTTGTGAAGGTTTATTTGGAACGGAGTTTGGCGTCATGATTTCATGAATATTTTGCATGCTGCGTAATGTTACCATTGTTCTCGGTCTGAATACTGCGAGCGTAGTCTCTTGCACCTAATTAGTAGTCAATTATTCAGTGACTCATTACATTCTGTTCGCTCTATACTGACATTTCAATGATTCTATTAGTAATCGTTCTATCAAAGTCACGATATGTAAATTCTCTCAAATCATTTAAAAACTTATTAAGTCACCATGATATCAATACAGATATAAGCTCTTTATAGAACTGCTAATTCAATTGTGATAGATTTGGCACATCGAGGCAGGTATAGGGTAGGCGCATCAATATTCGTATTCGCCCACGATCCTGTGTTGCGTAGGCAGAAAATGTGTACGATTCTCAAAATTCATTCGCCACCTTGCGTGTACTCCGTTCCTTGCATTCGATTTAGAAACGTAATACACTTCGTTTATTAACTCGGAAATGGATAAGAAGATAAAAACATACGTAACAAATTTAAAAGTAAGCTCTTTAATTTGCAACACATGGAAACAGCATCGTAGGGTCATACTCGTATATTAGAGTCTGCCAAAATTTATTCGGGTTAATTATGGCCACGGGTTAGCAATATTTTTCCTTTAATTTCAAAATTAACGTCGCCATGTGTTTCGTATTTTTAACCCTTTTGCTCGGGATCTCATTTAAGTAGGCGATATAACGGCTCTGAAAATTCTACCGTAGCTCGTTGGTCCACGCTGTAAAACAACCCAGCCAGTTAATTTAAGGATATTCTGCGTTTTTTATATAAAATTGCAAAATTTACATGAAAATTATTATTTAGGAATGGGTTCAATGATAATGTGAGGGTGTCAGGGACGTGTTGATATTTTATTTACTAAATGGTTGTTGGGTTGAGCCCTGTGTTCATAATTAAGCTCTTTCTGAGATTTGTCGGGTCGGTAATTAAACACATCTGTTTCATGTAAAATTGTTTGCCTCTCGTGTTTTTTCTGTTACACTTTTAGAAGACCGGTGAATATGATAAAGTCTCTGTAATCTTAAATTTAAATATACTCACAAAGTTCAGTTATATTTTTTCTAGCAGACAATATCGTTACCAAATGACGGCTGAAAGCTTTTGATATTTGGATTGGTTGACATGCTATTTACGGGCGCTTAGTAAAGACTGAAAATGGTTCTAGGTATTGACATGATCTTAACGATTCGATACAATTTGAAGTAAATATGATTGAATTTGGAATAAATAACAGACTGGATGGCATTATATTATGAGTCAAAGTGATTCTGCTTCTCCTGTTTTAATTCGTTCTTGTAAATTGTGCCCCATGAATAAGTATTGCTTACTTCGCAACTTGTTACTTTCAACAAATTATAAAATATTTATAGCCAGGTACTTGAAGTGCAGACGTTTTTTCTTACAAGTTGGAGTGCGAGTCACGCAATCGTCTACCAACAAAGATGAGCCTGGATACGGGATCAGCATGTTCATAATTGTTAAATTTGCATCCATAATGGTGGCTAACAAGCGGAGATAGCAATCAGCTAGTTCGCGCGGCAACGACAAGTTGGTTCTACGCAATCGACGCAACCGACACGCTTCTTAGTGATGCCATCCTGGTAAATAGCGTTATTATATCGATGAATTTAAATTATCGCCGCATTCCGTGTTTGGAATAGGAACGGAAACGACAATTAATTCATATCTGCTGTAATACCCCTGAAATGATCCATGGTTGCCATAGAATTGGTTAATACACTACACTATTTAATGCCTTAATTATTGTATATATAGTTTTCTGATAGTGCATTTGCAACTGTAAACGACCAATTAAGTAGTTAATGAATGATAATAATTCGGCAACCAATTAAGGCGATTTTGGCGGAAAAATGTATCAGATATAGTATTTACAAACGTAGAAAAGGACATGTTTAAGTAAGTAAAGTACTAAAATAAGCTGCAATTTGCTGCAGGTTGCTACCTAAAAGCCTAAAGGTTGTCAATTCTATTCTAAAATTAGTTATCAATTCAAAACGCGCAATAAGCCTCAGTATGGCGTAATGAGACTTTACAATCGATATAATGGGCAGATAAGCGGGCACATCACTAGTCGTAGAGATCGGAGGGATGGGCGCGTAGCTAATTACAGTGATTAAAGAAGTTGCTGTGCAGCCCACGGGACCCTGGTCACCGATCCGGGGACCACCGCAAAATGCGCATGCGTTATTTATTCGCAGCACTTTATCTAACTCGCGCAGACAAGTACCGTCTGAATGCATATGAATAACGACGGCGGCAATTAAACGCAGAAATTTATTTATAACCCTAACGTATAATTCAAGTTCATAGTGCGTCCATAAACGTGTAACTGTCACAATTTAAGGCGGAAGTTTAAGAAGTTGGTCGGGGTGAATTGTTTTAAACCATTTGATGAAAAAGCAACGTAGCGACATAATTGTACGTACCGACCCACATCCTTTCCTTTCCACGTTTACTTATAGAGAACTACGCCGCTGGTGACTATTATTTAGAACTTACGTTATTGTTACGTTGTGTTAAATTTAATAGTGTCCACAAATTCACATGGCCATTATATGACATATGGCTTATATATGTATATTTTATCTTGTTTTTGTAATCTCCTCAGAGTATTGATATAAATCTTTAGTTTATGTACGCAATATTTGTTCCTGACCAAAAAGGTTTTAACTAATAGTTTTATAATCTGGCTAAAGACACGATAAAAGTCATTTCGTAGTGGTTTACTGTTGGTAAGTACTTACTGAAGTATTTTTAATAGCAACTGCTGTTAACAAAATATAAAAATACGTTCATAGGTTCATAGGTATTTACATTGTATTGAGAAGGTTTTTGGAATTACGGGTCTAGCTTATATTGCAAAATAAATACCTATAGTTCAAATACCAAAAAACATTAATCATTCAATCATTATTCATTCAATCATAAGCAGTAGGTAGCGACTAGCGAATACATTGCACTCTATATCCAAACTGCCACTAAAATCCCACGTATCCTAACCCTAATCACAAGTCACGTTTTGTCTCAGACCACGTCTTTTTTGAATGAAGTTACATATTCATAATATGCATAACACTACTATTCCACCATTCACGGTGGAAAATCGTGAGTTAAGGGCATTGTTTTAAATAAATCAGTATTAGATAGTTGTTTCTAATATGGCCATGAATTATGTGTAGATTTATCGACTACCATGGTGCCGCTTCATGCTTTTCACCTAAGGTCAGCTGTTAGTTTCACTATAACACGTAATGTCAAATTGCGGCTTTATACAGTCGCGACGGTTTGCTGGCGTGACGTTGCGGTTGCTTCGCTTCGGTTATGGAATGCTGCTTCAACTTCTCTCCTTGTAGAGCTTAATCAACTTGCCGCCTTTCAGCCAATGTCGTTAGCGCTCCAAATTGACTTTCTTACAATTACCCGGCGCTTAATCCGCATACGCTACGCGATTTAGGTTTATAAACTTCTTAATCTCGCGTTATAGTTGCGGCGGCACTGAAAGTCTTAACAACTGCATCTGCCATGAACAAACACGCTTCCTAAGTGTATTACGGAGCACTAAACATTAGAATGAGTTCAACTACTTAGCAAGTAGGCAGTGCGCCTCCGTTAAAGTGGTTTCGTGCGGAGATGGCTCTCTGATGGCTTCCTTCTGAGCTAGTTTGTCTTGTATCCTTCATTAAGTGGGTAATAGCATGCGCTTAATTGACTGAGCTTAAGTTCTCTATTGTCTGGGGTAAATTGGTGGGCTTTGAATTAATTACAATATTCGCTTCCTCGACTTAAGTAACGCCTCATACAAGCGTACAGCAGCTTCCCTGCGTCGTATTACTATTTAACATTTTACAAGAGATAATATACATTTTCTCAAACGTGCAATAAAATTTCGACGTTACTTTCCTTATAATAAGCAGAAACAACAATTTCCAATAATTTTAAATAGCAAATTTAACTACACGAATACACATTTAAAATATTTCATCTAATATTAGCGGTAAAAATGTATACTCAAAACTTCCCGGCATGTACAGTAATGTACGATTTTTCGTTATTTATATAGCGCATTCCGGTTTCATAACAGATTTAAAAGACATAGTATCGTACAATGCATTAGGAGTTTCTATGTAGTTTCATTTAGTACCTAAATATTGTAAAAAATTGATGAATTCGATGCCCGATCAAATATGAAATTTGTTCAAAAACTGATTTGGCAGTTATTGACTTTGTACAGCTCCATAAGAAATCGTTGTCAACAGTGGCTTACAATGTTATCTTCCGTTGTATGGAGTTGTGAGCAGCGCTAACAGGTAGTGTCAACCTCGACGCACGCGGTAGGTGGCCTGTGCCACCGTGTGGTTCGTAGCACTTTATTTACACTATCTCTATAGGGATAAAATAGAACGACCTGATGCAATGGACGACAAAAACAATGTAAACTTCAGGAGATACGCAGAGCACCAGTGTAATTTATGATATTCATAGTTGCCTTCATAAAAATAAAAAAGGTTTGTCTCTCTTTTACATTATTATTAAATTAAATTAAATTAAATAAATCTTTATTTCAGACGTTAAACATCCATATAATATTAGTAACAATTATTTTACGTTAGTATATTTTCCTAATTAACTACTTAAATCTAAATTGCGCTACAGCCTTTATTTGACTGACCCAGTACGCTAGAATGGGGCAGTCGTACCTGTTAGCAATGACACATAGGATGCTGTTAGGACTTCTTCTGAGTCTACTTAGTAACGAAACGATCTTCTTACGCATGAGCGCTTGAAAACCGTCCGTGCGGGCCTCCGCAAACATCAGCGATGCGCTACACCATCTAGGCAGTCCCAACAGCATCCTAAATGCATTATTATATTGAACACGCAGGGCGTTATAGGCTTTCTTAGTGTATTTGACCCACAGGCTGCTCGAGTAAAAAGACTGGCAGTAAGCTTTAAACAGAGTGATTTTTACATCGGTGGAACATCGAGCAAACCTGCGAGCAAGCATGTTAGCCCTTACAGCTAACGCCCTGCGTTCACGTTCAATATCCAGGTCATCCTTAAGGTCAGGTGTTAGGATATGCCCGAGATATTTAAATCTATCAACAACAGATAGGGGGGTCCCATGGAGTACTATTGGCGGTATAAAATTGGGTCTATATTTTCCCGCCTTAAAAACCAAGACCTCACTTTTACTCGGGTTATATTGCAGTCCATGCGCCACCGCAAACGCCTCACAAGCTGCTACGAGCTTCCTAAGTGCACTGATAGACGGACTCAGCAGCACCATGTCATCGGCGTAGCTGACATTGTTCATGCAAACACCATCCACGTAACACCCCACATGCATGCTGCTAAGTCCGACTAACAACTCGTTTACATATAGATTAAACAGCCTGGGTGACGTAAGCCCCCCCTGACGCACCCCACATTCGAGTTTGTACTCCGAGGACAGACTGTCGGCCCATCTCACTTGATTTGTCTGGTTGTGATACCAGTGATGTAAGATGTGCACTACCTCTTTTTGTATACCTGTCTCCTCTAGCTTTCGCCACAGGATGTTATAATCTACTCGGTCAAAAGCTTTTGACAAATCGAGGAAGCAGGCATAGATAGGTGTCTTTCTTCGCGTATAATACCCGACAGTATGCTTCCCGACATTATGGTGGTAGCATTAAAATGTAGCTTAGAGTTTGGTTCTCAGTACTGTGGCGTCAAACTTTTCCCTACTCAAGCTGTGGCACATTTAGCATAGGTAATAACTACTATTAACAACGGGATATTTACCATGTATGTTTGTTTTTGTAAGTTCCCGATATTTCGGCACTGTTGCAAGCGCGATCATCACGGAGTAGTCCGTAAATATCCCGTTGTTAATAGTAGTTATTTCGTGAATGACCATGTTAGCTTAAAATAGCATAGGTACTTTTCCTTCAAGACTATTAACGATAAGATTTAATTCCTTAAAAGGGAAGCCGATGGGAAGATGGAAATGGGGTTCCATGATCTTAACGCCTCTGATGTTTCTGTACGTAGTTCAAACTTAAGCGCTTTTTTAATGAATACATGAATAAAATGTAATTTATGTATATATTATGTAATTTTTTATATGTGTATTATACCTCATATGAATAACATGATTATTATTTATCAGTTGATACCTAACTGGATTTTAACTTATGGTACTCATTTAGTCCTTTTATGGCAGTGTTTCAGATTTTGGGTGTACTTATTACAATATTCACTTTAAATCGTGAATCTTGTTTTCAATTTACCCTGGTAACAAAGGCTTACAAAATATGTAGGCGCTAGTTATGATAAAGGATTTGCATCCTAATGTTATTTCGTGGGCGTTATCCTATCCACAGTTCTTGTGGAACTTCCTAACAAGGAACGTGACCACAAATTGAAATTTACCGCAACGTCATTTAATTCATCGTCACGCAATATCTTGGGATGGTCATTACTATTACATTAACTCATAACGAATGGATAATTTGAGCGAGCTAGTGTCGCCGCATTGTTTCATTCGCGATGGCGGAATAGTTCATGAGAAAGGTGATTTATATTTTGAATAATTATTAAAAAAAATGTAAAGCATCTGAAATTTGTTACATAAAGCAAGGATAAAAAAAAATATATTAGGGGACAATCTTACACAAATCGATCTAGTCCCATAGTAAGTTCAATAAGGCTTGTGTTATGGATACTAGACGACGATATATTTAATAGATAATAATAATAATAATAATAATTTAGCCATTTATTCCTTAATAACAAGTATCAATTTATGCATTACATTTGACATGTATTAATTTATGATCTTGCAATATAAGTACATACAATTTTTTATCAAAATTATTAGTATACATGCATTACATTTTACATTAAACTTTAAAAAAAATAATAATTATTAAAAAATTCATCATTCAATTTAACAAATAAATTGCAATTTAAATAATTCAATAATTTAATTTAAATTTAATAATTAAAAAAAAATTAAATAATTTGCAATCCTACAATTTAAAAATCATAAATTTATTTTGAAATCAATAATAGTGCATTAATAATTTAAATACATTAAAACATTTTAGATACTAAGGACCTCTCCTCGAGTGTAGGCCTCCTCCATCTCCTTCCATTTGTCTCTACTATTAGCAGTTTCGAACCAATGTTTACCAGCTAGTTTCGAGATGTCATCTGACCATCTCTCTAGTGGTCTTCCTCTATTTCGTTTCCCAGGTGGGCCAGACCACGCCGTAACTGACTTGGTCCATTTATTGTCATTCATTCGTGCTATATGACCTGCCCATCGCCATTTTAATTTTCTGCAAAACGATAACGCATCAATAACTTTGGTTTTATTTCTTATCTCTATGTTTTTCTTTTTATCCTTCAATTTCAGGTTGAGAATACTACGTTCCATACTTCTTTGGCATGTATTAATCTTGTTTTCTGTATAGGTATTAAAAATCCAAGTTTGGCATCCATATGTAAGACATGGTAAAATACATGAGTCCAGGATTTTCTTTTTCAGCTTTATGGGTAAGTCTGATTTCAGTACTTCCTTGTAGCTCCAGAATTTATTCCAGGACATTTTTACACGTCTGTTGATTTCATCACGATGTCGAGACTTACTGAATGACATTTGTTTTCCCAAATATATGTAATTTTCAACATAGTCAAGAGGCGTACCATTTACTTCAATATGGGCTTTTATTTATTTATTTAATAGATACAAATACTTAAATACATAGAAAACATCCATGACTCAGGAACAAATATTCGTGCTCATCACACAAATAAATGCCCTTACCGGGATTCGAACCCAGGATCTCTTACTTCGTAGGCAGGGTCACTACCAACTAAGCTAAAGCGGTCGTCAAAAACTGATATATAACTACAAGGCATTTTTTTACAGTTACGATTGGCAAACTTATTTTGCGTAGGCAGATAAAAAGTAACTTATGTCAATCTGTTACATTTTCATGGAATTGCCCATAAACAAATATGGATTAAATTAAATGTGGTAATGACCATTTCAAAACCAGGTTTACAGCTTACAGCTCGCTCCAGCCTTAAGCGAGGAAACGATGCACGTTCTCACAGAATATATTTCATTTATCCAATATAAGTAATGATTAGGCATAACCGTTCATTTAATGCAGACGTATGAACAAGCATGCCAACAGCAAGCAAGTTTCGAGATAACACAGACAAGCACTGTTTTAGTGCTTCCTCGAGGCATTAGTAGATGTCGCGTCGTATAAGCGGTACCACTTAACATTCGCGCGGATCATTGAATTATAGGCATTGTAAAGTAAAACTGCCGGACGCCCGCTGCGACCGCCCGGACACTGCGCCTGTTGCGCGGGTGTGACTCCGAGTTATTGTACGACGGAACACGTTTACGGGAATCCGAAAAGACGATGAAGGACGCTTAGAAGACAAGTTATGAACGGATTTACGGAGCTAAAAGGACAATTTCTTCTATCTTCGAAGCAGGATCTATACTCCGTATTTCCTATCGTGCCGTCCTGTGCACTCAGATATTGTTTTGCAAGAGAGCAAAAGGGTTGGTTCTTCGGATTTCGTAATGGAATATGCATGAAGCATTCAAATGTATACCAACTTAAATTTTTTCCACACTTCGAAAATGATGCATCTAAAGTAGACTAAATGGTATATTAATATTTTGAGCGAAGGACCCGCACTACATGTTGAGGGGCACCGTTAATAATGGCATAAGCGGATTGCGAATCACAATTCGCCTCATATCAGCTCCGGACTAAGCTCGCATGATCCATGGCGAACGTTGTGACGCAGTAAACACCGCTCGCAGATACGTCACGTAATGTTGACTTAATCTCGTTAATGTGGAGCAGCGCTTCAACTTGTATCGGTACATTATGAGCTCCTTTCCCATTATGCAAATTGATATTTGATACGCTTTCCGCGCTTAGAGCTTAAGAGTTACGGCGATCGTGTGAATTAACAGTAAGGGTGGGCTGATAACAGTTCCTTTGAAAATAGATGCCGATAACAATCCTAAGCGATAGATTTGTTGAAGTTTAAAGGTATAATGATATAATATTCAAACGTAAAATATGCTTGATGGCATGACCGGTAATATAAAACATATAGTAGTCATATTAATAAATCTGCTATTTATTCTACGTTTCTCCTTTGCAGAATTCATGTCTCATTACTTTAATTCCCTTTACATGTGAGTATTTTTTAGTTTATGTATAACAATAAGACAGTAAAGCTCAAGGGCTCTACGGAACACAGAAGAGAGTATGCTATCCTAAATGTAGTATGTTAGGTGCGTAAAAATCTCACTCTGTGCACTCATTGAGTACCACTCCTGCTTAATTGTACGGCATATATCATAGGCATATTAAAATTCCATCAATATATTACACCGAACGTAGCGATACTTCAACTGCGAGAAAAATATTACTACTTTTATATGACAAATATAGTGACAAAGCAATTTGATTAAACCCTTCTATCTCAGTCGCTGCAGTAGCTTAATTAAACAAATCGCAATCAACGATCGCAAACGTAAACGATTTGTCATCTAGTGCGCAAAAGCAGGTGCATTCTCGCGTATTTATTACGTCACTGTGAAAAATGGCCGGCGCACGCGGGGACAGGACAAACGAGTGGCTACCGACGGAACGCACGCCGCCGCTGACAGATTCGTACCTAATGAGTCGCCGATACGGTAATGAGAAAGAATATCCAACCATTCGCCTGTCGCTGTAATTAACTAGGATTCCTTGCCGGGGGTATATGTTGCTGAGATAAGATTCGCAGTGTGATGCGCACGTCCCATTCACTTTTAGGTGTTTATGTTCAGATTCCTGTAATGTGTGTTTCATTTAAACTTTACTAATAGCGGACTCAATCCCACCAGTCCAACAACAAACATAAGTTCGCTTTACAATAAATGAATAATATAGTTAATTGGTTCATCGCTAACGACATTTCAAGATTTAAATAATTTACCAATTATACTTTGAGTGTAATGGTTATATTTTCATGCTCTAAACGCTATTTCTATAGTCTGTCATTACGAGTGATGATTATTTATTTACTTAGTGTATTATAGTTACGTTTCCACACTCCTGTACGTCTAGCATAACTGGCCGCGACTTCGTTTCTCGCGCGACAGAGCATCACCTGTCACTGTCACACTATATTGAGTGGAAAGAGATAGGTAGCTTTTGTCGCGCGGCAAAGAGTCGCGTGTCACAGTTGTGCTAGAGGTACTGTATCGTTTCTAACGTTTCATCGGAAGTGTGACTAAGTACTTAATAGCGCTTTTTGCGTTATTATTTTTTCAACCCACGTCAACCGATTCATATAAAAAGTTGAGGGTCTGATGGTGCACCGTTAAATAAACAATAAATGTAGAAACGATACAACCGTCATATAACCTTGAGTCATTGTGGTAAAAAAATATTGAAAAAGTTAACGTCTTTTATAGACACACCCTGATAATTTAATTTTCTTTACAAAAACGAAAGTTCCATTCAAACTGCGTAATAACCGGGGCATATGGCGTGTTTTCAATAGACTCGAAATAATCGAGGATCTTTTTTTAAGGAACATGCATGTTCCTCACTCCATATAACATATGCTTAAATTTAAAATGTTGCTTTAAAATAAAATTCTCGATTCCCCACGACTAGAATGCGATCGTAAAACTTAGTTTTCATGAAACACTTGCCCTCGAGGCGAGTCGGGCAACTAACTATGCAACAGAATATCTCCTTGAAGTTTTGGATCGTAAAGGGGTATTATACGTGCTAGGCAAAGAGGTTATGTGAAAATAGTGAATTACGAGAGTCTGTCTTCGAAAGGTGCGAAGAAATATGCCTCTAATGTGGCCAACTGGTATGTTTCTGAAGCACGTTATTGAAATGAGTTTATGTAACTTCGACTGCAACCTTATAATTAGTACTTTTTCTAGCTTTTATCTGATTTTTAATAGGACGTTACTCGCCTACGGTGACAAAATGATTGTAGCTGAATTTTCTTGTATTAAATTAGTATTGTCAAATAAAATGCTTATAATATATTTATGCCACACCTGGCCATATAGTGGCTTTTTCCGCACGCTACGCGTACCGAAAAAGCCGCTTTCTGGCCAAGTGTAGACATAAAATGATGTACTCAACACGGGAGGTAATAAAGAAAGCCCTCGATCGCATATTTACGTCCCTCGCTTGCAGCTCGGGCCGCAAACATCTGCAATCTCGGCCTTTCTTTATATTACCACCCTAGTTGTGTAATGTACTATTTTCACACCTCATATTCAGAAAAAAATCTGCCCTCGTCGGAGGGATCAGAGTGATAATTTTCTAAGACTGGTTTTAAATACTTTTTTTCTTCTTTTATTGACAGCCAAATTTTACAAAGAAAGCTATGTGTGAACAGAATGCTGAATTAATGCCAAAAAACCCTATAAAACATCCAGTTGGAAAAGCTGGGCATTCCCTCTGAAATCTCTCCGTCCAACTACGTTTAACTATGCATGACCGCGGTATTTCTAGCCAGCGACTGCTCCACGTTTATTAGGGGTTTCCCGCTTGTAATGAGAGCACGCTGAGCCATTAACAAGTTAAATATTTTACGGACATAATTAAAATTGGCTTTGTGATACCCGAACCTTTCTCATGATCCTTACTCGAGTTATTAAGGTAACAAAGTTCAGTGATAATATTTGAGACTGTACGACTGACTCAGAGTGGATTCTTTATTTTTCTGTTAAACATAGCTCTTATGATTACAGCGGTTGGTTATTAATAAGTTTAAATTTAATTATACAAGAGAAAATATTTCGTACAAAAGGCGAACGTAATACCTTCAGGCATTCTAGTTAACTTCAGGACAAAATAGATAATTCGTAGTTGTGTAAATTATACTAAATTTGCTTGACTTGGCCCTACCGTGGCACTACCGTGCCCCCAGATAATAAGAAATAACGAATTGTACATACATTAAATTATCAAATCACTCGCAGTTGCGGAAAACTAAACCGCTTTTTTTATGTGTGATAGACAAGCATTTGACCCCGATCACACCTGATGTTAAGTGACGATGAAGCCTAAGATGTAGCATGCTTGTCTAGAAGATGCCTCTTCACTCTCAACTTGAAGAGATCCAAGTCATATTTTTCTGGGAAAAGATGAGCGAGAAGAGAGTTCCACTCCTTTGGGGTCCTTATAAGGAAGGCCGCTTAAACCTATAACCTAAACCTATCATAATCATCACACTAGAGTTTCACGAAATTTTCCAATATAGCAAAATACGATAAACTTCTTCTTTATAATATTATGAATTCCGTGTCTTCACATTTTTTACGAACTTTAACTTTTCCAGGGGGGCAATTTTCTATATTGCTTTCTTAGAGCCTAACATTTGTTTTTGTTAAGAACTGCAAAATTTGAAGCATCTTAACCCACAGCGTTCGACTGCGGATTATCGTTACTGTTATGATTATTATTAAGAAGATGAATCGGCACCTGATAATTATGCATAGTGTGAACTTTGTATATTTCAACAGCATCGCATTGGGTCGCTGATTGTAAATCGCCGCCGCACAGCTCGTTAAGGTTTTTGATAGATGACGCCCGGTCGTTTGTTGAATTTGTTGTAACACCCGATGCCCATGTAAAAACAGTCGGTTCGACAACGCGATACAAATGGCCACTCCCCTCGGCGATCTAAGTTAACGAGCCAACACATAAATAAGCTGAGTTTAATATTTTACAACTTTGGCGCAACTCATCAACGATTGGGCCTGTAATATTTACTCAAAATTGTGTGAAATGACGCCGTCAACTAAGTGAAATATTCTTTTATGAAACATTTTTGAGAAAAGGTTTATTTCTCGACAGTAATTTATTGTTCTATTGTCATCAGATCTATGTTTAAGTATCCAATTACCGTTCGTTCGTTTACAGTTCCGAATGGGATTACTAACTTTTAACCTTTACAATTTTACACGTGTTAATATGAAATTTAAGAAGTGGAGATGGTTATAAAAAAATAATTAATAAGTGTTGATTTTCTACAATCAGTGTACGCTTACACACATCAGTTCGATTTATTTACCTTAACGTTTATAGTAATTAAATTACAGATGTTATTATATCGATACCTTTAGACTCAAAGGGTGTAAACGCCATTAGAACCTGCGGCGTTTACGCCCTTTGAGTCTAAAGGTATCGATATACACAATGACTGAATAAATAAACAGCAATTGATTAGCGATTCCTAAGCGTGGTACAAACAATTTTTGTCGAGTGCGTGTGGACAGTAATAATTTGTGAAGTCATTATTCAATAATCGTGACGCGGAGCTTATAAATTTCACTGCAGCGCCTTACACTTTAGCACCTCGTCCGTTCGATGTAAAACGCCGCCCAATAAGACAACGGCCGACTATTTTGACGAAGGTCGGTCACGTTTTGTCGATACTCGCCATGAGAATATTTGTTTTTTGTTGCGCGCCCGCCGTCGAGTAAAAATTGAAGTGTAATTTTACGTTTTAACTGGTGCCTGCCCCCTTTCGTTCCACTCGCCGTGAGTGATGGTTATCATAATTGGAGTGAGGGTAGGTGAACAGTGCAAGCCGCCTGGAAGATGGCGGTGGGCGTGACGCGCGACGAAAGCTGCTTACTTGTGAATGCCGAGCCCGTCCCGCACTTTGCCCTTGTTGCTTCCCATTCAAATAACTGGGTCATATTAATGAATACGGATGCCGCAAACGGGTGTGAAAAGTTGATAAACTTGATTTCAATTCTGTGACAGGGCAGGATGCGTTATTGAAAATCGGATGTTCCACAATGATTTAAATGGCAAGGTTTTTGCATACATTTCTTACAATATTCATTCGATGTGAAAATTGTGGAACCATGCAAAACATTTAAACTTAACTTTAACGGGCCTTGTCTGGTAGAGTTCGATTATAAAAATTGTCAAAACGAATTACGTTTTGATAATTTTTATAATCGAACTCTACCATATAATTTAACCCATTAGACAAGTATATATAGAAAATGTTTGCTTTGAAGCGTCAATAGATAGCTAGTATTATTATTGTGTTTTAATTATGTTGATCCGTGGGTCTAATTATACTAAATAATAAATTGCTTTTTTCCAATTTTATCAAATTAATTACTCATTATCATAACAAATGCAATTGCTCAATAAGCGAATGAATGAGAAATCGGCTTAGAGTTTTTTTCTTGTAAGTTTATGGTTTAATTACTTGAGGTGTTTTAATATTAACGAGCAACATAAGTATTAATTAATGTTGTCATTAGTTGTTAAAATACGTTTTATACTGTTCGAATGTCTACAGTTGTCACACAAAGCACAAACAACGGATTTGTTCGACATGTCCGATAACAGGTGTCCGATAATTGTAATTGAAGTTATTGATTGCACGGAGAGAGGTATATCATTAGTGTTATCGGCGTGTGTACATGTTATGACATGTTTGTCTACAATACTGCATGCTCATATCGCCGTGGGGACCGTTAGTCGGGGACAAGAGTGATCATGGATCATCTGAGGCCATAGTAGAATGTAACGAATCAGTAGTCTCCGATGCCTATTATAATGTTGCAAATACTTCTCTGTGCTCGTTACGCGTAATTCAGCAATGCCAATGTTTTCATTAGAATATATTGCTGTCATTGTTTTGAATAACTCAATAAAATAACCCACTCCAGAAGAATCCATCAAATGGAAGCGTATGTTAGTAAAAGCTTTAGTGTTCAAATATCAGGCACTTCTAATGTAAAATTATTAATAAGTACAAAGTATTCGTACAAGAGTAAACGACTAAACGTATTACTTTTAGGGAATTAGTTTACGCTTAACTCTCAAGGAAATATAGGGCCTGTGATGAGTTACATAGAATATTGCATAATATCAAAAAAAAATATGTTTGAATGTTTAAGAAATATCGGAAAGACACTACATTTTAGGTGTATATAGCACAAGAAAAAATGCATCATTAGGTTTAGGTTGAGGCGCAGGCAGATGGCGGTCAATGTAAATTTTCAGTAGCTAGGAATATACCGTATAACTCAGCTTTCCATGAAGACTGGATACCTGGTTCGCAGGTTTTCTCCACAAAAAAGCCTGCCCTACTGTAATCAATCTCACAGACCAACAAGAGCGGAAGAGATGCGCCGGATAATAAAGCATCAGCTTGCCGCGCCGTAACTCCTGCCGCGTCGACGCAGAAATTGTTGGTTACTCCGCCCCGCACTAAACCCCGTACAATATGGATGGTAATTGTCCGGCCGGTCTAATCGGCGCATTTAAATAATAACACGAGCCCACGTGCACAGGTTTATGGCGACAGCGAACCTTGTAAGAAACGGATTTATTGTGATTTGGACGTAATTTTGGCAGGTATTGTTGTGACTGATTAGATATTAATCAATTTTGTTTAAATTATTATAATAAGTAGAGGTTTATTGTTGAGGGTATGAAATTTATTTTGAACGGCTTGTGCTCTATACGTCCTGATCTTATAGTGAACTTGAATACCGTTTGTTAACGAGGTTCATTAGAGCACATGAAAGCTAAGGTTAAATAAACTAGTTATAAAGTCTGGAATAAACAGAGTTCTGTTAATGTTATAAATACAAAACACACGGTTCGCATGCAAACAAGATGAGAAACAAGGAGTTTAATAAAGGTTGGAAAATAAAAAGAACAAATCGTGAAACAAATTGGTTTAAATGGATTTACTTAGTTGTATGCATCTCCAACATGTTTTAAATGACCGTTAAAGTACTCTGGTTAATTTGTAAATCACGAGGGAGAGGCAAGTCAAGCTACACAATGCGTAATTGATGGCCGCACTGTATACTAATTTGATAATCACGTCCAGTAAGAAAGCAATGGACGCAACCATAAAATCGAACTAACCATAGACCGACTAAACGAGACGCATTTGGACAAATTTATATGCAAGTTGTTTACATCCTGGTTAAGTTTGGGTGTGTACATTTCGTGATTTTGATGCGTTTCCAAAAACTGCCGCTTGTATTGAAACCGTGACCGGAACGCACGTTTGTCGCTAGTTTAATCGTCGTGTCGTGAACTGATAGAAATTAATGAGGTTCGATGTTTTTTGCTCATTTACACTTGTTGACATCACGACCATCTATGTATGTACATGATAGGTTACTTTCGATATCGACACGATTGTTCATTTGCTCTTTTGGTTGAACAATAGAAACAACATTGGTAGGTGTATAGCACTGGTATGTAGTATCAAATATTTGTGTTATATTATCACTAGCTTTTGCAGGAGACTTTGTCGCCGTAGAATTTGAGTTTAATATTCCTTACTCGAGAAATTATTGATTTTCCATACAAACTTCCAATCCTTTTTCACCCTATAAGGAATAAGTTCCGGTATAAGAACGATTCTATGTTCTTCCTAGGATCTCAATTTATGTTCATAACAAATTTCATCTAAATCTATTCAACGGTTTAAGTGTCAATCAAATCAAACTGTATTAATTTTATTTTAATTTACTTTTTAAGTTATATCATGTGAGTCGCAGAATTTTTACATTTCTGTAAGATATTTAGTAAACATTATATTTTGACGTTTGGAGGTCCTTTACACCTCCAAAACTTAATATTTTGAAAACGGAGACTCTTTACATCTCCATTAATTTTACTATCAATTTATTTTCTATCATTTTAATTGTCTTGTTTTGACGCCTAGAGAGGGACCGTTTAGGTACATCTCTACAAATGTAGTTTTTATGTTTATTGTAACGTATTAATGAAATCGAATGTAATAATGTCATACTTGTTGTTATATTTAAACATTTAAAAAAAAAAGAGAAACTGGGGATTTTCTTCCGGCGCTTCTTCTCACCAGAAGGTCACTACCCGAAGCGCCAAAAGAAAGAATAGAATCAGACTTGTAAAAGAGCCCTGGAGGGCTAATTGGAGAAATAAACTATTTTATTTTATTTTTATTTAAACAGCCAGATAGACAGAATTAGTTTCGCATTCAGCGGTTTGGGTTGGAATTGGATTCAGAATTTCTCATATGTTTTCGCACAGCAATATAGCAAGGTATAGCTTTCTGAAAAATCTGAAAATAACTGTCACAGAAAACAGTTTTCTAAATTTCGTCATTTTATACAATTTTACATATACATATAAAAACAATTAATTCGTCTAACCTAACCTCCCGATTTTTAAAGCCGCCGCTTAACTCGCGTGTAAAGTTAGTACCTACTTTTACAAAGCATACCTAAGCAGCAACTTCCTCGTCCATTGTTACTTGAAAGGTGTTCGCGAGTCCGCCGACTCGCTTATAGACAATAGCAATTTGCCTTTACATGCTAGGTCGCACCTCCCCGCTATCCGCAGTGTGTACAATGCTTTACGAGTCTAACGCTATGGGATGATGAAAACCATGTCAATAAGTTTAATTTATATGACACGTAAGTAAACCTATTTGTCATCACTGTAATTAATGAGCTACTTAACTTAGGTATCTATTAATTTTCCTTTTGCTTGAAATGTTGTACGTAATAGCTCCATGTTTTGAGATATTTATTGGCTTCTTGAAAATGTTAATAATTGTTAGGTTTCTACATTTAATGTATGTTTCTGTACACACAATCAATTAGGCTCGTCACCGTACTAGGATTTAACGCTCACGAATTGGCCATATCCTTTTGCGTCAGTCACGCTCAAAGCTAACTCGAGTATAATCTCATGTAGGTGGATAGCTACCTTTACAAGGTAACCTCAATATCAATAGCATCAGGAAGATCAAAACAGTATAAATAATTATTGAATGCTGTTATTGTGGGTTAGGAATAACTGTTGAATGCATAGAGGAGGCGCGGCAATTAGCGGTGCAGGTGGTGAATGCGACCCTCTGGCCTTTTGCAGGAAGGAACAGGTATGCCACGCGATACACTCGCATATGTACTCTTGGTAGAACAATGATGTATGCGACTATGAGCGTTATAGGCTTACCTGACAGTGTTGTCAGGTGTACGATCCTATAGTTGCACGCTAACTATTGTAGACGTTTTTGCTCCGGTGTTTTTTTAATAATTTCTTACTTTATACGCTATTTTTTCTAACACACATGTTAATTTTGACATCTTGATAACGTACAATATCGTTGCGTACTAACCGTCTAGGTTTTATAAAAAACGTTTTTGTTAAGGTATTTCGAACACGTGCTGTGGCAATATGGTGTACGGTAAAGCGTGACATGCGCGATTTATACAGTGGATTGATTGGTATCAGCTGCCGCCTTAGGTTTCACGAGTGGTGAACATATTAGCAGCCCTTAAAAGGCGTGCATCTGTCGTGACTGCCTGACCTAAATGAATTAATATTTGAGTTGATATTATACAGCGTCAATTAAAATGTGGATTTTACGTTTAATCTTAATAAAAATGTTCATGTCTCCGTCATGTCCATTATGCAATAGGCTACTTGACAGGTTTCTGAAAAGTCAATCCGATTGGTTAATGATGTCTATTGAGCACTCAGAAAGTGGTAATTTTTAATTCTTTTGTGTATTTTTTCCGAAAAAAGCAAATAAATAAATAATAATAAATATTAGGGGACAATCTTACACACATCGAACTAGCCCCATAGTAAGCTCAATAAGGCTTGTGTTATGGATACTAGACGACGATATATTTAATAGATACAAATACTTAAATACATAGAAAACATCCATGACTCAGGAACAAATATTCGTGCTCATCACACAAATAAATGCCCTTACCGGGATTCGAACCCAGGACCTCTTGCTTCGCAGGCAGGGTCACTACCAACTAAGCTAAAGAGGTAGGTAATAAAAATGCACTTTTAAAATTAGCCGCCAAAACGGTTTCTCGGACAATATGGCGTCTATGACGACACATGATAGTAAACCGACAAATGTCAACGAGGATCGCATAATGTTTAAAAATAAGATTGACAGATGCTGTCGATGCTGTTTACTATGGTGTGACGTCACCGGCCAATCCAAACCGTTTTCGATAAAATGGCGACAGATAAAATATAATCAATTTTCATCCGAGTTTTATAAATCTGCCAAGTAGCCTATTCTATTTAGGGTAAAATATATAACGAGATATCTCTCGTCTTAGTTTACTTTGGCCAATTTCACAAACCATTTGAAACATTTGTGATCGATAAGAGGCTATTAGTGCTCCAGATTTATCATCTCGCCGGAAAAATAATACTCATGAGAACCAGCACCTGTGTACTCAGTGCCAACCCAAAATACATTTACGTTTTATACATAAGTACTCATTGTAAGATTGAGTTACGCTTAATTTGGGAAAGTGCCAACAAGGAATTTGTCTAACTTAGCAATTATTTACAAAATTGTTTATACACACTGAAAATGTCGCGGGTAGATGCCGGAGTTGTATCATTGTCTATTAAAATTCTGATAATGCTGAATAAACAGAAAGTTTAAAACGAAACTAAAAAGTTTTGCACTTCCCGCTTTGGTGCTCATTTCTTATACAAATATATACAAACAATTCTCAGTTACCGTCTGTTTGGCAAAGTTCTCACATAGCTTCCTTGGAATCCTGAAACTGCGAGTGAGTAGAATGGATGCTGTTGCTACTTGAATATTTACATAGGTTACTGCACTCCGCTTGCCTGCGATAATGTTCTCGGGATAGATGTCCATTTTGTGTACTCGTAGATCTACAGAGATTGTTGAGAGTTTCTTGTCATTGCATTTTACCTTGTTCGATTTTATGAAATCCAAGTACACGACGTGATTCCTATTGTATCTATATGTATCTGAAATATTATTTATAGATAGATATCGTCTATTGTAACAAGCTTATTATCACAGCAAAACGGACCTGAACTGTCAATTATTTAATCCTGTTTTGTTAATGATGTGTGAAAATCGTGAAAGTTCAAGCAGTTTCTTCTTTTACGTCTTGACTTTTATATACTCGTTTATTTTTCAAATTCACGATATTCGGTGAATTTGCCATGTATATATTACACATTATAATTGGTATAAGCGTACATATATGAAATTTTCTTTAATCTACATATTGCTTTCTAATCAAGTGATTTATAATGAAACGACTCAACGAGAATAGGTTTATGAAGATATTAAGACAATGTAGTACTTTGCACAAGTTAGTACTCTTCATTTTTAAAAATGAGGTGTATTCCTGTTCCGCAGAATTCCGCCTCAGTAGTAAAATACGAAAAAAATAGATGTTGCTCATGGATAGGTTGGTTTATCGATTGATCCTGGAATTTAGTGACGATCCATTCCCGTCCGTTGGTACTGAAAAATCAATGGTGACTGTATATCACCTATCAATCTTAAGTGCTCACGTAATTTATAGTTCATTGTTAAGTGCTTCACTAAGATTCTGAACCACGGAGTGTGCAGCGGCGGTGTGGCGATATTTCAATAGTTTTATTGGAATAGTCCCCAGAGCCGACGCGGGCTATAACATTATTTCAGAACACGTATCGCGTACAGATAATCTAATGCAGAAGCGTTATGACGCATTTATTGTTTGGGATGTGTTTAATGTGTGGGGTCACGTTTGCTATACCAGTAAACGACAAAACATTTTTATTAAATCGCCTAAAGACTTGATCTCCAAAGGATCGTAGATGTGACAAATTTGTTATGTTATGACGCATGATCGTGATTTTAAAAAAAGCCTTCATTACCTCGATCTATGCGTAGATGTAGTCAATTTGTAGCATTATTTATTATTTTGAGCATGTACTGTCCTACTGCTGGGCAACCAAATTGCAAAAATCCTATCGCAAGGCCCGAATGTGGTTATTGACGGCGACAAGCTCGAATACGTCTCGGAAGCTCGTAATTTAGGAGTTCATATGGACGGCACCCTGCAATTTGAAAAACATATTGCCGAGACTGTGCGTAATTGCTTCTATCGCTTGAAAGTTTTGTACCAGGTTAGAAATTATCTTAACACTGATATGCGTATCAAACTGTGTGACACACTGATACTTTCTAAACTGAACTACGCTGACACGGTTATGGGGCAGTGCCTACTCTCAAGGACCAAGAGGCTTATACAACGCCTGCAAAATGCCTGTGTAACGTTCTGTTATCCGGTCCCACCTCGAGCCCACGTCATCCCGTTTCTAAACAAAGGTGGTCTCCTGAAAATGGAAGCTCGTCGAGAATATCATTTGGCCTCACTGCTATTTGATGTGATACGAGACAGGCAACCTCCTTATCTTTACTCTAAGCTCACTTTTTCACGTGCCCCTGAACGGCAGGCTCTTCGACTCATATGCCCGCGAGACGGTTCAGCAGCATTCCGTGGCAGCTTTCGGTATGCTGCTACGAAATGCTGGAACAATCTGCCTCCCCCAGTTAGAAGAGCTCCTTCAAAGTTCCTTTTTAAAAAATTACTCAAGCAACATCTGTTTGCTCAGCAATTGTGTCTGGGTTGACGTTTACCGTGTCTGTGGGCTGATTTATGGCCTGTAACTTGCAAGCGCGTCCCGTATAAATGCTTTATCGCCCATCAGAAGGCTTAATTTAATAAAGTATGTATTTATATCGCACTCCCTTTCATACCCCATATACCTTAATTTTATTATTATTATTATTTTAAATAATTATCATATAATTGCACTCCACACACATACACCCTCACATACTTATTTATTAATCACACGCACCTACATACTGCACGGTACATACGAACGTACACAGCACGCTGTTGCACATACTCTGTTCTGGGCCCACGGAAGATCAGCGTGGTGACACTCACGAGTGTCGCGACACATGCTGAGTGGGTTCCATTTTTGTCACCATTGTGCCATTAATTTTAAGAATAGATTAAGTTTGTATCCTAGTTTATATGTAATACTTAATGGTGTTTTTGGTTACAAAATAAATGTTTCTTCTTCTTCTTCTTCTTCAAAGGTATCCCCTTTTTAGGGTTCCGTACCAAAATGGTAAAAAAGGAACCCTTATGGTGCGACTCTGTCTGTCTGTCTGTCTGTCCGTCTGTCACAGCAAGATATCTCAGGATCTACTGATGCTATCGACTTGAAATTTGGAATAGTGTTAAAAACTGCCAACCCGAGCCTATGGGACAGAAAAAAAATCTTATACCTTTTTTACTTTTTTTTAAAAGGAACCGAAATGGGATGTCGAAAATTAAAAGTTAAGCGAATATATCGACTGGGATATCAAATGAAAGGGCTTAATATGAAGATTCCAAAACCGTTTTTACATTTTTTCTTAGACATGTAGTTTTTGATTTAAGACAAAAAACGTTAAAAAAAAATACCATTCCCCCCCTATTATCTCCGAAGTTACTGAGCAGAAAAATCTGTAATAATTACCAATTATTAATATTATCCTAAATATTACAGGAAAAATAAAACGGTTTTCCTAACTTGCAGCGTTTTTTAGAATTTCGCAAAAATCGTAAGACAACTTTATTTGCTCCTACTAAACTAACCGCGGCATATGTCGATGTATGGGGACAACAGTTTTACAACAGCAAAGTTAAGTTTGTCCCACCATACAGTTTTTCTTGAATTATTCAGGTATCTACTGACGAGCTTGTACGGAACCCTCGGTGCGCGAGTCCGACTCGCACTTGACCGGTTTTTTTTCCACTGATCCCTGTTTTGTGCGATTTCTGGCCATCCTATTTATAAATAAAAGAGTTTACTTAACTCATTCCGCCATCACTGATGAGGTCTGCCGCGTTTCCGTTTCGTGCTGTCGGGCTTCCACTCTGACCTCTGCGGTGATAGTGGACTTAGAACTTGAATTCTGCATGATTTCGCTTGTTGGAAATTAGCTTGCCGCAAACGCTTGTGTGCGTTTATTAAAAGTTTCTAAGGTCCGTGTTATGTAATTTCCCTCAGGTATAAGGAATAAAATTAGGATGGGTGGATTGAGAGCGCGTCGACACGCGATTCCCACAAAGTTTTTAATTTCCGATGTCGCTAAAATTTACAGTAAATATTCGATGGCATTAATGTAATTGCCACGTTCGAGGTGCAGCTTCTTCGTACTATTATTCCCCTGGAGTTTACAGCCTACTTACTTTCTTACTTGTTGCTTACGACCCTCGTAAAACACAAAACAAATTAGTTTCTTCTATCCCGGTAACGTAATCCTAGCTTTATATTATGATTCCGTTGTGTAAAGTCTTAAGGCGGCTCTTGTATATATTTTGAAACAACGGTCGGTATCGTAAATTTTAGAGGGTATTTATAATATCGTTATATATAAATGTTATGTTTATATTTTAAGCCGAACCCTAACTTTACTTAAGTCTGTCTGATACGTTTTTCGTGGTTTTAAAATATATCTATCATGTTTAGGTCATCATTTAAATGCGGTTACCGATTGAATATGTCTATATCTGTATATTTAATCCTTTTCAATTTTCTTATAAAGAAGAGCTTCTTAAATTAAATGTATTTTTAATGGAAAGTAATTTTTTGGTCAGCCGTTATTAAAATTGATCCGCAAAAAAAAATAAGCAGTTAAATCATTTGGGCAGCATACAAAGATTTGGCTGGCAATAAATAAAAATCGGGCGGCAACTCTTGTTCAGCAAATAATTTAAAAATGGTTAACATTTTAACCAATATTAATCTGCTTTATTTATCATTTGTCTGCCTAATAAACAGTCGAGCTGCAAAATAATTACTTGGCCGGCAAGATTTTACAATTGGTTAGCAGAGAAAACATGCGTGGATTGCGTTTAGCTTGAAAAATCAGCAGTACTGTGGGCAGAGCGAAACAGACCACGTGACGCGAGCAGCCAATCGTGGGCGTGTTTGTTTTGTCATTCGGTTATTGTCAGCTGTCAGTGTCAAGTAGTAGTGTTTATCAATTATCAGTGATTTTTACCGTATTGCTATTTTTGAAGATACTACTTACTATAAAATGTAAAAAGCCTGCGAAAGTCCGAATCTAGGGCTCTGGTTAGGACGCGTGCCGCCACTGCGCGCCCTAGAGTGTTTTTATAGAGCTGGAGGCGCGGAGGGAGAGTAGCCCTCGCCCGCCATGACGAAGCGCGGGAACGAGTGAGGCGAGCGGCTGAGGCTGGTCGCCTAGGCGACCAACAAGCCGAAGCTGCGGAGCCGAGCGAAGTGACCGTGCGTCGTCATGCAAGGGCGGAAGGGCTGCTGTTCCCGCAGCGCCGGAGATACGGATAGTGAACTTTTTCAACTTTGAAGTCGAATATCTCGGTTATTTTTGATTTCAGAGAAAAGTTTTTTCCATAAAACATGCTTATTTTAGCGAATTCTATACGATAAAACAATAATTACTAATGGTGTTATAATGACACCAACATCCATCGAAATTTTTACGTCTTAAAAATTTGTCAACATTGAAGTCGAAGATGTGCCCTTTTGCGTTATTGCGGCAGAATAGTTGCGCCCATTTTGTGCATGCCAATTAGGTTTTATTGCATCTTTCATTTTGATGAACAAAATGAAATATTTTGCTTACCTACTGATTGCTTTCCAAAATTTGATTAACCGTAGATCGCTTAATGCAGCTCAAATATTTAATTTGCTGACCAAAATAATTTAGAGCAGTTCAGTATATAATTAATTGCAGCCTGATTTATAAATGTTTGCTAACCATAAGTTGCTTACCAACTAGCTATTTTGGCTGACCAAATACATATTTCTGCTGACCAAAATATGAATATTTTGCTGATCGATTAAATGATACCCATTTTTAATGGTCATGATTGTACACCGACTAAAAAAATAAACATATCGTTTTTTAATTGGCATATGAAATATAATATAAATAGATTTATTGCCAATCTATTTCTTCTGTATTCTACCTTAGGGGTGCCCTGTAAGCTTTGTTGATTTAGTGAAGTGATTTTGTTTGAGAGTTATTGCATTTAAACGTCCATTAATTTCTGTTGACCCAGATTATAAGCCCTATTTATAAAAGACGTCGATGTGAACGGTTCAATACGCTTAGTTGATGTGTAGTAAGTAAATTTGCTTGTGAATGGGCCGGGCCGGTGGTTCGGCGCTATGGGAACAATGTCGGCACTCGTCGGCCACGGGTGCCGGTACACGGGACAGCCCTATTCAAATGTCAGCGCGAACTCGGCTCTGATCGTGTTGTGTTCCTTTACAGGATCCCAAATTGCAGTTCACTTAAAATTTGCCCGTTTTCCCAGCAGTTCGATCAGTCCCTCAGTTTTAATTGGCCCCGTTCTTTTATAAAATAAAATAAATATTGTGGGGACAATCTTACACTAATTGAATTAGACCCAAACTAAACAATGTTTGTATTATGGGTACTAGACGACGATATACATACTTTTATAGCAAAATATATATTTTTTCTACTCCTGTACTGTTATCTGTCTTTTACTTGGTCACGAACACTAATATAAGAACATACATAATATGAGTTCAGAGAAGTCTATACTCTATTCCCCATAACAGCACTAGTGTCGTTATAGTCACTTTACGTTATTGCTAGCAGCCACAGACTTCTAAATCTAGGTTAAACTTAGGCCAAGGATTAAGCGCTCAATTCTAACTTTACGATAAAAATGCACAACTACCAACTTAACAAACAATTAAATTCCTACGGCTTTTAAGAAAAACAAAACTTTCCGAACTAAATTCATTGATGCCAACATAAAAAAAAGTATTTTTAATATATTCACTGCGTGTCAATTTAAAATTAAAAAAAAAAGTTTACCATAGACACATACTGTAAGTCAAACGTCATATTTGCCTTGTTTGCAGGTTATGCCTTGTTTGTATTTTATATTTTAAAAAATCTAGTCGTAGAAAAAGCATTGTATGCAACGTTGTATAATTAAGTCAAAAAACGCTCATTGCGTCTCTATTTGCGATACTCGCCGCATTCGCGGCTCGTATCGCAACTCACGCAATTCGCATTTTTTGAACCTTCTTATACAACTGTTGCATAAAATACTATTAATAGATAGAAACCATCCAAGGCTCAGGAACAAATACTCCTGCTCAACACACAAATATTTGCCCTTACCTTATGCTAAATTACACGTCTGCAGTTCTCGTTCAACTTTTTGAGTTTGCGGCGACACCTTTTTAGTGATGTAAATAAGTAGGTTAGCTAGGTTTAAGGTATTGTCTATTAATCTGTGTCAAAACTCTTGATTGAAACACGGTAGCCCCACTTGCATTTCATTATCACCTGAAAAACGTCCACTGTTGGACATAGGTACAAACTTGCATTTAATTTAATTACCTACTGGAAGTATATGCTTTTTGTTATAAATAATTGTTTTAATCTTGTTCTTGTCGGTGATGCATATTTGCATAGTAATAAAGTTTACAATGGAATCCGTATACTCTAAAAGAGTCTGTGCATTCTAATCTTAACTTGAGCGCATTATCTTTATGTATATTATAACTCCTCTGTACGTGAGTTTGTCACCTAACTCCGCCTAAATGGCTGGACCGATTTGGATGAAATTTTGTGTGTATATTTAAGTCGGTAACCTGAATGGTTTGAACATACAATTGGACCCGGTCATGATCGGGATTTCATCACAAAACGGATTTGCTTCAGTGTATAGCCTCCTCATAATGTTCCCAACATTATGAGGCGGAACGAAGTTCGCCGGGAGAGCTAGTATATACGTACATAATGAACTTGAGTGGACAGATGAAAGGAGACGTAGGGGTCTGCGCGACAAACAGGCTTAGCTACTGGGCATGGATAATAAAACCCCATAAAGTTATTGGTGATGATGTTGTTAAGTCAGCCTCTACGAGTAAATGTGTATATTGTAACGGTATTAGGTTACCTCTGAGGTAAGTACGTTTCTGTTACAATTTGAGAGACTGCAATGGACCGAACCCTAGCTCCGCCATACCGGCACTGAAATGTCACTAGCCACACGACGCAATCAATTTCTTATTTGTGTTGTGCTTCGATAGTGCAGTCAATAGATTGCGTCAATGTGGAGACATGAATCTTACTCAATAACATAAATTTTACATTAAATGGAGCATTCCACCAGAATGTCCCGCACAAGACGCCATTTTTTTCATACTTCTGATAAAACTAGACAAATTTTTGGGCATGTCAATATTTTATAACTTGGTTTCGAAATTGATAATGTAATTTAGAACTTTCTACGTAGCTGCCATAGTCGTCTCGTGCGGGACAAAGAGTAGATGATTTCGTGGAATGTTCCAAATATTGTGTACTAGAATGTATGCCGCATTTTGCAGTATATGCATTTTCTTTTATTGTTATAAATGGGGAACACACTCAGTGTCATAGCATGGAATGTGACAGTTCAACATGATCATATTGCTTTTTTCTATAAAAAAACATTTACAATGATCAACCTCACGAAACACTGCAGATAAAATTGTATCAATAATTTATATACAATTCGCGTGTCCGTCAAGATAGCGTACACCGTAAAGATATTCAGAATCTGATGCAGCCAATAAATAGTACCCAAATAGTACCGACGAAATACCTAGGTGAAAAAAATAGTACCCTTAAACTTTCTGAAATATAAGGCCTGTTCACGGTGTACGCTACCGGCGTCAAGCTGGCGTACACCGTTTGTATCTCTGGAACGGCTTTGTTTTTGGAAACAATTTATATCTCAAAAAATAGTACCTAAATAGTACCCTAGGGCCCTAAAATTTCATTTCTCTAGTTATCGTAGAAGCCGAGATATCCCATGACTTAACGGTGTATAAAATTTCACACCGTGAAGCTGGCGTACCCGGGAATTTCTTATAGAAAGAGCTCACTATATCTCGGCTTCTACGATAGCTAGAGAAATGAAATTTTAGGGCCCTAGGGTACTATTTGGGTACTATTTTTTGAGATATAAAGCGTTTCCAAAAACAAAGCCGTTCCAGAGATACAAACGGTGTACGCCAGCTTGACGCCGGTAGCGTACACCGTGAACAGGCCTTATATTTCAGAAAGTTTAAGGGTACTATTTTTTTCACCTAGGTATTTCGTCGGTACTATTTGGGTACTATTTATTGGCTGCATCAGATTCTGAATATCTTTACGGTGTACGCTATCTTGACGGACACCAATTCGCAACAGAGTGTCACATTATCTTTATCCCATTCAAAGTCAGACGACAATTAATCAACGTCTAACAAAATTCTAAATCCCGTGCAAGATCGCCTTTAAATGTCTGAAAGATAGCTCCACAGTTGCAAGCAACCAATTGTCCCTTTTAACCGGTCGGCCTCATTAGCATGGCCCGATCTCCCGTTGCTATCTACCTCGTAGGATTGATACATTGACGGTAAAGGTCTCTTTAGTAGTTTCAACTGCACTGTAATTAGGGCTGGCCGCTTGACATGACCATTCAAGTTTGATAGATTGAGCAGTTTATATTCGGTTGGAAAGAATTTTTTAAGTTGCATAATCGTTTGTTTTGAAAGTTACGCAAGGTATTCTTGTTATTTCGATCCATATTTTGAATAATTACCGTAATACTTTAAAAACGCTGGATGTATTTATACGATATCGATGCGGTTATTTTAGAGAGTTTACTGAAGTGCTACATTTTGAAAAATTATCTGTACGGCGAGATCCTTGCAATCATGGTCTCGGTATCGCAACTTAACGAGGCACGATTGTTTTTCTCAGCTCTGAATAATATTGAGCATGAACGTGTTTAATCTGATGGCGATACTTTCGCCGGGCGGTCGGTACTGTTAGCTGGCTAACTTACAAATGAACGGTGTGATTATGGGCGCGGATCTAACTCCACGATAATTTAAATGTTCTCGCACACCACGGCCGCACTGCGATGGCCGCGATTGCACCCGCGACTTCCTCTTATGGCGACTTTATATCTTGGATTTTGAATAGAATTATGGATGCCGTTTCTACATGAAATATCACTGTGGTTGGTTGCTTTCCTAAATTTATCTCCATGTTTGATATGATTAGCTTGTTTTTGATGCCATGACAAATACTGGTGACAATCTCACTTAGCCATCCTATGCGTGAGATAGTGCTATCCACCTTAGAGAATCATACATAGCCCGGTGCCTTTAACTGATCGGTTTGGTAGTTGCATAAACTTGCATCCACTATTCGTAGTAATTTACCGGCATTGTAAGTAATAATCCTTATACAACGGAAGACTTCTTGTAGTCATATTAGCGTTTTCCTTGAATTATCCTATACTTATCATCATTTCATCGAAACATGCAACTAACCTAATACATAAACAAGTACCTTCACCGTATTTTATGTATGTAGGTGTGTTCCAAACAGAATTCTTAGTCTAATCTGTATCTTGGGAGCCCCGAGCTTCTAAGAGAATGCATAATGTGGCGTGACGAGAGCTATTGTCCTGGTAAGCCTTGTCTGCTGCTAATCAAAAAGTTAAATTTGCTACTTCGCTATGAAATGATGAAATCTGAGTTAGTTTATTTATTAGGCATGCGATACAGGATCGTGTTATGTTTTGACACGGTAGTTTAATTGTCGGTTTATTTTTCTTGTACGCAACAGTTTAACGTTGTCCCAATTGGTCAGCTAAATAAATACTATCACTATGCATGTAAAATAATGAAGAAAACTGGCCGAACGTAAAATTACCTATGTGTCATCAGATGTAGATAGAATCCCATGCTTCCTGGTCACATAATAGAGCCAATAAATGGCGTATCGAAATTATGGAGCAAAATAACATAATATTTAATTAAATCCAGCAACGACAGCAACTTGGCCTCTAACATAATTATAAACAAGATGAAATTACAGCGAACTAAAGTAAATTCTATTAGTGGGTGCAAGGGAAGTGGCCCGCCCGCCGCGATTTCGATGCGCGGCCAGCCAACTCCGACTGCACTACGCGATATGGATCTCACGTTTACCAACTAAATAGCGGATAAATTAGCTAACCGAGTTAAATTAGCGGGGCTTGTTAGCTTCGGTGGACTAGGATTTATTATTAATTTTTATTTATTTAATAAATCTCCTATACATACAGAGATTACAACAAACATTTACGAATGTGGATCTGCTTTTATCAATATTTGCTTGTTGCGTTCTGTTTTTTGTAATAGTATAGATTACGTAGCGAATTTAGACAAATTTATATCGCATTTACCAGTAAAAACCTTCGCTACACAGAGACAAAGCTCTTCGTATGATTTTGAAAATAAGATGGATTCGGTAGGATCAAAACCTTTAACATTATAGACATTTGACGTTCATAGAAAATTAGTGTGGCTTTATTGAGAAACTCGTAAGATCATCACAAATGCCTACATAATTCGTAGGACTAAACAGTGACGGTTATAGAAAAGTTTCATCCAAGTCGGCGAACTTCTGTAAAATGTTTCACGTTCCGCGGAAGGATGTCAGATCTGTATCAAGAAAAATGTCCGCATGTTTATTTAACAGTTTTTTTCGAAAATATATGTGTCGTAACTGTCGTAAAAGGTTGCAAATACGCCGTTAAAGTATGATCTGCTAAGGTTGGTCAACTGTCGTTGCGCTTAAAACTAAGTACTGTTACTTATATGACTCTGTAGTCATGTATATCTAGGCATAAGAGATTAAATATCTTGTAATAGTTAGGTAATATTTTTAGCAAACCTTTTTTTTTCTTCCAGGAATCATTAAGGTTTTTAAGGTTAATATAATTAATATTACGTAATTAGGGGTAAAGTATATGATAATTCTGAATAAGTAGGTATTAAATATGGGCGTCTTCCTTAAAACCGACATAGAGACTTTTTATAGGGCTAGAATCTAGTTAATGTAAGAAAGATATTATAAATCTATTTTCAATAAATCACATAAAAGTAATATGGTTATATCGAGGTCGGACAGAAAGATATCCCTACTTAAAGGCACTTTGCAATGCCACGTTCCCAACGCCCTTTGTGCACTTGTCGTGCGTTTGTCTGCTTCGGAATAGCGGCTGCCGCTCTTCGCGGAAGCGAGATCCAGCGAGCCCGATTGCTGAAGACACGCCGGCCAAGGTTCAATCTCCTGCAAGATCACCTATTGTCACTACAGCAGAAGCCAATTATATAAGATTTTCCATTAAACTATCCAATACTATCCCTTTGTCAAGTTATTAGCCTTACGACCCTTTACAATGAACGCTATCGCTCTACTCTTCCTTTTATTTCTTTTGGGATGGCCTTTGAATGCCTTGAATAATCGGTTTCCTATTTAATCATGATATGAGACAATTTTACTTACAGCTTTCAAATTGTATGGGAAAGTTGGAAAAAACAACTCAATCATCTTAAGTGCGCACATAAGAGTCCCTCCGCGCCTACATATTGAATTATTATAACACGATTTTTTTATTGAAAACTCGTGATGGATCATCGTAAAAATCTATGATTGATTTGTGCTGTATTACTCGAAGCTTTCATACATAACAGTCTTTTCGCCGGTTTTGGCGTTCGCGGCTTTCCGCGCCCCTCCAATCGCTATGATTGATTGCCTGTTGGCAAACTTCATATGTTTGGAAGATAATTTTGTATTTCAGCCGTAAACAGATTACGCTTGAAAAGAATCATCGCTTTCCTCGAGTTCCCTCGGTACACTTTAGTCCGGAACGCTCACCGTGACGACGCATTTTCGCCGCTTGATTACACATGTGTGTACCCTAACGCTCTCGTTTTCACTTACATTTTGCAAACAAGAATAAACATGACACTTAATGCTTCCCCGCTTTACCCGCTTCGACGTAATGTAAACTGCATACCACATTTTACGGTATCTATTCAATTAAATTCCGATATTAGCAAATCAAATTGAATAAACAATTCATAACTATTATTCCATGAAACCAAACTGGACTATTCACGCGATAAATGAAAGTGATCGGTGGTTGCAAATTGAATGACTACATACTATTTTATAATGCTCTTGTCCAGCTTTATAGCATTTTCTAGCATGTTAACTCTTAATGCGAGCTTTATTATAAAACGTGCCTGAGCTTGGGCAGTCGGTAGCCTGTTAGAGATTGACTATCACACGCTATCGAGATTGCGAGCAAATTGATTTGCGCACGCGCACCTCAACGTATCGCCCGACAACGCCGACGCTGATTGAATATAGGCTGCGCGGCTGATTGGTCGCGGAATGCTTTGAATTATTGAGAACTTTAGCTAGATTAATGTCGCTAAAGAGAGGAATGTTACCGGAGCGACATTAATCACGCTTATAAACTTGTGATTTAATACCTACTCATATCTTACAACAATAGCTTTCACAATCAAAACCGAAGTAACTGACTCAGCGCTATTGTAGTACGACGTATTACGCAGTGATAACCGACAACTCCAGTTGCACGTAGAGTTGCATCATAAAATGTCGCATTGTTTAGGCACGAACTTAATTCAGAATATTCGATGTCATAGACCGCAATTACGGCCCGTAACGACTTCCCACGGCTAGGATGGCGTGTCCGCGAAACTGGAGCGTACGGTGACACATAGAGCGCTCTCGGGGAACGTAATGCCAGCAATTTAACAATACGCGCCACCAGTCTCGCTGGCTTCCCAAGATTCCCGCCTAGCGAGGTGACTGCTCGAGCCGCGTCAAGACTCAGGTGTCTATGAGGCCTGGTTGTTGATTCCGTGCTTTTAAGGCCGTTGTGGTTTCATAACGCTGGCATTTAGTTAGAGAAACGACGTCACCGTGTACGGTACAGTAAACCACTCGGGTCTATTTACGACAAAAATGTTCTGTCTTGTCTCTGTGTTAATACATATTAATCGAAAATCATAGCTTGTTTAAATTTTGACACAAACAATACCATTTTAGTACGCTATTTGGATTTCGACATATATTTTTACAATGTCGTTCAAGAACTCAATTTTTAAACAGCGCATTTACAGATTTACGTACATTTAAATCGCGCACAAGTAAATAAAATAGATGTATTTTTGCTAGTAAATAACTGAATAACTACACGTGTAGTTAAAAGTAATTTGTGCGACGAAATGAACATTAAAATGAAGTATTTCTCGGAACCTCTGGCTTGATTACAAGTCGCGGTAACTGCATTTTGCCCAACTTAATCGTGAGTTTATGCGTATTCGTCACTCTTAAATCTATTTATAATGGTAGTTTTGGGTTTTTTTAATTTGTCAATGATCGCTATATAATAGCTCCGGCGTCGTTCTCAGATGTTTAGCACAGAGACTACTGACTTCGTGCCAACGAGTCAATCACGGCCAGAAGTAGCCCGGCCGGGCACTAATTTAGGTCGAACCGTGACTTGATTTGCATGTAGGGCGGTCCGGCTAGACACACAAACGGGTTGTTTTATGTGTCTATTCACTGATTTTACGTAAACTCTCCTGTCGTATGGATCAGATTTTCCAGTCGTTAAACTTCAAGAATGTTGCTTACCAAAAGGTGAATATAAATTATTCAAAGAACATTTGTAACCGAAACGTTTATGACGCTGCCGTTGGATAAATAATAAACCTTTACTTCAACCTACAAATTGGTGTCTTCATTAAACAGCCAAGATCAAAAAAGCCGGGTAAAAAGTTAACATAATGGATGTTGAATCAATTACTATCTTAAATGAAATATTACATAATCGGGTGCATACTATAAGTTTTAACAAGTATTTATTTCATTTATTTAATTGACTAATTAAATGCAATCAAATCTTGGAAGTTTATTTTTGCTTTAACTGAATCATGAGACTGAATTATGAACAAATAGATCCGATGACAACGCAATAATAAAGTGCATACTATCAACAAAGTAGTTTATTTTAGAAATAATAAAAAAAAAAATTATTACTTTTTCGCCTTGAGGTTTAGTTTACGAATGTGTTAAATTATCATATGAACTCAGATGATGCCGTTAGTCAATACTATAACCAAGTATCAATGATAAACATCATATGAAAAGCTTTTAACGTTGCTCGCGATATGTGATTTTCCTCACAAGCAATTAAAATTGCAATAGCGATGGCAGAGTGACGCTTCTATTACTTGAGGTGACTAAGCGAACATTCAGAGCGGAGGCTGCGTGCGCACGCAGATAGTGATTCTGCACGTCAAAACATGGTATTGACAGCAATACATTAGGAACTATCGAGCGATCGCGCCTCGACCTGGGAGTTGTAATTTTTCACTGTCAGAGCAGAGACCAAACGTCCTCGTCATCGCGTCGACTGGTGACTGTCGAAAAATTTTAATCCCATTTTGCCTACACGGGGGTTACATGAACGTTCGAGAGCATGTTTACCCGTTTCAGCAACCCTATTATTCAGCCGTGTATTGTGCTGTTCAACGTTGTCTTACATATCAATCACTGTTTCATTAAAGTTGTTTAATCTGTTGCTCTAGTGTCGTGTTTTACAAGAGTTATGATTTTAACGGTACCCAATTACCGGTTTTCAGGCCGACATAGAATTAGAAAACCTTTTGCAACTTGTAAAACGCTGAATAGGCGTAGTGGGTCGTGCCGTTTGCTGATCTGGTTTGTTCTGGGTGTCTGTCATGGCGTAGGAATCCGTTCCCGAGTATTGTTGGTGAAACAGCGGCGGCGATCTTGCGATAAAGCTGGATATAATCGGGTTAGGCACGCTGTCGCTCACCGGACTAAATACTAATTGCCATGGTTATGTGTTATGCGGACCGGCTAATGGCCGCTAAAATATCACTCGCATTTGCGCAACACTTAGGTAATAACGTGATCTATAGATTGACACAGCGATAACATTGTCTGGCTTGTCATATACCCTTTGAGCGGTTGTGTTACAATGCGATAATTATTATATGTCGAACGATGATCATTAGGCTTACTTAGGCCGATTTATGTAACGAGAAAATGAAAGTGTGAGATTATATCGTTTTGCTTTTGATTTAACGGGCGCGTTGCATCACTGATAATCTGTGAAATACTACGGGAGATATATACTATGTTGTTAAAAGCACGCAATAGTGGAAAAATAAATTGTATCGATTTGTACTGTTCGATGTGCGTCTATGTTCTAGATAAGATCTATAGCCACTGTCGAAGCTTGCTTGATGCCCTTAGTCCGAGCACTAAAATTTACATATCCATTACGATTGCTCCAGATTCAGTGGAGTTGCGACACTGCTCTAGCTTATGCGTTTGGGTGCAATTTACGTCTATGCTCCGATTTAAAGCTTCGTACTTTATTCTGTTCCATTATTGGCATTGCGCGTAGTTTCACGCCAAATTACATCGTTATCCGACTGCCGCTAATAGAATATTGATAAGATTTATTCTTATTGCGGTCGTTTAACGTATGACTGAATTTGCCGTTGAATTTTCGCTAACAGTAACTTGTTATTTTGTAGAATAAATTAAATACATTCACAATTTAATATAGCAATATAAGTTTCGTGGAGATTTTATTAGTTGGTTATTGTCTCCTTTAAAATGCTTTTGATAACGGCTAGACCGATTGGGGAAATTCTTGTTTTGTTTGAAAGGTAGGTAGCTAATTAAAGGTTAAGGTTTCCTAGGTGAACCCAATGGCACCAGATTAGGATAGATTGGTGTAATCAAGGGAACTCTTCAGATATTAAAGGCACGCCACTGCAGGCACACATATAGCGATTTGGGTATTTTTATAGTTTGTAACTCGTACCTTTGTTATTCAGTAGGTTCGTTTGAAGTCGGCTGTATATTTTTAGGGTTCCGTACCAAAATGGTAAAAAAGGACTCTGTCTGTCTGTCTGTCCGTCTGTCACAGTCAGATATCTCAGGAACTACTGCTGCTATCGATATGAAATTTGGAATAGTTTTAAATGTCGCTAACCCGACCCTATTTGACATTTAAAAAATCTTGTACCATTTTTACTCTTTTTTTTAAAGGGTATCAAGTGAGGTATTAAATGAAAGGGCTTAATTTGTAGATTCTAAGGCCATTTTTTTTGTTAATTATGTATTTTTTGATTTATGACCAAAAACGTTCAAAAAAATACCATTCCCCCTATTATCTTCGAAGTTACTGAACAAAAAATCTGTAATAAAACAATTATTAATATCATCCTAAATATTACAGGAAAAATATAACGGTTTTCCTAAATTGCACCGTTTTTTAAAAATTTGCAAAAATCGTAACACATACTTTTTTGCTCCTACTAAACTTACCGCCGTACAGTTTTTCTTAAACTATTCACGTATCTACTAGTGACTTTGTACGGAACCATCGGTGTGCGAGTCCAACTCGACTGTTTTTTTTTTTAATTGTGCTCTAATTATTTTCTGCGAAATCGCGGTATGAAATGTATACAGCTTAACAGTTTCATTGTAAAAACGATTAAGTATATGGAAGGTACATCTTAGTGCCTCGAATGCACAAGTAGCTAACAACACGTGAACATGTGACCCTATGTTGAAAACGAAATTGTATTCGGTTCTGCATGACATTTACTCGTGCGCTTAGACTATCACGTTTGATTTTGTTTCCTTTCGATAATACCTGTTCTAGCGTGGTAAAAAGGAACGCTATGGTATTTGCTTGTTTGTTTTCAATTCCTGCTCGTGCTATGCAAATCTGACCTTTTATTTTTGTAACAGAGGTGAATGTTATAATGAAATTAGGAGGTTATGTGTGCACCATAAGGCGCGTGTTTCAATATCGATAATCGTAAACGCTCCTGTTTGTCGATATCGATTAAGGTTTGTAACGACTTTGATTATTAAGTTTACTGGTGCGGTAACCAAGGTTTTAGTTTCTGTTTTATGTTTCGGTTCTCCAGTGTATAGTTTCCGCTGGTTATAACTCAGTGCTTTACCTCGGTACAGGTTTTAGATGGATAAATAAACTACCCAAAGGGATGCTGAATCGAAATAATAAATCTACTTATCTCTCGTTAATATTGAAAAGGATAAGAGACATGGATTTTAGGTATATCAAAAGTACAGTTTTTAGGTATACTATAATAAACTGCATAAGAAACGGTTCGGAGCATGAATAAATATATGTCGTAACCATAAACACACGTAACTTTTGATCTAGGTAGGATGTTTTTAAATAACGCTTTTCCAAAATATACGTACACTTCTACTTCTGTTGCAAGGTAAGTAAAAATTAAAAAGATTTCTCTGGAGAGCTTTTGTGGTTCAGAAATGTAAAGTGACCCTCACTCCCGATTCCTTAAGGTTTAATAGTAGGAACAGTATAGCTTTTAACACTGCAACACTGTTGCTTAGGTTATAAGTGTTTGTTGTCGGCCATGTATACAAACTCGGATGTAAAAACCTTTATTGGGATGTCAATTTTTTATTTGGTATATTTATTTTACATAGTCTTTTAGATACAGAGAACAATTTTAACATTGTTGCATCCCTCTTAACTAATCCCAAGAAGAAATATGTCAGACTTGTGTAACAGAGGTAAATAATTAAAATATGCGAAGAAGAATAAATCGACCGAATTTCTAGTGGGCTACACGTAATAAATAATAAATACGAGCTCGTGTGCCCAATGCCCATTGCACATTTGTCGAGTATTATCATGAACGTCGAGAATTTCTGCAAGGCGTATCTTATTGCGTTTAAGCATTATGCACTTCCATTCCCGCACTAGCATACTTGCTGCGTGCTAGTTATCTCGATAAATAAATCAAAACCAACCTGTGCCTAACGAGGAATGCGTTAGTTTTATTACTCTCCTTATTAATCATATTTTTATATGCAGTCGATGCAAAAAGAGCACGTTATCTGCGAGTGGCGAGTCGGGTCGGGGCCGTATGACGGCGACTAACTCGGCCGAGTGCTGCGAGTAAGCATCCAACTGATTAAGGCACACAATCAGGTCTGTAGTTCAGCCGAGCCTGCCCTTTGAATTTACGATGTGCCCGACCGACGCTTATCGCATGCGAATGATCTGCCCACGGCGTACCGACCGCTCCGCACACATATTTTATTTTATTCTCGCTACCGTGATGTAATGAGCTGATAAATGGGAGAAAACCACCAATTAGTGTCGATGAATTTATTGTTTCTACTTAAAACGTAGGAGGGCCACATACTTACTGATAAATCGTAAATTGCGTTTTTAAATTTGTTACCCTTAGGGATTTAAATCAACAATTAGATTATTGTAATTACACGGATTGTCAATTAAGGATATCTGTATGGAGATTAATGTTCGACAGAGGTTTATAATTTATTCGATTCTTGCTCCGAATCTGAGGATGTGAGCTGCATAATAAAATTACAGTGCCTTAGCCAATAAAAATTAAAGTTTCATTTCGAGGTAGAAACCGCTTATTTACAGTCGTTTGTACCTTTGCGATCTCATTAGTATGACACTGAATATACAGGGAATAGTTTAATCACGGCCTGTTTGTGCATAGGCAAGTTCGGGGCTCGTTTGTGTTGTGATGCATGCAAATCTGCTCCACTTGAGTCACTCGAATGTGCCTAGCTAGACAATAGCGCTCTCCGACCCTACAAGACTAACCAGTCGTGCTCAAGGCTTGAGCGATAAGCTAGAAGGGCTAATACCTTGTGAACATCTAAACTATATAGTACGTCATACGTCATTCCTTCAGTAATGGTCTTCGTTTGAATTTCTTCATGAAACTCATTTATGTAATTAAATTAGTTTCTTATGAAATTTTATTTTTGTTTCAGGTAGGATCTTGACGAAACTAAATTATTACTCAACTTTTAACTGGTAAGTTCGTCATCAATTATTTAGTTGATACTAAAATATTGAAGTTTTACGCTGAAGTGACAAATATGGGCTGACGACCTGATTGAGGTCGCCGCAAGTCAATGCAGCTAAAAAGTGTGCGACTTTTCGTTGTGACGTCTATGTTCAGCAGTGGTCGTCTTTAGATTGAAATTATGGTGATTATGAAATATTGGTACGAAAGTCGAAGCACACAGAGCATTTTAAGTGCTTATCCATGTATCGTAGTCCAGACTGGAAATAAAACCTGGCTTACACGCAAGGTGACACCGTGGTCGAGTAGCAAAGACGTTACCTCGGAAAGAATGTCTCAGCCATTTAAATATCTGAACATAACATATGTTACAATGTGAACTTTGTAAAGCATCCGGTTTATCGTGTGCATTCTGCATTGAAATAGCATTGTCTTCTAGGTACATAATACTCGCCGACAATTCAGTGGCGTTAGCACTGAATTAAATTAGGGCCACATCGAGCCAGTTGCGTGGAAACCGTGAGCACACACACTTATACTGCAATAACAACTTTACCGGAGCATGTTTATTAAGTCAATAGACTACGAATTTAGATTTAATGTTTTGCTGACTGTAAACTGGGTTTACTAGATCCAACGGAAATGCTAATGTCTAATAAACAATAACATTTGATTGTCGAGAACATGTTAACGACACTTATTGTTAGTATTGCGCTGTTCTTCGCTATTTGATTGTGTTTGAGTATCGTATCTGTAAGTAGTAACTACAGTCATGGACAATGAATTCGGGTCATTTTCTATATTATTGTTCATATAAAGTGACCGGAATTCATTGTCCGTGAGTGTATTTGTTTCTGCACTTTTTACTGTCATGTTTGTTATTTTGTTGCTTTGATTACTTTTCGGGATGTAGAGCGTTTTCTTTATACATAGACTGTCTTTTAGGTATTTAAAAAAGGTAAACTAATAAACCACGTGACTTGGGTCGTTGAGCCAGTGGTATTGTGCCACAGATACAACACATTACTTTGATTGACAGAACGACCAGAGTAATGTGGTTTTTTGTATACCATTTTTTAAGTACCTAAAAGAACGGAGTAGGTATAGATAGGGTTGGGTAAATTATCAGTATTATATTTTATATGAAAGGGAGATACAGGAAATCAAATAATATATTCTGCAAATAGACTACAAGAAGTTTTACAAGCCTGAAATTACTAGCACAAAGTACGTGTAAATAACGAAGTTATTGATACCGCAGTCATTAAAATCGGATGAATAGTTTAGGTCCTACGGTGGACCTTACGTACGTACGAAAATACAAATTTTCATAGATAAACTGCTATGGTCATAAATCCCTTTTGGCTTTGCCGTATAATAAAAAGTAAATCTGCATAATATTAAATATTAAAGATACTTAAATATATATTACTCAAAAGAAGCACTATGCTATTTTGAATGTAACAGTATTTACTGATTTTTTTGTATTGTGAATATGAAACAACTCAATAACCATAAATGAACATAAATAACAATAAAACCCTTAACATTTAATTGCTACTTACATCGCAGTATTGAGTACCTAGTAACTTATACTATTTTCATTAAAGTTTAACACGCATAAACTAGTGTCAATCTACCAGATACCGATATCCATTAATTTTTCATGCCATTAAATAATTCAATATTCATAATTGCAGCAAATGATCAAATAAGCTTAGGTAAATATTTGTTCTTTAGTAGATAATCTCGTAAAAGTAATTTACGAGTGAATAATTGACATGTTGGATATTTTTGTTTTATGCGGTACTTGTTGCATGATTTTATAGCACTTTTATGGTCTGTAGGCAGAATAATTTTATTGCTATTGCAAAGGCTGTTCGATATAGGAATAGTGTGTCATCCATTACAATGTATGAATACAGAATACTCGTAAGTTTCAGCAGTTTAATCGTCTTCTTTTCTATCTTAGTTTATTCATATTGGTTCGTTCGTGGTTTGTCAACAGAAGCGTTGCGTCTGAAAATAATAACACGGTGAATTCTAGGATTATAGTAACCTGCTAAACATTCAAATCCCTTGAGTGTACAGTCAGCCGAAAATAGTCTGTACTGCCGTCCTAATTCAATAATACGCATCCCAGTTTCATAGGTTTTGAGAAACAAGCAATTTTAGTTTTGGAAATGGCTTGATTTTGATGATGTGCTAAGTTATCTTAATGATTTTTAGGAAAAATTTATAAACTAAGATTTCTTTTTGGAAATGTCACATGATCCATTGATGGGTAGTTCTCTGCGATTTTATACCGTTTTGCTTGCTTCATTACCATCGCCACTATTATTGGCCGTTTTATAAAAGCAATAAGGATCATTATAATAAAAATAGCAGAGGCACGCGACTTCTACAAGATAACCGAAAAACGACTCCATAGTTTATAGGGAGCTCATCCATAATGTGGCGATGCATGCACATACAGGTATTTGCAAATTCTAGGGGGACAAAAATGTTTTTGTGTCTAATTGGAATCTAACTAGGTTAAATAAAATAACAACAATGTTTTTAAAAATATATTGTATGTATGCTTAACAGTACCAAGCGAATGAGCCCACACTTGGAGGAGTAACTAGTAACGGTTGAAGAGATCCACTCTTTACCTCCTGACTCCATCATCAGACCGTCGCCATCATGTATAACGTAACGGGCTCGTTAATATCAACCAAATGAGACCAAAGTCGAAGGGGTTACTGGTAAGGGTTGATGATTTCTACTCTGTACATCTTGACTCCATCATCAGACCTTCGCCATTAAGTTTAACGTATAAGGCTCGTCAATACCAACTAAATGAGACCAAATTTCAAGAGGTTACTAGCAGCAGTAGAAGAGTTCCACTCACCACCTCCTGACTCCATCATCAGACCATCTTGAATCTATCATAATGTTGTATTGTCACGGAAACTGAATCTGTGTGCAAGATTTCATAAGAATCGGTTAAGTAGAAGTAGTTGAAAAAGCCGTCGCAAGATTTGACCCAAACACGATAAGTTAAATAACCGTTTAAAAAAGTGATTGATCCGGACGAATCCGGACAAGCTTGCATAGAAATTTAAAAGAAAATTGTGCAAAATCGTAGTTATCAAGTTTATCATTATTCTTTAAACATATTTTTAAAGCCTCTTACTTGCTTCATAAGAATCCATCACTTTCAAATTAGAATATAAATATATACACACTAAAAAATATCTTCCAAATTGATGATTTTTAAGGGCGCTGAGAACAGAGGTACGTAAGTCGCTGTGAAACGATCGAATTCCGACTAACGTTGCGCAGACGAGGCACAGAGAAGGGGGGGGGGGAATGCACTTAGGCATTGTTTATCAGTTTGTTTTATTAACCTGGAAAATCTTTTTGGGGTCATTTTTGCAATTTCGATTTTATGACTTTTGTCCTCCTAGAATTGGCAAATACCTGTATGTGCGATGGTAATGATGTGATTGGTGCGACTATTTAGTCGCAGAGAACTACCCTGATATATATTCTATGCAAAAATGTTGAAAAGTGAAATTTGATTATTTTTAGATGCGTCCTTTTGAATTAGGACGGCAGGGCATTTCTCCAGAAATATGTCTGCGGTCACCTTATTCATCTGGCCCTTTTTCATACTAAATGTATGGAGACAGATGAATGAGTCGCAGACATATTTCTGGAGAAATACCCGGCAGTGTAACATCTAAAGCGCCATATATATCGGAACGCGTCTTTATTATTATAGACACTAAGACATGTAACGATACCTCTCTGGAATGCAATAGCACTACAAATACAACTTTTTTTTAAGCCTTTGACAAAGTTCAAAGTAAAAATCAAATTAAAACAAAAAAAAAAAAACATTAATCGCGTCGTACTTTCGTGCGAGCTTGTACGCTAAAGTGAAAAATGCTTTATAAAAGGACTTAAAACCGTGTCACGCAACAGGCTACCACTCAGATCGGAATCTACCATAATTAAATATCTTATACACTCTTTAATACCCCTATTTATTTACTCGTCGTCTTGCTCGTGAATTAATTAAGATTGATACCAAATGGTCCTTCAGGTCAGTTTAAAAAAAGACTGGTCGGCTTGCAATAAAACTTTTTTAACTTGAGACACGTCATTCGTACTTAATCAATTTAGGTTTAACGTCCAAAGTAAGTACATTTAAACATTAAAAAAATAAGTAATTACAGAAGATTTCCTGACATGATGGAAATGAATTGGATAGAACAGTCAATTTACTGAAATTTAATTGAAATCAATTTCAAATTAAGGATATTTTTTTGAGCCAATCTCTCTTTGTCTGTGTCATAAAAATATCTGATGCACCCATATAAAAGACTTCAACGCGCGCACGCGTCTGTTATTTTGCTGCAAAAATGTACCTACTGACATACCTGCTATAAAACGTTTAAAAAAATATAATTTTGTATACTTGTGTCGATACATATTCAAAACGTCTAAGTTCGCGAAATTTGGTTTATCAATTTAAAGTAATTTCATGACTATTTTGGACGTCGGGAATTTTGATGTGTCGACACTTTTTTAAACAGAGAGATTAACACAATAAAATGAAGATGATATTTTGGCTAAAACAGCTGTCCTTCGCGTGTTCAAAATTGCCCGTCAATCCAATCAGCGCACCTGCTTCAAGCTAACGAGACTACTAGTCTCATAGCAATAACAAATAAATGAGCCGTGTGTAAGACGCGCGTCGTATAATTAGAGTGATTTTGTTTTATTTGCGGACTGTTTAAACGGCGGAGTGGCGCGTTTGCGGCGGTTGCAATTATTCACGCCAACTTACTTAAGATTAGTCATCTTTTTACGCGTACAGTACTAAGCTGGAGCAGTATGAACGGCGAAATAGAAGGATCTAGTAGCGTATTGGTGTTATAATAGTATATTACATACCTAGGCCAGTAGAGTAAGAAATGTCAGAAAGGCTGTCTTATTTACTGGCCAAGGTTTGTATACAATTTTTCTGTTCGACGGAGCCAGAAAGCGGCAACTTCGTTTAGCGCAGCGGCCTGCAATTTGACGCTTTCCGGCCGCAGGATAGAAAATGTGATTTATTGGATGGCTCCAAACTTTTGTGCAGATCTTAATATTCTTGATGCACATCTTTTTAATAAACAGGCAAAATAATACCTTGATTTTCAATTAAAGTGATATATAACGAACAATATTGTAAATAAAGTACGGTATTTTCCTGACGCATCAAACCAGTTATTTTTTATGAATTGTCAAAACGCTCTGATAGTGTGAAGTTGTTATGAAAAAAAGTAAAATGGCCTTATTTTACTCAAACATCGAGCGATCTCCTTATTTATAGTTTTTGAATTTCTTTAAATCATTTAAAACGCTACACATAGTGAGGTTTAGTCAATTGTTGCAAGTTTTCGAAAGTAGATTTAAAGGCTAGCATGAAGTAATGTGTGTTGACTACAGGCAATACCTTATTGAGTTAGAGACGATGAAAGCCAGCGTGAACAGATACACATGTACAGCCATTTTGGCATAAAAGTAGAGATACATTTTTTTTTACTCTGTAACAGTGTAATCAAGCAAGGAGAAAGTCAGCGCCGCGTCGTATCAGGAGACCAAACAGATGGCGGAGAATCTTAGCTCTTAAGTAATGAAATGAATGGATGAACAGTGTTACCAAAAATAGGATTAAATTGATGCTTGGTATTGTTTTCTCTTTATCTCTTTCGCAATTTAAATTAATTAATTCCATTCAAAATGCCACAGGCAAAAATATTATTAAAATAACGTATAAAGCCATAAACAAAATTACAATAAGGTTGTAGACTTTAAAGCAGTCATAAATAGCATAACAGCTGGATTTCAATACTGGCTCGCCATTATTATGCAGCGGGCATCAAGACCGCGCGAACGGGCAGCGAGATCCAAGCTGAAGTTTTAATAAGAGCACGTCAGGTTGCAGCGCAGTGAATAACTCGGGAATGAACCAAATTTCACATTCATTTATATACAGCCTTAGCCGTTAATCCTGCCGCGAACAGTGCATTGATCTGTTGTGTGACCGCACATAAGTCTGTCCATCTTAGACTGCAGGAGGGTATAAGTTGGTTGTTCTTGGGATTTCATTGCTCACATGTCAACTTGCCATCAGGTTGATTGCGATGCACATTGAAGAACATTTTTTTATAAAATGCAAATCAGTCAGAGCTGTGCATAACTTGGGGAATGAACCAAATTTCACATTCATTTATATACAGCCTTAGCCGTTAATCCTGCCGCGAACAGTGCATTGAACTGTTGTGTGACCGCACATAAGTCTGTCCATCTTAGACTGCAGGTGGGTATAAGTTGGTTGTTTTTGGGATTTCATTGTTCATAGGTCAACTTGCTATCGGATTACTAGTAATTGCTAGGGAAGTAGATGAACATTTTTTTAAATGGTTGCAGAGCTGTGAATAACTCGGAGAAATGCACCAAATTTCACATTTATTTATATAAATTTTTAGTCATTAAGCTTGGTGGTGTTGATGTGGTGTGAAATGTCTGTTGTGATGCTTTTCGTCTCAGATTGCAGGTGTGTAACATAAAGTTGGTTGTTATTGGGGTTCCATTGCTGACTGTAGTCAACTTTATGTCCGCTTGATTGCAAGAAACTATAGACACATGAAAGCTTTTTAGGGTTCTGTACCCAAAGGGTGCCACGGGACCCTATTACGAACCCTCCGCTGGCCGTCTGTCCGTCTGTTAGTTTATCACAGGGCTGTATATTTTGAACCGTAAAGGTAGAGACTTGAAATTTTCATAGAATGTGTTATTTTACTGTGCTATAACGACAAACAATAAAAATGAAATAAAATTGAGAATTAAAGAATACATAAATTGTACATCAGAGAAAATAATATACACATGTTCAAAAACAATTTAAAACTGCAGACTGTATTATTTGTGGTCTAAATAGTTCTACTCTAAACTCTAAGGGTTCGCGCAGACAGAGCGCGGTCTGGCGTTCTGAGTTCCGAGTTCTGCGTTCTGCGTTCTTTCGAATGTACTGAGTCCCTTACGATAATGCACACAGCAGGCGGCAGCGGTCAATACACAGAACTCTGAACGCAGAACTCGGAACTCCAGACCGCGCTCTGTCTGCGAGCGCTCTAAAAAATCCGAGCCAACTAAGAGAGATTTTCTCTTTGTTGGCGTTAACTTAAATAAAACAAACAAGATATTAAACATATCAACGAAAGCTGATTAATTAAAACAGCAATCTAGAATCTTGATAATTTTAACAAATATATTGCTTGTTTCTATCATTATTTTCTTTGTATGATTCGATTATGTTTAATTAGTTACCTTATACATCAATGTTTGTTGAATCAAATCAGAACATGGTCAATTGAACTATGATAAACAATCAATATCATCTTAGTTGAGTTGGTACATCTAACGTCTTGTTAGGCTCGTATGGAATCAAGATGCATGATTATAACTATCACAATCTTGTTAGGAGCAACCAATTTTTTTTAGAGTGTTTTATAAAAACCAAGCGCTCACTATTCTACTTATATATGCCAAATCCAATTAATCGCAATGAAAACCGTTTATGTTTACTAAATGAGCGTGTGTAAACACCCCTCATTCCTACGTCATTAATCCAATGAGCCGGTTGCTCTATTTGCTTGGTATGCGCGCTTGTTGCATTAAAAAGGCTGTGAGATTCATCGGAATTCTTCGCAGTGTTATGATTAATAAGGCATTTTGTTTATGCGAGGAATGTTGCTTTTATTGATACCGCCAAGTTGTCTTATCTACAGTCACCGCACGGGAAATATGCCACTTGCCACTGTTCTTAATTTTACTGTTCTTAGTTTACTTCGGACACACTACTGCTAACGAATTATGATTACACGGCTAAATTAAGAATAGTGACAAGTGGCGTAACATTCCCGTGTGGTAACTTTACATTGTGATTGTGTGATAATGACAATGTATGATTATTACAATACATCTATCTATCTATCATTTGCGTATCTTGGTTCTTTTGCGAAAGTAAAGATAACATTAAAGGAGTGACTACTCCGCTGCTCAAAATCATGACGTCGCCTCTGTCACAGAATAAATATTAGTACTACGTACAGAACTCGCACTGTCTAACAAAATCTACCTTCGGGTTACAAAAATACGTCGTATACTCTCATCTCGCTCTAATTCATTAAGCGCGCTCTTTCTGGTCGCGACGCCCACCGCCAGGGCTGTCGACAAAAAAAAATTCTTATTACAGATTGAATTTCATTTGCGTGTCAAAATTTAGTCTGTGCTGCAATTGAAGTTTTGCATCTGAAATTGTAGCTAGTTTATTTAAGCAGGCAGCTTATGAAATATTAAAATTTTCTGTATTTTTCTCTAGGCTATGTCACAACAAAAGCCAATTACACGCGACGGCATGTCTCATTCCATTACATTTGCAAAGTTTCATTTGGTGTGGCGTAGCTCTAGAATTTTAAAATGAAGTTAGGCTAAATGTGAAACTGCGGGTTTACCTAAGGAACGGTACGAACCTCTAGTATTCCGGAGGACATGCAGTTCGTTATTGTCCAAATCACTAAAAAGTAAAATAAAAATCATTAGCCCATATATTGCCAAATTAGCAATCTTCGTTTTCTCATGCAATGCAATTCCGATGTACTATGGCGGATGTCATAAACCCAATTTTTAAGGGGCCATTCTCGTGACCGTAACAAGGATTTAACTTTATTACTTTAAAGATTTTCCATTCTATACGAAAAAACATTGACGTATGTTCCTGTTCTATTTGTGAATTCCCAAAGGCACGATTTTGTAATACGTTACATGTGTAAAAACTGATTTAAACAAGCAATGCAATCCTGCAAATAGTTACAGTATTTACAGGATTGTATTGGTTGTCTTAGGCTTAGCACAAGTGTGGAAAATAAATAAAATAAAATAAAAAATAATTTTGCGTCAAATGTGGATTGATTGTGATTGAACTTGACAAAAGTACCTACTATACGCTGTGCCTCAAAGCGTAACTCTCAAAAGTTAACTCAATTATTGTATTTCAATATGCATTTAACATCATACGGTACATTTCATCACTTCATTGAACGCATGCAACATAACAAAAGATGGTGCAGTTGTAGGGCTCCGAATTCTTTCATCTATCAATTGCTGCGTGTTTACATAATGGGTTATGTGTATTATTTCTGTTCCACTGGCAAATTCGATTCTGGAGTGAGTGGAGACTTCCGCGGGTTAATAAAAGCGTGTAATTGTAACGTCGGCAGCCATTTTGTTTGCGGGTGGGGTCGACCCGATCCCGCCTTGCGTTTCCGCTACGGGATAATTAAATACTACCCCACCACAAGCCTTCCCCTCCAGATGCACTTTGCTGTACGACGACGTTTTGTGGTCGCAAGGGAACTTCGAAACGTCTTTTTTCACAATAATTGTATTATAGTAGTATACATAAGACATAAGCGCTATAATTTAACATAGCATCAGGTATTCATTACGAATATTGATAATGATGCAAATCATGGTGGTTGTGCTTGGTTATGAGAACTGCTGAGGGCGTGAGATGCAAATTTACATATACTAAATGAAATGCGCAAAATTGCTAGTTGTTGCATTGTTGACGTTTGTTTGGGCGCGTAATAGTAATCACCGTAATAACATACTATGTAGTTTGAAATTTTATTTTATATCGTACCTATCTCGATTTGAAAAACTGGTCATTTTCATGTTTAGACAATAACCATGTAGTCGGACAATGGGAAAGTCTATAGCATAGAATCTAACCATTTGGTATTGGAAAGTGTGGGCGGTCACTAATGTAACAAGTATTTAACGAAACGAAACTTAATTCCTAATAGATACCCTCTCGCCGACGTATTCTACGTATAGTAACGGTTTTATGGCTTATTGTCTGCGGAAAGCATTATGCTGTCCGTTTATTCGTACCTCCTTCGCTTTCCGATTGTTATTCCACAATCCGTTCGACTAGCATCCAACGCCTTTTGAATTTATCTTAATGGTGGTGCTAAGTACACCGAAGAAGCGCCTCTCGTGAATCAGCTCATGAATTAACGGTTTGTGAAGTTTGAGCGGTTCTAACTTATACAACTATAGACTGGTTATTATCTCCTGTAAGTTAAATAGAAATACATAATATATAACCTCAGATTTACTATATGACACTAAGTTAGCTACAACTTCGTCTGCGAATCTCAAAGTCCCCCTTCTTCCATTCTTTTGCTTCACTGTAGTTAGGTAAAAAAACATCATACCTACATCCATCATTGGGTGTTCAGTTATCTACATATCCTCTCTGTACTATAATTATTTAAACTACTCTGCATTACCTTCGTTTAAAAAAAATGTCACTGGGTTCGTACCAAAAGATAACTGACGAAAAACTGTAAAAATCGGAAATGATTTATATAATTTTGTTGATATTTATCTACACAAGCAACATTTTAATTATACTGACTTTGTATGGCTGCTTAGACTCTATTTCAGTACTGGTATGTATATCGTATGTATATGATGTGCTTGCAGTTATTTAATTGCATTGCATCCCCGTCGGGTGCGCGCGTGCCCCTGATTTAGAGCAAATTGAACCGGGAGATTGGCTCGCGAGAGATCTCATTTGACGCTGCGACGCGTCCAATTGTCTAAGTCTCAGACTCTATCCATTGTCTCGAGTTATCACTGCTCCGTTATTAACACCAGCCGACATCTATCCGATCCGAAACTGGAACGTATTGGTTTTGGATATCGTGTTGTTTATAAATGGAACTGAATGTCGCGTATCCGTTAAGTAGACATTTCATTTTGATCACTATGTTGTGCATTTATTTATTCACTGAACCCGTAAACTTCAGTATTTTTCTATTATTGAACGTGTGTTCAGGTCACGATGATCTAAAAAAAATTAATAATAACATATTGCTTACCCGTTGAAAGCAAACAGTAGTAATTTTGATTAATCACTGTAAAAAAGTAACTTAACTAATTACAACCCTAAACGTTAAACAAACTTCTCTGTTACCAGAGAAGTGGTTTACAATTTTTTGTTTAACTAAAAAATAGCGTTATATTTGGGATTGCCTTAGAAGTGAACTTTTACAGCTCTGCCACTTCGCAGCTGGTCGTTAGTTTGAAACCTAGTTGAAATTCTTAAGGAAAACTCTGAAGGAAACTACATATTTAACGTATTTAATTTTTCTATGTACTTTGATTTCTTGTATCTATATATGTAACTTAACACAACGCAATGTGCTTAACACAATGTGGTGTAATATACCCGCATTATAAACAAATAAAGAAACATCATGTTTCTTTCATATGTCTGAAGGAAACTGCTATCCACTTTTCCGTATTAAAGCTCATTTACCATACTGTGATTAAGTATTCATTTCGTATTTATAATTTAGTTATACTTTGTTTATATTCTAAACGCTATTACCTACTACCAACTAGCCGAGCCACAACTACAAATACCAAACACGTTAGTTACTAACGAAGTCTCCGTTCGCTATGTCAATGTTGAGAACATCACAGATATCCCAACTCCATTTACATTCAACTAAAACTACAAAGTTTCGGAAACTGCATCCAAGGCGCACTTTACCATTTCATCACATCTCGGCGATGGTATTTGGAAATTGGATGAATATTGGCGGAGTGTTGACGTAGATTATATCCCGCAGCGCATTCGGCTCGTTTTAATTGCGGCTCGGACGTGCGCTGATTTAAGGCAAATTGAATGCTTGGAGCCTGCGCCGGTCGACGTCTCATTCATCCACTCTCGCACCTATCAATTAACTAGAACGCGCTTTAAAATTGCCCGGCCGCGTCACTAAGCAGCTCGTTATGATAACGAGAGTTCCTTTAATCACACATTCATAAAGCCGCACGGATATAGAGAGGCGTGCACCGCGAATGGATCTTCATGTGCCTCGAACTTGTCTTGGGCATTTTACTCATCGCGACTTCGCGAGTCGTGCTATGCGTGGCGAATATTCGCACCTGATGTTTGTACTCGGTTTAAGAGCACAATAGTTCGCAAGTAGGTAGGTATTGAGAATTTGTTTTTGATTGAAAGAACCAGTTTTGTTAACTACGTTTTGTGAAAAGAAAAAAAAATACAACCAATTTGGATTATTTTAGCTGTACCTCTGACGTGCGTTGATTTAAGGCTAATTGAATGCTTCGATACACCCAGTCGACGTCTCATTAATCCATTCTTACACCTATCAATTAACTGAAACGCGAGCCCACATCGCGCTTTTAAAAACTGCTCTGTATTCTCGCTAAAAACACGTTTATAATGTTGGTTATTCGTAAAATGTATACCAATCTTGAACTAGGCTATGGACTTTTATAAAACTAAGTACTGCAAATTATCAAGTGTCGCTTTTTTGTCTGTAATTATTAAAGCCATTTACGAGTACGTGATGCCAAGAGTTGTGTCAATGTTTCAGATGCCTTGCGCAGTAAACGCATTATATCCCGAGGATGCCGAAGTGATAAATGATAATTAGTGCGTTATTAAATAAAATTAAACCAAATATTCAAAAATTATTTCAACCACTTTTATTATACTGCTTCGTGTAGTTAAAAAAAGTCATATACCTAATCAATGTTCAAAGTAAAATTGAATTCAAATAGCTTATATGTTTATTGTAGTTAAAATAAGTCCATAACTTTCGAGAATATGAAGAGAATCAGCAGTTATTGTTTGCTCACCTACCTGTCCTCGAAGTACCCGAAAGCTTAATTCCATTACTTGACATTAATAACCGCTATAACTGTTCACTTAAACAGACGGCGAATTAAATAATTGTTCTCTGACTGAATGTAACATGACGGCAGTATCATCCGGGGCAGTGTTCCGCGAGTAATTGTGTGCACGAATATTTAATGAATAGCGGATTATGTCGGCACTGTCAGTCCGCACTATGACAGCACAATAAGGAATATTCGGCGCTCTGTGGTTTGACATTAAGAGGGTATTCCTAGAGAGCTGGCAACGTGGGAGTTTTGGTCGTTATTATTAATTATTTTACGATATATGAATGAAAATTAGTTATTAGTTCGTTTTTTAGTGTAGTAATTCGTTGTGGCTGTTTTTTATTGTTAAGAAATTTACATTAATCAACGATATATTTCATCAAAGTCAAAAAATGCAGTGATCAGTTTGCGCACCGAATTCTATGATTTTAAAACTTTCGCACAGGTTACATACTAAAGTTGTAGTTTTTATATGTTTTAGTGTATTAAGCACATTTTTATGTTTTATTTAAATTTCACAAAATAATGAAGACAAACACAAAATTGCAGTGTTGCCAAATCTCTCGGAATAAACGCTCTTATCGCCGGAAACCCTTAAAAGAGTACAGTGGTATGCGACGATGGTATCTATCGTTCAAAATGACGTTATTATTTTGTGCCTCAAAGTTCTGACATAGTAAATTCTTCGCCATTAGGCGGATCTCACACTGCAGCGCGAATCGCGGCGACACGCGACTCAGCGATTTACAACTTTGTATGTAGAATCATCGATTTGTATAGAAAAATCGCGGGGTGGCGCACACTGAAGTCGCGATTCGCGCGTAGGCGCGTAAATCGCGGCGACTCGCAGTGACTCGCGGGCGTGTCGCCGCGAATCGCAGCTACTATGCGCAGCTACACGAAAAAAATCGCGGCTTCACGCCAGCGACTCGCGGCGTCACGCCGGCGACTCGCCCGTCGCGGCGACTGGCGATTTCAGTGTGTTCTTCGCCTTAGAGAACTAAACTCATGGTTTGAAAATATGGGAATGAAAGGTTATTTAAGTTGGTCATGCTGCATGTTCCAATAAATTACGACAAGCTAACGACAAATAATTTTAAAGAACCTATTCAATAACCTGTATCGCCTATTTACTCCAACTATTCTAAATAAAACAAACAAACAACAGCATTAATTCAAATAGATGAAAGAGGGAGTTTTGGTTACGTGTTTGTAAGTTTTCAATAATTTTGATTTTTTCTTTACGTTCAAGCGAGTACGGACGTTTGTTTTACATGTATGTAGGTATCGGCGTACGTCACTCCGCGATTTTGTTTCGCGGTAATTATTATTATTTCTTGCCTAATGCATTAGGCAAGCCCAGGGCTGAGCCGACCCCTAACAGCGCATGTGTGCGAAACCTATGAAGCACCTCTTTATTGTCGTCATGTTTCGACGAAATCTGGTTCATTTACGTTAATTTATGAATATTATTAGATTCCAGTGATTTTGCTAATTTTAAAAACATTTAATTTTGAAAATAAAAAGCGATATTTTTCCTTTTAAGTCCTATATTATACAATGTAGAAAGCACTGGGTTGTAATACCTATAGGTAAATAATAAGTAATAAAACATCTTTGCTGTACACCACGGAAAACAATACCTAACCTACTCGAAACTTGAAATACTATATAATTTCGACTATGTATAAAATCAAATGCCATTATTAACGCCATAACTACTTGTAATTTAACATGAAACACAATCTGTAATAAAAAGTTTATTTTGTCGACAAGCCTAGCGGTGGGCGTGGCGACCAAAAAGAGTGGGCGTTATGAGTTAGAGCGAGAAGGTAGGATTTGGCGCATTTTTGTGACTCTAACGTGGGTTTTGTTAGACAGTGCGAGTTCTGTACAATACTTATTCTGTTGTGACGGAACGTAGCCTCGTCAACATATTAAAAAATAATTTACAGTTCATTCAGAATTTGAAACTTCAGTTGCAATCTTCAGTTACGGGTTTCAGAGCTGGAAAAATTGTAAGGATTACCAGTTCAACCAACCGAACTGAAGCTCCTAAGAAATGCAGAGTAATGGATAAAATCCTAACATTGCTCAAACAATTACGTTAGGCGTTTGGATAAACATTATATTAGGAAAAGATATGGAAGATTTGCAATCTTACCTAGTATAATTATCCATGGACGTTGGTGACGAAAGCACTCAAGGTAGGGTATATTTACAACCATGGCACTTATAAATATAACATAGGACAGTTGCAGATTATTCCAATACTTAATTAATTTTCTTCGCCACGTGAACGTAAACAAGGAATGATATCGAAACTGACCGAATGTATTTGAAGTGATGTCACAAATACAATCGCGTAAGTTATGGTTTAGGGAAAATTATCGGAATTAAGATAATGTTTTAATTTAGATTAATTATATTATATAGATTAGAAAATTAAGAGAAAATTATTGGTGAGTTTATGAAAGTGATTTGTGATAGCTAAATTAATAATATTATTTGCGGGTTCGAATGGGAAAACTTAGTTAATACAGAACTGATTGTCTATGGCAAAGATAAGTAATCGAAAGTACCCGTAGATAAGATTCCTAAGGAATAGACCTTTTGCTCTTAGACATAAGGTTGATTTTGGGCAAACCGTAAAATATTGGCGCCTTTTTATGGACCAATCACAAAGCGTCCCAATGATATGCATATGTGTGCAGTACTTTTGGACTGTTGGATTATCGAAAAATGTTGCCAATTACTGGAGGAGCAAATTGGATTGGAGAATAATTGTATGATTAGATAATAAAATAGGTAGACTATAATTAAGCTTTCTAGTAATTAGAAAAGGACATTAAAAGGATAATTTGTTTATGTGTTATTATACGCCAGGGCAACAGGTATTTTAGCATAAATGGGAGATAATCGGGAATTTATGTTTGAATAATTGGGAACACCACTTACGGAACAGGCGGATATATGGACTACCCTCGAAATAAAATTCCTCAAATCAAACAAAGAAATAGGCAGTATGTCTTTAGCCATAAGGGCGATATTCAGCCAAATGAGAAAGTGGCGTGATCTTGCTTCTTCCAATCAGAGGATGTCCCGGAACTATGAATGTGTGAAATTTACCCTGATGAAGAATCGTGCATAATGAGACTGAGATATCGAAGGATGGACATAAGGTTGAAAATCATGTACATACGAAAAACCGGGAGAAACGTCTATAAAACCCGATGTAACCAGTATTTCAGCGTTCAGTCTCGCCTCGGCGACATTGATACCAACCTCAGCTCTCGCGAGCTGCCATCAATAGTCTTCGTCTTCAAACCAGCCCTGGAGGCTGCCAACATTTAGTCGCCGATACTAGATCTCTGCGAAAGCTGTACAGGCCGGTAAAGGCTATGTCTAGTGTTAGGAAATAACTGAACCTTTGCGAAAATCTTTCGAGATTATGTTCAGTTATTAGTCAGATTAGGGATCTCTTCAATTATTCTCATCTGCGGCTTGCCGACGGCGGAGCCCTGCCCATTTTCAGCCAGAATTTGGGACTTCTTCAATTATTCTCTTCTGCGGCTTGCCGACGGGGGGGTTATCGCCATTTTTAGCTAGAATTTAGGACTTCTTCAATTATTCTCTTCTGCGGCTTGCCGACGGGGGGGTTATCGCCATTTTCAGCCAGAGTTAGGGACTTCTTCAATTATTCTCATTTGCGGCTTGCCGACGGGGGGGTTATCGCCATTTTAGGCACATTTTAGTCACATCTTAGTCGAGGGTTTATGACCAAATTGGGGAAGGCCTACGTCCATTATTTAGTCCAGGCTGGGCCTACGCGAAAGCCATGCCCATTTTTTTAGTCAGATTTTAGGCAGATTTTAGTCTTAGTTTAGTCACATTTCAGTCAACAGGTCCTATGTTCATTAAGTTAGTCCAGGCCTACCTACAAAAGGGTCATGTTTTAAATAGGAAAGATTTATGTCCATTTTCAGAAGTTCTGTCTTGCATACAAGGGGTTCTAGTCTAAATTTAGGGGAGACCTACGTTTAATTTAGGCTGACAGTCGGTAAGAATCCTGTGATCATAGTTTGAACCATAATATGAAACTTAAATCCACGTTACAGCGGAGGGAATCGTCAATTATCAACGGCGGGGCAGCGGGCACGGGGAGGAAGCCGTCCGCTGCGTGCTCGACGGCGTGCACCTGGTCCTAGATTGAAGATAACAAAGACATACTAGCAACGGCGCCACGGAGGGCTGGCTGGCGGTGAACGTGCAGACCACGGCGGCGGCGTGTTCCTGTCCTTACAGCGGAGGGAATCGTGACTATCGGCGGCGGGCGCGTCATCCTGGGGCAAGACCCGGTTCCTGTTCGTAGAGGTTTGAAGACATCGAGGGGTAAGTGTTTTATTTTATCACTGGTAGGGCTATTCGTGTGGGGGTTGCTTTGTTTTGGGAGGTTGTATATGAATCTGAAAGTCATAGGCCTGTCTAGTCCTAGAATTGTCTAAAGTCTACTAAAGTTATTATCATATTAAATGCATTTTGAGTCAATGATAGCAACAATTTCGGTTGAGACGTCAAGCGAAATTGTTAGCATATTTTTTGAACGAGCATAGGCAGGCAAATTTGAAGTGCTTTTATAATAATGTACATTTTTGCAAGGGTTTTATTTTAGTTGATTTTTCTTACTTGTGTGTTATTTGGATATTTTGTTTGTGCGGAATATTTCGACATTTGCGTTAAACTATAAATTTGGTTTATGAATAATGTGTGATACTTAAATATTTGTGCGAACACACGGATGTGTGTTAATTCGTCATTAAGTGTATGCGATTGGGCGCCTACCCTCAAATTCGTACGGAATACCTCGACCATTGCGTTGAACTATAATTTTGTTTTATGAATTATGAGTTTATGAGTTTCGTACACGTATGATTAGAATTAAGTCGGGTTTTACGTTTTACCTCACGGTTTTACATAGTTGTAAGCTTGCGTTTAATTGATGCATAAACTACCATTTGTTTATGAATAATGAGTTTATGAGTTTCGTACAGGTACGGTTAGATTTAAGCCAGGTGGTACGTTATCGTATCGAGGTGTGAATGTGCGGTTTCTCATGAATTTTATAAGTGTTCATTTATCTGAACATACATATTTTCTGCTGCGTATTTGCGTGTGCAATCATACCCTCAATCTTTACTATACTGAGTTATGTATGCAACTTACTTCCTAGGAAGTTTTATTTACGAATCTTTAAGAGTACGAATTGGAACATATTCAAAACACCGAGACCTTTTGTTGGTTTCACCGAGATTTATTTATTTTTATTATTATGCATTTATGTGTTGTGAATGTGATGAGACGAATCTATTGTCGGATACTTGCATGTAATTTATTGGGTTGGTTTTGTTACTTATTGCATTTCTATGAGTGGATGCTTTTATATTTTATGATGATAAACCCGTGTTCAGGCAAATATTACCCGATGTTTATTCATGTTTACATAAACTTTACACATTCAGTCACACATACTTGCACATTAATTTAGTATAGGGTAAGTTAGCAGCTGATAGTCATAAATTTATTTATTACTTATAGACAACTTCAAGCATTCTTTTGGGAACCGAGTAGGTAGTAAATTGATCTTAAAGGGGGGGGAAATGAGGTCAATTTAATAGGTGGATAGGGGGTGTATAGTTAGCAATAGATATATCATTACTATATGATATTAGGTAGGTGCCGTGGTAATCGGGGGGAGACGGTTTGTCTGCCATATTGCCGTAATGTGACAGGGGGGCGGTCTCTGCCTCCGGGCTGACTGTACTTACGAGATAGGCTAGTAGTTCTGGGGATAGGTTTCAGAATTGTACTCATGCAGGCAGGAGTCCTGTCGGCAAGGTTGCAGTTCCTTAGGGGTTACTGATAGTGGAGGTAATTGTCAATAGTGTTGGTCCGTAGTTTATATAGCTCATCCTGGTATAGTCCCGCCGTTTGTGGACCCATGGGTAACTCAGGCTGACGTGAGTGTCTACTGTATCTCCCCCTAATGGCAGTGGGACTGTAAGGAACCTAGTATCGTAGCTGAGTCTTCATCGGCGGCGCGGTACTCATTTGACTAGCGGCGGATCGCCTGGCCTCTTTCGTAGAGTTGAGCCTCGCTTCGGCGAGAAGATCCAAAACGTAGTTGACCCTATTTATATTCGAGCTTAGTTCGCGATTTGTTTGGCCCTTTGCTATTAGTGATCCATGGGTATCTTATAGGGGGAGCTTAGTCCTAAGGATCATACCGACCAGAGTTGAGTTGTAATATTACCATTTCTTATATCGTCACGCCACATTATTATGCAATCCCGGGGAGGTCAAGGTCCATATCCCCGCAAATGTTAGTGGGAGTCATGCAGGTTACGACCGGTGTCTGTTGAGTATGTGATTTTGAACTCTTTAGCGTGAGTGCTTTGGGAGCTGTATTATAATTGGCTTAGGGAGAGTTTATTCTCAATTACATAACAAGTTTGAACACTTGATACACCACTCTTATTCGTCAATAAGAACCAGCTCTGGGAGGACCCTTGGTAGCTATTCGAGTAGGGATTTAGGTACACTGGTTTAATCCTAGGTTCCCACATACCGACTTTTAAGACATTAAAGTCACACTTAATACATATCACATTACGATTTAGGCTTTATTGACTACTTACTTTTGATTTGTTCTTAATCATATTATGAAATAGGTTTGACTGACTGACATCTTAGTATAGCTAGGCCAAGATACTTGACCGTTATAGGGTTACTGACATCCTGCCTTTGACAAGACTACTAGACTGAATACTATGACTAGACCCTCTACATACAGTGACTGTACTGGTAGGTTAAGTGACCGGTGGATGGTTATTTTGCGACGTTTTTTACCATTCGCAAAGCCCTACCTTACAAAACGTTGGTAGTTTCATGAATTGTGAAGATTGAGCAAATTCCATAAAATAATCCATCTTTCACAATTCTTCTTGCCAGGTATTAGAGCAGAATCAGTCTATAGATAAGCCTGTATCTTAGCTTATGTTGTCCTGCATGTGGGGAGCTGGGACTGACATATGCTATAGATACAGCACCTTAGTTATAACACTACGTTATAACCTCCCTATTTGCTGTCCTCTCAGTAATATTGGCATCTGAGCCGATACAAGAATTTCCCATAAATGTTATATGCCTCCAGGCATTTTTGTGGAGGGGGCTCATCGTCTTTGGCCGGAGCTACTGGTGATAGCGGGGATAGGAGCGTCACCCTTGCCACAACCCTAATACCTTTTTTTATACTATAATATCAACGACTATAATCATACAAAAGACTACTTCGATTGACAGACAATTTTGTATAGAATGACTCATGACTGTTACTTTCCCGCCTCTCTAGAACCTTCTGTATAGTCTAGAATATAGAACTCTAACATGATATCATCTCTTATTAACATTACGCCTTTCTTACATAAGATAATAAAAAAGTTAGCTAATGTATTTTATATCCACCATACTTACATTTCCTTCAATCAAGTCAAATATTCCTGCGGAGTCCCTGTCTTATCGAAAAGAGTTCTGGGTTATATACACCACGACGAAGGGTCCTACCAATACTAGAACGATCACGCCATGGCCAAAGACAAGCTTTGATTAATATTTTAGGTATAGCATATCAACCATTCGGTAATAAGTATTATAGGAATAGTTCAGTATTAACAGCCTTCAGTACTTACACTAGATTCAGAGGAAATTACCAGTAGTTTCAGATTCTTTAGATTTTCATTCAGTACTAAATTTCAGTGGTATAGTTTCAGCTACAAAGTCCATCGTCATGTAATTTCAGTAGGGCAGATTTTCTAAGGCGGACTTCTTGGGCGGGATAGAAGATGTAGAGTAGCGAGAGTAGTATTGAGGTGGTAGGGTAGGGAGTTATTACAATATGTGATGCCGTGATACCAGGATTAGTTAAAAGCTAGTTTAATCAGAAAAGTTACATTTATTATCATAAGCTTGTCTGTAGTAACCCAACAATGGGTTACACTGTGATTTTATTTACTAGTAGGTAACAAGTAAATTATGTGCTATTGGGGATTTTGACAATTAATTTTGAGTATTTAGGCCAGCAGTCTCATTCGAATTTTTAATTGAATGGATGTATTTTTGTTAAAGATATTTGCATAGACACAATACGCATAAGTACGAGTAAGCTAAATCCATTGATATATTATACAAATACATTAGTGCCTCCTGATCTCATTCACTTAAAACTTTACCTAGTGTTCGTGTAATTGGTCCTTCAGTATTTTCCAAGAAACGTGATTAAGCTGCTCGACGGATTTAACAAAGTAGGCAGCTTCATTGTTGTGTATTTTTTAGAAGATCAATTATCTAGAAACATGGTAACTGTAACTAATAGGTAGACATTCAGTCAGCCGCGCCGCCAAGTGGTATCTGTTTAATTGAATTCTCTAAAACGGCGTAACGAATGTGTGATTCATTTTTTATTTCCAATCCAATAGTCACTGACGGCATCGACTGCTCACAACAACTTGAACGTTTAAAGCACAATATTGATTTGATGTTTTGTATATGCATTCGTTTTTATTAATGATTTTTGATGATTGGAGCCAATTTAGTGTTATTTACCATTTCTTGTTTTTACTTACTGATCGATGGCTTTTCGGTTTCCGTATGTTTTCCTTTTAACGTTTTTTTACTTTAGTTGTGAAATAATTAAGAGAACCTAGTTTTACTATCTATTAACTGATTAGTAAGCTTAAAATAGTGTAAGTGCGAAGTAGGTTTAATGTGACTTAGTGTACTTATGCATATCACCCGGACATCGTCTTAAAAGGCTTCTACGACAAATGGTTGTGCGCTTTCTGTGGTCTGCTTTTTGGGGACCTTTACCGGGTCAAACCATCTTGTCTCAATCTTTTCTCACGGTGTGGCCACAGTAGAATATCAAAAAATAATTTTCAGATTTTTCCAAATTTCACGTCTGATTTCGAACGAAGGTGGTGAAAAAAAAAGTACCAACACAACCTGGCACATGACGTAAAAAAATGGCGCATTTTTTGTAGTTTCTAAAATGGTATAACATTTACTAAATACTGTAATAGTTTTTGAGATAATGATATTTTGTTACAGGTTTGAGTCAGGGTACCACTTAGCACGAGTTTTGCAAAAACGTCAATATCTCGAAAACTAAGAAATTTTTACTGAGGTCAAATTTACTTAATCTGGTGTCTGATGAGCTGGTCTATCAGCCCTTTTCGTATCAAAGTTGGTTTTTGGGACACCCTGTATATGAAAAACGGCTCAGGTTAGGATAGGATGCCGCGAGTTAATGCATTAACGAAACTTGTAAAAAATTAACCATGAAATCAATGTAAATTCGCATGAGTTTGAGGTGCAATCAAATATCCCGTCAAACCACAATCGTACTAACAAGGACACGTTATCGACATCTCGACAAGGTTCCGTCTGTTCCTACAAATTGCTCTCGGCTCGTTAATTGATCAAAATTGGTTTCGGAATGACTGGTGTTTTTGGTTCTGCGAAGTGCGCGCGACCTAATGATAAGTTGCGCTGTAATGGCGGCCGATGCGCCGGAGTGCGCCGCTGCTGAGTCAGGCTAGTTGAACGTAGCTGACGCCTTCAGGTAGCCGTTGACGCTGCCTTGTTCTTTATGTCTTGATTAGTGAGTTATTATCTGTGGAACTGTAAGGTTGTTTATGATTGATGCAGGATTACTATAGGCAGCGGAGCTTAAAGAATGACCGAAAGTTACATACAGCGATTGGGTATTTGATTCACTGTTTGTTGGATGAAAACTTTATCGACTTTTGAACTTATATTTAATCGCAAAACGTCGTATCAAGTATGATATTTTTTTATGTTATGTGAATATTGATATTTGAGAATTATTATTACTTCATTAAGGGTAATTCACTCAGTAGACTTTATAGGGTAGTTGTAAATTAAAACGAATCAATATAGTTAACTTTATCAGGGCTCTAAAATACAATTTTAGTTCTTAACATAGCTTTATGCAAAAATAGCACTACATACAAAATAAATACATTTCATTATTTCAAACCTGTGCAATGATTATGTAAAAAAAAATACATTAACCTTACACCCGGTATGTCATATTTTTAAAACAATCAAAATAAATTAATCAACTGTAACCATCAAATTACGTTTCCAAAACTGCCCGAATAAAATCAATAAAAAACTCATTTTCCACCAACGATTTTAAAATGACAAAAACTAAAAATAAGGCACCATGTTGAGCGTGACGTCACAAGTCGGTATTTAGTACTAAACTGGATACTTTCAGAGCGTTTTGACACTTCATAAAAAGAAGACGATTTAAACTGTCATCAAGTAGCCTATTTCGTACTTTATGTTATTTTCAATTTAAAAACTAATTCATCTTAAAAAAGAATTGTCTGCGAGTATATAGGTAACGACTTATTATTTAAGAACACTGAAAGACATTTGTTTACTGTCCAATCGTGTCCTTAGTACGAAAACGCTTAAGCAAAAGAGGCAAAGGTAATGCTACCTCATCTACATTATGATTTAATGTCAGGAAGCTGGACCATAAAGAAAAACCGCGTGTGCCGCCGCGGGCCCGCATGCTAGTTTATTTTGAATTCCCGGCACGCTCGCGCCTCCTTGTTTGATTGTATTTCACTTAATCCGTCCGTTCCGCTCATTTTCTATGGTAATTCATCGGTTGCATTGTTTTATTAGGGTTCCGTTTGTAAAAACATGCTAACGAACTTGCTTTTAAGTTATATTTCCCCTTCTAGTATAAATCCGTTTAAGCTGTCTACGGTTAAGAGTTAATGGAAATCGCTAATGCGCTTGTCAAAGTGTAATGGAAGCAAGTGTTACGGGGTGTTTTATTATACAGAACCATTTGAGAGGTTGCGTTGTTCTAGCTTTTTTCTCTTGTATCCGGTCGGGCTACTCTCGTTTGCACCTTGTCAGCGCCGGCGATTCTATCTCAGGCCTAATTGCTGATATTCCATTAAAGTAATAAATACGCTGCGCCCTAACACCTCCATATTAAAGGGCTGATTACTGCACTTTGCCGAATCTATTATGTCATGGTTTGTTAATGCGTGACGAGTGTTTTAACGCTTCTGTGATGTGTATCTGTTGGTATTTGTTATATTGCTCCCAAGCTTGGGAAGCATTTTTTGTCTTTTACTTACAGTCGTCGGGCGATAATATGATGCACCGGGGTTGGTATAAATATCGGGCACGACCTAACTGCTATAGGAATGGAATACATATTCTTGCATGCCCTGTTTCTTCATACTTATATATTATTATCGTAGACAATACATGTTTTTTATGGGTGCGTAACGATGGCTATAAAAATTTTTGGTATAATATTAGTCGCTATAACGCTCATTTGATATAATTATTAAATCATATAACAACACGTAATATATTTACATATGATATAATTATTATTTCTTATAATGATCATTTGATAGAATAACATTTCATATAGCATTCTTTAAGTATAATGCTTATTTCCTATAATGAACTTATGGTATAACGTTATTTTCATATAAAATACAATTGGCATAACCATTATTGATATAATGTATCAAAAAGTAGGTTAGGTTAGGTTTGAACTGCGTCTCCCAGCAAAAACGAACTGCTATCAAAAAGTAGGTGAGTTTAGAACTGCGTCTCCCTACCAAAACGAATGGCTATCAAAAAGTAGGTTAGGTTAGGTTTGAACTGCGTCCCCCAACAAAAACGATCTGCTATCAAAAAGTTGGTTAGGTTAGTAAATTATAAGGGCACAGAAGAAAAAGGGGGGACGGGGGGGCGAAGCCCCCCACAAGGGGGGCTCGGGGGGCGAAGCCCCCCGCATTAAAAAAAACTCAAACCATAAGTTCAATTAGGTTAGGTTAGGTTAGGTTAGGGTTCGAACTGCGTCCCCCAACAAAAACGAACTGCTATCAAAAAGTAGGTTAGGTTAGTAAATTATAAGGGCACAGAAGAAAAAGGGGGGACGGGGGGGCGAAGCCCCCCACAAGGGGCACATTAAAAGGGGGACATTAAAAAAAACTCAAACCATAAGTTCAATTAGGTTAGGTTAGGGTTCGAACTGCGTCCCCCAACAAAAACGAACTGCTATCAAAAAGTAGGTTAGGTTAGGTTTGAACTGCGTCCCCCTACCAAAACAAATGGCTATCAAAAAGTAGGTTAGGTTAGTAAATTATAAGGGCACAGAAGAAAAAGGGGGGACGGGGGGGCGAAGCCCCCCGCATTAAAAAAACTCAAACCATAAGTTCAATTAGGTTAGGTTAGGTTAGGGTTCGAACTGCGTCCCCCAACAAAAACGAACTGCTATCAAAAAGTAGGTTAGGTTAGGTTTGAACTGCGTCCCCCTACCAAAACGAATGGCTATCAAAAAGTAGGTTAGGTTAGGTTAGATTAATTTATTTATATACCTATTATACCTCTTGATTGTTATATATTATGATTTGTATATAAAATGAGCGTTATACCATATAATCGTTATAAGAAATAAGTGTTATACCGAACGTTAAATATACGAAATAAATGTATATATTTTAAAATTATACCAAACGTTTATTATACACAATGAGTGATTATACCCTTTGAAATTATATCAAATGTTGATATATCGATAGAAAATATATTAAATATTTTTATATCGATCATTACACACCCGTTTTTTATGTATTTCCATTGAGGTATTATTGTTGTGATGAGTTTTAAAAATCTTTATGCCACACCTGGCCATAAAGTGGCTTTTTCCGCACGCTGCGCGTACGGAAAAGGCCGCTTTCTGGCCAAGTGTAAACATAAAATGATGTACACAACACGGGAGGTAATAAAGAAAGCCCTCGATCGCATATTTACGTCCCTCGCTTGCAGCTCGGGCCGCAAACTTTTGCGATCTCGGCCTTTCTTTGTATTACCACCCTAGTTGTGTAATGTACTAATACCCAACGTGAAAGAACGTCCATTTTAAATACACGCAGTATAATATAGTTGCAATTTTGTTGCAAAAGTCATACTGTTAAAAACAACAATGCGCAACAATATCTACTTGTTATCTTGCTTCATCCAAAATACGTTGTGTAGGTTCTTGCAGCTAAATGGAAACGATGGGTCTTAATTGGTTTGCCTTTTATTTGCTCTCGTAATTACGAGCTTCTAGTAATTGTCATCTTGCTGGAACAACGGTTAGCTGCAATAAAACCAAAATTGACGTGTTCACACCATATTGAGTCATACGCATTTTTTCTCGACTCAACTCGTAGTTCTCACGCGCGCATCTGATTGCCACGAGACGAGGCTGATAAGGTTCTATCTGCCTGGTACAAGGCTAGAGAGTGAAACAAAATGTTTTAATCCAACTTTACATGAAGGTATATGTATTTTTTTAGTAAAAATAGTCTTAGCGTGTTATTGGGTATATACCTTGCATTAGATAACAGTAAACTTCACTTTTTATTACTTCCTTTGTTCTCAGGGTGAAATCCACTGCAAAACTTTGCATTAATTATTACGGCTGTAGTCGCTGCTTTCCACCAGGTGGGAAAGAAAAATAATTATTAGTGAATATACTGAAAACGGTTAATTACTGGAACCAAAGAAATAAATAGTCGCTTAGTCAGTCGGTATAGCAGTTGATCAAAGAAAAAACCAGTCAAGTGCGAGTTGGACTCGCGCACCGAGGGTTCCGTACAAACTCGTAAGTAGATACGTGAATAGTTCAAGAAAAACTGTATGGCGGTTAGCTTAGTAGGAGCAAATAAGTATGTGTACGATTTTTGAAAATTTCTAAAAAACAACGCAATTTAGGAAAACCGTTATATTTTTCCTGTAATATTTAGGATGATATTAATAATTGGTAATTATTACAGATTTTTCTGTTTAGTAACTTCGAAGATAATAGGGGGGAATGGTATTTTTTTTAACGTTTTTGGTCATAAATCAAAAAATACAAAATTAAGAAAAAAAACAAAAATGGATTTAGAATCTAAAAATTAAGCCCTTTCATTTGATATCCTACTCGATATAATAGCTCTACTTCTGTTTTTCCACATCCCATTTCGGACGCCTTTAAAAAAAAAGTAAAAAAGGTATTAGATTTTTTTTTCTATCCAATAGGCTTGAGTAAGCGATTTTTAACACTATTCCAAATTTCAAGTCGATAGGATCAGTAGATCCTGAGATATCTTGCTTTGACAGACGGACAGACATACAGACAGACAGACAGAGTCGCACCATAAGGGTTCCTTTTTTACCATATTGGTACGGAACCCTAAAAACAGTAACGAATATGTCACGTAATTTATTACTGCCTGTCAGTGATCTGTCATAAAAGGTAAGACATGTCACTACTGCAATGAAAATTAAAAGCTCATTGGAGCACAAAGCTTTTTAGGTCGGCTAATTAATGAAAATGTTTCTTTAATCGTCATTGCCCTGTTGTTTTACATCTATATGTACATATTATAAAGTGGTTTCAAGACTATTTTTGTACTGTTTTTTTTTCAAAAAAAGTAAGGGGGAGGTATTAAAAATAAGGCATAAAATGTATACATAAATATTTCTTGAATTTTTTTGTGTGTTTGTATATTTGTTTGTGCGCGCATAACGGAAAAACTACCGGACTGATTCTTATGAAATTTTTTGTATAGGTAGAATATGACCCTGGTTAACACATACCGCCTGGCCACGACATTGCGCAACCATTGTCATTGTCTAATCCTAACTTAGTGCGCAGGCCCAGAACTAATAGCGCGACCAGCGGCAGCGGCGGCTATAGGTGAGAGCGAGAGACCGCGCTCTGATCTCCCGCTCCCACTTATGGCCGCCGCTGCCGCTGCCGCTGGTCGCACAATGTCGTGGCCAGGCGGATAGGATCTGGCGCTAAGTCGAGCAAAACAAAGGCACAGCCAAGATGGTCTCGAAGTCATTCAGGCCATTTTCACCCTCCTGTAATATTGTGCTGGCTTAAGCTAGAATCCTGAATTTTAAGCGATATATAGGTCATAATAAGACTTAAATATATTCTCAATAACATTCAACTTGAACGTGTTGTTTAAGAACTATTGCACGTCAAATTTCCTTAGTTTTGTCACTGATTGACTGACTGACTGACTGATGATCATCATGATTCTAAGGTACTTCTAGCAGACCCACAAGCTCCAAATTTAAAACATAATTAGCCTATCATGTCACGCAAAACCTAAAAATATTGCAATTTCAATACAAACGGCATAAGTGAGTTTGTAAGCCTATACAAATACATGCGATTACAAAGCTAGTTTTGTAGTTCAAATTGGAAATACAATGGATTGGAATGTTATTACATTCCACAGTGTCCACAGAACTCGATTTCCATCGATTTGCTTATTATTTAACCGGGGAGGAACACATTTTATAGTCCTTAAATAAAGAATCCTCCACGGGTAAATAATAAGCAAAATGGTGGAAATCGAGTTCTGTGGACACCCCCCCGGTACTGACTTGGTTTAACATTACATCTCAAAACTTTTTTGCTGTACATACAACCCGACTAAGCTGAAGCAAAAGAGAGATTTAACTTATTTCACCTTCGCGGACGAAGTCGCGAGCGAGTCCACTAGTAATTAATTATAATTTTACTTCAGTTTATGTTGATGCCTTACCGGTAAGTCGTCCTCAGAGGTGAAAAAGACATAACCCTCATTCTTCACCGTAGTCAGATAAAAAGTGTCCTATCGTCATGATATGTCCAGCTAATCCCGTACCAAAAATGATTGAAACCTGTCCAGCCGTCTTAACACAATGGGACAAACACACTCAGATACTCGTTTATATGTACAAACTTTACAATTTATAGATAGATTAGTTTTGTGAGTGATCCATATAATTTTCGCGTTTACAAGATGCCAGTGACAACGCTGATGGCTTAAGACTCGCGCTGTGGCCTACCTCAGTGTGCCATTGACAGAGATCTCCGCTGCCGTCAAACGCGTGGCTGTGGGCAGACTACGTGTGTAATGACACGATTCCTTGATACTGTGAACAATAGATAAGCATTTGAGACTTGACTGGAATACATTCTTTGCCCTAAAGCAAATACCCGCCACGAGAAAACAGGTAACAAAAATATAATTTTACGTTATTTACATGTTTTGGAACTAGTTTGTCGTTTAAGAAGAACTATTCTTCTAGGAATAAAAAAATAACGTATACAAAAGACTGGTCGATCCGCCCATGGTACTGCACCACTGATACAAAATATTTCTGGCGCACCGACCCTAGTCACGTGGTTTTTTTGTTTACATTTTTTTAAATACCTAGCACTGCCTACCTCTTAGGTATATGTTACCTAAGAGGTAGGCAGTGCCTGTTGTCTTAGAATTTAATATCGTGTTAAATGAGCCGGTTACTTCCTATACTAACGACAAGGCTCTTTTGATAATTGGAGTTCTGATAAGGTCGAAGCGTTGAATCAGATTAACTTTGTGATACCATAAAAATGTTATGTCACTAAGTCGGGTCCTATCCTATGAACGGAAATGACTCTTATATATTATATCCATTGCGTAGGCGTGATATCACTACAAAAGCTGAATCAAATTGCATCAAACATCACTAAGGAATCATCTTACCCGTCCCGTCACTAGTTAAATTAGTGGCTCTAAGTTGTAGCCTCGTGAGTCTCAACCTCTATAGTGGCGTAGCACTATGAAAATGTTACAAAGACTGAATCGACAAAAAATCTATGTACCTAATTGTCGCGCTTATGCCCAAAATACAGGATTCCTGAAATACCAGATTTATCGAAATATCAAATTCTTGTATTATCAGATTCCTGTCTTACCACCACATTCCCGTTACACTAGATTATAAAATTACTCAAGGATCTAAATGACATTGTTATTTGTACATATTATTTTGGGAATCTGGTAAACGGAGAATCTAAGGGCGTTTCTCCAGAAATATGTCTGCGGTCACCTCATTCATCTGGCCCTTTTTCATACTAAATGTATGGAGACAGATGAATGAGTCGCAGACATATTTCTGGAGAAATGCCCCTAATATATCGAGAATCTGGTATGTTAATAATGTGGTATTCTAGGATTGCGGTATTTTGGGAACGAGCGAATTGTCGAACCTGCTCACAAAATTTGACGAGAATCGGTTGACAAATGCGACCTATAGTGGAGGTCGCTCGCGTTTCGCGTTCGCTTGGTCAAAAACAAATAAACTTGTGATTAAATCTGTATACAGGCACTGTTTGCCTAATTTTTCTCTCCAACTAGATTTAACGATGAGAATATTTAAACAATTAAAAAAAAAATACAATTTAGATCTGGCTGAGGTATACACACTATACTGGTAAAAACCTTGTGAGCGACTGAGGTTATGAAAATTTGAATAGTCAATTCGATACCGGTTCCTTGATCGATATTCACACTACGGTCTTTCATTGACAAACCAAAATGCAATACTCAATTAAAAACCACTCCGTTGCCGCCGTGTACGTAAACATATAGGTCTTAACGACCCTATAATACTACAGCTACATAACGTGCACTACGTTAATAGTACTTGTCTTGTTCCCTACTTCATTCTTGACGTAAACATCCTTTTATGAACAGGCAGCTTGAAACCAGTTCTGTCATGGCTCTGTATCTCTGGAGTAGTTTTTTATTCAAATTCTGCAAAAGCGTTCTATGGATATGTTTGGATTGATTGATTTGCAATAAATGCATGCGCAGCACAGTATACTTTTACAAAAGTAAATAAGTCCAATTACAATTGTATATTTTTCATGATTTTTCAATTGACTTGTAATTTATAATAATCACAATACATATTGCCACGTGGCAAACATTACACCTGTCCTTTGGACCGTCCGTTTACTGGGTTAAAGTGTAGCCTATATCAATTCGGTCTATATTCTGTTTATAAGCAAAAAAACACTTTAATTCGTTATTCTGCGGTACGGTAAGTAAAAAAAAGATCAATCCACAAACTATTAAATTCGCATAAATAATATAAGATCTAATCTGCACATATTTGGTGAAACTTGAATAAATTCATGTAACTTTGTTACATTCTTCATAAACACCATGTTGTTTCACCGCAGTAAAAGTATGTGACTTTGCCGGTCGGAGGTGTGTCGTTTAATTTGGCCCAAGAGCTAAATGGTGTAGACCGAAATTTCCATGCGCAATGCGCACTCGGTACTCGAGAGGCACTTAACGTAGGTCTCGTTTAAGTAAACAAGGTACACGTCCCACCGTAGGCTCCATCTTGTTTTTATCCGTCTCAGTCGGCCGCTCTACGCTTGTTATCTTGTTATCCTATCTACTCAAGATTGTACGTTTTTGCACAGATGCACTCAATGTATGCATACCTATTTGAATACCCATAATGATTTCCACTTGTAAACTATGGAGCTCGAGCTGATACTTAATTTATACTGGTCGGGTAGCAAAAAAGTAGTTATTTGTAACTTCGCATTAAAGGTCCTCGAAAGGTTACCTACTTGCTAACAATATGGCCACATGCTCATGACTGCTACTTTATACGATAAGTGGAGATAATTGGACAAAGAAAGTCACGTTTTTCCTGATATACCATTCGTGGATACAATGCTGTCATCGTTTATGGTGTTAACGAAGTCAAAGGTCTCCATACTGGTGGCCTCACAATGAGACGCCTATTAGGTTTAAGTCCAAATTAATTTAACGCTTCCTTATCGGTAAATCTGCCACATATTATTGAAACTTCGCCCTGCGCAAATATGTTTCTATTCAAAACTGTAAATGGTGGCCTATTTTAATAAACACGCGGGTTACTCTTCAAAGAACGCGCCTTCAAAGACTATTTTCAGAAACATTTTTTCGCTCCCGTGCCCATTTCAATTTCTTAGTGATTACGGAAGTAAACGCGCGCACCATAATTTTCTTTGAATCTTTGACCCTTGCAGGCACAAAGTTTCGTTAAGCTCATTGCCATTCCGCATCAAAGTCTAAATAAGGCGCTGCCGCAAGGACTATCACGGCACGGGGCAAGTAACGCAAAAAATATTTTTCTCTCCATTACTGCTCTCACAACGTAGTAGGACCTCGCCAACCGTTTTCCGCTAAGTTAGATTCTCATTTACTTCGCTTTGAAAAAGTTAGCTTTTATAACCGAGCGGCGACCAACGAAGACAATTCTATTACAATGATGACTTTTGGCGTGGCGAACCTCGGACCCAGCGGCGAACCTTTTCAGGCGCCCATCTTTTATTCACAAACAATTACAGCGCATTAAGAGACATTATAAAATCGGAGCGCGAGCAAAGTATCGTGAACATTTAATGATAACTCGCTCGGCGGCGGTGGCTTTAACTCGCAAATCTCTTTTTAAGTCGACGTGCAAGCTATGGCTTCGATAATAAAATTAATTATTAAATTTATGACACCGTTCACTAGCGGCGGCGGTTTGTGCAGCTTTTGTGCACTCTGAATGTGTATCGTCTTAATCAACGATTTACGAATGTCGTTTAGCAGGGTTTCAGTGCTTTAGCATAGTGTCGAGTACTCTTAGCATATAACTGTGATATTTTATAGGACTGCAATTTATAAGTGTCGCTTTACCATGTTCTGCGTACATACATTTAATATAAGTACGTTGATATAATATGTATGTGTAATATACATTTTAACGTCTCTATAGGATTTATTTAGAAGGTGAGAAATGTGTTTCTGCCTTGAGAATTTATTTTCAACGTATATTATATGAAATGTGTAGTTTATCCAATACTTGTCTATGTCATATGTGTGATGTAAACGTCAACAGACCAAAAAAGGTGTTTTGTCGAGTGGCGGCCAGCTGGTGAAAATACAAATGGCCGGCGATTCCATTTCATTCGTGTTTTTCTTTGGAAACTCAACCTCTTCGCCTTTTGAAAGAGGTTGACAGGGACGTTTCAGGCGACATTTAGTCTTTGTAGTTGTGAGTGCGGACGTGCGCGTACTCGTATGTAAGTATGTAACGGGCGGCGACGTGGGGTCGCGGCGTGTTTGCCGGCGGCGCGGGCGGCGGGCGGCGAGCCCGCTCACGTCTAACGCATAATGAGCGCATGTTTGTATTGACCCCTGTCCGTCGATGTCGCCCTTGCCAATACCGGCCGCAGAGGCTTTGCGTCTTGAATGGGTAATGGCTTTCTTCCCGAAGAACCTGACATACCAACAGACGATTGGTTTCGGACGTCAAACTGAAATGTCTGACCAGTACCCAAGTATGTGTTTTCGACAGTCGTGCCTAACATACAGATTCGAAAGAGACAGGACGTAGACGTAGATACCGAATAGGATTTTTTTTACCCGACTGCGGCGAAGCCCAAAGGAGGGTTATGTGTTTAACCTGTATGTATGTATGTATGTATGTATGTCCGTTCCTATGTCCGCTCGTAACCACTCAACGGCAAGTCAACCGATTTTGATAAATGATACATCATTAGATTCGTTTTGATTGCGCGAGTGTCACTGGGCATGAAGTTCGTTAAAATAAACAAAATGGCGCATTTTATGCACTTCTAAAGTGCACCGCGGTTGGGTTTTTTTTTTGTAAAAATATTTAGTTATTTACTATTAATTTAAGAAATTAGAAATATGTAGGTACAGTCAAGGAATTTAATTTCCAACCCACCTAAGGTCCAATATCGTATAGCATACTGTCATCATAATTCATAAGAGCTAGCTAGACTACGACGTTACTTTGACATATCACACGCATTGTTTTGTGTCAGTACCTAACTAGGTAACAGATTAACAACGTTGACATGGTGAACTGAAATTTGGAACGTCAAGGCACTATCAAAAAAGGTCGACAACCGCGGAATCGAAATTCGAAGAAAGTCCATCTTTCTCGCTCTTGCAATATTCGAATGAAAGGAACGCAGATAACGAAATTTAGATTATCGACGTTTGTGGTAGACTTTCCGGAGTCTGGATTCGGAATTATTTTAAAATGTTCTCGATTGACACTGACACCAACTGACACGTATTCGTAATTAGATGAGCAAATGACTTCGCAAAGAGGTTGTCTTTAATATGCAGTGACAAATAATACGTATTGACATTTAAATACTATTACTGAAATAGAAATTTCGACCTTAATGTATTGTGAATGCTTAACAACATTTCAATGAAAAGGGTATAGGAAATTAAATTCCTTGACTGTACTTATGTAGAACCGTTTCTATAATTGTATCCATCAACTTTTTCGGAACAGTTTTATTTAACCTAACCATGTTTTGTTTATTTGTTTCAAATCTTCCGAGAGCTTTTTCAACTACATCTACTGAACTGATGAAATTTTGCAGACACATTGAGATTCCGTGATACAATATTGTGATAATGTTGAATTGATTGTCCAAAGTCAACCATTAAGTACGCAAGTGGAGTCTGAGCAGTTATTAACTATTACTCTTTATAATATTAAAAACGAACATATAGATCGGCTGAAATCAAGCCTGCTCCTACATATCAGTAGGTGGGATAACCGGTCGTCGATGACATTGTTGCACCAATAAAATATACTAAATTGATTTTGATTGTCCATATAAAAAAGCAATCATCAAATTAACATGACTAGTTGTTCTGAATTGACTGATGGCTGTTTCAATATACCCGCTCTGTTTAATCACTCAATTTGGACCAATTAATTGATTCCAAATGAGAGTTGAATAGGTATTACTTTGTGTTGATACTCTGTTTGATTTGAATCGGTGACCAAACCAATTCAATGGTTAAGTAATTAGTTATTCTGAACTGGCAATAGCAACTGGACAACATTGCAGTACAATAAATGCTAAAATAAATAACTCAACGTGAAGCCCATACTTAATTTTATATTTGGCATGTCTATTACCCACCTATTTCACAGAAAGAAGCGTTTTAAAAGTAATTTATGCGTCAATTCGTTTTATAGTGGCCTATTTATCATTATTTTATCACTTTCCAGTTCGAACATAAAATATTACTTCCTTTGATTTCATGTTACAAGAATACGATATGTAATAATACCAGTTTTTGGGTTTGTAATCGTTGATGTAAATGAGACTTCTTTTTTTTACATATACATAAATAAAATTTGGATGCCTCGTGGTTGGACTAATATTTCTCTTATAATCTACTTCAATTACTCATACTGGTCTATGGCTTCATGGTTTGAAGTGGTCGTGGCACTCGTGGCAGACATAGTCAAGAATGCGGCTTGTCCTTGCACTGATACCGTTGCCCACCTACGTTCTATCTATCAGTTCTTATACAGGATGAATTTTAAATCGTGAATCGTAACCACGTTTACCGGTAAAGCTACTTAAGACTAATACGGAGCACTAGTGTTAATTACAATTAAAGACCCGCTTAATTAATTATGAACGAAATGGTGGAGGCGCTTATACCATTAATCGTAATAAAACTGAATTATTTTATGAGTAAATACGATTTAAATAGGTACTTATGTTGACAATGTCGACGATGTTGACATTATTGACAATACGTGCCAATTCTATCCAGCCAACTTCAATATTAGGAGGTTGGATATCTAATGTTGAAATTTTCATGACAAGTACGAAACATGAATGTAGGGTGACCATGAGGTTTTAAAAATTAGGATAAATCAAATTAAAAGTGGAAAAAATAAAAACATACTTAATTTAGGTTTAAAAGCATTGTAAGTTATTGTTAACTATGTATAGACTACAAAAAAATTATTACGATTCACGATTTAAAATTCACCCTGTATACCAATCTAGTCTTATAGCCTGCGCATAACCTGTCTAAACTTGGGTTAGTAAAAGTCGCCTTCATTCCCAGTTTTAAAAATGTACAGTGAATAACGTCTTGTAGGCAGCTTTAAATAGACAACTTTAAGGTAGGTACTTAGCGTGGAAATAAATTGCATATCGCTGAAATTAGATCAACCATAGTAATTCATATTTAATGCAATTTTGCATAAAGACGTTTATAATTCCCAGGCGAAGTTGCATGAATGTAACTGTTGGAAGCGTCCCGCGTGAAATATGAGAACGGCGATACCTCTCGATCTCAAAGACGGCTCCGGTCCGACCGATGCAGATTTTGTACTTACTCTTTGTTGGCGGGCATTTGCATAGCGCATTCGCTAACAAGACACGTTCGAGTACAATTGCGTTCGCGAAAGAACCCTACTCAAACAACCCATTTCTATTTTAGCTCGCAACCGCTTGTTTAATGTTCGGCCCGTACAACCGCGTCGGCTAACACTTAGTAACGCTTTTTGCATACGAAAGCGTCCAACGTTTACCTCCCAATGTCTCTTGTTATTATCCTACTCTGTATTCAGGTCGTGTGAAGTTGAAGGTCGTCTTCTGGTCGAGATAACGAACGGCTAGTTTTTTTATTGGATGCGGACAAGGCTGCCCAACCACCACAATACTGCTGTCAGTGGTTTAGACTTTCTTCTGAAAGTTTGTTTAGACAGTGCGGTAGAAACAGTCTCCCTCGATTTGAAGGCTGGGTGAAGAATTATAGGCGATCAATTCACCGGCAACGTCGGCTTATCTCCATCACGCGGAAAGATTGGAGCTTACGGCGTATAAACTGACCGTAGTAGCCTAAATAAAACGTTTACGCCGCTACAAAATAGGCCAAAAGAGCAACTTCGTGAAGAAGCAAATGCGAAGATAAACGACTTCACTTAGGTTAGAATGTTGACATGGAATGAATACTATTAACTACTACCAGGCGTACGTCACTCCGCGATTCTGTTGCGCGGTAATATTATTTCTTGCCTAATGCATTAGGCAAGCCAGTGGTCCGCGCTGCACCGTGCCACCGCCACCGCGCTCGCACAATACAAATGCGAATGACCAACATTATTTCGACTATGTATAAAATCAGATGCCATTAGTAACGCCATAACTATCTACCTAATTTACCATGAAACTCAGTCTGTAATAAGAATTTTATTTTTGTCGACAACCCTAGCGGTGGGCGTGGCGACCAGAAAGAGTGCGCTTTATGAGTTTGAGCGAGATGGTAGGATTCGGCGCATTTTTGTATCCCGAACGTAGGTTTTGTTAGACAGTGCGAGTTCTGTACGTACCTAGTACTAATACTTATTCTGTGCTACTACTATAAATTTTATTATACTCCGCTACAGGAGTGGCGCAACAGTTGGTTGTAATGTTAATCGAGTACACACGTGCCGTTCTCACCAGACATAATTGTAAATATGTGTTATTGATACAATTAGGTTCGGTGGGATTGATTATTTGTTTTTTACTAGTGAGGGCCACGTCACGCCCGCGGAACGTATAATCTCGGTTGTTTTACAATTGATGACAAATTGTCTCTGTTAGGAGGAAATAATTAGTAAGTTTGGTTGCGTGAGTAGCGCCGCGTGATGGATAGCGTGCCTGAGATAGGATCGCCGGCTGCCGCCGAATTTCATGAGAATCTGATTAAGCCCAAGGCGCCCGCGCCGGGCTCAACTCTTCTTGTAAATTATCGAATTATACCAAACTCGACAGGGCGCACCTATGCGTGTTGATTAATTTTTTAAACCGTTTTGTTACCATTACAGAAGTTTTTTAACATCTAGTGAATTGTGGGAAACAGTTGTGTTATTTGTTAACACAAACAATCATGTCGTTAATTCGTAATTATTTGTGGTCACGAATTAAATTTAAATGTGTTGAATATTTAAAGGGCCACTGTCGGAGTTATTTATCTAGATTTTGTGAGACTAATCCGTTGTGTAAGTGTTTCCGATGCTGAAATTGAAACAGTTCTGCTACGCGTAGGAAGTGCGATAAAAGTATACTTATGGAGAAAAGCGATAAGTTGGGGCGGCGACTAGAGCTACGGGGCTAGTGTGCGTCCGATTTGGTATCGCGGCCATAAATAACTTATAGAAGTCGAACACGGTAGCGGCGAACCCAACAATCTATAACGCCAGTAACAAATTAATGAAGTGAGGATTTCGCGCCTTGCCCGTGTCACTGATAAAATACATTGTTTCCTGTGTACAATAATCTAACAATAAATCGAGTTTATTACGCATCTATCATGTGAAATATTCTACCAGGAACATAATTATAATGAAAATAAGACCTTATGTTTCAGAGTTACGGCGTGCTTAGTTTTATAAATTGTTAACGTTGTTTTTGCGTAACAGCCATCAACTTTAATTATAAATAATGGCGTGTCCCAATAGAGGTAATACCAAACGAGTAAGTCGTGTCCCGGTGAGCAAATATCTTCCCTGTGGTAGGAGAGCGCCGCTAGAACCGAACTCTTACTCAATAGCTGCACGTATTTGTGCCGTTTTGCCGAGTCCAAAGTGTATCAAGATTGTGGGTTGGGAAACGAATTATGTGTTGTTCTAAAACTGGATCAGCCTTTACTTTGTCCTACATTTTGATTGAATTGTGACGATTAAGTCTATTGGTATTTTTTTTACTTTTGACGTTGGTGCAGAGCGAGCGTGCTGGCACGTCATGCGACAGCGGGGTCGCGGCTGTGACCCGCCCAGAAGTCGCCCGTCGATTGTGATCTACTACTTGTTGGGTCGTCATAAATCTTTGTGATGCCATTCACAGACCAACGATATTTCTATTACGCAAGAATACTTGTTACACCATTAAGTAGCTACTGTGACTTATGGTTAGAAGCTACCTTTAAAGTACATGTAATTTAATAAGCTTTAAAGGTTAAGACAATGCGTCTTGACAAGGCTTTTAGAATGCCATGCCTCCTACCGAATTGTTCAAGTGACCTCAGACAGGTCACGAAATGTACCTTATCAGATATTTGGAACTATATTTGTTATTGGCAATAACTAGTTGACCTCGTCTCATTCTCATCATAAAACGATATAAATAAAGATTTCTTAGATCTCCGTTACAGCGCTATTAACCTTTACCGAATAACATCACTAGATTCTCAAATGTCTGTAGAGGAAACTAAAAGCGGAAATCATTCTCTATAGCTATACCATGTTAGTTAAACTAATGTAGGTCAACAATGTACTCGTAAAATAAGAAATGATAAACCGTGTTTGAGTATTATCTGGGTAAGTAATCGGCGCGGACAGGCCACAAAGTATTTCGCCTCATGGACCGCTGTATCACCGCGCCATAAAGCTAGCGTCGCTCGATGAGCTCCGAAAGAATTATAGCAAGTCTCTTGGTGCATCTCCCGTTTCGCACGCCCATTTCACATTGTTATTAAGTTCAGAGGTCGCTTTGTTTATGATTCGACGCTTTCGAAAGGTAACACGCTGCGCGCGAGTGAAAACATCGCTCCGACTACAGCGACGCCGATGACATACAATTGATAATGTAAATATTGCGCTTAACCTGTGCCCGAACACTTTTCACTAAGATTTAGGTCTCGGGCCGAATAATGCGATCATGATTCGATATTTATGGCCGATACCTACAATTCCATTTGAAGAGATTTATTAACCAGCTATAGCACCATTACATGCCACGCCTGTCCGGTGCGATATGATTAGTTTTATTGGAATTTTATCTGGTTGTCCTTGTTTTGACATTAACTAGATTTTGCAATTTCTCACCTGAATTGACATTACAATATAATTTTATAAATAGGAGCTGCACAATCTAGCGATCTATTTCGCACATTTGTCTCGATTTTATCTAGTACACAATATTGTTGACTAGATAAATAGTTTTTAGTGACAATGTTGGCCACCCTTGATTTAACTAACTTAGGCAATCCACGCTACTGTATTAAGGACGTAAGTAGTTATATGTGGCAACAACCACTGATTTCTAATCAAGTAGCTTCAAATGTCAAATCCGGCGATTGAAAATGCCTGAGATATGTCTCTAATGTTCGATTGCGCGAAAGTCTAGTCACGCGAGCATAAGCTAGTAGTATGTCGTGCGACATATTTGCGGCACGACAATTCACTTTCGATAGGTCTCGTGGCCGACCGGGCATGCTTGCCGTAGTTGGTGCGCTATCTGGGATATGATCGACGGTCACCATTGTGAGGCGGGTTACTTACTGCATATCGGGCCAGATGTTTGGTTATTGTCTTGCGTAACCCGCTAGCTTGGATCAGATTATAATTTGCGCGATCGCCTGTGAATCGAGTTAAGCTTTCGCTTATTGTGGTGGTCATGTCGTGCGTACCTATTCAATTAAATTTTTATGTTGAATCAAAGCCACGGTTATGTTGACAAGGTTGACCCAGTGGTCAACTTTGGTCAATAATTGAGTTAAAATAAGCCGATATAATCCAATGACTATATAGGCTTATTTTAACTCAATAATTTAACGTGATTTTTTTATTTTCGAAATGTTTTTATCCATACCACGTGAGACATAATCGATCGATTTAACTAATATCCTATATGCTAGGTTATTGCGAATGAAATCTACACTCATTTGAGTTTTCTTGGGTTTAATAGTTAACTTGTACAATGGCGGAGAGCTGTGAAAGTGAATGATAAACAATAGCAGCGCGGTGTTGTGTGATCCGCGGACTCACCGCGCGCTCTAATAGAACTTCTTCGTGACTTCGTAGAATGCCTTTGTAAACAGATCTTCCATGAATATTCGCACGTTGTTTACGTTCCGGTTTTTTTCTTTGATTAGGAAGCAGTGGAGACCGGCATTTTAATTAAAACAAATAGGGAATACCGTGAACAGTATAATGTTGTAATGTGACCCGGACGTTTATAGTTAGTGAAGCGTGGTTATTACAAGTCTGTCTCTTGACTTGAATCACCCACGTTATGCTTCAGGAATGCGGATATTTTTACTTCATTTTTCTTTCTTTCTTTTTCTTCTGTCTGATGTTGCTTGATGACAATATATAGTTTAAATAAAATATCAAGACGCCTCGCTTCGGTTGAATGCTAATTCAAATTAAATGTTAATGGTTGGAACTACCCTTATCAAGCTTTTCTAAAAAAGAACCTTCACTGCTCTAACTGCATCCAAATAATAAAATTATATACACAATCGTACATCAATTTATTCTAATAACTGTTAAATTGACGCTTAGTGTGGAAAGCTGCGAAGTTGAATGATAAACAATAGGGAAGCATTGTCATGTGATCCGTGGACTCGTTGAGCGGTCTAATAAAACTGCGCCGTGACTCGCTGAATGCTTCGGTAAGCTGATCTGCAGGGAATATTCGAGCCCTGATTCTTCCAGCACAACAGTGCTTATATTTTAAGCAATCTAATGTTATACTAACCGAAAGCTATAAAATTGCATTTAGTCTACCTCTACGTGTTTGCAAATAAGTATAATTTTATGTGTCTAGTATAATTCTATTGGTAACGGTTTTTGTTTATCATATCTGTATCAGATTTTATAGCATCAGTCTTCAGATAAGCTTCTTTCCCATTTCATTAAACCGGTTTTTCCGTGTCATCATCACCAATTTCTTCACCAGTTTGTTGACCAACTCCTTTCATCTCGTGGGTGTTCTGCCTCTTCTACGCATAGGTATTTATACGAGGTCTTCACTTCAGTCGTCACGCCCAATACTCATAGTTCAAACTGATCTGCACATCTCTACTTCTCGCATTCGCTCGCCCACTATGTCTCGAGTGTTGGTAACGTCTCTTATCAAACCGTTCCTTTTTCGGTCCATCAGAATAATCCGATGACTAACTATAGATTTTTTTGGTCGGTCACTGCCACATAACTTCTTCACCAGGCAAAGACCAACTGACTACGGTACAATAGTAGCAAACTACTACTCGTGGTAAATCATACATTGTTCGCACCAGCTAACTGTTCATTTAGTTAGACGAACATTTTCCAGTTTAAATGAGCTAGGAGGAACCCGGTTCGTGGTCACGCGAACTACCTTGCACCGACACCCTTTTGTTACACGCCTCGCGGAGTGCGATCGTGACCTCATAGGATTCCTGATTTATACTGCGGTAATTTATATAAACGGGTGAAGTTTGTTTGTCTGAGTAAATCTTTGATCATATTAAATCTGAAGTTACAGAGGTCTCCGTTTTCAGTCATTGGAAAGAAAGAAACCATCTTACCACTAAGTAACAAAAATGTAAACGTGAAACTAAAAAAAAGAAACCAGTTAAATACAGCACTTCAACTAAATACCTATAGGAGCATCAAGCGCTTTTACAACCCTTTGTCAACTCCGGAGCCTCATTAAACATACACTAAAACTTCACGTTTCACATCTGGCACAGGAATGAAATCCTATTAACTACTACATGACAGAGAAACTCATGCGTACATTGAAACTATTGAATACATTGGGAACTTTTCCCCGGGGCGGGATTAGCTCCAGGAATAAAGGTGAGTGCTCACAGCGAGCGACAGTTTTATTGGCTATACGTCTCAGGCTGGGTTGTGATATAAAATGATTGCTACAGTGCGATTGTTCGGGACTCACTTAATAGTAAAACGTATATAGTTGTGAGTAAAAGTCTCATCGGTACGACGGCACCACTGCAGAAAATGATATGGTTTCTATATACATAGAAGAGAACTTACTACTCGTACTATAGGTACCTATTCATCCACCAGCACGGTTGAAATTATAGGTACTCACTTCACAACTACTATGACTAACACAATCTGGCGTACCTACTCCTTACCAGTTATGATCCTGTAGAGGAACGTACCCGAGTTGTTGTCCAATACGATTTGTTATATGCTTTGTCCTTTTTGTGCGCATGAACGTGACACATGCTTGATCCGCGTATGTCTAGACATGAATTATTTCAACATATTCGATATTTTAAAAATTGGTATCACTTTGTATCTCAAATTTTCGGCTGCTGTTTTCTATTACCGCTTAGCGTTGCAATTCGTTGATGGCATACATATATTCATAGAGCGGTGTGAGCGTATGACAGATCCCGTTTCAAAACTATCCATCATTGTAACGCCGCGCCTCACGTGGCGTAGTCACGCGTCGCACTTGTCACGAGACTGATGGTTTTGCGTCCGTGCAACCCCTGCACCTTACCTCTCCGCAATATGGGGCATTTTATGGTGCCTGTTTATATTGTGGATGGTGTAAAAGGAAGACGTCGAGTTGGTGCACTTGACGACGTGAGAACATGACCCCCGCATTATAAAGCGAGTCCCGGACACGATTCCGGCTACTGCGGTAGGAGATACGTGTTCAGCGATGCAGGGTGGATAAAATCTATTTTTTAACCCAATTAATTGAGTTCCGAAGTTTGGTATGCTGTTAAAAACTCCCAAGCTGCAGATATTTTACTAGTTAATATTTATTTATCCTTGCTCTGTACGTGCCTATGTAGTTGGCTGAATGAAGTTTTACTGGTGGACTCTCTGTCTCTCCTTCATCTAGCAGACGTATGATTTTAAGCCAAATAACATTTCTTGGTTATTTTATACAAACGTGTTTATACAGTATTCCCCTGTATAGTCTAGTTCTTATAAAGCTTTTTTTTCTGAGAAATTGAAGCTATTAAAATTATTTATTAAACGTATCCTAAACCGGCTACAGTGAAGTCCCACGCCAATCGTAGTAATGAGTAGACCGTTAGATCGGATAATTGCTGCTTTTGTCTTTGCTGCCGAAAATGAGATGCGATCTGTGCACTCTACCGACATAGAGACCGCATCGCTGTAGTATAATAATTCATTTTGAAATAGTATAATGAACTTAATGCAGCGTACATAAAATTATGTTAAGAGAAATGTATAAATAAGTAAAACCTTGGACAAGTTCTTTGATATAGTACTGGATTATAACATTTTGTAACAAGTTTCAAATATTTAGTCGTATGTTAGTAATCTTAACGGGCATAAAAATGAAACATTGCAATCCTTTAAAAAAATAACAGGTTCAAGTAAAATGGCAGGTAAGACTCGTTGAGTTATTTATCTTAAACTTATCCGTATACCAGGTTTTCGTTTTTCTCCTCGTCCGTATATACTTTGGACTGGGTGTCGTTTTATTCTCGTTTCAAAAACAATGATTACCGTGGTGTCTGGAAAGCAGTGCGGCGTGCAAGCGGGATGCGATGATCGTTTTGCATGCAACGAGATGAAACCATCAATTTGCGCGGAGCCGCGCGAGTGTTACGTCGATCTCGCTTATAAGAGGCAAAGTGAAGTGGAGACGGCGGCTAAACCTCACTCGTGTGGCTGCATTACACTTTGCGCTGGTTTGTACTGCGGCTACGGGATGCCTTGTAAACTCGTGTTGTATAACAAGCACTCTCCACTCAACCCTGCAACTACCTACTAACTATTCGGATATAACGGCGCAAATAAAATCTTTTTTTATAATACCGTCATAAAATAAACTTAATTAGAGCCCACGAAACGACATCGATTAAATTGGTTGATAAATTGTAGGAATAAAGGGTGAACAATGCATGCTTAAAAAATATGAATAAAAAGCCGGTGAAATCGTTTATTATTCAGCATATGTCAAAACTGTCGCTAATTGTAGTTATCAAAGACAGGCGTTGCGCACTGTTGCGTGCCGAGCGGCCGGTGCGGAGGCGCGTCGCGCGGCGGGCGGTAACTGCGAGGCTTCATCGCATTTTTTCTCGCCCGACCGCGTTTTTGCATGAGAAGTGAGCGGGCAGGCTTCGAATAAGGAGGCACACCAGCAAGAAAATTGCTATTTTTACAAACAAGCTCTCTTTGCCCTGCAAAAAATGTGTAGCGCGGCGCCGCAACGTGGTAATCAATTCAAACGAGGTTCATTGTTTCTCGAAGGAGGAAGGGCTCGAATATGTCGATATCGGCCGTAACTGCAAGCCGCCCGAGCCCCCGATGTGAACCTTTATCGGATCAAACGACTGTGGCTACGAGTTTATGACCGCCCGCTATGGGCATTTTGACTTCTTCTAATATCTGCTTTGTGTTCATTTTGCAAGCATTTATACAGATAATTAAACTAATTTACAAAAAGGTCCTTGATGAAGAATACAATATGTAATTGAATCGGTCCTTAAAGGATGCCAGTGCTGGCGTCGATAAATACTCCGTCGGGCGCTGCGACAATTCATAATAATTTGTTGGAGTTAACAGGTTTTGTAGTCGGGCCACGGTCCCGACGGTGGCGTTGGTTCGTCGCTCATAATGAACAGCATCTGCGGATCAATGAGGTCGGTGCGCGTTTTATTAAGCGTCGCGATAAATTTGCATCGTCAAACAGGGGCCGCGGCGGCGAGGCACGTTCGGCAAATAGAATAAATACGAAGCTCCTCGCTCGCTAGCCGCCTACCACCGTGCCCCTACTACAAACACAATTTGCCCCTATTTATGTGCTACCAATCGCAAGCGGTGCCGTCGTCGTGTTGCCTCAACAGAGGATTACTGCTCTCGCGCCGTAATGATTGGTTGCCTCCGCAAGCTGTCTTCGGCATGAACTGACCGGCTAGTACTAGATCACTCTTCAACAATAAGGTGATTCGAGTCGGTCGGTTTTCCACACAAAACAAAAGAGGGTAATTGTTTGCTTCTACGGCATCAATTATATTTGAAATGTGTTGTATTTTATAGCTTGATATATTTTATTTGCGCAAAAAATATGAGAATTCTCAAAAAAAAATGTTTAGCTAAAAACGTTTAGTCCCACATGATGCTCATAGACGGCGCTGATTCTGTTTTTTTTTGAGACTTTCATGTAATTTCGCGAAAACAAAATGTATCAAGCTATAAAATAAAACACATTTTAAACATGCCGTGGAAGCAAACAATGACCCTCTTCATGTTTGTATGGAAAATCGACGGACTCGGATCACCTTAATGTCGTTTCACAAGAATGGGAATATACTTAAAACTATTGAACTATTTTTAATTTCTTTTCAGATTAGAAAAATCGTGCGTTATTTCAATGAAAACAATATTGAGACAGGATATGCGTCGTGCTATTTCTTAAACGTAATTAGTATTGAAATAAGTGAAGTTTGTACAATATTACCCCCTAATATCCTAGGAAAACCAAGATATGAATATAATATGACCGGATTATACTAAAAAAAATTGAGCTAAATAATTTCTGCTCTATGTTTACTAATTTGCTAAAATCTTTGAACTCGACCTATTAATTTTTTCATTCATTTTTAGGGTTCTGTAGCCAAAATGGCAAAAACGGAACCCTTATAGTTTCGTCATGTCCGTCTGTCCGTCCGTCTGTCCGTATGTTACAGGCATTGTGCTCAAAAGCTACATGGTGGATATCGATGAAATTTGGAATATAGGTGTCTTGTATGAGCCGCTACTTACAAGGAAAGGTACCCAACTGTCCGGCTCCGATCTGATTTATTGATATATGTTAGAGAGTAGTCTAAAATAATAGACACGTATTTTTTTTTAGCTGCCCAATCTCAACCTATTGGGACAAACTGACCTCCAAAGTACTGTTCTTTTTTCATGTTCATGTTCTCAAACATAATATCAAATTTATTTTAAAATTAATTTATTCATAAATTTTTCTGTAGAAGTTGGAGGGTTTAGTCACTTTTCAGTACTTCGGAGGTCAGTTTGTCTTTGTCCCAAAAGTTTGTTATGTTATCGCGTATCTCTACGTGGTTGCTAAAGTGTTAGAAGATATTTTTCCAGTAAGGGTGCGTCTCCGCTATTACTTCACGGTTCACCACAACTTGTGAATGATCTTATGAAGAAAGTTTCAAGCTGCAAGATCCTCTGCACGTGCCCTGTAGTAATTTCAAGTAAAGCTGAAAACCCGACCCGTCTCAGGTGGTCTTACGCAAAAATATAGATCAGTCTCATTTCGCGAGACCGAAGGGCAAGCTTCAGGCTGCGAGGCCGAAGGCCGAGCTCCTCTGGAAGTGTTCTATATGCCGCAGCAAATACAAGCGAAGCCAACAGGAAGAAGTGCTCCAGTACGTCTAGCATAACTGGCCGCGACTTCGTTTCTCGCGCGACAGAGCATCACCTGTCACTGTCACACTATATTGAGTGGATAGTGATAGGTAGCATGTGTCGCGCGACAAAGAGTCGCGTGTCACAGTTGTGCTAGAGGTACAGGTCAGTTTATACAAACCGTATAGCAAATTAGAATAAGGAGTTGTACCCTTATAAAAAAATAATCAGGACAGTTGAATCTTCATCATAGTAAAATTTAGTGAGATTTGACTGAAACCACTTTTTCCCTAAGTTTGCTGCGGGGTCCTTTAACGAGCCCGAAGACTGGCAAGCTTCTCTGCAAGCGTTTTATATCCCCAGTAAGTCCAACTGAGGCCGAAGGCCGAGAACCGCTTAAGGCCAAAGGCATATTTGAGTCTCATTTTCGAAACCCCGAAGGACGAGCTTCAGGCTGTAAAGCCGAAAACCGAGCTCCTTTGCAAGAACCTGTGTTCTGAAATAATAAGCAAAATTCATGAAACATCTTACACGACCAGAAATCTTGTCATAGTCTTTTTCGTAGTCAGGTGTTAATTTTTAGCTTTATTTTTTCCATTCCATTAAAATAAACGTTTTCTAAATTATCGTATACGTATACGTAAGTATATTTTATGTTTATTTTTTGCAGCGTACTACTTTGTTGCTCAGTTTTCGAATACCCGTTAGAAGTAGCTATTTTCTTGAACCTTTTAATCGCTTATGCTTTGAAATATCAACGAGCAGTCAGTAAAATTAACATGGTTATATGTTAAACGAAGTCATGATATAATTTCAATGCTACATCTTAAATCATAAGTGCTCTGATGTCTTAATTAAGTAATAAATACATTTATTAGTTTTCAACATAAATGAACAAGCTTAGATGATGCGTTTTTTCCCACCAAGGTAACTAAATAAATTCCTTTCGCGGCGCGGCGCGGTGCCTCATTTTAAGCTTCCCATAAAAGGTTGACAACGCGGTTAGCCGGCGGGTGCTCTCAGAGGCGAACTCGATTACGTGCGTCGATTTTACTATAATTGCGGACATCTACTACAGCCAGTGTTACGCGCGGGTCAGTAGCTGTCGTAAAATTTCACGACCACTTGTACCCAGACAACGCCAAAGGGACTTTGACTCGAGGGTTTGGAAAACGTGCAATTGTACGGAGCTTCGGCTTTGATGCGGACGACGCTGCGCTGATTAGATCCTAGTCATTTCGTGACTGAACGTGTTTCTCCTTTTAAAGTTAGCTTGGTAATTCATGAATTACAATTTTTGTCTTCCGTCTTGCGCTATCTCTATCTTATACATTGTGGTTTTAAATGTGATGATACCATCACATTTAAAACGCGCTGCGACGAATGGCTGTTTCGATAAATCGCTTAAGTAAGCGGAGCAATTAAGGTTCCGAATTTAGCGTTACATTATTCTAGTTACTTTATATTCAAGAACTTTAATTTCGTGACTAAACTAACATAATTCGTCCAGTATCCGTTTAGTTTCTGAGATTAGGTACTCCAAATTTGCATTGGAAAACCCCAAAAGCCAATGCTTTTAAGATTAAATCTCTGTAAATATGTACAAATATTTCAGTACCGTCATCGATATAGTTACGAACAAGTCACCGAAAAACGTGAAAATAAATTTACATTCTATACACGCCACATTCGTTAAAACTACGTGTCTATATTCAATCTAATATAACCCGGGAACTTAATTAAAAGCTAGTAACAGGTGGAGCGGGTAGGGTGTTCGATCGCGTTAAAGTAGAGCACTGGTATTATTGAAAACTTTGTGAAAAATATTTTATCTTTCTAATACGTGATTACGTATACGCGCTGTCAAGTATCTTTATCAGCAGTGTACTATATATATATATATATATATATTATCTATCAGTGGCGTGGCGTTAAAGATATCCTTGGGCAAGCCGATACAGATTTAGTGTACATTTTCCTTAAGAGCTGTAGAATAAGGTGCTCAAATACCTGATATTAGGCAAGCCGGTAGGAATCGAGTTCTTTGAACGACACGCCACTGATATCTATAGTATATAAGTATTGGTGCTGTGCACGTGCATCGCACCTTACTAATGTTATATATACGAGAGTGAATTGTTTAGTTTAGTTTATTTTTCACTACAGATTTACCAATCCAGAGGAGTAGGGTTGGATAGACTATAGAATCTTGGGAGCACCGATAACACTAAAGTCTTAGCCGGAAAACTACCACTTTGATCCCTTCTCCTAGGCAAACAAAGGCATTTCTTCGACTGTAGGTTAACTTGAAGTAAAGGACAGGCAAAGCATTTGACTGTTATTTACCCCAATTCTGATGGTGTATGAAAAACAGATTTTCGTTGTTGTCAATGAAATTAATGGAATGTCGTGTTAATCATACTCGCAATGATCAGCAAAGCCTGGTGACGCGACGGATGGACACGAAACGAGTCAGATCAGAGCCGATGAAGAGTTCAATAAGCTGGGCTTAGCATCGATCTTCGATCCGGCGATTACAGACGGCGGCGTTGACGGATGTCGGCTTAACGTGTCCGGCACTGAGTGCAGAGCGAGCGGTAGTCAGTACCTTGACTTCATATAATAACCAAAGCGTCGCGTGGTTGTGATTGCCCAAGCTGCAAGTATACTTTTTTTTGGGAAAACACTTTCGTACCAATTGGCACATGCGACAACACCTTGACTTCATGTTGTAACTAAGCCGTCGTTGCCATTGAAATTATCTGGGGGTACGGTAGTGCCCCCTCCAAGTCGAGCAAAACATAGGCACGGCCGTACCATCCTTTTCTCGAAGTCATTCAGGCCCACATAAATATATCGAAATAGTAGGAAATTGTTCGTCGATTTGTATGAAGACCAAGCGTGTTTTAACGTGTTTCGCTTGACGGTTGACGCCAAAAGTGTAATTTAGTAATGGAAAACATAATTTTTTCCATTTTATTTGGTGGTATTTGATCAATGAATTATACCATAATTATCAGATTTTCAAATCTGATAATAATATTGACGGAAACTGAAGTTGACGGCGTCCAAAGTAGGTCATCGTCATTTCTTTTTAGCACGCGTGGTACATACACCTTTTCATTCTACCTCGATATATTTTTGTGTTAAGGTCATTATCAACCTCCTGAAATTGTGTGCTGCCTAAAGCTAGAAACCTGCATTTTCAGTAAAGTAACATATAGATAGGGCATAACATGACTGAGATATATTCTCAATAAGGTTCAATTTGAACTTGTAGTTTAAGAACGATTGCCCGTCAAAGTTACTAGTTTTGTCACTGACACACTCCTCAGTGAGTGTTGACTGATCAACATAATTTACTACATAAAATACGTACTCCTACATCAAATGAACTATGCACTACGGTATAACGAACCATAGACAAAATGAGTGTTAAGTATTAAACTAGTTAGTAATTTCATTTTGAAAATTTGGTTCAATGAGACATGGCGGAGTTATGAATCAAACAATTTCTACCATACACTATTCAATTTGCACAGCAATATAATAATGTGGTCATTGTCGTCATTGGGAATCTAATCAACATTTGGATGGTGCATGTTTGTTTAATGTGTGAAGTAGAGGTACTGATTGTATTACTTCTGTGCCGACACCTACCACATTAATCTCTATTCTCGCCGAGCAACACGTGGATTTACGCATCGACGAAAGTAATTTATATGCAAATCATTTTAACTTTGACGGATCCCTGACTCTAATACGCCTGACATGCTCTAAAGTAACAAAGCCTTGAATTTAGATAGTAACCGTACCGGGCATATTTAGATTGCGAAACGGGACTTAGTCGCGTAAAAGCGTAAAAAATACTTCAATTTTGCAAAGTAACTCGAGATTATAGTAACTGTAAAAGACTGTGTCATAATATTAAGTAAACCTGCGCCGCGTTAAGTAGGTAGAGATAATTAAATTTTCAAACGGCTGCCGGAGATTTCTATGATACTGTACAAACGCTTAAAGTAAACTAATGTTCTCATAAAACCCTGATTATCTTAAATTAATATTTCACTAATAGCAGTGTCGCTTGTCAGAGGACAAAAGCGTCGTCTTTGTTCCCAGCTTTGCGTCCGAGCTCGCTTTGTGTGCCAGAACAATATTACTCGCGTCTTGATAAATAGGAACAACTGTGAGCAACAATGCGGCCTGTAAGGCGATATGCGCGCAATCGACCGCTGGATTAATGACCGCCTCGTCTAAAAGAATGGACTATAATATTTATTATCAGATAAGCGAGTGCTACTGGGTAATCCGTGTCGCCGACCACAATACTACCCTACTATTTCAAAAAGTCCTATGTGCGCTTGAGTTACGTACACGCATGTGATACATCTGAATTGCACGGCATAATACCGGTGCATCGCCTATGCATTACTCACGTACTGTCGTGTGCTATCAATTTATGGATGTACGCTTTCGCTTAATTTATTTTTTCGATCGTGTCGGTTTTGTTTCTAGGAATTTTCGATATGACTTGTGTTGGCTGTGTGTGGTAGGTCTATCCTTTGCTTTGTATTCTTAACTGTATGTACCTACTATAATATTTGGGAAACACACTGAATGATTGTTTGAGTAGGGTGCGCTAGAGAACTGGTACGTGGCTATGGTTATTCTTAACTTAAAAAAAATCACAATAACATTTCTTAAAGAAGATCATTAAGTTATAATTATCAGTCTTAAAGTCATAAACATTGAAGAAAATTCTAGTTTAGCTAAGAGTTCATTTACATCTATATCTTATGCAAAAGGATCTTTATTCTATAGCATTGACACTTCAAGACTTTGGCTCATTATTCGACGATCTACACTCACTCAAAGCTTTTGTTGTAACATTCTTATACAAATATCCAACCATGTATAAAAATTGTTAGACGTCAGTTTAATCAGTTTTGACTGCTTCTATAGTACAATAGTTAATGAAACGGTCCGCCCACGTCCCGAAAGCCCATTGATCTTGCGCGTTAACGGGCGCGTCGAAAGATGTGCGCAGGCGCACCTATGCCTACACGTAATGAGGACCGTTTGCTTTGATGATATATTTAAAAAATGCTAATAATTGTAAAAAGTTTATAGTGTTTAATAACAGGGTGACTTCTGGGTCGTGCGTGGGGCAAGAAAATAAGGCATAATACAATATCCAAAGATGAACTTATTGATGTTACTTTTATATGAAAGAAACATTTCTGTCTCTTCATTGGTTTTTTAATGCGGGTAAATTACACCACATTTCTTTGTTACATATATAGATGCAAGAAATCAAAGTACACAGAAAAATTAAATGGCACTCAACTGTGTACAGACCGGGAATCGAACCCGGTACCTCTGGATTTCCGGCCCAGCGACTCAACCATTCGTCCACCGTAGCACCCGCTAAACGCCCTCAACTTTGCCATCTACTTTGACCTCCGCATCATTCTGTTCTTAATAGGAATTAACCTATTAGGTATATTATTATGTTATTGATGTTAATTATTAATTTCTTATCACCAATATTTGTAATTATTTTTCAGATTATAAGTAGAAAAAAACATTTTTGCATAAAATTTGGTCACCCTACTCAATGTGACGTCTTGTCGCTTCCCATACTGTGTATGTTAAAAGTCATAGGGTGACCATGATTTAGGTAGGTACTTAGTTTAAGATTAATTTTACTTGAAAATAAGAAAATTTAAATTAATGTTGTTTTGATCAAATGCTATCATAAAATAATATTGACGAGTTAGAAAAACTGGCCCAGGATCACGACCCAGAAATCACCCTGTATAGTTAATTGTTTTTCTTTACGTGCATTTTCATCGTCTGATCGTACCTAATTGTCAGAGTGGTTTAGATGATTTAAAATGTCAATCAGAAATAACTAAAATGATCTGACGATTATACTTTATTTGATCATAATTATGCAGAAAGAGACCAGAGGCACGTTTCGTATACTTGGATTTTGCATACTCTACGCAGTTAAACAGAAATTTTAGTTTTAAGTCTACAATTTTTCAGCATTAGTAGCTTTCTGCGTAACTATGGTCATTTAAAGAATATTGTTACAAAGACCAAATTCGTTGATGTTTTTGAAAAGGACCATATTCTGTTAAACGAATCATATGCGACGAACAGCGGATTAAAATTAAAAAAAAGACCGTTACAGTGAAGCTTGCTCCGCTAGTTTGAACAAAACAGAGGCACTGGTTTATGAGTTCACTGTGTTGCAAGTAAATTTCACTTCATAAATAAATTAACCAGAAACGCGTTACCCGCTTCTATAACGGAACTGAACCAAGAGTTGTAAAATAATACAGAGAACCACGCATCGTGTATGAAACATAATCATAATCGGAGAGCGCTTCACCGGGTCTCGGTTACAGGCGAGATCTCGCCTCTCATCTGGAATTTATAATACAGTGTTGAGATACACGAGATAAACGGCACCCTACCAACAGTAAATTAGTCAGGATGAATAGGTAACGCACATAAATAACAACATTTCGAGACATCACCGTCTGAATATTCAAATAAGTACTCGTTATAAAGACATTGATCAATGCGGAACGAGTTACGCGACACGCCGGTTTCGCTCTCAGATACATTCCTGATAAAGTAGTATTATCTTTTTTTTAGGTTTCACATAATTACGATTTATATCTACCGTTTGCTTTGTTTCGCAGGCCGCGCAAAGAGGGCTCAAATAACATTGATTTATTGAAATATGTTCCGGTGAGCATGATTTACAACGAGGATAATAACTTAGTGGGGGATTACCTTATGTAGTTTAGGAAATGAAACGGCCTGCGTCTAGATAGCTACATATGACTTCGGCCTCTGAATATGGCTGAGATTGGCCAAGCCTGGATTAAAGCGGGTCCATGGATACTAAAATAAGTTCATTTATTACCGCCTATTGATAAAACTTTCTATATGTGTTGTGTGTAGAAGTGCGCATTTCTTTAGACAATCTTAACAGTTGGCTATGTCAAAATAGATACTGGATAGAACTGATAATACATTATAGAAATGTAATTAAACACTTTTACAATCTATACTTAAAGTAGGGGAAATCTGGTTTGCGAGCGGATATTATTACAGCTTTACTCTAGTTTAAATGTGCTAAATAAACTATAATTACGTGTACTTGTTTTATTATTTATGGATTTTAAGGAACTGTCTTATTGAATGTAGCGTTTTACTTCCATAATGTTTTGTTCGACTTTCTATTCGTAACATTTTTATACAATTTGTTCAAGAATATGGTTATAATTGCGCTTAATAAAGCTGTCTGGGATCTGTATCTATAAAATGGTCTTGTTGTATCGTTTCTGTCGCTTGATACCTACTAGATATCGCGCAACACTCACAAATACCCTTATTAGCACATGTCAAGGGTTGTAACTGCTTCTAAGCTGACATGCGCATTGCCCAGGCCAAGTCGCCATGAGTTGCTATACGATTCTCTGTGTCACCTTTGTTTCAACGGTGAATGCTTAGAGAATATCCAACCTTCACCAGTCCTGTTGTTGCAGAGTTATGTTCAGCGTAATTCATTCACTTCACATACACGTTTTCGTTGACAAATCTGTGTTTGGAATTTTTAAATGGATGAAAACTGGTTTCTCGTTGCAGTATCGATGTAAATTTATCAAATGATACGGTTATGTAAGTATCCATGCGCTATCGGTGCTATGACACTTATATTTGGCAGGTATGAATATTCTTTGTACATATTATTGTTTTCTACATAAGTTTCAGTGCTGGAGAATCAACTGTCAACAAAAATAGATGGAATTTTTCAGTAAGGGCCTTATCACACTTGCGATTTGCGGGCGAGCTGCGGGCAAGTTTCCATGCAAGACCAATCGCGATCGCGGCAAACTCGCGGCTAGTGACATTTGTATGGAACTTCGCTTCTCGCAATTCGCAAGTGTGATAAGGCCCTTAGTTAAAAATTCCACCTATTTTTGTTGACAGTTCATTCTTTATTATTGCAATGTCATCGGATACCAATTTTCAATTTGATATGACACCAGCGCTAAAAACAAATAAAAATTGGTTGGTTGGATGTGAATATGGACGTACACTGAAATAGTAAAGACTAATTAAAAAAAGGGTAAGGATTTATATTCATATTCCTTTATTGCTATCATGTTCATCAAATATATAGGTAGTTTCATGAGAGTTGAGGTGAATGATTACACACACAGCTACATGAAGTACTCATTGCAAGAAAAGTGAATGAATGAAATGAATGAGTGAGTAAATAAACACAAGGCCTATCGTTTAACGAAACTTTTTGGTCTATCCTGCAATTCACAATTGAACTTGCTATCGATACGAAAAAAGACCAGTAATTTCAAAATCCCGCTGTCATTACATGACAGTGTTGTTGTGTGCGTGGCGTGAACTCTCGTGAAACTACTTGTACATAGGTGTTACAACATTAATTAAAATAAACAACAACAATTATAGTAGCATTTGGCTTGGCTTGAGGAAGGCAAAAAAAATTCTAAAGGTAACTTTATCAATAAATACTGCTACTCAGTCTCGCATACCATACTTATCCGATTTAAGATCAGTATCATATGCAAACAAATGTATCTCTGCTCAATACGGTAAGGCCTGTATACGTAATCCGTCTTACTCTAGACGGTATATTCCCAGGAGTGAATTAGGTATGCGGTGCACAGCGACGATTGATGGCCCGAGCGAGATGCGCCCAATTCCGGAGCCGATGAGATAAACAACGACTTATGGTTGTTTATTTATCACTAGTCACCACTCTCATGTGGATATACAGCCTATTGTTTGCGGCTGCTGCCGGCGCGGCCGAGTTATTGATTTGCTTTATTATGAGCTTGTATACGCATGAAGTAACAACAAATAATATATCAAAAGGTTATTAATTTTTTGATTCTTCGTTGTAATTTATTTTATAGCGAATCTTTACCTGGATAGGTATCATGGGTTGCAAAGATGTAGCGTTTTTGAGTCAGAATTTTCGTCAGCTACCTAAAACCTTAAATTTTTCCTTCTAGGATTGTCTTAAAGAACATATCGTGTCGAACCAGGTGGCCTATCATTTTGCCACGTCCATTCTCTATAGTCGTCATTATGGTCCTCTTCTCTCCCACAATTTGCAGCACTTCTTTACTTGTTCTTCGTTCCGTCGTCGTCGTCGTTGTCGTTAATGTCGTGTCGTAACAGGACCTAAAATGCATGGCTGAGGACCGCACAAAATGGCGTCTACTCCACCGACAAGAGCAAAGGTCTTAAATTATGATGATGATGATGATGACCTAAAACTATGTACAGGTTATGGAAACATACGCTTGGAGAACGGGTATTATATCTTTTAAATACGAATGTATTTTTGTATCAGAAATAAACGTAACTGCGTGCGTACGGTGACATAGCAATATTGCCTATCGCAATACCGCTAAGTTAAACGTACAATTGCGATTGCGGACAAAAACTAGCGTTAGCTCGTTTGAGTAAACGCTCATCGCAGGCTTCAAAAGATCCCGTTTACCAATGAAATATCCTGTTCCTAGTGGCAATGGTCAAGCCGGTGTCGATGCTCGCGCCGTGCACACAATTAGAGCCGATTGGTCGCGGTGCCGGTCGGTCGCGCACGGCCGATCTTCCCATAGCCACCTGCGGATCTTCACACTGTCACCGGCAACGAGCCTTAATTAACTTTTTGTCTCGCTCGAAAACAATCCGTCTGGCATTCCACTTGATTGCGTTTTGATGCTTTTCTACTCAGATTGTGGGCAACGCGTATCGACTTGAAATAGTTGCGTTATTTGCTTGTGCAAGTAAGATCTGTAAATAGATCATAGATAAAAGTTTGTATTTGCTGCACAAACAAAGTTACAAGTATTCTCGTCGTGATCGTCAATAAAGGTTAGAATTTCAAAAGTTAAAAAACCGAAATTAAATAAGTTACAAAACAGAGCAAATAATAATCAAAACATGGTTCAAACCTGGTCTGAAACAAACCATTTTATTTAATATAAAGATCGTCGGCACAGTCATATATAAGGAGTGAAATGTGTTCTAAGATTGTTGAGAATAGAGAAATGCGACAATTTTATTGAAAGTGAAAACGCCCCTGTGAAACTTTAATCCATGACATACAATGATATTTTATAAGTAGATAGGTTACAAGCACTCCAAAAGTGAAGCACTGAAACCACGATAATTGTATTGGTGCCCTTTTTGTAGTGGGTAGTCACTCGCGGGTCGGTCAACGAAACGCACGACGATGTCAAGGGTGAATATTTACAAGATTCACAAAAAAAATGCCGTCGTGTGTGATCAGAAAGTGCACCAATCATAGCAAAAAGTGCAACAAAGCGCAAGGGATCACATATCACCTGTAAGTACGCTGAAATAATTTATTTTTATCATTTTTATTATTTTATTTTTCAAATACGACGCCATCTTACTACCATAGAGGTCATTTGAATGAAAGAGACAAACTTACGTCTTTGACAATGAGAGTGACAAGGATAGCCGAGCAGGCTACGAGTCAATCCGAATCTAGCCGATGGGTTCACTCGGTTACGTTTAAAAATTAATCGCGCAAGTAACAAAAAGCTAGCTGTCTCTTTTTTTTGCATTATTGTAACTATGCCATCTCTTTTATGCAATCTGTTAATATGTGTGAGTATGTACACCGTACAGTGAGGTACCAATGTGTGCTGCTGCTTTCTTGGAAGCATATTTCTCAGCTGGCGAGTATGCGTATAACGTATCTTCTTATAAAATATCATTGATGACATACCGCTTCATTCCCTACGGCCTTTAATCCTATTTAAGGAACTCGCACAGAATACACAAGAATCTTATATTACGATAGATATTAAGTCCATCAAATTTACGTATATGATTCGAGTAAATCGGGGGGCACGGCAGTGCCCTCGCCAAGTCGAGCCCGAAGCAAACACTGCCGTACCATCCTTTACTGGAACCATTTCGCCGCATTTTCAGGCCCCTATTTGAGAACCTCTGGATAAGACCAGAACTCAGAAATTTTCGTCATCCAGTAAGTAAGCTATAATCACATAATTCAAATCCAAAACTTCAAGTCTGTAGGTCATTTAGTTCCGAAGTTAAGCAAAAGCAAAGTTTCGCATTTATGACACTCACTCACTCATGATCATCAGAATAGACCTAGTACTTTCCATAAACTCAGAGAGCTGAAATTTGGTACACAGTTAGGGTTTAATGGCCACATAAAGGGAAAACTATAAAAACTAGGATAATCGAAGATCTGGAGTACCTGGTGACCCTGATTAGAAAACACAAGAGCCCAACCAAAAATAAAAAGAAAAAAACTGTGTCAAATAAGAAAATCTAATAAAATAAATCAATATGCCCACGTTTCTACAAAAAGAAGTGAAATCCCACCAAAAAAAATCTGTAAAAAACTAGCCAAGTCTCGATGGAGTTGCTTTTTTATCTCTAAAAAGTAATGAAATCTAGACAAAGTCGTGCCAAGTCTAAGGTTCCTTATTGCGATTTCTTTATTATTATAGTTAATGTTGTGTGACTTGGCCGTTGAACATTCTTTATACGTTAGTGGGTACAAGTCCCTTTGCGTTTACGTAATTAAATTATACGTTAGTGGGCACAATCAACAACAACCTAAAATGAGACACTAGCGTCCAATTACCAATACCAGTATGGGCTATTATAGCGCTTAACAAACATAGGTAGTTACAACAGATATAACATTACGTGTAAACAAAATTGACTTGTACCCACTAACGTATAAAGAATGTTCAACGGCGAAGTCACACAACATTAACTATAATAATAAAGAAATCGCAGTAAGGAACCTTAGACTTGGCACGACTTTGTCTAGGTTTCATTACTTTTTAGAGATAAACAACCAGCTCCATCGAGACTTGGCTAGTTTTTACAGAATGTTATTGGTGGGATTGATATTCTTCATAATTAATATAGGCGTCACCATCGATCTAAGGTCTTCAATCTGCGGTGAATCGACATACACACGCTAACGTACACACGTACAAACATAATTGTACTTAAAGTTATATACATACTTTATACTTCTTAAAGGTCCTCATTAGATGTTTTTTCGTATTTGAAATTCTACCTGGTCTATTATGGAAGTATGGTGACATTGGTGACTCAGTTACCACCAAGTAGTGTAAGTTGCGTCACTTACAATACAACCTAAAAACTGACTTTTTCTTTTTCAAATAACGAGTCGGATGTCAATGTTTATGTTTAGGGCAAAATCGTCGTATTGTGATATATATTAAATTTTCAATATTGCACTGCTGGTTCCGTTTGTATGATTATTTATTTACTTGTTGCAGGTACGCACAATTACATTTCGAACGAATAAAGGGAGCGGAACATGTTACTAGTGGTCCGAAATTTAAAAACAGGTAAAACCTAGAAGTATGTAATTTTATATATTAGAAGTTTAGTATTCAATGTGATCGCGAAAAAATGGGGCCTTTGTTATTAGGAACAAATTTATACTTTAAATAGTTATACAGTGTGTAAGTCTAATACGGGCGAATCTTTTAACGGTGTTTAGTATAGGACAAAGCGAAGGTAATTAGATAACATTTACTTAAGGTTGAAACAATAATTTTGTCCATACAAAATAATTCAGCCCGCAATGTAATGCAAACACACTCACGTTAAACGCTCGTTGACAGTTACGTTATTTCGGTACCGCCGTACCGCAACCGTGTTTACAGTACATTGCTGCTGAGAAATTTAAAAAAAAATAATTATGGGGTCGTAATGAACTGCAACTTAAAAAAAACTTTTACTTTATGATTACACTAATGAATACTATGTCCGATTTAATTTATCGCCCGTATTAGACTTACACGCTGTATAAAAAGGTATTCAAGATATCAGGTAAGTTAACATAGATACTTTAACCTTCGTACCTTCTTCATAATTTGTAGAGTTTTAACTCTGCCTCAAACAATCTAGAATAATGTTAGGTTACGATTTCTTCAATTATTATATTAGAGATTCCATAAAATTTGCGATTTGATAGCAAAATAATCCTATTAGATTAGCATTCATGGGCAAAACTAGCATATGAATGGTTCATAGAGAAGTAAATGTCAGCTATGATATCTCGTTTAAATTTAAATAACCACTTAATATGATATCTGCATATGAAATAAAATGGATCATGTTACTTCCTAGACAGAATATTATTAATTTGTACTTTTTTATAAATTTTGAAAATAATAAATCGTGATGTTTACATTTCGTGTTGTAGGTAAATCTTCTAGTGACTATGATTGGGTAAAAATTTAATTTATTTCTGCAAGTAGGCCCTCAAGGGCTCTTTTATAAGGTAATATAAGGTTTTACCTAAAAAACAGAAAAAAAAATCAATGGTAACATTGGAATCTGTCAGTATATTAATGTATCAAGAATGTATCAAGGTCACTAAAATTTGTATGCCGCAAGGTACCACATAGTGACACTAAGTAATTATTTGTAACATCTTTATTACCTATGTTGGACAAATAAATTATTTTGAATTAGAATTTGAATTCACACTTCGTTTATTGTTAGATTGCTACAAAATAAAAGAAGTCATCGAACTCATGTATTCATCTAACATACTGCAATAATTATGAATCATGTAACATTACCTAATTCCCACCACTATTCTCAATTCTAAAACATTGCACTTGACCGGCTGTTGAAGTTCAAGTCCGTGTTCGCACGGACGATGGCCAGGCGCAGGTTCACTAATGTTTGACCAAAAAATTATTGACAAATGATCATTTGACAAACAACGTTTCACCAAATATTCATTTGGCAAACGAGACATTTGACAAAAGTATCATCTTACAAAAACTCACTTAGCAAATGATTAATTAGCAAACACTACACTTGGTAAATGTGTTAAATAATAAAATGTCAATTGACCTTTTTTCATTTCACCAAATAATATGTTTCGCAAATTAAGCATTTGTCCAAATTTCATTTAACAAAATGTTATTTCATAAAAAGTACTTCTTTTTTCAAACGTTAAGTTACAAAATTATATAGAAGGCAAGCAATCATGCATTATGACGCTCCGCTCGCTTTGCTCGGTCCGCTATTGGTGGTCATAATACAAACCTAACCTAACCGACGACCTAGGTTTTTTCCATGATTAGTCTAAAGGCATCAGTTCGTTTTTGTTGGGGGACACAGTTCAAACCCTAACCTAACCTAACCTAACAACCTAGTCTTTCTGGCAGCAGTTCGTTTTTGTTGGGGGACGCAGTTTAAACTCTAACCTACCCTAAGAACCTATTTTTTCTGCCAGCAGTTCGTTTTTGTTGGGGGACGCAGTTCAAATCCTAACCTAACCTAACAACCTACTCTTTTTCCAAATACTGTGTCTTAATTTGACCCATAAGTAGGTAGGTACCATATCTATTATTAGATTTATTTATAAACGAAACACTTGTCAAATAATACATTGTACCAAACGTTTTTAGGCCAAGAGTAGTTTTGTCAGATAACTCAGTTGCTAAATGTTCATATTGTCAAATAATTATTTATAAAATGTAAATTTAACTGTTGATCATTTGGTAAAGTGAGTCATTTGTAAAATGACTAGTTGTAAAATGATCAATTGGCCAAACATTTTTTTGTAAAACGTTGTTTGTCAAGTGTAATTTTGCCAAATGACTTTTGGTCAAACGGCAGGACACCCCAGGGGCAGCCTGCGACCGCAGACTTGCGCAAGCGCTGCGCTGCACGCTGGTCCGCCGCCGTCGACTCGGCGCAACACCGTCATGACTCATCACCGATGTCAACACGTCAATGCCTCGTTTGTATAAATATGTTACATTCTCCGCTATGTTTATTTATACCTTTGCACTTGGGAACCGGCTGTGATTTACATTCAAAATTCCCATGTATAATTGGCTGAATATTCAACGTTCTCACTAACATTATGTAGGGCAAATTTAAACGCGTGGCGATGTCTAAAACTGGATCACAATATTTGCGATGTAGATGTGACTTGTAGCCGACACCAAAAAAGCCTCACGATACACAACCTGTCTGACCAATACATTCTCAACGCTAACATTCTTATGCAAATGTATGAGATTGGAGCTAAACAAAAAGAACGATTAATAAAAGTCAAAAGTAAATGCGAGCGTACGCGGCGGCTCTCGGTTCGCGCGATGCTTCTTTAATTGCTCTTTGATAACCGGTAATAGTAGTATAAATGCACCCATTACAGTTCCTCCCATTTATACTTATTGATCGCATTAATGCTGATCGCGTTTGAAATTTAAACGGTCTTTGTGCAGGCAAGTCGTGGTCGCGGCACCACATTAGCTATTGAAATAAAGTCCACTATGAATGGACTCACACTCTTCCCCACTTGTAATGTATGCCGTGCGCTGGCGTGGGCTTAATTTGAATCTCAGACTCATGTCGCGTCTTCTTTGATGGCTTTACGATACGGGAAATTCTGTGGACTATGTTCATAAGAAAAGTTCCCAAGTACTTATATAAATTGAATACGGTATATTTTACTAAGACTACGACATGGAATGTTGTTACACTTAATTAAACCGTAATTAATTACAAAATATAGATGCGCCCTAAAGAACTACTATATTAGGGTATTTTATAACTTTTTTCTTTGGCACTATGTTATAGAAAGAGCTATAAATATTAGAAATATTAGTGAAAAAACTACTACAATATCGTAAAAACTCACCGAGATACAACAATGTTAAAATCACATTTTTAGACTTTCCAAAAAAAAACAAAAATGCTCCACAAGCATACTAGCGTTATGGCGTCACACGATTATACTCGTACTTTGTAGTTTCTATGGGAAAATCAACAATTGGCTATTTAACAACTTTTTAGGGTTCCGTAGCCAAAATGGCAAAAACGGAACCCTTAGGTATAGTTTCGTCATGTCCGTCCGTCCGTCTGTCCGTATGGTCACAGGCATTTTACTCAAAAACTACCCGATGGATATTGATGAAATTTGGAATATAGGTGTCTTGTATGAGCCGCTACTTAGTTTGGTAGTTAAACAAGTAAAATAAATATTTTTAGGGGGGCACTCCATACATGTTACAGAAGCTAAAAAACAATTTTTTCAGTAAATATCAACGTGTGGTACTTAGTTCGACAGCTCTTTCAAAAACATTGAAGGTTCTTAAGTAATGTTTTTGATTAAGTGAATATCTTTGGAAATAATCGCCCCGAAAGTTGTGAAAATTGTGTCCCCCCTCTATCTTCTAAACCGTGTGTCCGAAAAATATAAAAAAAAATCAAAGATAAATCTTAATTAATATTTTCAACAAGATCGGATTAACCGTGTTTGAGTTATTGCCGATAAACTGCGCTTCTCAACAAAAGGACGTAATTGCTATGAAGATACGCACTTTTGTTGTTGTACTTTTTTACATCGTATTATTTACTTTATAGTTACGGCTATGGAATCCTACACTGAGCATGGTTCGACATGCTCTTGGCCAGTTATTTCTGTGTTATATTATTGAAAGACCTCTCAATAATAGAAATTTAATATTAGTGAAAAAACCACTTCAATATCACAAAAACTCATCGAGATACTACAATGTTAAAATCACATTTTTAGACTTTCCCAAAAACTTGCCGAAACGTTTCAATCTAAAGCAAGGTTCGAAACCGGGTTTTGCAAAAACTCCGAAACAGCCCAGTATTTGGAATTATTTTATGCAACTAAGTTTATCCTAATCCGGTTTGATAACAAAATTTCCAAAATGTTATGATGGGCTATTATATGGTACCTATGACTAGTTTTTAATATTTTCATACTAGGTATATTTAAATAGACTTTCCCACCCAACTTTGAAGGCTTATAAAACAAGTTATACTTACTTAAGATATCGATCTCAAAACTTCAACATATTTCCTTATTTTGCTTATTGTAACAGGATCTTATATAATTTTAACAAATTTTCTGGTTCAGTACAATAACCTATTGAAGTGCTGCACTAATATCAGACCAAGTTGTCTGAAAACTTTTCTGAAACAACTATTTTTAACAGAGAGACACAGTCCTGGAAATGTCCGTTTTTATTATTAGATAGATAGTAACTTAGTTGCGGACGTGGTATTTGTCTGGTTTAATCTCGCCTGACATAGGCCGAAGCGTTTACGAGGGCCGCTCCTGGGCTGCTTACGTTTTATGGATCACTGTTAAATAATGCAGTCTTTTTGCGTCATGCGAGTCTTACAAGCTGTCCAACTACGAGTATGTATATATAATTTGTGTATGTAATAAGTGGAAAAGTGTTTTTTGTAGTAAGTGGATTTTGGTTTTTGAATTATTTGTAACTAAATATTATGTGAAGATACATTAGTTTAAAGCATTATTGGTTATATTCACGCCGCTCTTCGTGTCGTGTTGAAAATTGTTGTCAAGTATTCAACTTGTCATTTACATTTAATTTAATAATTCTGTTTGGCCCAGCGGTTAACTGGTAGAGAATGCCTTATGGCATTAAGTTCGCCGTTTGTACTTTCCTGTATTGTGCAATAAAGTCTAAAGAAATAAATATTTATAAAAACCTCGTATTATATTAATAAAAATTTGATTGCGGCTGCTTAATAAAAGTCTTACAATAATAAGATATTTGAAGGCTGAGCTCGTCGTGGAGGTTAAGGGTTTTCTCGTTGTCAGGATATAATGTGATTACTTCGTCAAAACTCATTGTCTCTGTGAGTTCGATCAGTTGATTAAATGTTAGAAGACTTGCTCCGTTTAAACCCTTCGTTCCTAAGTCCCATCACATGGACTCCAAAATTATTTTTTGATTGTTTGCAAATTTGACTGTTTGTAAATTTATTTAAGCATACAAGATTAATATGACTATACGGTTGTCCAAAAATAGCAGGTACTGGTAAAATAGAGGTATGAATCAGGAATATAAAGCTTAGCAATATATAAAATTGTTTATATTTTTTTAACGCGTTACTTTATTAGCATCCTGTCACCAAGTCTACGAACGGAGTGTGAGTGGAAAACCAAGACAGGTAAAATTTAGGAGGTATTCATCATCAGCCTATATACGTTCCACTGTTGGGTACAGACCTACTCTCATAGATGAGAGTGAATGGGCTGTAGTCCCCACTCTAACCCACTGCGGATTGGGATCTTCACTTACGAGCGTACACCTTTGAATTTCTTCGCGGGTATATGCCGGTTTCCTCACGACGTTTGTCCTTCACCGAACAGCTAATGATAAATATCTAGTGGCGTGGCGTAAAAGATATCCTTAGGCAAGCTGGTGCAGATTTGGCGAACATTTTCCTTAAGAGCTGTAGAACTGGTGCTCAAATGCCTGATATTAGGCAAGCCGGAAGGATTCGAGTTAATAGTATTTCGTACATAAGTTCCGAAAAACCCATTGGTACGAGCCAGGATTCGAACCCACGACCCCTGGCTACCATAGCTAACGAAAAGAAAAAGGCAAAAATGATAATTGTTATAAAAAATATAGTGAATAATTTTTATATTGCCACATACGTATGATAAAAACATCTCTTGCCGCTTTTTGATTATAAATTTACGCTTGTTCCTTTTGCTTTACTAAGAGCTTTATCACACTTGGGATTTGCGAGCGAGCTGCGGGCGAGTTAGAGGCGAAGTTCCATACAAATGTTTGTATGGAAACTCGCCCGCAGCTCGCCCGCAAGTGTGATAAAGCCCTAAATTAACTTTGTGTTTATATTCTTGATGTGACGGAAACTTAAACGCAAATAATACGCTTACAGCAAAACTGAATAATCGTGTCCCCTTTGTCAACACTTGCAACCGTCGAAACTGCAAAATATAAATGCAGCTAAAGCGGTGCAGCCTGCGTCAGAAGGTATTGACATGTGCGGTGTCACCCGACCGGGATGCAAGCGGGTGACGCTAAGATTTTCCATCCAATTTACTCTGAACTGCACCAAACACCTGCTTTTACTTTTTAGGGTTCCGTGCCTCAAAAGGAAAAAACGGAACCCTTATAGGATCACTGGTGTGTCTGTCTTGTCTGTCTGTCTTTCACAGCCAATATGCTCCGAAAGTACTGAACCGATTGAGTTGAAATTTGGTACATATATTAAGGTTAATGATCTTAACACGGCCTTGTCACGGAAATATATGAATTTTAATCATGGGGGCCACTTTTGCCGGGTCAAAGAAAATAAAAAAAAAAAGTTAGCGAACTATATCGTGTGACATATTAAATGAAAGGGCTCACTGTAAGAACCTCAAACATATTTTTGTATATTTTTTATATCAATAGTTTTGAAGTTATTTAAGAAAATAGGCAAAAATTTACCATCCCCCCCTTATCTCCGAAACTTTTGGACCTAGAATTTAAAAAAGTATGGAAAATAGTTCTGCACCTATACATTACAAGTAACCTATAAGAAGTCTGTGCAGTAAAGTATAATCGTGTTTTTTGTTTTCGACGTACAGAACCCTCTTCATGCGAGTCTAACTCGCACTGATCCGGTTTTTTAGAAACAAATTGGCTTCAAGTACGTACCTCGCGAAGCGCGCGGTCTTTATGGATATGTTTTTTTCGGAAGCATCTGGTGTTGAGATAACTTACACTTTGAGTCTGCAGTGTCTATTTTCGTAGAGCTCTAGGCACTTGGAAAATGCGACGGGCATTTTAATATTGCGGCTTCTGTGGAATTGTTCGCCCCTGTTATGTCAGACATGAGGATACATCCTACCACATCGCTGTAGCGTTTCCCCGAGTCGTGTGCTCGCCAAGTTTTGAACTCGGTTAAGCTCGACGGAATAGCTATTCTGAAATTTCACCAGCGCATATGCAAATGTCAGCTCTCGACACTGATTGTACGAGTGGCACGGGGAAAATTCATGCATTTACATTAAATTTCACCGAAATTGGATCCCAACGTCGTATGTTTATATACGAGCGCACTGTGTCACGTGCTCGCTCTCGATATTTACGATTTTCAATCGCATCTGTCGCGAGTATGAATTTTTTCTCCTCTTTTGTGCTGTTTTTAATCAGAGCTCGCCGGTTATTGGCAGTGTTATTGAAACGCAGCAGCGCCGCTTAGCGGATTAACTAATCGAATGATTGTTTACCACGTTTATTCGTTCGTATCGTACTCGAACAGCTTTGCGTAAAATGAATGTTGGCTACATTAATTACTGTTTGAGTGCCAGGTTTATGGCTTCGACTTTATCGGCTCATGTGAGATTACGCGTTTAACCTGATTGCTGTTTGTTCACTCTTTTCATTTGTATTGGTTCAACTGTTATGTAATCTCGTGAAACTAAAGTTACAATTGGAAATTTAGGTTTGTATACCTATCTGATTTTTTCAGGAGTCCGTGCTTCCCCTATGGGGTCACTTCCCCAAACTGATTGCAAAGTGGAACTTGTGACATTGTCCGATAGTTTTGTATGGGGACAGTGAACGTGTTAAACGAAAAACATGTTTTATATATTTAATGACTAACATTGTTCCAGCCCACCTGATAGAATGCCTTATGATAGTGCGTTGTTACTCGAAAGAACATGTAATGCCTTATATATGCATTTTAATATTCTGACTCTCATTCGTTTTCAAACCGGAACACAACAATTGCATTGCACCGTGACAAAGATAAGACAATGGCACCTACCCAGGCTGCACAGGACTTTCCACCGAGTGAAACAGTGTGGGTTTAGTAGTCACTCATTAAATATATCGACCGAATTTGCAACATTGTAGCCGATGCTCGTAAATAGAAGATATCGTAGATCTCAGGAAGCGTCACATACCTCGAGCTAATTGTATCAACACCCAACAAGTAGGCCGACCGTTCTCTTTCATTTGTAGGAAATGCCGCGCGCGATCTAGAGCCACGTCTAGTAATGTACGGGGCGTTGGAAACGTGTTATACTTATACGGTGTTCTTCGTCATTTGTGCAAACTGATCTTCAATGTCCGAGTGAGTTGAAAGGTTACTGTATGCATATTTAGATTCTCAGCTGAATACGCGAAGACGTATTATGCTTTTGCTATTTTGTTTTTCTGGCATTCCGAACATATCTAACACTCTGATATAGTTAGAATTCTGACTTACCGTAGCTTTTTGTGAGTCTCGATAGTCACATAATAACACCTTACAACGTAGCTCTGCCTATCACAGCTGTATTAAGAGTCAGTCATAACCTAGTAGTATGCTCATTAAGTTAATTCCATAGATTTCTCGAATATTATTTAGCAAAATACGTGTACCTACAAAAATATATAACACAAACTTAAAAATGTGTACAATAGGTTAATCATTTTACCACATTAGCCGTTTTAATCTTAAGCGATGCCAACAGAAAAATTGTACTGGACACATTTGATGACGTCTGATCTTGTAGTTTCATTGCTGCGTTATTACAATGTTAAATTCTAAACAGCATTCCTATTAACTTAGCATAAATTCACTCACAGATTACGAACCGACACACGCCCCGTACCATCGCAAGCGGAACCTAGGAAAGGCAATAAATAGGCACTCGGCGATCGATCTCTGCGCTCGCGCACAAATCAAACGGCACGTCAAAACAATGGCGGCCACAGCTGCGGGGGCGATCGTGCAGCCACCCGCCGGTTATCGTCAAACCGACTTATTTATACCGGCGGACCTACATACACTTTCCGTGAAAATCATTTGTCTAATAGCCGGGTGCTGATTTCATCTTTATGCGCATTTGTACTTAAGGAGCAAATTATGCTTTAATATCTTTATCTTTTTACTTCTTCTTTGTCGTCGTTCGGCTGCTGAGGGTCGTGACTATGTAGCCCATCGGTATGCTGCTTTATAATGTGTATCATGTTGGTTCTCTCCTTACGTACTTTCCCTATTTTTACGATGCCCTCGGTTTTAGGCGAGCTCAAATTCTCCTAGGGTAAGATTTTGGTAAATCGTCGGTTGGCTACGTAAAACTTGCATATGTGGCTGTCCGTCAGAAGGGTCCTTATGGCGTTGCCATGTATTATATTTATCACATATTATATTTATCATTCATATATACTTACTCTCCTAACACATCAGTCATCAAAGTATTTTACTGAACATATTTCAAAACTAAATATTGATCGTGTCGATTAAATAGTGCTTCAGACTTCGCAAACATGAAGTGTCACCCAGCTACTTAGAAAAATAAACAGAAAAACGTTGATACCGTAGTACCAGATTTAACTGCAACCAGGCTAAGCAATAAAGATGTAGTTTAATGACAGTTATTCGATTTCGTGCACACTTTTTTCTAGATCCAACGGACCCAAATGGCCTTACTGTCGCGGTAAAGTTATCAATCCGAACCAATGAAGCATTAGATATCGAGAACCTGTTACAATGAATGTCGGGAAAGAAAAAACATGAATGAATGTAAGTTTTTGTTGACTTGTCGCTGCGTTTCCGGCGGGTACGGTCGCACGGCGCCGTGGAGAATCGCCGTACGCGTCGGACTCTGGCACCTGACCGCTGGACGCTGACGCTGCGTTTACGATCACGAACTCGACTCATGGTGGCTCGCACTCTTCGTTCAAGTATTTCCATCATTTCTCGGGAATTCCGCCGACTAGGACGTTGCGTTTAAAAGGAAGAATGGTTGTTCGAATGAAAATATTAACCACATTTTTAATTTGAATTTATTTTAAAGTTAAAGTCATTGAAATCATAAGGACATTGAAATCATAACAGACTTCGTGTTCATTTGACCAACAGGATTTACGTACTACGACGAAACCTGGTATTTTCGTTTCAACGTGCAAATGAAGCTGTGCTAAATTACTGAATTGTGTAATGATAAACCTAACCTCATGTTTTATTTTTTAGACCACGATTAATTGTTGTATGATATTCCAATATTTGCAATTTAAACGGACAGACACGCTTCGCTAGCAATTACCGATTGAAAAACGAACTGAACTAACCGGCCGACATGACGCTGTACGGTACTATGGCTGTGAATTGGCATTAGGGATTGCAAACGAGTTACTCGAAACTCGGTTAACCGAGTAACTCGATCGAGTTTTAATCGAAATAGAACTCGGTTAATAACCGCGGTTTTTCGAGTTTTTTTGCGTCCTTATAATATTACGGATTTTTATATTTTTACTTAAGTAAACCTTAAAAATAGGTTTTTAAGTTTCGTAACACGTAAGTAATCGACGTAATAACTGACTACTGCATAAAAAAATGCCTTTAATTCGATAAAGACATATTCTGACTTCGCAAAATGACACACACGCGAAACGACAGAAAAGCAAAATGACAGAAATACGTTGTGTATACGCACCACCATCATCATCATCAACCCGTATTAGTCGACTGCTCGACATAGGCCTCTCCCATGTCATGCCATCGAGCACGATCCGCGGCCACTGGCATCCAACCTCTGCCAGCCATCTTGCGAAGATCATCACTCCATCTTGTCTGAGGGCGCCCCACACTACGTTTGCCGATCCGTAGTCTCCACTCGAGAACACGCTTGCTTCAGCGCTTGTTGGTTCTGCGGCAGATATGGCCAGCCCACTGCCACTTCAGCTTGCTAATCCTTTGGGCTATGTCGACGATTTTAGTTCTCTGTCGGATCACATCATTACGGATACGATCCTTCTGAAATACTCCCAACATGGCCCTTTCCATAGCTTGCTGAGTGACCTTAAATTTACGTAGGTACTCAGCCTTCCCGTGAGCGACAACGTTTCGGCTCCGTATGTCAAGACTGGTAGGTAGGATGCACTGATCGAAAACCCTTGTCTTCAGACATTGTGGAATGGACGACGAGAAGACTCGACTTAATTTCCCATACGCAGCCCAACCCAGCTGTATTCTTCTATTAACCTCTTTTACAAAGTTATTTTTACCTAACTGCAGAACTTGCCCGAGGTAAACGTACTCCTGAACAACTTCGAGAAGGGCGTCCTGCACTGCAGTCAGTTTCGGTAAAACAATATCGTTGAACATAACCTTGGTTTCGTCCAAGTTCATCCTAAGACCGGCGTGTTGAGAAAAAGCAGCTAGACCGTTCAGCATGTATTCTAAATCCTGCAAAGTTCAAGCCAAAATGACGGGATCGTCTGCAAATCGCAAGTGTGAAATGTACTCGTCGTTTATATTAATGCCACGACCCTCCCAAGCTAGCGTCATAAACACATCCTTCAGTGCATTCGTGAACAATTTGGGGGAAATGACATCCCCTTGTCTCACACTCCGCTGCAGGAGAATGGGCTTAGTCTGCTGGTTCTGTACTTGGACGGCGTAGAGACATCTCAGCACTTGGATGTATCGCGCCAGTCTATTTGGCAACGTTGCAAGGATTCCAGAACCAGACAGAATCAAAAGCTTTCTCATAGTCCACAAATGCTAAGCACAGGGGCTGATTTTACTCCTCAGTCTTCTGTATTATCTGCCTCACTGTGTATGTGGTCTATGGTGCCATATCCTCTAGGAAATCCGACAGATTGTAAACTCTTTGTCGGTAAGTGCAAGGTCGTTCACAATTTGACGGTTTCTGATGGATAGATTTAAAACCGGTCAAGTGCGAGTCGGACTCGCGTACCGAGGGTTCCGTACAAACTCAAGTAGCTACATAGATAGTTCAAGAAAAACTGTATGGCGATTAGTTTAGTAGGAGCAAATAAGTATGTGTTACGATTTTTGCGAATTTCTAAAAAACGGTGCAACTTAGGAAAACCGTTATGATTTTTCCTGTAATATTTAGGACGACATTAACAATTGGTAATTATTACAGATGTTTCTGTTCAGTAACTTCGAAGATAATAGGGGGGGAATGGTATTTTTTTAACGTTTGGCATTATTAAATCAAATACTACTTATTTAAGAAAAAAAAATAAACACGGTGTTTTAATCTACAAATCAAGCCCTTTCATTTGATACCCCGTTCAATATAATAGCCCTACTTTCAATTTTCAGAGTCCCATTTCGGTCCCCTTTAAAAAAAAAAGGAAAAAGGTATAAGATTTTTTTACTGTCCAATAGCCTCGGGTTAGCGATTTTTAACACTATTCCAAATTTCAAGTCGATAGCATTAGTAGATCCTGAGATATCTTGCTGTGACAGACAGATGGAGTCGCACCATAAGGGTTCCTTTTTTACCATTTTGGTACGGAACCCTAAAAACTACCCTACTACCCTACTTAATCCCGAGTTTACAAACTAATTTAATCATTATCATTACACAAAAAAAAATTCAAACTACTTCAGACAGTTTCGAGTAAAAATCGAAACCGAACTCGGTTTTCGAGTTTAATCGAAAAGTACTCGTTTTTCGGTTTTCGAGTCTGGCTGCAATCCCTAATTGGCATTCTAGAAGAGTCCTGTCAGATATAACTAGTTAGAGGTAGGAGTAGTAGGTGTAGGTATGTATTGTTTTTATAAGGTAGGATTTTAAAGGATAACCTTTAAATGTAAATACGAATGTCTTCAGTATGTACAGCAAAACTCATATTCGGCAGCCATATTTCTATATTCTGCATTTCCACCATAAATTTCAATACAAGCATACATTATTTACACACCAGAAAAAACTAACAATAGACCTACCTACATAACTTTATCAAAAACAGTATAAAAAACCATCATTTGTAACGTTAGATTAAGATTAGGTTACGTATGTCGGTGACAAAATGAAACAAAAAGTAAAAAGCCGTCAAGAGGCATTAGTAGACGTTTACGAAACGTTGCACGTAGAGGGTTCATCTCTGAGTGTCTCGGCTGGAAAAAAAATAGTAAGGAGGAGCAACAGGTAGCCATCCAATTAGTGGGAGCCGCACTTGAGTGGAGGCGCGTTGCGCGACACCGAGCTTTGACGGCTCCGACAAAAACTGCCCTCCGCTTCGCTCGCCGCGGCCACACTAGCACTTTTTGTCCGACACATATGTCGCTCCCGTCAGTTTGACTTTTTCGACCTCCGTGTAGCAGCCTCAATTGCGAACATAAAACGAAATCGACAGTTGTTGTGAGAATATATCTCGTAAAGATGACATTTAAAGCACACTGTTCGATGATTACAGTCGTTTTGCCGATAAATGGTCTCGATAATCTTAAATTGTGTAATTTGATTCGAAGTTGCATTTCTTATCACATCAAATTAAACGTTAAAGTTCTCGCTAATATTTTCAATTTCTCTGGAATAATTATTCGAGTGCAATAAATCAGAAGTGTCCTCCGGCTTTGGCTTCCCGCGACATTTTCGGGAAGAGCAACTTTAATTCTTAATTATGGCCTTGCTCGCCGTGTCGTATTTATTTTACTTTGTGAAATTATCTTTCGACTTGTCTTGCAATAAATTTGCTTACGCGATCAATAATAAAGATGGTCATTTGTAAGAGGGACGCTTAAAAACCTACTTTTTGTACTGTCAATCTGTTTATTTTTTTCTTAATACCGTATTTCGATCATCGTAAACTCTCAAGTTAAGAGACTACCTATGAATCATTTCTTTAAGGGTTGAGTTTATTATCTTATGATTATTATTGATAGCCAATAAACGGTTGATTGTTAATACGTATTCAAAATATGTGCTCTCGTTAATACAAAGTAAAGATGACATACCATCATTGGAATTTTAATTTATAATTTGTCTCCCGATTTTTGGGTTTCGCTTGGAACGCGAGCGGTAATGGGAAGGCATTTCTCGCCGCAGTCACACGCTGTCTTCGACCCAACTATAAAACAATCCGGATAATCGCACAAATCGCTCAATTTGCTAGGAACTTGATTAACAAAGTATACAATCTGATACTATGTGGTCAGAAGTCCAGTTAGTCCCAGGATAAACGTGTGATGAAATTTTAATGACATAATTCAGATACCGCTGACTCGATTAACCTGGCTACCGGCTAAAGACCTATCTTCACGTGCCCGTCCAGTTACTGCCCTATTGCTTTAATAGTTATTATCTAACGTATCAGAACAGCGGCTCTACTAAATAGAGTTGACTTGATAGTTTGATTTACTGCAGCCTCCAATGAGCAGAGGAAATGATCAAGTACTTTTAGCTAAGTGACCGGTCACTTCTTATGTAACTAAATGGTTTGTAGATAACATAACAAGTTAATGCATTTTCTTAGAAGAAATTTCAACGCTTCGGCTTTTATACGTAGGTACATTAAAGAAGATTGCGACATGTTTATGGTTCAGTAGCAATCTTGATATCTTTGTAGTGTACTTACATGTTACAGTAAGTTATCGGCATTGTCCAATGTAATTAGGTTTGAAACTATCGTGTGTAGTTGTACAAATGAAAGGCCTGAGCAGGCGGCGGCTCGGTTAGAAGCTCATCTGATAAGCGCGCGTGACTTCACACGCCAGAGACTGCGGGCGGCTCTCTATTTGTGCTACAGTTTTTATTGCCACACGCTGACACCACCGACGTGACCCACACTGCTTTCTTTCTACTCACCTTCCTCTCCTAATTCTAATAGAGCTGTTACTTCATTGAACGATATCCCAACTATTCGGAATATTTACCACGTGGGCCGTCGTCTACTTGATCTATGGTGGCCGTAAAATGAGTAACGTACGTTACTTCTTCAGTAGCAGCATAAAAGAAATAGGAAAGCCATCAAATTCAGAACTGTATATAAGACACGTTTTATATCTGTAATAATTTAAAACTTTTATTTTACGGTTGCAAGATTTACTGTCTTCTTTGGTCAATTTATACGGGACGTTTTCTTCGAAAATTTGCATATTATTTGGACCGAGTTTATTCCGTTTCATGTTTTTAATATGTTAAATGAACGGTTTATTATTAGCGCTATATATTGCGCGATAACTCAATTGATGGTAATATAACGCTTCATCGATTAAAGTGCCACATTTATTGGCCGTCGAAAATGTCACCTTAACTGTAATATTAATTACGACCGATATTTTATTTATTTTTTGTTGTATTACTTTTATGTTTTGGCGAACATTGTATGTATTTATACGCTTACATACAGGCGGTTCAATTACAAGTATCCCGTAATATACAAATTTTAATTGCTTTTAGCTAAGTTTACTGTTACTTCATGCTGTTTTAGAGAAACCGGGAATATTGTGTCTAGTTGATTCGTCAGTATAAAAAGATAATGTAAACTTTGGCAGCACCAAGTATTTTCCTAGCGAAAGAAAAAAGTTCTCTCGAAAATGTATCTGGGTCTATTTGTTTGACCTATGTGTTCATATATTTGAAATTGACGGCATCATGAAAGTGATTAGCAAATAACTATCGACGTTGTGATCTATATTTTACAATGGAGTGTAAGTGCGTTTGAAATGTGTGTTAATGCGGCATTGGGCGAGACGCGGGCACACGTGACCCCGGGTCAAGAGCGTGCCTCGCGTCGTTCGCATGACTGATACATTTCGACGACACAGATCCAGAAATCTTACCGACGTTTTGGTTAATAAAAGAACTGAAACTAAAAAAATTGTAAAGAGATAACCAATATCCACAAAAAATAAAAAAAACATTAACTAGGATTACCTTTAATCCTCCATAGTTTGTCGTCTGCTTTGTTGCCTGTTGGTCACTTGATCCATAACATGTTAATTAATAAGATAGCATATATATACATTTATCATTTCTATCAAATCCACTATAACTTTAAATGGATAACAATGATAATATAGGTACTCTTAGTAGACCTACAGTAGTCTCTTATTATTGAAATATTTATTTAAGGAAAACTGTTATCGCAAATTCATGTAAACACATATTTCTGGAACATCCGTCAGTAACAGTAGTCTCTTATTATTAGTTAAATAGAAATCAATGAAATAGACTGCAGAAACAAAGTATGAACGCAGCTCAATCGTGGTCTCCTAAGGCTAGTCGTCACCGCGTATTGAATTGTGAGCTGTTAATGGTTTCACAGATTTCACGGTAAACGTGTAACAGTCGTTTAGAATTGCTTTACTTCTGTTGATCGTCGTAATTGCCCTCTCGAACGAATCGTTTATCATATTAGTGAATTAAAGTTCCAAGCGTATATTCATTGCATTTTGAGGTGAGACTTGCTGCAGAATTATTAACATGTTTCGTCAATTGCTTTTCGATACAAACGTTAGCGGGCTATTGGTTAAATATACTAATTTTCTCATTGTTAACCTATTATGTAGTAACAATTCAACATTTCTGATATTGTGCGAGAACTGGCCATTGTGGTGACTGGTTAAATCAGTACTACCTGCATAATGGTATCAAATTAACTGTTGAGTGTGATTCACAATAACGTTACCACAAACGTTCATTTAGTAGATGCATTGATTTGTTTACTTTTGCAATTCAACTGTGCACTTTGTCGTCGGCACAATGCGGATGCTTCCATAAATAGAGTTTGTAGAGCAATTATCTCAATTCATGTCTCACTGGACTTTCTCATGTAGGCAGAAGACAAATGTAAAGAATTTCTTTTCATTAAGTACACATTAACTACATGTGTTTCTCGTAGACATATGTAAGAAAGGGCGATGAAACCCAAGGCAGTGCACAATAAATCAGTGGGCTACGACTGTATTTCTTTCGTAATCAGCTCATATCGGTGCTTCGTTGTGGCCGCCTAATTATTGTCGACTTTTACGATCGACATAACGAGTTTTCACTTGGAGCCAATCACGATTTTACGGCGTACACACTTGAGTCTTTAATTAATCTATATATACATACATTTTAAATATTTAGAGTTGCTCTTGAAATTTGTCCCGCGCTTTTATTGCTTGAAATAACAGATTTGATCAAAAAGTAAAGTCATAATTGTACCATTTATGAACGATATTAAAACGGAGTCGGAAACCTTGGATCCTGCAGTTTATAATTGTTTGGCAGAATTTTATTACCGATTTGTTTTAACGGAAGACGAAAGTATTCTTTTTTTTAAGTTACCGCGTAACTGGCTGACTGAAAAATATAACAGTGACAGAATTCAGACTAAATACCATTTGTTGTGTTTTTTAAGAATTAAATCATGTGGACGTAATAAATAGGCTACATTTGTTTCGCATACGTCACATAATGGGCCCTAATATCAAGTTTTCAGATCTCCGATAACAACAACATATTGATTGTGGTAACTGTAGTTGTGCGACAGACTCGCTAGTTTCACTTTGTGCGGTTCGGCCATAGCGTGAACTAGTTTACACCGAATAGGGCTGTGCTGTAGCATGTTCAATAAAAATAAATTACAACACCGTAAATATACTTTTATGATACTCCGGTACCATTAGACACAGGCTGTATATGGTAACTAACTCGGTTCCTGGACATAAAAACAAATTATTAGGTATTATATATTGTAAATTACTATGAACTTATATAGGCCACATTGAATTTGGTACGTTATAGTTGAGTAACGACACTATATTTTAAATTAAATCGTTACGGTGGAAAAATGTACGCTGGCACAACACTATTTGTGAGGCGATCGTTCCACGTTTCTCACATGAAGTTGATCAAGTTATCTCTGAATCTCAACACAGCGAGATGTAAGCGGAGATATGGCTATCTGGTCGGATGCCGAGGTGTCTGGATATTAGGAGCGTAAGCAATTTGTCAAGTTCGATGTCCATCGCGTCAGTGGCGACCGGTGACGTTGCTTTGAGAGACAGTAGGCTACTAATTTCATACACTAATCAGTAGCCCCAATCGCTCATGTGCTTTCTTTATCTAGTGACTTCTTTTATTTTTTTGAATTCGTAAAACAAATTTTAAGTAGCTACGTTAAAGTAAACTTGGAAGTTTGGTTAGTTTTCTATCAATTTCTTTTAGTCGTATATGAGCGGTATTAGCTTATTTAATTTTTATATAACGGTTTTATTCTGAAGGATTGTATATGCATTCACGCAGAATCTTAAAAGATAATAAAATTTGAGTGTATTAATCAACCCGAGGCTACGTTCAAATAATAACCCTTTGCTTGTTTAGTAACCAATTTGCCTGACATTATTCATTATTTTATCTGCTTTTGACTGGCGAAATACATTGTTACATGGCTACATTTTGACAATTTATGAAGCAATCAGTGTTTCTTTCTTAGTTTATTTGGAGAAAATTATTTATTTTATCTCGAAGATGGTGCTGGAAATTGTTTCGGAGGTTGCTTAATATTCATTGATCTCGACTCTCGATTTGTTTACGTCCATGCGCGTAGGCGCCGTGGCACATGGTTTTGGTTGCGGTCACAAGAGGGCAGCGGTGAACATTGCAGGCGCTGGCATTTCAGAAACTCCTCTTTTTGCGCTTAGTATATTACTCGTATTTAGATCGCTGTATCTATTTCGCTTGTTCTGAATTTAGTCCATCCTCAATAGCTTGTTTTATAATAGGTAATATTTATAACTTCCGCTTGCTGTTCTGATTGGGACGAGGCGTAAACGGCACGTAGTAACGACTCGCGGCGGACGGTCGACCGGTTTCATGCGCTGTGGCTTCAAGAGGTGTGAATGCGCGGACCATTGAGGTGCACATTCATAATTCTCCTACTTTGACAATTTTAAGGTCTGTTTAGCGATAACTTTGCTCTGTATCATAGGTACAGCAATATAGATGAAGCCGACCGAGCTTTACCTATCCACTATTTACTTGTACTTGTAGATATGATTTGGGTAAATGGTAATTCAAATTACTACTAAATTGAGCAATGATTTTGTAGCTGACATTAGAGTAGAGCTAGCTAGAGGAATCGATATTGAGATCCCGTTCAAGAACTATTTATTGCTCAAGTAACAAACCCCTGCGCACAACGTCAGGAATATGCCAATGCCAATGCCCTCAGTTATATACATACGTCGTTATCGCGGGTGCAAAAACGATTTGACAGTATAGAAAGATTATAAAAAACAAGCAATAACAGACGCGTTCCTCATTTTGAGGAACATTTATGCCTACACGTACGAGTTTAAAATTTATCAAGATTAATTTCTATATTGCTGGATAAAATGTTAGCAATACGCTTATGGGTAATATTTTTCAACGATTCTGGAGATGAATGATTTCCACCCATTTTTAAGATGTACACATGATACGACTTCTGGATACGTCAACCTTTATATGCTTAGTGCAATCTATATTTTTTTTATTTCCATTTTTTTTACATTTGTGCTCTTAATTGCCAGTTATACAACCTACTAAAAAGAGTGTGTATGTATCATGTTTAAAATCAAGTTTTTTAAGTGAACGCATACAGTTATTTGTTATTACTGAAATACTAAATTTACGACTGTGCCATGTACGTGTGCGACTAATCATTTTAGTCGCATCTTTGGTTTTTCGTTCGAAAGGTTTATTATTTACCTTTGTAAAATGGGTATATTTTTAAACACTGATTTTGGACAAATGGGGTAATTTTTAGTCAATATTTTTGGACTACTTGTAGCTCCTTCTTAGACGACCACTATGATACCAATAACTCAAATCCGCCAAAAATGTTAGTTATGTTCTTTTTGTAAACATGCCTTCAATTTTTATAGACCTTTGCTAGCGAAAACTCTCCACATGTAAAGAGCTTCTTAGATGCTTATAGCTGTAGGCAGAATATGTCTGTTTCTACCACATAGACATTCTGTTATATGTACTCTTTATGTCATTTGTTACTGCACCCGCGATAACGACGTATGGTTATATAGCTGTGACAACTATATAAGAACTGTAATTGAAGGCAGAAAAAGAGGGTGAAGAGGCAAAGGAAAACCGAAGCGTGTGTTTATCGGCCAAACTGAAGAGAAAATCAATGTGTCGTCATATCACGACCTCAAGATGGTAGCAGAAAAGAGAACGGAATGGCAAATACTCCACCGACAAGAGCAAGTCTCTTAAATTTATGATGATGATGAAGTCACTGAACGCGAAAGGAAGGTAGTAACTAGGTTTTTGAACTTATATTTACTTTATAAATAAAAACTGACAAATTCAATCTAGGTTTTAATTTAATTCTATTTTCTGTACTGACGAAGCCACGTAACCATGGATTTGGTGCATTTATTGTTAAGTCCGGATCTGTGTAATATGCATCGAAAATCCATTTTCGGAACCATAGATTAGAAGCAAAGCATTTAATGGTGGACCGATGCATTGAGGCATCCGCGATTCGAAACGGTGTTGGAGCTGTCAATTGTCATACATCCGTGCGTCCGATACTCTCGCTACCACCATGAAATTAGTAATCCAACCAATTATCGCCATTATGCACGAATGCCGGCCACAACTTACATAATCGATTAGCTCTACTGTGGATGATGCGTTGATTGTATCAATCTCTTTGATTCGATATCGGCTACCCGTATTTTACAATAAACATCCACTTAAATTAATTAATGTTTCCGTTACACTTGTATACATATTTTTTTCAATTGATTTGATTCTTTGTGTAATCACATAGTGAAACAGACGGTATAATTTCCTCTTCTCACACAAGGAGTAATTTAAATGAAAAGGCACAGAAGTACGACCTTTTATTCCTGTGAAAGAATTCAAATTAATTCAAATTACTTCGAACAAGTAAATGCACAAAAGTATCGCTGGAAGGAGGCGAACTAATTAAAAGTTTGCTTTCGTACTAATAATTCGTTTGACTGTCAGAGTTTTGCGTCGTTAATTTTAATTAAAGAAACGCGGAGCCGAGTTTTGTAACAATATTAAAGCATTGAAATTGGTGATCCGCTAAACTAACTTCGTCATTTTGTTCGCGGATGACCGTCCATTTTTTTTAATTAACCCTTCAGTGGGTCTCATCTGCTCCGCTATTAGAGAAGTTTTAGGTTTTTGCAAGACTGCGGCGACCGGATAAATCAATTATAAGTAGGAGTTACCGCGGCACTCGGTTGAGACTTTAAGACCGCGGCGCCTCGCTTTGGAAGACAAAAATTAAGAAAAGTTCCTTATAACATTTTAAGTAAGAACCCCTGCTCCGTTTTTAAAATACTGTCACGGAGCGTAATATTTTAGGGGAGTTAAGTGTGGTTTATATGTTATGGCTCTCACGATATAATGTATGATGGTGGCTGTTACTTGTACAACTATTCTCTAAATGTAGGTATATGTTTTAATTTTCATATTTTGTGCTCTTTGCGGTATGGAAAACATAAACTGTGGTTTCGATATTGTGACTAGATATGGCACATCGTTTATTAACGTGAACTTTTCAAGCGCGTTGCAACGTTTATGATCACCAAGATAATACTCGAAGTTTTCCGAGTTACCCGTGCCTCTGAGAGCAACATGGACGTCGTAGGGTGTTTGTAGCCTTACCCAGACATTTCCTTTTGCCAAGCAACCGTCGAGTATACTGGTCAAATTCAATGGTCAAATCTTTGTTGTTGTGAAATTTTCATTGTGCTGTCTATGGCCACTATCCTCCGTGTGCTCCAAATTGGACGGAGTTATCGAATATCGAATTAAGCGCTATGGAGATCCATAGCCCTTAATTCGTTATTCCATAACTCCGTCCAATTGACTCTATACGTAGATTTATTTCAAGGTAGATTTCTGTGAGGCTTGTTTAAGTTAGTTACAAAAACAATCAAACTATTAGATAAAATCAATAAAAAAATGCATTCCTGCATGCAAAATTTGGCTATTGAAAAAAAAAATACTTCCTGCAGCTTTCCGGGTTAGGTTCTATCAAGAAGTTTGGTCCTAATATTAGCAAATATTCGAAATTGTCGATTTCGTTATTTGCTAAGCCGGGTTCGCATCCTCGCAATACCACGCTCCCTTTGTCCACGTATTAATCTCGGCGGGTTTCTTTGCGTCTTTGATTAAGGCCAGCTGTGATGTATTTCTTGCGCGCTAACCTAATGGAAAGGCATACATCAAGTGTCCACCTTATTGGCTAGCGGATTGGCTTAATGGCGCCGATGCCTGCCTGGCAAATACCAAATTTCGTCGCCTATTTCTTTTCGATATTTTTTTGTTATACGTTCGTTCCCAATCCTTTAGGATATATCGTCTACTACTACTACTATCGGACAATACTAGGGCTGCCGGCATTGGCAGCCATAGACATTAACCTTTCTCATTCGAATGAATTCTTAAAGTTTACCATGTTACCGCTAATTTATCGTCTCTTGTGTGTTTATCTTGATAATGTCAGGCCATTTACATGCAAATATAACCTGCGACCGAACAGTTATCGCGTTTGCAGCTTCTTTATTCAACTCGGGTCAAAAAGTTTCGGTTATCTATCCAGTCTAATAGTAGCCTGAACATTTTGTTTAAAAATACATACATATATGTATAATTAAGATAGCTATCGTAGCATGATGAATAGTCGTATTTCGTTTTGTTAACTAGCTAACGGTCTAGGAGCCTTCTTTTTAACCAATACATCAATGAGACGTCAGTTTTTGTCGAGAAAGTCGGCGAGACGAGACTCGGCCTGGCATGTTGTACGAACACGCGTCAGCCTCCTCCTCTAACGTGTGTCATAGTTCACTGTTCTAACAACAATTAATCACATCTTTTCACCGTCGACTAATTTTTTGATGAGATGTGATATAAAAGTAGGAACTGTAATTATAGTTTCCTTTTACTTCAATACCGTTATGATTCCAAGAAATGGTACGTAGTATTTTAGAAGAATTGTGCAATTCCCATAGAAGTCGGTAATTATAGAGTGATGAACCAGCATACCTTCTTATGTAAATAATTCTAATGAAATGAACTGACTCTGCGCGTTATTTACAGATCAATCGAAAGATAATAGGGACATTTTCACACCGGTGGGCGCCGCTAAATGCACATAAATGCGCCACACAAGTCTTTTGTTGTACTTTGATGTTACATTGTGTGCGTGCATTAAAATTTCTATCTAACACATTTACAGAGATGCAGTATCACGGCGTGCAGCGATCGTAAATGTCATCTGAAAATTTATATTCATTACGATTAGATAGGAGAGCACAATGGTCAGGCTATTGTTGTGACCATGTGCCACCTGATCGATGTCCGATATTGCGTTTTTATGGCCGATGCGGACCTCTTCCCTATATAGATTTACGAGACGTTATTCAAAAACAGTAGGATATGTGTTTTACATTACTGGCCACACATTAACCTATTATAAGTTAATTTATACACCGCCCACTTCGAGCGTCTACTTACTAGAAGTATTACGTTACAGTATGTGTCTAAAATAAAATATTATGCAGGTATCCACTACCCCAGCAGCAATACCAGCTGTATATTAGCTGCATAAAGGTTCCCGTTTATACTACAAGCTGTATAATTAGGCTGTATAATGGCTGTATAAACGCTTATACCTACAGCCCTTATAAGTATAAGATTCTTAAAGTTGTACAAGAGCTGTATATCGGTGTAGGAAGAAACCATTACACTACAGATAGTATCAATTAAGTATCTTATAACGGCAATGGCTGTACAAGAGCTATATATCGGTGTAGGAAGAAAACATTATACTACAAATAGTATCAATTTAGTACTTTATAACGACTATTGCTGTGAATTGGTATTATAATAGAATTATGAAACATCATAAGTGTCAGGGAGAACTTTTAGATTTATAAACGTGCAAAAAAAGTATTTTCTGACTGAAATTAAAGTAGCGAAGAAATCGTGGACATAAATGTGTAATATGGCGATTTCAAGTGCCGTTTGGAATTTATTGTAAACCTGTGCATGTTTCCTGGCAAAATATTCGCGCGCCAGCGAAATCATCAAGAAAACATAGAAAAATCCAAGACAAAGGTAAGTGGGTTTCGTTTTTTAAGGTTATATTAAAAAATATATAGTTTAAAACAATTGACATAAGGGCGCAGTGTCGCGTACCACTCCAGCAGGACGATCGCGGGGGGTGTGATCGGCGGGGGGCGACGGACGTCACGTGACTTACCATCCTACCATCGCGGCGGCAACTCGGCCCGCATTACATTTTTTGTATATTTTATATCATTAAATAATTAACTCAAGCACTGGAGTTCATCATCAGCATCCCAAACTACGGATAGCCCCCTGAACACGCAGTAATCATTATTTCAGCTAATAATTACGATATGGCTTTAACAATTGTGAGATATTTTCAAACATTCCTATAATAACATTTTTAATTTTGTTCTTACTCATTACAAAATGGTGGCAATAGTTAAACGGCCTAAAGAATATTTGGAGTGAATATAAAGCTATAGGCTGTGTATCAGCTGTAGAATAGAATATTTGTAATATTAAGGCTGTATATCATATATCGAAAACAGAAGTTATAGAACTACAGTCTTTATAAAGGTGTACAATTACACCATAAGCATAACTGTTAGAATGGTGTTTACCTACACCATTATACAGAAACACTTTTCAAGTGATACTATAACACTTAAAGCTGTATTAAGTAGGTGAGCGCTTCCACAATACAGCCTTTATACAGCCTCTAGGATAAAAGCATGCTTGAAATGTCACAAAACACTTAAAGCTGTATAATAGAGTTATAATATTCTGTTAATACACCCTAAGCGTACGTGGACCCCTTAATACAGACTGAGCTGTATAATAGACTAATGCACTACTCTTATACAGCCTAAAGTTTTTTCGGACATCATTGTAAATCTCTTATAAGAGTCTAAGCTGTAAAAATAGGCTGTAATATTGATGTTAAAAACGCGTATGTGCTGCTTGGGTAATGGCACGAGCTTTGAATAAGAGATTACTTTATTATAAAACAATAACAATTCGGGCGATAAGCTTCCAACAAATTATAAAACGTATGGCTCATTAAATATCTGATTGATGTTTAATTCTTGCAACGATTTTCAAGAAAAAAATAAAGAATAGCGCTCAGAAATTATTTGCAAGCTACCTAAAAATACACGCATTATTCTTTACTAATTGCATATATGGTTAAAAAGTATCTATCTGATGTTTGTATTTATAACATCGAAAACTATAACATAGATGACATAATGAAGAGAATATGAAATGGCTATTTACAGAGAATAGCTATTTACATTAGACGTCAATGTTACCAATATACAAGCATGTATTTTCAATTTTATGGGTGGAATGACAACCATTTCAACAAGGTCTACGAATTCCAGCACACTAACACTTTTGTGTATTTAACGCGATAACGACGCAGGTCATGTCATAATGGTTTGTGCCTTTGCAGACTGTACATGTATATGTTTAGGCCTTATTCGTCGGTACACCTAGGTTAAGTTCTGACGTCCAGTTAAATTTACATTAAGTATGAACGGGCCGCAGAGCCCCAGGGCGGCTGAACGCCGACGCAACTTACGCACAACTTGTGCTTAAATTAAATCCCGTTTCTAGGAAAAGGCTAAAGTTGTCTTCCACAGCAGAACCTTAGCATTCATGACTTACCTAGAATAACATAAAGGTTGCACGTAACTAATGTTATGTTATGGCGTGATTACACTGGCGAATGTTAACTTAGACCGTCGTCTTTAATAATAACTGCCCTTGTCGACTCCGGACATCAAACTAATGTTTCTCATATTTAAAAAAAAGACAGCTTTTTAAATAAAATCAAACAATAATATCTAGAAGTAATTCATGAAAAGATATTGTCTAAGATCTCTGCTAAATTGAAAGGTAAAATCACCTGTCATTATGTGCTAAGACTATTTTAATTTCACGCTCATAAATTTACGCTCGTAACGTGGCTTTAACTGAATATTACATGTTCGTTATATGAATTTGCATTTTAGTATTTTGCGGAACTAGTGTTTACCGCTTTATGTTAATGAATGTAGAGAACCATTTGCACTTTGCCTAACATGTGTAGATCGCTTCGCGGAAAACTAGCTGCACTGTGGTTTACGTTGAATAATCTCGTACAAAACCGACGCACAATAGCCAATGCGAGTGTTTAAATGCCCTATTAAATCTTACAGCCTGCGTAGGATTCTGTGGGATTCAATTACGCTTTGTGCTCGATGAAAAGCGCTATAGTTGAGGCGCGTAAACCGAGCCGCGCGCGAGAACACATCCCAACACCTCGCGCTCAATGAGCCCTGTCACAAAAGGTGCAAACGAAATAAGAACACCGACGCGTATCACGCCGGGGGTAGATTGAATAAATGCTAAATTAAATAAGAGCAAATAAAATACGCCCTTAACAAGTAAAAGACCCGTTTGTGAGCGTCTCGAATTATTCAGCGAGTGACGTTTGCGACAAAAGCTCCGCGCCAACCGCGTCTCGCTCGTTGACGCTGAATCCTGATTAAAGGAATGAGAACGAAATATTTTTATTCCAACATTAAACTAGTCAATCGATATCAATCACGCATCATAAATATTTCCAATTTGGAATAAACGGTAACAACAAATATTGTAGTAACAATAAATTATGTATAATTTCGGCATTTTATATTCATCGAAATATTGACACAATCTTATCGCTTGATTACTCTGATCGAACGTGGACCGTATTAAAATTATCGGCACTCGCTCGCCCTCCGATCGTTCACGGCAACATAAACAGAACGTTTTCTATTCGGAAACCAATTATCATTAACATATCATAGACGAGGCACCGACGCTCGCTGGCACGCAGTCGGGGTCAATACATTTACCGCAATGCCACAATAAAATGGACCCTTCCGCCTCCCGCATTCCTTCAATCCCGTCACCACCTTGGTACAGATCTCAACGGGCTACGCAGCTCAGCCTAAACTGGATGTGTGCCCGCTAGATTGGTGTACATATATATAGATGCATACGTGATGTCTGTAAGTATCAAAACGAGACGGCTAACCAAATCGCCTTTGTTAAGATTTTATCTTGCCGTTAAATACTTCTAACCATGAGCTATGGTAGATTATCGGCCATCTCGCTCGCGCCTGCAGGGCTATCAACTCTCGTTAACATTTAGAATGTGATGATTTTTACAACTATTCTCTAGATTAATTTGACGATATTTTGATACTAATGTAAGTAATGATTTCGTTTATATATTTAATTTGGGCTCGGAAATATAAAATAGGTTACTATTACTTACTTTCAAGTTAGTAGGTACCGTTTAGAGTGCTGGCAAAGAAGGCTAAACAGTGTTTTTGTGTGTGTTATAGCAGTATCGTAAAGTCGGAAATTTATGATCAAAAATCTACCTTTACTTCCATGGCCGTAATTTATTTATCATGTACAGTCGAACTATGATAGAGGTTTGACGGGGTGCACCTTTCTCCTTGTTCGACTGTACCTATCAGCGGCGTGGCGTCAATAGAACTCGATTCCCATCGGCTTGCCTAACATTAGACATACGTGCACCTTATTGTGCTGCTCCTAAAGAATCTGTACGCCAAATCTTTTTCGGCTTTTTCGGACCCTGGTATATTTGACATCACCCCACTGGTACATATTGTTGATAGGATAATTATACTATTTCAATGCATAATTATGCTTTGTCATTTTAAAGTCTTAGACCGACACTTATCCTCACTTTTTCATTAGAACCAAATCAAATTTCAGTAAAATGTTAAGGTATGTGCATATTTAATAGTATTTTAATTTTATGCAACAGTTGTATAAGTAGGCTCAAAAAATGCGAATGGCGCGAGTTGCGATACGTGCGGCCGCGGCGGCGAGTATCGCAAATAGAGACGCCATGAGCGTTTTTTGACTTAATTATACAACGTTAATATAACAATACTTTTTCTGCGACTAGGTTTTAAAACATAAAATTAAATTAAACAAGGCAAATATGACATATGACTGACAGTATGTGTCTATGGTAAACTTTTTTTAACTTGACGTAAGTATACTCGCTAGTGACACGCAGTGACGATATTAAAAATACTTTTTTTTATGTTGGCATCAATGAATTTAGTTCGGAAAGTTTTGTTTTTCTTAAAAACCGTAGGAATTAAATTGTTTGTTAAGTTAGTAGTTGTGCATTTTTATCGTAATGTTAGAATTGAACGCTTAATCCTTGACCTAAGTTTAACCTAAATTTAGAAGTCTGTGGCTGCTAGCAGTGACGTTTTGCGACTATAACGACACTAGTGCTGTTATGGGGAATAGAGTATAGACGTCTCTAAACTCATATTACGTATGTTCTTATATTAGTGCTCTTGACCAAGTAAAAGACAGATGAGTACAGGAGTAGAAAAAATAATAAGGTATACGCAGTTTAAGGGTATCTTAAACGCGACGACGAGATTTTCGCCAGTTATATTTTAAAATAAAGTTAGGTTATTTTATGATTACTAATTAGTTTCCCATGTAGTCTACGATGTAAGAATGAGTGTGGATCATGTGTCTATATAGAATTTACATGTAAGTTCATGTAATAGTTAACATGTTCTGCTTATGAATATAATTATTTTCTAATTATGATCTGTATAAAAATAGTATACATGGACGCTAAGAAAATTACTTATGTAACAACATAGATGTATCTCCACATCAATAGCCCGATTAAATTTACTGCTACATTTTATTACACTAAGGTTATGAAAACAAATAGCCCAATTGAATTAACAACTAGCTTGTTAATGTTATTGAAATAAAAATTGGATTATAATTTTAATCTCCCGCCTGCAACTTAATTAACGTCGTGGCTTATAACAGCGTATAATTTGCGTCAAAATTGTTTCGCGTTCAATGAAGATCGTTAGTACAGTGAGTCACCAGTACGCTACATAAAGCCCATCACTTGATTTTGTTTGGTTTCGTAATAGCAGCACAAATAACAGGTTGCGTCTCGTATATCGCCGTTAACGAGAGAGATTAACTTTGCTCGTTGAACTCTTTTGTACCGCGCGCGCGCTCCTTGCCCGTTTTTTTCCTAATGATATCACAGGTCCAAACATCAAACGGTTATGGCAGAACATTACACGCTCTAGGATATTAAAATGAGACAAATTTATTGCCGCACTCCGATTATAAGTTCGATAAACGCGCAGACCGGTGATTATGATATCTCGCAGTCTAATCATACAATCGATACCGAGTTGCGTCCTGCTCTAAACCAGTACTAATAAAAAAGAAACTTGTTATGGACAGTAAGCGGCGGACAGTTTACGGTTGAAAATCAACAAGGTGCCGGATTGGGTCCAGTGTTTCCTAAGGTCTATTAAAACAGCCATATCACCGAAATGGACGCTCGTTATCCACCTGCCCTAAATAAATAGTTAACCTGAATTTAAAATAAATTCTTAATGTTGGGTTCTTAAAATTATTGCTTAGTTTGAATACGTATAGTAAAATGATCACGTCTCCTGTATGCAAAATATAACTACTGAACCTGGATTGCTTTATGCAACAATACTGCCGGTACAAGGAAGCAACAGAGTTAAAGCGATCACAGAGTGCGTTGACGGACAGGCGTAGCCATTAGCGAGGAGAGCAACAAGGCGAACAGAATCTAACAGAAGTTTGAGAAGCCTTTCTTCTGCAGAGATGATTGAGATTCTTCTCTATAGGTACGTGACGTGATTCAGCAGGGACATTTCGATTAGTTCCTGAAAATGTAGCGTCAGGAAGCTGAAGTTGGACTACTCAATATTCATAATTAATTATTGGTTTAGTAATTGGAGTTTGACTTTCGGTAGAACCTGATTCTACCGCTTGCAGCTAATGTGGTTCTGACTGAAGAAATGACGATCTGAAAACCGGACCTCCGCAAACTTATAGCTGTTGCAACTAATATTCTCCTTTTGACACGCGGAATGATTAAGCTACTGCTCTTTTTTGTTGTGTTCCTTGTTCTTTATGAGTGAACCGACTGCGATCCTCAGCACGGAGTGGGGCCGCCGTGCGCTATCGGTCGGATCGGGTTTAACAATGCGTCGAATGTTTCAATATACCTTCGACAGCATTTTTAACGTTTCATCGGTGCTGTAACAATCGTAAAATAAATTCTCTACGCCTTCCCGAGCCTCTGATTAATGTTCTACACAGGCCGACGTCGCGTTTATTTTTTCACCTCCATGTTATTCTCTAGTTTAATTTATGGGGCAAGGCAACTGAGACGTGGGTAACTATTTAAACTTGTGATTTTTTTTATCTATACAGATTATTTGGAGGAAAATGCGAATGAGTGTAGGGTGATTAGTTACAACTCTATTTTAAACGCTTAAAAAATGAGTTCTTTTGGCTCAGGACGACTTTGTCCACAGTCCCATTTCGTCACCTTCTTAAATTGTCCCCATTGTCATTTGGCCTACTGTTCTGATTCGCCAACATTCCTATTTCGTCACTTTCCTATCTTGTCCGCCTTCTTACGTGGGCTACAGTGCCAACTCGTCAAGAGTTTTATTTCGACTACAGTGCTAACTCGTCAACATTCCTATTTAGGCCACAGTGCCAGCTCATCAACATTATTAGATCGATTAAATATCTACGCAGTTTGTTTATCAAAAATGGAATCAACATGTCAATGTTAAGAGTTTATTTATAATGGGATATAAATCGTATTACAATGTGTTGTCTATGTATAACTAAGTTGGCACTGTGGATCAAGCAGCATTTGACTGCGGTCGATAAAGGAATGTGGACGAGTTGGCACTGGCGACCAAGTAGTACTGTGGTCGATAAAAGAAAGTGGACCATTTCGTCACCTTCTTAAATCGTCCACAGTGCCAAGTCGTCAGCCTACAATTCCTAAATCGTCACCATCCTAACTCGTCCACTTTCTCATATCGCCAATATCCGATTTTGTCTACATCCCTATTTCGACCACAGCAACCACAGTGCCAACTTGTCCACTTTCTTTTATCGACGACGAAATGAGACTGTGAACGAAGTCATCCTGAGCAGTTTTTTTACTTATGTGTTTTTATTTTTCATTTGATAAAATACTTTTTATTAATCTCAGCCTGAAGTGAGGGAAAAATTTGCTGTCAACAAAGGATCTATACGGCAATTTAAACGCAACAACGATAGGTGCTGTAAGAAATTTACTGGTAATACATAAAGTTAGAGTTAGCGCGAAGAGTATTTTAAACCGCAGTCACAGACAATGCACTTCTGTTTAAGTATTCAACAAGTGTTGGATATGTTCCACGTGGTACCGGTGAATTATAACTATTATAAGTAATATGTATTTAAACCGTTGTTTAAAACTTGCTGGAAATCTTTCTTGTCGATTAGCAAGATTATAGTCATTCCAAGGACTTACTTAACGAATAATCTGGGGGTACGGTAGTGCCCCCGCCAAGTCGAACAAAACAAAGGCACGACCGTACCATCCTTTTCTCGAAGCCATTAAGGCTATTTTCAACCTCCTCTAAATTCAGGGATATATAGGGCACAATAAAACTTAAGTATATTCTAAATAACATTCAATTTGAACGTGTAGTTTAAGAACTAATGCAGGTCAAAGTCCCTTAGTTTTGTCACTGACTGACTGACTTGACTGACTGACTGACTCACTCACTGATGATCATCATAATTCACATGTACTTCTAGCAGACCCACAAACTCCAAATTTTAAACATAGTTAGTCTTTAGCCTATGAAGTCCTACAAAACCTAAAAATATTGCAATTTCAGTCACAACTGCACACATAAGTGTAGTTGTAATCCTATACAAATACAAGCGATTACAAAGTTAGTTTTGTAGTTTAAATTGGAAATAGAATGGATTGGAATTAAATAAATAAAGGAAGACCATTTACAAAAAGAAATGAGATCCCATCAAAAACTTACATTTAAAAGGTGCAAGTCTCGCAACGCAGTTCTTCTACAACAAAAAAGTTTTGAGTTGTAATCCTATACAAATACAAGCGATTACAAAGTTAGTTTTGTAGTTTAAATTGGAAATAGAATGGATTGGAATTAAATAAATAAAGGAAGACCATTTACAAAAAGAAATGAGATCCCATCAAAAACTTACATTTAAAAGGTGCAAGTCTCGCAACGCAGTTCTTCTACAACAAAAAAGTTTTGAGATGTACTGAAGTTTTGAGATGTACTGTTAAACCAAGTCAGTACTAGGGGGGTGTCCACAGAACTCGATTTCCACCGACTTGCCTATTATTTAACCGGGGAGGAACACATTTCATACATAGTTCTCAAATAAAGAATCCTCCACGGGTAAATAATAGGCAAATCGGTGGACATCGAGTTCTGTGGACCCCCCCCCCCAGTACTGACTGTAATTATTTTTATTATAGAAGAACTGCGTTGCGAGACTAGCATCTTTTTACATGTAATGTTTTTGATGGGATTAGAATATACTAAAATAACTACCCATTTGATAACAAAATAGAACGTGGGCGGAAGAGTGAAAGGCTACTCAGATTTCCTTACCCCGGAAAAATGGAATTGTACATAATACATATAAACAAAAAAAACCTACGCTTGCTACGCGGGCGAAGTTACGGGGATAAATCATAAAACTAGAGCTTTGTTTTGTCAATATGATTGATTAAAATTGTTGGAGATTGTTTATAATGTGTTATTTGTTATGTTCATGTCAATTTACATAACATTTATAATAATTGGAAATTGTTTATAATGTGTTATTTGTTATGTTCATGTTAATTTACGTACATTATAATAAGTATGAAATTCCATTACGTGCCATGTGTCAAGCCGCACCGGAAACGAGGTACTTCGCGGCCTATTTTTAGGCACGTAATGTCAACATTTCATGCCATGTTTGAGAAAAATAATTTACGTATAAATTACGTATACGTTATACCTTAACGTACTTTGAACTATGCAAAATTGATTTCCGACGAATCGTTTTAACCAACAAACCGATAAAAATCTATAAATGGCGATAAATTAGTTCACGATATTGTATATGTTACCTTTAACTGGCTGTATTACGTATAATATACATTTGAACAGATTATCATCATCACGTTTTAACTCACTTTTAACTAGCTAAACGCCCTGTAAAATAGTGCTCCAAATAAATTAAAATGAATATTCAACCTATGGCACAAGAAAAGGCTGGTCAGCCTGTTCACAACTTATTGACAATAGGTACACTATTTTTGAAGCAGTTGGGATGTAGTTTGACACGACGCATTAGGATTATACAAATTATAGCAATTTAATATTTATTGGTTATACAATTATAACCCATTCATGTTAAATATATATATATACATAACTATGCTGGTTTTGTTTTGACAGAATCTAAAGCTAATTTATAAGGCGGTTGTCCGATTGCTTAACACTGTCCCAGTAGTTGCCATCTTTAATGTTAATTCATTAGCAATATATGGGGTCAACTGTTGGCCTTTAGCGTGTCAAGGGTATTTAACCATCAATCCCAAATTGTCTTTAAAATAAAAAAGCCTATTCCATAACAACGAAGCACCACGTACGCACCTAATACACAATTTGAACGTTGCATTACTAAAAACTGGTCAAGAGCTTTCTTGTTGGCGAAGTTATATCTGGAATTTTCTATAAAATTAACGGTATTTAAATAAGAATGCGTTTGTTTCTATAGTTGCAAGGTAGAATAAGCCCCATAATAGACAATTTGAACGCTGAAAGTGCTAGGAACTAGTCGGACCTGGCGACCGCAGCGGAGTGCTTGCGGCTGGCTCGTGTTAGCTCCGAAGATGGAACTGGGAAGAGGCTTAGATAAGTACAGAATTTCTTGACTTTAATAATACACAATCTATCTTTATGTAATAAAATCTTTGCAGGACTGTGTACATTAACAGTACATTACACAACTAGGGTGGTAAAACAAAGAGAGGCCGAGATCGCAGATGTTTGCGGCCCGAGCTGCAAGCGAGGGACGTAAATATGCGATCGAGGGCTTTCTTTATTACCTTCCGTGTTGTGTACATCATTTTATGTCTACGCTTAGCCAGAAAGCCGACCTTTAATCTGTTTGTTTGTGCGTGACACACCAAAAAACTACCGGACCATATTCCATAAAATTTGGTGTACGAGTACAGGTCAGGTGGATTCTGATCCCGGTATAGGCGCTACAAGCTAGCTAGCGCCAAACAAAGGCCATTGTATCTATTGTAACTAGCTTGTAGCGCCTGGCGCTAGGCCATTGTATCTATTATGGCAAAGCTGCCATAATGGATACAATGGACTTTGTTTGAAAGATTAGGGCTCGAAGCGAAAAATTCACCTGGGAAGATTCGCACTATAACCACATAGGATACTTATTACCACGGCGTTTATCTACGGCGAAGCTTAAGAGACATTTAACTTATTTTACCTCCGCGAACGAAGCTGCGGGAAGCCTCTAATGTATCAATATTTGGTTACGTGATTTAAATGTTGATGTGTTGGTTGGTTGTGTATTTGTTTACACACTTTTTTTTATAAAGAGCGTCGGCTTTTAATACCGGAACAAAAGACGCAATTTTTTCTTTGTCAATTGTCTAATCTGAAAGTGTCTCAGTCAGTACTATTGTTAAAATTTTATCATTGAAATATCGTAACGATATCGTGAATTTTAACATTGAAATATCCTAAAGCAACTGCAAAAAGTTGCCCTAAAATAAGTTTAATTAATTAGTTTTCATAGGTTCCTACTAATTAACATAATACCTACTGAAAGTCAAAGCTTTGTTAACATAACGGCTCCCTTGCACTTAGAGTAATAAGAAAGAATTCCCGTTGAAATTCGTCTTTTTCTGAACAAAAAACTACATGATCTAACTGCAAACCAAAGGACAACAGAGTCACGATCCCGTTTTATATATAGCCGTGATAGTGAAAAGGCAAGATCTTCGAGAAGTTTTTCATCAATATCTCAACGGTACGGTCGAGTATCGGTCTATATCTGTAAAAGCAATCTCGATAGGCAGGAATGAGGCTGGATACCCTTTTTGTTCGCGGCTCCATTTGTTTCACACCTACTTAGGGCTGCGGGGAGTGCGCTCGTTACCACAGATTGAAGGGCCTCGGTCGATGACCGAAGCTCTGCTGATCTCGACTGAGAAAATTTTCTGGTTGAAAGTGCAGTTTCTAGAGTCCATTTTATAGTATGTTTTATAGTTAGTATGTTTGCATGACATTTGCTTTGATTTATACTATTATAAAAGTGAATATGCTGTATTTGTGGATTGAAGATATTTTATAGTAGCTTGAAAAATGTATCTATTTCTGTGCCTTATAAAGGTCAGTGGTGATCGTGTTTAACGTAAGAAGGATAGTATTCATATTTTTGCTGGTCAGCAGTGTTAGAAAGTGACGGATAATATTATCATGTCTTTTTCACGCGATTAGTGCGATCTTCGCAGGCCTGCAGGTTAATAATGGGTCATTATTTGAGCGTTTGACCCGCCTCACTTTCGTGGACACATTATTGTTGAGATTCCGGCAGATTTTAATGTAATTTTAAGGCATTTGTTAGTAATCCCGGATATGTACCAAATAGCTCGATATGATATGAGACTAAAATCTTAGGGAACTTCGACAATAATGTGTCCACGAAAGTGAAGCGGTTGAAACGCTCAAATAATGACCATAATAACATTTCGATGGACGTTTTATTTCAGGTATAGCGAATGTTTATTAATTATTAAAATACAAAAAGCAGAAACGTATGATAATTTAGTTTTCTGGAATGTTTATTAAAATATTATTTTGATATATAAATTTATTGAATAAATATATATCTTGTTTTCCCTATTTTAACTTTTTAGTAACTTTTGTTGTAAAAGTCATTAATAAGTACTGCTACCTAAAATTCACATATATATGTATTTTTTTTATGTCATTGGAAAGGCAAACGAGCACATAGGTCACCTGATGGTTATAGTGACTTATCAGGCCCATGGACATTTGCAATCTTTATAATTATCAAATCTAATCTTATTATTATATCGACGGCAAAAAGCGGAAATGTAGTAACCGCCAAGGGTTTCCTTTGGCGGTTAATACATTTACGCTTTTTGCCATCGATATGTACAGTCAGGGAAGTTTTCACATGACCACCTTAAGGGTCACTTTTGCGTGCGGCTACTGAGTCTCTACTGACCAATGATGGTTCGAGAAGCCAATTTTTTTCTTAAAGCAAATGTTACGACACACCGAGGGTTCTATAACAAAGAAAACGACAAAAAATGTCACAAAAAAGGACCCCGAGACCCTGCTTTTGTCTCAAACTTCGATTCGATTTCAACAGATATTTCATTCTGAGCAAAGTAACTTACGTATACGGTAGACTGGGGTAACTCTGATTCAGGGGGTAACATTGATCAACGATTTTTCAACTATACGAAGTTTTTGAATGCATTCAGAACAATTTATTATTAAGGTAGGCTACCTCAATAAAAATACTTAATAAACGTGTTCAAAATCAAAGGTAGGTATTTGGGTTTAAAAATCGATGATCAATGTTACCCCGTGAATCAGAGTAACCCCAGTCCACGTAGTTTAAATTGCATATCTCAACTCAATGGAATGTAAGCAGTGGCAAAAAATAACAAGTGGTCTTATCGCTAAAGAACGATCTGCTTTTGACAACTGGTTTTGTTTTTATTATCAACCTATAGTAATGTATTTCGAGAATAATTACAAGTATTATACAAATAATTTGGCTAAAGTGATTGTAACTACTTTTTCGATTTTATGTCTACACTTTGCCAGAAAGCGGCTTTTTCCGTACGCGCAGTGTGCGGAAAAAGCCACTTTATGGCCAGGTGTGGGATAAATATATTAATAGACTCTAGGTTTTATTATTATGAAATGATTAATCAATTCATACAATAAAGTCGTCGCAAAACCGTTTGTGCTCGTATCACGCAAAAACATGCGTTCATTACGAGTATTACCCCGGTTAAGACATAGGATATTTTTTACCCGAGGCGACTAAAAGCAATTATCCTGCTGCTGGGTTCGCTTACTTAAAGCGGCATTGCGCGATTCAAAGACCACACGACAAGGGTAGTTCACACAGCAAAAAAAAATGCGTCAAGTGAGAGTCGGATTCGCACACAAAGGGTTCCGTACCACCGTCGAGCAAAATACGCCGAAAACCACGTTTATTGTAAGTATGAGGGGTCTGATTTAATTATAAAATTTATTCTGATTTTATTATTTTCTGTTACAACGGCAACAGAAATACACATTCTGTGAAATATTCAAGTATCTGCCTAGTATGGTGGTTGGACAACGGAGGCACAGTAGGTAATAGCGTTGGTACTCTTTGGGTACGGAATCCTAAAAAAATCACAATGACTTCGAAGATTCAACTCGCAGAGTTGAGTCAAAATCAATAGACGGACCGTCAAAATCAATAGACGGACCGTCGAAACATTTGTGGTAATTAAAAACAGATGGTTTTAAAAAACGTGTCTTTTCCTGATTGGTTGGCTCATTGAGGGGCGGGTCTGCTCAAGATGAGCTTGCAAGCGAAATAGTTTTGAAACTGGTCATGTGAAAACTTCCCTGACTGTACATAAAATAGTACATACGCCATGGAATTAAAATAATTGGAAATAACTACGTATTCGAAATTGTATGTTCGAATCAAAGATTTTTGCTGCTTTTATGAAACTTAAACTTTGCTGATATTCCTAAAGTAAACTTTTAAAACACTGTTGTTTCAAGTACATAAATTAAGTTTCTCTTCAATTTTTAAATATATAAATGAAATAAAATTGACTAAGTGGATATTCCGTACAAAAATTTATAGTTTTCATTATGGCAACTCCGAAAACAATACATTAGGTGTAATATTTATAATTTAGAGGCAAAAAATGATATTTTGTTTACTATTGAATAGTTATAATTTTTTAGTCCTTAATTATGTTACGATTCAATCTTTTTGATAATTCTATAAACTCTAGTGTTTCACATGTTTCTTTTTCCATGTGTTGTGAGACAACTATATCCAATGAACAAATACCTATTGTTTTAATAGATGATTAAGTTCGTGTGTACGATTATGACGTTGAAGATTAGATATTATCTAAGAAAAACAAAGTAATTAAATTTGAATTAATCATTTATTTGTCTTTTATTACTGCCTGATACAGTTGAATTTTCATTTCTTTATACAATAAATATTTTCTTTTGGGTATGACTAAGTTATTTAATATGCGTTCATGAAATACTTACTCGCTACAAATTATATCTAATATTATCACAGATAGTGGCAGAGATGCCATGTAAGTCACTTTTATAGTATTCGGCAAGATTTGCCAACAAACACAGCCTGAATAGGCCTTACACATTTACATAATCTCTAATAATGTACAAAATTATTAAAAAGTCTTTCTACACACTATGAATTTAATAGCTTTACTATTGTAAAAAAATGGCATTTCTAAAGTGGTAAAGTACAATGTAAGAGATAGTTCAAAAATATCGTTATTACAACATGTGTAATCATCCGTACTTAAACGCTATTATTTACACCGCTTTCAACCATACGTACACTAACCGACTAGCCATCACATTTTTGCGTAAAACAGTCACTTGCACTATACATTTTGTAGTCTTTTGACACTAGCACACTAGTTCAGTCTCATTTTTCACTATACGTGGACGGATATGGTGCGGGGAGAGGCCCGCGGCGGGGCTTGGTGGGGGGTGTGAGATGGGTGCGGCGGCAGCACGGGATGCGCGCCGTGCACCGGCGGCGGCGGCAGCGCACCCAGGTGGTTCCTGGCGTGGTGGTGTCGGTGCATCGCCACACCCCCACCAGCTCCCGGACTCGGCCCGCCACGACACCGCTGGTTATTAGGCACGTCAGGCAACGCAAACTTTAACTTCTCCCAAAACAACCTATCACCCCAATGCAAATACGTGTTGGTTTTCAAATATAGTCTTATATCAGGGTCGAGATCTTTCTGAGGCACTTCACCTAACAACACTACTATCAGTCTTCTCCGCCTGTCTCTTAACACTTGATGATGAGCCGATTTAAACTCAAAACGACACCACTCTGATTTTATAAAGTTTTCACTGAGCACCATGATTGTACGACGGGAGGACTCGACGGCTTGTATTATGTTGTCCGCGACGTAGCCGCCCACAGGAAAGTCACGGTAATGTAGGCAAAGTTTATAGGACGGGTCACCGCGCTCGAGCATGGGTGCGAGTTCCTCGGCGACCCATGCTTCGTCTTTAGAACTGTAACTCACAAATGCGTCGAACATTTTCTCTCGATCATCCCGGTCGATATCACTTGCTCTATAAAAAAGTCGCACACCGAATCTCGAATGGAACCATACTCGCATTTCTTGTCTGAATATGAACACAATCATGCTTATGAATGAGACCAATAGAAAAGCACCCAAAGTTGCTACAAGAAGCGGTATGTAGTCTTGCACATCTTCATTAGTTATGATTGTTTTTGTGGCGGTTAAATTTCCATTGATACTGTTGTTAATACTTGGTAAGCCTGTGCATATCGTTCCATTTTCATTCGAAATAATAAATCCAGATTCAGGATCACTGAACATATCTTCGCTATACACAGTAATTTCAGTATTATTTCCTTTGGTATAAATGCACTTAACCTTTGATATATCCGTAACAGAATTCATTCGTTTTGTCCATTCACGGAACATTTCAGTATATTCACAGTCACATGACCACGGATTGGAAGAAAGTGTTATTTCCGTCACAATCGGATTAATTTGCCACACTGATAACATTGTCAGCCTGTTATTATGAAGATGGAGTATTTTCAGTCTAGACATATGGTTGAACATTTCTTTTCCTATATGGCGAATCTTGTTGTTATTTATGTACAGCTCCCTCAAGTTATCCAGTCCATCGAATTCTTGCCCTTCAATTGCTTTCAGGTTGTTATAATCTAAATGCAGCACTTCGAGTTCTTTTAATCCATTGAATGTTCGGTTTTGTATAGCTTCTATGTTAGAGGAGTTTAAAAAAAGAATCTTGAGCCGCTTTCTGCCAATAAACGCGTGACTGGGAAGCATTTTAATGTCGTTACCGTCGAGATACAGTTGTGTGGCCTCCATTGGGATTCTCTCAGGTAGAGTATTCACATACCCTGCATTGGAACATTCCACAACATTCGCCGACCATGATTGATCATGATAACAAGTGCAATTATTTGGGCAAGTCATTTCACAATCACAGGCATCAAAATCACAGCAGTGGCACAGTGCAAAGCAATGGAAGTCGTATTTGCACAAAAATTGGTGTGAAGCAGCTTCCACTAATGCAACATACGCATTTCCACGATTGTACAATAATTTACAGTATATGCTGTCTAAATCCATTAACTTCGGTTGAGTTCGCGCTCTGTTCCCAGTGTTTATTTTTTGCAACCATTCCATTGTGCAATCACATTCTAATGGGTTTCCGCCTATGAAGAACTCAGGAACAGATTTATCTTGCGGCACTGCCGATATTCTCAGTGAATTCGGATCCAGATTCGTTATTTTATTCCCATATAAATCCACTCTTGTTAGGTTTGGTTTTTTGAAAAACGTGTAAGATTGTACTTTAGAAATTAAATTGTCATTTAGATACAGCATTTCTACAGAGTTAGGAATTGCGCTGCCAGTAATTTCTGTTAATCTGTTAGAACTGGCGTCGAATGTACTCAGTGATAATTGGGATTCAATCTCGAAGTAATTTCCAAGTTCAGCAATCCTGTTGGCATGAATATCGAGCCACTGTAATCCTGTTGGAATCATAGCATAGTCAAACCATTCTAATCGGTTATCAGATATGTTCAACCACACTAGGTTAGGTAGTTTGGCAAAAAGTCCGCCAATGTCAGTTAGGTAATTACCATCTAATCGGATAGCTTGAAGGTTGATATTTCCATCAAATGCACCGGCTTCGATTTTATGAATTTTATTTCTCGATAAGTTCAATATTTTGAGCGAAGTCATCTTATCGAACACTCCTTTGCTGATGTTTCCAATATTATTTTCAGTCAATCTTAGTCCGTACATTTGTTGCATGGTCATAAAAGAAGCATTTTCTATGCTCACAATTAAATTTTCTCCTAGATCAAGTGTTTTTAGTTGCGGAATTTCCTTAAGAGCTATTGGCACTTCGTCCAACCTATTTCCATTAATGTGCAGATCTTGTAATGTCGAACAGTTCCGGAGAGAGTGTGGATGTATTTTTGAGATGCGGTTACTATCTATAGACAAAACAGATAGCCCTTGCAAACCAGAAAATGCGTAGCTTTCAATTGTCGTGAGTCTATTGTTTGATAAAATCAGTGTATGTAAGTTGTTCAGCGTGCTAAACACATTTTCTGGAATGTGTTCTATGAAATTGTCCTGCATTTTCAATATTTGTAGATTGTGCAGATCCCGGAATAGTGCTACTTCCATTTTTGATACTCTGTTGTGGGAGAAATCCAAAAATACCAATCGTTTGAGTCCAGTGAATGTTGAAGTATTTATCCAGTCCGAGGTCAATTCGTTATGTGATAAATCCAAAACTAAAAGTTGTAATAGGTCACTGAATAGTCCTGGAGCGAGTACGGTTATAGTGTTGTTATTTAAATATATTTCTTTCAGTTCTTTCGTATCACTGAATAGTTCAGGAGGCAAGCTTGTCAGTTGATTATCCGAAAATCTTATTGTTGTGAGTGAAATAAGACCTTCTAATGCTCTATCGGCCACGGAATTCAGTGCGTTGCCTTGGAAGTACAATTTTTGTAATCGTTTTAATCCAGAAAGAAGATTCGGTGGGAGAGTATCGATTACATTCCTTGAAAGATCTAAAACCAATATGTTATCGCCACATTTTTCTGTTGGATGGCGATGAGCGGAAGAGAATTGAAAATGACTTATATCCCTCATTCGATTTCCAGTCATATTCAAATATTCCAGGTTCCTTAAAGTACAGAGTGCACCTTCAGGAAAAACCAACATGTTGTTTTCACTGAGATCTAATCGTTCCAGATTTTGTACATCTCTAGAGAAGGCGGTGGGCGTTATCTCAAGAGACATCGATGACCAGTCCGTGTTATGAGTCCTAATAGTTAGATTTCTTAGTTCTCGAAGACCCGTAAATGCGCCGTCGGAAAGATTCCCAATTTTGCAATACTCAATAGTGAGCTCCCGCAGTTCAACCAGCTGTCGAAAACTTCCGGGAGACAGTGAACTTTGAAAGAAAAGTGCATCGCTGCATTCTAAACGCAACCTCACTGTGAGATGCGGTTGAATGGCGCTGAAGTTGGTGTTTTCTAATTCGCTGTTTATAGTCCGTAATCTGCATTGTAGCGCTACTCCCGAGCCGTCGTCGTCGGTCGTCCATCGGCACTCATCGGGAGCTTGGTACCTCGCTCCCGTGGTAGCCGACAGAGAGGCACTCCACGTCGTTAATACGGCGCTTAGCACCAGCAAAGCGCTTGTGAACCACGTACAACACATTATGTTTCGCTTTCACTAAACTTCACTTAAATTTATTACATAGTTTGTGTCATAATTTTGCACTAAAGTCGCACAAACATCTCGCATTTGCAGCACACATTAGTTCATTTCGCTAAACTTGAGTACATCACTAGTTAAACCGGCCACTTAACTCGTTTCTCGCGAGAACACTAATTGGACAGGATCGTGCGCCCGGCACTACACAGCTGAGTGCATGGGACGCGCGCACCCGCGCAGAGGTCTGGGGTGGAACTGACTGTGAGTCAAACCTGTGCTGCGCTCGCGCACAAGGCCGCGCCGGTTCACGCGTTCCAACAGGTAAATGCTAGTACCAATTTAAAACGTCGTAACCGCCGGTAGCTTTAGTAGTCGCCTGGCTGGTTTCGTTCTGCGGTAGAGCCTGTCAGAAAAGTACACTTTACGCACACATGGATAGCTAACTTACAACACTACACAGCAAAACCGCTTTTTGTATTGCATGGACGAGCTTTCGTGGTGTAGTGCGAGCGAGATGGAGGTATGGTTGTGCGCGGGGTGAGGCGCACAGTGCTTGGTGGGGGCTCGAGGCAGCTGGCCAGGTAGTGCGAGACCACATTGCTATATCCCCTGCTTGTTAACACTCTCGCTGATGAAATTATTATTTTTTTTATCTTTTGCGTAATTTATATTGCCAATCATTTGAAATATAGTAGTTAAGAATACGAGTTTTGTAAATTGCATTAATAAGACAGTAATCTGTTTGGTTACGATAGCATATATAGAATTTAATTGAGATGACATGAATTTTTACAAATTTATTGGAGGGATAAGTCCATAACTTAATAATACAATTTGCAATTATACACCTATATTACATTTGTAGTACGTGTAGTTACGTTTTGATTTTTGTGATCATTTTGTACCAATGATCACAAACATCAAAAATGATGCATTGCAAAATTATAGTATACTATATTTTTTTATCAATGTTGGCTTCTACGATGTGTACATGCACTGCGGTACTAAATGTAGTTGGTTCGTATGTATTTTAACACAAGTTTATGGCAAAGACTTAACCTCATGCAATTAAATGGTATCTGTTAATTAAAATAATTACAATTAGCTATACTTATTCTGCGAGAACCATGCTTAATCCGGAATGAAGAGGATGTAATGTGGTTCTCTATTCTTGAAATTAAAGTACATAGCACGTTCATCTATTGTTTAGTTGGGGCGTAGACACGGCAAACAAATAAAACTACTTATACTGTATAAGTAAGAATGCATAAAGGAAGCTCGTTTAAATCTGGTCCATCCCATATTCCCTTTCCAGGATTTTTGTAACTAATAGCCCTTTATTTTGTTAAGCGTTTTTGATATAATTTCCCACCGTTCGCCTCGAACCTCTCATCAAACTAAACATTTGCACATTATGCATTTTGCGTAGCCACCAATTTTCTGAAAGCGGTTTGATTTAACAAATTGTGGCCTTATTAAATCGTAGATTGCAGTTCCTTTGATTTATTTATACCAACAACTTAAATGCCGTTTACGCGGTTATCATTTATTAAGAGCTGTATTTTGGAAATGTTCGTGACCGAAATTCATACAAAACCGATCATTGTAATGATATGCTTAACGTGCTATCGGTTTCTGCGATTATCACTAATTGCAATAAAATACTATAAACAAATTATTTATTTTTGTATATTATATATTTTTTAAATTGCACATTGAATTTAATTCGCTACAGCTTTTACTATGGGGTCAACTTCGTAAATGCAAAAAAAAATTGCTGTTTCTTCCTTTCTTGTTCAGAGTTATGGATAGATTGAGGTTTTATTATCATAGTTCACGTTGCAAATTTTACCCAGTATAACGCGATTCAATCCATGGTTTTATTACAGTTACCAGTTAACATAATTTATTCGTAAATTAAGTTACTATTACTTAGAGAGAAACAAATATTTGTTTGAGGATAATATGTCTACATATTATCCTGTAATTAAGAACCTACGCATGATTCATGTATTTGACCTTGTGTTAAACAAATATAACGTCATCTTCCAGAATGATATCAAAACCGCACGATGATCCAATGTTAGAAATAAGTAACTATTGTTTTTTCTTGACAATCGCAAAACATTAACTAAGAAGAAAAATAATCTTCCATATTTATAGCTAAATATCATACCCTACCGGTCGACACGACAGTCCAGTAAATTTAATTCATCACGACAATAGAGTCGCTTGTACACCCGGTCGTGCTATTCGAGAAACATTACGCGAACCTCGAAGAGTTTCTATGGGCTCGTTAAAGATGAATACCCTATTTAATCTAGTGTAATAAATAGCCGTGCTCATAATTTTATTTGGTGTCGGGATGATAGGGACGGTTGGCGCGTCCGTCGCGCGGCGCTATTTATGCGAGGTGTTGCTGGCTGATCCCGAGGCGCCTTCTATATCTCAATTGCAATAAATAATCTCCTTTGACACGCGAGAAGCGGAAAATTTGCAATCGCACCGTACTCGATATTACAGCATTTGCGTCCCTCCTCCTTTATGTAAACAGCGCAAATGGGTTTGTAATGGGAATCGCGTCCGACCCACTATGACGCCGCATCAATATTTCACCATGGGTCCCACGGCTCGTTTGTCCAGGCGTACCCAGAAAGTCCCGAACAAAGGACTGGAGATGTTGAACTTTTTGTCGTAAGTGGCGAGGCGTTTCTCGCTCTGTGTGAATAATAGAATAGATTGCCGGCAAATCTGAGGTTATTGTGACGCTATTTAATGTTCATTCGAGGGCTTGCGCAGCACGGTCACCGTTGTGAGCTTTAACAATGCGGTCCGAATTCAATTTACGGTATTTCATGGCATCATGCAACTGTCTTGTGAGTTGTGTGTTGTTCGCGTGGGTACACGTGGTTGATGTGGGTCAGTATCTTGCTTCAGCCACAAATAAAATAAATTGTAAAAAACATCCTTTTTGGGACCATTTTATTTATAGCGTTACGAGTTTACATGATGTCAGCTTACAATGATACCGATTGAATAAAAGCGTACCATAGTTTTATTGTTAATTTTTTGAAATTTATCTTTAGGTAAATCGCTGTATCATAGTTGAAATTTGGTGCGGAACTTAATTTTAATTTTATAGGTCCATAACGAAATAAATATTGGTCGCAGCATCCTACATGCGTTGATTTTTCCCGAGGACCCCCGAAAAATTACTTATATTACTCGTGCCTAGTGGATTCACCATTTAATAACAGAAGTAAGTTGTGAAATACCTACCACGCTGGAGATAACACGTTCAACATCGATTTTATTTTATCGTCCGTGCTCATCGAGGTGTAAAATCATTCTCTCGATTTCCATTATGTTATTAATTTTTGTAATTTCGGTGCCTAATCTCCTCGGACGGCCCGATACCGGCGCGACACTTATCTCGGTGTCAGCGGACACATATAATCCATTAAGTCGTCATTTCCACGCCGCTGATCATTCCTCAACCACGCGTCAAACCCGCCCCCGGACGATCGCACGCCGTATTGTTTGCTACTGCCTTATCTTACCTACTCTGCCACCAAGTCCTTTTCAATTATTCTCGACGCATTCAATATCGACCTTAGAACAAAGGCCCCAAAAGCGATAACCCTTCGGGTCCGGCTTCCGACGCCCGTGTCCTGCCCGGCTAATGGACTAGTTTGTTATCTAATCGGGTACACGGCGGACCTATTAATAATTTCCCACATAATTTTCTAATTAACGTCCTGTCTAGCGGGCGGGGCCAGCCCTGTATCTACTAAAACGGAAATGACGTGGAATTAGGACTGTTTTAAGTATAATATATGAATGTCATTTTTCTTAAGGGCATAAATTAAATATGTATTTGTTAACTAACTCAATAATTTGTTTTTTTTTTTACAGGTAATAATCCTATGCACAATTAAAAATGCACCTTAAGGTAAGCTCTCTAATTTGCATTAATAGTAGAGTTATCAGTGTTTGCATTGAACTTACGTCTAAATTCTATAAATGTGCAACAACGTGGAAGTAAAACTTAATCCTGTTTGCGAATGAGATAGAAAATAAAAGGTAATGCGCACTTTAAACATTAGTGTTAGGTTACCGGTGTGTTGTGTTAACCCTCCGAAGGGTTAAAGTGTAGCGTGTAAATTGAAGAGATTTTACACGTGAGCAGAGCCCTTAGTAGTGCTTTGGATCGCGACACGGGCAATTTGGCGCGCGAGAGCCGATGTGAGTTTATTCGTCTAGAGCCACGATAATAAGTTGTATGAATCAAGCGATAATAAACTCTTTTATCAGTACCGTAAGTACTCGGAGACACGTCGTATATTCGTGGTATTACTGCACGGGGCACCTGGAGGCCCAGGGTGCCGACTATAAATGGCGAGGAGAGGATGAACTGTGATTTATGATGTACCGTGTTTACTAGCTTTTGTAATGAGCGTGACAATAAGGTACTCTATTTTTACTCAATGATGTCCAGCGGGGCTGACGCATCTGCTGGCAGATGTGCACTTGCATCGTTATTCTCTTAGAACTTCTGAGGGTTGCTTTAGTTTAAATGTTTATTAGTCCAACATAAGTTAAACAAATGCTGTCGTATTTTATTGGAGTCGTATATTAAATTTTTAAATAAGTTATTGTTAACAGAGTTTGTACCATGTGCCATGGCGTCTTGAAATTTTGGAGTCTTTCCTTCCTTTTATTGTGGTCTAATAATAACGCATAAGTATATTTTACTTAAAAATGCTGCAACTTTTGAAGTTAAACTAGCTAAAGTTATTAAAAATGAAATATTGATACTATATGAACGAAACATGACGTTTCTTTATTAGTTTTTAGTGCGGCTAAATTACACCACATTTTAAGTTACATAGGTGTATACAATAAATCAAAGTACACCATTGCCATTAATTTGAGTGCCATTTAATTTTTCAATGTACTTTGATTTCTTGTATCTATATGTCGGAGAATGAGCCTGCAGGGCCCTCGGATGGCCGTGTCGTCGTACCGCGTCACTAGCGCCACCAGTGGACGACACGCGAACTATTCTGATAAATTTTGAACGCATTGCTGCGCTTTTAGCACTTACTGTCCCTATAAACTAACTGACTGGTTTGAGTAGACGGAAACGTGAACTACTTAACTTAGGTGTAGTCTGCACGAGGCTGGTAACATTATGGTTAGGTTGGTAGACTGGTAGAGCCAGGTTAGCCAACCGTTCATTTCCTGGGCGCTAGCTACGCTCTGGCGCAGCAGCAGATTTCATTTGACCGCGACAGAATACAGACGTAAGCCTCGTGCTGAATACGCCACGTTTCCCTGAAGCGTTATTCCTGAAGGCTTATTTTCTTAAGATTGTAATCTGTTCGCTCACTCAAATACCTACGCCATAATATTGTAACAACGATTGTAATGCCTGATGATTTAAAAGAGAAACTGGTGAGTTTCTTCCGGCGCTTCTTCTTACCAGAATGTCATTACCGAAGTCGCCAAAAGAATCAGACGAATAAACGATTTGATTTGACATGAATGCTCTTCTTCAATCAACATACCTCATACGGCCAGGATTCTGCAGTTAACCTTTCCTGTCTGTCACGTGATCCGTCATATGTAATGAAATATTGAGTCAAGCTGAACAGCTAAACACTATAACACTTAAATTATTTATTTAAATATATACTTACATATAGTAGTTAATAATGAATATTTCTGCAAGATTACGCTACGCACATGCGAGAATCTCTATTAATTTTTTGTTCCACACTAGGGACCCTACGTGCCGCCGAAAGCGACCGGTTAGATTACGCATTGTCGTGGTTCGTGGCACAATTAGAAACCCGAAAACCTTTATTAGAAAAACGTTTCATGCGCCATTTTGGGCTATAGTCATATGCGACGTTATTTCTGCAAGGGTACGAAACTGTCGCGGACCCAGATCCTTCATAGCTTCAGGAGAATAACGTTATATGTGTCTATAGACGTCATAGTTGCTTTTGCCATTGTTGTACCATAAGGCTACACAGGCATGCTTCGTGCTGAGCTCACTTTGTTATTTGCAAACAATCGCCTGTGACTGTGACATCTGCGCTTCTGCGCCCCTTTTCGCCTGATGCCGCTTGGATCAAAAACGGACGCGGTTGTTAATTGCGTTTTGGTTGGTTAGTAGCTATTTCGGGATTATAGGTCTTTTCAAAGATGTATTTTGGGATACGTTCTATTATAGAGACCAAGGCGTGCAGTTGAAATTACTTCGTCACTTAATGTTTCTATCGGATGCTATCGTCAGATGAATATACATAACTGCATGTTTGTGTGATGCTTGAAGGATTTTTCCTTCAATAGCGTCCGCTCAATCAAATGTTATTGCACAATCTATATTTCCCGATAATATCAAGGGCATTCTTTTAATAAGTATGATACAATTAAATAACATAACAAATGGCGATAGTGAGAGCTAACTGTTGTTAGACATTGTTACAAATCAGTGCGCCTTATTTCGTTAACAAGTTGTCTGTATTATTCGCCATTGTCTACGCTGAGCGCCGGCCGTAGGCGCCTGAGTAATGATTGATGAGTGATTGAATGACTCATTCACAAAATCACATACAATACTTATCAGAATAACGATACTGACTTCTATTGTTTGAAGAAATTTTACTGATAGGCTAGTTTAATCTCATACAGTTTAGGTTGGAGTGACGAGTGACGATGTGTAAAAGAATGTATTTAATGTTACCTCTCTGCCAATGGACGTCGAAGCAAAATACTGTGTGCATTAACAGCAACAGCAACCTACATCCTTATTCATTACCTACTTCATTACATGCCCCATGCATAGGTACATCCTGTTGTACATCATATCTTTTACCTAACTGCAACAAAAATCCTAACCATATTGAATATTTATGACGTATCCTACGTAACATAGTTAGGTTTTTTTGCATCGCTGCAAGTCACGCAAATGTCGATTTTTTGGCAATTGTAACTGAAGCTATAAGAAACTTTTTTAACATCGTTTTTGTATAAACACAAGGCTTGCGTGGCATCTCCCGCAGCGATGTACGTGCCCCCGCCAAGAAAAATGTAACAGGCATCTCGGAAATTTCAATTGTAACCTTTTGTTGCTTTCGCACACTCCACCTTTCCAATTTGTACGGCTCGTGGATCTCCAATGAGCGTCCCTAGATATCATCGGCATACCACACTCGGGACTCTTGTGATTAAATTCTTTACCTGTGATGTATAGCGTGAGACGAAACAGTTATTTGTCGACGCCGGTTCAATTGCCGTTTATGTTTATTTTTACTACAGGACATTCTAGTAATTATAAGGGTGCTGCCGCTGCCGGTATCGAGCTATTATGAGAAAATTAAACCGGATTGTGGGGAATTAAGTTTATGTGAATTTTATTTTCTTCGCAGTTTATTACAACGATATATGAGACTTCTTGAAATGCAATTAGGTGTACTTAAGGTCACATCTCTTTAACACATTCAGCGAACATCTCAACTATCAGGTTTATTTTGCATAAGGATTGGGAAGGTCGAAACTGAAAATGTTATATGGCACTCCCTAGTGCTTTGCAATTTTATTGACGACAATAAAATTACTAATGATATCAATCCTTGGAAGGAGCTTGATAATTTGTTAGTTGGTTACATTTGTATTTGCGTGATTTATACACGCAGTCTTCCTCATTGTTAACCAGTAAATTATGTTATAAGACGTGTCATGAGTCAGAGTCTAAGTGCCTACCTACTCTGTCCTCCCGTGCAATAAATATCGGACACTATAAAGAACACAATAATATAAAGCTCGTAATTTTGCAGATTAATATAATATTTTTGCGCCAGTACACTGCCGGGCCGTTTCGGCCCATTGAAATATGGCAATGTGTTCCTTCTTTACTGATAAAATTTCACATGGTGGTGTTTTATTACGGAGCGAGGCCGATAATTCAAGTCGGTTAGTCTCTAAAATAATTTACATGGTGGTCCCTTTGCGCTTCGGATTGTGCTACCGCTTCTTTGACAAATATTCGAGAATTCTTCGCGAAAGAAATTAGTAACTTTTTAGGGTTCCGTACCTCAAAAGGAATAAACGGAACCCTTATAGGATCACTCTCGTGTGTTTGTCTGTCTGTCTGTCACAGCCAATTTGTTCCGAAAGTAATGGTCCAGTACAGAACAGACACACGAGTGATCCTATAAGGGTTCCGTTTTTTTCCCTTTGAGGTACGGAACCCTAAAAAGTTATAGATTTCAGGAAAACCTATAAGTAAGAATTCTGTACAATAAAGTATAATTGTTTTATATTGTTTCGAACGTACGGAACCCTCTCCACGCGAGTCTAACGTGCGTTAGACTTTTTGAGGGTTTTGTCCGGCTTTTTAGTTTAGTATGAAATAAAAGACAAGGAATAATAACTAAATATTTTTATTTAAAAAAACCCGACCGCGGTGCACTTTAAAAGTGCATAAAATCCGCCATTTTGTTTATTTTAACAAACTTCATACCCAGTGACACTCGCGCCATCAAGACAAATCCAATGATGTATCATTTATCAAAATCGGTTGTGCCGTTGAGTAGTTACGAGCGGACACAGGAACGGACATACATACAGGTCAAACACATTACCCTCCTTTGGGCTTCGCCGCAGTCGGGTAAATATGTATTAAATCATAATACTACTAAAGGTTGAAATGGTAAACGTCTGTTTAATATCCAATACTGGCGTTTGCCGGCGTCTTCTCCTGCGTACATACAATTAAAGTTTAAAGTTAAACTGGTGGTGGTGGTGTTTATTAAAGTTTTATATGCCTCACTCGAGAATTGAGTGATTCTCCATACAAACTTCCACCTCATTTTTACCCCTTACAGGATGATTTCTCAAATTATCTCGATACCAAAAGTCGTCTAAATCGGTTCAGCAGTTTAATTGTTACAAGGTATAATCTTTCAAGGCAGTTATACTTTTTTGAAACTATATTCTCATTATCCTAATCTGCGGTTAACCTCTCAATGGTTATTGTATTCTTAAACAACATTAGCTCACTTCAAGGTATAAAATCTATACAAGAGTTACTTTCGCATTTTTAATGAAAAAAAATTGATTGAATAATATATCGTGTTATTTCCGTTAATGTCCCAAGGGAACTCTTTACCGGGATATAATGTATCCTATGTATACAGGACCAGGTCTACTTACATGTCAAATTTCATCTTAATCCATCCAGTTGTTACTCCGTTATTTAGTTTACAAACATCCAAACCTCCAAAGATCTAAACATCCAAACATCTTCACTAACTTATAATAGTACATTACACAACTAGGGGGGTAATACAAAGAAAGCCCGAGATCGCAGATGTTTACGGCCCGAGCTGCAAGCGAGGGACGTAAATATGCGATCGAGGGCTTTCTTTATTACCTCCCGTGTTGTGTACATCATTTTATGTCTACACTTGGTATATTGGTCTTCACGTGTAGGTGTGGCACAATAAATATTAATAAGTATGTAAGTAGGAGTAGAATATTATTTTTGTTAACCCTTTTTTCATTATTTCCAAAATGCACAGTCCTGTTCCTATAGAATATCTCTATTAAATATGTTCCGCATTGCTGTGGATTAATATTAACCCCATAGAAGCCTAATAAAATGTCTGCTTAAAAAACCAATTGAAAGGGATTCATAATTCACTGTGCTCTTGGATCACGTGTCAATCAGGGGTTTTTAGAGGTACATGTTCATTCCCCTTGGAACTTTTGATATTTCTTCAATCGTCTAGTCATTAGAACAAAACTGACAGCACGATTTTGATAGCGGCCGTGGGCGTGCAGCCAAAATTTGACAAATTGTAAGCATCGAGACTTCGTCTATGAGAGGCTCAAAGTTGGATTAGAAAGATTTTCTTATTGTATTAACATTAAAACAACCGTCAATACCGTCTAGCATCCATAACACAAGCCTTATTGAGCTTACTATGGGGCTAGTTCGATTTGTGTAAGATTGTCCCCTAATATTTATTTATTTATTTTATTTTATACTAACACGTTTTTCACATTTTAATTTCGTTTATTGAGTGAATATCACTATGCACCTAGGCAATGTCTGATAATATAATAAAATCGCAGAAATAGTGTGTTTGTACACTACAGATTTTTTCAAAAAGCTGAGTTAAAATAAGAGTGTTAAATAATGTAATAAAACTATACCTAATAAATAGTTTTTGAAAATGTTGTCTGTTTGTTTGCGCATCCCGTAAAACCTACCGGGCCGATTGTTACAAAATTTGGTATACAGGTCGATTATGACCCCGGTAAATACATAGGATACTTTTTACCTAACAAGCCGAAGTAAAAAAGAGACATTCAACTTATTTCACCTCCACGAACGAAGTCATCCAATAGTTTCGAATAAAATAGGGCAATGCCATGAAGATGTACGGAGTCACCGTTTCACTGCGTGTTTATTTATTTATGGCGTATATTTAAGTAATAATTTTAATGTAGATAAGTACAACTTTAATCCCTAGATATATTGACACCTGAACTTGCACCATCAATGAAGAAACACGCGAGAAATTGGTAACTTCCGTTACTCTCTTTCGTGGAATTACCCAATAGCGTTTTAATTTTAGCCAATTTCTAATTACAAAAATTAAAAATGCACTGCCATAGTTCTGTGAGGAATACACCAATCTGCTTTGAATTGTGTTATTCTATTGAGAGCTACTTTATTCATTGGCCATATCGTTGCACCCCGATTTGGGGCGATTCACAAAGGCTGTTCACTTATTGTGCTCCGCGCCTTCGCTACTGCTCCGATCTGGTTGGAGTGTGCGGATTTTTTTTAGATCTACCGATTTTATTTTATACAGAATAGACGGTTACTTAACACGAAAAATGAACATTTACTAATAAACCAAGAAGTGGGATTGGGACCATCGAAATATAACAAGTATGGAAGCGTAACTGACGTTTAAAATCGGCCAATGAAATACGTAGCACGTAGCTAGCTACTTTGTCTTAAAGAAAAAACTATAGCATCAAATGAATTTCTCACGTCAGTAGGTTTGTAAATTTTGTAATCAATCACAATTATTCATCTTTTAAACGATATGTTGCAACTTTTTTGAAATTGCGTCCTCTCAAACTTGATATTAATTTTTGGCATAAATGACTTTTGACTCAAAGAGAGTAAACATTAAGTTGGTTATCAGCCCCACTGGTACATAAGACGTATTGATTTTAAAAAGTGGCTGTTATGGGGCAAATTTCAACGCCGTTTTTGTTTGGCGTTATCGTTCCATATATGTACATACATATTATATTTCCATGATTGGGACATGCTATGAAGCGTTAGAATGAAGAAATAACCTTTATGCCACATCTGGCCATAGGCTTTTTCCGCACGCTGCGCGTACGGAAAAAGTCCCTTTCTGGCCAAGTGTAGACATAAAATGATGTACACAACACGGGAGGTAATAAATAAAGCCTTCGATCGCATATTTACGTCCCTCGCTTGCAGCTCGGGCCGCAAACATCTGCGATCTCGACCTTTCTTTGTAGTACCACCCTAGTTGTGTAAAGTACTATTTATTGTGTTTTACTCAGAAAACTACTACTACTACTATTTATATATTCAGATAGTTTAAAGGTCTTCGCACATTACAACAACTCAACGGCCACTCAACTCATGCGTAATATTGAATTAGTGTACAACGCGTAGACCACTCGTCGTACACTTCAATATTAGGCATAGAGTCGAGTCGCCGTTGAGTTGTTGTAATGTGCGAAGACCTTAACAGTGACTAAGTGCGTTGAAGGGTAATTCCTGTAATCGTATCTGTTATGAAATTAAAATCATAACATATAGCTCACCAAACGAAAACTTATTCCTGCCAAATAGGGGAAATAATTCGTGTATTAGCGAATTATGGCATAGTTTTGTTTATTGTCCAACGATCTTTTTTCCCTCCATATCTTATTAAATATTGATCCTAGCGAATAAGTGCACTCCCATTCATCAGTACTTTTATACACGGATTATTTCCGCTATTTTTCCTTCCTTGTGTGAGCTATTAGTAACTATTTTTCATAACATTTTTAGCTGCCTAATAAATATTTTCATTGGTTGCAGAAGTAATTTCTAAATATTTATTTTTAACTAACTTCAAAAAAGGAGGCGATTCTCAGTTCGTTCCATTTATTCTGAAAAAATAAAATCGGGTTTTAGAAACCCGGAATCAACTCTGTTACTCTCCTATCATGTACGTACTTAAAAATATTTTTATTATTTTTCCCCTCATTGAACTAAGAACGCGTCTATTTGTGGTATATGAATTAATATTCAATTTAAAGCATATTGTTATAAAGTTAACCTAACCGGAACTGCAATTGTTATAAATCATAATTTATATTTCATACCCCTAGCTAGATTGAACGTGACATTGCTAGTCGGGTGTTCTATTATAGGCTGTATTACAATGTGGTACGGTTCTTGTGGATCTATGTAGTGCTGTCGCGTTGAATACGCATTGTTGTGTGGTTCGCTAACTCGCAGCCCATGCGGTGCGTAGGGCGCATATTGTGTTACCTCTGCTACACACATTCTTTGAAACCTGAACCACCGCATGGGATTCCTTTGTTGTGACTCGATTTGAATATTACTTCAATATGATGGGGTTCTTGTTTTTTACTATAATGGATAGAGTTTGACTATGATCGAATGTGCGCTCGCTTTGTGCTCATATACAACTCAGTTTTTTGGTCGTGCAAGCCCTTAAGGCTCACATATGCGTTTCGTATATATTAATGCAAAAAAGGATTGTAATACGACGATTATAAAGCGGAACGGGGAGAAATTCGCGACTGCCAGGCGTGATACGAAATTGTTTGCCGAATTTATTTTGGATAACAAAGGAGTCGAAAAACCGTTTAAGGTGCACGCGGATGCGTCCACATTACATTATGTGATATGCTAATGTGATTGTTCGCGATAAATTAAACGGGGTCCCGGAGAGCTCGGCGCAGCGGGGACCCGCCGACGCACTGCCCAGCGCCCGCGCATCCAGCGTTTGCCACCTTCAAAGGTGAAACACCTCACAATTTTGACACGAAACATGAATGAAAATTAATTAACAACACGTTCACGTTAATAACGTAATTTTTAAAGAATTATCGACTCGTACTTCGTAACGCGTTAGGTATCATAGAAACTACAAATTCGAACGGCAAATTTCTACAAGCAGTTGGATTTATATTGACATTTGAAGATACAACCAAGCGGAATGTGAAGCTTTTGCTCGAGCTATGCATTTTAAATGTCGTCTGTTCCTCGTTAAATTGCGAATAGCATCATTGCGGGGCCCGTATTTTGTAACTATCATTTTAAATTATAGCCCTCGTGGAGTAAACTGTCATCGTTTGCAAAGTGCTGACACTGACACGAACTTCGTGTTTCTCGAGTCTGCTCCTATAATAATTGACCACGTGCATTGTTTGCTCGCCTCCTTTGTACCAAGTTGTCACCATGCCTTTATTAACTTCACACTATATCATGTACAAACAAATTGCTTGCTTGGCATTAAAGCGAATTGTAGTGCAGATTGGCGATTGTATATGCTGGTAGAACTTCAAGTAGGTACGCATACGTTTAAAGCATACGTTTACTATTTGACGGTTGGTTGGCCCAGTTTATATTGTTCGACTGCGGAGAAGAGGTCCCGGATTACACTGCCACTCGAGTCGTATATCCTGCAGTTCTTTAGTTTGTGTGCCTTTAAAATACAACCTTACCTCTAAAGTATGATTTTGTAAGTGTTACCTTTACATTAAATGGAGCAAGGCATATCATTTCTGTCGCTGAACAAAAGGACTGCATGCGTGCGTCGTCCGGAATCCTCGAGTGTGTAAAGTGGGTTTCCGAACCGAATTGGGATAAAAGCTGTCCTCGTGGTCGGTGGTGTATGTCATCTAATTATGTAGGTAATAACTTGTATATTATTCATTAAGTACATGTACGGCTAGGTTAAGCGGTTGCAGTGTTAGTGGATTTCACTGTGTAACTTTACGGGACCTTTAGAGTCTAATAGACGACTACCGCACAAGCTCGATATGCTCATTCTCGTAATCTATTTATACTCACAAGCTCGGAGAGATCGCCTATCGCAGATAATTTGTTGTCCGAATTGCGACGGAGCCCATTTATATAAATTACGGTTAATTAACTGCTTTATTGTGGGTCGAGCGCGTGAATTCGTTGAAACGGCACAGTTTGAGGGTAAATAAAGCCTGATACTAACAATAAAATGTAACGTTCTTAGTTTTATGGTCAGAGTTTAATGGTTATGACTTAAGTGTAAATATGTATTCCATCGGCCAAAACGTTACAATTTAGCTGATGACAAAATATAATGCTACTGTAGAACTAGAATCAAACTGTGTAGGTGTGGTTGGCTCTCAGTGTTTCGTTGGCGTCTGCATAGCCATAGTGAGGGCACTTAAATCTATTGTTTTATGGTGCGATTATATTGGCGTGGCGGAGCTCCAAGCTCGCGCGTTCTTGCGATTGTTTGCTCACACAGTTCGATTTACTGTTGTTAGAAATTGCCAATGGAAGGAAGATTACTGAAAATGCCAAAATACGAATAATATCTTGATATAAATCCATTCATGTAGTACAATGGCTGACGGAAAATTATTATATTAATATTACGACGCAATGGCGTCGATGCAGACGCCATTAATGTCAGGAAAAAATTCATTGAAATTGTGTACGTAATAACAAAAATAAACAAAATAAGCAAATGAGAAGCACGACGAAAAAGAAAAGAGAAACCTCGGTTTGGCTTTGATTATCGCCAATTTGTGTCAGCTGAAGCGTTCGTTTAATATTAATAAAACTGCTAGCCCTCAACCCTCCGCGTGCTTTTACGGTCGGGTTGATGGCGTCTTATTTGAATAAATATTTCTGGGCTCGACCGAGCCTTTAAATTTATTTATTTTGTAATTTTTTCTTTCGGCCATTGGAACACATAATAAACGACGCGGTACGTTTCACGCTCCCAAGAAGACGCTCGCCGGGAGGTGCATTACTAATGTGGATGACGCGACACTATTACTACCCATCCTTTATCTAACACAATGTGTCCTTTATTACAAAACAAGAATTAAATAGTCGACCTCTTTCAAAGTTATTTGAACGCCGCGGGAGTCCGCCACGCTCGATACAGCGCAAAAAAGCTAAGTGTTTATTAGTTTATAGATTCTCTGTGGTGGTGCTCCTGTCCGGTTTAATTGTGAACTGATAGACAAAGTAATTCAAGAATAACTGTCCATGAGCAAATTTAAAATTGATGTACGAAGGCGTCAACGCTAAACGGAGTCGATGTTCAGTGAAGCTCGATTTATAATTACGTGCGATCACGTGGCCGGCTGACACCCGTGTCATAGCGCGGCGGCTAACCGTGCCCGACACCCGGCTAATGATGCGTGTTCTTTAGCTGCCTGCCAGCCAGCTTACTTATGTCGTCTGCGATTAATGCAACCCTTTACATTAACTGATCATTTAAAATTAAGAAAAATACAGCGCAATTTAAATACGTAGAACGCAAATGCCGCTGCATACAATGCCTCAAGTCCTCAACCTTACAAACTCGTGCACACTTAAGAAAGTTATTATTCTCGCTTGCAAAGGCTGTATGTAATTTCTTGTAATACACAACCGAATCAATATTCCACGTGAACAGAAAGAGTTGTCATACGGTAAAGCGTTATGTTAATAGAGTCTGGATGTACACGTATTTCGATCATGAGATTCGGTCGTGAGGTTCGGTTCGTGCGCCGCGGAGACGCGAAACTCCCGCGGACATGAGTTACTTCTGTGATGAGATGTTATCGCGCCGTATCGGTGCATCCCTTCCCTGCCGGCTGCTCTGCACCGGGAGACAAAATACGACTCTTACAGATAAACCTAGTCGGCGTTTTTGTAAAGCTAAATGAAGCTCTGCATTTACTCGGACATTGTGTTTTTATTTTATCGCGAAATCGGAGACGGAAAGTTGGTCGGAGAAACTGCAAGCGAACCACGTTATTACATTAAATTAAGAAAATGCTTGCATGTAAATTTCGCATCATTCGCGTTTGTTCCATTAACACAGCACTAAATAGTATATTAAAATATGAGTAAAAACCCATCTAGCTCTCTCGAATAAATATATCATGGACGTTGAATATGTAGTTGTGTTTTACTAGCTTTACATGGAATGCTTGTTTGTTGCTTCTTATTTATCGAAAATTATTATCTATTCGTTTCAAAAGGTAATACTATTCCGACATAATAGATAGTAAAGGGTTAATAATAGCTTCTACAAAATTATCACGGGGCCATCTTTGATTTGATAAATAGGTTTTTTCTTAAAGTTCAAAATACAACTAGATAGTTGTCGGGCCTATTGTCAAAAGAAAAGGTTTGTATTTATTTATGAAACACGTCAGATAATGCATGACGGCTACCGATTAAGATGTCTTTGTTGAAGGAAGAATGTTGTTTGGTTCCGTTGAATAGAATGCACCCCGTTATTGTGCGGCCGTGTTTTGGTTATGAAAAATATTATAGTGACAAATTGTTTGGTTGGGTTTAATCCCTTTGCTTGTATAGCATCTGCCAAGCTTATAACTGAGCAGACGTCAACGCTGTTCTTAGAATGGGAATAGCTTCTGCTATTCTATTTTACTATCAAACGGTTAATAAAGAGATGTTTTAGATACATATTGCATTGACTGAGAATGTAACATCCATGCAAATAATAAAGCACCATTAAAAATCATTTTTTTTTCTTTTTATTGTTCTATGCTATGCTTCTTCAGTTTCGAGTATAAACGATGAATCTAGAAAGCCCCATTTCTATTACAGAATTGCAATCCCTAAAGTAGTTATGAAACTTTTATTGACCTAAAGCATGTTCCGCAGGAAATACTCTTTTGAATTTCGCAATAGAATGTCAGTCTCAGGAGACTGGCGGCCAAGTAAAGAGCATTTTATAAATGTGTTTTGAGAATAGCAACCGAGACATAGTCGGCTGCGGGAAAACGCACGACGATGCACCAAGTTTAATGGAAAAGAATTGAAAAGTAGCGCGTCTATATGGTAATAGAAATTGCCCGGAAGAAAGGAACACAGACGACGAAGTGCAGTGCTTTGAGTTATGGTTGTTTTCTCGAAAATTGAGCGTTATTGCGTACGTTTTCCCTGGAGTATCGGCTGGAACTGAGCTCACTCCCTCGAAGCACTGCACTTTTATTGTTACCGGAAAATCTAGCAATGTAAACGGAAATCATGGATGTTGCTCGCCCGTGGCACTATACTAACAATTTGACTTTATTTGTTCTTGTATTATGTATTTATGTAATGGTACAGCGGAGAGTGCTCGTTTACTTTTATTGTTTTATTACTAGGTACATGAGGTATTACATACAGTAAAGGAGAAAGACGCAACTGCAAGTAAAGAAACAAAACACGTTCTTTAGTAAAATCGTACCTACGTAATGGCGTCAAACGGCGCACACTGAAAGAAATGAGAAAATGCACTACGGTGACGATGACTGAGAATGCTTAATAGATTTTTGCCAGTCTCTCTCGTAGGTTTCAGTACTGAGGCATTTCCTTGGCAATTATGTGCTGTATTTGGGACTGCAGTCTGGCCAATTCAGATATATTTGATGCTGACCTCCATAGCAATGTAGCCGGAGGTGCTATGTCCCAATCACTCGCCTCTAAGCCCTGTGGCCTGTTCCCACTGATTATCTGTAAACAAAGCGGTACGAGCACGCTATTTGTGTAAATATTTGTGCTGTGAGCATAAGAGGGCACTTTAAGATATTTTGTCATTGTTATGTTCAAGCAGTGTTGAGAAAGTCACTCGTGTTCAATGTCCAGAAACTCGAAGACCGAGTTAAGTGCAGGATTTAACACGGATTTTTATTGTGAGGACGCTATTTGTAAAGTAAAAAAAATCGTGATTCATCAACCGTAATATGGATTTACCAAGTACCTAATTTTAGGTAACGGTATAATAAACAATTTTGGTACTATCAGATATGTTTGCGGTTTTATGATCTAAGTTTCTGCAAAAGCTGGCAATCTTTAGATCCACTGATGTATATTTTTATTGGTATTCACCGTTATTGCCGAATCGTGGCCGTAGTCTAATTGTATACCGTTTATAAATGTCTCCATTCTACTCAATATTCATGTCCAGATTATGCCCGTCTAATTGCCACTTATAAATCTAAATGCGTCGATGACATCTTAATTGCCAACATAACAAATCACCTTACCATTCCAAACTGTTTAGCGGAATTCACTTGACTAATTTATTTTGTTAATCATAGACGTGGTTAAGAAGTTGGTATTTTTAGGTCAGTACTGATAGCAATTGCCTCGTCTCTAATTACAATATATTTAACGCTGTATGTTAGTTTAGTTGCACTTGGCTTAACTAACTTCTAAGTCTTAACGGTTTCTAGAAATAATCTTCAGACATCTGTCCTTATTATACTTATTCTGATGGTTAATTATCTCCTATAAATCATATGCAAATGGTAAACAAGCATGTTGTCACGCCTGTTGTGGTTAGTTCCAGTCGTTATTAGTTCATTTGCTTGCTTACGACGCGTGAAAATTTCGTCCCACAATTCAACCGAATTCATTATAACTGGACATAAATCCTAAACTGTTTGTCGTAGACTGTCGTAATTACGTATAACTATGTTATTTTACGGTGGCCGACTACTGCTCCGTGTCTCAAAATTAAACATTATGAAAGTAGGTGTAAACGTTGTGGATATCATAAGAAAATTTATGAGTTTACCCACCCGAGCGTTGTGTGGGGTTTCGGGAGGTAGTTGGGCTATCTGTTTATGGCTCATTATATCGCCGGACATTTAGAAGGACAGTGTTCCTGACGTTAAATTAACACCTGATCTTACAGCTTCGTCAGCCTCTCGTACGGAAGCCGTAAAAATTGATTGTGTTCAATATCGAAATCTCAAGGTAAGTTGATTAGGTATGGATGGATTTCTGTGATTACAAGATAATGACGTAAAATCTTACCAAGTTCGTTAGCCTCCTGGTAATTTGCTACGATATTTAAAATGTTCCCAAGTTGACCGTTAACGCTATGATTCATACCGGCGTAGAACAAACTAAGGGTATAATGTTGTTCAAATATTCTCACGCGTGGCTGAGAACGCGTGTCAATTGCTCGGCACAAGTTTTGACACCTCGCTTCAGAGGTCAACAGCGCTCGTTTCGCCAACGTCTGTTTGTCCAATAATAACGCTGTCTCTTCTTTAAGTCATGATTATTTTAAGTAGATATCCCGTTTCACTGTCCTTAGTTTACAGTTAAGTATGAACTTTGTCACCAAACCTTTGTTAACCAAACTACTCTTGGGTTCATAGAATCGGCAAACAAGAAACGGCTTTTATGAACGAGATACTCCGATCTTATTTAAGCCTTTTACAGGTTATTTTAGAAGCTCATTCTTCCTCATTTTGGTTTGGTTTGGTTGATCTATACTTCTAGATTATGACTTTGGGCATCACCATTAGTTTCTTTCTTGGTTTAGGTGGTATGTTTCTCTAGCAACCAGTCCGTGTCTTTGCAATTGAAAATTAATTCGGACAAGGAAGTCGCAAGTCGTTAGCGCGATGGTTTTGCCCCAGCCTGTTAAAACAGCTCCGCGGGCCTCAGGTGACGTGCGAATCGATTAAGTTTGACAGTACTCCCTCCGATTGTGGAGCGAAAGGTTCACGGCCGATAATTACCGCGCTACGGATACTCGCGCCGAGACTCGCCATGACACACCAATAATGAATTCTGTCCGAGTTGACGCGACACTAACACCGTGAGAATAATTATTATCAAACCGCGTTGAGAAAGGGATTCGAGTGTACCGTTAGCACAAGTGTACTTAATAAATGATTAAATATAATCATAAACCAATCTTTGATATCTTCATAAGTGCAGACCCTTATAGATAATAGAATTAATAGCTAAATATGATTTGCATATTTAAACTCTATTCTCGGTAAATATTGTCATTTGTTTAATAAAAAATAGTATTATCATATTTGACAAATCTGTCACCAGTCACATTATTTCGCTTTATCAAATTGCCGTAGCTTTTCAAAAATACGTTTTCATCACACTTGCTCGTAAAGGGTGTTATAACACGCGGGCTTATAGACCAGCTCGAGCCGTTTTACCTCCCGTGGGTTATAAAAATCTATAACTCCCACGGGAAGAAAAACTGTATGAAAATCTATAACTCCCGAGGGAGTTATGAGTTTAGTTTTAAAATATTGAACCTACCCGTACGTCATTTCAGACTAAGGAGGTTTCAAATCAGCCAAGGCTTATTTCACGTCTTCAAAACTTGGCTACAAAACCAATTTTAGTGTATACAAAAATTATATGGTATATTTAACTATTATTTCAGTATTTTTTGCAATTATTTTGATGCAATTAAAATAATTGAGTTTAAAATTTTATTTTGAAAATCGGTACAATCTGGCGGTACTGCCTGTCAAGTTTGAAAACTAAACGCAGTTCTTAACATTATCTGTGGAAGACTATATGAAAAAGTTGACAATAAATAATTTTATTTTTGTCTTATTCTATTTTCCTCGCAAATGGGATGAAAAACATTGTGTGTACCACGGGCAGTAAGGGGATTACAAACTCGAGTCATTAAAAGCCCTCCGCCTACGGCGTCGGGCTTCTAATAGACTCTCGTTAGTAAATCCCTTCTTACTACCCTCGGTGCACAATGTACTATTGTATACAATATGAATCGCGGTAAAGTATTAAACGGTCGATGCCGAGAAATTGTCTACAATGTACTAACATATTTTAATAAAGAAAACGATAAGACGAAGGTTCTCGAAAGTAACTCTATTTCATCTGAAGAACTATCTCTTAATGCTATCGGAAATCAATAAAAACACGCTGTATAATTTGATATTTTTTCCATGCTTTAGAACTTCATTGTACCAAAATAACAATTTAATTTATCTGCATACTCTACCACTGACAATGTCATATCATGCATTAGTTCAAAAATGACATATGAGCTCAATCCCTTTCTAAACGCGGTTTGATAATAGTGTTGTTCCGTTTTAATCGATAACCCCCTCCTGCTTAACTCGCTCATTAAACCCGAGCTATCGATTTTGATAATTTACGATCTTATAAACCCTTGGCCCGTCGTCAATTTTTTTATTACGCGCGATTATAAATTTTGCGATGAAGTCAATTTTCCATTCGGGTTCTGCGCACACATAAAATTCCAAACTAATTTCATCGAGATAATATCGGCGTATGAAACTGGAGAATGAATTAAAATAAAGCGGCACTTAATATGGACCCAAATGAGGTGGAGTCGACATCGTTTAAGTGTGTTTACGTGTCAGCTGTCAAAGAAACCAGTATATAATAAGAAAGGAGCTAATTATTGTAAATTTATTGTTACAGGTTAACATTGTTAGTAGGTATTATACCAAACCATCAACATACTTGTACCACATAAACATGTGCAGAAGTTGTAGCATTTTCATTTCTCAATTAGACATTTTTTTATGGATAGTCCGTCTACACAAAAATTTAATTTGAAATTCCGCTCCAACCTTGATTGATACTTGTAATTAAAAAAATCATCGGATAGGCATTTATATTTCAAGTTGACGCGGTGTTTGCTTCGAATAGGTAAAAATTAGCATAATCACTAATCGTTTTTTTATTCCATCATTAATGCTCATCATTACCTTAACTGGCTGAATCCTAAGGAGTTTAGTGACTTAATCAAGCGAGCGTCCGACCCATTCTAGGTCTCCGGCCGTGTTATCGATTGTCTCACAGCGGGACGCGAGCCAAAAGAAATTTAATTTTAAATAAATCGCGCGAGACTGCATCGCTCCGAAAAATTAGGCGCGGAATCCCCCGCCGCGAAAACTCGTCGTAAATAAATGTAACGGCCGGTCCCGAGCAACACGCTGCTGCGCGCGCGCTTAAAAACAGATTCTTGTTATACACTCGTTTAAGAGTTTAATTACTTGCATCGCCGATGACCTTCCAGCTCAGTCTCCCGCGTCTTTGTCCCCTCCTCTCGCGTGATCGTAAATCCTCACTTCGTTAATGATCCAAACGTTGTTTCGCGATGAATTACTGCTTAGTCCTGTTGACTTTTTGCGTGAAGCATTTTTTCGGATTTTAGCCAGCGTGGGCCTCACGTAATGGCTATCTTTAAGTGGTTTTTCGAGTTATTGCGATTTATGTTTCAATGAGTTTACTTAGGTTTTATAAAGTCATCGTGTTTAATGAGAGATTATTTATTGTATTAAAGTAAGGGACAGGTGCTTTAAGTTATTAATAATTCCGGAAATTGCGTGACGCTATCAAAAGTGCCGATGGGCTCGAGCACCTAGAAGGTACTTATCAATGCGCGGGATGTAACTTCTAACGCCCCTGCATTTTAAACTACCTTACAATATTTTCTTTTGTGCTAACATCGATCACATAATTCACACGCCCTCTATTTGAATTAAGCATCAAATTTTTGCCGTCTTTTTGATACTTATACCTTCTTTCGTACCTATTTATGCTTCAAAATTTCTCTGTAGAATACCGCGCAATACACGAACACAGGTCGTGTGTCCCGCCCTTCGAGTGCTCATAACAATGCCATCTACTACTGTCCTATCTAATGCAGTTACGTTCTCAAAGGCTAGAGCTGATCTTATATTTCTTATTCGAGCTATTGAGTATCAGGTTTCGATTGCCGTCGACTAGGAGTTTTCAGCGGTGGCTTCTGGCTCACAATGCAGTCGGTGCGCCGTTTGTGAACGCGATACTTCCGCTGGCGCAAAGCTTCTCGCATGTGATTGCGGCCCCTTTACTTTAATCAAATGGCTGCGACAAAGGATTGAAAAGAAACCTTCGCGATTTTGTACAAACGATTGGCATTGGCTGCGAAATACCTTTTGAGAAATTTGCCGACGTTTTTTACTGCACCACCACTTGAAATGTTTTGGGCTCTTCTCTCGTTTGTCACACACGCTACGAGTTTCGTAATTTTTATTTCTAGTTTAAGTGCGCACTACAAATAGGTTCGAATAACAAAAGTGATTCCCACCGGATCATACAAAATGTTAAGTTACTTAAGTATAATTTTAAGTCAGGTAGTTAAGTGTTTGTAGTTGTATTTGACCGAGTTCTCACAAACGTGTTGAGAGGTTGTAGACTGTTCAGGCCAAGTGCTTACCTGCTATTTCCTCTGAATAGCAGGTAAGTAGACTCACAATTAATTGAATATCGACTACATCGCTTGTCATTAGGTCTCTTTCGTTTCGGACCGTAATTGCTTTGTTTTCTTCGATTTTAATCACTCTTCTCGTGTTTACCCTTCAGGCAAATTATGATGTTTAAAATGTTGTTTGTATTTCTATCGTGACGTTTGAGTGATTAATATCAAAGCCGTTTTTGATTACATAATAACGAGTCCCAGACGGACTGATATCGTTGTATTAAATTGCTCCGTTTAAGTTAACATACCTTTAAGTATTTGATGTAATGTCAATAATTTGGAGTTATACTAGTTAATCGTACTTCGTAGCATTTTTTTTATTACCTCTTATTTTGAAATGACGATCCAATACATATATGTGAGTTATTTTGTTTTCTTTGTTTACGCCTAATCGCCTTGAGTTTCAGTCAATTTCAATATAACAAAGGGTTATGTAATTCGACTCGTCCCTTTAAATGGTACGGTTATTGAATAAAAACAGAATGTCGATACGTTCGCTCACCCCTGTTGGTTATGGGGCTTTTTATGGTCCGTGAAATGCACGAAGTAAGATTAGAATATATGTATTTATAAATTTATTTTTAGCAGTGAAAGCCAAGAACAGCATTGTTTTTGAACCGTCTGCGCGATATAAGGGCATTTTATTATTTTTTTAAACATTGTAGAGTTAGTTATTTTGATTCCAGAATATTTGAAAGTTACAAAATAGCGACAGTTTACTATAGAAATGTGGTCACAAACGTGACTGATGAAATGTGAACGGTCTCCAGTTCACTGAAACAATCTTATTTAACGCCGCAATTTCAAACACTGGACTTTTCAAACGAATGGCTGACTGATTACACGATATTAATTTTGCTATCCCCACAAATGTATATGAACAGGTAGAATTTTCGATGTGATTTCGATCGTCACAGCTTTGATATGTCACAGGGGGCATCAATATTAGGTAGCATGAATTAAATTTAGTTTTTAATCCAAAAATTATAAGATTTAATTTAAATAATTCGTTCACATGACGCCCAAAAGAGTCTAGTTTATGGGAATCTATTAAAATACAAGACATTACTTAGTAAACAATTTTAAAATTCCACTTTTTGTATGTCGATATGGCCCAGGGACTCTTAAAAATGTGCTAAATTTGCCACCTTAAAAAATAATATAAAATACAAATAAAATATTTCAACTCGAAGGACATCAAAAAAACGGGGGGCACAACAAAAAAGCCCATAAATAGTTGAAATGGGTATTAAAATTTCGGTTCGTGACAAATTTGATAGTAACTTTTCATAAAACATTGGTCATATCAAGGCAGTAACATGTGGCGCAGACGATAACCAAACAAAACGCCGGTTAATGTATGCAAGCGGTAGCCCTCGGGTCTGTCCTAGCATAGACAATTTCACGCACACTTGGCGAATGTTTGCCGAACGATTGGCTGGCAGCATGCATCGCATCGCACTCCCTGTTACGGTCCGTAAGGCCTTTTTAGCGCCACTGTCAACCGCCCGAGTCCAATTGTTCCGCCGATTCAGAGAGACGCCTAGACACTCGGACGAACTGTATCTCACCGTCGCTCGACCTAATTAGATTCGCTCGATTAATTGCACAAGTTTCTCATCAACTATTTAAGTAGCCAGTAAATTTACGACGGTATTTTTCCGTTTAAGAAACAATGTTTACTTTAAACGTTAACTATAATTAAACTAGGAACCTATTTGATGTGTAATTTAGATGTTAGGTAGATTAATGCTACGAAACTGACTTTCTCTTTCGACGATAAAATATGTAACAATAGCCCATCCTGTGTTTTACAACGGTGTCCTCTTTTTAGGTTGGGCATTTAAAATTAAACTAGTTTGTATTTCTCTAGCATTCAGATCTTATCGGCCGATCGATCTCTCAACCCTTTAATGTATGCGTCACCGTCCCAACTGTAACGAATGTTTCGATCTAACAAGCCATGTGTAGTATTCGGTCGCAGTATACTCGGTATGCTGTGTAGACCAATCCTTAAGTGGGCAGAGCTCTGCATTAATTTTTCTAAACGTGTGTATCTCGCAGAACGATTCTGTTCATCGTTCGTTATTACAAAGGTTAATTATTTGGTAGGTACTTTTGATTTTGCATCAACGATTTCTTTAGATATTTCTGCCCTTGTATCATACTGTACACAATAGAAATCCTTGTTGACTGGGGTAGCCTGCCGTTTCGCCCGGCCAACTACGACGAACTTCGTTTTTCCACTGTGAGCATCGAGGCAATAAAATAAGCAGTTTTACAAGTGAGTGGTCCCGGAACGAATGCACGGGTTAGCGTATGCCCGATATTCTTATTTTATGACTACGGAAAATTTCACGAAGAATATTTTTCATATTTCAGTATGGCCATTGTTCTTCTATTAGTCTACCGCGTGCAGGCAGTTTAAAGTTATATGGACGGTTATTTAGTAAAAAAACCAGTTATGTAGAGTCGTCACATTGATTATGTCGGGAGGGATTGTCAAAAGTTCCCATCGTCATTAGCTCGGTTGATTCGTCGTATTCAGTCCCGGAGAAGAATGCACGCAGCAACAAAGCCTCCACATTATGTTGTCGCACGGCGCGGCGCGTTCCAATTAGGAGAGATTTATTCATCCCCTCACTGCCGAGACTTCTCCAAAGACAACAATTATTTTATCAGAGATTTAACTCGGCGAGGCAATTGTTCCCCAATTTTCTAAGCACCTCGACAATGCTTTAGTAATTTGTTCTATCCTCTTGGCTGTTTGATTGTTTGCTCTGGGAAAACACGAGGCGTCATCACGCGAAGCCAGACCAGCCGCATTGTACTGGAAGCTGTTCGCATTCGATATTCATTTACTTGAATGCTTTGTAATCATTCCGAGTTTCAATACGGAGGGGGAATATAAATTGTGTTGACGTTTATGTTTACGTAAATTCTAAATGTTTAGTTTATAAAGACAGACGAGACGATGTTTTGGGTTCTTACATTACTTATCTCACTACTTTTAGACGAGAAACCTTAATTTGAGGAACTTTAATTCTTTTCTTTAATAACTGGTTAGTTAATTGGGCTACCGAGCTTCTTTTGTTATGCCCAACCACACCCCGCATTTATCTAAGCAGTAGCTTATTTAAAATGATAAACGAGCTCTCAATCGATTTAAATAACAAGCAAGCAGATGCTCTTAATCCTTTTGATTTCATTAAACGCATGCACCCCTGTCGGAAATATCACTCGAGTGCTGGCCTCCAATCCACTATAAATTTGTTCATAATAGGGCTCGTCAGTGTGGAATCTTTATTTAATATCTAATAGTGTTTTTTACTGCAGCGGAGCTCGAGTCCATTAATTGTACTCATTATCCACAGGTTTCCTGCTTTTAATCAGGATAGGAAGTGGTTACATTATCTGGTACTCTATGATCAGTGTCAAAGCATAATTTATGTCTTGTCATTCGTTATGTGGCATATTACGTTATGTACCTACTTTCTAAATGTGTACTTGAGAAACTGTTGTCTATTTAGTATTTATATATGCTGACTATGTAATTGCTGTGGTATGCCTTGACTTGACTGTAAAAACATATTTACTCAAATGACATTTAAGAATTTCGTTTTTTTGCACATCGATATTTTTTATTTTGAATCACAATAAAGTAAAAAAGAATTTTATAAACTGCCTTTTCATTACTCGGGCTGGAATGTGAAATCACGGCGTTATCCGCTTCCGAAAAAGATTGTTACGTAGCTAATGAATTCCCTATAGACGCACAGCCGAGTGGGTACCGATCGTGTCGTTTGTTTGATCGTTTCGTTAGGGAGAGGCCAAGTGAAAAATCCGACAACATTAATCACATCGATGCTGAAATACAATTTCGAGCGGTCGAAAAAATTTACATAAATAATTTATACCCAGAGGAACGACCCGGACTCTAATCCGCCTGGAACGTCGCTTCTCGATATTCGATGCAATATTGTTTTAGATTTTTGAACGCTTGCTAGTATATGTTGCGTTGTTATCGTTATCGTACATCGATACATTGCCGCCGGGGATATTACTTTACTATAACATTGTACGCAATATTTTCCTTATCACTGGGTTTGCGGAGGTAGTTTATGCTCGTGAGTGGATTCCATATTTGATTGTTTATCGCCAGATATAGCAGCCTCCGCGGGGTGCCGCGAGGGTGTTGGCTGGCTCCGCTCATCTCCATACGCGTTTGCCCGACGGGCCCGTCTGCTTCTCCGCTTGATGGAGCATTATTTTAGGCATGTGACTGTGATCGATTCGATCGAATCTTTCTTCAGACAGCGCGAGTTTTTACCAATGAACTGGTGTCCGATACGCTACGAATAAAGGAATATAAATACTTCGATGAAGATGATGTAGTATTCGCAGTTTACAGCCGAGTGTTAATGATGAATCGAGTATGTTATGACCCCCATTTTATTTTATATTTATTTTTACTGGAAGTTATTGAAGTGAATGCAATGCTTTTGAAGATTCACGTTATTATAAAGCACAGCTTCCGCACTGAAAAAAAAGTGATCTAATCAAGCCCACTTTTTGCTTGATTAGAAAAATTATAATTGTTTTAATTATTTAATTAATCAAATCCATAAATAATACTTCATAACTACAATAAAGTTCAATTGATCGAAAATTTTAATGAAGTAACATATTATATTTGATCAACTTCTTAATTGAGTTTTTCTATTTCTTGATTATATTAATCAAAAAACATATTTCGTACATTAAAGTCATGGTTGGATTTATTAAGTTACTTTCAATCATTTCAATTTGATTGCTGCAATTAGCTGACTTAATCTGCTCGCTATACATCAAGTTACTTTGTTATCACAATCAATTTTTTGATTTAGGTAATCAACTTTTTTTCTCAGTGCGATGTGCACAGCGCCAGTTTTAAAATACTACATATATATATATATATATATATAAGTTTGAGGAATCATTCCATATACCACACCACTGCGAAATCGTTAACAATGTTGCGTGTTTTTCTTACAATTTGCAGTTGTCAGTAGGATTGAGATAAGGTTGGTAAACAACAACTACTCCATGCAATGGACATCGTAAAACTCTAGGAAATTAAAGAAAATCCAACTCGTGCTTGACAGTTTATTTTACCGGCTTATTCCGCTAATTTAAGGTACTGTTGAAGGTGTGAGTTTAAAATACAATGCCTCTAATTTCCTCTTAAAACATAACAACGGATAAAAAATAGTTTCACACCGCACCAGCAGACTATTAGGCTTCGTTAGCAGCCAATAAATAGTGCACTTGCTAAACGGCTTTACGACTAGATATAATTAACTCAGGCGTGCGCGGGCGCGGCTACCGGCTGGCAAGTGCTGCGCTTAAATCATTGGGACTCTCCAAAGAAACCTTTGACCATAACCGCATTCTTCGCGCAATTGCCTTGCAAGTAATTAAACGCATTTTTTACGTTACATTTGCTTACACATTTTTAATGATTAATGGGTGCGTTTGAGCTGAGGAAAAATTGAGAAAAAGGATTACGATAGAGCACTCAGAATATAAACAGTTCACTCTTTCCTAAAAACTTCTAGTCTAACTCTACAGAAACACAGACGCCGGAAGGGAGATCATGACGGGAGGTGCGAACCATGAAAGGTCTCTTAAATCGCGCAGTGGCTCTAGCGGTAGCGGTGCCCTTGTAATTTATATGTCTCCAGCGCCCGCTTCCTAGCGGCATTTCTAAGGGATAGAAATTAGGGCAACGAGACGGAGGCTTGCATCTCAAGAAAAGTAAGTAATTTTCTCAACACAATAAGCTATTTACTAAAGTACAACGGCTATTCTCATTCGTGGTCGCGATATGAACAACAACTAGCCGTGCTTGTGAGCCGTGGTTACCTATAATTGGATAGGCATTCTGTGTAACCTATGTAGTAATCTAAGATGCTGTTTTTTGTATGTTCTATCTGTTGGTAATCCTTAATAAATAAAAATAAAAAATAAAATAAATAAAATAGGTACTAAAATGACTAATAATTCATGTGTACTTGGTTGAACTTACATTGGTAAACTGACGTTATGGAATTGACATGTTTGCGAGAAAAGAGTGTGAGTAATAGCATAATAGAAGTTGTTATTATACCACTTATATAATTAGTTTGACAGGTCTGCAGTTGCGAACTGCCAACGCTCTTCATTATTCAATACTGCTACAGCATGATTATCTGAAGTCCAGAGACAGATGGTTTTACGTCAAATGTGATTCTAGCTTATGTTCTGAAAGTTCTTATTAGGAGCATTGCATATGTGATGTTAATTATAAAAAGTTTTTATTGGAATAAGGATAAAGAAATAATAAAATTTGCTTGTGAATTTCTGGGGACAATTACACTGTAGTTACCTAATATATTCAAATATTGATGGCATTAATAATGCAATAGCAATAAATTTGTCACCTTTACTTGCTCTAGCTTTGATCAGTATAAACCAAAGTTTATTTATAGCATCTGTTACTTTTACTAACCTGTTTGAGAACCAAAGACACTAGTTAAATTTTATCAGGTTTTTGTATCTGAGTTCCTTAGCTTGTTTATGTAAACTTGAAAAGTTTAAAACTCGATCGAACTGATTTTGTTGGTAGTTTATCTGTGCGATGTTAAATTTTCGTTATCGATCGTTATTTAAATATCTGTCCTACATACTTAACAATAAACTTAAGAATGTTCAAGATACTGGAGTGTGATAATATTGACAAAGATCTTCTAACATAAGCGAGGGATGCCCCTTCCAACCCTCTTTAAATTAGAGGTTAGCTTTGTGATTGTACAAATTGAGAGGGTTTAATTTCCGCCATACTTGTATATACCTCCGAAGCTGAAATGACGACCCTCATCTGTAGAAATGTATCTAGGGTTATATCCATTGAAATATGAAACGCTGCAGACCAAAAGGAATCTTCGATGCTCACAAATTAATCGAACTCGTAGAGTCGTAGTAGACTGAACGGCACATGGATTTTATAATTCAACACGAATTAATAAGTTTTGGCCACGCCCCGTAGGCGTCAACTGTATGATTAATAGACCGAATGCTACTACCGGGTCGCGGAGAGCGCTCGGCCCACTGCCACACGCCTCACTCCATAACCGAACTAGCGAAATTCACACGTCCATATTTATATCGATTACGTGTGCCATCGATACGTCGTAAATCAACCAGAGTGTTAATATTTAAATAATAACGTCAGATTATAAATTGTTTCATTTCTATCCGCACACTATTTAGACACTTTTATGTCCGTTTATAACACATGGTGCTAGTAACGACGGAATTATTTCCCGATCACTACTAGACGCGGGTCGTCGAACTTTAATATCTTGAATCTGATTACATTGGTTTTATTCGGGGACTGGGCTTATTCAAGGGTTATCGTGAGAACTGCGACATTGAATTAATTTTATTAAACATTGACTTTACACAATTTCTTTATTACGTAACTTGTGCTGTTTAATACTCATTTGTAGACTTCTGTTCAACAGTCGCTTTTCAGACTTATGTATTTCTTCATTACGTTGCATTTCAAAGTATAAAACCCATATTTTTCATAATTCAAGTACATACTTGAATTTTTAATATGAGTTGTTAGAAGATTCGTCCACCCCAATGCTTTTACAGTTGCACTATACAAATATTTACTTAAATGGTATGTGGAGCTAAAAATGAGACAACATTGAAAATATCATAACATTATTTGTACCTTCAGAAAAGGTATACAACCGATTAAGTTAGGAAATACGCGGAAAATCTAGTATTGCCACGTATTTGCAGCCATTCATCGTAGGATTACTGCGTAGAAAAGCTCCTAAACAAGGGGGTTATACAACATGCAGATTAGACATAAAATGATATACACAACACGGGAGGTAATAAAGAAAGCCCTCGATCGCATATTTATTTACGTCCCTCGCTTGCAGCTCCGGCCGCAAACATCTGCGATCTCGGCCTTTCTTTGTTTTACCATCCTAGTTGTGTAATGTAAGTACTATAACCTATAACTAACCTATTATTATATTAATGTATTCTACCTGTTTTGATTACTGTCTATGTCATACGATGAAATAGATATCTAAACGTTAAAGTACATGAGGTCAACCGGGTACTTTCGTCTATGGGAGTAAATGCGTCTTAAAGATTCCATTAAATACGAACTCTTTAAAATTATTTCTACCGTAGGGGAGACCGGGTATGGTTGTCTCGCGGGTTGGTTGTCACAGCGGCCATAAAATAATACTAAACGAAGGAATAAGTGCATCGATTGGTGAAGTACGGAAGGATGTACAGCTCTTGCGATCTTTTAGCACCGATCGATGTACTTAATGTTTCGTTTAGTATTATTTTATGGCCGCTGTGACAACCAACCCGCGAGACAACCATACCCGGTCTCCCCTACCTGGCTGTAGTCTACGCTGTACTTTACAGGCAGGCGCGAAAAGAATAATTTTAAAGAGACCGGATTTAATGGAATCTTTAAAAGACGCATTTGCCCCCATAGACGCAATTACCCCGGTTAACCTTAGGTCATTTATAAAAATAATGACAGTCCCTTTATCGTCAGCGTTTGTAGAATGTAGACCAAACTTACATCAAAAAATATGATGTTCTTTTATTATGCCACCTAGTTTCATTGTTCAGCATACTTTATCGTATTCTCCTATTGACGCGAAACTCGTGTCCCTATCGGGTCCGGTTACCGGTAATTAGCAAGTTTGCGTTTCGCTTCAAGCGCCACCGACTCCCAACTCCATAACCGCTCGTCCAAACGATTATGGCGTATTGTCTCCTTTGTTTGTCCTCACTATTATCTTTCACTAAGCCGATTATGGCTGCGTAGGGTTAGAGGATTTTTAAATACCTAGTAGGCAATCATTTGCTAATGTCTCGTCGAAGTTTTTAAGGTTTAAAAAATATAAAACCCTTTTTAGTAGTTTTGTGAATTTAAAAGCTCTACTTAAGGTGAGTGAATTTCTAAGCTTCAAACGATAATACTAAATCAGTTTTAACGGAGTTTTAAGTAGTCTTGTTCTAGCAGTTTTGTTAGAAGATTACAACTGTTTTATAAATTTTGAATGTTTAGTAATACAAATAAATCAGCTAGTTGACTTCGTTGATGAGTTTAACTTTCCATAGTAGTTGGATCACCTTAACCGCTAAGCTGCATGTGTCTGTGAGTATTATACATTGATTGGTCGCTTTATTGACTGCTTTTTAAAATAAAACTTAGGGCTTAACAATAGTCCGCTTTCTTCACATTAAGTATAATATATTTTTGTCGCCGCATCAGAACCGTTTTGTCATTTAACTGCGTCTCAACGTGACTGAAAGCACCTGCCGGCGCGGCGCACAGTGGGACTAAACGTTCTTATCCATCTCAAAAATGGTTTTAGCGAAAGTCGTAATTCTGATATAATTTTGATAGTTCTACGTTCTATGATAAAAGGCCTATCTGATATTAGTGTGACAAATAATAATTATTAAGTTTTACTTACCTAAAATGGCACTGAAACATTGAACTTCGATAATTCCGTATTTAACAGACTAGACCTTCGTGAAGTTTGACTTAAGATATTTTTTAAGTTTCCCAAAGAAATATATTAGTATTATACATATTTAGATTCACTAGGATCTCTAGTTTGTAAATACGGTATTATTTTACAGAAAAATAGAATGTGTATTTTTTTAATTAATTTTGAAATGTCCCTATGAAAATTTCCGTATGTTTTAATTTCAATTGGAGGTTTCCTTGTTATCGAAAGCTGCCGATGTCGAGTTATTATCATTTATAGAATCCTTAATTAGTAAATAATCCAAGGAACAAAAAAAAACCTGCGTCATTATAGCGCCATTTCGAGATAGAACCTAATATGTCAGCCGAGGTCCAATTTCATTATTTTTGCTTGCACCTATTTATGGAACTTTTTTTACTTAATAAAACGTAACTGTCGTTATATTAGTCAAATTTACCGTTGTTTTTTTAATATTTGATAAAATAGGTCTGTTTGGGTATGTTTAAGAGTATCTGATTTTACCACAATTGTGATAACAATACCTATCATCACACTCCTAAGCAAATGAATGACCTGATGAAAGTAACTGCGAGAGTTGAGAATGAGGATGCATTTAAATACGGACTCTCGACTTTACATGCGTGGATAAGATGTATGGAAATGATTCTGCATATTTCTTATAATCTTGCGTTTGAAAAATGGGCAGCCTCGACTCCTGAAAATAAAAAACTAAAAGAAGAAAAAAAAAGATTTGTCGAAGCTCGTTTCCGGGAAGTCCTTAGTTTACACATTGATAAACCTCGCCAAGGATCAGGAAATAGTAATGATGGGAATACGGCAAGAAGGTTCTTCCAAAACTATGAGTGTTCAGCAGAAATTACGGGTGTCGATGAAGAGTTGATTAAGAGATTATACATAATACTGCAAACTATGTCATCTGGGTTTCCTGTAAATGCGACCAAATTTGGTGAATATGCGCTGGGAACTGCCCGGGTATATGTAAACAATTATAACTGGTACTATATGCCATCTTCAGTTCATAAAATTCTTATACATGGCTCGAAAATCATAGAGCATTTTGCCATTTTACCCAGAGGGCAATTGTCTGAAGATGCCCAAGAAGCTCGGAACAAAGACTACAAAAAAATTAGATTAAATCATGCCCGGAAGTGTTCGCGGTCAGCTACAATGGAAGATGTTTTTCACACCTTACTTTATACATCAGATCCCTATATATCCAGTATTAATAGTAGTGCAAATGTCCTATTCACAAAAGAACTATTGAATGAAGCGAAAGAACTTCTAGTGACAAGTGACGGGGATTGATTTTTTTTGTTACTAGGTAGTTGTAAATTGCCTAATTACTTCACATTTTTTATTTATTATATATTTAAGCTATTACAAATAAAAAAAATAAAAAATTATAAAAATCAAAATATAGCTATATCTACCTACTTAAATCAAGTTTATTATAATTATTAGTTAATACTTATCCTTTTATACTTAGTTATATGAACAAAAAAAATATATATATTATTTGAATTTTTTGTATGAAAAATTGTGAAATTTTATTTTCAACTCTATATTACTCAATAAATATAAGTTTTATAATAAAGGCGTTTTGATTATATAAAGGCGTAACTATTCAAGATTACGTATGCAAAATTTCAGCAATAAATCTCAATAAACAAAAAAGTTACAGATTTTTGAGATGGAAATGACCGTTTGGTCCCACTGTGCGGCGGCCGGTCGTGCCGACATGCTTCAATACGCGTAAGAGCTCTATCTCCAAAGCATTTGCTATCTCACTGATACCCGCTCCACATTCTGATGGGATTCTTGAAAGAATACCGTGAAAACACCGCGTAGATTGCACCTAACGAGCTAATGTGTCTCGCTCATTAACTAGATACGCTTGCGAGAAAACGCACATTAGGGTGATTCACAACTTTATCGTCATTCCGTCCCTAATATAATTTGAACCGTGAACTAGTAATAACAGTTCGTAATCGGAGGTCAAAATATGTCTGTCCGGTCGACTTGACGGACCACAGCAGCGTGATTTCCGATAACGAACTTATTATTGTTTTAATTAACATGGATTTCCGCAAAGTAACGCCTGCTTCAATCAATTAAAAATACTTAAATTACTATTTGTAGATGATTTTTCCATGCATGAAAGCTTGCGAAACTCTCGCACTTATGAGAATGAAATTCTTTTCTGAAACGTAGTAGTAGTTTCAGCCATTATAATAAATGTCGTTCTACTCATTATATCATTTCTCGATAGTTAAAAGGAAACGGAATAAAATAACTACATAATTTATTTTATTCACAAAAAATGCTGTGGTTTGTATGCCAAATTTGGAAGTAAATTGATGTTCATTTGGCGTACTACTTTATCTTTGTATATTAACTCGTTTTATGTGAGGATGAAGTCGTTTTACGGGGTAGGTACTTGAATCCACCAACTGTGTCGTATCCAGCAACCTCTTTTTACGACTCTTCAGGCTCGCCCGAAACAAGCCTGTACATTAAGTTATTACACTTATTATTGAATAATAATATTATTTAAACAAGAGAGTTGCAGGACTTGTTTCACGGACATGAAGATATGTTAAACAAAAGTATTGAATCGTGGACTATTTCCACTTGTAGCGCGGCGTGCCGTGGGCTCTCGACATGCAGTGGGCCGGACACGGTGGAATTTTTGAATGTTAAATTTGACAATCCTGTGAGTGATGGACGCAGTGACAGTGTCTGTATAAACTTAACGAGCAGGTCTAAATAATCTGTGTTGTTTTAACATTCGATGTCTTGTTCAGCTGACATACCGGTAGTTCACTACATAATGCATTAAAAATATTGTGGAAACTCGCTCTTCAAAAGAAATTTAATTGCAGACTGACTGCTAACATTATTTCTAGGGAATCCTTGTCGGTGTCGTTACGTCTATTTAATAAAACATCATTCTCTCCAGCGTGTCTGCTTAAATAAATTCAATTATTGAATTTTTTAGATAGGCATTCATTCACGTTCCCAGAGGCACCGCTATGAACGTCTTTGTTAGAAGTTCGCCTTGCACTGTCTCTCTCACTCTCACATTTGAGTGAGCGAGATAGCGGAATACGATCTTCGCACGAAGCCATTCGGAAGTCTCGGAGTATAGGCCCTGCTCTTGCATAAATTGCATCTAAATTAAGGCTCATAAGGTTGCATTGAACAAAATGACTGCATACTCTAAGCTAAAATATTAAACAATGCGGAATCACTGAAACAATGGCTCGAGACTGATGACGTAGTGTTGGTACAGTTAACTTGCCGTAAAGTCATTTAGTGCTTTTAACTCACTATTTCTGGTTTTAATGGACTAAGCACACGCAAATTATAGTTTAAATGAAAGATGTGTAATATGTTCATTTATTCAATTATTGCGATCATGTTCATTGTCCATACTCGTACAAGTAGATCTTAAAATGTTATACAGTAGGCAATGATACCCTGCTAGGGCATTGCAATGTCTTACATCTTACTTAATAATAATGCAATTTTTTACAATATTTAGATATTAGTGTAAATTTACCATTTTTTCCTCAACATTTTTTTAGGATTAGTGTCTAAACATGAAATAACCATTGCCTTTGTACAATATTAGTTTTAATAAATCGTTGACATTGCTCTAGTTACATTTGCATCTTTTGACATAAATCAGACAAAATAGAAAAAATAATTTAAATATAAATCGCATAGAGAAAAATAGAAACAGGCCGCCAAAGAGGCGGGAACATGCCGGCCCCCTTGAAGGTCTTGGCTTCAACCCTACTGGTTCTTGAGACAGGACGTCTGCAGGACCCGACCGAAGAAGTTGTCCACCATCTTGCTAACGCCATCGTGGCTAGGATAGACGACAGTAACTCTGGCGACTTCTACATCAATAGAAGGGTTCCATTGGGTGCATGTCTTTGTTTCTTGCAATTGGACATTAGTATTCTATACATACACCATCAACGCCAAAGTGTTAACGCCATTGTTATATTCATTGACATCCTTGTACAGCATCACCAATCGGACAAGTAGGCTCCGACAGTGAAGTCAGTAGACGGCCAAATAGAAAGTGACCCAGGGTGAGAGGTGGCAAACATTGAGCGATAATGATAATAGTGTTAGAGGACGCGAATTTAGCCTATCTTCGATTTGATGTACATTGAGCGTTAATTGTCATTTCGTACACGAGATAAACTGAACCAATACTACCTTTAAGGCAATGTTTCGTAGAAGGCGTGAAATGAAATGGATGCCATCACTTGAAAGGTATCCAAAACCTAGAATTAGACCTTATTTCACTCGCTAACGAAATTAGAATCATTGTCAACTGTAAGATTAAACGTAATTCGCGCCCCAATCTATAATCGGAAATAGATACGAGCAGCTAGCTTCTTGCATAGTATACGTTATGAGCAATAGATAACGTTAAACTGCTGTTACCCTCAATCGATCAACTTCTATAGCAATTGTCATTCAATAACAATTGAAATCAGATGGTCAAACCAGCATGCATTGATTTAATATGCTGATCTACATCTTATGAAAATTATTAACTAACGAATTGCACTGGTACCTAATTGAGTCTTCGCATTATTGATAAACCTTTAAAGTAATGCCTTTTACCATAGTTTTATCTTCATTATCGTACATCAATGTCGTTCATGTCGTCTTGAGCAATAGAAGAGTAAACCTTAGATTTTAGAATATTTTGATAAACTAATGATACGCTAAGCTTGAGTAGTAGCGTCGTAGACTTCAATTGTGACACTTGCCTTTGCATGTAGTAAAAATGAGAGTGGACTGTATCATTGGAATTAACTGATTAAACATTTGCCTGAGATTTCATTTGTTGAGATTCATGATTCATTGTATTACAGGAATTTCAATTAGCCGTTGCGTATTAAGCTGTAGTTTCTGGAATAGCGATTGCATTGAAATGGTTTAGTGTCGCAACAATATTATGGTTCCAGTATCGATCATTTGGAACAATTGTAGTTCTGGAGCCATAATCTTCCAATAGAGCCTTAGGTTTATAAGATGACACTAAATATAAATGAAGTAAGGTTTGTGACATTATAGTCAAACTCGCTCACATTGAATCTGCCGTGCCGATGAAATTGGTGCCTTATACCTTTGAGGCAGAAAATGTTCATCAAATGTACATCGACATTGACAGTGAACCGCGTTGTTTGCTACCCTTGCAACGTGATCCATGGTTTTATATCCCTTGTATGAGTCGTAAGCATTTCTAAATAATTTCCCTTTGTTCAATGAGAAAGCCGTTGAGAAAGAATCTCGAAGTGCAGTCGCTCGTTGGTTTACTGGCACTTGTACGAGAACTCTTCCGTCTGAAATACGCTCGCTAGTCTTCTCACATATTCTCTTGCAAATGTGTTCCTCTTCGGACCAGGGGTTGGCATTAGTTGCTTGTTTAACATCCCGAACTCTTGTATACTGGTCTGGTACATCCATCGTTGAGGCAACATTACATCTGATCCTTGGAGCTACTGGAACGCTTCCGGCCATTACCCATCCCAATTTGGTTTCTAGTAGAGTCGGTTGATTTGTGCCAAAGTAGATCCGCTTAGTTTGGATTAAATTCCAGAATATATTAGCTCCCAATAGTAGATCGATGTTTCCTGGCGTTGCAAATGTGGGATCAGCTAGATTGACATCGTACGGTATAGATATGCCCTGAAGATTGATTTCGTATGCAGGGAGTGGCTCTGTTATGTGAGGAATTACATAACAATCTATTGTCGCCTCTAACCTTCCGTGAATGGATTTTAGCTTTAAAGTACATTTGGTTTCGACTGACGATGGACAATTGTTAAACCCAGTGACCGTAGTGTTGACAGCGGACATTTCCGGCTGTAGTACCTTCGCCAGCTTTTCGGTGATGAAACAAGATGTGCTACCACAATCCAGTAGCGCGCGAACCGTATGCGCATTGCCCTTGTTGTCGAATAATTGCACGCATGCTGTAGATAGCAATACCTGGTGAGATATTCTTGCGGTATTCGTTATGATCTTGGAGTCAGCACTGTCCTCTTGCTTCTGCGGCGTCACTTCGTCCTCGATGTGCAGTAGTGAGTTGTGCCTCTTGCCGCAGACTCGACAGTTTGAATGCCTGCAGTTGTTGACAGTGTGACCAACACGTAGACAGTTGTAGCAGGCCTTCAGTTTGCTGGCTATTTCCCTGCGCTTGGGAATAGATTCCTTAAGAAAATCGACGCAATGATAAATAGTGTGGTCTCCGTTGCATACCACACACGTCCAATGCGATTGAAAACTATTGATGACCAGTCCTCGATGCACCTGAGGCTTTGATGGAGTTTCGGGCTTAACCTTGTTGTGACCTTCCAAGCTTTCGAGAAGGTCGGCTCGTTTCTTCAAGAATGTGTTGAGCGTAGAGTAGTCAACTTTATCGAGAGAGCCTCGAAACGTTTCCCATTCCTTCAAAGTGCTTGAATCCAACTTGGTACTCACTATGTGAACAAGGAGCGTGTCCCAACCTTCAGTGGCCTCACCCAAAGACTTGAGTGAGCGAAGGTTCTTATTGAAAGTATCTACTAATTCACGCAAATCCTTTGATGTCTCGCGTGGTGGTTTGACATCGAATAGCGCTTTGACATAATTTTTGATTAACAGCCTATTGTTATCATAGCGTTCGACTAGAGTATCCCATGCAATGGGGTAGTTGCTCGTTGTGAGCTCAAGTGAGCTTATTAAGTTTGATGCGTTACCTTCTAAACTGGCTTTTAAATAATGGAATTTGTTTATGTCATCTAGAGAATTGTTGTTATGCACCAGTGAACAAAAGGTGTCTCTAAATTGAAGCCAATTGAAAGGTTCCGTCAAACTTAGAAAGAGATATCGTTGGCAGCTTTATTTGATACGGCCTAACCCTTGTAGAACCGCTATGATGAACGTCAGAGCATACAACGTCTCCCTGATTGCAATTCATCATAGACTGGAACTGACTACCCCCGTGACTACCGTTGTCGAGGGAGCCTGACCGCGCGCGCCTAGTGTGCGCTAATAAAGCCCTCGCTTGTACCATTACGTTTAAGTAATTTGTTTCGAAGATTTCCCGTTCAACATATTGATCGTCGGGATCGTCGCACAAACATTCGATTTGCAATTGAACGTCATCAAACTCTAGTGACAATGATTCCATTTTCGCAACCCTCAATTCTAATTCCTCGCGCTCCGCATCGGGTAATAAAGTTTCCGTAGGATATTTCAAAACATGTTTTTGAAATATTGTTAGTCGCGCTTTAATGGAACCACGTTTCCTAATAAAATTTGAAAGTTCCAACTCATTAGACGCCTTTAGTTTAGATTCAGACATTTTGAAAATAATTTTGAAATAAAATTATAATTTGACGTATAATTGACAATCGAAAATTGAAATTCAAAATTCGTAATTTAATTCCCAATTTAAAAAATTACGGAAATTAAAATTAAATTGATGTTGATAAATATGGTTTTTAAATTTAGTATGCCGACTGGACTACGTATGATTATTGAATGGACTCACTTTCTTTCAGCCGTCGACAAACCTCACCGCAGAACTTCCTCGACCAGCTGGCAGCTCTTGTACCAGCAGACCGTAGATGGTCCGGGAATTCTGGGTTAACTTTGCGTGGCGTTTTGTATTGATGGGTACTCTGGCGAAAGATAAATTGACGATAAATCAAATTGTCGTTGTTCCGTTGCGTTTTACTTAGCTCCTGCTCCGCGGCGAGTGCTGCTTGCACGACGTCTCCGTTGCTGCTGACGATCGCGGCAGGCTCGCTGCACGGGGCCCTTAGACTTTGGTATGAAGTACGTAAGAGTTGGATATTGCGATTTGCGATCGACTTTGTTACTTAGCTTTTTATATATCCATACGTTCGCTGGTCGAAGAACTAATTTTCAATTCGGTTGTAGGACCAAACTTTCATGTCTAAACATGAAATAACCATTGCCTTTGTACAATATTAGTTTTAATAAATCGTTGACATTGCTCTAGTTACATTTGCATCTTTTGACATAAATCAGACAAAATAGAAAAAATAATTTAAATATAAATCGCATAGAGAAAAATAGAAACAGGCCGCCAAAGAGGCGGGAACAATTAGCATACCTCGTCGATACTCAGATTATCCTGATACTTAGGTATACCTCATGAAATATTGTTTCTTCTTTAGTATTACATACTAGACATGTTCTTTTCGTCTACTTACTCTTCAGATAATAAACGCAAAAGTGCATACGTTATTTTTGCTTTCTTAAACGCACCAATAATGCTGAGTAGTGATGTGCCGCCAGGAAATTTCACGTTCTCGGGAATTCTTACCGCCGTAAATTACCGGTACTTTTCCGTAATTCTCGAGAATATTACGCGTGACATATTTTTATGAAGACTTAAAGTTGCATTTTTAAGACATTAGATTATTTTTGTATTCAGTTTTCGTCGCTGATGTAGTTTGTAACGTGGTAATTTCTTATCAATGTCATTTGAAGAGGTACGTTTTACGAGTATCAGGTAATAAAACCCAAGATAAGCGAGCTTTGAAATCCATGTCTCACAGTTTCCTGTAGGTGTACAGGTAAGCAGCAAGCACATGTTATTGAATTAGCTAATCCTATGCCGTGTTTTATTAGCCGAGGCTTTCTAATTGTTACTCGCCTTTTGTATGGTACGGGATTGAAGTGGGGAGAGCAGTAACTAATAGTCATAGTTTTATCCCATCATTAGATCTATAAAATGTGTTCCTCCATGGTTAAATAATAGGCAAGTCGGTGGAAATCGAGTTCTGTTGATACCCCCCCGGTACTGACTTTGGCACGACTTTGTCTAGATTTCATTACTTTTTAGAGATAAACAAGCAGCTCCATCGAGACTTGGCTAGTTTTTTACAGAATGTTTTTGATGGGATCTCATTTCTTTTTGTAAGTGATCTTCCTTTATTTATTACATTCCAATCAATTATTTTTCTAATTTGAACTGCAAAACTAACTTTGTATGTATTTGTATAGGATTACCAACTTATGTGTGCAGTTGTGACTGAAATTGCAATATTTGGAGGTTTTTTAGGACTTGATAGGCTAAACACTATGTTTAAAATTTCAGCTCTCTGAGTTTATGGGAAGTACTAGTTCTATTCTGATGATCATGAGTGAGTGAGTCAGTATCTGTCATAAATGTGAAACTTTGCTTTCGCTTAACTTCGGAACTAAATGACCTACAGACTTGAAATTTTGGATTTTAAGTATGTGATTATAGCTTACTGGATGACGAAAATTTCTGCGTTCTGGTTTTATCCAGAGGTTCTCAAATAGGGGCCTGAAAATGCGGCGAAATGGTTCCAGTAAAGGATGGTACGGCAGTGTTTGCTTCTCGCTCGACTTGGCGGGGGCACTGCCGTGCCCCCAGATCTGAGACTGCTCAACTGTGAACTGCATAATGTGTTGTAAATACGAGTAGTTTGAATCAAAACGATGAAGCCTAATACCAAAATTTTGCAATATTTTAGCGAATCGACCGAAAATGAACGAACCAAATATACTTGTTTATATTGTGATCATGCGTATTTATGGCCAGAAATGTTACTCGGTTTGCTATTAGATCTATAAAATGTGTTCTTCCACGGTTAAATAATAGGCAAGTCGGTGGAAATCGAGTTCTGTTGATAAAACAATATTATGGGAGGCTGAAAATGGCCTGAATGGCTTCGAGAAAAGGAGGGTACGGCCATGCCTTTGTTTTGCTCGACTTGGCGGGGGCACTGCCGTGCCCCCAGATTTTTATCCATGTCCTTACTGTGTTGTGAATTAAAATAGAATCTATTAAACTGATATACCAAGTTAATTACATATTGTTTATCACTAAATCATATCGATGTATCTTATATTTCAATGAATCAGATTACTTTTAAATATATCACTTCGATATACTAAATATTGTGGTTTACTTATATAACTAAATCATAAGTTGTTTACATCAAAAAAGTAAAAAATATTCCAACAAAAATTTACCTGACAACTTTCTCGGTAATTTCCACCGGTAATTTACGGTAAGTTTACGGGAAAGTTGGAAAAGTACGCGACGCTTTCATTTTTTCTTTATGAAAACTGTAGTGTAGTTTATTATGGTCATTTAAAAGAACCTTGTATAAAAAAAAGTAAAAAATACATAAAACTTTAACTACTTTCTCGATAATTACCGTTACGGAGAATATTACCGAGAACTTTACCCGAACTTTCTCGCTGTTCTCGTAATTTACGGTAACGGCACATCACTAATGCTGAGGGACCGTTATGAATTTTGGCGAAGAAATTAGAGGTCAGAGTCGCTTCATTGTATCCCGAAAAATGTTCAGTGCTCGCAGGCTGCTCAGAGTTTAGTTGATTTGCCGCGCGAGTCAAGCCAAAAAACTAGTAAATAGTAGAAGGATTTACCAGGCAGATCATTTATTTGCATAGTCCTCTGTAAACATTATGTTGCATAACGCCTTATTCGCCAAGAAATTTGATCTATGACATACATCTTTCTTGCAAACGTTGATTTTGTGATGATAGCTAATGGAATATTTGCACCTGAGCCAACAACGGATCTATTATACTATTGTGTTGTGTCGTCGTTCTTCCTAAGGCGAATACAGATTGAAATATTTCTCCTTCTGTTTATCTCAAGCGTAATGTTTTAGGAGCAGAATTTCCTAGTGGATCACATTTGTCCCAAATTTAGGAAGCGTGGGCGAAAAATACTTCAAAAGTTGAACCCAGTTTACAATAGTACATAGTACATTAGTATCAAGGGCGGTAAGTAAGGAATTACAAACGAGTGTTTGTTACAAGGCCGAGGCGAAGCCGAGGGCTTTAATAACACGAGTTTGTAATTCCTTTACCGCCCGTGGCACACACAATGTTTTTGATCACACTTGTGAGGAAATCTAATTAAAATAACCTGCTTACTTAACCTAAATAAAATTGTAAAACTGACAGTGACATTAGTGACATAATATCCATAGACAATGCGAATGTCGTTGTCGAGTCACGTTCGGAGACCAAAACGGTAAAAACCTAAAACGGTTGATTTTATATTTGCAAAATACTGAAATACACTATTTAAACATTAAATTAATGTTACAGAAATATATGTGTTTACATGTATTTGCAATCTTTAAATAATATTTCAGTGATAAAAGTTAAAAAAGTAAATTGGCATTTCCTTTGAACACGACAAATAAGAGTAAAAAGAAAACCATTACGCCCTAGGGCGTAATAGGTCATTTACGGCCCGCAGAACCTACGTGTAATGACACCATTTTCGAGCAAGTGTGATGAAAAACTAAATATTAATGTCCTTTACGAGGAATTCTACTACAAAATTGGTCTACCAAAAGTACCAAGTATCTCGCCGAACAGCCAACTGGCATCCACTGTCGACCGTCGAAGTGTTTTCATAGGGCATCATTCCTTATTCTCGTAACTCACCGTACGGGCAATGTTTATCTTTGTAAAACTTACCATTGTGCTTCCAGGGTCCATAATGAAGAATGTTAACTAATTTTGATTATTAGCACTCCATATTCTCTGTCAAAAATAAAAAATACTAGTGAAAGAATTACTTCGATACGTCAATTAGTTTCCGATTTAGAAGTAAAACAAGTTGTAACCGTACGACGCGGGCCGCTGGTTACGGTGTGACGTCATCGCACAACACGCTCAGTCTGGCTCACTCAGTCCGCTTGCAGTCGCGCGCCCGTTCCGTCGAAATTATACCTAAATACTTTTAAAAATGTCCAATCCAAATACTAGGAAATCATGTGTTGTGCCTAAATGTAAAAATACAACTACCAATTCGCCGGAAAAGTTGTTTTTTATAGTTCCAAAAGAGGTTAAAATGCGAAAAAAATGGATAAAAGCTATGAAGAGGTTAGATCCATTTGGAGATAAAAGTACAGTTTATTGTTGTGAAGACCATTTTGACGTAAGTATAGTGATCATATTTTATGTAGGTACAGAAGTAATAATAATTATTTTCATCTTATAATGAAACAATTTCTAACCGGATTGATAGCGTGTTTATTGATTTTACATTGGCAGGAAAAATGTAAAATCAATAAGTACGCGATTACTCCGGTTAAAAATAGTTTCATTATAAAATACAGTGATCGTCATACCTAAGACATTACTATTATAATCTTTTGTAGTTTGGCAATATTGGGTACGGTAGTATTGGGATAGTTAGATAAATAGAATAAAAGTCCAGCCCGTCACCAGGCGACTGACTAGCCTTGGTGGATCGCCAAGCCGGATCGTTCCCACGTTGAACCTATTGTTCGAGCAGATGGGTCTAGCTAAACTACGATGTTATAAAAGAAATTACTTTACGACTAGGGGTAGAACAACGGCGCTGAGAAACAATAAAGTCGGTGTCTTTTACAGAACATTTTGGTCAATGTTGAACGGTATTTACCGTACCGTCAAGCTTAAATACTTAACGGTATTGAAAACTATGTCTTGAGAACAATGCAGCTGTTTTGCGTTATCCTTTGTTTTCAATACAAGTTTTCTATACTAGACTGTGCCTACTGCTCTGCTCGCGTCGGCTAGGTGTATATGGCTACTAAGATTTTTTCTTGTTTTAGATTGAAAATGATATGGAGAACTATACTAAATATAAGTTGGTCGGGGGAAGAATTAAACTAAAACAGGGTATAGTTCCACACAAATTCAAATGTCAACAGGAAAAGGAAGATAAACCTCAGAGATCTGCAGTGCAAAAACGTAATCGTATAGAATATTTTGAGAAACTATTAAATAAAGATGAAACTTCGACGTTAGAAAAACCTGAAGAGATATTTGTTGTTAGCTGTGAAGACGAAATAGTACTAGAAGATCCATTAAGTTTTGGAAATAATGATCAGTGTTTAGAAATATCAAAAAAAAGTAAGGGAGTGCAAGTAAATCTGAAAGCTAAAGGTGTCCATAAATCAACCATGACTGTTAACAAATGTTTAAAAAAAAAGAGGAAAATAATATTTTCACCAGATGCAGTATCTTTTGGTAGTATGAACGACACATCTTCAAACGCCTCTTCACATGAAATGTTTAACCTTGATCAAGAATCAAAGAACCCTAATGAAGATTCAGATTCGGAATCGGAATGCGAAACACTTTTTTTTAGAAACTATATGCAAAAGGCTGCTCTTTTATCCATATCTACAGAACCACAACTGTTGCTAGGTTTACCTAAAGAATGCTATTTTTGTATTAATATGTTATCTGAAACAACAAAATGTACTCCGCGAAATATAATGTTAACTTTAAAAAAAATACGCTTGTATCAACCTAATACTATTCTGGCCTTGGATTTTGGTTTGTCGACTAGTTCTGTTACTAAAATCATAAGGGTTACTGTTCCGGCTATAGCATCTGTACTTAAATCACTTGTATACTTTCCACCTTCATCCGATGTCCAGATGAATCTACCTATTCCATTTAGAAAAAATTACAATCAGGTTCAAAGCATTATCGACTGTTTTGAGATTCAAATTGAAAAGCCTGTTGATGCCGTAAAACAAGCTCTTACGTGGTCGGATTACAAAAACTGTAACACAATAAAATATTTAATATCAATAACACCCGACGGGTTAATAAATTTTATTTCACCAGGGTATGGCGGCAGAGCAACAGATTCATTAATTTTTGAAGATTGTGGTATTTTGCAAACTTTACCTGAAGGATCAGCAGTATTAGCAGACAGAGGTTTTAAAAATATTGCGCATTTGCTACAACAAAATGGACATACTCTGATCAGACCTCCTAGCGTGAGCACTAAAGTAAAACCGACCAAAAAAGAAGTTTTGGAGACAAAAAAAATTGCAGCGTTACGGATACACGTAGAAAGAGCTATCGGCAGACTTAGATTCTTTGAGTTCATGTTGCCACACGCTTGTGTAGATCTAAAGCAAGTCGATCTGCTAGATTCAGTAGTGATTTCTGCATGTGGAATAGTTAATCTTCAAAGCAGTCTGTTTCATTTAAAGTAACTTCCTAGTGTTTTAAGCAAAATACATTTAAGTTTATTTTATTGTATTAAAAATATAAGATTTTGACGTAACTACGTACGTTCCGTTTTCCACCAATTTTTGTGTTATTTATAGAGTCTTAATAAAACTATATTACATAAGGATAATGTTATTTTATTAATTTGCCAAAAATATTTTCCTTCCAAAACTTTACACATTTTTCAAAAAGATCATCACAATATTTTTTATTATAAACTACTTCATGCACATCAACATTCCTTGAGGTTTCAAAGTCAACGTGTGCAATACAAAATAGGGCTTTTCTTTTTCCGGTCATTTCCATCTGTGTTTGTATCTGAGCATAATATTTTTTGCCTAGTTTACCTTTACTATAATACGTAATAAAAGTGTTTGCCTTGGTTGGACACTTTACTTCTATAACGCAGTCATCAGTAAGCCCGTCAGGCGAGGCACCAATCATAGGCCACTCATTCTTTAAAAAAAGACCAGATTCCATAATCTTTATATTGTGTATCTTCGCGACTTCCTTTATGACATCCTTTTCTAATAATTTTCCTCTTTTGATAGCATTCGTTTCATTAAAAGTTACAGCACCAAATATTTCTTCAACTAAAGAGCCATCTTTTGTTGTACACTGAGCAGCTTCGTGCATTTTTGAAGCTGTTATACGTCCGTAGCGCATCTCAAACCACAAATTTGAATCTGATTGAGCTATTGTACCCTCTTTTACTTGAAGACATCTTGATTCCGTCATTTCGTTCTTACAAAATGTTATAAAACTTTCGACGTCAAAATCAACACAGGATTTTTTGAAACAATTAATCAAATAATGAATAGACATCTTTTCAACTTCTTTTTTTTCACATATAAAATGTGAAAGAGAACACTGTATTTGAAGCTCTCTAAGTTTTAATGCTACTTTGTCAAAAAAAATATTTCCATTCTGACCGGCTATATGAAGTGTTATACAACTTGTACCAAAATCTTTTGCTTTAATCATTTTCAGTTTGGTACCAATACCTGAAAGCTTAGATTTTTTCCAATAACACTTGGTAGCAGTCGTTGAAGGCTCCTCGCTTCGACGATGTAGCCACATTAAAAATGCTATAGTATGTTTACAGCCACCTCTGCTGGCGGCACAATCTTCGCAGGTTACATTTAAAACTTCTTGATCCTTTTCATTGCATTCTAAACTGCAATGATAAGGTGTGGTACGTACGCGGTGTTCTGGCGTGATTCTACATTTAACCGTACATACATCACCTACTCTTTTTACTTGAACATAACCAATAGCATCATCGCCATAGCTGTCTCTTGCCGATCTGAAATAAGTTTCAAATAAAAATAAATGGCCTTATGTATTTTGTTAGTCAAAAAATACAAATAAATAAAAAAGGTTTAGTAAATCTGTTCAAACATCTATATTTGCAATAAAAATTAAATTAAGTTAAGTAAAATGGCCTTACGTATTTTGTAAGTAAACAAAATACAAATAAAAAAAAGGTTTAGTACATCTGTAACGTTCAACCCACTACATCTACATCCTAAGTACCTACCTATCAGTGGCGTGGCGTCCAAAGAACTCGATTCCTACCGGCTTGCCTAATATCAGGCATTTGAGCACCTTATTCTACAGCTCTTAAGGAAAATGTACGCCGAAATCTGCACCGGCTTGCCTGAGGATATCTTTTACGCCACGCCACTGCTACCTATCCTACTTCCTACTAATATTATAAATGCGAAAGTTTGTGAGCGTGTGTGTGTTTATTATCTTTCACGAAAAAACTACCGAACGGATCTGGACAAAGTCTGGAATAACACATAGGCTATTTTTAATCCTGGTAAAATGTACAGTTCCCGAGGGAAACGGGGGCGAAGCTGCTGGCGGAAGCTAGTTTGCAATAAATCAATGTATGTATTCATTTTAATTTACTAAGAAAAGCGGTACCTACCTATATATACAAACGTACCTACTAATAGCTACAAAACTATAATACATATTTGTTTCTTTAACGTAAAAATTTAATGGTAGGTAGGTACTTCTACTACTTGAGTTACATTCTTCCATTATGACATTAGTTGGGTATTTTGTTTTGATAAAACAATTTAGAACAGATAAACTATTAAGCATAAGTAGTAGCACGGAAAGTTCACTCACCTTTGCATTTTTATTCCTCGCATTTCGGCGGCAACGAAATCACTATTTGTTGATAAATAATGCGCAACCATTAATCCATCTATTTTAGGTAGATTATCCGATTGCCCTTTTTCGAATCCTTCATCCATTTTATTAATCGAATAATATTTACTATTATTAGACTATTAACTTAATACGCGGACGAAAACACAACAAAATACTGCGCAAGCTAATTACACCTACTACTATAACCGCTGGCGACTTAATACTAAGCGGGCCGCGGCCCGCGCGGCGCGTTGTGACATGACGTCACAAGCGGTCACGTGACTGTTAGCGGGACTCTATATTTTTCGAAACTTTGAATGCCTATAAAATCAAAACTACTAGGTATTTTTGACTACAACAAAAACTAGTGTATTTGTATACATACAGGCTTTACTGAGATAACATTTCAAGCGATTTGGCATACCTAGTAACATTCTCCATTGTAGAACATCTTTTTTATTTTCTTCGGGCTTGATGATTTTTTGAATGTTTGTGTTTCTGCTCAATATGACGGGCATTGACATGTAGGGCCCGCTGCCATTGTGCTCGGAATCGTTCAGTCCGTGGTCCGCAAGGGCTGTTTGCTCTGATGCCTCCTCCGCCGGTCTTTGTGTACTTTGTAATATACGCATTGTAATATCACTATGCTAGACGACGCATAGGTTTTGATACTTACGATATAATCATTTCTGATGCCTATAATATTCTTGAAGATATTACATTCGTTTTCGACCCGTGCTGACCATGGCTGCCCATAAATCCTCGCAAACAGTTATGACGACTTTAATAGTCATACATAAATTTCTTTTGCACTTTTAAAGTTCTTTTTCGGCAGCATTTGAACAACATGAAGTATGTATGTAAATTGCCTGCATTTATCTGATCTATCATTTGTCTGTAAGCAAAAACCAAAACACTACCTGAATAGGGAATATGCATGAATTTTTTTTAACAGATTTCTTAACAAAATATGAAAATACCGTAAAAAAGATGACATACAGTCAAAATAAAATTGAAATCGACCGAGAAACACGGAAGATATAAACATTTTAAAGCACTAATCAGACAGCGATTAGAGAGAGAGATCCGATATGGACTATGACGTCATAGTACACGGCCGCCATACAATCTCCATACTATATTCTGTTTTGCGAGAAAAAGATAGAGATAAATCTTTGTTGTGTTATATCTTGGTTATTTTTATAGTAATTCGAAAAATATTTTTTTCCTACTGTTTTTTATATGAATGAGCTTTTATTAAAGTAAATAAAAAATATCATGCATATTCCCTATTAGGTAGAATCATTTTTGTGGAATGCCTTGCCTATAGGTACCTATACATATATTTACATTTAGAATGACAACATCATTAAAATTATTATATCAACATAAAACTATCAAAACTATTCGCTACCTATCTACGGCATCATACTCAGTATCGATCCAACGCATATTCCCTGAAAAGTAAACATGACGAATCCATTTTTTGTTCGTTACCAACAATTAGGTGTCCCTATTCTGTGAGATCAAGGCGTGCATATTATATCGCCCGGAAAGAATTTCTGGTACCTCACAAACAAATTTACATCGTATTGTAAGTTGTCGGCATCCTATTATGACGTGTTTGCTATAGTAGGAAGTATGGGCATTATTCAGATTGTGTCTACCGTTGAATAAAACGTTGGGAGACTCTCAAAAGACTAAGATATTGCGTTGTCAACTTTTCAAAGGAGGCGGTCTGCTTACAATTGAATAACTCGAGGTTAGGAAGATTCCCTTCTATAAGCATTTGTTGAAGCGAATAATGTTGACCGTTTTATTTGTCCATTTAAATAGTCCGTAATTAAATTAATGGAATCATTTACATCAATGTCCAGCATGATCGCGTCTCGTTAACGTTTTAATATTTCATGAAACCACGGCGTTCAGACGCTTTTATACTGATTGCGAGGCATGCGTAATTCCTCTATAAATTGTTTATTTATGTGACTTAAAAGGAAATACTAAAACGCTCTTAGAATTAAATATATGCCTTGCATCATAAAATAAAGAATTTATAGGCGTCCTTTGAAATTATTGTGGCTCAGTTTTATGACTTCACGGGGCGTTTATTTAGCGTTGCGTGGTCGTATCACAAGAATTCCAGATAACGCCACGCTCCCGTTGTCTTTGTTACTGGAATATATGGCGTTTGTACGAGTTAGGACTATTTACCCAGTAACCGTGATTAACAATGAGCGTTCGTAACCATAAAATAAAATGATTATGTTTACCGCAATTCTCGCAGTGAATATGCAACATACGAGTATGTAGTCGGGTTCTTTAATTTACCGCATTTGCTGGTTCCTTTAGCGACTGCTTAAAAACAATTACCCCTTTTTAAGAGCTGATGTAAATATATGTATGTGTAGATAATGGCAGCTTACAGCGAAGACGATCGTAACCGCAGCAAATAAATGAGCAACGCCAACGCGCGATAGACGATAGCCGATGATTGTTGAATGCGTTAGTAATTTTCTAGAGACGGCTGAGTTGAAAATTGTTTCAAATCACGTCTGTCTACATATCGTATAATACACGTTCGCGTGTGTATGTGTGTATAAGTTAGCGCCTGGGGTAGTTTAAATACCGATCTGATATTACAGACAGTCGTATTTACAATATTTATTTGAAACGAACTTATCATGCGTTTTAAATATAATTTTTATAATAGATCTTAGGCTAAATGGTAATTCAAAATATGTATGTGTTTGGATTATCATCTATATGTAGTTAATAGTTTCCTATCTTTTTCTCACTAGGTATCAGTGGCGTGGCGTCCAAAGAACTCGATTCCTACCGGCTTACCTAATATCAGGCACTTGACCACCTTATTCCAGATTCTCTTAAGGAAAATGTACGCCATATCTGCACCGGCTTGCCCAAGGATTATGTTTTACGCCACGCCACTGCTAGGTATAGTACAAGTAAACAGAAACGAAAGTTCAATACATACAGATACAATTGCGTGTTGCGTGGCCAGTTGTAGAGCAACCTCTCCTAAGATACAATGGGAGATAAAATGCAATAGAAATTGTGATTGTTTTTTCTGTAGTTAATTTCACGACGCTACAAGTTATACTTTGACAAGTTCTAACATTAACATTGACCAAACCTGTCGATTAAACCAATTAATAGTGTTGTTGTTTTTGACCAATGATGCTAGTTTAGACTTGTGAAATAGAAGGTATACGAGACGATCAAACTGAAATCAAAATGTTTCGACACCGTTAACGTTCGACTCGACATGTGCGCAGTCGCTGGCCGCTGGTTATCATTGTGGCCGATTCGCTACGGCTTTTTGTGCTCTCGCACGGTCTATAGTCACTTAACTTAGGGTTAGCTTAGGTCATGTGTACCTTTTTAACAACTCAATTATGCTCGGTCAAGTATTTTGTAATCAAGAAGCTATATTATCATGTTTTGATATGGAATTAGATTACCACGTTTTTTTTATTTCCATGGATGACAGATTGACAGACAGACAACTCATAAGCTATTTAGCTGAGGATTACAGTATCTGCGGTTATTTGGTTGTAAAACGTTTCAATTTCATATTCTTGAGTCATGTATCTCTATGGCTGAAAAGTAACCTGGAATCGGTCCTACTTTCAAAGGCTATATAGGAAACATAAACGAAACCTTTAACGTTGATAGCGGAACTTGAAGCAATATCACAGAAAAACACGCCTCAGTCGTTATTTACCCATTGGAATGCGCTTAAAAACAAACTAGGTGAGAGCGTGGACTCGTTTCACCTAACAACCTAATTGTAGTGGCCTCTGATCGTATTGTACGTGTGGCATCCGTGCATTACGCTGATCTTGGAACGCTAATAGTGCAATATTCGCGCAATCATACTCAACGCGCCGTTATAAAGGCAACAGCATTCAAAACTAGCACCTTGGCGCTTGTTCCGGATTGGAACTGTATCGACACGATTTTGTGCTACATACCGTACAGCATCAGTATAAGTTTGCTGTGAATAGGGTTACAAGATATCCATTTGGAAAGTTCCGACCAGCTTCCTGATTTTCATCATGTCAATAAAATACATATATTGAATTTTATAATCATATGATCGGAACGCCGCCCGTGTGTTCTACCAAGGGGATTATTTCTTTGCGCTTCTGATAAATGGTCAAAATTTCTGACATTTGAACCTTTTTTTTAACGACGGGAAAACGCATTTACACACCCCGCCATTCCGAGGAGGGATATGACGGACTATTGGAGATGTTGTTGGAAGCCGTCTACATTGCCATCTCCGTCTTAAGGTGGAGCACCGCATGATCGCTGTAAGCATTGAACTGCGCAAGACCCAGTTCTGGCTAGGAAAATTCTATCAAATCATGAAGTCGGTTCAAAATATACATCTAGAGACTGCTAAAGCTGTATCTGGTTAGCTTATATGGCAGATAACTTACAAGTCATAAGTAAGAAAGTGGCGAAAAAGCGGCGAATGAATCAGAAATGAGTATAGCGGTCTCGTTGTATAGGTACCCTTTCGCGTTAGAAAACTTATCGGACAATATGTTTGCTGAGGTTCTTATGGTTCATCTAAAGCGTCGTCCGTCGAACGTGACTCGTGAGCCTTATTACAATTACAGATCAGCGATTGTTGTGCCCATAAAATGTATAATTTATAAAAGCAGAACGGGGAATATAACCGGAGATGTTCGTTTGCCTCTTTCCGTTTTTTTTACTCTGTTCAGAAGTGGTCGTGGCACGTTACACATTAGTTTTTGCAAAATCGAACAGATCCAATGTAACGGGTGATAAGTCTTTTTTGTTCTATACAAATGTCATTCGTCAAATGACAAATGGTAACTGATCATACAGGTAGAAATGCAGCATTATGTAATTCAATGTATCCCCCATAGCTCATTGTACCTAGGTGTTAAGGTTTACATAGAGCTATGACTTAAGTACTCAATAATTCTACATTAAATCTATAGAAAAAGTGAAATTCATCATCATTGTCAAAGTCAAGTTAATCGTCTTTGGTAAAAATTTAATTATACTTCCCAGAGGTGTGAATTACCATTAACTAAGTATCGATATTGATGAACCTGCTGCGTGACATAGGTTGTAGTGAGCTTATAGCTACCATAAAACGCCCATTACTATTCACATTATTTTTAAACTATTTTCGTTTAAATGTCTATTAATTGTAGTAGTTGTTGGACTAGATAATAAAATAAATTATGAATGTTAATCACTTGTTTAGCACTGTTCTTCAGTTTTGTATTACCTGATTTATTCTCTTTATTTCATTGTATCCGACATTTATATTTCCTATTTATAAAAAAAATATTCGTAACATTAATAGAATGGTGTATAATGTCGCACTAATGTTCATCTTAAAGGATTTACAAGACCGTTAATTCTTAATTGTCTTAATCTACTACAGAGGGTAAGACATTAATTCAACGTGAAAAAATAGATCATAACTTTTCTGTATAAGAGCGGTCGTACACAAAAAATGTTTACCTGCATATGTTATCTATTCTTCGATAAACAAGAAATTTGAGTTGCAATTTGGGGGCCATTGTGTCGGAACAAAGGTGTGCGATGCGTTTATAATACAGGTGCATGGAGCCCGAAGTTTGAGACGTCCCGCGGGAGGGCACGCTACGTGACTGCTTTTATTTCACGCTATTCTCGACTTTGATAGCGTTCATTCCGTGTAATTGCCGTTAACTCTAGAACTATTTTACCACGTTTTTGAGGTCCTTTTTGTGTAGCTATTCTCTGTTGGACGGTTGTTAGATTAGTCGTTCGTCCGCCCATGTTTCATTAATGCGAATCTAATTTATATTACGTGGCTGCTCAGGCCTTTGTCGGGTCTTTTGTTGTCGATCCGTTAAAATGATTTGCGAATGTATTATAAGGCAGATGTACAATAAATTTAGGAAATTTATTGTGTTTTTTCCGTTTCCCTATTAAACTGACCTCCAGGTAAGTGCAATGTAACCTATTGTGACGGAACGTAGCCTCGTCAACATATTAAAAAATAATTTACAGTTCATTCAGAATTTGAAACTTCAGTTGCAATCTTCAGTTACGGGTTTCAGAGCTGGAAAAATTGTAAGGATTACCAGTTCAACCAACCGAACTGAAGCTCCTAAGAAATGCAGAGTAATGGATAAAATCCTAACATTGCTCAAACAATTACGTTAGGCGTTTGGATAAACATTATATTAGGAAAAGATATGGAAGATTTGCAATCTTACCTAGTATAATTATCCATGGACGTTGGTGACGAAAGCACTCAAGGTAGGGTATATTTACAACCATGGCACTTATAAATATAACGTAGGACAGTTGCAGATTATTCCAATACTTAATTAATTTTCTTCGCCACGTGAACGTAAACAAGGAATGATATCGAAACTGACCGAATGTATTTGAAGTGATGTCACAAATACAATCGCGTAAGTTATGGTTTAGGGAAAATTATCGGAATTAAGATAATGTTTTAATTTAGATTAATTATATTATATAGATTAGAAAATTAAGAGAAAATTATTGGTGAGTTTATGAAAGTGATTTGTGATAGCTAAATTAATAATATTATTTGCGGGTTCGAATGGGAAAACTTAGTTAATACAGAACTGATTGTCTATGGCAAAGATAAATAATCGAAAGTACCCGTAGATAAGATTCCTAAGGAATAGACCTTTTGCTCTTAGACATAAGGTTGATTTTGGGCAAACCGTAAAATATTGGCGCCTTTTTATGGACCAATCACAAAGCGTCCCAATGATATGCATATGTGTGCAGTACTTTTGGACTGTTGGATTATCGAAAAATGTTGCCAATTACTGGAGGAGCAAATTGGATTGGAGAATAATTGTATGATTAGATAATAAAATAGGTAGACTATAATTAAGCTTTCTAGTAATTAGAAAAGGACATTAAAAGGATAATTTGTTTATGTGTTATTATACGCCAGGGCAACAGGTATTTTAGCATAAATGGGAGATAATCGGGAATTTATGTTTGAATAATTGGGAACACCACTTACGGAACAGGCGGATATATGGACTACCCTCGAAATAAAATTCCTCAAATCAAACAAAGAAATAGGCAGTATGTCTTTAGCCATAAGGGCGATATTCAGCCAAATGAGAAAGTGGCGTGATCTTGCTTCTTCCAATCAGAGGATGTCCCGGAACTATGAATGTGTGAAATTTACCCTGATGAAGAATCGTGCATAATGAGACTGAGATATCGAAGGATGGACATAAGGTTGAAAATCATGTACATACGAAAAACCGGGAGAAACGTCTATAAAACCCGATGTAACCAGTGTTTCAGCGTTCAGTCTCGCCTCGGCGAAACTGATACCAACCCAGCCCTGGAGGCTGCCAACATTTAGTCGCCGATACTAGATCTCTGCGAAAGCTGTACAGGCCGGTACAGGCTATGTCTAGTGTTAGGAAATAACTGAACCTTTGCGAAAATCTTTCGGGATTATGTTCAGTTATTAGTCAGATTAGGGATCTCTTCAATTATTCTCATCTGCGGCTTGCCGACGGCGGAGCCCTGCCCATTTTCAGCCAGAATTTGGGACTTCTTCAATTATTCTCTTCTGCGGCTTGCCGACGGGGGGGTTATCGCCATTTTTAGCCAGACGGAGGGAATCGTCAATTGTCAACGGCGGGACAGCGGGCACGGGGAGGAAGCCGTCCGCTGCGTGCTCGACGGCGTGCACCTGGTCCTAGATTGAAGATAACAAAGACAAACGAGCATCGGCGGCCGTGCGGGTCGGCGGCGGGCGCGTCGTCCTGGGGCAAGACCCGGTTCCTGTTCGTAGAGGTTTGAAGACATCGAGGGGTAAGTGTTTTATTTTATCACTGGTAGGGCTATTCGTGTGGGGGTTGCTTTGTTTTGGGAGGTTGTATATGAATCTGAAAGTCATAGGCCTGTTTGGTCCTAGAATTGTCTAAAGTTTACTAAAGTTAGTATCATATTAAATGCATTTTGAGTCAAAGATAGCAACAATTTCGGTTGAGACGTCAAGCGAAATTGTTAGCATATTTTTTTGAACGAGCATAGGCAGGCAAATTTGAAGTGCTTTTTGTAATAATGTACATTTTTGCAAGGGTTTTATTTTAGTTGACTTTTCTTTCTTGTGTGTTACTTGGATATTTTGTTTTGTGCGGAATATTTCGACATTTGCGTTAAACTATAAATTTGGTTTATGAATAATGTGTGATACTTAAATATTTGTGCGAACACACGGATGTGTGTTAATTCGTCATTAAGTGTATGCGATTGGGCGCCTACCCTCAAATTCGTACGGAATACCTCGACCATTGCGTTGAACTATAATTTTGTTTTATGAATTATGAGTTTATGAGTTTCGTACACGTATGAATAGAATTAAGTCGGGTTTTACGTTTTACCTCACGGTATTACATAGTTGTAAGCTTGCGTTTAATTGATGCGTAAACTACTATTTGTTTATGAATAATGAGTTTATGAGTTTCGTACAGGTACGGTTAGATTTAAGTCAGGTGGTACGTTATCGTATCGTGATGTGAGTGTGCGGTTTCTCATGAATTTTATAAGTGTTCATTTATCTGAACATACATATTTTCTGCTGCGTATTTGCGTGTGCAATCATACCCTCAATCTTTACTATACTGAGTTATGTATGCAACTTACTTCCTAGGAAGTTTTATTTACGAATCTTTAAGAGTACGAATTGGAACATATTCAAAACACCGAGACCTTTTGTTGGTTTCACCGGGATTTATTTATTTTAATTATTATGCATTTATGTGTTGTGAATGTGATGAGACGAATCTATTATCGGATACTTGCATGTAATATATTGGGTTGGTTTTGTTACTTATTGCATTTCTATGAGTGGATGCTTTTATATTTTATGATGATAAACCCGTGTTCAGGCAATTATTACCCGATGTTTATTCATGTTTACATAAACTTTACACACTCAGTCACACATACTTGCACATTAATTTAGTATAGGGTAAGTTAGCAGCTGATAGTCATAAATTTATTTATTATTTATAGACAACTTCAAGCATTCTTTTGGGAACCGAGTAGGTAGTAAATTGATCTTAAAGGGGGGGGGGGAAAATGAGGTCAATTTAATAGGTGGATAGGGGGTGTATAGTTAGCAATAGATATATCATTACTATATGATATTAGGTAGGTGCCGTGGTAATCGGGGGGAGACGGTTTGTCTGCCATATTGCCGTAATGTGACAGGGGAGCGGTCTCTGCCTCCGGGCTGACTGTACTTACGAGATAGGCTAGTAGTTCTGGGGATAGGTTTCAGAATTGTACTCATGCTGACATGAGTCATGCCGGCAAGGTTGCAGTTCCTTAGGGGTTACTGATAGTGGAGGTAATTGTCAATAGTGTTGGTCCGTAGTTTATATAGCTCATCCTGGTATAGTCCCGCCGTTTGTGGACCCATGGGTAACTCAGGCTGACGTGAGTGTCTACTGTATCTCCCCCTAATGGCAGTGGGACTGTAAGGAACCCAGTATCGTAGCTGAGTCTTCATCGGCGGCGCGGTACTCATTTGACTAGCGGCGGATCGCCTGGCCTCTTTTCAGAGTTGAGCCTCGCTTCGGCGAGAAGATCCAAAACGTAGTTGACCCTATTTATATTCGAGCTTAGTTCGCGATTTGTTTGACCCTTTGCTATTAGTGATCCATGGGTATCTTATAGGGGGAGCTTAGTCCTAAGGATCATACCGACCAGAGTTGAGTTGTAGTATTACCATTTCTTATATCGTCACGCCACATTATTATGCAATCCCGGGGAGGTCAAGGTCCATATCCCCGCAAATGTTAGTGGGAGTCATGCAGGTTACGACCGGTGTCTGTTGAGTATGTGATTTTGAACTCTTTAGCGTGAGTGCTTTGGGAGCTGTATTATAATTGGCTTAGGGAGAGTTTATTCTCAATTACATAACAAGTTTGAACACTTGATACACCACTCTTATTCGTCAATAAGAACCAGCTCTGGGAGGACCCTTGGTAGCTATTCGAGTAGGGATTTAGGTACACTGGTTTAATCCTAGGTTCCCACATACCGACTTTTAAGACATTAAAGTCACACTTAATACATATCACATTATGATTTAGGCTTTATTGACTACTTACTTTTGATTTGTTCTTTATCATATTATGAAATAGGTTTGACTGACTGACATCTTAGTATAGCTAGGCCAAGATACTTGACCGTTATAGGGTTACTGACATCCTGCCTTTGACAAGACTACTAGACTGAATACTATGACTAGACCCTCTACATACAGTGACTGTACTGGTAGGTTAACTGACCGGTGGATGGTTATTTTGCGACGTTTTTTACCATTCGCAAAGCCCTACCTTACAAAACGTTGGTAGTTTCATGAATTGTGAAGATTGAGCAAATTCCATAAAATAATCCATCTTTCACAATTCTTCTTGCCAGGTATTAGAGCAGAATCAGTCTATAAATAAGCCTGTATCTTAGCTTATGTTGTCCTGCATGTGGGGAGCTGGGACTGACATATGCTATAGATACAGCACCTTAGTTATAACACTACGTTATAACCTCCCTATTTGCTGTCCTCTCAGTAATATTGGCATCTGAGCTGATACAAGAATTTCCCATAAATGTTATATGCCTCCAGGCATTTTTGTGGAGGGGGCTCATCGTCTTTGGCCGGAGCTACTGGTGATAGCGGGGATAGGGGCGTCACCCTTGCCACATCTCTAATACCTTTTTTTTATACTATAATATCAACGACTATAATCATACAAAAGACTACTTCGATTGACAGACAATTTTGTATAGAATGACTCATGACTGTTACTTTCCCGCCTCTCTAGAACCTTCTGTATAGTCTAGAATATAGAACTCTAACATGATATCATCTCTTATTAACATTACGCCTTTCTTACATAAGATAATAAAAAGTTAGCTAATGTATTTTATATCCACCATACTTACATTTCCTTCAATCAAGTCAAATATTCCTGCGGAGTCCCTGTCTTATCGAAAAGAGTTCTGGGTTATATACACCACGACGAAGGGTCCTACCAATACTAGAACGATCACGCCATGGCCAAAGACAAGCTTTGATTAATACCTTAGGTATAGCATATCAACCATTCAGTAATAAGTATTATAGGAATAGTTCAGTATTAACAGCCTTCAGTACTTACACTAGATTCAGAGAAAATTACCAGTAGTTTCAGATTCTTTAGATTTTCATTCAGTACTAAATTTCAGTAGTATAGGTTCAGCTACAAAATTCATCGTCATGGAATTTCAGTAGGGCAGATTTTCTAGGGCGGATTTCTAGGGCGGGAAAGAAGATGTAGAGTAGCGAGAGTAGTATTTAGGTAGGATAGCAAATTATTACAATATGTGATGCCGTGATACCAGGATTAGTTAAAAGCTAGTTTAATCAGAAAAGTTACATTTATTATCATAAGCTTGTCTGTAGTAACCCAACAATGGGTTACAATTTGTTGTCGTTAATGGATAGAAAGACGGGGGGCCGCAGGGATTTATTGATTAAATTATGTGTATTTCAAAGTCTTCATTAATAATTAAACCAAATTTAGTCATGAGCACAGGGCAGGTATCACTTCTATTAAAATAACTGCATAACTGTTTATTACCAAGCAGAAACAACATTATTATCCTTTTGCCAATACTTCATTATCATGTATTATCTTTTCACTCCACTGTTAATCTGAAACAATAGAATAATTTATTTTTTATTAATTTCATTTTCAATTAAAACCACAGAATTATTTTTAGAAATTTACAGAGTTTTATCTTACTAAACAGGTGGTTACCTCAAACCATGACAATAGTTATAGTTAGGAAATAATCAGAAAATCATTTCTCAAAAATACCAACAATAATTATTTGTTTTATGACTCAAGTAAGAAATTGAGAAATTAATATGAATATAAATAATAAAGCAGAAACGTGCAATTAAATTATCAATTAAGGATCATACCAACCTTGTTTTATCAGTATTCATCACTGTAGAAAGAAAAATCCGTGTTTGGAAATTTTCTCCGGAGACTCTCCAAAGACAAATTATGATTTCTAATCGAATTGTATTCTGAGATGTAGGTATGTTGTAGTAGACTCATCATTAAGCTGGGCTAGTTATGATTAGTAGATAATAAAATCCACAAATAGGTTCCCAAGCACTTTGCAACTCTTATCTTTGCTTCATGAAGGAGGTGGAGGAGGGGTCAAGGCCGACGGTCACCGACATCACTTAATCATTAGAAAAGTTTGGGTTTGCTTGGTGATTCCAACCGGGCACTGCAACTCTTCGTGTACAATGATAGTTGAAAGCCAGATTTCAAACTATTTTTCAAATTAAAGGACATTTTTTCATAATTAAAGAAACCACTTTCATAGGTTATGTTTCCAAAAAAAAATATTATCATGGTTTGCAGTAATGTAAAGCTTGCTGTTTGTACACTAACATAATTAACTCACAAAACAGTTCATTGGTGTACATTTTCACACTCCAATATGCTTAAAATTTTAACATTTTTTTTTTTATACACTCACTAGGTTATATTTGCTTTGTATTATATGATTCATTGTTTAGCATTTACAAATTGATACCGGTAACCTGTTAGGATACATGCCCAGTCTTTATTTATCACACTTGAGAAAAACCTAGGTAGCGTTATGTATTTTTACTACACAATAGTCAGGCAACAAGGAAGATAGGTTATGGCACTTGTGACGAATTTAACACTCCCGACGCGTTGTCATAAATTAGGAGGGTTTGTCGTTCTAAGAAAACATCGCTGTAGCAATGAATGACTTTGATAGCGATAGTGATGAGAAACGTCATGTCAGTGTCATCACAATAGGGTACTTTCCTGACAGATCAAATCAGTCATTTTTTATGAATTATCAAAACGCTCGGATAGTATGAAGTTTCTATGAGAAAAAGCATAATGACGTCATTGTGCTCAAACATCAAATAATCTCCTCATTTATAGCTTTTTGGTCTTTTAAAAATCGTATAAAACGTTAAATAGGTGAATTTTAGTTGATTTTTGCAAATTTTCGAAAGCAGATTTCAAGGTTAGCGTGAAGTAATAAATTACTTGTTGATTACAGTACATTATTGACTACAGGCAAGTACCCTATTAGAATGTCATCCGGCCGCGTGATGGCATTACACGTCGTTCAGTAGCGAGAAATATAAGCTTAGTTTGAGTAACAAACTATATCTCGTGCGGTACAAAAATAGATTGTATTTATTCCATTCGTGACACATAATTATAAAGATATATTTGGCACTATTAGGGCATTTATGTTGAGAAAGTTCGTAATGATGAAATATTAGGTTAGCCGTAATTATGTCCACCTTACAGGAACATATAGGTAGTCGATTAATTATATTACGGGAATTTCTTAACGTAATAGTATTTCTTGTGCATCCTTCCTTTATGACATAACTATAGCTACTTTCATAAAACATAAGTAAATTATTGATAGCTTTAATTGTCCAGTAGTAATTTTATAATACAATACTTACCTTTATGACAAAAAAAAAAATTACAAACAGCATACAGAACGCAAAATTTTATTTAAATCGGAGCCTAGTAAAATCGTGATATTACATTTTTGAATATGAAGTGACATTACTAAAATTGCAGTCAGTACATCCCTAGGTAAGGTGACAGGTTATAGTCATAGGAAGGTTTAGGTCAAAAGTGAAAATTATGTATTAGGCAGATGAAGGGTTGAAAATTGTTTGAGTTATGTCATCGTACTTCAAGCAATTTTGTGGGCGCTCATGTGCCATTTTCGTCACAAATTAATTCTCCTATATTAGATAGGTTATCCCCAAGACCTGTTTAGTTAAAATTGTCAGATCAAATTATTTAACAGCCAAGCAGTAGGGAGCGTGCACGGCGAATACACCGCCAATCCAAATCTTGTACATTGTTATATTAAGGTCACATTGATATAAAGTGTCAATAATATGACTTGTATTGGTATGACCACGACTTACTGTATTTGGAATTGACAATTGTAGATGGTTTATGATTATTCAGGCCTGCTAAGTTGCCTTTTCCATTCGTATAGACCATTGATATTGCTTCTAGGTCCCTATAGTAAAGGAAAGTTATGTAGTCAAAAGTAAAATTGTTTTTTTTTATACGGATATTTCTAGAAAATAAAAGGGAAACCAACAACATGATACTTTATTATTAATAGAATATTTGCTTAGATAATTGCGGTTAAAACATTGAGATTTATTGTTTGAATTCTACATCTAGACAATTAGGACAAAGTCATGAGACAATCAAAAATTAAATAGCCATTATTTCAAGACATTACTTCAAGAATATAAACATTTTATTAGCTAGTAACTTCTATGGAACAAATTACATCTTTAGCGCAGACCTGCTTTACAACTAAACTTTATTTTAAGGAACCAACCAGTGGATTTAGGATAGTTTAACCAAACCTCAATAAAATTGAATCAACAATTACACCAAAGTATTTTAGCAGCTGCAAGTTACACAAATGACGGGTAGACTATTGAGAAGGAACTTATTTATAAACGTAGTTGTCCAGATCAAATTGCTTAAAAAAATAAACATTCTAGTAGGGTCTTACGACTATGATTCTTTTAAGTGTAGCTTACTTACTAAACACTAAGTTGTGACGCATGTAGTATAGTACCGGATATGACTCATAAAAATCAAGAGAAAAAAAAAATAAAACATTTGTTTCTGTAAGAGGGTCCTCGGGGGCTCTTTTACATGTCTTATCTCTAATTCTTTTTTTTGGCGCCTCGGGTAATTGACCTTCTGGTAAGGAGAAGCGCCGGAAGAAACTCACCAGTTTCTCTTTTCGACCAAGAAATATAAAATTAAAAAACTTAATTAGTATTGGATATTAGTTGCAATACTGAAAGGTTCTAATTGATAGTACTATGATTTGTCCGTGAGGTTTCATTTGGTAGTTGACAGCAGTAGGAAATTTCAATGAGTCCGGGAAGTGGTTCTCGAGTTCAACAGTTAGAGGGTCCGGGGGCCGCCTGAAAAGTTTAAAATTAAATTTGGTAAAAATAGTTAAACAACAAAAAAAAAAAAATAGGGAACGTTACATAGGTAGACTGTGGCACGGGTTAAAACTAGGAAACAGAAAAGAGGAAGTTCTGACACCTTATAGTATGTTATTATGGTTCCTTACTTATAATACTAACAATGATCGCTGTCTCCGAACCATAAATGATAGTTTATAGCAATAAGCTCTTGCATAACAAGATATTATCCATCACCACTATCTCCCATTATAACAACCATTCTACACATATAGGCAGTATGGACGACCGTTAGCGCATTTGCCCATTGCTCGACTCTCCATAGATAAATTATAACCGAGTTAAGACCAGATAGGGTGTGTGATAGGCAGTGGTCATTTTATCCAGTCAATTGGTGGAATAATGCATAGGCATTATTATACTTATAGACTGAATTAGGATTAGCAGACAGGAGAAATAATACTTACAATCATGCTATTCAATAAACCGGGTCCGACATCTGGCATAGCTTTTTAACCATTTATTTTGTTTAGATTCCATTTACTCATGTTCCGATTATTAAATCGACATAATATATAATAAGCAACGTTATGAGTATTACTTTTTAAAGAGTCACAAAGAAGTCTGGTAACGTTGAAAACCTGTAAAGATACAAAATTACACGTTAAACTCAGTAGGAAATATTTTATTATTACGCCACATTTAAACGTGGGTAATAAATATTATAAAACTTACTTAGAATTTCGGTACCATAGAATCCTTTGGCGTTTCCATTATATTATATGTCCAACATTAACTTACTTGTATCACATATACTATTTGCATACTAGAAGTAGTTTACTAAATTATCCCTTCATTGTAAGTTCTCTTAAGATATGTCCTTTGCTTCCTGTGAAAGATTTTAACGATGATTACAAAGTCAGTCTGCTGGTGTAGTTTCATGTACAAATAATAGAAGATAGGCATTACACACATACTTACTCTTTTATACGTCATAGTCAATTCATCCACTAATTACTATAATATACCACGAATCCATTGGTAAAAAGTTAGTTATATTCTTCTTGTGGAATATTATGAACATTTTCAAAAGAGCTAACAGACAGCCGACTACTAGAGATGTCAAATGGAACTATGGAACCGCGGTTGAGTAAGCCGACAAAATTAAATATCACACATAGATGGTGGACTTTAACATTAGTATTATCCTATCAAATTTGGTCGGGTTAATCCATTACCATAGAGAATAAACGTAAAGGTGTTTACACACTTGAACGCATGGAATTTTGCATACTTTATGGCTTTTTATCCAACTTGAGAAAATGAAAATAATTACGATCACGTATTATCGTAAAGGTCTTTTGAATGCAAATCATTTTAGATTTATTACTTTTAGGTAGATTAGAACTATCGAGGTTTAGTTTAGTCTTATACGTAGTTTAATTGTATCAGTTTAGGATAAATTTTAAGTCATTTTACGTTTTCTATGATCTTGTTATTCTTTGAATTGCCAATTAAATATATATATTTCACGTTTTAGATTTTAACATTTATGACAGGTTAAAAACGAATTACAATTACAAAATTATGGCACTAAAAATCCATATTCAGCGTTTTTTTTTTCTTACGTCGTTTTATTTTTATCATTACTACTCAGAAAAAATGTTCAAAATCAATGACTGGAATTGACTTTTTTTTATGAAACCGAAAAACAGTCCCGAGATAAGTATTATCAAAGTTGTCACGATTTGTTGTTTCGTTATAACAAATAATCGTCGGACAATAGAGATTGTCAAGTCGCGTGGTTGAAACGTTTAAATATTTTAAGGATTTTCCGAACTAATCAAAGCAATAGGAATATTTCACATTGTATCCAATATCAGATTAGGAAGTCGGATACAACTCGTACCTTCTATCTAGTCAGTATCGTATCGGAGGTTGGAACCGATATCAGATCGGGGCATGTGAGATCCCTCTAGCCATTGACAAAATATATTTTGATTGTCTGTGAATATTAATAGTTACCATATTTGAAAAAATTGGGACCCTAAGTGTTGCCATATATTACGGTAAAAATTTATAAGCTGAGATTAAGGGAAAATTAATAACCGACCAAATCGGGTGTCAGTCGTGGCCAATAAGTTTAGCATCATGATTGAATTTGACATTCTGCCAGGTTGACCAACTTTGAATTAATAAGAAACTATAAATTGTACTCACAGAGTCCACCATTTGACACCTTATGATTATATAGAAGAAGTGTTTCTGAACGTGCCTAGAGTTTAGCCGGAGTTGCCAATGTAATATAGTTTGAGCTGAATAGGATATTTTGGTAGTAAAATTTTCACATGTCAAAATGACAGAACAATTTTATGAGTTACCAGTTATACTTATGATGAGATTAACGAATTAATCGGAATTTGACATATTTTGAGACGGATTGTTGGCAGAATTTACTTGCGAAACCATTGAGATAGTAATTAATTAATATGGACTAGATACTATTAGAATAATTTTATAGAACGGTGTTAAGTGTTCAAAGTAGTGCAACACAGTCTGTTTGGCTAAATTTAAATGACGCAAGCAACACTGAAAGATAATTGTCATTGTCAGATGTAACCGCTAAAAGAATATTATGTGGTTTGAATCATGTTTGCAAAGAAACATAAAAATTTTATCAGTAAAATTAATGGTGATTATAGTTTTGTGTTGGAAAGATGGTCAAGTTGAAAGTGAGAACCAGAGTGATGAGTTCATTTTTGTGAATAAGAAGTTGGTAATAACAATCCGATCCGACTCGAAAATATAACACCCTAAAGGTTAGTATAATTTTGTCATAATCATACATTCTGATAAATAGACTGTTGAAAATTAGGTAGAAACATCGCGTCCATAGGATACATTCAATAAAAGATGCGGCCTTATCAAGAATAAATGTTATAATGATTGAAAAGAGATTTGACAATAGTTGTCAATTAATATCAGATCTAGTTGATATAAACATTTTACCATCCAGTTAAACGTTTTACAATTAAAATAGTAAATTTACACACTAATTTTGTCGAGGAACTTTTTATGTTTTTAAGTTTCCTCTGCGAAACATTCCGGAATATCAATAAATACAGTACCTATAAATGTTTGTGTCATTATAACATTTTTATTCTACATATGATGACATCGCATAGAGGTAACTAAAATAAACATCTTTTATACGGACCACTTTTCCCTAAAATCAATATTTACCGAGCTATTAAAATTCAGACCAAGCAAGCCCGAGCAAATTTTAAAAAACTTAGAAAATTCTTGGAATTTTTTTATGTCAGTATAACCCTCTACTATTGTCACTTAATCTTATAAAACATGATAAAATAAGCATGTTTTATTATATAAACTTTTTCCCTCAGATTAGTATCTACTGATATATTGGGGTCAAAAGGTTATTAAATTTATATGGCCCTAGAACTTAGAATTTTTGAGGGTAAATTTTGATGTCTATATAACCCTACATTTTTGTTGAAGAATCTTATAGGACATAATAAAATAAGCATGTTTTGTTATATAAACTTTCTTTCTCCGGTCAATAATTATGAGAGTAGAGGTGGTTCAAAATTACAAACATCCGAGGACATTTAAATTTTACTTTCTCTTCCTAAAATTTAGGCTAGTCTTTTGCTTAGTCACAAATATAGAAGCATACAGGGTATGAGTACAAAGTAGGCTGTTAGAAGTGAATTTTGCCTTCAAGTATGACAGGTGGATTTAAAATAATGTCATCTCGTTCATAGGTCAAACCCACATTTACACCTGTAGGAGCTCCTTTAATGAAGATCAATAGATATGAATAAGAAAGATATATACCATCATGGGATATCTTGATGAAGTTCTTAATTTATTATCGCAGGTAGCAGCTAGCAGCGTTCGAGTATTTATCTCAAACACCCACAACAATGTACGCAATCACATAGATATTTATAGTAGGCTAGACGAATTATTATTAAAAACTAATACAACTCGCTCCGTCCAGTAACGGGTACTAGGGCTATCTTAGGTAACCCGTTAATTTGTAAATGGCGGCAACATCAAGATAGATCTCATTATCGTTTGTTTAACTTGGAATTCGTAAATAAGGTTTAAGTAATTTTGTTCTATATCAAATCTCAACTGGCGACTTCATATGAGTGCAAATTAATTTCAGTAGCTCAGGTTAGTACGGAGCCATATTTAAGAAGCCTTAGGAGAATAACTAGTTAGCCAATCGAAGTTAGTACCTAGTAGAGGTATCAACTGGTCTTGTTGGCCTAGGGTAGCTCAGGGCCCTATTTGTTTGTTATTAAAATTATTAATGTAGTTTTAGGGTTCAGTCGTAATGAAGTCCTTTGGTCACTCGTTCTCTACACCAGGGTTCCTGCCGTTGCGGTATACACTTTGATGTTACCTGTTAGAATGTTATAGTAGGGAAGTTTTCACCCATCATCATCACCATTAACCTTTAAGGGCGCTTCATTTTTCTTTTTCCGTATAAGGGTAGTTAAACTGTTACAAAATGAAAATAAAAATAGGACATTAATCGTTAGCAGAGGAAGAAAAAAAGTGATTAGGGTATTTATGATATTATTAACTCAATAACTACCAATGATTATTTTCCATATTCTAGACTGCTAGTCATTTATAAGTTATTCAAATCAAGGTCATGCCTATACTTTTATGATTATTTCATAGTATAACTTTTGGAAGTTTATTATCTTTTGAATTTCGCTGCATTTTATGACCTACATATTTGCTTAATTAATTTGATGCTATTCCATGAAATGGAACAAAGTAAACGGATATGTACTATTTTAAGATAAGTTAAAGAAGAAGTAATCCATGTTAAACCTTGAGGGATTAATAGGGGTTTTAAAAGGGTATTCATTGATTTCCATTTTTACAATGTAGACATTATATATTATATATTTATTGATATACAGGATGACTCTGAATATTGCAAATATAGGGGTTAAAAATCATAACTATGGAGTTAAAATTAAAGGTTCCAATTTGGAAAAATGTTTTACTTTTATCATGAGTGGTGGTGGCATTATAACTCTATCATTATAGTTTTAAGTCTTGAGAGAGGAACCGGTATTATGTATCCTTTAAGGTATATCACAACATACAAAGGTATGATAGATATATTTTTTTTATTTCAGGCTAAGGACAGTCTGTGCTGAAAAAAATTTTATGAATCATTTTTAATTTTTTTTTTAGTTTTACTGGTAATACCTTGTTTGGTTGTATGAAATAAAAGTAATAAGGGCCCGATGAAAGATAGATGGTGTGAACTTTATTAATGAGATGGTGAGTAAGGAAGAGTGTGTGGCTAGCTGTTAGAGAATAAAAGGGGGGAGGGGACACCCGGGTTTTGATATGGGATGAATGTCTATGTGATGTATGTTATGTGGTGTATGATAGTGATGAGACAGTGAAGATTGCATTTGGTTAAATGGGTTCTTCAACCGGACAAGGCTTTGCTGTTTAACTATTATTATAAGTTAAGATTTTATTTATTTAAGAGGAACTATTATTCTACGTTAGAGCCGAAGGCGACCACTGCGCATAATAGTTGGGGCCGGCTGTGACGGAACGTAGCCTCGTCAACATATTAAAAAATAATTTACAGTTCATTCAGAATTTGAAACTTCAGTTGCAATCTTCAGTTACGGGTTTCAGAGCTGGAAAAATTGTAAGGATTACCAGTTCAACCAACCGAACTGAAGCTCCTAAGAAATGCAGAGTAATGGATAAAATCCTAACATTGCTCAAACAATTACGTTAGGCGTTTGGATAAACATTATATTAGGAAAAGATATGGAAGATTTGCAATCTTACCTAGTATAATTATCCATGGACGTTGGTGACGAAAGCACTCAAGGTAGGGTATATTTACAACCATGGCACTTATAAATATAACGTAGGACAGTTGCAGATTATTCCAATACTTAATTAATTTTCTTCGCCACGTGAACGTAAACAAGGAATGATATCGAAACTGACCGAATGTATTTGAAGTGATGTCACAAATACAATCGCGTAAGTTATGGTTTAGGGAAAATTATCGGAATTAAGATAATGTTTTAATTTAGATTAATTATATTATATAGATTAGAAAATTAAGAGAAAATTATTGGTGAGTTTATGAAAGTGATTTGTGATAGCTAAATTAATAATATTATTTGCGGGTTCGAATGGGAAAACTTAGTTAATACAGAACTGATTGTCTATGGCAAAGATAAATAATCGAAAGTACCCGTAGATAAGATTCCTAAGGAATAGACCTTTTGCTCTTAGACATAAGGTTGATTTTGGGCAAACCGTAAAATATTGGCGCCTTTTTATGGACCAATCACAAAGCGTCCCAATGATATGCATATGTGTGCAGTACTTTTGGACTGTTGGATTATCGAAAAATGTTGCCAATTACTGGAGGAGCAAATTGGATTGGAGAATAATTGTATGATTAGATAATAAAATAGGTAGACTATAATTAAGCTTTCTAGTAATTAGAAAAGGACATTAAAAGGATAATTTGTTTATGTGTTATTATACGCCAGGGCAACAGGTATTTTAGCATAAATGGGAGATAATCGGGAATTTATGTTTGAATAATTGGGAACACCACTTACGGAACAGGCGGATATATGGACTACCCTCGAAATAAAATTCCTCAAATCAAACAAAGAAATAGGCAGTATGTCTTTAGCCATAAGGGCGATATTCAGCCAAATGAGAAAGTGGCGTGATCTTGCTTCTTCCAATCAGAGGATGTCCCGGAACTATGAATGTGTGAAATTTACCCTGATGAAGAATCGTGCATAATGAGACTGAGATATCGAAGGATGGACATAAGGTTGAAAATCATGTACATACGAAAAACCGGGAGAAACGTCTATAAAACCCGATGTAACCAGTGTTTCAGCGTTCAGTCTCGCCTCGGCGAAACTGATACCAACCCAGCCCTGGAGGCTGCCAACATTTAGTCGCCGATACTAGATCTCTGCGAAAGCTGTACAGGCCGGTACAGGCTATGTCTAGTGTTAGGAAATAACTGAACCTTTGCGAAAATCTTTCGGGATTATGTTCAGTTATTAGTCAGATTAGGGATCTCTTCAATTATTCTCATCTGCGGCTTGCCGACGGCGGAGCCCTGCCCATTTTCAGCCAGAATTTGGGACTTCTTCAATTATTCTCTTCTGCGGCTTGCCGACGGGGGGGTTATCGCCATTTTTAGCCAGACGGAGGGAATCGTCAATTGTCAACGGCGGGACAGCGGGCACGGGGAGGAAGCCGTCCGCTGCGTGCTCGACGGCGTGCACCTGGTCCTAGATTGAAGATAACAAAGACAAACGAGCATCGGCGGCCGTGCGGGTCGGCGGCGGGCGCGTCGTCCTGGGGCAAGACCCGGTTCCTGTTCGTAGAGGTTTGAAGACATCGAGGGGTAAGTGTTTTATTTTATCACTGGTAGGGCTATTCGTGTGGGGGTTGCTTTGTTTTGGGAGGTTGTATATGAATCTGAAAGTCATAGGCCTGTTTGGTCCTAGAATTGTCTAAAGTTTACTAAAGTTAGTATCATATTAAATGCATTTTGAGTCAAAGATAGCAACAATTTCGGTTGAGACGTCAAGCGAAATTGTTAGCATATTTTTTTGAACGAGCATAGGCAGGCAAATTTGAAGTGCTTTTTGTAATAATGTACATTTTTGCAAGGGTTTTATTTTAGTTGACTTTTCTTTCTTGTGTGTTACTTGGATATTTTGTTTTGTGCGGAATATTTCGACATTTGCGTTAAACTATAAATTTGGTTTATGAATAATGTGTGATACTTAAATATTTGTGCGAACACACGGATGTGTGTTAATTCGTCATTAAGTGTATGCGATTGGGCGCCTACCCTCAAATTCGTACGGAATACCTCGACCATTGCGTTGAACTATAATTTTGTTTTATGAATTATGAGTTTATGAGTTTCGTACACGTATGAATAGAATTAAGTCGGGTTTTACGTTTTACCTCACGGTATTACATAGTTGTAAGCTTGCGTTTAATTGATGCGTAAACTACTATTTGTTTATGAATAATGAGTTTATGAGTTTCGTACAGGTACGGTTAGATTTAAGTCAGGTGGTACGTTATCGTATCGTGATGTGAGTGTGCGGTTTCTCATGAATTTTATAAGTGTTCATTTATCTGAACATACATATTTTCTGCTGCGTATTTGCGTGTGCAATCATACCCTCAATCTTTACTATACTGAGTTATGTATGCAACTTACTTCCTAGGAAGTTTTATTTACGAATCTTTAAGAGTACGAATTGGAACATATTCAAAACACCGAGACCTTTTGTTGGTTTCACCGGGATTTATTTATTTTAATTATTATGCATTTATGTGTTGTGAATGTGATGAGACGAATCTATTATCGGATACTTGCATGTAATATATTGGGTTGGTTTTGTTACTTATTGCATTTCTATGAGTGGATGCTTTTATATTTTATGATGATAAACCCGTGTTCAGGCAATTATTACCCGATGTTTATTCATGTTTACATAAACTTTACACACTCAGTCACACATACTTGCACATTAATTTAGTATAGGGTAAGTTAGCAGCTGATAGTCATAAATTTATTTATTATTTATAGACAACTTCAAGCATTCTTTTGGGAACCGAGTAGGTAGTAAATTGATCTTAAAGGGGGGGGGGGGAAAATGAGGTCAATTTAATAGGTGGATAGGGGGTGTATAGTTAGCAATAGATATATCATTACTATATGATATTAGGTAGGTGCCGTGGTAATCGGGGGGAGACGGTTTGTCTGCCATATTGCCGTAATGTGACAGGGGAGCGGTCTCTGCCTCCGGGCTGACTGTACTTACGAGATAGGCTAGTAGTTCTGGGGATAGGTTTCAGAATTGTACTCATGCTGACATGAGTCATGCCGGCAAGGTTGCAGTTCCTTAGGGGTTACTGATAGTGGAGGTAATTGTCAATAGTGTTGGTCCGTAGTTTATATAGCTCATCCTGGTATAGTCCCGCCGTTTGTGGACCCATGGGTAACTCAGGCTGACGTGAGTGTCTACTGTATCTCCCCCTAATGGCAGTGGGACTGTAAGGAACCCAGTATCGTAGCTGAGTCTTCATCGGCGGCGCGGTACTCATTTGACTAGCGGCGGATCGCCTGGCCTCTTTTCAGAGTTGAGCCTCGCTTCGGCGAGAAGATCCAAAACGTAGTTGACCCTATTTATATTCGAGCTTAGTTCGCGATTTGTTTGACCCTTTGCTATTAGTGATCCATGGGTATCTTATAGGGGGAGCTTAGTCCTAAGGATCATACCGACCAGAGTTGAGTTGTAGTATTACCATTTCTTATATCGTCACGCCACATTATTATGCAATCCCGGGGAGGTCAAGGTCCATATCCCCGCAAATGTTAGTGGGAGTCATGCAGGTTACGACCGGTGTCTGTTGAGTATGTGATTTTGAACTCTTTAGCGTGAGTGCTTTGGGAGCTGTATTATAATTGGCTTAGGGAGAGTTTATTCTCAATTACATAACAAGTTTGAACACTTGATACACCACTCTTATTCGTCAATAAGAACCAGCTCTGGGAGGACCCTTGGTAGCTATTCGAGTAGGGATTTAGGTACACTGGTTTAATCCTAGGTTCCCACATACCGACTTTTAAGACATTAAAGTCACACTTAATACATATCACATTATGATTTAGGCTTTATTGACTACTTACTTTTGATTTGTTCTTTATCATATTATGAAATAGGTTTGACTGACTGACATCTTAGTATAGCTAGGCCAAGATACTTGACCGTTATAGGGTTACTGACATCCTGCCTTTGACAAGACTACTAGACTGAATACTATGACTAGACCCTCTACATACAGTGACTGTACTGGTAGGTTAACTGACCGGTGGATGGTTATTTTGCGACGTTTTTTACCATTCGCAAAGCCCTACCTTACAAAACGTTGGTAGTTTCATGAATTGTGAAGATTGAGCAAATTCCATAAAATAATCCATCTTTCACAATTCTTCTTGCCAGGTATTAGAGCAGAATCAGTCTATAAATAAGCCTGTATCTTAGCTTATGTTGTCCTGCATGTGGGGAGCTGGGACTGACATATGCTATAGATACAGCACCTTAGTTATAACACTACGTTATAACCTCCCTATTTGCTGTCCTCTCAGTAATATTGGCATCTGAGCTGATACAAGAATTTCCCATAAATGTTATATGCCTCCAGGCATTTTTGTGGAGGGGGCTCATCGTCTTTGGCCGGAGCTACTGGTGATAGCGGGGATAGGGGCGTCACCCTTGCCACATCTCTAATACCTTTTTTTTATACTATAATATCAACGACTATAATCATACAAAAGACTACTTCGATTGACAGACAATTTTGTATAGAATGACTCATGACTGTTACTTTCCCGCCTCTCTAGAACCTTCTGTATAGTCTAGAATATAGAACTCTAACATGATATCATCTCTTATTAACATTACGCCTTTCTTACATAAGATAATAAAAAGTTAGCTAATGTATTTTATATCCACCATACTTACATTTCCTTCAATCAAGTCAAATATTCCTGCGGAGTCCCTGTCTTATCGAAAAGAGTTCTGGGTTATATATGTCGCAGTAAGATAGATATAGCCGTTATATAGTTATAATCCTAGGGATATAATTATATGCCGTAAGATAGTTATACGAAAGCGATTCATTACTATCTTACTAGGAATATAACTATAATACGTCTTTAGTTTAGTGATATAGTTATATTACTGGATTAAGTTTAGTGAAATAATTGTAGGTAGGAGTGTGGCGGTACGGCGGAGGTATAGTTAGGTGCATTGCAGTGCAGCTTCCAAAAATAGGTAGGTTAGGGTTATTTTTTTTTGATGACCCTAAAAACGAAACGGCTCCCAAAAATAGGTAGGTTAGGGTTATTTTTTTTGATGACCCTAAAAACGAAACGGCTCCCAAAAATAGGTAGGTTAGGGTTATTCTTTTTTGCTAACCCTAAAAACGAAACGGCTACCAAAAATAGGTAGGTTAGGGTTATTTTTTTTGATGACCCTAAAAACGAAACGGCTCCCAAAAAATAGGTAGGTTAGGGTTATTTTTTTTAATGGCCCTAAAAACGAAACGGCTCCCAAAAATAGGTAGGTTAGGGTTATTTTTTTTGATGACCCTAAAAACGAAACCTATAATTATTTCACTAAACTTAATCCAGTAATATAACTATATCACTAAACTAAAGACGTATTATAGTTATATTCCTAGTAAGATAGTAATGAATCGCTTTCGTATAACTATCTTACGGCATATAATTATATCCCTAGGATTATAACTATATAACGGCTATATCTATCTTACTGCGACATATACACCACGACGAAGGGTCCTACCAATACTAGAACGATCACGCCATGGCCAAAGACAAGCTTTGATTAATACCTTAGGTATAGCATATCAACCATTCAGTAATAAGTATTATAGGAATAGTTCAGTATTAACAGCCTTCAGTACTTACACTAGATTCAGAGAAAATTACCAGTAGTTTCAGATTCTTTAGATTTTCATTCAGTACTAAATTTCAGTAGTATAGGTTCAGCTACAAAATTCATCGTCATGGAATTTCAGTAGGGCAGATTTTCTAGGGCGGATTTCTAGGGCGGGAAAGAAGATGTAGAGTAGCGAGAGTAGTATTTAGGTAGGATACCGAGTTATTACACTATGTGTTGATTTTTTTCCTGACTGATTAAAATATGACCGATAGAAATACTTTTTTTGTCTAAATAGTCACAAAATGTAAACGTCGATACTTTTATTGGAACAGAAACGTCACAACGGGAGATTTTAAGAGCTTTTTATTGTTTCGAACGGTGTCGTAGATAAAGTTCTATCTATACCCGCAGATGACTCAAGTAAACATTTGAAAAAGACGTTAAAAAAAGGGGGCAAATAGCACAGATTGTCTCCATAGATAAAGTGCAATGTATTGTTTCTCAAATTCCGGCAAATCCTTCATGCATTCTCTAAATGGCTCTAATGTTTTATTATTTATGGTCCGGTGACTAATTGTGTCTGCTGGACTCTGAACATGTCTCGTAATTGTCGAAGAATGCCAAGACGTTTACAAATGATAGCGTAATGCTTTATATAACGTATACAGAACAGTTAAACAGTACCTTTTTTAATCGCATAATAAGACAAGATCAATTAAACAATAAACGATCATAATTAATGTTCAGTTAATGATTGCTATTTAAACGCTTGTTGAACGTATTATTCTAGTTTTTGTCCATATACGTTGATTAAAGCGGCAATTTGGCATTCAGACGGTAGTCAGTGCTGGCTACGTGTAGTGCAAACAAAAGTAGCACGAAACTAGAGGTAATAAAGGAGCTGGGGAAAATCATCCCCGGCACGTACGGCAATACGTTCTAATAGTCACAGCTGACAATGCCGGTTCAGCCGGCGTTGTTTTGTTAGGACACGGCGACGCGTCGGCCAATGCAAAACTCACTCCGTTATCTGACCCCTTCAACGTTTTAGCGTTCCAGCGATAAAATTGATTTTTCATCACACTTGCTCGAAAATGGTGTCATTACACGTAGGTTTTGCGGGCGGTAAATGACCTATTACGCCCCAGGGCGTAATGGTTTTCTTTTTAAATTTGAAACGCTGGTTCTGTTTTACTCTTATTTGTCATGTTCAAAGGAAACGCCAACTTACTTTTTTAACTTTTATCACTGAAATATTTAATTAAAGAGAACTGTTATTGCAAATACATGTAAACACATATTTCTGTAACATTAATTAAATGTTTCAATAGTGTATTTCAGTATTTTGCAATTATGAAATCAAGCGTTTTAGGTCTGTACCGCTATGGTTTCCGAACGTTTCGCATTGTCTATGGATATGTCACTAATGTCACTGTCAGTAGTGTCAGTTTTACAATTTTATTTAGGTTAAGTAAGGTTAATTTTAATTAGATTTCCTCACAAGTGTGATGAAAAACATTGTGTGTGCCACGGGCGGTAAAGGAATTACAAACTCGTGTTATTAAAGCCCTTGGCTTCGCCGCGGGCTTGTAACAAACACTCGTTTGTAATTCCTTACCTACCGCCCTTGATACACAATGTACTATTGAACTCGCACGTACATGTGCGTAGATTATCGGTGTTTTACTTGTATTTTTTTTTCATGTTGATCTGTTTTCATTAAATCCTGCCTGTAACTGTAACAGATAATAAAAATAGAAGAGAGGTAGGCTCAATGTTAAAACCTTCGCCGTTATCGTTCGGTAATGGGGTTATTTTTCATCACACGGCAGGCAATTTTGCCGCCACATGTTTTCTAGCTTATGCGAAATTCCTCGAAACGGGTGTAGAGCGCATGCGATTCTATCTGACTTACTCCCAAGCGCCAATTTTTTTTAAACTTACACGTGGGGGGCCAACTGAAGTGGCTTGAGTAATTAATGACGGATAGACGTGGGAGGTTGTTTTACGACGCGGTGTTTTGGTAACAAATCGTAACAAATCGCTCCACGGGACCTCACACTTGAAACGGCAACTGAATGACTTATTATTATTTGTATGTATCGATGGGAATATTATTTATTGCTACATTGTTCACTCTATAGCCTATTTTGCTATGTCCCATACGCTTCTTATTAAGTTGTCATATTTTGCCGCAGAAGGATGTTGGAATGTCGGTTTAAGTGAATCAGCAACCATGACATTTCCTCTGCAAAATGTATACCACAATCAGTTTTACTATCACTGACCCGCAGAAAACCGATTTGTAACTATCACTTTTAATGGAGCTGGCAAAGTATTTTGCGGTTTCGATACGATCATAATATTTGGGGTCCAGTTTGCAGCGTGACTAGATCTCGGTTAACAAATAACTTGCGGTCAGTTTGTTTACGCGGCCTATTAGAACTTGCGTTTGAGAAATCGCGTTACATGCTTCACCAGTCTTGCCAGAGGTAGTCATTGTCTAGTTCGGCTACGAAATTTCCTACTAAAGTGACTCATTTGACTTACGACTAAGAATTTCTTACAAAAATCAGAGCAACATTTCTAAACATTCAGAAACCGCATACAGAATTTGTACAACCGTAAAATATCATTTTTCTATTGTCTTTACAAAAACTGGTGTCCTTTCACTCTCCGCCGCCTATAATTGTGTTTGTTTTTCTCATCTCTGGGCCATACAAGGTTGCGTTAAAATAACAAGGATAAGTTCGAAGAAATCTGTTTTTAGTTAGTGTATTGTTATGGTCATTAGATAACTGTAACGTTTAAAGGAACTTAGTTCGACCCCGCTCATATTTATAATAAACTAGAAGTCGTTTGCGTGAATTTATGACTTTTCATACAAACTTGCATTGCATCCTCCATTTTACAGCCTTCAGGAAATGGATTTCGAAAAAATATTTATTTATGCTCGTCTTTGTGCCCGAAGAACATATATTAAAAATTAATTATCCCGTTATATACAGTAGTTTAGGTTGTACAAGTGCACATGTCTGTCAGTGCCTTAGTCAAGGAATTGTTATAATGTGTAGGTAGATAATACATTTATGCCACACCTGGCCATAAAGTGGCTTTTTCCGCACGCTGCGCGTACGGAAAAAGCCGCTTTCTGGCCAAGTGTAGACATAAAATGATGTACACAACACGGGAGGTAATAAAGAAAGCCCTCGATCGCATATTTACGTCCCTCGCTTGCAGCTCGGGCCGCAAACTTCTGCGATCTCGGCCTTTCTTTGTATTACCACCCTAGTTGTGTAATGTACTATTACATTTCGTATGGTTATGTCAGTATTAATATGCTTCTAATTGCACTGTTAGTATTTTTGACGTTTTGTTCATAAATTTTAATTTACCTACTATACTTTGAATAACCAAGTGTAACCTACAAACGCATTCTTACATATGCAGTTAAACGAAAGCTAAAGTCTTATCTATTCCTTTCTTTCAACCTGCGATTTTTGATGAACGATCTCACCCCGAAACATGGACAGAGCATTAGTGTCATATTCCTCTGGTCACGTGTGGCCTTTTTTGTCCCAATGGGCGACTGTGTCATCAGTCTTAATTACTTAACAGCTTTCTTATTGTTGTCATAAAAGATAAATATATAATATGTCTTTGTTGTTTTTCGTTGCACAATTTTCTTGTGACTCTTAGAATTCACATTATGTAACGACTTCTCGCGTTTATTAATAGTATTTTATGCAACAGTTGTATAAGTGGGTTCAAAAAATGCGAATTGCGTGAGTTGCGATACGAGCCGCGAACGCGGCGAGTATCGCAAATAGAGACTCAATGAGCGTTTTTTGACTTAATTATACAACGTTGCATACAATACTTTTTCTACGACTAGCTTTTAAATTATAAAATACAAAATTAATCATAACCTGGAAACAAGGCAAATATGACGTTTGACTGACAGTATGTGTCTATGGTAAACTTTTTTTTTAATTTAAATTATACTTAAATTAAAAATACTTTTTTATGTTGGCATCAATGAATTTAGTTCGGAAAGTTTTGTTTTTCTTAAAAACCGTAGGAATTTAATTGTTTGTTAAGTTGGTAGTTGTGCATTTTTACCGTAAAGTTAAAATTGAGCGCTTAATCCTTGACCTAAGCTTAACCTAGATTTAGAAGTCTGTGGCCGCTAGCAATAACGTAAAGTAACTATAACGACACTAGTGCTGTTATGGGGAATAGAGTATAGACTTCTCTGAACTCATATTATGTATGTTCTTATATTAGTTCGTGACCAAGTAAAAGACAGATAACAGTACAGGAGTAGAAAAAATGTTTTAAAACTTAAAAACTCAATCATTATACTGTGTTCTTAATTTTAAAGCTAAAGTAGTTTTTATTGTTGTTGAATATAAACTAAGTAGATACATTTTGAAGTTACAAGTGCGTTTACTCAATCTAACTTGCATTTTAGAGTGTTTTTGCGAGGAATTTATTCAGAAATAAAAATGTGGTGTAGGTAAGCTCGAGATATCTAATCAATATGCATCCTCAACTCATATTATGTATGTTCTTATATTAGTTCGTGACCAAGTAAAAGACAGATAACAGTACAGGAGTAGAAAAAATGTTTTAAAACTTAAAAACTCAATCATTATACTGTGTTCTTAATTTTAAAGCTAAAGTAGTTTTTATTGTTGTTGAATATAAACTAAGTAGATACATTTTGAAGTTACAAGTGCGTTTACTCAATCTAACTTGCATTTTAGAGTGTTTTTGCGAGGAATTTATTCAGAAATAAAAATGTGGTGTAGGTAAGCTCGAGATATCTAATCAATATGCATCCTAAAAAACAAAACAGAGAATTTAAGTATTTAATATAACTGCAGGCAACTGCGGGTAAATAGATGCAATTGCCCCAAGCTGCTCTTTTATAATGGGTACTAGTCCGATTAATGAAGCATTTCACCTCGGAATAATTCCTCTGTCACTGAAACTTTGCAGTGTGATAAAGTAGGGTATAAAGCATACGTTTGACAAATTATCTAGGATTTTTGATATTTCGAAGTTAGGTATTTCTGCCAAAACATGAAAATCGCTTATAACTGCTTGTGGAAAATTCCTCCGTCCGAAATTCCATCGGTATATGATATTATATATTAATAAGAGTATATATTATCATTATCTAGGAAAATTTCGATTTCGAATAGGTAGAAATTTTAAAATACCTATTTTGCATCATAACTTCTTCAGGAAAATTGCTCCGTCAATATTTATTTTTTTATATGCCCTAAATCCTTTAAATATATCCATTTTCACAATTATCTAGGAAATTTTCCTCATCGATCACACCTTTACAGATTTTCGGCAATAACTCATGGGGAAAAATTGCTCCGTCAATTTTTATTTTTTTATATGCCCTAAATCCTTTAAATATATCGCTTTTCACAATTATCTAGGAAATTCTCCTTATCGATCACACCTTACAGATTTTCCGCAATAACTCACTGGGAAAAATTGCTCCGTCAATTTTTAATTTTTTATATGCCCTAAATTATTTAAAGATATCGCTTTTCACAATTATCTAGGAAATTCTCCTTATCGATCACACCTTACAGATTTTCGGCAATAACTCACTGGGAAAAATTCCTCCGTCCATTTTTATTAACTTATTAGACACAGACACAGACCACTAAACCTAAAGACGTCGCTTCGTAGGATTGTTTCATTGAAACCGATTCTGCCAAAACTAAAGGGGCGCGGGAGACGCGACGAGCGCTTACCGCACTGTGATTTGCCGATTGAAGGTCAAGTGGGCGTCACACAGAAATATAAACAAAATGTCTGGGGGCCGCTAGTGATGTGACGATGATCGATGATTAGAGTAGTAGCTAAATTAATAAAACAAATGACATGATTTTTAAATACTGACAGCAATGGATTGTTACTGGCATTATCATTAAATATATTGTTAATTCTTAAAAATAAAACGTTATTATAAATTGGTATTAATTTGAGCTTAATTGTAATAATTAATGCCACTATGATTTAAGTGCTGCTGTATAATAAGTTTAGGCATCGTAGTCACGGCAATAAATTAGCTAATTTATTGTTTGTTATGTGAGCACTTGAGGCCAGACTAGGCGAGCACTTGAGGCAACAATTGTTCTTGTAAGTCTGAGTGTCAGCGAAATACTATAACGGTAAACATTGCCTTTACACAACTCAGCTGATAACGAAGAATCAATATACTCATCACAGTTGGTAATTAGGACTTAAAAGTCGCCTGTTCCCAGATTTTGTCTATCTAAAATATTCTGATTTAAAATGGCGAGAACATACGATACTTTATTTTGTAGCATCAATCCACATTTCCTTTATATTAGGACACTTCGTAAACCTTAAAGAAATTAAACACATTTTAGTTGACATGCATTTATAATGTAACACTGCAGTCTTAAAAGACAATTTACCACTTTAAATATATAAATAATAATTAGACGCGGCTGCGCGCAAATATTTTGCCCATATATGTACATATGATGGATAATATGTCGATATTTTTAAATTACTTGCGATGTATTGCATATTTCATGTTATCAGTTATCGAAAGTAAACCAACACATACTATGGACATCACTAGTTCGTACTTAGTAATGCCACGTAATGGTAGACAAGGAAGGTGCGATTATTCGCATAGCGTTATAGAAAGAGACTTTGTTAAAAGACATCAATGAGTGACTACGGCAGTCTAGAAAACTTTATTTGATAATACGCATATTTTATTAGTAATTTTATTGAAATCTGCTTACCTGTAAAATGAAATTCCATCCTATTGCACGCCAGATGTTTTAGTGTTATTGCCACACAATTTCACGCAACAATAATGCATTTTTTATCATGTTACTTACGCAACTTCCGAGAACAGACTGAAGTTAGTAACGGGGGCGTGTCTCAATCTTGTAGTAAATTTACCGTATGAGTGGCAGCGGGGGTCGCCTGACTATGCGACGTCTTTAGGTTTAGTGGTCTGTGGACACAGAACATCAAAATAATTGTGTATTATCAGTACAGATATAATAAACTATTTTTAAAAAGCGCGCTTTCGAACAGCACCGAGCGCGGGGTGCGGGAGGACTGCGGGGAGTGGAGAGAACTACAAGCCTACAAGGCCACCGCCGCCGCACCGCCGACGCCGCGTCGCCCCGCCCGCATACCCGCTCGCAGCTCATCATCGTTCTTCGTACCGACGACGACGACACGACCCTCCCGCCCCCCTTGATTTTTTTTTATTTAAATGACCTAAATAGAAGAAAATAAACTTTAAATTAAATCAAATCACATGATTTATATGATATAGAAGCTTTATGCATGAATACAATATGTACCTATCGATATGATCATGAGCTCGATATGAGTAATTCTAAGGAATCTCGCGACAAGCTTTTTATATCATGTAAATCTTGTGATTTGATTTAATTTAAAGTTTATTCTCTTCTTCTTAGTTCATTTAGAAAAAATTATACCTGTACATATAATACAACTAAACTTTTATGAAATTATGATTAACAAAGTCATTTGAATTGTAATTTGTAGGCAATTTTATAAATAAAAGCTTTTTTCTATATTATTCAGTACATCTGGAGATATCTGCGTGTAACCGACGGACGGACGGATAGATGATTTACACGGCGCTTATGACGTTTTTGTCGCGATGTTGATCCCTGTATAGATTAAAATAGAAGCCGTAGAATAGAAGGGACATGGGTGTAGATATAATATAACAAAATAAATATTAATCCATGCCTCTCTTTTTTTCATGGTCCGGCCGAGGAAACCTTGAATAAATGTTGTGTTAATAAAAATAACCTTTTTTCCTTAGTCGGGCAAAAATAAATATTTCATTTAATAACGGCTTTCTAGCCCAGTCGGTAGTGACCCAGCCTACGAAGCAGGAGGTCCCGGGTTCAAATCCTGGTCAGGCCATTTATTTGTGTGCTTATCACAGATATTTGTACCTGAGTTATGGATGTTTTCTATGTATTTAAGCATTTATATATATCTATTTATTATACTGGGTGTCCAAGATTATGGCACATCAAGGAAAAGTATCTCAAATATTGTAGATAGGATGTTTTGCTGAAAGGGAACATTATTTTATTTTTCAAAGTAAGACATACTGCATTCAAAGATTTTCTAAAAATTACTTGCTTCGTCGGAGAATCGAACCGACTCAAATGTGAAAAAACAACACCCCATATTTTTAAGATGACAATCAAAAGAGTGGTTAAAAATAAATAATTCCTCTTAAGTAACATAGTATCCCAAAAGAGAGGAATAGCGTAAAATATTTGATTTAAATGTTAACCCTTAAATGGATTTTGTCCGTTTTAAAGGACATACCAATAAAACGCACACAATTCAAATTTGAACGAACTTCCGCGCGGTTCAAGTGTCACGTGACGTTCGTTAGGCTATCCCCTTTCCTCCTTGCGTATCGAGAAGCCGTGCGCACGCGACGCGTGACAAGGAGCAAGCATTCCTAAAAGTATAACGACCGAAACGGTGTAGGCTCATCGTCAAAACATTTTTTTCGTAAGTATTACTAGGATTTATGTTATTTTATTGTGTAAATAAGTTGTAATAACAGTATAAAATAAAGTAGTTATTTTGCTAAAATGATCTGTAATTTCTTCATGATGCTTGAAATAATCAGAGTGTCACTTAAAACGGACATTGCCCGTAATACCTTAAAGTTGTGATTTTAATGTTTGTCCTTTATAACGGACATTGCCCACGTTCCCTAAAAGTAGTGATTTGAACATATGTCATTTATAACGGACTTTGCCTGTGATCCCTTAAAAGTTATTTGTCACTTATAACGGACAAAGTCCACTGCTTACTTACTATTCTGTCGAGACATGGGCAGTACTATAGTCGCTCCAGCAATACCGAATTAACTGAGAGATGTGCACAACAACGCCATTATGTCGGTCCAAGTACTATACCAGTGTATGGAGGCGATTCTGTTGCAGAGGGGTGTGAGACAAGGAGATATGATATCTCCAAAGCTCTTCACCAAAGCAATGGAAGACGCCTTCAAGCTCTTGGAACTGCAAGGACTTGGCACCAGAATTAATGGCGATTACATCACGCACCTTCAGTTTACCGACGATATCGTGGCAGAGACACAATACAATGCTCGAAGATCTCAACAGAGTATTCTAACAGGTGGGCCTTAAGATAAACATGGACAAGATGAAGATCGTGTCGAATGTCCATGTAGCGCCCACCACAGTATTGCATTGTATCTCGGTCCTCGAAGTTGTCGACGAATACGTCTATCTAGGACAAACAATCAAGCTAGGTAGGTCCAACTGCGAGAAAGAGATCACATACCGACGGATCGACGGATCGAACTCGTTTGGGAAACGGCAAAGTATCTTCTCGTCCGAGATACCTCAGTGCTTGAAGATGAAAGTCTTCAACCTGTGCGTATTACCGGTGATGACCTACAGAGCCGAGACGTGGTCTATAACTATGGGCCACTTAAGGAAGCTCAGAGTTACTCAGCGAGCGATGGAAAGGGCTGTGCTCGGGATCTCTGCGTGATCCAATCAGAAATGAGGAGATTTGTAGACGAACTAAGGTCACCGATATAGCAAACCGGGTAAGCATACTGAAATGGATATGGACAGGGCACATAGATCGAAGAACCGATGGCCGTTGGGGCAGAAAGGTTCTCGAGTGAAGACCACGTACTGGTAAGCGCAGCGTGGGACGGCCACCTGCCAGGTGCTCGGATGACCTGGTTAGGATTGCAGGGACTCGCTGGATGCCCATCATATATGCCCATATAATATCCGGTCCATCTGGAAATCTATTGAGGAAGCCTGTGTCCAGCAGTGGACGTCCTATGCCTGAAATAATGATGATAGAGATGCTCATGGGTATTGTAAGGAAGCTGGCTATTGAACATTACTAGAGCAACGACCTCAGATTTGAGCCGATCGCATCTGCCATGCCACTGGCGCAATCTATGTATGTAAGCATGTAAGTATCAGTAGATGTATGTAACTATGTTTGTTCAGATCGAATCTTGCAACTCAATTTTGTAGCAGATATCTTCAACCGATGGAACTGAAATTTTGCATGAATATGGTGGAACCAGACGGTATGATGATCTAAATTCACATAAGATAAATTCACCGTGTTTGGGTTCATTTCATTAGTTCTGACGTACACATACAGTTTGCGATTGTACAAAAAAGTACAGGCGGTAATATAAGCTTATTTTATATTTATTTGTTTTCTTATATTCCGAAAGGGAAAAGACTAGTTTATGTTTAGATTTTTTTTGAGAAGCATGATAATGATTTCATTGTTTTGCAAGTTTAATAATAAGAACGTATGTATATGTGGAAGGTAAATGTTTCCTATATAATAAACATGAGTCGTGATCTCAAAAGCTGTGATTACATATAATTTTTAATAATTTCATTGTTTGTGTCCTAAGAATATTTCATTAGGTTAAATGGGCAATGTCCGTCCTGTGTGACAGATCTCGAGTACGCATAGTTAACACATAAACGGGCAATGTCCTTTTTAAGTGACATGCTGAAAATCATAAAAAAATTATAAATTATTGACAATTACGAAAAAAAATTTCTTTTCCTCCCCAAATACAAAACTATAATCAGGATTTCAAAAAAAAAAACAGCAGGGGAAACACATGTGTCCATTTAAGGGTTAAGAAAATTATTTCCCATACAAAACAAGTAATTTTTAGAAAAATCTTTGAATGCAGTATTACTTACTTTTAAAAATAAAATAAAGTGTCCTTTCAGTAAAATATCCTATCTCCAATATTTGAGGTACTTTCCCTTCATAGTTTAGGGACACCCTGTATATGTCGTCGCCTAGGACCAACAACAGAAGCCTTATTGAGCTTACTGTGAGACTAGGTCGATTTGTGTAAGATTGTCCCATAATATAATATAAAAAAAAAATCGAATAATATAAAATTTAATATCCGATAGGGAACTTCAAAATAATTTCATTATCTATATTAACATAACACCTCAATATTGTCACGTCTGTGTAAACCTTTTTTTTTACTCTTTGATTTCAACAAAACATGGCCGCCACCACATGGCGCGACTGCCGAGTTTAAATTGATTCAAAAATTATTAAATTAAGCGTGATTAAACGAAAATGCAGTAAACTACGTGTAAAAAGTCACTCCTTGACTTTTATTTGATTTTCCTGAGCAGTTTGTACAGTACCTCACTACACATGACGGCATATTTAGACGTAATTATTTTTCACTCCAATGCGTCCAGCTACCGCAGCCCTCCGGCACAGACTAAGCGTGTTTGTGCCGATCGGCTCAAACAGGTTTTACAAGAAATCAAGTTGAGGTGCCCACCCACTCTAGTATACATAATAAACTCAATGGGCACGGAAAACTTGACGGTGCGGGCGGGGTTACCCCACTCCCGCACTACGCGCTCGGTGTTGTTTGAAAGCGCGCTTTTTAAATATTGTTCATTATATTGCGATATTCGAAAGTTAATGTTTAAGGGCGAAAATTTACTGGATAATACACAATTATATTATATTTTTATGTTCTGTGTCTAATAAGTTAATTTCATACAAATGGACGGAGGAGTTTTTCCCAGTGAGTTATTGCGGAAAATCTGTAAGGTGTGATCGATAAGGAGAATTTCCTAGATAATTGTGAAAAGCGATATATTTAAAGGATTTAGGGCATATAAAAAAATAAAAATTGACGGAGCAATTTTTCCCCATGAGTTATTGCCGAAAATCTGTAAAGGTGTGATCGATGAGGAAAATTTCCTAGATAATTGTGAAAATGGATATATTTAAAGGATTTAGGGCATATAAAAAAATAAATATTGACGGAGCAATTTTCCTGAAGAAGTTATGATGCAAAATAGGTATTTTAAAATTTCTACCTATTCGAAATCGAAATTTTCCTAGATAATGATAATATATACTCTTATTAATATATAATATCATATACCGATGGAATTTCGGACGGAGGAATTTTCCACAAGCAGTTATAAGCGATTTTCATGTTTTGGCAGAAATACCTAACTTCGAAATATCAAAAATCCTAGATAATTTGTCAAACGTATGCTTTATACCCTACTTTATCATACTGCAAAGTTTCAGCGACAGAGGAATTATTCCGAGGTCTCCATACAAAGAATCTCCTCGTTTCCTGGACTATACCTCGTAAACCCTTTTGTCCTTCCGTATTAAAACGGTGAAAGATTATGGTTTCCAGTAGTAGGTAGGAAAATAATACTGACAAAGAAGGAAGAAAGTGAAGCCATTATTATTTCACTTATTTGTGCGGCGTAAGCCAAAGAGCAATGTCGGGTGCTATTTGGAATCTTTCATTTATTTTGTTACGGAATGGGTTACGTCCATTGTTTTGTTGGGTTTTAAATATTTTTTACCACCCGCCACCCCGTTTTTAACTCCTTTTCGCGTTGGGTGTTCGCTCATTTATTGTTGCTTTATTGCAGGCGTTTAGCCGACAATGAAGTTTGTGTAACATAAACAGTACATAATACAAACTGCCTTTTAAGAGGGAGTAGGTTAAATAAGTATCTTATTTGATGTAAAAGCCTTAGTTTGCCTTACTAGCTTTTGTTCCCAATTATTATTTGGTTAATTAATATTTTGATCATCTTGTATTTTATTTGTTTCTAGGGCAGGGATACACCCTTGAACCCTGGCCGAGTTTGCTCTAATAACAGGTTTCGATAAACAATTAGTCGGAGCTCTTTGTAAAGTAAAGAATTTTATCGGCTAGATTTATTATATTTGAAGAGGATGTTATCGCCGCTTCGAGTGCTACAGGCAGTCCCGCGGACCGTGAATACGGAACCAGGTAGACACAAACATTTATCGGCCGTTTTAGTTTTTTGTTGTTACTTTTGTTATTTGAATCCCTCGGATATATTAATCTCGCGTGGGTCCGTCAGAACCGGTCATTATCTGAAACTTTGGGGCGTATTGCGTCCGGGTGCCTAGTTATTACGGGCATTCTATTAAAATAACCCCGTATCATTTACGAAATTAGGTACATCGCTAAATATTTTATAATGACGGGAGTCGAAATGAGTTGGCCTGCTAGCGTTTAGGTTGGTAGGTATTAGTGGAGTGAGCCGCGTGCGACGGACCCGGGTTTTCTAATGACACCGTTCGTAAACGATTTTGCCATATTACGAGAAGCTTGGTTTAGTTCGTTAGCCCATCTGCGCGGTGACACGCCCGGTTATTATCAGGTTAGCACACTTTCAGTGGCGTTTATTCATCGAACTAATTTAAATTTGCTGCCTCCATTTTTAGGGTTCCGTAGCCAAAATGGCTAAAAAGGAACCCTTATAGTTTCGTCATGTCCGTCCGTCCGTCCGTCCGTCCGTCCGTCCGTCCGTCCGTCCGTCCGTATGTCACAGGCATTTTACTCAAAAACTACAAGACTTATACTGATGAAATTTGGAATATAGATGTCTTGTAGATGCCGCAACTAAGTTTTGTAGTTAAATAATAAAAATAAAAAAATCTAGGGGGGCAATCCATACATGTAACAGAAGCTAAAAAAATTTTTTTTAACAAAATGTCAACGTGTGGTACATAGTTCGACAGCTCTTTTGAAAACATTTTAAGGTTCTAAAGTAATGTTTGTGATTAAGTGAATACCTTTGGAAATAATCGCTCCGAAAGTTGTGAAAATTGTGTCCCCCCCCTCTATCTTCTAAACCGTGTGTCCGAAAAATATAAAAAAAATTACAAAGATAACGCTCAATTAAAACTTTCAACGAAAATTATTTTCAACAAGATCGGATTAACCGTTTTTGAGTTATTGTCGATAAACTGCGCTTCTCAACAAAAGGACGTAATTGCTATGAAGATACGCTCTTTTGTTGTTGTACTTTTTTTACATCGTATTTTTTACCTTATAGTTACGGCTATGGAACCCTACACTGAGCATGGTCCGACATGCTCTTGGCCAGTTTTTTATTATGCAATTCTATTATTTGTGTGACCGTACTATGTTCAACCGAGTACATTCCTATAAAGACTAGCATGAAGTACCTAATTTGTAAACACCGTGTGTGTTTTGGCTTTTCGTATTCTTTATGATTTTTCATGTTATTGTTGACACATTGTTATGACAATCAATTTATTATTTCACTTTGATGAGTGGTTTTGACAAGCATTGTCGCACGAGGTTTCGTTTAGAGACGGAAATGAGAGGAATTTCGCAGAGTCCTCTTTGGCGGTATGAGAATTTTATTTGTCCGGGGCACTGCGTAGTCGCCGACACGACAATAGGCCGGCCGGGTCCGCCCCGGAAAGAATCAATTATACAAGCCTCTAACCGAAGACATGTCGCCGAATGGGCGAATTGTTTGTTTAATAACATTCGTTGCTACTATAAAAGTCACGGTAAAATATTTGTCGTCATTGTCCGGCGGACCTTTGTAACTAAATGAAGCGATAGACATTTTTCATCATTATGGACGTCGACGGCTCTGTTATATCTCTATTCGGGACGGATACGCTTGTAGTTTTTTACGGGAACGCTTCCTGTTCCCGTCAGTATCGTATTTTTTAACCGTTTTATTCGTCTTATTTATCGGGGGTGAGAAATTGCTATTATAAAGTCATACATTTGTCATTCTTTACAGATAGAGGCCATAAAATACACACGTTGGCGTTTTTCACAGGAATTTCATTCTGATCGAAGAAACGACATCTATCTTCCGTAAACGTTGTGAGCAAAAAACGTTATAAATTTGAGTCTATCTAGTTCCGTTTTTCTAACATTGGGTTTTTACGTTTATCCTTATCCGATATCTGATTCGAGCGAGCAAGCATTCTAAGTGTGGTTTCCACCCTTTACTGGCATCCGTGAGAGTATTACAGAAACGTCTTCCCGTACAGTAGCACTTTCCACCCGTGATCACCCATTCCTATGCCATTGCTGTTGCGCTAAGTGTGCTTTGAATACATCGACGACTTCTAAATTGTTTTAAAGAGAAGTTAATATTGCTTTTATATATTAATGTCATACAAAACGTTCAAGTTTTGGTTGGTAGGGTTTTGTTTTTGTGCATTTTAAATTTAATTGAGTGGGTTGTTCCCAACTTAGGTACCTATTATGAAAGTAGTTTGGAAGTCTGTTATCATATAACAAATAATACTTTGTACGCGAATTGCCCGAGCGATGGCGCTATTCACTTATATTTTTACCAATGATATCGTAAGTCCTGCTGTTAAGATTTTTTTTGGAATCATGACCCCCTAAGTGGAAGAAAGTTGAGTTTACAAGATGTATTACGGATAATGGTCGAAATGGTTACAGTAAGTACTTAAACATAATTATAAAAGAATTAAAACAGATAATTGCACAATCACATCGAACTAAAACAGACTCGGACCTGAGCAGTAAACATTATGCAACTAATTACTATGCCTTTAGCGTAATAACAAAAGCATCCTTGTCGTTACGGCAATGAATGGACCCCCAATAAAACCAATTTTATTGCTGTTTCCTCTCTCGGTTCGTTGGCATTCATCCCAAGAACTACCAAATCATTAAAGCTTATATTTGTTGATTTTTTGTTCTTCTCTTTGTTTGTTTTATGATAATAGGTGTTCGTTTCATCGCGTCTCAAGCGCCGAGCGCGAAGCCGCGCGGTGTGAAACTTGACGCCTTCATTCACGCTTATTTTTATAGACGCATTTGATTTAGCGAGTTAATGTTGTTTTTAATAGATTGAGTCGTATTTCGCCTTCCATTGTGTGTAACGTGGAAATTGCGGTCGTTGTACAACGTCGTTGTAACTCTTTAATTCCATAATACGTACTCTGTTCACGTATTTTGTGATTTTGCTTTTTGGGTAAACAGTAAACTGTGTTTACTATTAAACACCTCTTATTACTTTTTGAATTAGTATTTGATTTGATCTTACATCAAGGCAAAACATAATTGCAAAAATAGAAAAAAAAATGTGTTTATGTTAATTTTTGCTTAACATTTATTTGCGACTCCGCCCATGTTATACACTTTTTTATCCCGAAGGAACTACTTACTGGGATACAATAGTACATTAGGTACATACCGAGGCCAGTACCTAAAGTAAGAAATGTCTCAGATCACATGTTTTATGTTCACAGGCTTTCTTATTTACTGGCCAAGGTTTGTATACTATTTTTCTCAAACATGGCATGAAATGTTGACATTACGTGCCTAAAAATAGGCCGCAAAGTACCTCGTTTCCGGTGCGGCTTGACACTTGCCACGTAATGGAATTTCATACTTACATTGTATTTTTTTTTTAAATTTCCATTCCACATTTATTTGGGCCACAGCATCACGGCATTCAGCCTTAAAAAAAAACAAAAACGATGTTACTTGTTATGTTCATGTCAATTTTAAATAAATAAAACTGCAAAATATAGCAAAAATCGTTTTTTGTTTTTTTAATGGCTGAATGCCGTGATGCTGTGGCCCAAATAAATGTGGAATGGAAATTAAAAAAAAATACATTGCCGGCCTTAGGCCATTTCGTGTCAAGCCGCATCGGAAACGAGGTACTTTGTAGCCTATTTTTAGGCACGTAATGTCAACATTTCATGCCATGTTTGAGAAAAGTATGTTATGTTTAAAACCAGGGCTTGGTGTATTTGTATGTCTATATAGAAATAATTTCAATTTATCAGTTATTTGATTTTGAGATAATTTGATTTATCAGTAGAGCGAAATATCATTTTTATTCTTGACCGCCTTCCAATGACCAACCCGGTATTCAGCCAACTATTAGAGGTTCTTTGTAATCCAACTACAGCTCTCGTTAAAAGTTGGACGCGACCGCGAAAACCCTCAGACTCGGCTCGGCCCTGGAATTCGGCAGCAAGTTCAAAAGTGTGCAGCAACTATGTTCCGAACATTATATCCCATTGTGCCTGACAATAAGATTAAACTTACGGCAACCTGAGATGGCAAAATACTACGGATAACGAACTGGGATTATGGAACTAGGTTAAAGTTGAGTTTGCGATAACATCGCTTGAAGCAAATATGTATATTGCGTTTATCAAATAGTTATAAGTAAAAAATGTATTTTAGACTGTTTATGAATGTAACTAAACCGTATTAAATTTAATCGTATTTTGACCTATATTTATATACGATAAATATAGGTCAAAATACGATTAAATTAGTAAAATCCGGTACAAAGACGAATTTACATTATTACAAGGACCCATTTACCTACCTTTGAGCAAATCAGTTGAAAAGTGAAAAAGTCACTATAACAATAAATAAAGTTACCATTTGATTATATACAGTTAGTTACCTACGATTTATTTTATCAATCTTTCATAATATGTAAGTACTAGCTACTAGCTAGCATCTAGAAGAAGAAGAGAGGACCTATAAAATGTTTGGCACCCTTACGTAAAATCGAGAGACATGATAGTTCACTTACAATACAAAAAGTTAACTACTATAATATATAACTTAAATAAGCGATTTAGCACACGTTGTTGTTATAATCCATGTCCTCTGCTCACATGCGTCCGAGGGATATTAAAAAGATTCTGGCAGCGGGCCACTAAGATATCGATCTTTATGCTCGGCCAGACGGCTCTAAGAGTTGCTCTAAGTGCCGTGCCGTTTGGTTTAATGACTTCCTACGTTTGCTAGTTTGTGCGCGACATTTTATATATGTGCCGATAAATACTAATCGATCTTATTGTAATTGGCTATTTTATTATTCTACTTCGGAATCTGGCTTGTCGGGAATGGTGAAACTTGCAACAATTATCATTTATCTTTGGTTCTGTGAACTTCTGTGGTTGTTCTTGTGTACATGTATAATTGTATAAGCTCGTATGTAGTACATGCATTCAAAATTAGGATTGTATTTGTTTAAAACTAGTTACATACACAACAAGTGCGTATTAATTTGCAATGAATATCATTTTACTCAGTATGTATTGCTATCATTATTTTGACATTAAATAATCATTATTTTGACTTCCTTTTCGTGCTATTAATCCTTTAAATCTTTCTACATTAACACATTTCTAAAAAATAATAATAATTGTATTTGTGAGTTCTTGGCAGTGAAGGTGATAAAGCCAAACATGAATTTAATATACTCACGGACAATGAATTTAGGTCATTTGCTATATAATTGTTTATAGAAAATGACCCGAATTCATTGTCCGCGAGTGTAATACAATTAAGGAAACTGTGATTTGTCCAACTGTGTTGGACCTACCCCAGCAGCAATTAACTAACCCGCCTAAAAGTCTATAGTTTTTGGAACATAAAAACTATGAAAAAATTTAATTAGAGTATGCACCATATACAGTTGAATACATTAGTAGTTTTAGGCTTCTATAGTCTGATATTACCGGAAACGACGGTGGCCCCGTGATAAAGAATCAACAAACTTTTGGGCTAATTGTCGCAGCTGCGTCCTTATCGTACGCGCGAATTGGAATGTATTGTTAAAAATGGTATAATTAAGTTGGAAGGCGTGAAAGCTAACACCTGCGCACGTATCAGAGATCAGACGTTACGCTTTATGGGGATCCTACCAAAAACAATCGCAAAAAGTCGAATGCGGGCAGTGGCGATGGCGCAGTGGTAGAAACGCATGCAGGTATATACGCCGGGGGTGCGAAGGGTAGCCGTGCGGGTCGCGGCAGGGTTCCACAATTTATGATTACTCCGTGTCAGAGAGCTAATGAACGCACTCTGTTGCTCTTTATTGAGATAACGCTAGCAATCGATGGCTGCGCCGGTATCAGGCCATTACTTATGGCGACGCCCGACCTTATTGCGTGCCCCTTTGTAAACTCTTTTTTGCTCCACACATTCGTGCAAAGCAACTATTATTAACTTCCCTCTCCGCGATAAGCTAATTCATAAAGCTGTAAAGACTTGTCGTGTAATAAGAATAATTTAAAAGTAGCGTGTATCTACATTAATAATAACAGAACATGAATAAGAAGATGCTGATTACGCCGTGCTTATTGCATATTATTAAAGTTTGTCATTTCGCTTGTAATTTATTGAAAAGGTTAAGTACGACTCGTTCTGTCCTGAACTTTTGTCTTTGCGTAACTTGGAGTAGACTACATCAAATATTCAGTAGGTACCTAAGTTATTATTATCTGAGTAGACACTCAGATGATATAAAATAAAACATCTAATTTGACATTGACATAAGAAAGAGGAGAGTCGTTGACCGCATTGACGGACCTTTAAGTTACACGAATAAATATGCACGTCTGTCTAAGTTATCAGAGCGTCTTATCTACAAAGTTGATACGAGATATATCGTATAGGTGCAGCATTTTTATATGAGTTGTACATTAAGATCGCGTGTCCACATCTCGACGACGAACGGTCGCGATATCGATGATCGGATCGCACGATACGACCGGCAATGATATCATCATCTGTGCGTTCTGTTCCCGACGCCACTGTGCAACTAGTATCGGCGAGTTACTCGCAGCGGCATTCCTGTTGATTTGTTTATGTTTACCTACCTCAGGAACTTTGTTAAGAATTGTAACTGTTTTCTATTCTCTAAGTAACTTAAATTATGTTTACGTAATAAATATATCGGCCCTTTTTCACCTTGCCACAAAATAAATCATTTTTCATCCGGGGCGTTTACAGTTCCAAAGGATTTCAGCAAAATGTCACGTGAATTGTGATCAAAAACTAGTGGTCTATTGAAGACTGGATATAGTTCTATACACAAACACGCCTATAAGTAATCTTTATTAGGAATGCGATCAGAAGCACCTTGGGATCCCAGTGTGTTTGCTACCTTTAGCTTTTAGTATTGCTATATGTGTAGACAATGCAGACATCGCTATATCTTAATGAACTAAGAAATAGATAAACGCCAAGCAGATATTAGAAACACCTTCGACTCATATCTAGAGATGTGCCGTTCCCGGGAATATTCCCCACTTGTATGGGGAATATGAGTCATATCAGTTATTTCAAGATTCTTATTAGAAAGGTTTTTGCTACAGTTGGGCGCATAGATCTAACTAGGAAACTTACTTATTATATTAACTTATATATTAAATTGTTGGAGATCAACCTAATAGCTTTAATTTGGTACCAATTCAAATATTCATCAAATTTTTTCGTAGTACTTATGCAAGAATATTCTGTAGCTACATTGAATTCAGACAGTTTTATTTTTAATTGCATATTTCCACTAAAACCTTTTTCTGGCGTCGTCCGCACCAGTGCGTCTTGAGTCTTTTTCGTCGGCCGCCACGTTTTAATATCGCATCGCAAACCGCATTCCCGGTATCAACTGAGACAAGGCGCATTTACATGGAACAAAATTCGAAGTTTCTGGATGTGCCGGAACATTCTTATAAGATTCGCTTTTCATATCAAAGTTAATCCATCTAATAAGAATTAAGTGTGCTTTAGTGTTATTCGTATTTTTTTTTATAGTTACGTTGTACGGTAAGTGCAAAAACAGCCACCGAATAAATTGTTTCATAAATATAGTGCGAGGTTCTTATTGTCACTGCAGAAGGTGTATTCGGACATATTTTTGATTGAGCATTTCTCTTCTATGCTTTATGTTAAAATTTGATAGCGCCGCACTCCGCGATTCCGTTGCGCGGCTATTGTTATTAAATTTCGCCTCTCATGGGTGGTATTAGCCAGTAACAAGAAAGAGCACGCGTTAGTAGAGAAAGACGGTTGGATGCGGGTGAGTTCCGTCCGGTCGTCGGACCCGTAAGACAGTTTTGTTAAAGAGAGAAGCTTCTGTACATAGTACTATTACTTATTCTGTGGTAGCGCTACGCTCGTATACGATAACATGGGGAAATGGGTATTTAGCGAAAATCTGTTACGAGTATACACGTGCATAGCGTCTAGCATCCACACAACTTTTAGTACATTGTGTATCAAGGGCGGTAAGTAAAGAATTACAAACGAGTGTTTGTTACAAGGCCGAGGCGAAGCCGAGGGCTTTAATAACACGAGTTTGTAATTCCTTTACCGCCCGTGGCACACACAATGTTTTTCATCACACTTGTGAGGAAATCTGATTAAAATAACCTTACTTAACCTAAATAAAATTGTAAAACTGACAGTGACATGAGTGACATATTCCATAGACAATGCGAACGTCAAGTTATGTTCGGAAACCATAGCGGTAAAGACTAAAAATGGTTTATTTTATATTTGCAAAATACTGAAATACTATATTTAAACATTTAATTAATGTTACAGAAATATGTGTTTACATGTATTTGCAATAACAGTTCTCTTTAAATAAATATTTCAGTGATAAAAGTTAAAAAAGTAAGTTGGCGTTTCCTTTGAAAATGACAAAAAAGAGTAAAACAGAACCAGCGTTTCAAATTTAAAAAGAAAACCATTACGCCCTAGGGCGTAATAGGTCATTTACGGCCCGCAAAACCTACGTGTAATGACACCATTTTCGAGCAAGTGTGATGAAAAATATTTTACACTCCTTTCATTGCACAAAAAATTGGCCGAATTCGAGTTTGATTTGCAGTCATAAGGTTTTGTGACCCCGTGAAATTAAATAAATATTGGGGGACAATCTTACACAAATCGAGCTAGTCCCAAACGATACTACACGACGATATACATACCGTCACTACTTAAAAAAAACTCGTATCTGATACTGACCGCAGGTAAAAACGCAGTAAGTGTATCTGAAGTTTGTATGGAGCTTTGACGTTTTTCTCTAAGACGTTTTTAGATACGAGTTTTTTTCAAAGTAGTGACGATACTTATATATATATATATATAAACATAGGTACTTAAATAGATAGAAAACATCCATGACTCAGGAACAAATACTCGTGCTCATCACACATATATTTGCCGTTACCAGGATTTGAATCCGGAACCTGAGAGCTTCGTAGGCGGTGGCTCTCCCACTGAGCTAAACGTAATAAAAAAAAATGGTTGTCACTTGTCATTAGGGTGTTGCTTATTTTGTTGATTTTTTTATTTCTTGCCTCACTCTTCCATTTTATTTTAGGGCATGAAAAAACATTACTGTTTTTTTTTAGATTTTTTTTTCATGTTTTAGAGGTCGCTACCAGCAGTTGAATAGAAGAAAATCTCATACATTTATAGAGTTTTAACTTTATTTATTATGCTCGAAAACCATTTTGTTCTTTAAACGAGACCTTTGTCATAGTGTGTCACACTGTGTAAAATGTTCAAATGTGTTATTCTGCCGTCCTAGTGTAAAAGGCGACTTTTTACTATGAACTTCCATAGCAAAAAGTCGCCTTTTAGACTAGGACTTCAGTATTGCGGTTGGGTGCCGAATCCGAAAAACGTGTGAATGTGTTTGTTGCTGAAAATACACCTACTCAGTTCTACTGTGTTAGTCGAGTAAATGTTACTGTCGCTTTTAGTATTTCTAGAGCCGTAAAATCTCCGCACGGGAGCCTGGACACGAAATTCGATTCATCGGTCGAATCTCCACTTATCAGCAACATAATCGATCGACGCCCATCGGAGCCATCATTGTACTCTTCATCTGAGACCAGTTGACTGCCACGCTCGTTGACAACTTGATGTTCGACGCTGCTGTAAGGTTTTGATGTTATAGGATTTCTTCTTATTAGGAATACTTAAGGCCATTCGGGGTAAGTGCGCCCGACGGGGTAAGCGGGCTTACCATAAAAATATCGAAGAATACAGATATTATACTACAAAAGACATCTTAAACCACTCGGTTTCAGTTAGTTGCGCGGTTGTAAGATGTCGTTTGTAATATAATATCTGTACTTTTTGATATTTTTATTGTGCGCGCTTACCCCGTCGGGCGCACTTGGCCCGACTATTATTTATATTAGGAATTTCTAAGATGTTACAATATTAGGGATGAAATTCACAGCGTAGTTCTGAATTAGCCTAGTGTACACGGCTGTGAAGCCTGTGAAGCACGATTCTGCCGCGCGACTGGAAATACCTATCCCTCTTCATCCAGTTTAGTAAAAGAGAGGCGAGTGATGTGATAATGAGTTGCGTAAGCAAAGTTATGGCCAGTTGTATTAGCCCAAAATATGTATAATATAGAATATGTATCAGGGTATTCTAGTTAAAAAGATTCTTTCTTCTCTGTCGTCCCTTATTATGGAGAATCGTGACCAACTGTAATGTCCCTATATATACGCGGTCAAGTGCCGTATGAGATGGCTTTTGCATGCAGAAGCATTCTTCATGGTGTCAAACCACCTTGTCGGGAAGTCGGGATTCGTCCTCTGGCGCGTCGGCCTTCAACTTGGCCTAAACTACCTAATACTTTTCTCAGGGCAGTGCTGGTTGGAACGCATATTATGCCCAAAGAATTTGAGTTTTCTCTCATTGCAAAAAAACAACTAGTTAAGTCTATTACAATTATCGGTTTATTGAATAAATAGGTTGGCCTCACATGCACCGAGAAAATCTTTGTTTGGGTTAACAACAGCCGTAATACTTATCCTCCACGTGACAAGTTATAATCCAAAAATATAATTATGTATACCTAGAGGTCTCTAAATAAAAGCCCCCCAGTCAGCATTGTAACGGGCAGGCATTACGATCTCATAAATCCAGAGACAGACAGCGCCAAACGAGTCGTTCCTATGTGTCTTTGTGCCGACAAACATTGGTTCATTGGACGAATGCTCTTAATCAACTCGAAGTCAGTACTCACTTTAGATAAATGGGTGATGAGACTGCTTCGGTCCTAGATTCACGTCCAGGTTTATTTATGTGATGTTTGAAAGAATTAAACTTATAACTCATAGCTTAATACATTTTGTCTGCACGTAATCGAAGAACTCACAATAAGCTAAAAAATCTACAGGTTTAGAAAAAAACTTTGTGTTTCAAATTATGATGACGATGACGATAACCTTCAACGTCAGATCGCACTTATTTCTGGTTTTTTGAGAGTTCTCTAGTCCATTCGCGCAAATAAAATGTATCAAGCTATAAAATAAAACACATTTTAACACGTTCACTGTCCCCATACAAAACTATCGGACAATGTCACAAGTCCTAACTGTGCAATCAGTATGGGGAAGTGAATGGGGTCACGTGATGCGGCCAGTGGAAGCACGGACTCCTGAAAAAATCTTGGCGATTGGACTAGGACATGGGAACGTGTTAGACATAAATACCACGGAAACGATGATGCTCTCTATGTATGGAAACCTAATCGACTCTAATCACCTTGACGTTCCTATTTCAAGTAACGACCGCTGGGCCACAGCGACGAATTTGATATGATATGGCTCCTATGCAGGTATGCATAGTGTCAATTGGCATGAGCAAGTAATTTGATCAAAATGCCCATTTTGCATATAAAACCAACATTTAAACGAAAACAGTGGTAAAGCTCAGAGTCAAACATTGTTTCTTTATAATACTTATGACATAGTAAACTGGACAGAATTATCTCGTCCAAATTCATTTTGGTTTACATTTATAGCTTTAATTAAAAAATGGGTCAATGTTTTATTTTAACTATCTAAAATATTGTGGCCGTGATAGAGCTGGGCGGTTAATCTGCATTTTATGGCGTAAGCAAAAGATAACAATGTCCACAAGAAACGCAATTTAACCGAATTAAATATTCACGTTTCCTAACCAAGCCCGGCTAGCTCAGTCGGTAGAGCATGAGACTCTTAATCTCAGGGTCGTGGGTTCGAGCCCCACGTTGGGCGGATATTTTTCATTATTAGAATAGAAATGTATATTTTCTTTCCTAATTAATTGAAACCTTTTTCAACTTTCATATTTCGCTGTTAGTGAAAACCCGTTTGTTTTTCTACTATACTTAAAGCCAATCGAAGGCGCAATCGGTCGGTTGCTTAGTACCGTTAAAGGGTCAACGGATGGACGGACAGCTCTATGTAAAACGTTTCCCACGATGCATAGTCACATATATGCACACTTGAACTTGTCGATAGTAGCTGTAATGCTTTCGGATTTGTTGTAGCTTTTCACCTATTAGTAGCTGTCATCGTCAACCTCCATTTATATTCCAATTAAACGGTTTTTAGGGTTCCGTACCAAAATGGTAAAAAAGGAACCCTTATGGTGTGACTCTATCTGTCTGTCTGTCACAGCAAGATATCTCAGGATCTACTGATGCTATTGGCTTGAAATTTGGAATAGTGTTAAAAATTGCTAACCCGAGCCTATTAGACAGAACAAAAATCTTATAACTTTTTTCCTTTTTTTAAAGGGTACCGAAATGGGATGTTGGAAATCAAAAGTAGAGCTATTATATCGAGTGGGAGTGCGAATGAAAGAGGTTAATGTGTAGATTCCAAAACCGATTTTTATTTTTTTTCTTAGACATGTAGTTTATGATTTAAGATAAAAAACGTAAAAAAAATACCATTCCCTCTATTATCTCCGAAGTTACTAAACAGAAAAATCTGTAATAATTACTGATTATTAATATTATCCTAAATATTACATAAAAGATAAAACGGTTTTCCTAACTTGCAGCGTCTTTTAGAAATTCGCAAAAATTGTAAGACAAACTTATTTGCTTCTACTAAACTAACCGCGACATATGTCGATGTATGGGGACAACAGTTTTTCAAGAGCAAAGTTAAGTTTGTCCCATCATACAGTTTATCTTCAATTATCCACGTATCAACTGACGAGTTTGTATGGAATCATATCGCACAAATGTATATCAAGTAGATATGAGCGCCACGCCGGCGCGCCGCCGCCGCCGTGAATTCTTGCGGCGCGCCGCCGCCGAGGAAAACACGCGGCGCGCCGCCGCAGCAAATTGACGCTTGCTTTCTCGCTCGCACTCGTAGCCCGCCCGCGTTTGCACACTCAGTCGCGTCGAGTATTTAGTCGAATGAACGTATGTTTGTTTATATCGTCTCCAATTGATGTTTACAACGCAAGTAAGAGATATTCACGTAAGAAGTATGAAAAATCTTCCACGACACAAAAACACACAATTTTAAGTGTGAAAGGACTATGGGCATTGTATAGGCAGTGTCCTCAAGACCAAGAGAAATGAAAAAGACATTTTACTATGGCGACGATCACCCCAAGAATGGCCGCGTTCTCCGTGTTCCCCTCGTGTTGGTTTTTTTTCCTGGGCAGTACGCATATTTCACTCAAACATTGGAGATCACACGGAGGTTCCGTCGCTAGCATCGCTGCTGTCGTCCATGATGGTAGGTTCGTACTAATCGTACTGCGATAGCGACCGACCGTCTGACTGTAACTCCTCTGAGATCTTGTTACGGCGGCTTTATTCTGAACGGTGAGTGCGCCAGTCCACACGGGGGCCATACGGAGCCATGCTGCACAGGACATCGGCATTGGCTGTTGGGCCCTCCAATATTAATCAGCAGCAGCCAGCGACGAGTCCTGGAGGACCTTAACAAGGATCCATGGGGACGCCCGTAGCGAGTAGCGCGCAAAAAACTACGTGTTGTATGCACCCCACCAACGGAAGCCTATAGGCTCTATAGAGCCAGCCATCGTGAAGAGAGTAGTGGAAGAATTGTTCCCGGAACCCACGGGACACCATCCTCCCATTATGGTTTGGTGCAATGAGGTAGTCGAGAGAGAGAAGTTAGTCCTCGTAATTGCACTATACGTCAAGAACACATTTAACAGCTTTCCGTTCGAGACCTCCAGCCTCCGATTTCACGGTGTGCCGAGATATCTCCGGCGTCTATAGTGCAGGACTACCAAGACAGGGTGGTCCGATGGGAGGGCGCAGACAGGAGGCTCTACCATGGCCTCGTTCGGTGGGTGCGGCGTACCGCAGGACTCTATGTTGGGGCTTCTACTGTGGAACGTTGACTTCGACTGGCTGCTCCGCGGTCCGCTCCTCCCGGGAACTAGCGTGATTTGCTATGCTGATGACATGCTCGTCACAGCCCGGGGATGGACATATCAAGTGACAGTTCGGATTGGGTCCACCATGGACTCCATAAACTCCCCAGGACGGCTAGGGACTACGCGACAAGAAGAGGGGAGGGCGCAGTGACATCGGTAATTCGGTAGTGCTCTGCAAAACGAGGGGAGCATGGATACCGCGAGGAATGCAGTGCGGTGTTCCACAGGGGCCTGTGTTTGGACCCTTCCTATAGAAAACAAAATACGATTTTCCAAGAAAACCCCATTATTCGGGTGATCGTCGCCATAGTAAAAATCCATCGTGTTGCCAAGGTCCATTAACTGGTCTGTTGGTGGGAGGAGACGTAACTGCCCATGGTCTTTTAAAAATTAACAATTACTACGGTTGTTTATGTTCTCCGTTCTTTTATTAGAGTAAAATACAGCTTAATTTGGTATCAAAATATGGTTTTCTTAATTTTTTCTTACAAATCGGGCTTTAATAAAAATATAAAGATCCAAGGCCACGCCGCCACGACGCCGCCGCCAGGACGCCGCCGCCGCGAAAATTTTCAGTCCACGCCGCCGCCATGAAATTGGCCGTCGGCGCTCATATCTAATATCAAGCATACTTTTATAATAGCATACCGTAAAACGGGGTGAGTAGGGACAAAATTGACATTCAAACCTCGATAACTTTTATTTTTACAAGTTGGGCAAATTGTTGGACCGACACTTTTGGATTATGAATATTACTATAGCTCCATTTGTAATAAGAATATATTATTTAGCTAGCAGTAGCCTTTAAAAACCACCTCGACCCTCTGTCATCCCTACTCTCCCCATTCATAACCCAACTGCCCTCGCAATCCCTAATTACCCCATTTTACGGTAATGTATTTTTTGCTAGCATAAAATAAGCTTACGCTAGGTTAAACTAGAACTGCTACCTGAACAGAAACGAGCTTTTGTCAGAAAATAGTGTACGCAGTAATTCCGCTTAAATACCAATATTTCTGCTAGACACTGACAAAATATGACGAAAACTTTAATTAATGTTAAACATTTGTAAACCAGTATTTTTACTTTTTTACACGTAGGTATAATAGAATATTCTGAACTGAACTAAAAAGAGCTTATTAATATGATGGTTAAAATTATTTCACCCATTCGACTACATACAGTACGTATCAAAGTATACGAAACTATTGTACAGAAACAAAAAAATACGTATCCACGTATTTAATACACACCCGGTCATTGCCCTCTCAGTTCAGAAATGCCCTGTGACACCTACGCGAGGTATCTTACCAATAAACTTGTACGTAGGTAACCTATTTGTGTCAAGTCCTCCCATTGAATTGTCTGTTTATTTTCAGGTAAGAGACGCTGAAGCAAGAATTGTTCGGTGGTACGCGGTGAGCTATTTATGATCTGTCTGTCATTTAACACCATTGTCAAGTATATATATGGGTCAGCGCAATCTTGATTTCTTGATGGGTTTCGAACATTTGAAAGTTACGTCGATGCATATATTTAACCTGCATTACTTTACCCAGTTCTAAACGCTGTTGATACGTAATCTACATTGTAAGTATAATAACCTCAGACTCAAATTAAAACAAAAATATAAAAAAATCTTGAAATTTAAAGGACTCATCATTCCGGATTATTGTTTCGAATTTTATTATTCCGAAACTCACTGAAAGACTTTTTTATGTGGGTGCATAGCAAGTTCTGCTACCAGTTAACCTACGTTTTATATGGCTAATGAACAAAACTGCTAATATACGAATATTCTAACAATGTTTGTCATAAGTTCCGTTGACCTTCCGTTGACGTTGATAATACGAGTAAATATACTGAAGACCAGGCAGATCTTGGCTTAAAAACCTTCGAGAGTGATTTAAGATGGGCTCTTCGACTATAAGAATTGCAAGACGATCGCCAACCACCAGTCGAAGATGACTCCGAAAGAATAAGAAGCATACAAACGCTTGGACGGAATTGAATATAGTTTTCTTATTAGATCTTTTACAGTGGTTTCTAACTAGAAACAACTACAAAGCGGTAAAAATAAGTTAGCTAATATAGCAAATTCGTAGACGTCAGAGGTTTCTTACATTTATAATTTAGATTGTTTTACTAAGACTTATTAAAATAAGTACCGAACGAGTATCGCGTGTCCAGGCTCTATTCGAATTGTGCTACTCCATACAGACTCGTGATTTTCTAGTCTCGGATAATGAGCTAGCTGTATTTAACTGCCATGTAAGAAATGATTTTAATTCAATCCTACTGAAAGTCATGCCGTGATTCTTGAACGTGACAATATGAAATTACGAAATTGTTGCTCTATCTATACCAGTAATGATTCCTATTTTATAAAGATTTCTCTTTTTTACAAGCTTTTATTTAGTTTCACATGTCCCCGTGTCTGCGTGACTGTAATTAAATCTTGCAAGTTAAATTTGACCCACTTCCCAGTTACCGATTGTGCTGAAATTTGGCATGTAAAACAGATGACAATGCAATATTATTATTATTATGCCGGATGGCAGCCACAGGATCATCATAATTACATTATTTCACTGTGTTTGGGCACATTTGATTAGTTTTGACGAGCAGTTTGCCATTATACCTAATAGTACAGTCGGTAATAAACACTTGTGTCAAATAAAAATACAGAAACTTGTTTTAGGTTTAGATCATTTCTGATTTTTCATCAGTGTAAATACAGAGGTACGCACAGAACAAGAAAGTATAATAGGTATGCATAGTAAATGTAAATGGCTTATATAATTTGGGCAAATATTAGTCATGGGTTGTGAATCCAGGCTTGATAGGTAAAGTTTGTCTAAGCAAAGCATATATCTGCTAAGTAATTAATAGACAAGCAATTATAAAAACGTAAAATATAATAAAGCGCAAAAGTATTGGGGGTCCTTGAAGATTATGAAATGGCATTTTTTGCCCGATGGAAACTTTAAGGTAGTAAGTAATTTAGAAACTATAGTGACCGAAGTTTTCTGTTTATACTATAGTTAACGTCAAAAAGTAAACTATCTTATCGTTATCGCAGTCGAATGCAAAATGGTGAACGCTTAAGTTGGATAGCGGACACCGCGTGGCCGCGGGTCGGAGTGTTATTTTCATCATAAAATTACATTTCAATCCGAGCGAGGCTGCGGCCGCGCTGATTGCCGCGTTAACCGTTAAGACGGTAGTTCGCGGAAACCTCTACTCCGCTCAACTTGCTGAATATTGTTCAAATTTAACGTGATTACATTAAAACGATTCTCACTAGGCTCGTTTTGCGAGAATACTGTTATTACGAACGCTTCGAGTTTTCCGCGTTTATTATATTTAATTCTAACTTCTTATAGGCTAATGAACGCACCTGTAGGCGTTTGTTCCTGACGATAACTATCGTCCTGGGTAGTAACCCACCAATAAGTATAAATAATAAATAATCAGCGGTTTTCAATTACAAGTGGCGCAGTTAAATCAGATTTTCATAGCGGCAGAACTTGTTAACGGTGAGATTACGATAGAGTATTATTAACAAGCTCAGAGGTGAACGTTCGACTTGTAAAATGGTAATCACGCATTATCTATTAAAATAACTGCTATCCTTATACGAGGATCTAAGTAAAGTATCGGAAAATTATTAATTTTATAAAGAAAGAAATACGAGTAACCGGTAACATAAAACATATATCCAGCGGCTCAATCACTCATACAAGTCCTAAAGCATACCTGCAGCGAGCGGGTCATAACACGCGAAAGATTGAAATGAGATGATAACAGTCAAATCAGAAATCTTGCCGAAAATACGTATTATGAGGCGGCGGTAATTTTATAAGGGATTCCGAGGTTCGATATGCGGCCAATCATTACCGTGCCTCGGCATGCTCTCCGTACCCAGCGTCGGCTTTTTGCAAGATCTAGGGAGATAGGCGTGGGCTTAAATATGCGGGGAGGTTTGTGAGACGATCAATGCTCGCGCAGGTATCACGAAATAACACCCTCGCGCTTTATTTTACACGTGATTGCGAATTTAATGCGTCCCGACCGTATTATCAACACGTTCCCCTTTTAAAAGATAAAACTCGGCCTGTCCGAATGATGTAGAAGACCTTCGCTGATTGCCAAATTGGATTTTATATACTTTCTTGTATGCGTGTTTAGTTGAAGTCGTACTTTATTGTTCCGTGCGTCTCGCGTCGGCTCGTTAACGCGACCTCTCGGATATTTATTGTATCCTCTTCAGAAAATACAATTTCCATCTTGAATGCCAATAAATTGTACGCTGTGCATACATTGGCATCTCTTTTAAAATTATTCTGAAATTAGCTTGTTGCTTATTATAGCGAAAAGAGAATTTTGATGAATGAAACGCCTACCCGAGAGGTTAAATTCGCTGAATGTATCACTTTCACGCACGTATTTATGTGAGAGACTGAGAGTTACAGCTCTTTTTAAAATTCGTTATTTTTCGTATTTATTTTATCCATAACTTTTTTGTAGTTTCCATCTTTATCAATTGGATGGTGGCATATTGGCTAGAACTCTGAACATTATTTGTCTCTACACGTCTACACTGTCAACATTCATAATGTTATTCCTTTTAAGGCACAACATCACACACATAATTCACTCGAGAGTCGAGTGTAAACACGCCGTTTCGCGATTGTCACGAAAAGAACAATTCAGCAAGATACAAGATAAAAGGAGAGGCGCGAAATAAATTTATTTATAACTTGCAACCAAGTGGTATTTAATTGACGTGTCAGTACAGAGCTGAGACGGGCTTGCCGTGTGGTCGAGTATCGAGATCGTGTTGGTACTATCGGACTGCATTGATGTTATCATAGTGTTCCTGGCCAGTTGAATCTGTAACATCCTTTCAATGAGATTCGATATGTAAACCCAGAAATACTTTTGCCATAACCAGAACATACAACTTTATTTATTCATTTCATTTAAGTAAAAAATGATACGCATTAAAATTGAAAACACTTATGTTCTCAATCCTATGGTACATTTCATTTTCAGACAGAAGCTACTCAGCTACCAAGACTAGACTAACCAATTCATATCTCTTATAATCTTTCAATATCGATTTGTATTGGATGAGCCGATAGCTAGGCGCAAGAATCGCGTGTGGCGACTCGCTAACACTTGATATATGGGCTTCGTAATCACGGCTTCGCTTGCGCGAGATTTATACCTCACCTGTTGAGCCAATTATTTACATTCGGAAGTCATTTCTCTCGGACTCGATTCGTTTCGTTAATGATTTTGATTGGAAGAAGGATGATGACTTGTTCGAGTAGTTGCTAGGTAACAAGAGGTATTGGAATGCTAAATTGTAATTAGATAATTCAATACACAGCAGTGGCGTGGCGTCCAACAACTCGATTCCTACCGGCTTGCCTAATATCAGGCTTTTGACCACCTTATTCTAGAGCTCGTAAGGAAAATGTACGCCAAATCTGCACCGGCTTGCCCTAGGATATCTTTTACGCCACGCCACTGATACACAGCGACTTTTTAACTCCTTATTCGATATTTTCCACAATACGAATAATTATTAATTCCAATACAACGTCATTTTAAAAGATAAAACACATGTTCAACATGGGTAATGTGTACATTAGTATACCTAGTATTAAATGCGTGTTGGATGTGCTATTCCGCATATGCTTGCTAGTGCACTTAGGTAGAAACTAAAGCAAGATTTTCTTGTTAGTATACTCAAACAACATACAATTTAATAAGGCTGTATATAATTTTCGTGACTGGTACTAAATTATTTGCCAGACTGGATGATTAATACTGGTTTCAGCCACATAGTATTTACACTATTCGCTTGTAAAACGGCGTCGATATTTTTTCAAGTCGGCGTAAAGCTCGCAACCTATCATTTACGTAAGTGTCGGTTGCCAGTGACGATAATTTGATAATAATTGTAACTGTCATAGTGCTATGTTGGCACCTGCAGTTTGGAACCTTTGCGATAAGCGTGTCTTTCACTTTTGCAGTGTAAATTAAGTAAAAGTTGTAATAATGATATGTTAGTGGTACCTCATTCATGTTTATACAACAAAGTTGCACTTAATCTTTGTCTTGCATGTAATCCATCTACCTAGTAGTTAATTTTCTTCACTTTTTTAAGAGATAATTCTTACCAAATTAATTTAACTCAGGAGTTAAGTTCAGCTCTAGAGTTCCTTGAATTTTATTGAACATACCTTAGAATAAGCTTTCAATGTAGGCGATACGTAATTCTTCAAGTCTATTCAGTTAATGATCTCTGACTTTGTCTGTTATTTTATAAAGGCATTCCTTTATAAAGTAAGTGAGGCTAAGCCCAACAACTATTGACAAGTCCGGTTGACTAAACTACAATCAATTAAATACCGTGATCCAAAACAGCATTCCCATTGGTTTATAGAATTAAATGTGTTTACGTAAAATTTGCAGCTATGTTATGTTAACTATGTTTACTTTTGTCATGTTATACCCATCCATTTGCATAAAAAAATTTCAACCCTGATTACAATATTTACCAAACATTCTGTTACCTGCAATATTGTGTTCGGAAGTAACCGTTCTGATGCAGATATCGGCCCAGTGCTAATTGGTAGGTGTCGAAACCACTATACCGACTTTAACACCTTTTTCACAAGTGTTTGCCTACGGGATTTGCTGTATTATTTACAATAAGCTGTTTCTTTTAGAGTAAATATTGACTATGCTGCATCATTTAGCAGCTGCTTTTATTATACATACATTTGCATATTTTATCTGCAGCTGTAGGTACTTATCCGTAAATCATTATGAATTAGCTATCCATGTGAAAATGACATGATTTAGGGAAATTCTATGTTCTCCTTTATGCGTGCAATAATTAATTCCACCCCATCAATTATACAGTAAATGATGTCTGTGATGCACCTACAGACGTCACGCTTAAAATAAATCAAGAGATTTCTGTCCCCCTTAAGATATAAATTGAACACCTAACTAGCAAGATCCTGGATATTTAGTGTAGCGTATTTTTAACGAGGATGTTAAATTAAGTTCTAATTACCACGCATAAAAAGCAGAGGGAAATTTATCGATACTTGACTATAGGTCATCACATATCTCATTCGTAACACTCACTACACTAGTTAATTTCCCAGCAGATTCACCTGACGTTGTTGTCAAAGGAATTTAGATCTTATTCCCAAGATAAAGAGTACTCGTGTCTGCCCATTGAAATTTGTGACGAGGCAGACTCACATGATGATGGTGTTATGGGAAATTGAGCTTTATCCCCTTGGAATAGAGTTGTTGAATGTTGTCATGGAGGCTACGGTGCGGTCAAGTTGACCGCAGTCCAGTGATTTATCTGCACGCATCTCCGACCTGCGAACGGATCGTTTATTGCTCGCTTGTTATTTTATAATTTATTTTTAACGGTTCACCGATACGCACAGAGTAAGTACAGCCATACAGTGAAAATTTGGCCACCCAAGTATTTCTTTAACAACAAAACGAAAATCTAGTAATCTAAATATATAAAAGAAGAAACTGATTGACTGACTGACATATCAACGCACTGCCCAAACCGCTGGTTCTAGAAATTCCAAATTTGGCTCGTAGGTTCCTTATAAGGTTTAGGGGTGCACTAAATTTTTTAAAAATTCACCCCCTAAGGGGTTCAAAATTTGTATAGAGAGTCTACGATTTTTGAAGTAGGAGGTTTGAAACGTCATGTTTAGACTTTTCATTAAAATAAATGAAAAGTGATTTCACCGTTTTTCGAAATTCATCCTCTAAAGGGTTTAAATAGGGGTTGAAAGTTTGTATTGGTGCTCTACGATCTTTTTAAGTAAGAGCTTTGAAATATCATGTTCGACAAAAGAATAGTGAATTCACCGTTTTTAATTCATCCCTAGGGGGATTACTTCTTAGGGGGGACTCCCTCGCGCACGGCCACTTTAACGTGCCTTAGGTAATATAATGTATAGGCGTACTATTATTAGCCTGCGGTAAAATATGTGCATCTGTAACCACTCACATTAGTCAAAATAATAAGTCTTACCGTCGTTCCAGGTGACATAAAATTCGGCACACGATATTCGAAATTCACGCGGACGAAGTAGCTTTATTATAGGACTATGTATTGTGGCTTACTGCTATCGGACTTTTGATTTGCGTGCAACTGGGGACTATTCCAAAGTTAACTGTGTCAATAACTACCCTGAAGAGCGTGCTCCTTGTATGAATGTTTGTTACTAAATGACGGGGTAACAACTGAATGGATTGGAGCTGGAATTTGGCAAGCAAGTAGACCAAGTCCTAAATTGAAACATAGGATACTTTATATCCCGGTAGGTAAAGAGTTCCATTGGGAGTAACAAGAACAACGCGGGCGAAGCCGTGGGAAAACGCTAGTGATCTATAATAGGAAAGAAATGTGGCAGTACTTAGGGACTTAAGTATTTTTAGGTCATAATCAAATGTATAATACTTTAACGTATTTGGAAGGAAACGAAAATTACTAAGAATCAGAAAAGTCACAAAACCTATAAGTATCATCAATACCATCATACAATTTGTTAAAAGCTTTAATAACAGCAATAAGTAGGTAATCAAATTTCGAGGGAGATCTGTGTGAAATATTAAGAGCTAACTGACCTTTACGAATCTTTTCAACATACAGTTCTAAACCTAAATTAAACATTATTTTATGAATTTGATAAATGTATGCATGAATACCTGATGTGTGATATAATTGCTTGAAATATTTCATGAAAATTGAAATTGAAACTTTAATTCGGTGTATTTCGCTAACAAAACTTAATTCCACAGCTTCTCTGACCCATATGTGTCACTTTGGATGGTCAAAAAGGCCCTTTGCGAGTGACTTTTGCAGCAAGATTCATATGTATCGGATACGTTACATAATCATAATAAGTGTTCCTGTTTAATTCCTAAAAACATTCAGCGTCCTTTTCATATCATCAGAGCTCGGAATAGGCCGTGCCTATTTACCTAAACTTCGCGGGAGGACGTTACTAAGAGTGGTTACAACCACCAAAAATAATTAATTATTTTTATTGAACCCGGGATTTCCCTGGTTTAATAATAATACATTATCCATGTAAATTCACACTCAGGGTTAGATTATTAATGAAATACAATTGTCTAATGCAGAAATTTTTAATGAAGTCGATTTTTGAGTTCTCAATATATCTTGTATTTCATTAATAATTTAACCCCGAGTGTGAATCTATGTACAGTATAAATTCACACCGTCCCGCGTTCATAAAAATAAATAATTATTATAAAAAATAAATAGTTATTTTTCTTTTTCTTAGTTACGTCCTCCCGCGAAGTTTAGGTAAATAGGCACGGCCTATTCCGAACTCTGCATATAATAGTTTTATCTCGTCTGGAGACGAGGTCCATCTTTCTAGTCTTTGCTTCCACTTCTTCATCCTCGTTTGATATGATAGTGATATGTATTCGGCAACCATAAAATTAGCATCTACTTAAAATATTATTAAGTTCAGGGCAAATAATCATTAATGTGATTCGAGTCGGGTATTCCGTACAAACCAAAAGAGGGTCATTGTTTGCTAAACCTTAAGATGATTCGAGCTACATTTTAATTCCTATTTTTAACACTCCCCAGTTACTTTTCTGGAAAAATCCTTAATGTACAAACACACGATTCTATTATATGTATAGATTTCTACAATTTTATTATATGTATAGAATATAATAGATTAAGGACCTTTGTTGTATGGGTATGTCGTTGTATAAAGGCATATAAAATGTTATGCTGTTGTTGTGTACACAATGCAATATATAAATAATCAGGATCATAGATATTAGTCTATATTATTTGATTGAAGATAATCGGCTTTAGGTTTATGTGTTCGTTATTAATTCACAAAATAATAACGTATCATGTTCAATAGGCTTATTTGGTACAGAGACAGATTTACAAAATTTGTCCATCACAGTTTAGGTACTTTTATACGACAGACAGCAATGCTAACCAACAAAATTCGACAACGGCAAGAGAACGACTACGCCGGAATATCGCCCTTCAGGATTAAAATACAAACTTGTCGGCTTATGTATCCTGACCATTCTAACCTACGTCAGCCGACTGGGGCTTAGAAACTTGAATTCAGGGTTTGCCGAAAGGCAATGGCGCGCAACATTTAGGCTATCCAAAGATAGGGTAAACCACGCTAAGCCATATTTTTCCTTACTTTACATACGTTCAAAGACAGACTTTGTGTTTTAAATTGTAACTTCGACATAGGCTTCAGTATAAACTAGGATAGTATCCTTAAACCAAGTTGGGGTAAAATAATTTAGAAAGCGAGGGTCGGAGTGGCCGGCTCTGACGTCTGGTCCCGTTCGCTAGATATGATACGAGTGATATAATTTTGCTACATGATTTGACCATCGATACACGCGGCAGATTTACAATGCGACCAGTAATTTATAGCGATGTTCGATCTAGATGTAATTTAATGTTGTTGGCGCACATAAATCAAGCTCATCCACCGCTCACACTGATATCTACGGGGCCCCGAGACTTGTTAACCCGATAATGTTGCGGGAATTTATCGGGTGGACCGTTTGTTCAAATTAATGGCGACGCAGGTACCTATATTTTTTAACTAATTAGAGGGCTTATAGACTAAATCGTGGGTAGTATTTGTGGCATTAAAATTCTCCCTCGAAGCGAAGAATTCTATTTACTTTAACAGCGAGGCAATTATTTTTCAAGTCCCGAATGCATTCAAGTCCTCCGGGGCTGGGCTGGACACGGAGGAAATAGCGTCGGTAGCTGGCTAATCGAGCGAGCGGCGTGTCGAGGAGCTAAGAATAGCCGATCGGACACTTTTTGTCGTCTCATTCCAGCGCGCATCGTTCGTTAGCCGGGGAACCAGCGCCGTAAACTTGACGGGAATGTTACCCATATTCGCGCGGAGCCGACTCTAGCGTAAGAACTGGACGTTTGATGCTGCATTGTATTTGCGTATATTTAAATAGGAGACGTGTCAGCAGGCTTCTTTTTTACTATTTATATAAGTAAGTACATTAATTCGAAAATTGGCCATGTTGACTTGTGACATGGAAATATAAACTAACCTAAACCAACTCATGTTCTCGCTCTATACATTCTTAATGGATCCGAAAAGACAAAGAATAACCTTAAATAAGAATGCAGTTCTTAATACGGGAAGCATATAAAAAATGTAATCGAGAACATAATTGACATTTTAATAAATTCTTCATGTACCTACCTACTTTGTTCAAGAACTATTTCAAAATGATATTCAGAGTGAATAAGATAATACAATAAAACCTCGAAATAAGGGCCATTTATAACGAGGACGTCTATAACACTGTTATTAATGAAGCATATACACAACGCAAAAAATGCTAGTATTTCATACATGAAAGGACGATGATAGCTCCCTGATACTTGTTCTGTTCCATACAAGGAAACTTATTAATTTGTTTGCACATTACCCACTTCCTTCAAGGGCGCAACCAGGTGAGTCGATGTGAGCCGAGATAGGCAGCCAGCAGATTAAGCGTTTACGCACAAAAGAAATTATCAAGTACCCCCTCAGCGTATATTATTTTTCTCGGAAAGAGATAGATCACTAAAGCGATTTTACGTGAAATTAATTTTGGCAGAGAGCGACAGGGTCAGTGACCGCGGCTCGAGAATGAATTTGTGCGATCGCTCGCTCGTTACAGTTACCGATAATCACGCATACCATTTACTCAAAGGCCAAGACGAGGTTGTAATTCAAGCACCTTATCGATTATTCTCCTTAACCATCGGTTTTTAAATAAAATTAAACCCGAAAACCTATCAGCGTGCACGCTCTCTGGAATCGTGTCGGGGGTTTAAATGTTGGAATACGTTTTGAGCGCGTTAGCGCGGTATGCGCTGGCGCAAGCTCCGCCCCAATTGTCATCGCGGCGGCAACGCGGCTGAGCTGCAATTAATCCACTGTAATGCGATACGAACCTCCTGTCGTCGGCGACGTAATGCATCGTGATTTACTCGCGCTGAACAAGCCGTTAATCTTATTACCACTTTCAATAACTTTATTATCGAACACACGCTACTACTATACCACACTCCAATATACACCTTCAACGGACTGCCCAGGGATCATTTCATGTTACCAATTAACTAGCGGGTGAAGTTAGGAAGCTTCCCACGAAATTTATATTTGTCGACTTAACGTTATTTGTCTGCTTTACCGAAAACGGAAAGTTAATGCGACTGTAACTTCGATTAAATGGTTACGACTAAACAATTTGACTCTTAAGATTTCCAATTTATTTCATAAATTATACATTATTTAACAGTTAACAGTGGCAAGGCATTCACGCAACCTGCTTCCATTTAATACAAAAGGCGTAAAACCACGCAAAAGTATGAAAATAGTAACGTTTTTCCATAAAAAGACACCCATATACATACATCTTTGTATTCCGGTGAATCAATATAAACCGATGTCTTTCAATTAGCCCCATATGTTTAGAATAATAATGGAGCTACCTGCATAGCATACTGTCCGTGGCGTGTGAAATTACTTTTTATTCAACTCGCCTTGAGGCCATGCTAAACTTCATTTGAATTCGACGGTGTTAACCCCCGAAACGTTCGAATATTAAGATGCAAATGACGAGTCTGGCGGCAAGAAGGAAAAATGCTACTCTACTGTTAAGGGTTATTACCACTGGGTGAGCGATTTGCATAAATTTTCGTAATAACCACTTCCGTTTGTGTGCCGGCGGACGTGTCACGAGCCGAAGGCTCTACGGTAGCTTGAGCTTACATCCGATCACTCTGATTATCATAACAAATTTAAAAGTGACGATGCACATCCGATCCCAGTGTTTACGAAAAAATAATACACAGGGTGATCTTCGAACGGTTATAGCTTGGCAACTTCGTTGGTGACATTCACATGTGTGCTTTTTGTTATGTGCAGCCGTAACTACTTACACAAGTTACCGCCAACACGAACGGCGACCGACAGAGCCAGCCTCCGGCGGTCCTTCATTCCTATTTTCGAAAGCGCTTTATTTGTAAGATCAAATCCTGATCCCTTTATATTGTTTTATTACATCGAATAAACCCTACTTTAACGTGTAAGGGCCGATACAGACGGACTGCAACCCAACTGCAACTCCCTACGATTTCTATGGGAACTGCATCACAACTGCACGCCGACTGCGCAGTTGTGATGCAGTTCCCATACAAATCGTAGGGAGTTGCAGTTGGGTTGCAGTCCGTCTGTATCGGCCCTAACATAGCAATATTTAAATTGAAACGAAATCTTTATTCGGATATTTTTTGAATAAAGTCTTTGCTCATTTAAAAGACAGATAATAAAGCTACATAATACTGACCAATTCCAATATTTTTCAAGAGAAAGGTATCGCAATAAGCTGTGAGCTGCTTCATCAAAAACTGCACTTTTATCTAAGAGCGTCATTGGAATGGCCCCTATGATTTTTAAAAAACTTCCGTACAAAATTAGGAATATCGAAAGTAATGCAGAATTTAAAAATGCTCTAAAAACTTACCTAGTCTAAAAGACCTACTACAGAAAAAACGATGATGGGCAATAAGTCCTAGAGAACACTGTAACCTGATACTAATAATGTATTTATAGATAAATCTTAGCTGAGTGTGTAAGTAGCTAGTTTGTAAGGAATTAATACCCTATATACCCTAGACCAGGGTAGAACATAGCGAAACTTAAAATGTAGGTACCTACCTACCATCTAGCATAAATCGTTAATATATAAGATTATGTGTATGGCTATTGTTCAGAAATAAAGTATTTTGAATTTTGAAAGTATAATACTCGTACGTAAAATAGAATTACGGAATGAAAAATTTTCAATTTCCTTTCCTAAATGTTTTCAGAACAGTTTCCAAAAAGGTGTTCTGAAAACATTTTTACCGCGAATATTTACATGAAATATTTTAAATGTGTATTTGTGTAGTTAAATTATTGGAAAACGTTTATAGTGTGTTATTTATTATGTTCATGTTGATTTTATATAAATTAACCTGCAAAATAATATTTATTCCGCGTTTAAAAAAAAAATCGGTTGTCTGTAAAGTCGGTTTACTGACGATAGTCGAACGTGATAACGTTGACCTTGACCCTGACTTTGACTTCGACTTCGACTTCGACTTTTTTCCCAATAAGCTGCTACAATGACATTGACACGCTAAAATGATGGCTAAGTGGCCAGTGTAAATATCTGCCGTTCCACAAATATAATGTCAAAGATTTGTTTTAATAATTTTTGACGTGATAACGTCTTATAATTCGATGGAGCCGGCTGCACGCACGAAAAAGTGTGACGTCATTTGCCGTTACCTTGCGGGGCCGTTACCTTGCAGGGCCGTTACCTGTCAAATAGGTACTTTAAATTATTCCAGCACTTAAGTCGTTAAGACGATAGTTTCTTACAAATTGTTAATAAATTAGCCCTTATTCCCTAAGATACGGCTGTCAAAATCTCTATTGAATGACAAGAGACACTGCTGAGTTTGGCAAAAATCTTTAAATTTAAATAGTGGATGCTGCTTTGGCAGTTCCGTTTTACGCCTGCTTTAATCGTAGTTTAAAAAAAAATCGGTTGTCTGTAAAGTCGGTTTACTGACGATAGTCGAACGTGATAACGTTGACCGTTTGTATCTCTGGAACGGCTTTGTTTTTGGAAACGCTTTATATCTCAAAAAATAGTACCCAAATAGTACCCTAGGGCCCTACAATTTCATTTCTCTAGCTATCGTAGAAGCCGAGATATAGTGAGCTCTTTCTATAAGAAATTCCCGGGTACGCCAGCTTGACGGTGTGAAATTTAGTCCACCGTTAAGTCATGGAATATCATATCATAACATCTTGCAAGCCTAGGCCGGCAATGTTGTTTGTTATTCCATTAAAGGTCTCTCGTCTAGCCGTACCGGAAACGAGGTACTTTGCGGCCTATTATAAGGCACGTAATGTAAATTTTTCATTGCATGTTTGAGAAAAATTATGTTCTTTTTTGCGTAAGGCAAGGCTGAAAGTATTCTTGGTGCAGTATGCCTTTTTTGAAGCACCGCTAGTTTCTAAGGTTAGGCTATTAAGCCCTTCTGGCATGTGTGTAACCGTCTTTACACACTAGGCCCACCTGACAATCTTTGTTTTGCCTGACTTGGTGGGGGCACTGCCGTGCCCCCAGATGTTAGTCATACAAGAACCAATAGGTAAACTATGCTGCATTTTGGCCCAGTTAATTATTGTGTAGCACGTGAGATGCGCAGCCGCCATCGATATTCGGTGGTAATGGATGTTGGCGGCTCGTTTTCATAACGCCTTGTAATGAGCCGACACTTTAACGCTTCATCTATAATTCATGATCGATTGTTATTACCTTCGGACACCTTTTTTGTATTTTTATATTAGTAAAATTAATGGTATTCTGACGATGCCACTAATTCTCATTTAAGTGTTAAAATATCGAGTTACTTCAACCAATATGAATTATTTAATACAAATATTACGTAAGTTGTTTCCCAAAACAAGGTTTATTAGAATTCCTATAATACTTTTTGTGTAGCCCTTATTGTCTTCCCTTCCTTTCACACAACATCCTGTATATTTCTTGAAACAACATAATCTCGACCTTGCTGACTAGAGAATCTCGCCAGACTTTTGATAACGCAAAAACCGATAAAAAAGTACGAGAAAGCAGGATTCGGTGCGGTTCGCAGTATTGTTTCTGGTTAAATTCTCGCGATAAATATAGAGCGTTCTTTAGCATTGTTATTTCAAACTGTTCCGGCGCCATGCCGTCCCAGGACTACGCTACAGGGTCACGTGTTTCGTTCACATTTGTATGCAGTTGCGATACCTGCCAGTGTTCTTCTCATTGAATAAAAATAATGTACCCCAGTGGACTACGAGTATGCATTATTTATTGTCCTTTATCGTTAATTGGAACCGTATCACGGACGTGTTGGCTGTCGTGTCGTGGCTCGTGACAGGCTCGTTTTATTTTTGTTGTAACGTTAATAATAGCCTTTTACTGAAATATAATTTAATATAAGACGTAATCTTAAGATCAAAATGTTTGCGTATTAAACATTACTTGTTATTTAAGTGCGTTGTTTATTATCTAAACAAAACATGTACATTATCATTGGGATAGACATAGACTATTCGCTAAAGCAAAATATACTTACGATAAGTTCAAATATTTATGGAATAATCTGGATCGTAATAATCTGGAGACTTATAAATATGGAGTGAAATGTTCAACTTTTATTCATAAAAAACTCGAGAAAACACTAGAAAGCTCTTTGCTTGCCTTCAGTTTCGCACAATTTCAAAACAAATTAAACTGGTAGGTACAGAGGCTCCCGCAAAATTCACACTTCCTGATGAAGTTTTAACACAATTACCTGGTGCACGACCATTTCCCAACGCCCTCGACTAGACAGGAAAAAACTTGGCAAAGAACAAACTAACCAAGCCCAATTTAGCAACATTCGTATAAAGTTTAATGTACCAAATCTGAAATGTAACCGTACTTTCCCATTTTAGCTGAACGTCCCCGGAAAAACTTTACGCCGCTCGTTGTATGCATATTTCTATTTTGAACTTTAGTATCCATACCCTCGAATAAACCTGTCTAATCTAAGTTAGTTAGGTTGTATTTCTCATTTGCGCCGGTGAAATTGAGTCCTCTGAGAGGCGGTGCTCTGATAAATATTGATAGGTAGAATCTGTTTAGACGCAGTTGCAAACTGGGGAATGCCCGAATTAGCACTAACTTGCTCCTTTGACGGACCGGCCAATGGCCAGTTTAGATTTGCAAGTCCAGTTTTAGGACTGCCCTACCTATGGCTGTTTGAATTCGAAACAACGTTGTATTGCTGCTAAAAAGTTCAACAGTACGTTTATTTTAGATAAAGAATGGTTTCAAGTTATTTATTTTAACGGAGAGTTTTTATGAGTGTGGTTTTGAAGAGTGAAATGCCTAAAACAAGCATTTTAAAGTGCGGCACTTTAATGAAGGATTCATCTGATTCCATTTTTAAAGAGCGCAGTCAGTGTCAAAAAGTTTTACACCACTTTTTATTTCTGCTGCTCGCTGTGATCAAATCATAACTTGGTGAATCTGTTTACATAATATATCGCCATTTCTGTGATGTCGTGATATCTATTCGTCACACGTAACCCGCGGCACGGCACGCGACAACACCTCTTTTGATGTCCTCATAATATGCGAGGTCGCACTAATAAAATGACGTTCTGTATGAGACACGTTTGTTGAGTAATAGGAAATTAGATTTTAGTCTGGCATTATCGCAAAGCTCGATTAAACGGATAAGATTTAATCTTATACATTACATTTTCATGTAAAACCGCATTTTAACTTGTATCCCAAATATTTGTGAGCAAATGGAAGTTAGGAGAGAAATCTAAATGAATATTCCTCAGCGGTGCAAACATATCGTAGGGACGTCACTATTTTCTGCAGCTGACTGTATATCAGATTAGTAGTAATCATCGAAAACTATATGCCGTATGAGATAACTATAAAAGGCAATTAACAGTAAATTAGTACTGTTACTAATCCATCCGCATTGCTTCGGGCTTAAACGGAGGATATCTGCCTACTTTGTTCAGTTCAGCCGGGATAGACGTGGACAAGATGCCGCTATCGGTATAAATTAGCTGCGGTGTTGTATCGCGCTGGAACAATACCGCTGTCACGGTGGCCGCCGTATCGGTTGTCCCTGGCCGTCCACTTGGCACCCGACTCCAATGTTGACAAACCATTCTGAACCCTGTACACAGTCAAACAGAGATGCAATCTTATTGTGCTCAATTTCATGGTTCACGAAGCGGCTAGTGTTGCGGCTGGCAGGTGACACGAGGCTCTATAAATCTGCTTTGTACGGTCTCTGCCGTAAACACGATCGTGGCACAATCCTTTGATCTAAATGGCGATTGTGTCGATAATTTGTATAGCTTTAATTGAATCGGTGACTCGGAATTTACTTAAGCTGTGTTTTAATTACTTTTCTCTTAGACAGAAGAAATAGTCTCGCCTGATGATATCGTCTGGAAAGTTAATGTGGTGTTTATTCGTATATGCTTAAAGTAACAGCTTGGTGAACTTTGTTTAGCGAATTAAATAGCTAGCAATGGGCAACAGTTAACCGTATTGAACACTTGTTCCTGTAATAACTTTCACCTTGTGATATTTATTGGGCACCGTCTCTAGTCGCTAAGTAGCTCCGTACCACGAAGTACACGGAGGCTGGTCGGAGCCTGCGGCTGGTCAGATTTACGAGGTGGCGCGCTCGTGCTGGGCCCCTCCCTGAGTCTGCCTCGCTGGCCCCTTGCTCGTCTGTGCTGCCGTGCTAAGAGGCTATGAAATTTCACTGTTCTATCGCGAATAGGATCGTTTAGGCCAAGCATGGTTTAAGGTTCATTATACCAGGATATAAATACAAATTTTGACTTCATGCCGTTCTACAAAATCTCGTAAACTATAAACTAACTATACATATAATACGGAATTACCGAAACATAGGTACTATACTATACTATACTATAGTATACTATACTATTGTTATTTTTTAAAGTAGTGGTATGAGCACTCTTAATTAGCTGCTTTATACAAGTGCTGTAAACAGTTGTTGTTAAGTTGCAATGTATACTCTATTGTGTACTTAGTGGTATTGATTGATATCGTTAGTTTGCAATTTGTTACTGTTCCTGTAATAATAAAATAATAAATAAATATCATAGTGCAGGTAGGTAAATATTATTATCATAAAGCCACTCTCGAAAATAAACATTTTTTGAAAACTTAGCACTGCTAGCATTATTTAAATCTAGCACCCTTAATTTCTAACGGTTATTATAGTATACTAGCATTTTCCTTCGGCTTCACCCGCTTTGTTCCCATTGCTCTCACAAGGGAACTCAGACAAATACATGATCTTTCTGCAAAATAACTATTATACCTTCTAAAATCTAAATCGAAAAACCGTACATTTCCGCCCTTTAAAATCAATCCAAACATTTTTTTACTTTAAAAGAACAATTTCCAAAAATCCTTTTTCGTCCCTTCTCTACTAAAATTTAAATCACTTTTCTTGTATTCTGATGAAGAGTCATCAAATCTCTTACTTAAAAAGATCGGATACAAACTTTCACCCCCCATTTAAACCCTTTAGAGAATGAATTTCGAAAAACAGTGAAATCACTTTTCATTTATGTTATTGAATCTAAACATGATGTTTCGAACCTCTTACTTAAAAAGATCGTAGAGTCTCGATACAAACTTTCAACTTCCATCTAAACCCCTTCGAGGACAAATTTCGAAAAACGGTGAAATCACTTTTCTTGTATTCTAAGGAAGAGTCTAACTAAACATGATGTTTCGAGCCTCTTACTTGAAAAGATCGTAGAGGCTCGATACAAAATTTCAACCCCCATTTAAATCCCTTAGACGACGAATTTCGAAAAACTATGAAATCACTTTTCTTATATTCTAAAAACCTTTCTTATCTTATAAGTGATTTCCATCGGTTGGAGCTCGATAGTAACTCTAACTAGACATAATAAAGAAGAAATGCAGTGACGTTGGTTGCGGGACGTGTTACTTCGCCCAAAATGCTCAGATCACTCACTCCAATTCCTTGTTCAGCACAATTCACCATTTTTCCGACATGCAAAATAATAACAACGTGACAGAACTCAGACAATTTTTGAATAAACGTCATTGTACCGGAACCAAAGACACTCAAGCATAAACAAACTTGACATTCCTTCGTGGGGAGAACTCCGACATTGCGACAAATATATCTATGCATATGAAAAAAACGCTGAAACTTTTCTCAAGAACTTTGAATTTTAGAGATATCTTTGATAATACACATGTCCTCGATTTTCGTTTACTTCAACCTGTCTATAGAATAGGATGATTTGAATACTTGCGTATCTTGTTTGTGGCCGGTCACAGTCAGTTATTTGAATGGAAAACTTAAACACCTCGCCCGCTTATTAAAATCCAGGTGCGAACTCGGCTCCCCGAGAATGCGGCTCTTCTCAGTCCGTCTTTGTAACGGCTCTCCGTTAGTTATGAACTCGGACCAAGCGGTCTCTCGATAACTGTTCCAGTTTCAATTGTAGAAACTTTCTGAAGATCCTGGATAAACCCATTGTTGGTAATTGTTTGCTTTCAAAATTATTTTATGAGTCAGATAACGGAAACACCCCTTTAATCGTATATTTCCAGTATCATTTCTGTCCAGTGCTTGTTGTTTTTTGAGAACTTAGAAACGAAGATAAATACTTTCTTGGGTTCTATCTCGTGGGCGTTAGATCGTCCTAATCCTAGGTCAAATGAAATGCCGAGCGCGAAATCCAGTTAACCGTTTCAGTTAGTAACAAACAGTAGGTATTTTGATGAACTTTTCAGTTTTACTAAGGTACACGTATGTGTGTACCGGGTTAGATGCTGTCGCGTGATTTTGCCTGCATGGAGTTTCCAACTTATTCATAAAAAGTTTCATCCCTTACCTCTAACCGTCTTTGATCGTAGATTTTATCGATGTTTGCTAATTACAGTGGTTTAAGCTATGTGTTGTCTTTTGATAGTTAATAGTTGCTTGTTTTTATATTGATTTGTTTGTCGACGTGGTTAAATGTGATCCTAGCGCCGATATCGTTGTGGTAATTGTTTGATAGTATATATACATGCGATGCTCCCGCTTAGGATTGGATTGGCTCAACTCATATTTCTCAGGGTCTCTCGCTCCCTTTATATTTTGTAACACGACTGCGCTATGAAAGGTGAATTTACAAAATTCATCATAATAAATCTGCATCCCAGGAAACAAAAAGTGTTTTCAATTAATCAAGCCGATATAGCTATACGCTTTCTCAGCATACATTTTGCTCATCTCTCCCAGTGTAAGACTTTCCCGTACTGTCCCAATTATGTATGTATCCTGTATCCTACACAATACAATACTCTTTATTGCACACCAACAAATTTAAGAGATCCTTAAATAAATATGAAGTCATCTCTTCCAGCCAACCTGTGAGTATTGGTTTTTACAACTCTCATAGTGTGCAAACCAGCAGTAGAGAGATGCTACTCCACTGAACAGTCGAGCGACTGATTACGTATTTCGTTTGTTTATAAAAGCAATCTTATACGTACTGAAAATTAGGTTAACTTTCGAAAGAACACGGTTCAGGAAGTAAACAGTCGCGCGTAATTTAATTTGAATGAAAGCAGGTGTTTTATTGCATTCGATCTCGCCTTTAAATACGTTCGCCAAATAGAGACGGCAATAATTAACCATTAAATGTCATTCGGGAACAAAGGGCCAGCAGTAATTAGTGCTGGTCACGACACGGGACTCAATTGAGCAATTTGCAAGATATCGTATTGCTAACGTATATTTGTAATTGAGTTTTTGTATACGGAAACTTGGCGTCACTTCGACATCAATATGCAATCAGGTCAGGTAAAGTTAAGACATTGAAGTTTCTATGTAATTGTTACGTTTCAAATTAATACACTAACAAATCAAGGCCCTTATATTAACCAATATTAATATGGAGTTGCTTTGCGCGGAAGTTGTGCCTCTCATCTTCGGAGAGAGGAGAGTTATCAGCTCTAGTTTCTGCTTTGCTTGTTTAAATTTTATTCTCACAAAACTTATCGATCATTCGACACTGGAATGTAAGTCCAAGTTGGATAAACTGAGGAAATGAGTAATAGACTTAAACATGCGCATAAAATTGCGAGAGCGAGACGAGACTTAATTAGATGCGACATCCACTGCACTCGTCGTGCCGACCTCGCCCCTCGCTCGCATTTGTTCCAACTACCCACAAGGATTTTAACGAGATCACCCCTCAGCGTTTTATAGGTCATCTCATGAGATTTATTTAACCGTGATTTGTAAGGCATTTTTCATCCGGAGCAGATTAAAAGTAATTCAGTCATAAAACATAATGGAACTCGGTTTACACCCCTCGAAATTTATGCTTGGATTGCATGAGGTTTTAATTTTAGGACTCGACCGTAAAGTTGAAGATTTGTGAATAATTAAAATGCTTTTGTTTTAAGAAGAAAGCTTATTAAGAGGTAATCCTTGCTTGGTTCTCTTGCGAATACTTGAAGAGAGCGTCTCCGTTTTCCGATATAAAATATTGTACAGTGTTAGATTAAAACAAAGTGAATCCAAATCTGAAACCTAAAGTAAATAGGTACTACCACAGGAAAATAATCTTATTTGTGGAAGGGTTTAGCGGACATTGGCTGAGGTTGGCGCGAATTCGTTCGGGTTGTTCTGCAATGCGGAATTGATTCCGGTGCGGTGCCGTAAAAAGACTTGACGACTTGATCTACCAGATTATAGATAAACTGATCACTGAAGTTAGACGTTCTACGTCGCTAGTTGGACGAAGTAGACTTAGCAGGAAAAATCAACGTTTCTTCATCAAAAATATTTGTGTAAATGTACCTTGATCTCAGGTAAATACCTTTCATGAACGTATTGTAGCTATCAAACGTTCAGCCATGGGGAAGCCTTCACGATTTCGCAGTTGACTTCATTAATAGATCAAAGGAGTAAATACACACGTGTATCGTCTCTAGCACATATGGACGCAGCGGAGTCCGTTAACTTTACGTTACGACCGCGAGCACTTCCCTCGATGTTGTTATTGCTCGCCCTTCGGGAGCCACTACATGCTAAGAGCGCGAAACCGAACATCAAAGCCCGTATAAAACGCACTTCATTCCATAAACTTCCATAACAGGGGCGGCAATAACTGGCCAATCTAAAAAGAACTCTCCGTATTTCCTCATTTCAAACATTCTATGCTGGAAGCGTTCCCGAAGAAGAGAGGTCTCAGAAAGCTGGTGGTAGGCATGAGCGCCACAGCCGTACGTGGTATCTACGCGCTACCCATCTAAATGGGGAGCGGCTCACGAAATACCCGAAGCTATTGTAAACAAGCGGCGTACTCTATTCAAACTATCGTAACGCCCTCTATTCGCCGTTCCGTGCCGTATTGACGAGCGAGGGAAAGGTCTCGCCGTTTGACCGCCTCGGTGAGAAAACCTTTATCGGCAAGCACCTTGTAGTCAGAGATTTTTATGAGAGGTTTAGATTTTACGGCTTCATTGGTTTGGCTTGCTTCGATCTTATTTATACTAGGATAAACGAAAATTCAATTCCCTCTAGAAATAACAGTTTTATACTGCGCCTTCTTGCTGGTTGCAAAATAAGAATTCTTCGTTCATTGTTCAGAGATTCGTGTGAAATTCAAAGAGAAAAGTGGTAATAAAGTCAGTTTAACTTAATAGGATTTATTGTGTTGTCACAGACAAAATGCCTTGGTTTAGTGACAGGATACCGTGCATAGGCATCTTCTCTACATCGGGAGAAGAGGTGCTTACAACGGTCTGACATAAGTACATTGATTAATTTTTGAATTTGATGTTGATAAAATAATTGAATAGGGGGCCTTGGCAATATTTCCGACGGGCAACGTATACTGATAAAATTAACAAAGCCGCCTTCATCTAAATTACTAAAGACAATACTGCTACGTCAAAAGGTAGTAAATATATGAAAGTATCATAGAGTCATAACACTTACATCTATTCACAACCTTTTGATGTAACTTTACCTACTCAGTAGCGTTAAATTAAAATTGTGTATAGGTATAGTTAACTAACTGGTAATTTAACTGTGACAGTGGTAACTAAGGATGTAACGATACATAATTTTGCCGATACGATACCGATATTTGTAGTAAATTATCGGCGATACCGATACCGATATCTTTGCTAACTAATGAACTATGAACTTCAGATTTATAATTTGTATGTCCTTATTATACCTAAAACATTTCCTATTTGCTCTTATATTTAAAAATAAATAATCTCATACTGATTTAATAACCTAAAATTTGGCCATACATATTTAACAGAGAGTCAACCTTGAAGGTGTAGGTAAATAAAAATAAATAAATTGTCAACACAAAATATTTTTTTTTTATTATGAACCAAATATATAATTAACATAGTAATTATTATTGCGTTTTTCACACAACGCGTATGCTTCAAATATTGGTTGTATATAATCGGCGATACCGATGTATCGGTATCGGTATCGTTACAGCCCTATAATAATATAATTATACGATATCGTAGATTGATAAAACACTTCTCACTCCGGAGTGTGAAAATCTTTTACACAACGAAATTTGACAGTATAAAAGCTTTGTACGTTCGCAAAATTGAATTAAAAATTAACTCAAACTGTGGCGCAGAAGCTAAAAGGCAAATATAGCAGGAGAGATCCATTTCCAAATTCCTATGTATGTATACTGTTATAAAGTTGTAAATAAAATGGTTCAAATAGATTTTACAATTTAAAAAATCCAGGTTTCCGTTACATTTTAAAATATTCAAACTATTGCCAGTGTGACCGTATGATGAAACATAGTACCCCATTAATTTTGATTTTGATTCCCTTAGTAAAGTCAATTTTTATGATTTAATTAAACATGTATAATTTTCAGATTTTCCCTACATTTGTAGCATAAGACGGACCAAATTTCATTATTTATTTTGAATTTTGGTTTTCTTGAGAGTGTCGAAATTTACGTTTTTTGCGGCATAAACGGCCGTATCTTTTTTTCACATTACCTTAGAAGTTTGATTTTTTTCACAGCTTCAGTAACCGTAGAACTGAGTTTATGGTTTTATTTTCAACTCGATACCTCCACGCGTTCCCGAGATAAAGGGTCTTGACAGACGGACAACATAGTGATCTATAAGGGTTCCATTTTCCTTTTACCCTAAATATTTTTACTAGAAAAAAACCCGACCGTGCATAAAATCCGCCATTTTGTTTATTTTAACGAACTTCATACCCAGTGACACTCGCGCCATCAAGACGAATCTAATGATGTATAATTTATCAAAATCGATTGTGCCGTTGAGTAGTTACGAGCGGACATAGGAACGGACATACATACATACAGGTCAAACACATAACCCTCCTTTGGGCTTCGCCGCAGTCGGGTAAAAAAGAGAAATACAGAACAAAATTTGAAAAACCACTTCATTCGCCATGTTTTCATGACTGAGATGCATTATGTAAAATGCGATTTGTCATCTAAAATGACTTTCTTACGAGGACTGTAGTGCAGTTCCTAGTTTCATTAAGAAGTAACATAATTTAAGACGGCACACGTCTTATTGTACTTTAGTACAGTAAAGATAAGATTAGTGACTAGGTGCTATGATAAATTCATACGGTGGATTTAAGAATGTTAATATATGAATGAGTGACGTGAATTATTATTGCTGTTTTTTGTGTTAGTGAAATCTATACAAAAATATTTCAAGAATATACTACATCATAAATAGTAACTACTTTATACAAGACCCTAAGTTAAGCATTACGAGTAGTATGTGTAATTGACGACAATATTCATACTTGAGGAGTGTCTTTTCAAAAGGCCTTACTTTTACATGGTTTTCATAGAAAAATAAACCCCTTTGAAAAGACAACATAACATAGAGAACATCCATGACTCGGTAACATATTATATTCACGCTCGGCAGATGAATATATGAAACTTGATGATTATGGAACTCGAACCTGAGTCCGCTTGATTTATATTCAGGGTCACCGACTAAGAGCTTAGTTTAGCTAAACTAATCGCTTTAACAACAATACATATAGCATTGATATACTGTATATTGTGTGTGTACTGGGCTCAGGTCTCCCTTTTTATGAAAACTTCAAGAATTCTAAGTACATAGTTAAGGTATTATTTGAATATCGTTAAGACTGCAGATTTATGCAATATCGCGCGACTCACGACGCGGCTATCGACGCGTGCATCCGCGCCGAGTCCCCAGCTCGTCTCACTAGCTCGCCCGCGAGCCGAGCTGAGCTGTGCTTCAACTGACCTATTCCTGTTACGACGAACACTTAAAGTTACATACAAAAATTTAATTAAAATGCTATATTGTTTTTTATATCTTTATTTTAGGATCTCTGTAATTTTTTGTTGTGCAATGAAGATAATTATGTATCGTTTAGTATCGAATACCTACAGCCGACTGCGAGCCGACTTACTGAATAAAATTGTGTGACCGTCCAACTGCCATGAATATACAATTTAGAATAAAAAATGCGTTGAGCAATCAGCATTATCATTTCAACCCGAAGACGTCCTCTGCCAAGCCTAGGTCTCCTGCAAACATTTCCACGGATATAAATCTTATAATAAACAAGATAGAGATATATAGTAGTTTTAAGAACTTCCTGCGTCTTGAAGTCTGTTGAAAATTTCAATGACGTGTCTTTTAATTATTATAGTTTGCGTTTCATTAAGTATCTTCTACTAATGATCATCATCATTACCAACCTACAGTCGGTCACTACTGGACATAAGCCTTCCATAATTTGCGCCACATGATGTTTGCTGGTGGCAAGCTCTTTGGAACATCATGCAAGCCTCTAATCTTTTACCGAATTAATATTTGGGGTTTTGATAAAAAGTATTTGCTTTCCAAATTTTTAGACTTTAGGATTGTTTACGACCTAACTGATGCTTCTAGAATCCTCGAAATAACAGCAACTGGCTAAAACTTTATTTTAATTAATTCGTTCGACCTTTTAATGTACATAAAAACCAATAAATATAACTAGCAATACTGTTGATTGCACATGAGACCAGAACGAGACGGTTTGTCGCCGATGTATGTAGGTATGTATGTCCGTTCCTATGTCTGCGCGTAACTGCTCAACGACACACCCGATTTTGATAAATTACACATCATTCGTTTCGTCTTGATGGCGCGAGTGTCACTGGGTCCGTAACATTTGTAAAAAAAAAAAAACAAAATGGCGGATTTATGTGTTTTATTGCGCGGTATTTTTTTGCACCGCAGTCGGGTTTTTTTTCAAGTAAAAATGTGGTTATTTAGCAAGCATGCAAGTCCGAGCGGGCACATGATTTGTGTCGACGGGGCTTATTTCAGTGAACAAGAGCTAATACCCTAGTTTATTGTAATTTTAGTTATCAGATTGCAATGCAATGGGATCTAGCTTAAGGTGAATCGAGTCGGTCGGTTCCCCGTACAAACTTAAAGGGGTCATTATTTGCTTCCATGACGTTAATCGTGATGGTAATGTGTATAATTTTATAGCTTGATACATTTTGTCTGCGCGAATTGACACAAGTAGTCTCAATAAACTAGAATTAACGTACAATCGACCGATTGAGGCAAGCGCCATCTATAATCAAAAAAGTTCTCATGTCATTTCGCGCAAACAAAACGTATCAAGCTATAAAATAAAATACATTTCCACCACGTTTGATGTCGCGGAAGCAAATAATGACCCTATTTATGTTTGTAGGGAAACTCACCCACTCGTATCATCTTAAGTGATCTACTATTTTATAAAACCGCACAAAACGTCTTCAATTAAAAGTCAATATTTTAGAGGACGAGTAGGGAACAGCACGGAACACGCGCGACCAGGGCGTGCCCGGGCTGTAAGAATTCGCGCATTTTTACGGCATAATAAAAATCGTAAATAATAAGAAGTGAGGCACAGAGTCGGGTCACGATGCGCCCGGGGCCCGTGCCGTCATCGCGACTTGTGAATTTACTGCTGCAGATCGCCTTCTCGATCATGCGACGGGTTAAGTAGAATTATTGGCGATAATTGGTTTTAGAATTTTATGACTGCGACGTAATCCCAGATACTCTTAAATTTTAATGATCTTCGTTTGCAGGTTCTTAAATCGGACATGTTAATAAAGCTTGGTATTTAATGCATCCTCGATTAAACGACGGAAAATCCAAATTGTTACAATTTCCGCTTAAAAATTAACGCTGTGATCACAACACAAATGTAACATCAAAAAATCCTTATGATTGTATTTTGCTACATTTTACAGTAGTATAGCTTAGTAGAAGAGAAGGGAAGGGAAGGAGTTCGAGGAGGCCTACGTCGAAAGACAGCCTGACGAGTAGTCAGAGAAAAAATAATAAATTAATAAAAATAGCTTAGTATATATGCACGTAGTTTTAAAGCTAGACATATCTAAATTATTAGTTCAATAAACTAAAACGCACTCCTCGAGCATCATCCTACTATCCTGCTTTCTACTAATCATCACACTAATATTCTAAATGTGAAAGTTTGTGAAGATGTTTGGATGTTTGTTACTTAATAACGGGGTAAATGAAATTTGGCATGCAAGAAGATCAAGTCGCGAATTGAAACATATACTTTATACCCCAATAAAGAGTTCCCTTGGGATATTAACGGGAATAACGTGGGCGAAACCGCGAGTAAATGCTAGTATGACGTCGTAACTAAACAACAGGGAAATAGAAGGGAACAGAGGCACAGGAAAAGCAAAAAATGTTGTACAACAGACAAAGAAAAGTTGATTTCGTGTTCTACGAATCTCAAAAGCTTGGCCGAGGGCTAAAATAAAAAGGCTTTCGCTTTATAAAAAAACTTAAATATATGATGATGAAACTCCCTGCGCCTTCCAGAGCATTGAGAATGACGTCAATCGATTGATGAAACTCCCTGCGCCTTCCAGAGCATTGAGAATGACGTCAATCGATACTACTACACTCCACCGAGTTGCATCACTATCGCCGATCACCTGCATAATAACCGAAGTCCGGAGATCTGGTTTAATGCAAAGGCAATAGAGCGAGCCAACTTAATTTTCAGGCTCGCCGCAGTTTCCTTTGTATGTTGCATCCGTCGGAATAACGAACTTCTGGTTCAGTTGGATTGCAAAGTAAGCTTCATGTAGTGAGCAGTTTTGAATATCGCTGGGCACCCTAGTGCTCCTCGGTTGGAAGGTTCAGGGACATGATTTCTTTTTGTTTTCTCGAGGTTGATAGGCATCGAGGTTAATTGAGAGTAAGTATAGAATTTCATCAAAATCATAGAATCCTTTTTGAGAAACCGACCAACGAATATTTATAGGCATATATGTATACACGATGTTATCTAATCGGTGATCAGGTACCAATTTTTCTAACTCAGTAATTGATGGCGGTCACGTTGATGTCGTAATTAGTTACATCTAAATCAGTTTTATCCTAAATTCCTTGTCACCCTACTAATATGTATCTGTGAGATTACAACCTCTTTAAAAAATTAATGGCAATAATAAGTTATGAGTAATACTTGTCACTGTCATGTATGTAAACAAAGTCATAGAAGTAACAAATATTGAATGAGAAAGGTAAATTATTAATTTAAAAAACATGCCTTGACCATATTTTTGCTCAAAATATCGAGCGTTACAATATTGTAGGTACGTTTATCAATACAAACCAAACAGCTCAAGATGAACTCAAGAATTATTCTTCGAAATTCATCCAAACGTACCAATTCTCACGCACATTTTGATAAACCGCATGAACTAAAACCTCCGTGACTTCGGACAGTTCACAGTGCCAAACCACGCTCAAGCACCCGGCCGGCCTCGACGTCGTCCTGCCTGACGATCTGGATCGACGCATTTTAAGATACTTTGCTCGGTATCCTCGTAGGAGCAATAGGCAAGCAGCGAGAAGGTTTCATGTGAGTCAGTCCTTCGTGTGGCGGCTACTTAAATCGTCGGAATTGCATTATTTTCATTTTCGGCCATTTTATCAATTTTAATTCGTTATCTATCACGCCCTAACTACTCATACTCGTAGAATAGTTTATTTACTTAAGATCTGTCAAATTTTCCGCGAAACCGATGGCACTTGACGTATCGTGATCACGTGATTTTACTTCAATAATTAATGTAGGTGACCATGTATCCATTGGTTATTAGATTAAATTATTTTTTAACCTTTAATTAATTAAACAGTGAGGTATTTGTGTGAGACCTCGCCTATTAAGTTTGATTTTAGCTATTAATATTTGTCTACTCCTGATTACCGATTAAATTTCACCGTGTATATTCATAGATATATAGATAACACTGCTTATGTGCTTATGTTAAATTACAGTACTTCCAGCAAGGATTTACATTTTTAATAATTTAATTTACATTTATTTATTTATTGACCAAAATATTAGATTTTGCTAACAGGTGAACTAAAAGGTGCTTATGAAAGAAACATGATGTTTCTTTATTAGTTTTTAATGCGGATAAATTACACCACATTTTAAGTGGACCATAGTTGAGTGCCATTTAATTTTTCTATGTAGGTACTTTGATTTCTTGTCACCTCAATGTTAGTCATAAATGTATGCAAAGTACTTTATCGCCTTTTTAGTATTGAAAAAAAAATGGCATTAATTGTTTAGGAGCATAGAATAATTTATAAACAACGATAAAAATAGAATTCAATCCCAAACAGTGAAAATAAATGTGTATTATTTCTTCAGCAACAACAAAACATGGCAGGGACGGCTGGAGCCCGCCTGATAAGCGCCGTCCGAACGTCTCGACGTCACGGTATTATACGAAAACCCTTGTGACCTCTTTAATCCTGATTAATGGGAAAAGGCTTCGCCTGTAAAATCTATATTTTTCTCTTAACCGACTGTCCCGGTTTTTAAAATTTGAAAACACGATAGGCCACTTAGCGTCCCGTGTCGCCGACGATCGTAACTTAGCACCGCTCGATACGGCTGCCATATCGGCTCGTTCTTTTTCGGTGCGATTTAGTGCGCGGCGCCCGCCGGGGGCCTACCGCCGCTCGCCCGGAAAGATGCTCACCGATTTATTTACCGTCCATTGCATTCGGGAGCGTGCCCACTGCGACCAGTATTTATGTTACGCACTGCCCGCGCGAATCCAACAATGCGCAGATACATTTAAAGCGACGCCTCCCATGCCACGCATGTCTCGTATATATTTCAAATCTCCATTTTTATCTCATCGTATTCTCTGTATTCAGTGTGTCAGATTTATATCCCGTTTATTCGGCGCTTACTGAACAGCTTTCCGTCGCCTGGTGTCCTGCTTCGCTGTCTCGAATGTGGTTAACGTGCAGAAACATTGTTCCACTATATTTGGCTGAAATGCACCATAAAAACTTTGTTAGTTAACGTGCATATGTATATGTAATGTAAGTATTCATTTATTGAACAATACAATCTTTGATGTTTTTTTTTTATTAAGAAGCCCTAGAAAAAAGCTCTTAATCAAATAAAGTGCGTAAGTACTTTTAATTTTTAATACATAATACGTAATCACTTTTATTCTCGATGGTTTGACTAATGTCGGTTTATTTACCTGTAGTGCCAATGTAGGTAATTATCTTATTGCACCTTGCTTATAATAATGCTATTCCTTTAATAGTTTCCCTGGTACAAATATCTTAACACGGATTGTATAATGTTTTAATCGTGATAAATGTGCGATAGCATCTATTAAACTTAAACGTTGTGTTTAACCGGTTATAGTATTCTTCAGTAAGGTAGTTACTTAAGGTATGTTGGGGGTATGGTCGAAGTGGGTCAAGTTAGAATAATTATTATTTTGTATTTGACGTTTAACTTTGATATTGTATTATCCGACCTCTGAAGCCTGTTTACAAAACATTTGCAAGCTAGATACACTACAGTTTTAGTTACCTGTGCAATCGATCAAGCATGTGTTGAAGTGTCTCGATCCCTTTTTTTTAATATTAGGAGGAAAATAACAAGTTAACAGATAAACCAAACTTCTAAAGTGAAACGAGTTAATTTTTAACAGCTGTGAACCCTTGTAGGTACGTCTATTTCTTTTACCGGCCGACTGAAAACGACTGCTTTTGTAAGGGAAACAAAGGTACGGCATTTATATACTTTTACCTTATGTCTATTTATTATAAACAATGAGAAGTAGTCAGCTTTACAATAGTCGTGCAAAACATAAAACACAAAAACTTTACTAACTGGTCGAAAACCATACAATTTTACCCCAACATGCCTTACAATGTTGCTGCGCTGAACCTTTGTAGTTGTATAAGATAACATAAGTATCGGCAAATGATACACGAGATTTATTGTTACATAAATCGTACATTTAGGAATTATAAGTTTAAAGTTTTCGGTAACGGTACAATTAATGCAAAAAGCTTGTTGAGGTCGTAAGCATACGAAATTTAGAACTCATTTTATGGTTTGCTCTCTTTGTTATTAGGTACAGAGCAGTTTAAACTTTTCGGAGTGTTCAGATTTCGAGATTAGTTCACTTTGTAGTCTGGTTGTAGTCCAGAAAGTTTTTTCTCCGCGATAATCGAATTCTCCCTGGGAAATGCGGCACAAAGGCCGCTTCCAGTCCGCAGCGGGCGTAAACTCGTTTTTATACTTTATTGTGAAATTAGCTGTGGCCGACGTGGCATTGCTGACATCCCATGTGTATAATGATAAAATGATTAACAGTGGAAATTAATTTATGTCGTTTTTTCTAATCGATGAACACAATATTGTAAACTTAGAATCCCATCAAAAACATTACATGTAAAAAGATGCAAGTCTCGCAACGCAGTTCTTTTACAACATAAAAGTTTTGAGATGTAATGTTAAACCAAGTCAGTACCGGGGGGGTGTCCACAGAACTCGATTCCCACCGACTTGCCTATTATTTACCCATGGAGAGAGGATTCTTTATTTGAGAAGTATTAAATGTTCCTTCACGGTTAAATAATGGGCAAGTCGGTGGGAATCGAGTTCTGTGGACACCCTGGTACTGTCTTGGTTTAACATTACATCTCAAAACTTTTTTGTTGTAGGAGAACTGCGTTGCGAGACTTGCATCTTTTTACATGTAATGTTTTTGATGGGATCTCATTTCTTTTTGTAAGTGGTCTTCCTTTATTTATTAAGTTCCAATCCATTCTTTTCAATTTGAACTGCAACTTTGTAATCGCATGTATTTGTATAGGATTAGGGGAGACCGGGTATGGTTGTCTCACGGGTTGGTTGTCACAGCGGCCATAAAATAATACTAAACGAAGGAATAAGTGCATCGATTGTTGAAGTACGGAAGTATGTACAGCTCTTGTGATCTTTTAGCACCGATCGATGTACTTAATGTTTCGTTTAGTATTATTTTATGGCCGTTGTGACAACCAACCCGCGAGACAACCATACCCGGTCTCCCCTACAAACTTATGTGTGCAGTTGTGACTGAAATTGCAATATTTTTAGGTTTTGTAGGACTTGATAGGCTAAAAACTAACTATGTTTAAAATTTGGAGCTTGTGAGTCCGCTAGATGTACCTTAGAATTATGATGATCATCAGTCAGTCAGTCAGTGAGTCAGTGACAAAACTAAGGAACTTTGACGTACAGTAGTAGTTCTGAAACTACACGTTCAAATTTAATGTTATTGAGAATATATTTAAGTCTTATTGTGCCCTATATCCTATCCCTGAAAATTCAGGGTTCTAGCTTTAGCCAGCACGAAATTACAGGAGGTTGAAAATGGCCTGAATGGCTTCGAGAAAAGGATGGTACGGCTGTGCCTTTGTTTTGCTCGACTTGGCGGGGACACTGCCGTGCCCCCAGATATTGTGTTAGTTTAAAGGTCAATTTTCAACTATTTTTAGTATCAGTCTTGGAACGATTTAACTAACTTTTTTTGGTTTAAAATTTGAATCTAATAGTTCACATTAATCGCTATAATATTTCCCAACATGTCCTGTAATCAAAAAATAATTTGATGTGAGTGTTTCTTTGTCGTGACATTTCCATTTTGTTAGCTGTTTTGACAATTTAAATCCTTTTATTTCTTAAAATTACTTAGATAGTGCTCCCGCTCAGTACCTACGCTGCCAGCAGTTTGTTTTCAGTTAAACATTGTTTTCTTTTCTACTCGTTCAAGTCATGGCAAACATCTGCTTTAGGATGCTTCTTAGGTTCTTGCTTTGTGAAAGGAATTTCTAGTTTAGGAGACTTGTAAAATACCTTATCTTTTTATTATAATGTGAAAACATTTTGTGTGTAACGTATTTATTCGATTCGACTTTTGATACATCTTGATAAGTGTTCTTTAACTGGTGATCCATAACGCGTGTAACAGTATGCTATATACCTACATATATTACGTGTTGTGTCGTACAGTACGGTTTAGCTTCAGTCCCAATTACTCGTTGGAATCGTTGTCCACTGTAATTGGATTGGGCTGGCAACCGGACTTGTTGGCATTTTAATTGTGCTATTGTGACGCCGGACACCAACGCCACGCCGCGAGCCGATAGACACACCGCTTTTTATTTCGCACATTCACTCTCAATGAACCATTAACTAATCACAAGAAACTTAATTATATACTTGACTGATTAAATTTTTCTGATCTATCTCTCTAATTAAATCCTATCGACCGCTCTTCCCACGGTCGAATTATAAAACAAACAAATCCACGTGAGAAACCAACTCGGACGCTGAAGCGTCAAAAATTTCGTCAAAGGAGCCAAGACGCGGCGTTTTAGGAAATCGAGACATTAATGGAATGACTGACACGTATTGTTGAAACGATTTCGTGGAATTTTGATGTGTTTTAAAATGTAAGGAATCTGGGTTACGGCGGTATTTATCAAACCCGTTCTCGGTATTCGGAGCCAATTTTATAAGTATTCTTACCGAGTATCACACGATAAACTAGACAAAATCTATTAATTACTTGAAGTAGTTAATGAAATATTAATTTATATTTGTTCTGAAAAATAATCTCAAATGTTTGAGAGACCGCGTCAAAGTCTTGGGTAATCAGTTCACTTAGTCCTTTGAGTCTTAGATTCAAATGTAAATAATGTTTCATCTCCTTAGTTTTTGTCTTATTTCGAGTTTGTCTTATTTTCGCAAGAGAATAGTAGTCGGCGCGTCGCGACCGCTTTGGAATATTTTATACAAATTTTAGAAACAAGAACAAGGGCCGAGTGACAGGTACACTTGTTCGTGTTGCTTATTTTTGCTTAGCAAAGTTTTATCGAATAGCAATCGTGAGGCACGGCATGTAGTAAAGATGAATAAATACGAATATTCTGCGTTTGGCGCGCCTGCTCGCTCCCGAATAGGAACTTTGAACGTCGCTTTAATGGAGTTCTGAAGTTTGCCATTCGTTTCTATTATTGGCCACGGAAATATTTGTTGTCGCTGACTTAAATTTCACGCTCTAGTTATTAGATATCATATCACATTAAGGAAATTATTATTTCCTATAGAAAGTTAGGAGTTTTTCTTTTCTTGACAGCGTTTTGTGTTGCTTAAAAATCGTAATTTTATTTTATGAGATTATAAATGAAACAGTATTATGCAAAATTTATCTCTAGATCGAAGCGAATGTGACAAATCAGCTTCTCAAAATGTTCACATGATCTAACAAATAAGCTGTCGGTTATCTTTGTCTTGTGTTCTATTTTATTTTGATGAATTTTTCGCAACCCGCAGTCACTTTTAAAATTGAATTCTTTCCTCGTATTCTACGAAAAGGTATCGCATACTTCGCCTTTGTATCACTTTTTATCACTGAACCCGTACTTTGTTTCGATTCTGGCATTATTTATTACCATCGAATTAGCTTTCGTAAAAATAAAACATTCGACCTGCTCAACATTGTCGTTTGCTTTGTTCCGTAGTGTCTGGATTTTCTATGCGAATGTGGAAGTTTTAAGGGCTCTTTCTATTCAGTAGTATATGCGGGGAAGTACATATAATGTTTTATTGCTTTCTGTAGACAAATGTAAGTTAGTATAATTTATGGTATTCTACGTTCATGTTTTCAATACCGTAACAAAGGCTGTTAAGGTCAGGTGGTGTAAGACGATCAACTTTTTTTTGCTTTATGCAAAGATTGCTCTTTCCCCTTATTTGTTCACCTTTTTGCATGTTTTAACATGATTTAAATGGAACAAGATCTTACATCGAGATATAGATTAGCTAAAATTAAAAATAACACTCGTTTTTAACAAATAAATAGGGTGACCCAGCGGACGAACCCTTATTTTCATACAAAAGTGGGGGAAAGCTATGTCCGCTGGGTCACTGCATATAAACAAGTTATAAAAAACAAATTATAATAAAAAATATTTGCATTACGTAGCTTTATTATCGGTATTTTAAATGAGCATAACTTAATTCAAAAAATATCGGAATAAAGATTTTTTTTCAATTTTAGTCAACGAAAGGCGAAATTTTGTTGGCAAAGAAAAGTTGTTTCACCCATAGTTTATTTTGCTCGGGGTAAGACGGACAGTATGGAAATTCCATACGAGTGTTCGTCTTGCCTCGGTATTCGTCTTACCCCATCTGACCTTACGGATTTTTAGATCTTCCCATTATTAATTTGAGGCGTTATACCATGCGACTTCATAGCTACGCGTATGATTGATTAATCTTAAGGTTTTTCCTAGGGTTGTATGACGGATACTATAGATTACCTGAGGCGTGCTTTTAATTTATACTGGTCCCTATCACCGCACTAAATTCTACTCCGATTACTCATTGTGTTATCGGGGCCCGTTAGTGTGGTGTTAAGATCCGCTGATTGCTAAATAATAGAGCTCGTAACAGACATAAATCAGCTACTGCCTCCGGTCTTTGACTATGTCCGCCATTATTATCACAACTGGGTGTATATCAATATGTATCGAACAAATTGTATTGTGCAACAGTATTTTAATGTCAATTTGTCATTTTGACACATTAAAATCTCGAAGTTGACAAACGACCGGTTTTTAATGAATATTGTGACAACTATGTGATGTACAAAATTATGCGCTGTTTTTTATGGTTTCAGTGCATTCGAGTTACAGACGAATAATATTAATTTTTGAAAATTTTAATGTTCAATTCCCAGTGGTTCTATGTAGGAATTTTAATTGTTCTAAGTAACAGAGTTAATTTACAACAAATTCCATAATTAAACATCTTAATTTGTGTCCTTTAAAACAAGTAAGTATTTTTGTTAAATTAAGTTACTGCAATATTTTAATAATTAAAAGAAACACACAAAATAGGCCCTTATCAGACATCGAGTTGTGGTAAACTAGCCGCGTAAACCTATATAAATAATTATATGGAATTATTTTTCGAATTGATACGAGGTATTGTAGATCTCAGACAAGTCTATCTGAGATATAATTAAAAACTTAAATGTGGATTCGAAACTATAATGTATTATGTGCTTTATGATCTAGAACGGATCATTTTCGCGAACCACTCTCACGGCCTCTTTGTGGTTACTTCGAAATGCTAGTGAAATTATTACTCTCATTGCTATTACTACACAACAATCAAATAAAAATAACATCTGTTGTATGAACACACAGATATCATTAGGTGTAATGCGAGTGACACTAATCGTCCATTCTCCGTGATACCGCAATGCATGTTTATTGTTTACATTGAATTTTTTGTACACCGAAATCAGTAGTATACCGTTGTAAGAGCAATTTGGACTATAATTATCTTAAGTATGCCGTATGATCATACAATCACATGTAGATTTTTTAGCATAGCGTGACGTGATGCAATATTTAAAGGAATAATTTGCGCTATGACACCAATTTGTCGTACTTTGTCGCTATGAATCTAGAACGGCAATGATATTTTGTATCGGACTCGATCGGCGCGGTGCTCTGAAAAAGGCCAAGAAGCTCACCGCCAAAGTAACGATGCTCCATAAAAGTGCATCGGTTGGGAACGTTCAATTAATTTAATCAAGCGTATTGATTAAATGTCAGGTACCCAATTAAATTATCGGCGGCGCATCGCGGTGCGGTGGCAGCGCATTCTGAAGTCGCATCTACTCGTACTTGCCGCCCTCAGGCTTTGCTTTGCGCGTTTCAATTCGATTGCTATGCCAACACTTGACGCGCTATATATGGGAGTAAATCTTGCTTTAGATTATACTCCTGCCATTGTATTTACTGTACACCGTCTGTGAATTGATTTCCTTTCGAATCGATTCGGTACAGTTGGCTTTATATCCTTTTGAATTGATATAACATTGTTAATATTATTTCTTACGACGTTTTGGTATATAATTACATAACCGTTTGTTTAAACATGTTATACTTACTTCCGGGAATATTTTTACAATAAACGTTTGTTAAAAAAATCTCTTAATGAAACTACGATATCTATAGAATCTCATTTCATAACTTGTTATTTCCGTATCTACGGGGTTTTAATCACACTTGCTCGTAAAGGGTGTTATAACACGGAGGCGTATAGAGCAGCTAGAGCCGATTTACCTTACCCACGGGAGGTAAATCGGTATGAAAATCTATAACTCCCGAGGGAGTCATGAGTTTAGTTTTAAAATATAGAACCCACTCGTACGTCATTTCAGACTAAAGAGTTTTCAAATCAGCCAAGGCTTATTTCCTATTTTCTAAACTTGGCTATGAAACCAATTTTAATGTGTATAAAACTTGTACAGTATATTTTACTATTATTTCAGAGAATTTTGCAATTATTTTAGTAAATTTCATTTTGAAAATCGGCACAATCTGGCAGTATGGTATAAGTCGAGTTTGAAAACTAAACGCCCACAGTTGACAGTTGAAGTGGTCTTTTAGCGGGTGCAATTAGTTTATTTGATTTGATTATGTCTTATTTTTTTTCCTCGCAAATGTAATGAAAATCATTGTGTGTATCACGGGCAGTAAGGGGATTAGAAACTCGAGTACCGTAAACCGGGGTTACATTGATTTGCGGGTCGACTTTGATAACAACTTCCATCCGCTACAAAAGTGTTTGTTTTGACGAGTTGGAGACATTGATCAAAATACGATCTTCAATTTTTGACTTTTTTGTACCAGATCTCTTTATTTGTGTCTATAATATTCTACTTCAGTTTAATCGAAAGTATTACTTACACTAAAAAAGCAAAATTTTCTTACGTTATTTTATTATAAGTTGATTTTTTTAAAAAGCTGATTATGTTCGTAATTAAAAGGTGGTAAAAGGTAAAGGTACTTAATACCTGTATAAGTAAAGTTCCTTTGTTGTTGTTTCTAATAAAGTCTAATAAAACGCTTAAATTTATTAAAACTTGTCATTTAGTATGGGGTCAAAGACATTTAAAACAAATATAACTTAAAAAGTACTTGACCGATTTTATTTTTTACGGGTTTTTTAGCGGATTTACTACAAAAAATGGTGTCAAACTTCAAAATTGATCAAAGTAACCTCGGTTTACGGTAATTAAAAGCCCTCCGCTTTCAGCGTGGGACTTCTAATAGACTCTCGTTAGTAATCCCCTTATTACTGTCCTTGATGCACAATGTACTATTCTTCAATAGACTAAAATATATAAATTATACCATCTGTGAATAGAAAATAATAATGTATAAACAGCAGCAATCAGCCCAATAAGGGTTATTTATACTTACATGGGAAGGATCACGAATGCTACGTATAATGTTTGTAAAAGATTGACAGCAAAATTGCACCTTTCAGTACGGTCACATATGCGTACACGGCTTTACGAAAGGCGTTTGACCTCGTTGATAATCATGCCTTTATTCTGATGAAAAAATATGTACCTATTTTATGAATGTACGAAAAAAAAACGTTAGTGCTTAGAAATCCTTAGTTTTGTAGTTTTTTTTCCACTAATACTGAAGCACTTTAAAGAAGTTTTGTTGAGATTATGCTACGCACGATTTAGCTTGAATATTCTTTACATAGAGTGAGGCAGTATCGTTTGATACTTGTTCAATATTTATCCACTTTTAAAACTTTACAATACATTTATCTTACGTAAACCGAAGCACTCGAAGCAGTTTTAAAATCGCGCGCCTCCGTCACGCCCGCATTCGTTTGAAACTTAATTCTGAGTGCTTTCTCAAAGCCCGATCTCGTTATGTTCTCGTGATTTAACTGTCTTGACACTTACAAATTTTATTCCACCTCTTGTGTTGCAGCTTTTATGTGCAAATTTTATTTTCACGAAATTAGTCGGCGAGGGTTTTTGTGTAAGCGAATTGGATTATGTCTGATCGCTTTAAGGTTTGCGAACGTGGACGGATTTTTTCTTTATTATCCCGTAAAGTAGGAATCATATGCTTTTGTTATTAATGGGCATTTTCATTTCAACATGTACCATAAAATAAGAGTGATCGTCACAAAACTGACAATTAAGGACAAATAGTGTATCTCATCACTAGCTGGTAGGTTAGACGTTATTTAAAAATAACTTAAGTTTAGCTTAACCGTAGACGTTCAAATAAAAATGCCCTGACATAAAAAGAGTTATTATCACATATGTATACCTACCTCTTTTGTTCAAAGTAACAAATTATAGAAACTATCCTAGTACACCATAGATTTTGAAGTTTATAAAACCAAAAATACCCATAATTATAACACCTTACTTTCTATAGAAGCTTTCAAGCGTTCAAAACTCAAAAAGCAGGCTCTAGATTAATTTCAATGGACATGAACATTCATTCATAACATATGACGACGGACTATTAATAATCTTATAATGGTCAATAATGATTAGCACATAGCGAATTAGTCGTCAGTTATCTAGTAGCGTGGGCGACGTGTCGTGCATACGATTACGAGCGCCCTGTGAGCAGCCGATGGCACCGTTGGCACCGCTCCTCTTGGCACTGGACACTGTGTTCCATTGTCGCGGATTTGTAACAACAAAATAAATGGGTAAAAAGGTATTTAGTGCCATTGATTGGTGCTTAATATAATTCATCAACATCATACGTCCCACTGCTGACCACAGGCCTACTCTCATAGATGAGTGTGAATTTGCTGTAGTCCCCACGCTAGCCCACTCCGGATTGGGGACTTCACATACACCTTTGATTTTCTTCTTAATATAATTTTAATTGCCTTTAGTTAATTAACGGGTGAAAAGCATGTAGTGCCATCTACTGGTGCTATAAAATATCCTTTTGTTATCTTATCACCTATCAAATAATGTCTCAAGTCTAAGATTGGCCCCATTTCTTTCAAAATTCAGTTTGATGATGTGATCCTCTGAACTCCTGAAATTTTATAAGCACACGTATAGCAACTTACTTTTTTTTATTGTAAGTCGTGCGTTTCTTAATACAGCTCTGGCGTCGGATTCTGAGGAGTCCACGGAACTCTTCAAATATTTTAAGCACATGTGAGCAGCAATTGCAGAATGTTTATTGTATCTCGTGAATTTGCGTGTTTCGTAAATTTTTGAAGTACTGGGGTTAGTTGTTGGTTAAAATAACTTTTCAACCAAAAACCCTAGTACTAACTTAGTACTAGGGTTTTTGGTTGAAAAGTTATTTTAAATCGCCGTATTGCGAAAATACTCTGTAAGTGACAATACTAAGCGGAATCGAACCTCCTTATGAGCAGTGGACTGCGCCTGTCTTAAACTCGTTCCGTTGGCAGATAAGGTTGTAAAGGACGTGTCATTACGTATTATGATATGGGTATTTAAAACAAGGACCCTACAGTTTTTTATTCATCGCTGACGGATTTAGTTACGTGCATTTAAAAGAACGACTTCTTTAATGTTTATGTCTTTTTTATCGTATCATTACGATGAGTGGTTAAAATAGTAGTTTCGGAATTCACATCATATAAAAGTATTTTTTTTTATAATGGCATGCAAATCAAAATAACAATCATTCAATTTTATTTATAGTTTTAAATAATCTTAATTAATGTTATTAATTTACTATTATTAACGTTTCATTCTGCAAATGATGTTGCGATTTTAGTAAAAAGTAAGCACATGATTTAGTTTCTTTTCCGAATGGTTTGCACGTGACTTCCTTGATACCAAGTTCTGTATTTGACTTTCCGTTAACTTTAATGCGACTTAATCGCGCGTTTGCGTGCGGGCGTGTAAATATACGGGGAAAATGGCCGAAAGCCGTCAATGTTAAAGGTCTGTTCAGATGGGCCACTTTTAAAAGGCGTGATTGACCGTTTCATGAAAAAGCGTAGTTCAATATCATTATGTCTTATTTCTGGAAAATACATTTAAGAATATCCCAAAAAAGTGGGAGTTTTTTTATCGTCAAACTACATCCACTGCAGTATTTAGTATGATAGTGTAAAAATGATATCACCCCCTTTTTCTAAATGTCTTAAGAAACTGGCCCATAGACCCTATCCGTTAAAATTATTTTTCTATCGACAAGCGATACAAAAAAATGGAATACGCCATTAGAGGAAGTAAGTTCTCCGCATAAAGATTAAAATTGCGTGAGTAAAATTGACAATTGGCGCAAAATAAATACCTATGTAAAGCAAGTTGCAGTGCGCGTTGATATGTTGCAGTAATAAAACAAAATATGTTTTGTGTAAAATAATTATTGTTAGGCGAATACATTTCTGTGATCTTAATTCCACAAATGAGTGAAACAAATCAATTCAATACTGCGAAATCTATCCAAGGCAATTGGCAATCAATAGACAGATGAAATGATTATAACAAAACGTTACAATCTTAAACATGGAAACTGGTTTGATAAATTAGCACGAAATGTTTTACATATCAGCAATCAATTGATTAACTCCTGATCAGATAGAAAATGAAAAGTAACGGTTTCACAGTATGCAAATAAAGAAGATTCGGAAACCATCAGTGGCGTCATTGTCTCGTATTAAATCATATCGCATTTTACTGACATACATGATATCTCAGATATAGTGATTAATGTTTTTCCATCGTATTTTATCGGTAATATTCGTATTTATTTTGGGCTCTCAATTTGCTTCAGTTTTCATTTGACATTGACTATAGCTTGGCAACTTCGTTGGTGACACTCCCATGTGTGCTTTTTGTTATACAGGGTGACTTCTTTTTCGTGATACAAGATAAATAAACCTCAATCTATCCATGATTTTGAACAACTTTTACTATGGGGTCAACTTTGTAAATTCAAAAAAAAAATTAACTTTCATAGAAAAGGTCATCAATAGGCAGACCAAAATGTATGAGAGAGTTGTATTTTTTTTGCAATTTACAAAGTTGACCCCATAGTAAAAGTTGTTCAAAATCATGGATAAATTGAAGTTTAATTATCCTGTATCAGGAAAAAGAAGTCACCCTGTATACCGCCAACACGAACGGCAGCCTCCGAAGGCAGCCTCCGTCGGTCGCCGTTCGTGTTGGCAGTAACTTGTGTAAGTAGTTACAGCTGCACATAACAAAAAGCACACATGGGAGTGTCGCCAACAAAGTTGCCTAGCTATAATAAAGTTTCATATTAATAGATATAAATCATATAAACATGTCAATAATTTTAGTAAGGTAATTGATTGGTATTTCGGGTTCAGTCATATTCCAAGTTTGCCCGATGGCAAAACATTATTCTTAAGATCTGTAAATACCACTTATATACATGTTATAGGTTATGCATGCACATAATACAAAGTAGTCAAATAGGACACCGGCAAATCAATTCCTTTAAGGGCATCTGGTACGCAAGTCTAGTCTGTTCATCAAAATACTGATTTGGCCGCGTGCCAGCTGCGAGGTGTATACACTTTAGTTGCGCGTAGAGCAATTTTCACGTCACTGTGCAGTTTGTCATTATGCATCAGGATCGTGACGCCTCGAGACAACTCGCAATTATTATGTATGTAAAAGAAATTCTTTCTGGCAGTGAACAACGAATGACGTGCAGTAGTGGGTCAGGTGTGAAACAGCGATGGGTCTGCATTTCTAACGAGCCTGGGTTTCACATATAATTATATGCCTATGTCCAACAGTGGACTTTTGGCTGATGATAAAGTTGGTGACATACACATATTGCACATATTTATGTTAAAATTCAAATAGCGAAAAATATTGGTTAATTGGCGCAGTTAGAAAAATTTGTACCGTAACTTTGTTCATTAGTCCCTTGTTTTATCCTTTTTTTTTAAATTTATTATTACTGTTATGACCAAATAACATTTAAGTACCAATTAGGAGTTTCTTATCTTATTTACGTTTTTAAACTCAATTGTTGGGAGCTTCAGATAACTACCGCTCGCTCCACTTTAGAGACTAAAAACAATCAGATGCACTTAAATGGCCCATAAAGTTTGATCGCTAAATCCGACCTCCTTATCGACATGCCCCACAAAAATGTCAAGTATTTAAACATTGATTCAAGCAAACGACGCTCCAAAGACGTCGCAATTCCCGAAGTTCACATTATTATAACAAGCTAGCGGCGCGCCGGCGCGTTGCAAAGCAAACTGTGCCCACGGCCTCTCGAATACCCGATACTTTGCCGTAATGGCCGCGATCGAGGCATGCGATAACAAGCCGTCGATAGGTAAACCCGTATTTTATTTATATATCAGCTCGCCTCTTTTTCAATAACGCTTTTTCCTTCTCGCGGCGGAAATTTTGCTCTTTTATGGTATGGGGGCTATGCTCGTTATTTACTAAGGTAATTATCCGGCCATAATGCTGAATATTCAAGGGACAAATTGTCGCGCCAAGGGACAGTTCCCACCGATAAACGCCTTTAACATTGTTGTTTGATAAAAGCTACGTGATGGCTGCACGTATAGACGGTTTTTTGTTGTACATTTGCTTGTGTCGGCGTTACATGTCACTCAAAATTATATAGAACTGGGGTTTTCGGCTACTCAAAACATTATTAAGTAGTAGATCTCATAATAGGTCATTTCTTGCAACCATGGCATTTCCGCAGATATAGTAATCATATTATCAGCTCATTTTAATTTTCTCAAAGAAGAAAAAGTTGGACTGTGAGCAACACTCAATCCTCGTATGTCACAAAAGGTTCTCATCCGACCTCAAAATAAATGTAAAATTTTAGACAAAAAATTCAACAAAAAAAACCGTGTGCGCGTCACTTATGATTTTGTCATTGAATGATACCGCATATAAAATTAGTAAAAAACTTTGTTGTCATGTGTCAAAAAATCTACACATGTACAGGAAGAAGGTGCTTGTGTTAATTTTACTTACCTCTTCGTTCGTATTAATGCTATGCATGTCAAATAGAAGTTTCGTATTAAAATTAAACGAAGAATATTTATTGGTAGACGTATCGCTTGTTATATTCATGAAGAAGCAAACATTTAACTTTGGAATAAAACGTTTAAATTTAATTTAGTGTCAACCAAGTAGTGATCAAGTTAATGGTATCCATGTCTAAGATGGAGCACACGCATATTTGTTGATCTAGCGTATACTTTTCGAGGAAAAGCTTTGCTGGAAGCTGGAAGGAAGTTTCGATCCCAAAAGTAGACTCAAAGCGCTTAGTACCTACAAGTCAGTAGTATATTGACAAGGTAAGGGTCCCCAAGTCTACACCTATCCTGCATTTGTACATCAAATTAAAATCGGAAGTGTGAAACAATTTCAAGTAGTTATTGTAATAGTGCCGTCTCCGTACCGGTCCGGTCGCCGTCACGCCGGGTGCCGGCCTCGTGGGTTCATTAAGGCAGAGCTCGCGGCATTGTTAACGTTTTAATTCACATGTCCGGCGCACGCGGCGCCGTCTCCGCTGCCCCGAGACTGCTGGGAAATCTCGCTGGAAAATTAACGCCACAATTTTATACTCCCTTTTTTTCGTTTGCGAGGCGCTTCCTTTTTATTTATTTCACGCTTCGATCGCCACGCGGCGTTTAGTTAGCGCTCTTATTTTTATTTCGTTAGAAAGTTTTATGCTATTTTTTCATCAGTTATTTCGCAGGCAAAAACTCTTTGTTGTGTTTTTTGAGCGCTTTAAAACTGCTATTTTCTGCATCTGTATGAAAAATTCCCCGTTTGAAAATGCAACGTGATTTAAATTGCGATCGCCGTAAAAAGGTTAATCTTTGAGTTATGTCGACAATCAATCTATTCATCTACGATATTGACGAATATTATACTTATTTTTTTACCAAAAAGGAATGCTATTAGTTATTCATCGTTCGGTAATCATTATCGCCAATATTATTACTCAAAACTTTGAAACGATTTAATACATGCAAGCCGAAAATTTCATAAGAAGGTGAGCGACCTCGTAAAATATGAGTTATAGCCGTTTGTCTAGTTAGATGGTGAACACAGCAAAAAGTTAATTGTTTTGATTGCCAATACACAAACACGTCCGTCGCTTCACGGCAAGTTATCGCCATAGAAAAGCGTCCGATCTTAATTAGTTTTCACCTCTTTGAAGACGCCTAGCGCGATATGATCTCTCCCTTGTTACAATTTGTTTTCCGTTGGCACTGTTCAAAGCTGTTACCTTTTTGTTTCACCTGTTTTTATTTGGACGTTAGCCGGTGATGTATGGTGATTGGCTCCCTTGTCCGGGCTGTGTATCTTGTTTATCATCCTGATAATCCTCTCGGCGTTTGCTCGAGAAATATTTGAATGCCTGACGCGGTGTTCCACGCTCTGACGTTTGATTTGTTTATTGATAAGTTTTATTGAAAAACTTAATTGAATGAATGCACCGACAAATATAGTTTCTATTCGGTACATCGACCTGGATTACGCGCGGTATCAACGCGTATCTAGTTATGTTGCTGATGAAAAATGTTCTATTGTTAAACGGTAAGTGAGATAAGGCGTCCTGGCTTGTAAATTTAACTGAACGGTGATGATTCACCGTTCTTAACCGCGGTTTTATTCGGTCGTGATTACAAGGCGGCGCTTGGCTGCGTCGGTCCTGTTTCCCAATTTAATATTTACTGCTTGGTAAATTGTATTCTGCCCATATTGAGAGCAGCGTTTATTTTGACTTATTTATTTAAGTGTATTTTTGTTGCAGTCGTTTACCATGACGGTTTTAGTTATGTTAATTATTATTTGAGTTTTAAAAGTTGAAATAAATACTACTCTATCAGCGCACCTACTTTTTCACATTGCACTTGTTTAGTTGGCTAGTAATACATAGTTAATTTGGTCACAAGATTTTAACAATAAAATTAGGTACATCAACGCGTTAATTTTCATTTTACTTTCGAAAATTTACTTATTTGTGAAATTGAAATTCAAGGCGATGTATCACAAAAACTGACTAGGGAATATGCATTTAATTATGTGCACTTTAAAAGGTTACGTTCCCTGCATCATTCTTCGTCTATAATCAAATTAGGTTGTGCTTCTCTAAAAGAAGTAATGACCGAAATACATTTTTTGTCCAAGGGCATTTTTTTAATTCTCTCCGGGCGCAAGTCGACAACAGGGAGGAGTCCGCGGCCCTCTATAAACAGGCGCAGTGGCCGCGGCAAATTGAAACCCGACCGAGTGTGAAATCACTCCGGACTGGCTTCCTGTCAGTACAGCGACGACATATCTAATACTTCGCCTCTCTGAATTTTAACGGTCTCATAAATTTGAACTCTAATCGACCGGCTATTAAGCACCGATTGTAGTTTTACAATTGTGTCACGGAATTGTTTAGTTTACTAAATACGATAATTATGTCGTTTAGTGTCGTTTCAATATTGTGATTGATGAGTGCTCTAAAACATTCCGGTTTCGTGATTTTAAATGGAACACTAATGGTGCAACAATAAAAAAACTATATTTCACTTTATCCTAGCCAAAGTTTGAAAAATTGATTTATTGGTTGTTAAAAGATATGTATATAAAATGAAGCATATGTTCTGAACGTGGATGATCTAGGTAGATTATGGTGGCAAGGTGGTCTGTTAAGTTTTGTGAATATACTACTTGTATGTTAAATTTTATCTCAATCTATTAATTTGTTAGGTAGCATGTTATTCTTATTAGGTAACAAGCATTGAAAATTCCATACATCAAACCTATTTTCAAATATTAATAGTATAATTATGTTTTAATAGGGTAGGATATTAGTATTGACAATAAAAAGTTGCTAGACGTCCTTTGCGACATAGTAAACGTTTGAACTACACCACTACTACTAATTGGGTACAGATTTGTCTAATATAAAAATATTTTATTTAAAAAGTATCACACACATGCTTATCCCAACCGATCCTTTACAAATAAAGCCACGAAACCAGTAAAAAAACCTTTAGCTCTCAACACTTTCTTACGCTACGTGCTTACGAGAAAAGTAATAACGCCATCAAAATTGAATGAACTGTGAAATCGCGGCGAACTTTTCCAAATGTCGTAATGAGCATGGCAATTTGTTTTTCCTTACAAATGGGGAGTCGTTCTCACCTGGCGGGCGCAACAGTTGGGGTTTGGGTTAAGTTACTAGCAGAAAGTTAAAGCGTTAGTGCAGCTTTCCCGGAGAATCCTTTATTACCCGCGCGTGAACTACACACCTCTCCTCTCATTTTTCTAAAACATACTTAACTAGGTTTTCTTCTGCATTGTATGGTTTTATTCTTGCAAATATCAATGAGTCACTAGATATCGACCGCTTTAGCTTAGTCGGTAGTGACCCTGCCTACGAAGCACGAGGTCCTGGGTTCGAATCCCGGTAAGGGCATTTATTTGTGTGATGAGCACGAATATCTGTTCCTGAGTCATGGATGTTTTTAAGTATTTGTATCTATTAAATATATCGTCGTCTAGTATCCATAACACAAGCCTTATTGAGCTGTCTTAGTTCGATTTGTGTAAGATTGTCCCCTAATATTTATTTATTTATTTGTATCTAAACTAATATAAAGTCTTCTCAGAATGTAACAAAGAGTGCATTACATTTGAAGTAAGTTAATTTACAATCAAAAATTGGCAGAATGCAGACGGCACAGTACACCGGTAATGCGTTCTTTGGAGGAGGTATGTGACTTTCGGCTGGTAGGTAATGGCGATGGAACATAAAAATGTCCCGTAAGTGCTATCACAACTCCAATCTCAATAGTACCTACTGCGTATTACTAACGAATACCACGTCGCTCTTCAGTGTAAGTTTCTTCACCCTTTTTATTTGATACTGATGATCATTAAACATTTTAAAACCCTGTAGAGGTCATCGCTTGTAACTCGCAATGAATCCTCGCTGAGCCAATGCCGCTGTAGGGCTCTCGACTCAACGATCATTGTTGCAGGACCTCGAGCTGCGACACTGTGCCGCTTCATTATCTCGAGCAACGGTAACACAAACTCATTCAGTGAAGAAACTTTTGTTGGTTGTCGGTAGTTGTTCACTTGATACTAGTAATATTACCATTTAAAGTTGTTAAACCGTCTAGAATCTAGATCGTCGCCTGTAACTCGTGACGAATCCTCGCTGAGCCAGTGCCGCTGTTGGGCTCTCGACTCGACGATCATTGTTGCGGCACCTCGAGCCGCGACACTGTGCCGCTTCATTATCTCGGGCCACGGTAACACTCGCTATTCATTGGAGGTTCTTTCGTTGGACTGAGATTTTATTTTTTCTCAGTTTCGTTACGATTTTCCCCTCTATTTAGTTTGGGCGTAACGAAACTGAGAAATTCAAAATTTGTACGGAAAAATTGGGACATTTCGCACTACTTTTTTATTTCATAAATGAAAAGTGCTCGTGATTCTGAGTAAAATGGTATAATACACCATGATCAGACAAAAAAGTAAAAGGTACATTTTTTCTGCAATTGACCCATAAACGAAACATTCGGGCAAATGAAATTCGGGCAAGTGAAATTCGGGCAAATGAAATGTATAGTATGTGTACATCGGGCAAACAATAGACAACCCTATAGTGAGCAACTATTATCAAAAAAGGAAAGTGGATCTAACGAAGAACTAAAAATGTCGCGTTAAAAATCGAGTCGAGAGCCCTAGAGCAGCACTGGCCCAACGTGGATTCCACACGAGTTACAAACGATGACGGTTTAACGGTTGTCTATTGTTTGCCCGATGTAACGTAGACAAGCAGTTAGTATTAGGTATTCAAAGCTGTTAAATTATATCATCGGGATGTCATCTCTGCATGGCTCTAATCGATGATCATTTTTGCGATACTTCGAGTCGTGACATCGCGCCGTTTCATTATCTGCGTCCACGCCACGGTGATATTCGCTATTCATTCGAAAACTTTCCTTAGTCGTCGTTAGTTGATCACTGACCAGAAATATTACCATTCAAAGTTATACCGTCTAGATGTCAGCGCTTATAACTCGTGTCGAACCCACGCTAAGCCAGCGCCGCTGTAGGGCTCTCGACTCGACGATCATTGTAGCAGCACCTCGAGCCGCGACATTGCACCGCTTCATTCGACAAGCTCTTCATTGGGTCAACTTTCCTTTGTTGATGTTAGTTACTCCCTTGATACTAATTTGGGTAACACCTTGTTTTACCATGTCAGGTACAATGCAGCCTTTATTTATAAAAAAATAATAGTTATTCAACATTATAGTGTTGTTGACTTCGCTTATTATTACAAATTATTAATTATGATCATATATAATGAAAACCGAGTTGAGATCCTGTCACATTTGTCATTTAGATAACATTGTAATCTATTCAATTTAATGGTAACATCTTAATTTTGGGTCGTTTGATGGATATCGTGTTCCATTAGGGCGGCCGGAGTGTCTTAATTTCTTCGTAGTCGATTGTAAGTGGTCTACAGGTTGGTTCTATCAATCAAGAGCAGTCGCCGACTGGCGACAAGCTATCGCTACAAGTGGCACCGATTGATCGTATTGCGGTCGACACCTTTTATCAAATTAATTATTTGATTGCTTCAGATATAATTTGTGATGGCGCCAACCCTAATTGTGAAGCGATGACGCGTTCTATCCTTACAAGGAATTATATAAACCCGTAAAATTTATTTAACGTTCATGACATGTACTAAAAACAAACAAACCTTTTATGCTCTTCTTACAGTGGACGATTAAATACTGTAACGACGTAACGGTTATTTTATTCATTTCAATTCAGAGGAGAGGAATGTTTAATGAATGTGATCTTATACTGTTATAGTTTCCACCTTCCAGTAATATGTGATTTCTCGACGGAACTCCGAGAACCCCCGCTAAGATCCCGGCTTTAATCACTCATATTTATGTAGTTTTTATGATACGCGTTAATGACCGTCGCCTCTTAAATTTTAATTCGACCTCCATATGAACGACTCATAAGAGTTATGTTAAAAGTTTAAGAATATAATTAAATTTTATAAAAAATTACAATGCAAAGATATAAAAATAAGAAAATGTATGCCTCCTAAACTTTTCCACATATAATTTTGCTCAATAAACAAAACAATGTTTCCATTTTGATATTGCGAGTTAAATAACTGAACATTATGTTTCAAAATTAAGTAGCGTTTACTCGAGCCCCCGTTTCGGTATTTCTAATTTATCTCTTTAAGATGGAATACTGAGGCGTAAAATTGTAGGGCAGACAGGATGATTTTCGCGTCATCCAAACATAAAGGCCGTAATCGTTGCGCATCGAGTGGAACTAATACGGGAGAAATGGAACGAGATAGGAGCTAAGAAGGATCGTAGAAAATAATTTATCCGCGACGGTAGAACAAAAGGCGGGTCACAATGGAACAAAAGAAGGTCCGGAACAGCGCCAGTTTGCTTTCTGAAGGCTCAGGAGCCCAATACACGGAATCGATTGGATGTTAATGCCAATGAAGGCTTGCTTCCGTTTTTGAAACTAATCACTATTTGATAAACGACTTTTTCATTTGGCATGGCAACGGCAGGGGAGAGGGTGTGGGAGGAGAGAAGAGTAGGGAGACGGGAATTCGATGGAAAATATTTTTGAACTTTAAAAAAATGCTTTTGCTGTGCTGTTTAGGCATAAAAATATTACAGCACAACGGTATAATCAAGAATGATCCTATAATCAAATTTAATCATTTCTGTAATCACAACACTAAATAGACCTCCAGGATCTTGAATATAAACATCTACATACACTACATATTCTGTCTGTCTGTCCGTCTGTCCGTGAGTCACAGGGCTCTAGATTTTGAACCGTAATACGGAGGGACTTGAACTTTTTGCCGATTTTTTTAATGATAAAACGTACGGTATTAAAGTAAAGTAAATTCTTCCAGCATTACCAACCATCCTCATAAAATAAAATTCATCAGTTAAAAATCCCAAGCAGAAATTTGAAGTAGGAAACATGTCCGCTCTATAATTTAACTTTGGTCGTGACTAGGGCGTTTATGTATATCTATAACCATAATGTCTGTAATTTCACATCAAAAAGGATTATTGTTTCGTGATACGACCCTCAATTCTAGTTGAAGTGAATTACTTATTAATTGCTCCATAAAGGATCCGAGCAGAAGTCTCGTTTATTTGATAGTCTGCTTTAATTTTCGTAAAAATAAATATCTTTAGCGGGTCGTTGTATATTTTTAATTAAACCTAAATTATTACCTTTGGATCGTGGTAATCGAGATTGAGTTTTATATCGCAGGAAGGGTTATTATTCCTGCAGTTACTGCTCCATTGCCGTTATACTCGCCGTCGTTACGTGCGTTCTACTTAGTTTATTTACTTTTATGTCTTTTCTGAGTAAAAAACTACAATCAGATTCCGATGCGATAATATATTGTTGCTGGTTTTTGTTCAATATTTCTTACGATAGATTTTTAGTATCGTCATAATCCACACCAAATATACTTGAACCCGATTCCCATCGGCTTGCATATTTCAATAATCATTTGAGCATCTTATTTTACTCTCTTGAATAAAACATACCTTTGCCATTGCCCCTCGGAAAAGTTAAACGCTACGCCACTAATGAAGTCTTTACAGTATGCGGATTAAATATTAAATTTATTTATGTTTAATTTAAACCACTTCGATAAACAACTATTTATTTTTAAATTACTGTGTTACACAGAGCACAGATATCCATCCTTGGAATTACTCTGTGCGATCGAAAGCCGGAAAATGAACAAACCAGAACCAGAAGAAGAACGAAACCATTACACACTGGAAGTGGACTTGGTCACATTGCCAGGATAGATGCAGAGCCAGTGGCGTGGCGTTCAAAGAACTCGATTCCTACCGGCTTGCCTAATATCAGGCATTTGACCACCTTATTCTACAGCTCTTAAGGAAAATGTACGCCAAATCTACACCGGCTTGCCCTAGGATATCTTTTACGCCACACCACTGCACAGAGCGTTAGGCCAAACGACTCCCAGAGTGGAGACCTAGCATAACGTCCCTCCGCTGGATGAACGACATGAAATGACAGGTAAGACGCGATTAAAAATAAGGCACAAGATCGTCCGGCATAGAGTAAAGTAGAGGCGACCTTTATCCATGAATGGAAAATATAAGGGCTGTAATGCTGATGATGATGATTAAAATGTATTAAGAATTATTTGACCTGGTTTCGTTGCCATGTAAAACGAATATTGCTCTCCTATCGTATTAAGTTTACTACTGTTAGTGAGAGCTACATCGTGCTATCGCAGCTCCACAGTTCCCTCGGAATATCGAGGAGCGATAAAATGTCGAAGGCTGCGCGTGATGCTCGCCGAATTATGTCCCGCGATAAAGGGTTCCGTGCATCCAGTCCTATCCCAACTGTGCCACAACTTGCCTACTATTTTCTATTCATTATTATCGGATTACTGGCGAACGATAGAAGAATGGACAGAAGTGCCATAGGTCTGCAAATATTGATGTTTATTCCAAAACAGCTTAGAATCGTAATAATGGCGTAAATAATTATTCATTCTGATAAGATAAGATTATACTTCATCTAATTATCTAGTTAAGCATTTAAAAAATACAATATTTTAAATCATTAATAAACAAAATACAATTTGGGGTCAAATTAAATAAACTAAAAACTAAATAATTACACTAGATTAAAACACTTATTATTCATTCATATGCATAATGGTTTCTTGTTTTGTGTTTATGAGCATGTCATAATAATAATAGCAAATCTAATAACACGTTCACTGTCATAGTTGGAATTGGAGACATCACTAACAGAATGTTTATGACACTGAAACTTTGTTGAAAGACAGAATGTTACATCCAAGAACTAAATCTGACGCTTAAGATGTTGAGTTTGAGACTTAAGAGGTGTGCACAGTGGATATATCAACGTGTGTGATAATGAAAAGGCGATACAAACTAGAACGCTGTTATCCTCTCACTGAAGTTGAACATAGAAGAGACCGAAAAATCGAGTTAAAAACAAACAACTGTCCAATTTGAATACAATAGGTACTATTTTTAATTTTGACTTGTTATTACATTATGTAATAACAAGTCAAAATTAAAAATTGCATAAATTAACAACCTTTCCTTTCCTTCATAACCTGTCTACTTTGGGAAAACTCTACAGAGGAGTATCTATATCTGGAGTCAAAAATTTGCAGCTTTTACTACATCGCTGTGTTATTGTTATTGTCAATGTCCACTCTATCGAGTCCATTCTAAGGTTACCGACAAAAGATACGCCCGCCCTTGGTAGGTTCGCACGAACTGTGCGCGATATGCGAGCATTCTTACTCGGTACAATTTATCTCACGTTCAGATTACCCTGCCCCTACATAGAACTAGATACTGACCCGTATTTATTTATGCCGAAGATTTATTTAATAATAACAGCGTAAGCTGAGCTTTCGTGATACGTTTCAGTTTGTTTCTAAAAATAATTAATCGGTATGCCGAAGTATTGCAATATCTTTTGAGCGGTTTGTATTCTGCTTCGCGGGGCTTCTTTTAATTCCAAAAGTTTCAATACCCCACTTGTTAGGTTGCCAAAAAATTAAAAAATTGCAACTGATATTGCAAAAGCAGTTTTAAGCAAAGAAACCGCTACCATCAGATTTACACGCTTGTTTCCCCAGACACGGTAACAATGTTAGTAATAAGTAAATATTAAATGTCTTATGCGATAACGCATAGATAAAGGAGTATGATATATTATGGAAAGCTGCTGTTCCCGGGTATCCCACGTAGAAATTAGCAGTCTTTTTGAAAACGTTATCATGAGTCCCCCCAGTAAGGCACGGGCCGGGCGTCGTGGCCTATCTGGCCAATCTGGCCGTCGTAAATAACGCATCGGGGCACACGATGTCGCCGGAACGTCTCTCTTTGGAACATAAATCTCGTTAATGAGCGACGCTGATCGTGCTCCGGATTAGATCGCGGGGCTACCGCGCCGATACCGCGGCGAACGATCGAAACATCGAAGCGAACTTAAAATTGCAAATTACCGAAAGTGAACTTAATGCCTTCATTACGGTGTCGCGTGTCGCAGAAGGTAGGATCCAACGACGGTACGATCTAGTTCTGAAGTCAGACGCTGTCGACGCGTGGATTTTTCTAATGAGGGTCTTCATTTTTTTTTAGAAACTGTCAATACTTACTAGTCTTACTGACTGTTATAAAAATCGGACCAAGGGAGGGCCTTGGGATCGTACCAGGTCGTTTGGCCCGGACCACCTTGAAGTTTCGCTGATTGTTGAAAGTGAGCAACGGACCAACGCAGCGGGAAAGGTGCAAGCGGATCAACCTGTAAAGTGTGTATATCGAAATAATGGGAGTTTTAGTTGCCGGTTCGCTAAACCTAGCCCAGTTAAGTAGATTCCGGCAAGAAAATTATCTGAGCCCGAGCAAGAGAGGGTTTTCAGAAATCGTCATATTTGTTGGCAAAATGCGACGCGAAGTCTGTTTGACAAGTGAGATCAAAATCCACCGGTCATATCGTGGTATCTGGTTTAAGTGAGTCATATCCAGACGTCTAGATTTCTGGAAACCCCCATAATAATAAAATATATTGTTAATTTGTTTATCACAAAGAAATTAAATTGCACGCTTTTAGTACGAAACCGAGGGAAATAGTAATATGATCCGTCTTTCCTTAAATTTGATTTTGGATTAACCATGTTACGGCTGATCTGATGAATGGCTTGATCGTGCGCAACACCGGGATGAATGGAAAGGCTTGGAGGAGGCCTATGCCCAACAGGGGTCCTTAATAATATAAAATATACTTTCCAATAAACTTTTGTTTAAAATACTGTAAAAATGTTAAGGAATAATAAAGGCTATTTTATTTTTATTTATTTTATACAGTTGATACTGCTAATCTACAGAACTAACTGTAACATGGATAAAAAATCTGATAAGTGCGAGCCGGACTCGCCCACCGAGGGTTCCGTACAAATACTTATATAAAGAATATATTTTATGATTTAATTACAAATATATAGTTTTTAGATTTTTCCCTATACTTGTAGTATTACTTGCCACAGTTCATAGTTCTAGGTCAACGGAAAGTACCCTATCAATTTTGGCTTCATTGAGAGTGTCGAAATATACGTTTTCTGCGGCATTAACGGCCATATATTTTTTTAGGTTAATTTAAAAGTTTTATTTGTGCTGTACAAACTGTACAAGGGCTGTACACCTGAGTGTATTATGGTTTTATTTTCAACGCCATACCTCCATGCGTTCCCAAGATAAAGGGTATTGACAGACAGACGGACAACAAAATGATCATATAAGGGATCCGTTTTTTTTCTTTTGAAGTACGGGACCCTAAAAAAATTAATATATGACATTCTAAAACTAGATTGGCCTTATGTAAATACAAATGCAAATTATAATACCGACCTTAGTATACTGTAAAAAATAAAAAAATAAAAATCAGTACCTGTAGTCAGTGACAAAGAGACCGACTAACTTGATTTTTTCGAGTACCCTTAAATATTCGAAGAAGAGTCGATTAAATATTAATTAATTAACCGCGCGGGGCGTTTTTCGAGGCATCACGCCATCAATTATGTAGTTCGCCGGGCTTTGGTAGCAGCTAGCAGCCAACGTACCATGCGTCCTGGAACCTCCAGAGTTGTGCCGTACTGATGGAAAAAGGCCGGATGGTCCATGCCAGAAGGGTCGGTGTCTCTTGTGGGACGCTACGTGCGTCAGTACGTTTGCACCGTCCCATCTTAATATCACAATTAGGTCTGCTGGGCGGAGTACACGGCCAAATTAAAACACACTAAGTACAATGCCTTGGAACCAATGTACGATTTCGTGCCAGTTCCGGTGGAGACAGCAGGACCTTGGGGTGTGGAGGCCAAGGCGTTTCTTAGGGAAGTGGGTCGCCGTCTGAGGGATAGAGGTGGTGATCCACGCTCTGGATCGTATCTGGTGCAGTAAATTTCATTGGCGATACAGCGTGGCACTTTTCAGCCAGCTACGATTCGGGGCGATCCTTTTTAACGTAAGCTGAAGTGACGAAGCCTGTTGCGGATTACTTTTGTTGGTAAGTGTGACTAAGCCTGTTGCCGATTTGAAGTTGTACCCACCTGACGAAGCCTGCGTTGCGGATGTAACCTTTTGTGGTGGTCTTTTATTTTTTCTATTTTTTATGTGTTGAATAAATTTGGTATTAGTTAACCTGATTCTGATTATGTGTGGGATCACAATTTACACACACGCGTATCAAGCCATAAACCGGGGTTTCTCGAAAAGGAGCCTCTAATTCAAGTGATCATTTCGCGGCACAGCGTACGCTCGAGTTGTTAAAAGTTTATCGATTTATGAAATAACGAACTGTTGGAGCACACGTGAAGCGCAGCGGGAACTAAATGAATCCATTCCAATTACGAAGTCATTACTTTAATTAAACTCAACGTATTGCAAAACTTTTAAGTTAGGTATGAGATTCTAAACTTTACTACATATTAAGTACCTATAAAACGTATATTATTAGAATAGTACGTTAATAAGAAGTTTTTTGCAGTTAAAACTGCTGATATTATCATATCATCAAAATAGCACTAAAATGCACGTTAGTAAAAAACCAACAACTTATTTTTTTGTGAAGCGAGTTTCAGGTCTGACATTTTACACTTTCAATACCGCATTGTTTTTTCCTGGACATTAATTAATAGTTCAAGATTTTAGAGTTATCAAAAGTTTAGAAACAACAGTGGTAGTTACGTAAGGTTTGGTTTGCTTCAAATAAATATGTAAAGTAGTAGTTGGAATGAACCAAATCGTAAATATGTATCAAGCTACAGTGCGGCGTCAGGTAAACTAAAGGGTTTTGTACAGACGAGCGGAGCTAGTAATCCCGCTTAGAGGAAAGGATTACACGTGAATGTCTAATGCTTCGTTTGCCGCTAATACCACCGTTATTTGATCCTTTCGCGTCTTGGTCGGAAAACGTGTTGCAAGAGGGCGCGGGTGAGTCAGAACACGACATTCTGATGAGAGAAAGTAAATAAATTTTTTGCGTTACATTGGCCAGACTAGTGGTTCGATCTGTAAATTTACTGTACAGTTTGGGATATAAAAGTAACTTGTGTTAGTAGATTTACGATTCAAAACATCGGTATATATGCAATGCAGCTGACGTGGTAGTAGACTGGACGTAAAACTTTGCGTAAAGCTTTGTAAAAAGCTACACTGGCCGCTGGTTTGTTTCATATCACTATTGAGCTACCTTCCTCTCCTTCCTCTTCTACACTTTCCATGTTATTAGAAATAAATATAGTATTTTTTTCCTTGTCAGGAACATTTTCAATTTCTATTTCATTAATAATATTATATTTAATTAGAAGTAATTTCAAACTGCCTCCTCTATAATTATAACCCTCCATCGCTTCCGCCACCTCTTTAAACCTGCACTTAAGGTGGGTTCGGTTGCAAATTATTGTTCACGCCACAATAGGAGACGTTGTACAGAATTCAACAATGCGTACTCGGGTCTGTGCCTTAAACGACGATGTGGCATTAATAATGGGGAAGCCGGTAAGAACATCGGCATGCGGCTCTGGTACCAAACATGGTTCACTAATGTTTGACCAAAAAATTATTGACAAATGGTCATTTGACAAACAACGTTTCACTAAATAATCATTTGGCAAACGAGACATTTGACAAAAGTATCATCTTACAAAAACTCACTTAGCAAATGATTAATTAGCAAACACTACACTTGGTAAATGTGTTAAACAATAAAATTTCAATTGACCTTTTTTCATTTCACCTAATAATATGTTTCGCAAATTAAGCATTTGTCCAAATGTCATTTAACAAAATGTTATTTCATAAAAAGTACTTCTTTTTTCAAACATTATGATTTAGTCTGTTGGGTAATTTATTCTGCTACCCTCTTATCGCCATAAGTTACAAGATTATATAGAAGGCAAGCAATCATGCATTATGGCTATTGGTGGTCATAATACAAACCTAACCTAACCGACAACCCAGGTTTTTTCCATGATTAGTCTAAATGCATCAGTTCGTTTTTGTTGGGGGACGCAGTTCAAACCCTAACCTAACCTAACAACCTAGTCTTTCTGGCAGCAGTTCGTTTTTGTTGGGGGACGCAGTTTAAACCCTAACCTAACCTAACTACCAAATTTTTCTGTCAGTAGTTCGTTTTTGTTGGGGGACGCAGTTTAAACCCTAACCTAACCTAACTACCAAATTTTTCTGTCAGTAGTTCGTTTTTGTTGGGGGACGCAGTTCAAACCCTAACCTAACAACCTACTCTTTTTCCAAATACTGTGTATTAATTTGACCCATACCATATCTATTATTAGATTTATTAACAAACGAAACACTTGTCAAATAATACATTGTACCAAACGTTTTTAGACCAAGAGTAATTTTGTCTGATAACTCAGTTGCTAAATGTTCATTTTGTCAAATGATTATTTATAAAATGTAAATTTAACTGTTGATTATTTGGAAAAGTGAGTCATTTGTAAAATGACTAGTAGTAAAATGATCAATTGGCGAAACATTTTTTTGCAAAACGTTGTTTGTCAAGTGTAATTTTGCCAAATGACTTTTGGTCAAACGGCAGGACACCACCAAACATAGATTGTTTGTTTACCAGAATCAATATCTTGCACCATCAGATGATTACTCAAGTTATCTTCTTGTTTGTCTTGCTCAAGTCAACTGTTACATTCTTACTTAATACAGTCTTACGACTATCGTGTTGGATTGAACATTGAGCAGATTATTAAAAGAACTGATTTACCAACCATGAAGGTTAAGATGAGAATATAAAGATGTAAGTATGGCGTGACAGCAGTGGACAAGGTAGTCTGATAGTCTGGGGTACTCGTACCTATAATAGAGGTCGGACGGGATGTAATTTGTGGGGATTAGAAAAGTTAGTATTATACGTCACTGTAAATGCCTAGTGGAACGGGCAGATCAAGAACATGCAGATGAAATTAAGTATGTGAGCTATGACATTAATAAAAGGAAGGTTGGTCATGGTCAACGACTTGCTCAGTTGAATCGACAAAGAAGAAGGAAAGAAAAAAACTAACGTCATCGACTTGGGGTTGGAAAATGGGAAGAGAACTAGTGGTTATTGTACAACTCTTCGAACCGAACGGCTCGCACGAACAATAACATTATAAAACTCTTAACATTGTTAACGGATCTAGAACTCTGAAATTTTATACAGGAGTTCTTTACATAAAATAGTTGAGCAAACATTCCATTCCACTGGGCGAGTTCGTTAAAAAGTGCCATATCAATTCATTTATAATTATGCAGGTTTTATTAACAAATTAATGGCTGGAGATAAGAACAGTGTTTAATTTGACGCCATATCTTCGGCGCGTAAGATGTGAAGGGACAGCAACAAGGCGGCCAACAAGCCATTGTTTGCAAATCGCAACAAGGAGCGTGCACTTATCCCGTCCCGAACCACCAGTGGAGACGCAAAAAGCAAATTACCCAAGTGTGAAAAGGAAGGAGCAGGTGACTCGGACGCGCTGCAAGAACCCCTTTATTTTAGGTACGTACCGCGTCGATAGATGGCAAATTTTATAGCCCAATTTAATAATATACCTCCCTCTTGGAAGTGAACGAAGCGCCGTGTTTGCTTCGGTTTTTCCAGCGTTCCGGCGACATTTATTGCAAAGTATGAAAAAGTGGACTTTAGCTGAATATAAAGAGAGCGTGTTTCGAGATTCGGCGTCGTGAGAGGCGGTGGTTTTTGCCTGGCCGCCTACGAGCTGACACGCCGCCGTGTTTTGTGCTCGTTTGTGCAAAACTGTAATACCCGCAGATCCTGTCACCAAACGATATTAAGTGGGCTGCTTCTTATGCCCTTAAACAGATGACAAGATTATGATAAAAGGGAAAATGATAAAGATAACCGTGGAAGATGTGACGCAAGGATTTGGCACATGTTGCAGGGTAGTGTATTAAGTATATTTTACTTGCTTTCACTTCAACGTTTTCATCAATGATCTTGTACTTAAAGAAAATATCATTGGGCTATGTACAGTGGCGTGGCGTGCAAAGAACTTGATTCCTACCGGCCTGTTAAGGAAAATGTACCTACGCCAGATCTGCACCGGCTTGCCCAAATATATTTTTTACGCCACGCCACTGTTGGGCTAACACAATTTAGTGTCTCTATGAACGCGTGCCCCACTTGTCATTATGTACTAGTACTATTTTGTGTTCTGGCCATGCGCATACACACTCGGCTCAAACTTTTAACATTTTGTACATACAAGGATACCTATTATACAGGGTGCAATTTTTTTCACCGTCCAAATTTTGACAGTGAATGCTTTAGCGAAATATAGAAAATACGTGTTTTTTCAGTCAGTATCTTTCAGTACTAAAATATTGAGAAACAGCAGCTGAAAGAAATCCTACAAAAAACATACGTTTGTGGATACCGCGGTAGCGCACTGCGCGAGAGACGGCAACGGTCCCCTCCCCGCGACGCCTACCCGGCTCCCGTGTAGATTCGCCGAGACAACTTACGCGACGATACGCGTAATCCTCACGTTACTTAATTATTTTTTCGGACAGCACATTTTATGGTGAATATAAATGGCATCTTTTATTGATTCCTAATACCTAGGAAAAATGTGGACGATCAATAAAATTGCACCCTGTACCTATATCATCTTTTTTATCCATCCATTGGGCCTTGTGCATGTCGTTATTATTTAACCATCTACGTTTGATATTAATCACGATACTCAGTACCTATTAACTCCATTATGAAAAAATATAGGACGCCGCTTCCACTACTAAAGCTTAAAGACCGTCCGACTGGAAATAAAGCTCTAGCTAACAAACGTTACATTTCCCCGATGGTAAAAACAAACAATGAGGGAAAAACAGTGTCCGTGTAAGCGTGTTGATAATCCTAGCAGACGTTCAGGACGTCCGGCGGACGGCGGGACGGGATTCGATCCGGCGCGCCGGGCAAGATTGTCGCCGCTGATTCTCCGGATAACGAATCTTTGCGCTTTTACGGATATTTATTTTATACAGTTGTTAATGTGTTTGTGTTGGTAGGTTAGTTTTACACTTCACAAACCGTGGGTGTTGTTTTGATCCCAATTACGGATATTTCAATTAGGTACAGTTAACAAACACTTGTCAAACGAACATATCCACATTATATCTAATGCCTAGATTACAATCATGAGCTAGTATTTAAGTTAGCTGCTGGTTAGTGAATAGTGATAGTGAGACAATTAAATCTTAAATTAAGGACACATTTAAATATTTCATTTATTTGAAAACTTACAATTTTAAAAAAGTACCAAGTAAGTATTTTTAAATAATAATATAAAAATGTCTAAAACTAATAAATCTGTCAATATACTCCAGCTAAAAAAGCGGACTTTTTGTTAATGTTAACATTGGGCACTATGCGTGACCTGCTTTGTAAAATAACCAAGTTAAATTCGAATAAACATTAAAAGCTTAGCGTGCCTGTCTGTTGTCACTAATTGATTTAACATGTCCCTGCACGGTGGGTGCTAACAAAAACAATGCTCCCTCCATACTTGTTGTCTTATCATTGCTACCAAGTATTATTTGCTTAGCTGAGTACGCGTACGTATACGTTCGTACGTGTCCGCCCGCGGTCTCTTTGTCACTTAGTAGAGCGTTTCGAGGCCAATCTATATGTTTTAGCTGCCTAAAACTAATGCATGCTCCTCTTCAATGCTTGAATATTGTCGTATTTGTTGGAAAACAAGAAGTTCATTAGCTTGAGGTACATCAAACGATATTAAGTTAAACATCTCGAGTTTACTACATTTAGTGGTCTGTGACTACATTTAATCTATAAGTAGGTACCTATAAAACTTTTCCGTGACTAAGATACAGACCATGTACGGCCTAAACGTACATTTCTAAAAAAAAGGTACATAAATAAAACTATTGACAACATTTCATTTTAAGAACACTTTAAAATGTATATACGATTCGAAAGCATTTTGTCTCCTGAGCACTACACTATTTTTATAATTTTTTTATATCGCTTAATATAAAAAATACAAATGAATAAAAAATATGTTCTCATTTTACCAGTTCTACGGCACAATAGATGAAATGCCAGTGCCTTTTGCCACAGAAAAAAATAAGCTGTCATAATTTTGAATTTGACCTTGTCAATGCATACTATCAGATCGCTTACTTTTTTCGATCGCGATAAGACTAAAGTAATGGTTTATTCTACCGTAGAACTGTAGTTACGCCCTTTTAGAATAAGTAAATATTGATATATTAATTATAAATTAATTACAAATCCTGGTGAAACAAATAAACTATCAGCGTATTTGTCTTTTCAAACTAAATACAGAGAACCAATAAAATTAAAGGCTCAAAAAAATGAAAGGTTGTCAATTATTGATTATTTTTCATAGCAAAAGTATTGGTAGCAAAATAAATAGGAATCAATAGGATCTGTTAATTGATTGACAGATCCTTACTTGATTCCTATTTTGATACCAATATTTTATTAAATGTATGTATTTGGATAATTGGAGTAAAGTATTCTCGATAGAATCTTAATTATAAAAAATGATCAGTAACAGTTTTGTGAACGATTTTTGTGACAGTTAACATGTCCATACAAATTTTTGAACAAACTTTGTTAGACATGTTCAAATAACTACAGATATACAGGGATGTAAATTGGAACAGGTGCTCTTTAGGTCAAGCACTATGAAATAATTTTTCGAAACTCAATCCCTACAGGGTTGAAACGAGGGACGAAAATCTGAATGAAAATTCGGAAAATCATGCGGACGAAGTCGTGGGATACCATCTAGTACATTCATTAGGTTAGCCTTGTTTGCGAGATATTATACATATATTGATTGCTAACCATTTTCACAGCCACTATTCACCAAGTTTTAAACTAAAATAATGCCGCTAGTTAAACACAAAACAAATTAATTAACCCCTAAAGTTTCCCCACACTTTTCTCCCACACATAAGCTCCTGTATTCCACTTAGCCACCTCATAATGTAGTTAACGGACGCAACATTAATCCTTCGTGAAACTCCAAAACTTCGGAAGCTGGGTCGTCAACGCGTTATCATGCATGTACAATTAAACAAACAGCAGTTTGCGGTGGCGTAGCTTTTGTTTATCGTTTAACTCTACGCACAGCCGAATCTCTTAATCCTAAACAAATATCGCACGCAGGCGGCTCGGCTCCCCTATAAATTTTCTATCTCGCTTCTGTTGAAAACGCTACACTCCCGACATACAATGAGAAACGGTAAAGTACCGATTACATCGGTCGGTCGCGGGCAATAATATAAACAACTGATTAAACCGGCCCCACAGTTACAAAAGGAGACATTAGTTAAGGGCCAGTCTTTGCGCGTTGCGAGCCGATAATAGTAGGAAGTGATAGCGGAGAAACGCACGGAAAACTGGCTCGATACGTTCCAATGACTGTAACGAAGGTTTCTTGATTATTGTCAAACTACTTGCTCTGCTTGTTGCGCCTATTGTTTGCTTTTGTCATTTATCATCTATGTCTATGTACATATAATAATATCATAAGAAGACTATGTAGTGAATGAAAGATTTTTCCAAAAAGTAACTGGGGAATGTTAAAGATAAGTAATAAATAAAACGCAAATATGTAAATCTTTTAAAAAAAAATGGTCTATCTGTTTGCGCATAACGCAAAACTACCTTGCCGATTTTCATGGAATTTGGTTTATAGATTATAACTCCGGTTAAAACACGATGCTTTATCCGCCTAAACCGGAGTAAAAGAAAAACATTTCACTTATTTTACCGAAGTCTGGGTCCGTGTCCACTAGTATAAAATAATTACTTTAATATTAAAGTTTTAATTCATAACGTATACTTTGCATTTAGAGGGAGTATAATCGTGTAGCACAATTTGTATAAACCACTTAAAGATGCTACCCTGAATATAAATGAGCAAAGAAAAGGGGTGAAGGGGCAATTATACAGCTATCTGGGGCAGGTTAGCGTTGCAGCGATAATTTCCCGTGGAGTGAAAGGGAGAAGGGAAGATTTTTCCGTTGCCTCTCGCTCTTTGGACAAAATGAGTACCTGGAGGAGTTTATGGTAGGTTTTCAAGCTTCATGGGGCGGGTGCTCGTAATTAGAACAAGAGATGCGCAGCCACGCGGCGCGGCTGGTTCAAGTTATAAGCGAAAGTCGTCAATTTGGCTTTACTTCCCGTAACGAAACTTATGGCACTGGTCCCACCGCCGGCGAGTAAGCGAGTAACGTTCCTTGCCGGATGACCAGACACAGTGTGATCAATCGACCTTTCCTGATTCGCAATGTAACGCTACTCGCCCAACTTTACTCGCTTACTTGCCGGCGGTGGGGCCAGTGGCTATTAAAATTTATTAGCATGTACAAAGTAACAAGGTTACCAATTCCATAGCTAGTTATGCTAGTGCCCATCTATTTTTAAGGATACCTACATAGAAAGGGTCGTTTTTGAAATTACCACAGGTATACATTTTTAAGTTCAAATGTGCGCAGGGGACACATTATTCAGAAGATCCCGCCTCTTTAGAATGAAATTTTCGGTTATTGTGTGTTTCCGACCAAGCTCTACAAATTACCTAACCAAAAATGCCATTCTAATGAGCTGGAATCTTATGGATATTTGCGGTCTAGGAAATGATATCTTTCAGGGGTTACCTGAATATCAGCAAGTAACCGACATAGCTCGAAGAATTGTAGGTAGCAATTTAATGGACACATTATTTTATATTTTTATACTACTAGGGTGGCAAACAAGCGTATAACAGACGACCGCTCAGGCCGAGAAGTTCTTAAATGGTGACCAGGCACAGGTAGACGCTGCATAGATAGACCTCCTCATTCTAAAGGACTGATGATTTGACTGTTCCAGAGTCCGCAATGTATGCAGGCGGCACAGGACCGGTTACAGTGACTTTCGTTGCGGGAGGTCCAGCAGTGGACGTCTTTCGGTTGATGATCACGATTATTATAATCACAATTCAAAGGAAAATTATATTAGAATAATGTGTACCTAATTACATAAGCAATGAACACATATTTACAACCATCTTAAAAAAAAATACCTACATATGTACATGCATATCTTCACTATTGTGGACCAACTCACAAAAATATAAGTCCGAGGTCCGATGGAATTCCTTATACCTTTTGAACTTAATGGGATGGTAGAAATTTCTGTTCTGCAATTTAATTATTTTATTTAATAGTCAGGTCAAAAGGGCGATCGATCGACCGATCATAGGCCAATCTTAAAAAAACCATCCGGTAGTCTATGCCTTGCGGCACATCTGTTTATACAAACAGCGCTATCGCGGCGCGCACTCGCTAATTTGCGTCGACTACCCGACGTCCGTCCGACTTCTGGACGCGATTACGTGACGCAGACACCGAACGATTTATTATAATTAATTACAAACTAGACCCGAGCTATCTCAACTTTTATCAGCGCCGTACATTACCCATGGCCTTGGCGATAGCAGCAAATTGAATGAAATCCATACACAATGTCAAGGGAACGATACCGATATCTTGTAGCTTTTTACTTATGTTCCCACGTTTGTGTCATGAATATTCATCATAAAGAGCATTTTTTTGCCAATAAGATACTTGCCTGTACTCAATACAAATTATTAGGTGGGTACACGCTAGATTTTAAATATGCTTTCGAAAATTTGCAAAAAAAATAGCATTTTCAGCGATTTTTAAAAGATCACTTAAAATAACTTCATACTAGTATCTGCGTTTTGATACTTCATAAAAAGTAACTAATTTGATGATAGGTCCTCTCTTGACAGTGTTGTTAGTGCGTAGGCTTAAGTATACAGCGTGTAAGTCTAATACGGGCGATAAATTTAATCGGACATAGTATTCATTATTAGTGTAATCATGAAGTAAAAGGTTTTTTTTAAGTTGCAGTTCATTACGACCCCATAATTAATTTTTTTTAAATTTCTCAGCAGCAATGTACTGTAAACATGGTTGCGGTGCGGCGGTACCGAATAGTACATTGTGTATCAAGGGCGGTAAGTAAGGAATTACAAACGAGTGTTTGTTACAAGGCCGAGGCGAAGCCGAGGGCTTTAATAACACGAGTTTGTAATTCCCTTACCGCCCGTGGCACACACAATTGTTTTTCATCGCACTTGTGAGGAAATCTGATTAAAATAACCTTACTTAACCTAAATAAAATTGTAAAACTGACAGTGACATTAGTGACATATATCGAGACGACAAGTCACGTTCGGAAACCATAGCGGTAAAGACTTAAAATGGTTGATTTTATATTTGCAAAATACTGAAATACACTATTTAAACATTTAATTAATGTTACAGACATATGTGTTTACATGTATTTGCAATAACAGTTCTCTTTAAATAAATATTTCAGTAATAAAAGTTAAAAAAGTAAGTTGGCGTTTTCTTTGAACATGACAAATAAGAGTAAAACAGAACCAGCGTTTCAAATTTAAAAAGAAAACCATTACGCCCTAGGGCGTAATAGGTCATTTACGGCCCGCAAAACCTACGTGTAATGACACCATTTTCGAGCAAGTGTGATGAAAATGTCAACATAACTGTCAACAAGCGTTTAACGTGAGTGTGTTTGCATTACATTGCGGGCTGAATTATTTTGTATGGACAAAATTATTATTGCAACTTTGAGTAAATGTTATCTAATTACCTTCACTTTGTCTTCCTATACTAACCACCGTTAAGAGATTCGCCCGTATTAGTCTATACACACTGTACAGCTGTAAACTCCTTTTAAACTCATGGATAGGGAAACCTTTTAACATCGATAATGTACGTTTTTTCCTTAAAATATCTGCACGATATGTATATCGTAGCAACTGCTACATTTGTACTTACATATATGAAATAGCAATGATTGTATAACAAGTGAACGGAGCGGTGACACACCCGGCAAGTCGCACCGGCTGCGACGCATCTACATTAAGATAATCAAATGTCCATACGTTCGTTAGTTAATTAAACACGATACGCCCATCGTCGCGATCGCTCCGATTAATGGCGTCAATTAAGCTAATCAACTCCTCGCGGATTTACGTGCGTCCACGACACGACAACCATTTTAGGAGCTACATGATTTGATTAAAAAAAAGGTTGATTAGATGACACGGTGTATACTTTGGTGAAATTGGTGATTGACCAAATTTTCCTACGTCACACGTGACTGAAACTTTAGTCGAGTAGGTGAGCCCGTCGCGCGCATGTTCCCTAATTCTGTCCATTGAATTCAAATTGCAGAGTAAAATGTTCGGTGCGGTGTCCGACCGTGTATCGGGACAAAGCGCTTAGCTAATAACTTAATGCCTCTGGGAACTAGCATCTGCGCCGGCATCCGCTGCTAGCTGTCCGCTGCGCGTTTAAAATATCATACCATTTTGCATTTCAACTTATTGGCTCGTACATATTTCGCGATTGAATGTCCGCTTACCGATTTCTTTATAGCCTTTTCCCGGGTTGCGTTAGTTGCGTGTTATTGAATTGGCTCCGCTACTCCATTTGCCGGCGAGCCATGAATATTCCGCGTGCAACATATGGAGGCTCGCTCCGTTCGCTCGCAGGTTTCGTTTTACGCTATTCAACTGTTTAGAGCGAAGCAATTCTGTGCGAATTGAAACGTGGTAATGACCATTGTAGGCGCCTCGCATAAATGCTCGTATTTGCATCGAAACGTGCTCGGGTATATTACAAGCGTCCTGCATCGGATTGACTCGGAATGCATTGGCTACTTTTGCACTATTGCTAAGTGTTTTAGTTCTCTGAAATACCTATTTTATGGTATTGTTCAGACTTACTAGATTACTGGGTAATAAAAGTAGCTAAGTACACTTTCAAGTTGAGACTACTTTACAAATTAATGATGTTGCAAGTTTCAACCTGATTAATTTGTAAAGTAATTTCGGCGTATTTGTTATAAACAGAATGGTAAAATCGAATCTTTACTTCTTGGGAGTTAATAAAAATACATCGTAGAAAGATAAAATATATCTACTGTTATGCAGTTTGTAAAAGCACTAATGAGGACATGCGAAGCTAATAACCATAATGCATTAATGAATTCGATTATTTCAGCTGTGACGTTTAACGTGAACGAGTAGGTAAGGAGTAGAGATAATTCAAACTATAAAATTACTTTTTAAAAATTTAACCAAGAAACAAAAATTAACCGGCTAGGTCGCGGGATCAGTTACTGAGTTGAGAAAAAAAAACAGAATTTTTTGAAAAACGTCCTTAAGGTGCCACTTCCCCGAGTCTCCTGTGATGAGGTAGCCGCTTCCGCTTTCCTCCGGATCAGTGTAGCATGACAGGTCAATTTAAGGGATATGAGGACTTAGTAATATTTATTAATTATTCTACATTTTATATATTTTTAAATAGATTATTTTATTAGAATATCGTAGTAAAAAACACCATAATATCCTTGCGACCGGACAAGATTTTCTAATTCCGTTCGCTGTCAACGACCTTTTTTCCTCCCATTATGCGTTACACGCGAAGCCGCTGCGCTAAGCGCATAAAAAACAAGAACTGAAAGAAAGTTCGCCAATATTTTTAATTCTTCATAGGACTTGTAGATTAATTTAGTAGTATTATAGTAAAACCGTTACAGCTAGTTAAAATAGTTTTCAGTAAATATGACTTAGGAGACACGCAGCAAACATTAGTACATTACTGCAGAGGCCGGGAAGTTAGGGGTTGCCGGCCGAGTACATATAGCTGGCCGAGCGAAGCGAGGCCAGATAGTTACGAGGCCGGCAACCCCATTTCCCGCCGAGGTATGTATAGTGTTTTTCTCAAATATGCAATGAAATAAATAATCTTACTAATATCCTTACTTACCCTAAATATTATTTTATTAGAAACTTTCTATCAGAAAGTGACGTTAGTGACGTTGTTATATCCATAGACCATACAAATGTCAAGTCACCTTCGGAAACCATATACAACCAAAAGCTGTTTCAGTTTACATTTTACCGCGAATATTTAGATGAAATATTTTAAATGTGTATTCTTGTGGTTTAGTTTGCAATTTATAATAATTGGAAATTGTTTATAATGTGTTATTTGTTATGTTCATGTCAATTTTAAATAAATAAAACTGCAAAATATAGCAAAAATCGTTTTTTGTTTTTTAATGGCTGAATGCCGTGATACCGGCCTAGGCCGGCAATGTAAGTATGAAATTCCATAACGTGCCAAGTGTCAAGCCGCACCGGAAACGAGGTACTTTGCGGCCTATATTTAGGCACGTAATGTCAACATTTCATGCCATGTTTGAGAAAAATAATTTGCTCTCGCAGTCTATACAAAATGTCATCGTTACACTACGAAATATTTCGTGCTCTCCTTCATAATGTCTCTCGTTCTCATCTCTATATATAGATCAGTTAGATAGGTACCTATTGCATTAATATCAAGTTGCGAGTCTGTGCGGAAGGTTCCTTTAACAGATAGAGAGCGTATTAATCGACCGACGCCTCAGAGGGCGGCATTAGCTCTAACGGCATCCGGGAAATTGCTTGATTTTTCCACTACCCTCGTTTTTACTGGGACTACATATTGGCAGTAAAGTAGGGGTGATATAGTGAAGGAGAGGGACACAGTTCTTGTTTCCTGCTGCCCTTCATTCCGTGAGTCGTTTTGCGTGCCTGTTACATTCTATATGACTTTTAGGCTTTTTATAAATAAAAAAATCAGGAAAAACCTGAAACCGACCGTCTATTGTTATCGCCATCTATTAACAATAAAGCTTTAATTACTATTTTTTTTTTTTGAGATTTGTCAAGTCAGTCAAGTGATTTCGCGCAGTCAAACAAAATTAATGTCGTTAACACAGATTATTAACCCTGTTTATGTTCTTATGGAGAACCGTGTACCATTTAATTGTTAATAAAATTAAAACTGTTATCCTTAACATAATTATTCTTGGATTTTTAATCTAAGAATTCTCTACAAAAGGAAAAGCTATTTTTAAAATGATTGCTTTTCTTCCACATAACTTTCCCGATACTACCTACCTACGTTAATTAAGTAGGTCATTTCAAAAACATGATTCTTAGAATATAAATGACCTGCCACTTAAATGTACACGTCTACAGACATTAAACGTTACATTATGCAGTAATGTACGTTTTAAGAAATAAAAGTAGATATCAACATAAAAAAATACTTTCCAGCAACATAGAGAGGCTTTTAGCCAACGCTACTTCAAAGCGGCCGTCTCGCGTACCAGATCATTTCACTTGCACTGAAGCCTTATTATTCTCTGAGCGTTTCTTTTGTCCCGGGAGATATCAATCTGCGAAGACGCCTACGGCTCCGGTCTTCACCTAGGTGTAATTGCTATACCATATACGGAGAAACTGGTCTCAATACTACACACGCCTAATGCCCATCCAGAGAACGTGTCGCACCAAGAACGTCTAACTGCCAATTAATTGCCGATACCAACCTCAGTTGGAGTAGTGATGCTGATACTATAAATTTTGCTCAAGATTTGACGAGGCACCCATATATCATTGGCGCTACAATCCGGATAAAATCGTTTCCTTGATTTAGTTGCAGTACCTACATCCTATATGCTATGTGCGTGCTATTTCTGGGTAGTTACGTATTTCGTGACAAAGATATTTTTGATTTTTTTTTATTTAAAATCGTTCATAGTTTACCATTGTTTATATCTATAAAATTGTTACATTCTACGAACTGAGTTTAAATCACAATCTAGGTATTTCATAGACAGAGTGAAATAAATTAATTTACACGGTGGAATATTAGTAATTTCAGATTAAAAAATGCTTTAAAGTGTAACATGAAAGTAAATGTCACGGACTTAAAGCAGAAAGGGAAATGCCACAGAAAAGGACAGTGAGCGTGCATTTATCATGGCCCTGATTCAGTTTTGGAGCCGTCAGATGCATGCAAAAACCGTCTGGCTCGGGATGTTCGCGTGACGTGTGCATTTACATACAAAACCCCGGGATGACCGACCCGCAGATAGCGTGGCATATCTAATCTCTGGACGTCTGTCAATCTCCGACGCATGCGTAAGACCGGCTACTCTGTTTTTTTTACGATTATCGCATTACAGTTATCGCTTGACTTGTAAGTACAAATTGTATTAGAAGATTACTTGATTTAAATTTTCTTACATGATGAACAAATTATGGTAGAGCCGTAACGCAGGTGAAGCCGGTTAAAATATTTTTTTCGTAATTGCCGTTCACAGTGATACCTAAGTTTTGTATATTCTGTGAAGTTTTTCCAGGGACTCGCAATATTCGCAAATGCAATACATTTTTTTCTCATAACATTTTCAATAATAATAAAAATAAAGATGACTCGTACTAGAGTCTGTGAGGAAAGAGAATAGGATTGGGGGCGCTGTAATGCTTTTCTACCGTATGTGCCGTATTTTCTGTTTTGTGGTCATACTGGTTAGGTTAGTTCCGTTTTTCGCCACGCCTATTCTCTTTCCGCACAGACTCTATAGATATTTCTTCGATTAAATTTTCTTCACAAATCCTGAGACTTAACTCGAAAGTTAGTTCCCATAGACACCAATTCACCACCCTTTACCGCTTCACTCATGCATAAAACAAAGATTTGTCTTTTTGAACACGGCCAGTAATTGAACGTCCTCTGTCTACTAGATATTTTCAGTGCAATAGATTTTACGCTGCAGCTGAATGTCCAATACTGCCCTACGCTCACATCCGAGACTTTTTGGAAAACCAAATTGTACGATTAGAGAGTGCTATCTTTCCTGCTCTTCTGCTAGTAGTTAGATAAGGATAGACTGCAACGTTCCGACTTCCGACACGTATTTTTTATTTGTGAGTGGGCTTACGCTGCGGTGGCACACGGATGTCGCTCAAATATTGTTTGACTAATGGTCAATCGTAAATACGGCGCCCACTTTCGATATTGTAGTTTTTGACGTGTCCTTTTGTTTGATTAGCGCCATGCGGTGGGAAATATAGTATTGGGAAAGTTTTATGGCAGAAATCCGGTCACAAATGGAGAACGTAATTTCATCCGTGCCAATTTGAAATATGTCGCATGTTTTTTTTAACTAGGTACGTATCGCTTTGAAACAAATCCAAATACAAATGTATGTCACCTGTCACAGTGTCTGAAAAATTGCTCTCTCTTCGAAATTTCTAAAACAGTTTTTGTTTTTACATGTAAAAAAATAAAACATATGTATTAGGTATTTTACGCTTTAAATTTTACCGGGTTAACAGTTATATCAAATCAAACCTGTCAAATCCATTCTAGATTTTCATTAGTTGATTTTATAGAGCGAGGCTATTTTTCAAATGGAAACCGTCGGAATCAGACCCACAAATCTGCATGATAAAACGGGATCGTGAAATTGCACACATATTCACAATGCTCGTACAATTTGTCGTCCCGCCGTCACCAGAACATTACTCTTTAGGGACTTTTTCAAACGTGATTAAATGAAAACGTGAAGATGAAATATTAGGGCTCATTAATTTCTTTACTGTTTTGTTGTATCTTTAAAAACCGTAGAATTTTTGTAAACAATCCAATATAGGTATCTATTTTTGTCTCTTAGGGGATACATTTCGTAAAATGCTTTCTTAAGTGCTAACTTTACGTTATATGTATAAGGAACTAGTGCAAAATGTCGGAAACGGAGTAAAAATCTTAATATACATCATTAAAATTAGCGGAGGCCTACGTCAAAAGTTGGCAACATTAGAAGCTTGCGATGACAATGATATCTATATCTATTGTAGATATGAATTATAATCACTGTCATTTCAGCCCGGACAAGTCCAATGCTCGACGTAGGTCGGAAGTGCGACTACATCACAAATATTGTATTCGACCTAGATTCCAGTGTCGCCTTTAACGCTCCATGTAATATTCCCGTCCACGTTGCATATTTCGCGGACGTCGGCTCCGATAAGCCTCCTGATTTACGAGTTATAAACCGCGACACTTCCGCGGGCTTAGCCGGCAGATTTACACAATACGGTGGACTATTCTACGCCACCGCTACACAGGCTAACGGGCTACTGACGTGGATGAACCAAATTAATAGACGAATAAGTTACAACTGTTTTGGCCTTGAAGTTCCTAAGGGCTTTAAGACCGCAAACTGTTTTTGTCTATACAAAATACAAAATATATTCGGTATCTCTCTTTGTCAAACGATTTTTACCTAGACCATTTTTTTATGATCCTGGTCAGACTCTGGCCAAGTACTCGTCGTATGTTTATTCTGTCTTTATTATTTTACTTAAAAATCGATATTCTGGTTGAGTTACCGCTAGCCAGCGAATGATCTGTACACTGACTATTTTGTCACTTTTTGCCTGTCATCTCTTAGGTTAAGTTATTTATTAAATGTTTTGTATTTGTTATGTCAATGGATCCACTGAAAATCAGCGTCGTCGGCACCCTGTGCCCCGACATATGCTGAGTGGCCTCCTTTTTGGACACACCTCAATATTGTACACGCTTCCATATACCTACCTAATACCATACCATTTCAATATTGTAATTGATCCAAATAAATATTTCTTTCTTTCTTTCTTTATAGTGGTAGGTAGTAGAGTGGATCATTGAATGTATTTTTTTTTTCAGTCCTTTTTGGATACGATAAAAAAATTGTTACATCTAATAATATAAAATATGTATATAACACTCCTTTTTTTGGGCAGTCGAGTAAAAAGAGATGTTTATATTAATATTTAGTACTGCCCCAAGCTAACGGAAGTTTTACAAATATAGTCTTATTTGGCATGATTTTTCCTACCTCCTTATTTAATACGATTTGGTTATTTATTCATCGAATGTTGATTAATCTTTTAATTATACCGTATACACCACGGTATAATTAAAAGCCTACTACGCCACACTCAAGCCACAGAAAGGTGCGTCAAAATAGGCACAGAGGCATCTGCAGCAGTTTGTGGTCCATTCAGAAGGGACGGATTCATCAAAACGAGGCGGGAATCTCAGAAAATTATGCCATTTTTCAATTCCAAAAAATATTTTAAAATAGTGGGAAAACGTAAATTTAACGTTTTTTCTTGAGCGTTTTTTTTTTATCTCGGACTCTTAAATATGGCTATTTTTAATTTTATATAGTTTTTGTAATCTTTAACAACAATTACCTCCTTTTTATTTACCCACAAGTTCAGGTCACCTGTGGCAGTATAAAACATTTAAATAAATTAAAAACTTTTACTCATCCGGGCCCCGTTTCACGAAGCTACAAGTTACAATTTTACAAGTTTAAACTAGCAACATTGGCCAAATCAACCAATGGCGTTGCTGTGTTTGACCAATGTTGCAAGTGTAGACTTGTAAAATTGTAACTTGTAGCTTCGTGAAACGAGACCCTGATATCATTAGGGAGTAACAAGTTTCTCGTGGTAGCCAAAAACAAAAAAAAATAGTACCCTTTGTCACTCGCCGGGCCTAGACATATAATTCGGTAAAAAATAGGTCTACGGTCTCTCCTGCCTGTCTTAAAAGATAATTTAGAAGTGGGATATGGGGGTTGCAAGATCTCAAAGGAAAGTGGTGAAACACATCGCCCCACGGATGGATGAGCCCGTCACGGGTATGGTACAAGGATCCCAGTGCGTTCATTCCGAGATCCTCGAGTCCTCAGCACAAGGGAACGAAGATGGCGGATAACGGATCACCGTGGAGTTTTTACTGGTTAGAAATAACACATAAACCAGCTTTTCCTGAAAATTGAGTACCTGTTCTTGGTTTCGCCACCTCTAGGTAACTATAAAAATAAATTACTTCGATTCACTTGTCCCGTGAAAGAAAGTTAAACAGGTAAACCAGGTGAAGAAAGTTCTTCAAATATGTAAATGTTAAGGCCATTTGTAATGTGGCATAGCAGTCGTGTTTACATTCTTTATCATATCAGACACCTAAACTTCAATTTGAATTTAGGGAGACAATAGAACAGCTAGATTGCACAAGTTTTGTACAGACTCGTACTTTTCGCTTTTTGATTTTACGATTCTTCAGTTCTCCGCAAAGCCTTTGATTCCCTTTTTACTAAATTACTTAAACAATCAAAAATGCCATGAAACATTTGCTATCGTAATATATTGTACAATGAATATCAAACGCTGTTAGTATTATACCTATGAACTTTCATTATTAGTGTGTAAATATTGATGAGTTAAATCTCAATTATATTTAATTGAGAGTAATTTTATATGTTTACTTTTGACCTTTTATGTTGGCAATTGACATTTATTTCGTTTGTATAAATTGTGGCAACAATTGTCGTTTTAGGCATAAAGCCTGATGACTTTTGCGTGATGAAAACAGAACGCACTTCAACGGCGAGCGCAAAGAGAGAAAACTACCTACTGTCATTACCTAAATACGGATTTTGATAGACAATGCAATTGCTGTAAGTTTATATTCTGCGTAGTAAGGCGCAACAGTGTCGCCATAACTATGTTATGATAATGGAAAGCAAGATATTAAAACAAGGAAGTTGACATTGAGAAAGAATATTCATATTAAATTGAGAAGGCCATTTTCAAATTTAAATTACCGCCCGGCTAAATAAGTGTTATAATGTCATGGAGTATACCTGAAGAGCTTGTAATCAAATTCACAAACGGCCCGCACTCCTTCAATGTGCTCTGCTAATATTTGCTTACGTCGGAGGTACGAACGTAAAAACGAGCGAGATTAGCGACTTACCTAATGTAATGGAAAATACTTCAAAAGGCGCTCGTTTATAAGCCCGCGTCGAGATGTAAGACGCGCAGATATAGCGCCGTTTGTGTTTTGTGCACGTATTGGATATTTTTTGTGCTCGTTCAAAGGTCAAAGCAGATCTTTATAAGTGTTGAAGGTATTTATATTACATGACGTACAACTTTAACTTTTAAACATAAAGGAAAGGTTTTCTAGTATCTACTGAGGTCAATCGCGGGTCAGTTAAAGAATGGTAATAATAAAAAATATATACGAATTTGCACCCGCTGGTCCGCTGCTCACTCTGAGCAATCAGCGAAAAGTCAAAGGTGGCCCTGGCCATCGTCCTGGTTCGACCCCAGGCGAGCAGGCCCCCACCTAGCCCGACACCTATCGTGGTAGGCCGGGACAGGTGACCTGCTTCGACTCCAGGTACCCCCCGGCACTTACCCAGCCCGATGTGCGTGTCGACTGTGTGTACGGCACACGGTCGGACGCCCTTGGGTGGTCTGGCCAGCGACCTGGTTCGAGCCCAGGGACCGCAACGGCCAACCACCCGGCCAGACAATCACAATGCTCGGATGTGGGTTGTGAGTTTGTCAGGTTTAAAAAAAAAAAAAAAAAACGAATTTGCAGGTCAATGCAAGAAGTTTTTTAAAAATTGTTGAATTGTTTAAAAACTTCTTCTGCAACAAATAAATAGGGCTAGCAAAAACTGTACATTGACGTAGTCACACAACGGAATAATCCTGAAACAAACTCATATAACAACTTATATGAGTATGTTTCATGTTTGTGGGATATTTTTCGTCAAGTCCTTAATAAGCTTTGATCCACGTATCTCAAAACACTTCACATTTTCTTAAATAAGATATATCTGAATAATATTTAGTACTTAAGTTGTTGTAAACGATAACAGCATATTATTGGCATATACAAACAAAAACAACGTTCTAAAACAGTTACCCTAAATAAACGAAACTGTTACAATCATAAACGTTCGATCCAAAACAAACATTAACTAGTCTCCGTACAGAATTGTTACGTAACGAATAGGCTATGTGTATTATATTGTTAATACGTGTAAGTAATATTTATGAAATAAAGCTAATAATCGTGCTTAGTTTGCCTTACTACGCAAGTTCCCTTCTTTGACGCTGCAAATATTTGCTAAGACTCTACATAATATCGAAGTGCGTCTTCTCTTGAATTTAATAACGCGCGAGTTGCAGGAATGTTAGATATTAATTTACGGCACAACAATGGGCTTTGTCGGATCAGGTATGAAGACGATACCTAGATAGGTACTTCTTTTTCTGGGTCGATTACTCGACTGGTACGTATCTTAAAATCTTCTTTATGACCGAATAGTTCATTCGTTTGATGCTTAATAGAAATTAGTAGTAGAACGCCCAAAACATCAAATTTTCGGGATCCCATCGAGGTGTATCAGATTTCAATTATTCCACATAATTTCACGATAGATGCATCTCAACGCCTCAAAAATTGAACTTCTGCCTTGATGCGTAGCCGGTTCACGAATTCACTATAGAACACGCTTCAATTTAAATTGACATGATAACAAGTGATGTGCTTTTGTGTTAACACTTTACACGTAATTCAACATAATGATAAATGAAGATACTTCACTAGATATTCCTCCGAACCCTTGATTGTCACAGCTTTATTGGTGTGCGAGATCTCAGATTTGCCTGCGCGCCCGCCGGTCCGTCGGCGGCCGTCGCTCGCTTGACGTGCTGATTTACAAGGCAAAACCTCCTTTTTGCCCATGACGTCGGCGACTTTGCCCGCGATGGAGACGTCTGCAATGCGCCTGATCTGATTTCGGCATCTTTTTAAACCGGTCGAACCCCTGTGTTTGAGGTGACACAATAAAACTATGCCGATTGTAAACATGTGATGCGATTTCGTAGACGAGTTTTAGTTGCATTTATTTCGTTCAATAAAAGCGTTATTCGGAATGTGTTGGCGGTTTAGATTTATGAAATAGGAAATTCGTGAATTATCGACAGTTTAACTTCTTTAACTATGAGCACACTATAACTGTGTGTGTATGTGTAGCACGCTAAAGGAAATTCCGCGCTGTATTTGAGTTAATAACATAATTAGTTGAACGTCAAGTGGAGTATAAACTGATTAAGTAAACAATGTCGACGATGCAGCGTTAATTTGTGTAGCGATGAGATTCTGCTTCCGATAGTATGCCTGTTAACTACAAGTGCTTTCCTTCATGGATACTTAACTATGAATTTAATTAGTCATTCACTCAGTCTTTATTAGCTTTAAAAACTTGAAAAGTTAATGCCTGTGTCAACGGAATGCTACTTGTAATCGTAAGTTTTTTTTTATCTTTAAGCTAGCCAATTAAGTTCATGCGCCGGTAAGTACCATTATACGATAAATGGCACCGAGATATGTGTCTGCGATACGTTTATTCAGATATCTTAAGTGTCAAGATGGATAAAATCGACGATGTGTAGTGGCCAGCCGCGCATGAGTGATCTACTTTTAAACGACCATTTACGGGGCGACCGTGTACAAATTACGTAAAAGAACAACATGGCTTGCCTTTGCTTCACTGCCGCTCACTAACTAGGGACGTGTTCCATGTTTAAATTACTTTATTTTTTTGTAGACTCTTAAAGGCAATGAAATTAAAGATACGTATATTTTTTTATTGTTATCATTTACTGAATTTAATGCTCGAATTAATCAGAAGTAAATCAGTTTGACATTTGCCGTTTGAATTATCAGAATTACAATTTTTTTATACTAATTTCATCCTATGTTTGCTTATCAGTTAAATTACAAACGATCGCAATAAATCTGTCAAACGGTGTACCCACGATATGACAGATACGCTATCTCCATCAGTCGTCGGTACGGCGTCGTCACGGCACAAATAAGTTCCAGTAAAAAATTGCAAAAAATAAACCCAAATCAAGGCAGTTCGATAGGTACTGAAACGTCATTTACGTCCATCGTGCGTACTCATAAATTAAAAGCCATCATATTTGTTTTTGGTACGAGCGAGTAAATAAAATTCCAATCGACGGAGCGTAACTTTGTGCGGAACGTAATCAACAGTTTTATTCGGCTATTCCGCTGCCTTGATTCCAAGCTTCATCCCTGTCGTCAATCGAGCTCGTTCTTCATTTGAATATTTTCCGCCGCGGATTCTTTGTTGATGCTGATTAAATCCAACGTGTCTCAATTTTTATTGTTTGTTTTATTGGAAACGAATCCGGCTTATTTCCCTTAGCTGATAAGCGGGGATCATCAACGTGTTACAGATTGTCAAGACTAACTAGACAGGCTGCTAGTTAAAGTGGAGGGCAGTAATTAACAGGCGAGATCAACAAGCCGCTCAATGCTAATGGGGCCTTTCCACGTCAAAGGGCTAAAAGGCGTCGGAGCGCGTCTGTCCGAATAATGGGCCAAGTTGTAGTGCCCTTCCCGTGCTCGGGCGAGCTCGCGCGACCTCACAGACCCTCATCAAACACAAGTCGATTAGCCTAAATTGTATATAACAAAACTGTACCTTTTTTCAAGTATGACTGAAGAATGCATGACTTTAAGTTAATCTATAAATATTAAGAAAATTTGAGTTAACTACATAGAAATAATAGCAACTACTTATTAATAAAAATTGTAAAACAAATCTATTTCACAGCCATAGTCGTGATGAGAAAATTACCTTTGTGAGCTTTTTTTTTGGTCCGTCTGCGATCGGTCCAACCCTAATCTTTGGCACGGGCCCAACTCAACGTAAAATGACAGTGGAACATGGCATTTGATTTTGTGATCAGTATAAAGCGTTAATTAACACATTACGTATTATAATTATGTGTATCAAGATATTAATTGACAACTTAATAAATTCGTCTCAGGCTTCCCAAAAAACCAGATGGGTCATAATTCTTTCATTGATTATATCGACGTGAATATTAATCGATGTAAGTTGAATGTGGACAAAACTTTAATTTGTCAATGTTATTACGGTGTCGCCAGTCTTGGGAAATCCGTATAATCCGTTTGTGCAGTGTTATTTTATTAATACATAGTGGTGATATATTCATTATTACGATTAAGTTTGTAAGATTGTTATGAACTGTAAATTATTTTTATAACTATTACCGTATATGAAGCTGTAGTGTCTATTTTGGTTCACACATCTTTGCTTTCATGTTAAATCTATTGTAGCAATAATTTACAATAAGTGATCTTTTAATAATATAACGAAATCTTCTATGATAAAGTTGATCATAAAATCAAACTATAAAATTTTAGGCCTAATTCGTTGTTGTGCAATGTGAATTTATCATGGAAACGACTGGAGTCGTAAAATAGACCGCCTGTTATTAAGTGACAAATCGTTGGGTTCGTACTCTAAAAATGCCTATAGGACTCTCGAAAGACCTTGTGTCAATTCATTACGTACTATATTCAAATGGCTGCTGGGTCATGTTAGCCTATAAAGATTATAGGCACGATCAAACTCATAAACTCACAATAATGGCTGAATTATACAATAAAAGAACTGTTTGTTTAGCATAATCAATATTTACTATGAAAAGTGTATACAGTTTGATCTCGATACAAGTAAATTATTACTTTTCAAATTAATTTAAAGAATAATTTAACATAAAAGCAGTAAAGCAATAAAGAAGTTATTTCATTATAAATTATAAATGTAGTTAATTAATTGGAATAACCATTAACATACAAAACAAGTGTTGAAAGGCTTTTAATCGAAAGATGAATAATGAAATTTTAAATAATCCATAGTTTTTCACTGACTGAGTAATCAGCAATCGAATGGAGACTCGAATCCAATTGTTACGTTTGTCAATTCAATTGTTAATTTCTCATCGCGTTGGCGCGTTGGAGTGTATTGTTTCAATTCATCCATTTAAAATTATTAAAACATTCACGGCCTTTGTTTTATAATTTCCAGTTTAAAATAGCGTACAGTGTGAAATATTAACACTGAAGCAAAAACACTCCCGCCTGATAACGTGAATCTAAAGCGCCATATATACCGTCACACGTCTTTGTGCCTATAGCAATAAGTTGCGATATACATATTTGGCGCTTTCCATGTCATAGACTATTTGATGCTGATTATACCATGTTTGTTTCTCAATTATGTCATACTCAAATATCCTTGTCACAGTAGCCTAGCTAGCTGATAACTGAACGGTTGCAAGGCGGTCTTATTAGAGTTCCGGTTCTTGGGTCTCCGAGCCCACAGAATGTTGATTCGAGCATTGTGGAACGATTTAGTAGTGAAACGTTGAGACGAGAACTCTTTAGGCATGCAACACCTATCGCTCCGACTTTTTTTCGCTACATTAATCTTGTCCACTAAGCGTAGCCCCTTCGTAATTTATTATTAGTACATTCGCAAAATATACCTTTAATTACAGCTGTTTGTGCTCACCGCCACGTAAAATTATTTAAATTACGCTTAAGTTAATGTTCTTTGGGGAACGAATTGCCGAATATTTCCCCCCCGTGTTGTGTTAATGGCCGATTCCTGAATTAAATTCGACGGTCGTTAATTTGAGCACACTGCCTCGGCATAAACAGGCTTATCTACAAAAGTAATGACCTAAGTTTAACTTTATTCCCAATTCGCATCACACAGGGCTATGCAAATCACGAGGTCGGTATTGTGTGCAGGAATCTTAAATGCTTCACTCTTAAAATGCTGTAACGATAATGGTTTGAATTTTAGTATTTTCCACAGTAAATGTGCCGGCGGTTTGTGATTGTATTTGTCATTGCTCCTACTAATGGTGACATTTCAGACGATTGTTAAAGGAGGCTTTCGTCAAATCGAGAAACATGAGTTGCTGCATATTTTGCAAAATTATACTTGTTCATATTGCTTTTTTATTATTTGTATAATGATATACTTTAATCAAAAGTTTACATAAGCAGGTTAGTTTACTTTGAATTAGTGAGTGACATCATTCTTTACTATTCGTATAACAGCAGATTAGGACGGTAGGTAAGGTAAACCATAAATACATAATATCATTAATCTGAAGTTTCATCAAGGTATAAATGACAATGTAGTGCCATCAATTTATATACCTAGATAAAACTTCAGATGAGATGTTCATTTGAAATGCTAAAAATGCGACCGTAACATAATAAAACTATTATGATAAAGCTATTATTAAAATTGCCATTTAAACTTGAGCGGATATTCAATTGAAAACACTGGACATTGATTGTCGTTACATTTTAATTTGTTTCTATAGAAGAAAAAGTTTCGCTTACATACGACGTACATATTTCATAATATTGCATAATTTAAAAAAAAAGTTACAGGTTGGTTAGTGAACCATGCATTTTATTGTACCTACGTTTAAGTTCACAACTATGCAGTTACAGAAATACCCTTCATGTCGCGTATTAGAGCCGGTTACTTACGTAACTAGACAATCTTTGGTAGTTTCTTACAATTCCCACATATTGCCACATTGCTCACATTGATACGTAAGCCTAACATTTACAACGATTCCAAACTGGACATTGTTGCGCTGCAGCGCAGGTGCACGGTAAATTGGCAGCTCTTTCGGTAACCAGACGTCTTGTTCATGCAACTTGTATGGTGATTGGCCAGCGCGTTGTTGCACTTTGTGAAATAGGCCCCCCCCTTGGATTTTTTTTTATATCGCAATGGTTTTGTAGACCATCTTTATCTTCCTGATAATTTACCCTGCTATAGGTAAAAAACTTAAGTACTGCCCTTCTTGTATTTAGTAGTAACCTGTCCTGTGTAGACAGTTTGAGGTACTGTTTTAGAAGAAGGACATAAGTTCCATATAAATTCCGTCCACAACTACCTACATGTAGCGGCGCATGTACGGCTTTAGTTAAGCTTTTACCTATAGTTACATCGTTTTTTGGCTTTATTATACTTACAGTTTTTACAGAGAAATTTAAGGCCATAATAGTGATTTTAACACACCCGTTTATTCAGAAAGACTCAAAAGGTTTTGACAATGGTAGGTATTGACTATTTCAACCTAGTTACTATTATGAAGTTTACAGATAATCGCGGTAATTATTTGGTTTTATTGTGTGAAGAGGAATGTCATTAAAAAAAACAAGATTTTAGCTTAAATTTTAAAAGTTAAATTTGGAGAAATTTAAGGCCATAATAGTGATTTTAACACACCCGTTTATTCAGAAAGACTCAAAAGGTTTTGACAATGGTAGGTATTGACTATTTCAACCTAGTTACTATTATGAAGTTTACAGATAATCGCGGTAATTATTTGGTTTTATTGTGTGAAGAGGAATGTCATTAAAAAAAAACAAGATTTTAGCTTAAATTTTAAAAGTTAAATTTGTGTTTCACACAATATTTTTCTATGACGTGCTAATATTAATATGTTACTTTTGATCCAATACAGTTTCTGTTATCTGCGATGAATGTGCTTGTAATTGTGAGATAATGACTGTTATTTGACTGTCTAGACTTGGAAAGACATTTCGTTTTTATGATCGTGGTTATGTACAGGTTTATAGTTTCTGTGAAGTTAGTGCTGTAATTTAAATCGATGCTGAATTAAAGTTTTAAATTGGACGGATGCGTCAATTACTGTGCTGCAAGCTGTTTGTTCCGGCATGTAATGCACTATATCCCTTATTAACTAATTATCGTTAAGTTATTATACTGTTTAGATAAAAAGAACAAACTTAATTTATAAACATAGAAAAAAAATAGTTTTTCTATATTTTACATTTTTTGCCCAATTTCAACTGGAAATAATTAAATAAATATAAGGGGACAATCTTACACAAATCGAGCTAGTCCCAAACGAAGCAATGCTTGTATTGAACTATGGATACTAGACGACGATATACATACCTATCAGTGGCGTGGCGTCCAAACAACTCGATTCCTACCGGCTTGCCTAATATCAGGTACTTCACCACATTATTCTACAGCTCTTAAGGAAAATATACCCCAAATCTGCACCGGCTTGCCCAAGGATATCTTTTACGCCACACCACTGATACCTATATAGATAAATACAATACTTAGGTAAACAGATAGAAAACATCCATGACTCAGGAACAATTGAATGAGTAATTATTGGAATTTCAACTCAATTGGGATTATAACCTTGCAGTATTATAAATTAGTCTCAGAATTCGATTTTCACGATATACAGGATGTTGGGTAATGAATGGATAACCTGTGAACTGGTGATAGAGGGCACTTAGGTCTATCAAATAAAGCTAATATAGGTTTAGTAAAAGTGTCACCATTTTCGAGATATTTTGACCTTTGTAATTTTTCTCAAAATTCATACCCTTGCCTAGTTTTTTGCTGTACCGCGCTATTTTTTTTTTAAATAAACCTATATTAGCTTTATTTGATAGATCTAAGTGCTCTCTATTGCCAGTTCACAGGTTATCCATTCATTACCTAACACCCTGTATACGTATGGATAGTGGATAGTGATTATTAATTTTATAGAAATAGTGTTTGTTGCCCAAATTTCGATCGCTAAATGTGGACTCTCTTAACCACGTCCACAAAGAGACTGGAGCATTCATTAGCCGGACGGGACGCATCGAATGTTACTCAACGGCCATGAACGAGCTTAATTCCTGCTCGCTAGTTGGACAATTCTCCTTCATTGCACTACATTAGTCCAATAAAGGAACAAACAGTGCACTGAATGAGTTGAATGTTTGAAAGCGTGGTTGAATAATAAAATTAAAGTAATTCGAGTGTTTAACTACACCTAAATCAACTTCATACATAGACAATTAGTATAGTTTAGGTAACATTTGTACATTAGATATTTACAAATGTTTATGTACTTTCATCTTGTAAGTCAATCTTTATCCTCTGCTCTCAGTCAGTTTCAAGTAAAGGAGCTAACAAATTAGATAGGTACCAATATTTTAAGAGATGTTAACTTACATGAACACAATTAACTTTTTATAGGAATTAAGAAAACTTTTTATATGATATTTTTGGTTTTCATTTCCCGAACAAAATAAATAAATTAAAATTCTACCCAAACTTAATCATACTGTTAATTTAACTGGCAATAACATTTTTTGGCAAGTGAACGTCGTTTTCTGTTAAGTAGCCATCAGTTCATTCATTAGGAAAATTAGGAACTCACACACTTATTATTGTTTAACTCATTAAAAGGGTGCTTTACGTAGCAAACTTACTTCCCTATTTTTCTCCAAAAACATACATATTTTGTTTATTGTTTTATACATAAATAAACTCAGAAAGCTTAATACTATCAGCCCTAAAATGATTGGTATCTAATTTAGTAGCACCTTATATATTTTATGCCACACCTGGCTATAAAGTGGCTTTTTCCACACGCTGCGCGTACAGAAAAAGTCCCTTTCTGGCCAAGTGCAGACATAAAATGATGTACACAACACGGGAGGTAATAAAGAAAGCCCTCGATCGCATATTTACGTCCCTCGCTTGCAGCTCGGGCCGCAAACATCTGCGATCTCAGCCTTTCTTTGTATTACCACCCTAGTTGTGTAATGTACTATTGTATTGCTCTAAATAAAAAATAAAATATTAAACGTCTGTTTTATCACCAACTTATTCTATATTCATATTCAATGCTCACCATTGGGCACGATCGAAGCAAAACTGAACCCATTTAATACTACATAGTGGCTCTGTGAGCTGATTAGACCTCGCGAGTCCACCCACCAAATGGAGGTTGCAACCATAGATCCGCCATTTTTTTTTTTAATTGGATCGACAAAAGAAATCTATATCGAACCTGCTCACAAGACGTCACGAAAATCGGTTGAGAAATGCTACCTGTAGTGGAGAACAGACAGACATGCGCCAGTCATACGAAATGATTTTTGCCCAAGTTGAACCGGAGACCTTCGCTCGCTCGGTCAATAAAAATAACTCGCGCTACTAACGCTCCGATAACGAAAAAGGTAGCAATACTATACAAAAGTAACGTTTCGTATAAGCTATCACATTTACACTAAGTGTATTTTACCCTTTATAGTGTATAGTATCGTAAAATGCAGCACTGTCCGCAAAAAGCTTTCCTCAGCACATTCCTATTGTCTACCTTCGGCGGGATGCACCCACAACAATGTACCATTTAACGACAGTAACTCGCCTTGTCGCCACAACTGGCTGGAAGCGCAAACAGCCCGAAACTAAGCCACGATAAAACACCCGTACAGAGCCCCGGGACACAGTACAAGTTGTCTTGGACAGTACCTTACAGTGTCTTAGGATAATAAAAAAAATATACCTATCTATCAATTATCGTTACTCTAGCTAGACTTTAGAACACAATCGTATGAACTATTTTTTTATTCCAATATTAGTTTCTGCTTATGAAATTGTAATTTTATGATTTGTGGTGTCAGATTACATCATTACGATAACTTTCTTCACTATATGACTATGACTCTGCTTTAAGGGAGATAGCACACGGCGACTTTTTGTAGCGATGCAGTCGTGACGCAGGCTCGATGCTGTCGCTGGTCATATACCCTCGCACACGTAAACACGATTCTGCATCGCTACTATCGCGATACAGCATCGCTACAGTCGCGATACAGTATCGATATAGCCACAATTCAGCATCGATGCAGTCGCGATACAGTCGCGATGCAGCATCGATTTAATCGTGCGCTGTAAAATGTCTGTGGACGTTAGGGAAGTAGCACACTGTGACGTCGGCAAAGTCGCTGTGTGCTACCTCCCTAAAGCATCGATATGTGCAGTCGTGAAAGCACAACGAACCGCGACTTCAATTGGCGTTTGACGATAATTATTGTAGTACTTTCCTGTCAGATCAATTCAGTTACTTTTTATGAAGCGACCAAACGCGCAGACAGTATGAAGTTTCTATGAAAAAGAGTACCTACTACGACGTCATTTTTCACACTGGCCAAATCATCTTCTTGTATTTAGTTTTATCGTTGTCTAAGAGTGTAAAGTTGCTAACTCCTTTGAAATTTACAAACAATATTCAATCTTAATTTGATATAATAGAGTTTATTTCAGAAAAGAAATCTTAGAGGAATTAGCAGTATTACACAGTTAAGTTATTTTGCAAATTGGTGAAATTAGATTTAAAGGCTAGCGTGAAATAATTTAAATTGACTACAGGCAAGTATCCTCTTATCTTCTGAAGAAGAATATCGTCACTATTACTTTTTTTTTTAGTTTGTGTGACGAACGAAACGACTCGACTCGGTTTGACGATCCTTTCGGGTATAATATGAACTGAAGGTACTGTCTATTCAACTCGTACTATGCCGGAGACTAACTAAGCAACCTATTGTAACAATATAACGGGATTAGCTCTAGATATAGTTAAATTAAGAGGGTCTGACTTCGTTACGGCTGTGACAGTAACGTAACATTACAGCGTTACTTTGTTACGTAATGTCGGAGTACTCGTAATTTGGTTGAATGGGTGACTCGACTAGAGATTGAGTCGACTGATCTAATTTATCAAGCTTTAGATATCCAAGGGCTTAATTTGTTGTAGCTTTGTTTCCTTCAGATAAATTCATTTAGGAAAAATAACATAAAATACAATACAATCATACTTTATTGCACACCAAAAGATAAATTACAATGCAAAATTACACAAAAACAGTGGTAAACAATAGGCGTTCTACATATTAGCAATACGACATCAAATCTTATTAGAATCTCTTTTAGCTAGGTTTAAAACTGATTATATTAATGAAAGCCGTCTAATAATATACATAAATATAATCATAACCTAAAAGCTTTTGATTTGTAGAATACCCCGAAAATAATATTATATTTCTTCTTTCATCTCGGTCCGTACAACCAATTTAATTGGAGTAAGAAATCCACTTAAAGTTATTAAAGCACAATAGAGGCACGCCGCCGCTATCAACCTAATTGAAAACTGCGTTGCGGTCCGAGTTTGTATGCACTCTTATCAATTACTTTACGTAGATACATTTAAGTACAGTAGTAGTGAACGGGTGTTGAGAAATTGCTTACAAGTTGCACTTTACCGTATGCCGCTATACCCAAGTAAGTGCAAAGCTAGTTAGGATTAGGACTTGACTTGAGCTGAAGTGACACTGCCCCTTACAATCTAGTGTACAAATAAATAATTGTAGTTGTAGTAAATAATGTTATCTGATCGTACCATGGTTCGAGAATGGGGTGTTATTTCAGTAGTTCAATTCTGTGGTTCGATCTTATACACTGTCCATTCGAAATTGAAATACCATCAAAGACACCGTTAATTGGCCGCTAGTAAACCTAATTGAAACAACACAAAGGGTTAACTGTGTTTTCGTTTTTGCAGGTGACATTTACATTGCATTGACATCAATGCATATCGAACGACCCGAGAAATACCTATCCCATAACTTATAATGAAAACTCCACTTAATTACACGTGTATACTTATCGACATGAAATTGTGACAGAAGGCCACAAGAATACCTACATTAACGGCTTGTTTGTTTGTTTCAGTGCGCAATGGTTACTCGTGTGTGCCGGTGGCGCTCTCCGAGGGACTGGACATCAGGCTGGGCACCGCAGTCACCGACATCCAGTACGGCGGGCCCGGGGTCACCGTTAAGGCGGTAAACCCCCGCAGCCAGAGCCCACCGCAAGTGTTCAAGGGTATTAGCTAGTTGCAAAACTCGTTAAAAACTTTCCGCGGTCAAATACAAAATCCAATCGAACTCCATCAGATTTATTGAAATAGGTGCCAAAGCTGATCCAATAATAAAGTCTATTTATAAAGTCCCAATCTCATAAAGCCGAGACATGCCTGAAATACGTTATTATTTATTGAATTTTACTTTACGGTGTAGGTACCGACTGTTTCTCATTATGGTGTCGCTTTGGAGGAGTAGCTGTGTTATAATTTGTTGTACTCAAATATCCAAAATTTGTTTCGTGGAAGTGAACAGTTAATGAAAAGCAATATGATATCGACCGTACCTCGCGGCGGCGTATTATTATGTTTACATTCCCGTTCTGCCAGTGTGAAAAAATCAAATTCTGGGGGCCCTCAATATTGAACAGAAAAACAAAGCGAGAGCACGTTGTCACGATAATGGGCGTTATGAGAAAAATCCACAGCGCCGTCGGCTCCTTGTCATTTCTTTGTCGCGGGATGATTTGCAATTCTAACGCGTTAATTTCACTTTGACGACGCGCAAAAATACGGTCGGCCCTGTGTTGACCCGGCGGGGCCGATCGGCCCCACTCCCTCGCCGGAGGCTCTTCCGCCACATTTGCATACGGGCGGAGTCTATTGTACGCGCCAGTTAGACGTTTAGAAGGCGGTTCTCGCCTCTATTTTTGCCTTAGCACGTGTGGGTAAGTGAGCAATTTCACGGAGCTCAAAGAATATGATCGGAATTATCTATGCACGAGGAAAATCTCAATAATTACAAGGTATAGAAATTACATTGTACGATGTATGAGTAAATTTTACTGCTATACTTCACTTCTCTCTCTTCTTTTTTATCATTGTTGCCAATGTTGCCATAAGTTCACGTTCAAATGCATATATACATAATATACTTATGCTTAGCGTTGTGACATTTTAGTTTGGGAGTCACCTTAATATAAATTTAAAATCGTTTCAACGGTTCATTAAGATTGTCACGCGATTGCAAATGCCCATTCGTTTGAAATTAACCCTTTCTGTCTGTGGTCAGTTGCATATAAAGTGTATACAAAGACAGTCTTAAATGACTAAGGCTTCCACAAAGAGCTTCTAATTTAGTATGTGTAGACTTGAGCGGAAGCTGTTTGCAGGTCAAGCTGAGGCTTTCACGCTGATTACTCCGTGCCCAGCGGCGCTTGTTCAAAGGGTGCCGTGATTTTGTTAGAAAATTTTGTCAACATTTCATATTATTAGTTATTCATTGCTTGAGTACAGCCCGAATTGGAGTTTGCAGCTTTTCTTTTATAAAGCTCGGATATTATTCTATAATTCGAATTAGATTTATTTCGGAGGTATACAGATTGAGAATCATAAAATAGTGCCATACAAACTATAAAATAAGAGCGCTGTTGTAGCTGAGAATATATTTTGCGGAAGATCTGTCAGTAATTAAATGAACCCTTGTAATATGTTTTTCTGGTGTGAAATAAAGAATATTTGTATTGTATTGTATTAGTACCTATTGATTTTTGTTAAGTAAATAATGTATTTTTTCAGGCGATGTGGTTCTTTGCACTCTGCCTCTCGGAGTCCTGAAAGTAGCGGTCGCGAACGGCGGGCAAAATCAACAGAACTTCGTCAATTTTGATCCTCCATTGCCTGATTGGAAGGTATGATAATTAATTTAGGATTATCCTTAATTATACGATTTCAAGCTAACATGGTCATTCACATAATAACTACTATTAACAACGTTACTCCGTTTACGGTGGCGCTTGCAACAGGCCCGAAATATCGGGAGCTCACAAAAACACACATACATGGTAAACAACTAAATACCCCGTCGTTAATAGTAGTTATTATCCTCAATAAATATTTTTTTTCGGTTATATTGTATATTTCTTATCATTTTAGGTAGCTGCCATCAAGCGTCTGGGATATGGAAACCTAAATAAAGTAGTGCTATGCTTTGAACGAACATTCTGGGATCCTAGCGCCAATCTTTTTGGACACGTTGGCACTACAACTGCAAGCAGAGGTATTATTTTATATTGTATCCAGTACCATTATGACTTACGTAAGTCCATAGCATAAACGTCTTTACCTAATATTAAACAAGTATAGTATTACCCTATCGTCTATTGTGTCTGTATCTCTAAAATCTCTAGATTTCATTTCACTTTTTCAAATTAGTTGAAAACCTCGATTCCATCGGTTACAGTATATTTATATTATTATGTGAGTGCGCTTGCAGTGCAAATCACGCGAAGAACAGATTCTTCGCGTATAGGGACAGATCCCTAGTTACCAACTAGATTATTTAAGCAGATAAACGCATGATGTGCACATTCATCCCTGCTTATTCAACCGCACTCACCATGATCCTCCAAACTGCAGCGTAGTTCTGCGAAGTGCATGTTCGCGACAAACAACCGACTCATCAATATTAATGAAGCGCCTGCGGAATCTCAGCAAATTAACCCTACTTACACCCTCCTAGCGTACGCCTCGTAAATCATCTCACCGTGTAAATAGTGTAAAACTTAGAAACAGAAGCGGCCGTGATAAAGAATTAAAAGCTGAATAATTAACGCTACCTGCGGGAACCCGGGCGACTGACGATAAATCACCCCAAGAGTCAAGACAAGCTTTTTTTACGTTCTGGTTTAGTTCACCTCCTTACCGTCTTTGTTGTGTGCTCTGCTAACTTCATTAAGGCCCCTACGCCTGTGCTGGGAATCCGGAACAATGTAGGCTCTTTTTAATAGTAGCCAATTTAACATTTTCGGGCTTGTTCGTGTTTAAGGAGGTCGGATATCTGATGTAGTGTTATCGCTTGTGTCGCGTTGAGAGTTATGTGTAATTTCTTTCAACGTCGGTCACAATTGAACAACTGTACTGTTTTGCATAATTGTTTTATCCCGTTGACCTTGCTCGACTAGGCCTACGGTAGCGCGTTAAAAACATTTTGTTTGGACAATAAAAAGTAACGTTACACGCAATAAACTTAATGTAAAGTAATAATTAAAATGTAATAAATGTGTTGGAACTAGGCTTCTGTGGAAAGGAGATTGGACAATGGCCTGGTTGTGTCATTGAATCTACCAGGTTTTTTCATAAAAAGGTTAATTGTAAAATAAGGAAGAGGGAGCACTAATTGGATTGGATATTAAACACAAACAACCCCCTTCTCGTTTCGCACGGATTATAATGCATGCGTAAATTACTTCTCAGGAATCAGGCTGTAATTTATTTTAATTATTCTGGATATTAGGCATGATAAACAGATATACATTTAACGGTTGAGGTTTGATAAATCATTCTGTCTTTAGCAATTTGTATAACTGAACATTTACAAACCAGATTTAGGTACAATCATGCGTTTAACATAGTCCCGAGTGACTTAGTACCAGATTCGAGCTTCGAATAGGTAAATATTTGTGTGATGAACATTCCTATTAACTGAAAAAAGTAACTGATTGATAGATCAAATCAGTTACTTTTTATGAAGTGTCAAAATGCTCAGATAGTATTAAGTTTATACGAAAAAAAGTAAAATGACATCACTTGACTCATTCATCATTATTTATAGTATTTAATCTTTTTTAAATCGTTTTAAACGCTAAATAAATAGGTGAAGTTTAGTTAAATTTTGCTAATTTTCGAAAGCAGATTGCAAAGCTAGCGTGAAGTAATTTGTATTGACTACAGGCAAGTATGCTGCTGTTCCTTAGTTTTGGATATTTTCTATGTGTTCTTATGGTAAAAAACATCAAGTCTCAAGAAGGTATAGGTAACACCTCTGGTGTTGCAGATATCCATGGGCGACGTTGAGTGCTTTCCATCAGGCAGCTCGTCTGCTCGTTTGCCACTTACAACATAAAAAAAGAAGGACAATCTTACACGCGAGTAAGCCTATTTATGTAAGATTAATCCGTGTTTTTTTTAATTAATTACAGGCTAAAAGTTTACCTTGGTTACAGGTGAGCTGTTCCTTTTCTGGAATCTGTACAGTGCTCCGGTGCTGTTGGCGTTGGTGGCAGGAGAAGCAGCCGCCGTCATGGAGAACGTCACCGATGACGTCATCGTCGGCCGGTGCATTGCCGTGCTGAAGAGTATCTTCGGCCACGCTGCCGTACCGCAGCCCAAAGAATGTGTGGTGACGAGGTAAACTAATATGCATTTTACCTTCATCTTTGTAAAGCATGATAATTGTTAGTAAGCAAGAAGGCTTTGGAAAGAAAATCGGGTTTATAGATAGACTCCCCTAAACTGTTATTACTAACAAGTTACAAACGCCAGATAAGCACTCTTGGACTTTTTTACGGCGAAAGCTCATGTTCCCTCACTGATCAGTCCGTTTGCCTTTACACCTATGCGGTCACAGATTCTAATTTCATTAGCGTTGAAAATGTAACCTGTCAAAGATCGATATATGGAAAGGTCTTGTAGCCTCAATCCTCAATCAATTACAAAACCTATTCATTCATCTTTGACCATTATTCAAGGTTGTTAACGGTGGGCAGTGAGCGTTCAGCGTTCGAGCGGGCGTTAATCCTAACTCAAAAAGCGCTGTCTTTGGCTTTGGTTGATTGCGTTCAAAGTTGCCGTTTGTTTCAGATGGCGGGCCGACCCGTACGCTCGGGGCTCGTACAGCTTTGTGGCGGTTGGGTCCTCGGGCACTGACTATGATTTGCTGGCTGCACCGGTGCCCGGGACTTCACCGGGGGAGAATAGACTATTCTTTGCTGGTACGTTTTACTGTAGTGCATAAAGCATCGTAATATTCACTGGTATTGCATGTATTACTGAGAATAGTGTATTAATATTATAATACCAATGTTTGAATAAGAAAGACGTAGCATGGTTAAGGCAGGCAACGTGGACTGCTGACCCGGTGAAGGTTGTCGGAAGTCACTGGGCGGCGAAAGACCGTTTGTGGCGTTACCTACCTTGGGGGAGGTTTATACTTTATGTACAGCAGGTCTACTCATACGAACAGAGTAGTTATGTTTACGTCGAGTTCTTACGAATGTTGAAGATTTCGCGAACAACTCTACAATTTAAATTTAGACAAATTATTTTCTAAAAGTCGTATAGATGAATATTTTGATACTTAGGTACTGCGTTGGCTCAAAGACCCAAAGAGGATATCGGCCTTCGACGCATTGATATATTAAGCCTTAATATTTAAATATATAAATTGTATTAACAGAAATAATAATAATGTTACATTGAGCCCCGCCCCGCTGCCGGCGGCACCCTAGATTAGGTTTTGATGTGTTAATATTCTGTACTTGCATTTTGTATTTCACTTTTTAAATGGATGTTGTAAAAAATCTAGTCTAAGAAACTATTTATACAGTTAGCGTTCTTTACTTATCAAGGGCAATGAATCCAGAGAGTCTAAAGTTGTAACAATAGGGGATATGCATGATCTTTTTTTTAACAGCTTTCTTAACAAAATATGAAAATACCGTAAAAAAGATGACATACAGTCAAAATAAAATTGAAATCGACTGAGAAATACGGAAGATATAAACATTTTAAAGCACTAATCAGACAGCGATTAGAGAGAGAGTTCCGATTAGGACTATGACGTCATAGTACACGGCCGCCATACAATCTCCATACTATATTCTGTTTTGCGAGAAAGAGATAGAGATAGATCTTTGTTATGTAATATCTTGGTTATTTTTATAGTTATTCTAAAAATATTTTTTTCCTACTGTTTTTTATATGAATGAGCTTTTATTAAAGTAAATAAAAAATATCATGCATATTCCCTATTGTTAAAGATACCAAAATCGTGCTACGATGCAGTTATAACAGACATCAGAGAGCAGGTAAAATGTAATGTGTCCTTAGGTGAGCACACGATGCGCAACTACCCAGCGACAGTACACGGCGCGTTCCTCTCCGGACTCCGCGAGGCGGGCCGCCTGGCCGACCTGCTGCTCCCGCAACCACCCATCACCAACGCGAGCGTCGCCGCCGCCACCGCCGCCGCCAACCAGTCCTGATGCGCCTGAAACCAACGTGAGTCTGTCACGTCGTAGTACTGTGACTGTGAAGCAGTAGCGTGGCGTTCAAAGAACTCGATTCCTACCGGCTTGCCTAAAATCAGGCATTTGAGCACTTTATTCTACAGCTCTTAAGGAAAATGTACGCCAAATCTGCACCGGCTTGCCCAAGCACATCTTTCACGCCACGCCACTGCTGTGAAGTGACAACTAGTGCAAGATAAAGAAGAATTCTGAAGAAGAAAATTTGAAGTTCGTTTAGTTTGCGCTCCTCAAACATTATTTTATAGACAGCGAAAGGGACGGCACAATACGATCTTCGAATTTTGAACTTCGGAGTAACTCAGCATAAACCGGTACATTTGAGAAAATAGGTTAGCTTCTATAAGTCTGTTCTTTTCGGTATTAAAAAAAAGGTGAACAAAACACTTATGAAGAGTAATTTTAGTTTAATTTTGGTTTGTCTGTAAGAATATTAGAAGTACTCTATGAAGAAAAATATCCCTTTGTCTGAATTGAGTCATATTACTGATATTCGTTGATAGAAAAGTGTAGTAACCGTTTTAGTTAATCTGTGTTTTAAATGACATTGCGGTCCATGTTTTGACATGTTCACTTTCAAGACTTTTAATTTATAAGTAGAAAAATTGTTCGTAATACTCACTTAATGTGGTTAGATAATTTTTAGATATAATTTTGATGTACTTGGTTTATTGCAAAAAAAGTAGGTTGCTGCACAAGAGGATACAGACTAATTTTGTAATAAATTACCGTAGATCCTGTGTCTATTATTCATAGGTACATATTGAAGAATAAATCGATCTTTAATTAATTGCAAGTAAATTAAAAGTAAATCTTTAGCCTTAATAATACAGCAATAATTATACAACACAAGCATTTATTGAATATTTTATTACATGTACAAAATAAAACAAAACATAGACAACGCTGACCAAATAAGTGTAGGTGATAATGATAAGTTAACAACAATATTGAAGAAAATAAAATGTATTTCCATTGTACGAGTACCTACTACAATCTCAACAATTCGTATAATTCGAATATTGAAATTGAAGAATATTCGCACACCAGACCAGGCGAACCACGCTCTCCACACTTGATATTGTAATACTTTTTGAAAATTAACACAAAGTAGCCTTGTCCTTGTTATTTTTATTAAAACAGAAGCTTTCAAATAATTACCGATGTCGTTTAAGAATATTTGACGCCTTTATCATATTGTTAATAAATAATCGGCCATTTGAATTGCCGGTGCATTAACCTGACATTTATGAACTTTGACAACCGCACTGCCCATTATATGCCCTTTAAATCTTAAGTGATTTTATAATAATTAAGTAAATGTGTTTCGATTTTGTGTGTTAATGTATTTTTTCATAATATTCATCAATAAAGTACTTTATAATAATTGTAGTTTCAATATCAAATATTCTCGGTTCCGAATACTCGAAGGGGTTTGAAACGTCTCAGTCACCTTTAATTGGACAATTTAGACGATCTTAAACAAACACACCTGCCCTTTATCGATGCACCTGTAACGTTTATACGGACTTGATAAAAAGGGAGAAATGTGGACGATTCCTCGATTCAAGAATACAGGTCTCCTTTTCTTATCGTGCCAGTCAGTGAGATTGTTACGATATTTGTTGATGTGTTTTTGCTTTCAGAAACGAGCCTTTTAGTTCTTTCGTAGGAAGATCAAATGTAGTACTTTTCTGTTCAAGGAATATAGTGTGTATTTCTTAATTATCGGTCATTATCTTGATTTTGGAGACAATGAGCAATAAGTATAACTGCTTTATACGATCAATATTCGCTTAACACATAACTCCCTCATAGTTGGTGTGAAAAGCAGTATGTGTTACACAGTAGCAAAATTATTTTCATCTTGGACGTTAATACCTGAACCCCTCACTACGCTCTCGATCATTGAGCGCCCTCACCGTAAATACATTGTTATCCCTTGTGACTATTTTCAGGTTTTTAGAGCTGAATTCATGTTTAAACAGGCAAGAGTGTACTTGAAGGTAATAACCTTCACGTACACATTCCTTTTCAGGCGCCTTAGAAGCCTTTGGAAGTTATTTGTATTGGTGTCAATTAGTGATCTGTACCTGTAGTACTTTCGACAAGGTATAAATAAAGGCATTCAGTGTTTTAGATAATTTAGACGGCAATACGCTATCAATTACGACTCTAGTTCGAGTCGTAAATACTTTACCGACTACGGCGTAAATGGCGTTATGACGCTTCGTCACAACAAAACCACTAAAACCGGGAGCGCCAATATACGGTTACACTAAAACAATATAACGTTTTATTTATTTATAGTTGGGCATTAATTTGAGTTTGTTTACGCGCTAGGCGGGGCGACTGACGGATTTATGGTCGTTTTTAATTGCATTTTTAATTATTTTTCAACAACTACGCTGCCGGCAAATTGAATACAGCTCACGCGATCCGACCGATCTTATCTCGGACCTAGTTATGCTTTGAAAACGGCTTTTTGTTACTAATATTTATCGCCCATTACCCGAGATTGTTCCTTAAATTACAACTCTGTTACGCGTTCCATTAAAATCATACAATTTATCATAATTAAACGCCATAATTAAAATGACGCTAAGCGTAATCCGTCCATATTTGTTTCGTTTCGTTGAATTCATTTTTATTTTCAAATAAAGCGGAAATTAAAATGAAACTCCCGAGAACACGAAGGCACTCAATATTCCGACATCTTAATTCTAAATTAATTGCGTTAGGATGTACCAATAAATCTACTGTCGGTATTATAAAACTCTAGTTTGCTTAGAACAGCGTTTCATGATATAGAAAAAGGAGCATCCATACATTTTCATCAATTTAATTAGTACCTTATGACCTAAATAATAAGACTATGTTTACAGTACCTGGCCGTTCACATACTACATTGTAGAACGTTACGATCTGATTTTACTAGCCAACGCCCATTGATTAACACGGAAGATAAAACTTAGTATAATGAAGTATTTTTATACTTAGCATTTTTTCACATTGTTAGCTGGCGAACGGGAATGTGAAGTTATGGAGTCGTGTAGTTTATGAAATTTTAATATGGTAGTGGATATTAAGTTTTTAAAAGAATCATTAAATATATGATCTCATCTGTCCCTATGTATCGGTTGAAACGCGGGATTAAGACAGAAGAGAAACTTATCATCGATCTTGAAAAAGGAATCATCAGATACTGATACTACATTTTTCTAAATACCATTTAGGTACAAAAGAAAATATTGAAGCAGCTGTATAGTATAAAATGAAGAATGTAAAAGACTGATAACGTTTAAAACGACAAAAGCGTGATTCGCATCAGTTTTAGTGGCCATTTTCCCAGTTTCAATACAAAACGGACCTCTTTACGGAGTCCTGGCAGGCTTATTTCCTAGGTCAAGTTAGATTTGGTTTTGTATTATTTTTTGTATTTTGTTCCTTCGAAACGGTTGAAACACTTTATAGATCCTATCCGCCCTTAGACAGTCAGTTTCAATATTTCGGGGCAGTTTAGGTACACACTGTGCGATATAGCCATATACACCGTGTTTTTTTTTTGATTTCCGTTAAATTCGACACGTTGCTTCGTACGTCAACAGAAGCTACCTGGTATATCGCTTTGTGTTTAAATTCGAAAAAAAAATTTTTTTTTACTCTTCATACAAAATAAATGAATAAAGATAGCGTACACCGTAAAGATATTAAGAATCTGATGCAGCCAATAAATAGTACCCAAATAGTACCGACGAAATACCTAGGTGAAAAAAATAGTACCTTTAAACTTTTCGAAATATAAGACCTGTTCACGGTGTACGCTACCGGGCGTCAAGCTGGCGTACACCGTTTGTATCTCTGGAACGGCTTTGTTTTTGGAAACGCTTTATATCTCAAAAAATAGTACCCAAATAGTACCCTAGGGCCCTAAAATTTAATTTCTCTAGCTATCGTAGAAGCCGAGATATTCCATGACATAACGGTGTACAAAATTTCACACCGTCAAGCTGGCGTACCCGGGAATTTCTTATAGAAAGAGCTCACTATATCTTTACAGTGTAGGCTATCTTGACGAACACGTCAACTATGACAATGTTGGAATTATGACAGCTCATTTATACTGGTTGGTGATTAAATTAAGATTATGGATCTTTTAAGAACGGTATGAGTTACAACATTAGTTTCTTGGAGAAATTAACTTAATTAGATCTAAAGAATGTGCCCTCAGAGTTAACGGAAATCAATAAAAACACGGTGTACGTAGCTAATTTGGTGTTCTTTAAGATTCAAGAGTACCTATTTATATAATAGGCAACAAAATTTAACATGATAACGGACTGTGAGTAGGTAGGTTCCTACCTATCTTATTCGTGAAATTTCGCAAATGATAAATAATACAAAGCAACTATTCAATCATTGGAAATATCTAGACCTATAAGGAAACAAGAAAACTGATAGGATTTCAGTGTTCAAAAGTAATCCATCGACTGGTTTTCGACGTAAAATGGGCCGGATTAATTGCCTCTCCATGTATTTTGTGTGCAATCGTCGCTCGGTTACAATTAACCCTACGGTGCTACCTCCAGAAAAAATACGTGTACGCAGCGAGTCCGACAAACGAGGAATTAATATAGGATACACCGCCATTTATAAATTCTACTTACCACTTTGTTCTACCGGCCCTTCCATTTTATTTGTCCGTGAGTAAATTATGCAGGATTTCTTGTTTGAATTTGATTGTGAGTAATGAGTTCTATGATAAGGTAATGCTGAGGTGAGAACGATCTTTAACGAAAACTGATTTGATTATTTCTTAATCTTGCCCTAATTTTGAGTAATTTGCAGTAATATTTGTTTTGCGAACTTGAATAAAACACTGTAGCGTGTCTAGTATTAATTATATAATTATTAATATCTGATTTTATAAGTTCATGTAAGTACAGAATGTTTATGTTCATGTATGAGTGTGTCGCATTTTAAGACTTAATGTTTACAACAAAGCTTGAATGAATTGAAATGTACCCCTACAAGGCAAGTACGAGTAAAGTGGTTTTTATTCACCCTACTGCATAATATATTATGATTCAGCGCCATCTACAATAAAGTCCTTGTACCTGCGCACGCGTTGATGCGAACGTAGTGCTATCTGTAAAAGCTTTATAGAACTACGAGCTAAGCTTTGCAAGTGACTACAACGGGCAGCATGGGAGTGCCTTATTCGTTTTGAGTTCGGAATGCAGATGGAGCTTTAATCAACTGTACATGACGTACCACTAGCTGACTAAAGCTAACATTCAACATCACTAAATAGTTAAAGTTTTGCTTACAGGGATGGCGCTGTATGCAAATCACTACATAGTATAAAACAAAGTCCCTTTCTCTGTCCCTATGTCCCTATGTATGCTTAAATCTTTAAAACTACGCATCGGATTTTGATGCGGTTTTATTTAATAGATAGAGTGATTGAAGAGGAAGGTTTATATGTATAATACATGCATAATATAATAGAGAAACACCGTGCGAAGCCGGGGCGGGTCTCTAATTTTTTTCCCATACTTTTGTTTTCCAACCCGATTCTTGGTTTTTGGTCGTTCCTTCACTTTGTATGACAGTCATTTAATTAGATCCACTGATATCTCAAACGGGTTGTAATAATTATATTTACCTTTGTATGTATATTTTAATTGCTACTTGAGTCGTTGTTTAGCTAAGATTAACTGTTAGTTCGCAAATAATGCTAGTTGCCAAATAATTACAAGTTTCTATTAAATTCTATATTACTTATGTTAGTTAGTGTGCGCCTTAGTAATTCACAAGTATTACTAATTTCTCTTCCGGTGGAAAGCAGTAAACAAACTTTCTTTATTGTTAAACTTAACAGTTACAATGAATCGTAAAGAAATGCTCCACAATGCTTTACGAGATGCCTTATGATTAGCTGGGTCAAGTGTCACGGCAATCCTACAGGTACCAGCTTCGGTGACGTGTTATTAACACGCGCAGTAGACCTCGATCCATACAATATAAAGTAACAATTTCAAGGCTCTCTCTCATTTCCAATTCAGCTTCCTAGCTAACTTGAATGTCTTTTAACTTAATTCTCAATAAAACAGTGTTCGCGGCGATGTCGCTAATATCCATAATAGTGTTCATCATAATTTTACTCGTCACTACTGTCAAGACGGATACGCAAAATCAACAAAATAAACAAGCTAATAACGTGCAGAACTTCAAGGAATTCGTGACGAAGATGATAAAGGAGCAGAGTACGAAGATTCAGATGCTTTTCAAGAAAATAAAGGTGAATGCGCAAAATATGTTGCAGAGTATACAAAGTATGAAGAAAAATTCAAAAAGGGTTGATTTGAAAAATACCGCAAGTAAAAACCCAAATGTAGAATCAACTCTTGAGAAATCCCTACCGTTGGAGAGTTTTCCAGGGACGGATGCTACAGAAGCGGTTGAAAGAAGTTTTAATACACATTACACACCGACTGGATATGGACACAGTGGCTCCGGAGGCAGCCATGGGCATACCGGCAGCGCAAACTATGGTGGTGGCTTAACGTATCACCACCATTCGATTGGATTCGATCCCATAAACATTGTTGTGTCAATGTCTCTGCTATCGTTTCTTCTTCAAGCCATTCAAGGACTACTCTCCAGAACTAGAGCTCCTACGCCTGTTGTGGAAGCCAGAAGTTTAGATCTGGTGCCACAGTGGCTGACGGAATATCGCGAGAAGAATTTAAAATCCGATCTTACGAAATTTCCAAAGTACCTGAAGAAGAAAAGTTTCAAAAAATATGTCCATTAGTTTCTCATAATTATGAAATCTGCTAGTTGTGTGTAGTTTCGTAGTATGTTGATGTTTATTTATTTCATTTAAATTATTCTAGATTTAAATGGTTAGTTGGTAAATTTATTATTGATATTGAACTGGCGAAAACTAAGTGTGAATAAAGTAAGTTTTGGCTTCCAGTTTTTGAAAATTGATGATTTAATTTGGAGCGGCCTCTTTTAAGAAAATACCTTAATTTTCCTTGAATCGACCTAAGTATAAGTGATTGTTCCGTACTTGTACCTAACCGAGTAACATTTTTCTCTCTCAATTTAAATCCCTCTTAAACCGGTGACCGTCTCCTTGTCTGCTCAAAACGACTCAATCGGCACAATTAAAACGGTCCCCAGGGATCAATGTACGAGAAAATTAAACAAAGGTTGTATCGCTGATGCTGTGGTTAATTAGCCGGGCGGCTTGGATTTCTGAACGGATTGGCGCTTGATCGCATGTGGGGTGGGCGGGTTGATCGTCCTTAATAGGAAATAGGTATAACAATGCACAGAAGGTCTACACACGTTAATTGTGCCATTCAGGAATAGCTTAGGTCACGTGTCAATAAAATCAATATTACCTACAATTATAATCTCCAATGTAGATAATGGCATTGCCTATAACCAAAATTAATAAAACCGCTATCTTCAAGAAAATTTTATTGGGTTAGGTTAGGTGGTATAATTGTATTACTTTACAATTAGGGTCTGTGTCATTAATTGCAAAAGTATTGGTGAGTATTTGTTGTTAAATAGATTAAATCTTTGGCTAAAATATCTAGCATATATTTAAACCTAAGCGTATGACTGAACCCAAGTTATGTATTGCATTGCGAAATGCAACTGAAATTCTCAAAAGTCCAACGCCTGATTGTATTTTGAGTGAAGTTGATAGATATAATTGTGTTGATAATAGTTATATTAGTGACGGATTAAATATTGGTTCAGCAACACCGGTTTATAATAAAAACACTAAAATAAAAAATATATCTCTACCATCGGTACTTATTCAGTGACTTTATCGCTTGAGCCCTAAGGGTTCGGTGTATTTTATCTTTCCTACCTAGTAATTATGCTCAAGGATCTTAACTTCAACATTTAACTCAATATTACGGGTATTTATTATAAAGATAAGAGGTAATATCGTTTATTATAAATTGCAAACTAAACTACAAGAATACACATTTAAAATTAAATATATTAAAAACTAAAACTAAATTAAAATTAAATAAGTTAAAACTAAAATAAATCTAAAAACGGCCCCTGCGGCATGGTGATAAGAGAACTAAAGTTAAAATAAATACGGTTATAATCATAAATAGACCGACTAGGCTGCTACCGACCATGGCGTACCCATCTTCTCTAGTTTGACTAACGACATAGTTTAAGCCTGATCATAATTTAGTGATTCTTCTTCGCAGTCTCTTCTTAGTCACTCTTGCGAGAGTGTTCGTCGTCATGTCTCGGTTGAGTCTTGCGCCACCGCTCTCTTGTGCGTCCACCATCACCGGAGTGAGAGTTAACATTTATGCTGGACTGGTCACAGATTTGATGAGGTCTGGCCACCATGCATTTAGTGATTAACTAGTTGATTACTAAGATTATAACTAGGTATTTAAATAAGATAAAGGTGGAAAATGCACGTTCTTCATTATGCAGGATGTCTGTGCGCGTTAGTAACAGTGATATAGTTTTCCCAGGGTAAAATGTGGACGACTTTGTCATACAAGTCCCTGCCGGGTTTACATTTTAAAGGGCAATACGGCATATGTAGGACATGCCGTAGTCCCGGAGAGTCACTCAGGCATATTATTTCCGGTTACTATCACATCGCCCATCCTAGTTGGCCGAATTATTCACCTGTACCTTGTCAATATTGATATTGTGATTTTGCCGTGCTATATGCATGTACCGGCGCTCGTTCTCAGAAGTGAACGTGTTACCGTATATTGGAATCGATCTGTTATCACCAGTGATCGGATCTTGGATACAATACATGGTTGTTCCTTAGGATTACGGAACTAGATTATTACTAGAGATGCATATAGCAAAACATATGCATCTACAATAATAATGCGTTCCCAGAATACCGAGGCACTTTCATGTTTCTGTACAACGTTTGAAGCATTACTACAGTAACTATTTAGCAAAAAATATGCATCTATATACAATAATAATATGCATGCATGTTTCTGTATAACTTTTGAAGTTATATATATATATACAGGGTGTTTGGTCCATCGTTTGCCAAATCTACGCTCTCTAAAAAAATTTTCGGCCCACGTGTATTTTTTTTTTGCTTTCTTTTGTTGTTTTTAAAGAATTTACAGGGCCGACGCGTTTAAATTTGAATAAAAAAAAAGTAAGTGGAAAAGAGATAAAATGTCTATTGCATCGTGATGTGTAACGTTTCACGGTTGTATCAGAGTCAAAATTACTGACATGTTGCCGCTAGTTTTTTTTATTGACCCTCAAATGTTGCACAACATGTAAAAATTTTGACAAAGGTGCTGGGATCAGATTCGACTTTAGTCGTCATTTGACTGTATCTGGTGGCTAGCGCATTTGTAATTCTGATACTAACGCATAAAATTCTGTGCTCTATGCACAGAATTTTTTAAAACAATTTTAAGAACGTGGTCTCATTTAGTTTTTTTTATTGCAAATCAAAATTGATCTTTGACAAAAGTTTTACATGTTGTAAAACATTTGAGGGTCAATAAAAATAAACTAGCGGTAGTAACCCTACCCATCCGCCATTTTAATTTGGCAAACGATGGACCAAACACCCTGTATATACTTACACCTAGTTGCATCCAAGATCCGACCACTGGTCATCACAGAGTAGGTAAAAAGCTTGTGAAGTAAGCTTATAGGTTAGAGCTAAAGTATAGGTACTTAAAAGTATATTAAAATTAAACTTTTCTATCCCATTATTAATTCCATCAAGTTTTACAATAAAGTAAGCTTACCAACGTGAATACCGACGACTGTTGAGCGCAATGCTAGAATAGTTCGCCATACATCCTAATCCCGTCTCTTTTGTAAATTTAATTTGAATTTTGAGCATTTTAGTGTTGGCTTAGAGAGGTTTTAGTAAAAATCCCCGTATTATCCTCCGTCGGATCGCAGAGGAGCGCCAGTTGAGACGTATTGTGACCAAAACTCATGCGTTTTTGAGGATAAGCGCTTGAAGAATGAATTTAAATTTTCATTAAACTTTGAATTCTCAAATCCAAATCCAGGAATGTAATTCAATTAGCAGTTATTTTCTTAATAATTTTATATCTTAGTCCTTTCTTATTATACTTACAGTGTGCCGTATTATGCTATCGAATATTCTCTAAGCTAACAGAGATTAGTACAGCGGTGGGCAAAGTTTTTTCATGGCGGGCCAGACAATATAAGAAATTTCAGAGGAGGGCCAGAACTATAGCAAAAATTTATTTTGTTTTATCAGGGGTCATATGTACTACTTATTTCGAAGGACCGCCGGCGGGCCGGATGAAACCCTCCCGCGGGCCGGAGATGGCCCGCGGGCCGTACTTTGCCGACCACTGGATTAGTACGTCTCCTGCCGTATAAACATGTATGTCAGGGAGGTAAAACCTTTTATCGACAGGCTACTTCAAAACTAATACAGAAATAAGTCGACGTTTGCTGAACTCGACAAACGCGACAATATTTAAGCGAAAAAAGAAATTCCTCCCATTGTTTATTAAGAATAAACTCTGGCTAAAAACCTCCAACTTCAAAACGAGAAAAATACCGTTAAAATTCTATAAACCGCCTAAAGTTGAACTATCACGCATCTTAAATACTTTTTATATATGTCGAAGGAGCATTAAATATTGAAGCACTCAGTATTCAGCCATAAATTCCTCCCGGGCCGTAAACTCGTGGTCGCACGACGCGTGCTCGCGTAAGCCCCGTGACGCAGGTTAATGCTGCATCCGCGCGGATTTTAGAACCAGCATTAACTATTCACAAACGCTCCATGGCGTGCGAATATTGCGTCCTATGAATAACGTAAACAGATTGAGAGAATCTATGACGTGTGCTTTACTTGATTTTGGGGGATTTTTGTCGTGTTTATTCTGATTCACAGCAGATAGGTTCACTGTGCGTTGTGTATCTCTACTATACACACTCCCCATACACAACGCAGTGTTATAGAAATATGTTTGATATTAAATAAAACCCTTATTAACGTTAATTTATCTACAATTGAGCATCATTTTCCCGCTTACACTTAAAATTAGTAATAGTCAGCTACAATAGTATCTAAATTAAGTGTTCACAATGATCCTCACGAGTTCTCATGTCCAAAACATTGGTGTTGTGTTTATACCTCTTTTGATTACTGCTGAATGTAGAATATTAACAATGGATACTACTGTTTTGGTAAGTTATCATATTTTTGAATTAACTTCGTTTACTGCTTATGTCGCGAATTCATCGAGAGTCGAAGAATGAACTTGTACCATATAATCGGTGAGCGCCTAATGCTTAATGAATAGCAAAATATACTATAGTCGTAACTATGAAGTTCGTGTAAGGCGTTATTTTTGAAGTAGTTACGTACTGAACTATTTGTTGGTAATGTTACTCAAGGTATTCCTTATTAAATTGGTTTTAAAAAAAGTATTTACACCGCTTTAAATTGTTTTAAGTTAGGTTTTTAATTTACCACTCTGGTTTGCAAACCAGTGGTTATTTTATTGATTCAATACAACCTATCCACATAAAATGGTATTACACAGAACATTCCAACCGAAAAAAAAACTTTTGCCAACCCTTCCGTTTCAGATGTGGCACGTTACAATAACACACAGCACCGCTTTGTATTTTTGACACAACTGTTCCACACCAAATCTGATTGCTTTAACATTTTGAATACGTTTCAAGTTATAGTGACAATGGCATTGTCAAAAAAATATGCAGTCACAAATGGAACCCTTTATCGCAATGTCTTTCTTCATATGTCACGTCTTAATTTAATAATTCAGCTGCTCTTCTTTCAAACAAATCGGTTTTGTTAATTTGACAGTTGACAGAAGGAAAAAAATGTTTTAAACGCCATTGTTCAGTTAATCTCGTCTCAAGTCCATGTGTCGGCGAATTGGATTAGAAGGAATGTAGAACAGGTAAAAAGACTACCAATGACGTTATCGGGAATTGTGACACTTCGGTAAAAAAAAACATGGTGCCGAATTTAAAACTAAGTTACAGCTTTAAATGTAGAGTATTGCTAAGTTTTCTAATATTTTAGGGTTCCCTACCTCAAAAGGAAAAAACGGAAACGTTGTCAAAACCCTTTCCCCGGTAATGCGTGGAGGTATCGAGTTGAAAATAAAATCGTATACTCAGATCTACTGTAGATCTGAGTACGAGTATATGGTTTAAAGTTGTAAAAAAAATCAAACTTCTAAGTTAACATAAAAAAAGTTATGGCTGTTTATGCCGCAAAAAACGTATATTTCGACACTCTCAACCGTTCCGTTGACCTAGACGTATACTACATGTACAGGGAAAAATCTGAAAACCTACATTTATAATTAAATCTTAAAAAATATAGTCTTCATTTAAAGTATTTTGTACGGGACCCTCGGAGGGCGACACCAACTCGCACTTGTCCGATTTTTTCATATAATTGATAAGTATAACGTCAATTTTTAGGGTTCCGTACCAAAATGTTATAAAAGGAACCCTGTCTGTCTGTCTGTCTGTCCGTCTGTCCATCTGTCCGTCTGTCACAGCCAGATATCTCAGTAACAACTGCCGCTATCGATTTGATATTTGGAATAGTTTTAAAAGTCGCTAACCCGAGCCTACTGGACGTAAAAAATCTCTTATGCCTACCTTTTTTACTTATTTTTAAAGGGGGTCGAAATGGCAAGTCAGAAATTTAAAGTTGGGCTATCAAGTGGTTATCAAATGAACGGGCTTAATTTGTAGATTTCAAATCTATTTTTAGTTTTTTTCTTAATCATAAACTTTTTTAATTAGGACGAAAAACGTTAAAAAAAATACCATTCCCCCTTTTATCTTCGAAGTTACTGAACAGAAAAATGTGTAATGAATAACAATTATTAATATTATCTTAAATATTACAGGAAAAATATAACGGTTTTCCTAACTTGCACAGTTTTTTAGAAATTTGCAAGAATCATAACACATACTTATTTGCTCTTACTAAACAAATCGACATTCAGTTTTTCTTGAACTATTCACGTTATCTACATAGGAGTGTGTACGGAACCCTCGGTGCACGAGTTCGACTCGCACTTGACCGGTTTTATTTTTTCATGACAATCGTTTCTAAAATTAATTTTATGTTAATACTGTTACGTTTGTGGGGTAGGTACTTAATAGAAAATGCACTAATTGTACACTATTTCAAAATTGGCTTCATTATGTGATGCGGCCTCCGAAACGCCCTGAAATCATGTTTCACCATGCTGAAAACGCTTCTATATACAGTACAAAAAAACACGTTTGAAGTTTTGACCTACTACTACCCTCCGGCGCAACAACACCTATCGAAATGCCATAACGCATTGAGGCATGAGGTATTAAAAATACGAAAATTGTTTACTTGAGATGTTTATGGCATATTAAAATTTAATTGGATTCAGAATTAATTTGTACTCCATTATTGAGCCAAATATTGACAGTCTGAATAAAATACCAGTTCCCTAAACCACGTCAGTCAAAATACACCGATTTACACTGTCAATGTCCCATTATTTGGACACATGTCACTGCGTAGAGCATCAAAGAGGCATTGTACCCTTTGCAATTTAAATTCAAATATACGAAATTCGTTCAAACTAAACATTCATTAGATAATTTAAAAATTCTATTCAAATGGCATCGTCCCCTCGTTAAACCGCTTAAGCTAATTATATGAAACATTGCCGTACGAGGGCACAAAAGCTTGCATTCTGCCTTTACCTTGTCTACAGTAAATTAACACTGAACAGTAGGTCCACGTTCAGCTGATTTATGTCGTGGCAAATTGGCCATAGAGAATTATTAATTACGATTAAAAAACCTACCTAAGGTTTTATAATCGTAATTAGTTCTCCACTGTCACAAGGGCTCCATACTGGAAATCGATTTAAACAATAATAAGGTTTAATACATTTATTTAAACTCATTTGCGAACGGTGGAGAAAATACAGTCGAGGGTCCGTAAAATGAGGTTGGAACTGGCGAGTCAACTGGACTCCCCCGGGCTGTTGGTCTGGTGGGCAGGCTCGCAAGTTTTGGGCGAGCAGTGGTGTCGACGCGCCGCCGGCCGGGGTCTGTCTCCCAGTTACTCTGGACTCTCGGGGCCTTCGAAGTCTTTAAGGTGTGCGCAATGACGGCCTGCTCTGGCTTCTGCAGTCCCCGAAGCTTAGCGACCCAGGTAAGGATGCAGCCACAAACCGCTGGATGAAGGACCTCCTAGGCCCAAACGGAGCACCTAACCTAACCCTTACTTATTCTTTGAACCTAAGTATGTGTACTATATTATAAACTCTTTATGTATAATCGCGGTATGCAAAGATTCGTCACTTTGAAACCTTAACTCGTAACATAGAATCGAAATGTGACGGCCCTTTTCATTCCACGACTGTATTTCAATTATTTTAGTTGCAAAAGCAACTAAAGTGCCATAAGTCATTGGTGTCAAATGTTACCTACTGTTTTAAAAAGCTTTACTGTTCACTACCCCTTATTACATGCACATAGTGAGAGGTCGTTTCGTCAGTCTGTCCCCTTTGCATAGAATATTTGTTTGATCTTCAGCCAAGCGCCATAGGTACGGGGCTCGTGATATGTATTGATGTTGGTAGGTATTAATATGGGATATGAAGGCGTTCGTTATGATAACCATGGGCCCGCTTTGTTTTGAATTGCGTATCCTTGAGCGGTTAAACACAGAACAAGGGAGAATAATTGGTCATCAATTAATAAAGATTTACATCTGTAATTAGCATAAATTAACTTTTTATAATTATACTTGACCTAAAAATTGTCTCTGAAGTTAGTTATTTACAAAATTTATATTTTTGACATGTGAGTTGCTGATTTTTGATGTAAAAGTTTCGAGGTAAAGTTGAAAAATTTATTAAGATCTAAATATTAAAATCGTGCGAATGTGATCACAAAATTATTTTCTTAAATCTAGCATACCTATTAAAAAAGTTATTAATTCAATTACATGTATTTAAAATGCAAGGTTTTCCCAACTAGGTTTTCCTAAATATTTTTTATAGCATTCATTAAAACTGGCCTTGCTATTCCTACTCAAGTATTTTATTATGCCCATTTTAGTTATTTCTTTATATTGTTTATGCCACACTTGGCCATAAAGTGGCTTTTTCCGCACGCTACGCGTTCGGAAAAAGCCACTTTGTATGTATTTGGTATTTTGTTGAATTAATAATTTTCGAAATCTTCGAATATCTTTTGCTTTCAGACTAATTACTAGGTAGGTAGGTAGAAACTAGCGATCAACCTTCAACTTTCACAGAAAGTAAAACATTAATTCCAATAAAGAGACAGAAAATCCACTTTTACAAAAAGCGTCGCTAATCGAAATCAAACGAAAGGCTAATTGCGAATCCTCTTGTAGAGGGTACACGTTTATCATGGAAACTTATGTTCCCGACATCAGATCTGTCTTTTCAATCATGGGGAATGTGGACTTTATTTCATCCATACCAAGGTTGCAGTTGCCATTACAATTGAATGCATTACGATGTTTCTGAAGAAAACAGTCGTTATTGCACCTCGCTTGGCCCCAGCTCTTGAGATGAGGGGGCCTAATATTCCCTTAAACCGTAAAGACGTCAAAGGCGATACTCGAGACGCACTTGTCTATTTGTAATTGAATATGAAAATCTTTCGTGCCTTGCGAGGGCTGCGAATCCCTCCGGCGGGAGCTAGCATCCCTGGAAGAGGTCCGATAAATTATGATAGGTTTAAAGCACTACGTATTTAAATTATGATAGGTTTAAAGCACTACGTATAAATTATGATAGGTTTAAAACACTATGTACTTGCTAGGGAATGCAATCTCAAATCGAGATTGGCGATTCGAAATCTCGTGCAAAAAATCTGATTCGAGATTGGGTATTTCGAGATCTCGAGCGTCAGGATTTCGAGATCGAGATTAATCTCGACGAGATTGAGATTTGACAAAGTTATTAAAAATAAGTTATTTTCATTAAAATTGCCTAAGAATTCAGTGAATACTAACTATTTTAGACAAGCGCCGAGCGCCTTACAAAAAAAAGAGGGTAAACGTGCAAAAATCATATAAAAAAAAACATCTTTATTTCAGACCTTCACGATCCATATTGTGTTACAAAAGACTTAAAAAACTACGTTAGTGACAATTACGATAATATACAAAGGACACAATAATACAAAAAAAAAACAGAAATAGGTACGGTCGGCCTCAAAAGTAGCTGAACATATTTGTATTGTGTCGTAGTACCAAAGTGTCCAGCTACTTTTGAGGCTGACTGTACAAAGAATTTAAAAATATAAAAAACTTTAAGAATTATATTATTTGGCCCTTCCTATCGTGACCTCAACCCAATATTTAGAAAGAGGACAGTCGAGTCGCTCCGCCAACACCCTCAGAAGGTTGTTGCTACTGCTTCTCACACGTCTTAGTAGTGAAGCTACTCTTTTACGCAAAGAGGTCATCTGTATGCGCCTCGGCGAACATGCCTGACGCACTACAGTGCTTTGGCAGCCTCAACAGCACTCAGAGTATGTTGTTGTACTGCACTTTAATAGCATTATAGGCCCTTTGCGTAAAACTCACCCACAGACTGCACGTGTAAAATGTCTGACAGTAAGCTTTAAAAAGCGTCAATTTATCTGTGGGTACGCTGCGTATATAAAAAACGCTGCGTCCATCCGTACGAATCAGGCGATTTTTTTGCACAGAGTGCGCCACTGCGCTTATACCGTCTGTTAAAGCTGAACGCACACAGTAGCACTGCCTGGATAACAGGAATCTAGCCTCAAAAACATTGATTCAACACAAAATAATTCATATGCATCAATCTTTCAATCTCGTTCGAGATATCGAAAATGTTAATCGAGATCTCGACCGAGATTGCATAAGTCGAGATTTCCTGCTGACGAGATTCAATTTCGAAAACTTAATTGATAGTTAAGTATCAATTTAACTCATAACTAGGAGATTTTTTCTGCGATTTCGTAGCTGTCCCCATAATGAAAGTTGCTCAGTGTGAACCTCCCCAGTACCCCCCCCCCCCCCTGTCCCTGCTACATGACCCCAAAAACGCCCTGTATAGTCAGGAGGTTAATGGCCTAATAAAAGATATTCTCTTGACGTTCCCTCGTCGATTCTAGAAGTTTATAAATTTTACATCCTCAGCCACTTACGTTAGGGAAAAACTTGCAGTGAGCATCGGCTCTTCTTCATGCCTGGAGAGTCCGTGGAAAGCGAATAAAACGCTCCTTTTGAAGACATATTTTTATTATATTTTATCCTTACTGTAGTCATAGCTAAGATTCCTTTTGGGAAAAATGCAAAGGAGGACCGTCTATTCGTGCATTTTAGTACGGGAACGACAGAATACTTTAACGATGATATTTTTTTCATAATTCGTGTTATGTAAATGATACTGATACTCTAAGATGCTGTTGTTTATTATCTTAAATAAATAAAATAAAATAAAAAAACATGTGCAAAGTAATGCAATGTAACCGTTTTATTTTGAAATTTACCTATTTTTAAAATATTTAAGTAATCGGCAAGCTAATAAAAGATTTTGAATAGTAAGTAGTGTTAACAAGATTACTAAAAGCTTCACTCTGTCAAAAAGTTTTACTTCATTTACTTTAATTCGATTATCCTCGTTTCGCTCAATCATTTAAAACGGTACTTAGCATCTTTGATGTTTCGCGAGGAGATTTTTGAGATTTATTCGGAGGTCCATGTTTTCATTAGATAAGGAAAAAGGTTAATTTAATTCCACATGAAAGATCGAAGGTCAGCCATGCTGAGTGGCTGGAATAAGCCTTAATGAAAACATTTTTAAAATGTTTTCCTTTGGGAATCATGGCTTGTAATTTACCACTGTGAAATCCTTGGTCGTGTCTCTTGACTAATTTCGAGTCAGTAAAATATAAATTTGAAAGTACTAACCTAAACTAACTTCAGTTATTTTGGTCCAGTGCACACATCTATGGCCTAAACTATGATGCGCTCTCGTGTAGACAGTTGCATACTATTTTTAATTATGTATTGTTATATGATGCACTATGATAGACTCAGATTCATTTATTTCTGATTGAAAATTCCATAGTGTTTTTTCGTCTAAAACTAAAATGAATTCACAAAAACATCGTCAAAAAATTGGAAAATAAAAGTAAAATAATTAATAACATAATAAATTAAATTACAAACACAATATGTCCATTGATAAAAATACAATCAGTACGTCAATCTAAAAAATAACGAATATCTATTATATACACTCACGGACAATGAATTCGGGTAATTTTCCATGAAAATGTATATAGAAAACGATCCGAATTCATTGTCCGTGAGTACAACATACACTCAATGTTATATATGGTCTAGGCCAACCTAGCTAATACAAAGTCAAAACAAACAATCAAATATTATTATTTATGTATTGAATTTATTGCTCATGATTCGCACGGCTAAAACCAAAATTGGCTCGGCATGTATACAAGGAGTACTCCAAAGTTTGGGCCATAGATAGTTGAGGCATTGGGCCATAGAAACCTGAGTGTACGGTACTTAATTACTGATTAGAATTCCCGTTCGTGCGAAACACGATGAAAAACGAATAGATGCAGTTAAAGTTCAGATTACACTAGCCAATGTCCTGTGCTGCGGTCCGGTACGTACCGGTACGACACTTTAGTCCCGGCTGAGTTCGCCTGCATTTTTATTTCCACTAACCCGCCTCTATTTTATTGGTCGATTGGCAAGCGTACTATAAAATCCCAATAATTGTTATCTCAGCGATCCACCCGTCTACAAAGGCTTTGGGTGGGACCCAGTCAGTGACTTTATTTACTCTCAACCGATTCCCAGGTTTATCTCTTTCGGTTGAGCTCCGAATAAAATGCGGTACAATAACAATAAAGTAGGATTTTGCCACAGATTGCTGACATTTCCGCGAGACGAAGGAACGATATAAAACGAGCCCAAACTCTTATTAAAAAAGCTTTGCATATACCCAACAGGGCGAACAGTTTTGGGATTTTCCTTGTATTACTTTGAAAGAGAAAAATGGAACGGGGGTGGAGCTTGTAATTTTATAAACAGTAACAAATAAAGTAAGTTTCCTTTTAAAGAGTTTTGTTTTTAATGAGCTCGCTGTAGTAGGTATATGAAATGAGCAATTAGACCGTCAGTTTACGCTGTATACTTATAATCGCTGCACAAATATCATCCTTCCTACGTTATTATCAAACCGTTTATCTCGCGCTAAGGTATCACTTGCTAATGGCTCCGCTTTTTTATATCCAGACCACAGACAGTATAATAACAGAGTTGTAAGCACCTTATTATGGACCGAATCACGAAACATACCCGAAGGCGAAATCGTGTAAGTGCGCTTTGTATTGGTTTTGCCTTCAACTAACATTAAAACATTTCTTCGGAGTATGAACATTTTAATTGTTACTTTTTTGTATTACCGGTGAAAGTTATCGATATAACTATGCTTACATTTCGTTATTTCTACCCACATATACATACAAGTTGCACTTGATTATGTTACATTTTTTTATACTAAACACACTACTTATAGTGTTATAGTCGACGAGTTCCTAAATAACTAAAGGAAATGGTGCCATGTTTTGCATTAAAGGACTTAATATGTATGTGCTCCATTACTTTTAATAATTTATCACATTACATTATCTTTACACGGCACGCCTACAACTCTTAAGCAAAAAACGTATTTCGTGCGGAAAAAGCGTGGGGTAATTTTAGCACCAAGTATCATAAAAAATCTTATAAATTCGTTATTTATACAACAGACAGGCGTTTTTTACAAATAGCTGAGATATTTTAAGAGCCGATACCAGTAAAAAATCGCAACTCATCATCTAAAAGCTTGCTTAAATAGCCGGGCTAATGAAAGGTTGATCGACGGTGGATTGATGGATTACAAATTTTCTTTGACCCTCATGCGAATACTCTCTTTAGTTAGGGCTCAGTGTTGAGCTAGCCTTTGACCGCGACTTGAAGTGATAGTGGATCATTAGCGAAATTGATGGTCTTTCAACTAGGTATGTTATCGGTATATCAGTATTTTAATAGTCTTTTTCTACTCCTGTACTGTTATCTGTCTTTTACTTGGTCACGAACACTAATATAAGAACATACATAATATGAGTTCAGAGAAGTCTATACTCTATTCCCCATAACAGCTGAGCACTAGTGTCGTTATAGTCACTTTACGTTATTGCTAGCAGCCACAGACTTCTAAATCTAGGTTAAACTTAGGCCAAGGATTAAGCGCTCAATTCTAACTTTACGATAAAAATGCACAACTACCAACTTAACAAACAATTAAATTCCTACGGCTTTTAAGAAAAACAAAACTTTCCGAACTAAATTCATTGATGCCAACATAAAAAAAGTATTTTTAATATATTCACTGCGTGTCAATTTAAAATAAAAATAAAAAGTTTACCATAGACACATACTGTAAGTCAAACGTCATATTTGCCTTGTTTGCAGGTTATGCCTTGTTTGTATTTTATATTTAAAAAAATCTAGTCGTAGAAAAAGTATTGTATGCAACGTTGTATAATTAAGTCAAAAAACGCTCATTGCGTCTCTATAATGCGATCGCAACTCACGCAATTCGCATTTTTTGAACCTTCTTATACAACGGTTGCATAAAATACTATTATAGCACTTTCATGCGTACTTATAGCTAGTGATTTTCTAATACTTATCGTGGTGTAATATTTTTGCCCGTAACGTAACCAAAACTATTGTGCTCATTATAAGTTTTGACTATTACTACTTTGTCATTATATCAGTGGCGTGGCGTTCATAGAACCCGATTCCCACAGGCTTGCCTATTTTAAAGCATATGACCGGAGTATCTACTACTGAAGAAAAAATAATCCAAATCTGCTCCGGTTTTACTAAGAATATATTTGACGCCACGCCACTGCATTATATATAATTACTACCTTATGCCCGTGACTTCGTCTCCGGTGTAAATTATTACTAGGCAATCAGTCTTCATAAAATAGTTTCCGATATTTGTTTATAAACATGGTTTTAATTAAACAAAAGCCTCAATTATTGGTCCTAAAACTGAGCATTTACCGCGAAAATCAATTCTTCAATCCATTTAAGGATTATTTCCAAAAAATTAAATTCACTTCATAAACAATCTGTTACTTACTCAGTAATTGAAGAGTACAAAGTTTCGAATTATCGTCATTACTCTTTTAATATATGCTACGTATGGAGTTTCAAACCTTTTACTTTAAAAATTGTATGGTCCCTTAAGAAATTTTCAACCTCTATTCAACCCGTTTTGGAGATGAATTTTAATAAATGTTGAAATCATTTCAGTTCTATTCAGTTTAATCAGTTTTAGTTCTCCTACTTCAAAAATCGTCCCTGTACAAAATTTCAACCCCCGTTTTACCCCTTTTAAGAATAATTTTCGAAAAACGATGAAATTAGCTTTGTTTTCTCTTATTGAATAGTCTATGTGCGAAGTCTCAGAATTCCAACTTCAAAAACCCTTTGGCCACTATACAAACTTTCAACCCCCATTTAACCCCTTTTGGGGCGGAATTTCAAACAACGGTGAAATTACTTTTCTCAACTTTTATTGAAGTGTATATGCACGAAGTTTCAGATCTCCCACTTTAAAAATCCTTTACAAACTTTCAACCCCTGTTTAACCTGTTTTGGGGATGAATTTTTAAAAATCCCGTCTTATCCCTTACATACATTATACATTGTGTATCCTTCATTTATTTATTCGTATAACCCATTTATTGAAAAAATCGCTCACACACTCAGCTTATTACAGCATGCAAAAACTTACAACTTACTAGTTACATGCAACTATAAGAACACTATTAAATTATCATTACATTATTATGATCATCATTATATATTATTATAAATAAAAATTTATTAAAATCTGAGAAAACATACAAAAAGGAATAAATTTAAAATTAAAACTAAAATTAACTAACTAAACCCTAAACACCTTATTATTAAACAAAAAAAAAATACAAAGTCAGACTTATACAACAAAATAAACTTAATATTACATACCTAATAAATAAAGTTCAAAAAATTTTACCTATTCCCCAAGCCAGCAATATTTCCAAACAGCTTAACTCCGTTTATTGGATTTTCGTAGATCGTTTCTGTAGTTATTTCTATAAAGTTTTGATTAATCAAAGTTTGTTACCAATTCCGAGTAATTACGGGCAAGGGAATGTCTGCCGGGTCGGAAATATCTTCACTGGCCTTTCAATATTTAACCAACGGCATCGTAGCTCGCTGATGGGTAATTATTAAAATCATAACGGGCCTCGTCGAAAGCTAATGGAGTTCGTGTGATTTTTTTATGAGTGTGCCACATCTCACCTACTAATTGACCTAATTAGGGTATTGAAAGACTGGAGGATTCAGTTTTGGTATAGTAATACTAGCTTAAAATAACAAGTGTTACAAATTCAGTGAAGTGTATCGGCTTCCTTGCTATACAAATTGCTACTGTTTTGAGTTATAAAAACGCAAGTAAAATTGTAAATAAAAATATATCGTATCAAGACCGCATCTATCTTTCTAAAATTAAAGAATTCAATAATCCAATCTATGAGTACCTACAGCCCTAGCAAAAAAATATTTATATCAAAGTCTGTGTGTAACACCAACGGGTTGCTTCACTTGCTGTTCGTTCGTCACATTGAGATATTTCAGTGGAAAATTTAATGACGATTAACTTATACTAATCGATACTTGGTAGTGTATTATCAATGTATATAATGTACAAACATGCAGGTAGTTAAGGAGAATGTACATGACTATAGTGCAGCCTCCAGTTAAAGCTATCAAGCTTTAACGTACAAGCTTTCTGAACAGCAATTTTATCGCCACCAAACTAATAACATGCTTTGAACAATTTCACAAGAACAGATTTCTAAAATATTGCTGACCGGTACTGTTCATCAAGTCGTTTACACAAAACCTTAGTTAATATAAATCAGATTGTTCGTTTCACGGGTAGAGATGTATGAAACAATGCTTCGCAAAGTAAATAATGTCATATGCCGTCTTTCTGTCCACGTAATATTTCGACAAGATATATCTCCTTCTTTCGGTTATATCTGCTACTAAGGTTGGCGATCATCCCGGCTTTTTTATGCTAGTTATATATTTGACTAACTGACGAGGCTGAAAATAAGCTCGCCGGTTCAGAAAAAACCTATTTACTCTTGTCTTGAAAACTAAGTTATATTTTACCAAAATACTGAATTTAGAAGAATAGTAGGTACTACAGAGGCCGGGAAGTCAGGAGTTGCCGGCCGAGTACATATGGTCGAGCGAAAGTGAGGCGAGATAGTTACGAGGCTGGCAACCCGATTTCACGCCGAGGAATGTATAGTGCTTTTCTCAAATATGTAGTGAATTAAATAAAAAACACTCCAAAAAATCAAATTGTTTTCCTAGAGACACTAAAAGTAAAGTAGACAAAAATAGAGTTACAGAATGAAAATAAATTAATTTTCTTTCCTAAAACTGTTTCAGTATAAATTTTTACCGCGAATATTTAGATGAAACATTTTAAATGTTAAGTTAAGTTTACAATTTAAAATTATTGGAATTTGTTTATAATGTGTTATTTGTTATTTTCATGTTGATTTTACGAGTATATAAATAAACCGCAAAATATAGCAAACATCGTTTATTGATTTTTTAATGGCTGAACGCCATGATGCTGTGACACAAATAAACGTGGAATGGAAAAAAAACACATTGCTGCCCTAGGCCGGCAATGTTGTATGAATATGCCTAGTGATATTCCAGTTGTGATATTACTCGCATTTTACACATCTCTAAGTACAGAATACCTGTGCGCTACGCCACGGGCAGGTACCCGACGGGTCGCCGCAGCGATGTCAATAATTCAGAAGCATTCAGGCTCTTGCCGTTTGGGACAAATTATAAGAAACGTTGATTACAAGTTTTCAAAAAATACTAGAGTACTTAGTTGCTCTGCGAAAAGTATTATTCAAAGTTTCTACCAAGCTCTGTGAAGAGGTCTTTTGGACAACTAGGGTCAGTTGTTCAATGATCCCTAATCATGAAGTCTCGTCCATCTGCCTCTGTGCTGTGTTGGTTAAATATTAGAGAATACTTTAAAATTACATAAAGAAAGCCTTGCGATTAAAATTGCCACTCTGAGGATGAGAGGAATTAAACATTACTCTATTTAAGTTTGGCCTAGTTCAGTTTTATGCTAACTACAATGATTTGATTAATATTTTGTTAAATTAAGTCCTTAACTATGGACTTATTTTTTAGTCGCAATTCGCCTGTTGACTCGATTTTTTTTCTGTCAATCGATTCTACTATTTGCGAGGAACTAATATCTATATCACAACTAATACATTTGTATAAGTATAACAGCCACAAATTGTAATCAAAAGTAGCAGATCGCACTGAGCATTGAAAACGCTCTATACAAAACGGTAGGAATTTATGACGTCATCCGTTCCGTCGCTGTACTAAGTCTGTATGAAAAAAAATAGCATTATGCCATTTAGAGCATTTTTTGTCTATTTCTTTTGTGTTATGATAATTTAGTATTTTCCAATCCATGTGACTATATTATGTTGTAAAATTCAACATTAGTCAACATCCCAATTAAAATTAGTGGATAGTGGTTCAATAACAGTGGTTGCTCACATATTGAATGAACAGACCCTATAAATAAGCAGTAAGTATGATCTAACAATAGGTAACGGCCATTCTCACGAAGTATGTCTGCGGTCGCCTAATTACCGCGACGCTGTTTTCATACTAAATGTATGTAGAATCGGTCATACTTCGTGAGAATTGCCGGTATCTGAAAATTGCTGTATCAGTCACATAGATGAGAGTGACATTCTAATTTACAAGGTACCTAATTAATAGGTCCGGTCGTCGTGGTTATTGTTGGCCTAATAATTATGTTTATATGATACGCTTCCCGCTTCAAACTTATAAGTTGAAGCGTTTTACAACAGGTACTCCATGCTGAACCTCGCTGGTAGTAATGGAACCGGCGTAAGCACACTAGATCACCGCGCGCCGTCCGCGCATGAATCAAAAAACAATGCGTACATTGCAATTAAGAAAGATACTTCCACTGTAAGTAATAAGATTCGCACACTGGAATAATAACATTTTATCTCGGATCTGAGAACATTAATATAATAATTACATCATACTATTGACAAGACCATTAATATGGCTGTGATGGGTGTGCCGCTATCGGCGGGAACAGAGAAAAGGGTGGAGTATTGTCTATGCGCTTGACTTATGGAGATTACATATACTCCTAAGTCATTTTTTTTATTAGGAGGACATATAAAAGCGGGGTAGGTCAACTTTAGCATTAGTTTTTGACCAAAAATGTAACTCATAAAAAAGGCGCTGGGTCAGATATGACGTTGTTTACCTATGACAACTAACAAAAATGTCCATATTTTTATATTGACTTTTTTGTTAGTTGTTATAAATAATTCGAAAGTCTATAAAATATGTAGGTAGAAGTATAGACCTTCCAGCTAGGGCTAACGTTTCTAGCTGGGTTTAATATGTCTATGTACCTACTTTAAGTGGGTGTGGTTCTAAGAAATATTATGGCTACCGACATAATTATGTATGATTTGAATGTATGCATGTCTCATTAAATATATTATAACGCAGAAATTATAAAGCATAACCCCTCAGACCTTAAAAATATACTATTGAGTACTCCATTGAATTCATGTTCTTTGATTGTAACTAATATATAGAGTAATCGCGATGTTCTTTTAATTAAAGCTTATGAGGCCTTTCTTTGCGGCTACGGCCATCGAATATAGCTTCAAATTAAGCCCCTTATTTACAGCATTGCTAAGTAAAAATAGCTTTTGTGGCACAAGGAACAGAGTATTAAATTAGTAATCAATAAAATATTGAGTTCTGTACCGACATTTTAAGGACAATAAGGATGACACCCAATTAGTTGAGGCAAATTTGATCGCTTTTGGAGAAAAAGAGATTGTGAAAAGTTCATTAAGATTTTTTTTCGTTACATTTGGAAGTAATTATAAGTATCATAATTTAGATGTTTTCAATACTTGCTGAATATTGACGTGTCGATAGTAAGAAACAATAAAACGCAGTAATTGTCGCCAAAGCAAAAAAGAAATAATAATGTTGATGTTATGTGGGGTTATATTTGTCTAGATCCTATCAACATGAGGTTTGGCGAGTACAGGGCGGTGATAATAGTAATTTCCAAGTCCTACCTGAACGTCCTAGTTAGTCGTCTGGTGACCAGTCCAATCTGCTTCGCTTCTATGATATTTTGCCTGGAGTTATTTCCACCGCCTGTTGATAGGAAGTTAAATAAGCACCAAGTATAGACTAGCAACAATATCTCTAGAATCTATATTCTTTACCCCTACAACGTATGAGTTATATATAGCATTTGGGATCCCATATACTAGCATACAAACATGATCAGGTCAATGGCGTTTAGTGAGTGTTATAAGATCTTATTAGCTTAGTCTAATACTTAGCTCCAGTTAATCAGTCTCTCGGAAACCAGGAATCAGGCTCTGCATGCTCCAAGGCTCCAACCACTTTCACAAACTTATTACACGCCTGAACTCCATTGAATCTCTTTACTTCAATCATTTACCGCCAAAATCTAACGTATGCTCATTTATTTTATAACTAAAAATGTTGCCAGCTATTTAATATAAAGGTACGTTCACACGAACTTACCACAGGTTCGCGATGATCCGCGACACTCCCGACATCAAAGAAAGTGCTTATAGAAGAGCTACCAAGTGTTGTGTCCACTCGGCAATCTTCTCTCGGGCTCGTTGAGCTGCAATCCTCTCTGGTCTCATATTAGCAGGTAAGTCGCTGTGTTCACTTCCTTGTGGAGTATTGTCCAACTCTGATTGGAAAGATTCCTCTTGAGGAATATCAGTAACTTCAGACTGTTCAGAAGGTAAGTCTGCGCCTTGGACTTCCTCTGCTTCTTCTGGACTATGTACTTCATTAATAACCTCCATTGTATCTTGCTTTTCAGTTTGAAAGTTTTCCAGCTGAGGTCTGTCTTCCAGCATCTTGTCTAGTTCTATATTTGGATCCGGTGGTAAGGTAAGTTCCATCTGTTCGACTACTGGAGTTTCTGGTCCTGATGCTTCTTTGCTGAACTCAGTTTCCAGTGGATATAGGTGACCGATGGACCTGGTTAGTTCCACATTACCAACCTTAACCTTTGCTACTCTGCAATGTCCATCTCGACTCTTGATCAAGGTTGTTATTTTTCCCACCTTCCAGTTGATTCTTCTCTTGGAGTCGTCGAAGATCTGAACTATGTCACCTGCTTGTGGAGATTTGTCAGAGGTTGTTCTAGGCTGTTTGATGAAATACCTGTGCTTTTCTCTCAAGCTTGGTAGGTATTGTCTTATAAACATATCTTTAAACTCTCCTAGAATCATGGTACCTCTTTTCCAGCTCGCAATGAGGTCAACCTTCGTAGTCGTACTCTTGCCCATGATGTCTGTTTCCGTTGGTTCAGGTACAAGGCAATTGCCCAAACTCAAGAAATCAACCGGTCTCAACACACGATCCAGATCTGCACCGACGTAGGTCAGAGGCCTTGTGTTAATGACTCTTTCGATCTCTTTTATCACTGTGAGTAACTGATTATCGTTCAGCAAGTGTTTTTCCAATGTGCGCTTCATGCAATGCTTTGCCAGAGCTACGAGGCGCTCATAGACGCCCCCGTGCCATGGAGCTAGTTGCGGAATAAATTTCCACATAATGCTGTTCTGCTCACAATATGGGCTCGTGAAAAGCTCTGAAGTCAGCTTGAACTGAGGTGCATTGTCTGACAATACCATTTTTGGCTTTGCTCTGGACGCTGTAAATCTTCTGAACGCAAGCAAACATTCTTCAGCTGTTAAGTCGTTGACAATTTCCATATGAACAGCTCTCACAGCCAGACAGGTATATAAGCATACCCACCGTTTCTCATTTCCTAGTTTTGTCGCAACCATTACAGGACCGAAATAATCAAGGCCTGTGTATGTATATGGTTCGCTGTAGTTCACTCTCTCGGCAGGTAAGGCTGATGCAGGAGGAAGTCGATAGGGTCCTCCACCCTGTTTAATGCACTGATTGCAAGTTTTTAGTACCCTCTGTACTTGTGCTCTACCCTGGGGAATCCAGTATTTCTCACGGATGATATTTAAGGTATGTGGTACCCCGACATGGTAATTTTCTTCATGGGTATCTCGGATAACTTTATCTGTAAAATTAGATTTGGGAGGCAACAAGATTGGATGTTTCATATCGTAAGACCAACGAGTATTTGACAGCCGTCCTCGGCTTCTTAGCAATCCATCGACATCTAGGTATAGTGCTAAGTTTCGAGTCAGATGAGTTTCCTTGCCGGTTACTTCTTCAGGGAAATGTTCCTTCTGCAGATTTATAATTTCAGTTAAACGTATCTTATCCACATTTATGTCAGTTACTTCCTGATTAACATATTCCTGTTCATTAGTGGGATGATATTCTAGGTCAATACCAAGGTGGATATCAGGTACGTCGTCGCAGACTTCCATTGACATATCTGGACCATCGGAGATGTCCGGTACGTCTTTCTCACAGACTTCCTTTGATATAATATCTGGATCATCAGAGATGTCCAGGCCCTCCCCAGCCACAAGAAAAGCTTGCCGTTCTTCAGATTTTGTGCTACTGGGCCAGTGTATTGGTTCCTTAAAAAGAAATTCGGGACCACTGAACCATAATTCCTTTTTGATCTCCCACAGTTCAGGCCTAGTAGCCAAATCCGCAGGGTTTTCTTTTGTGCTGACATAGCGAAACTCGAAGTCTTTGTTCTGCTTAATTTCATTAACACGACGTGTAATAAACGGGGCTAATAGTTTATTCGATTTGATCCAGCTAAGTACAATCAGACTATCTGTCCATAAATACTGTTTTTCTATGGGTAAGTCTAGGTTTGCTTTTACGTACTTCATTAATCTACTGCCAATTAAATATGACAAAAGTTCCAGACGGGGTATTTTCAAACTTTGTTGATCTTCTAAGGGCGTTATTCTAGCTTTTGACATCAGGAAACCAGTCTTAATTTCTCTCTCTCCAACGATACGTACATATGTCACTGCAGCATATGCCTTCATGGAAGCATCTGTGAATGTGTGAAGTTCATATTTGACATTTCCTTTTGGTAGTACATTTCCTACATATCGTGGAATTTCAATTTCTTTTGTGAGTTTGAGGATGTTCACTATGGATGACCATTTGTGTATGAGTTCTGTCGACAGGCTCATATCCCACTTAATCTTCAACCCACAGAGCTGTTGAAAGAATATTTTTGCAGGTAAGATAAGCGGTGAGGCGAAACCACAAGGATCATAGACTCTTGCTAATGTGCGTAAAACATCCCTTTTAGTGAGTTTATTTTCTTGAACATTCACCTCTGAGGTATTTTCATTCAACTTGAGCTTTAAAGTATCCTTTTCCACGTTCCACATAAGGCCAAGAACCTTTATTCGGTCTTTTTGTGGTGCCCTTAGTGGTTCAGGAATAGTGTCCATAAAGGTCTTGTCATTTGACATCCACTCTCTTATGTTCATGCCTAATTCTTTGAAAACGCTTCTGGTTTCTTCATACAATGTAGTAGCCGTTTTGTAGTCTTCGGCGCAAGTCACGAGGTTATCAACATAGCACCTGTCCGCTATATTCTTTAAGAGGGTCTCATTTCTTTGTGCTAAATGATGTCGTATCGTAGCCGTTAAGAGGAATGGACTTGAGATGATGCCAAAGGCCATTCGGCAGAATCTGTAGTGGAGAAGATTGTCTTCAGTAGGTTCCTTTGAGAGATCCTTCACCCAGAGGAATCTGGTGACGTCCTTATCATCTTCTTGGAGACCCACTTGAAGAAAAGCCTTTTCAATATCTGCCGTAATTCCAATTTTACCACATCTGAATTTCAAAAGTAAAGCAGTCAAGTCTTCCAACATGGACGGCCCTCGATACATGCATTCGTTTAGGCTCTTGTAACCTTTTACCTTAGCACTGGCATCATACACAATTCTCCCTCTCTTTCCTTCTTGTTTTACCATATGATTAGGTAGGTAATGAATGGGAGGGTCTACCTGGTATATGGGTATTGTTTGGGGTTCGATGACTTCAATGATGTTAGCATTAAGTTGCTCAGATAGGATTTGATCAAACTCCTTTAGCGTCGCATTATCAGATCTTTTCAATAGACTCTTCAATCTTCCATAAGCCAGGCTGTAGTTGGTTGGTATATCTGGAGGGTATTCTATCCAAGGCCACTTTACTGTATACCGTCCTTCTTCATACTTGACAGTATCATTAAAGAATTTTACCGCTTCTTCCTCTCTAGTAGTCTTAGGTGAGTCCGTTATGCCAATACTTTCAAGTGCCCATAAGAATTTCATATCGACATTTCTCAATGGTAAATCCGGTTCCGTAAAGTAAGGGCAACTAGGTCCGTGACATTGGCAATATGTTATTACAGAAAGAGTATTGTCATATATGTTACTGTCTGTATTACCTGATAACATCCAACCAAAGTCTGTATCAATTAAATGTAAATCTTGTCCAATTTGGCGATGATTATCTCTGATAAAAGAAAAATAATAATCGTTCCCAATCAGAAGATCTATCCCCTCTCCTAATGAACCATCATCAGCTATGATATCCACAGAGATCTTGTCTGGAAAGTTTACTATTGGGATGGTATTTGTAATATGTGGGACTACATTTACTCTCATCCTCTTCTGTAGGCCACGTTTAGTTTCTACAATGATTTCTGAGGCAGCACTAAGAATCTCCTTAGGCTTATCTGAACCAAATGTGTATACCATCAGCAAATCTTGATTTTCCTCTAATAAATTGATTGATTGGGCTAACTTAGTAGTTATGTAGCTCCGTTGGGACCCACAGTCTAATAAAATGCGGCATGACTGTGGTGTATCATGGCCTGTCTTATTCCTTACTGAGGCGGTTTTTGTCTGCAAACAGGAAATAGAACATACTGAAGTTAAATTTGTTGTATTGGTCTTTACATTTTCCAGATTCGACTGAGTACTCTCACCTGAAACACCTACAGGTCCAGCAGCAGATTTCAATTCCTTTGGGCACAGCGCCCGATTATGTTTGCCCTTGCAGTAATAGCATTTGAAGGACATTCTGCAATCTTTTACCATGTGCCCTTCTCTTAAACACAAATAACACTGATTAACCAGCTTGTCTTTGCGATCCTTGAGTGTCGAGTACTTGCGACACCTGTCGCTGTAGTGTGTTTGAGTTTTACAGAAGCAGCATTCTATCCTTGGTCTCTTCTTATACTGTTGATTTGGTTTATTTTCTGTGAATGGTCGTTTTTGACGAGGAGTTTTCTTGAATTCATGCCGCTCTTTAAATGTGTTGTGGGGACGCACTCTACTTTTCTTATAATTACCATCCACCACTTGTAAGGTACCAGTTGTGCATTCTTCTTTATTGATGGAATTTGGTCTTGTCTTACAGACATCCTCCTTATCAGTGATCAGTTTCGCCAGTTGTGCCCTAATTTCATTTATAGAGTCATCCTTTATGACTCGCTTCAATTCATACACAATATTTTCAGGAAATTTTTCAAAAATGAGTGTCCTGAAAAAACTATGTGACGCATCTTCGCCTAGAGCTTGCAGAACTCGCAAATGTCGTTCTATCTCATTGAAGGTTCTTCGACAGTCAGCAATGGTCTCGTTAGCCGGTATCACTTTATTAAGAGCCGTGTAATGTGCGTCTTTTATATACCCTGCTCTCCCATAACGCTCCTTGAGTGTTGTTATGGCTATACCATAACTCTCATTTGTCGCCTGTAAGCCTTCCACAAGGCTCTTTGCTTCACCCTTCAAGGCTGCGCATAGATACAAAAATTTATCTACATCGGATAAATCTCTTTGGTCGATCTGAGACCTAAATTGGTCCCAAAAGGAGTGCCAGTTTAGGATATCCCCGTCGAATATAGGCAAACCTAAAACAGGAAGCTTCCCAGTGACACACTTAGTAGCTGTCGTTACAGCCTTGGCATGTTTAATCTTCACCTTAAGTTCGCTTAGTACTTCTTCGGCTTCCAACTGATTCGTGGACAATACCGACACTTCGTCAGCCGATGGAGTGTTTACAAACTTAAAATAGTTATTTAAGTCGTTAGCCACCTTCAGTAACACACTCTCTAATTTGGATGCTACTATCTCCGCATTCAATATAACTTCTTGCTGCGACTCCCTACCAGTAGTTTCATTCATTTGCTTGGCTGAGGCAGTTAGCTGCACAAGCCTATTGGAAGTTGCTTGCAAGATGGTTTTCCAAATGTCATCCATATTTGCGTGAGTTCCTTTCGTCTGATCTGTAATATACCATAACTATTGACTGCGTATTCTATTTACAACAACCTTATATCATTTTTAAACGAAATCAATACGATAAAGCATTAAGAAAACGAATATTATTTGCTCTTACCATTTGCAATTTCTAAGACTGGGTATTCCTTTAATCCGATCAGGAGACAACAAAACAAGCGTATCCAGTCGGTAAACCCAACTTTGTTCCACCACACACAACATTCAACAACTGAAACGATACTTTTAGATGGTTTTTTCACTTTAACTTTAAGAAACAAACAAACAAACTACGAGAATACCGGTATTTTCTCTTTGACGTCTAAAAAATTTGACAGATTATGAAATAATCGAGTCGAGTCGTATTTTTCTAAGTGGAATGCAAATATATTTTATCGGGCGAAATCGATAGTCATCGAATACAATTATCATCGAATACGATATATTGTAATGACACATTTTAGTTAATAAACCAATAATTAAATTATAAGAACGAATGTAATAATCTACGCTCCAAGCCATAAGTACTAAGCGTAAAAATCATGTCTATATTCAACGATAAACTGCTTCCACTACAATATGTTTTGTGAACCGTCACCACCGAATATCGATATGAGTACTCAATATTCAACTTAAATAATACTTGGTGCCCTGGAAACGTTCAGATTCATCCCCGTCACAAATAGTCTAGTCGAGTGAATGTTGCAGCGCTCACACTCCTACCCAGTAATTCGGGCTGCTAGACTCTTGCCTGTTCTTAGCCAGCGTCAAAATGAGTGACCGCCGAGGCGTTCACACCCAGCACGTCGGGTCGCAAGCCGATACAATTCTTGATCCGCGTCAACAAGTGAGTGAACGACAAACGCTCACACCCAGCACGTCGGGTCGACGGACCACATTATACATCCGCGTCAACAAGTGAGTGAACGACAAAGGCTCACACCCAGCACCTCGGGTCGCGGGACTGTAACCTGTTCTTAGTCTGAGCACCAGATTGCTAGACCGATTTCGATACCATTCTCAATCCGCGTCAAAATATGAGTGAACATAAACCCGTTCACACCCAGCACGTCGGATCGACGGATTGTAAGCTGCCCTTATTAGGTAAAAATATAGCCAAATATAACAGGATTTACACAGAATTATAACAGACGTAAACAACAAATATTGGTAGGACGGGGGTACTGTTGGAATACACATCCAATACATGATTTTGACACTTTCGTGTCCATAGACATCAGGAGACACAAGATTCGTGGTTCTAATTAAATTATAACATTCATATTAACACATTGAGCTGCAAGCTCCTCATAACGCATACAAAATGCATATACAATTATATTACTCTCGGTGACGATCCACGCCACACAAAAAACGATTGATTATTTTATTAATCCCACGCGTTTACACAGAAAACTTGATACCGCCGCCACATTCGGTATCCAAGTAATTATTTCATAATCTGACTCTCGAAACCAACATCACAAAATGTCTTACCTTAAGTCACGAGATACGATCATCCCTGTAATAAAATACCTTATCTGTTCAAAAAAGCAAAACAACTATCGATAAAAATCGATCAATTGGTCTCCACATAATCGATACGATCATGCTTGGGACAGATTACGAATTAAAACAGAAAAATACACCTACTTTTTTTTTTTTATGATGTCGAATCGACTATAATCCTATCCTATAAATCCTATCCCTGATCCGCAAATTAAATCTAACACAAGGATTAAGGTTAACGTTATCTAATATCGTTTTCCATATATAATTTGTTCAAGTTGGACCCGGAAATATCCAAGCATCTCCACCATGTCGCCAAAGCAAAAAAGAAATAATAATGTTGATGTTATGTGGGGTTATATTTGTCTAGATCCTATCAACATGAGGTTTGGCGAGTACAGGGCGGTGATAATAGTAATTTCCAAGTCCTACCTGAACGTCCTAGTTAGTCGTCTGGTGACCAGTCCAATCTGCTTCGCTTCTATGATATTTTGCCTGGAGTTATTTCCACCGCCTGTTGATAGGAAGTTAAATAAGCACCAAGTATAGACTAGTAACAATATTTCTAGAATCTATATTCTATACCCCTACAACGTATGAGTTATATATAGCATTTGGGATCCCATATACTAGCATACAAACATGATCAGGTCAATGGCGTTTAGTGAGTGTTATAAGATCTTATTAGCTTAGTCTAATACTTAGCTCCAGTTAATCAGTCTCTCGGAAACCAGGAATCAGGCTCTGCATGCTCCAAGGCTCCAACCACTTTCACAAACTTATTACACGCCTGAACTCCATTGAATCTCTTTACTTCAATCATTTACCGCCAAAATCTAACGTATGCTCATTTATTTTATAACTAAAAATGTTGCCAGCTATTTAATATAAAGGTACGTTCACACGAACTTACCACAGGTTCGCGATGATCCGCGACAGTAATTGTGTTTGAAAAATATTTGTTATCTTTTTAATTATAGTTACACAAGGACGTTGCACCAATTAAAGATATTGTTAAAGACAAAACTAATTGGAACAATGTATCTGACAAAATAATGAACATTCGTTATTTTTTTGTACATTAGTCCCGGTCCCAGTGTTTCTTGAGGCAAAAACCATTTAGCTGATAAAGGTATATAAGCTTACAACTCAAGGGCGCGTTGGGTTTTATCTCTACCACATTAGTATATTACATATCAGTAGTGGTAAACTATTGATTCTAATGAATGTTCCAGAATGCAGGTGTTTGTTTGGTGGCACCTATGGTTAATTTAGATAGCATATTATGCTATCTGGGGCTTTCCTTGTTACCGCTTGTGGTGTGTATGAAATATTACAATTTCGCCTTATCAGGAAGCGAGATTTTTACAGCTTCACTTAAAAAGCTACTTAAAGGGGGTATAAACTTTATAAAATGACTGATGTAATGAAAACTGGCCAAGTCAAAGTTTTTTCCTACGCTTACACACAATTACCGAGCTAGATTCCAAATTTCATCCTTCTTGGTCATCTGAAAGTAGGTTAGATTTAGGTACTTACTATATGTCAGTCAGTCAGTCAGTGCTAAAATTTACGACTTTTTGACCTTCGTATCTTTATAACCGTTTGAGCTAGCTTCATGAAATTTGGGCTTCTAGATGTCCTTATGGATAACACACGTAGTTTTATGTGTTTACGTTAAAGAGGTTTTGAATCAAAAGTGGCACCAAGTGGTTCGTGTAATATTACACTCGGCGCTGGCTAACCAGTTTTGCTTGAATTTGGCTTGACACGCTGCCGCGTGTCTAGATGATGTTAACCTGTAATGTAAGGGATATAAATCGATACCTTTGGGTTCAATTGGCGTAAAGGACATTTTGGCGAAAATGAGTTATATATACAGTTTTGTTCAGAATTTCAAGCTCTACCGTTCTGTGTAGTTAAAATCTCGATATCTTTAAAAAAAGTGCCTTTACGACCCAGTTTTTATTCATCGCTTTCGCAAAACTAGCTCAGGTTAAGGGACGTAAGTGTCAAGTTATAAAATACGAATTAAAAGGTGTATCGTAAAGTACGCCGGTAAATATGAATACTGTCGTATATGACCTATTTTTTTCTTGTTGTCCTTTAAGCCCTTCATTTCTCATGATTAATTTCCATAAGCGCATAGTCGAGGTGGGCGTTAAGGACATGTTTTCTTTTACTTGTCCTTTACGACCTGCCTTTAAATTATGATACCGTAATTTGATAAACCGAATAAGGTTGTAAAGGGCAGGTATTATTTTACTTGTCCTTTACGACCTGCTTAAAAAATGATTACACCATTATTTGATAGAATTAAGGAGGTTGTAAAGGGCATGTATTCTTTTACACGTCCTTTACGACCTGCCTTCAAATTATTATGCTTGTTTACATACCGTAATTTGATAAATCGAACAGGGCTGTAAAGGGCAAGTAGTCTTTTACTTGTCCTTTAAGACCTGCCTTAAATCTAATTATAGCATATTTTTTAAACAAGAGCAGGGTTGTATGGGGATTAGCCTTTATTTTTGGCATTTACTGCCACAAATGTGTGTATAATTCTGAAATAAAAGCAATTGACGTAATTGTAAAGGTCTAAACTATCAATACCTTTAATTGGGTTCAATTGGCGTAAAGGACAAAACACTGGTTTTGAGGAGAAGCAAAAAACAGTTTTATTTTACAAAAAATGCCTATAGTATTTTGGTTTCTAGACCTATACTTTCGACATGTATATGAAAAATATTTGAAATGCCCGTATCTTTAACCTGTGATGGCAGTTCAAGCTGTAAACAATGTATTGTGGAAGTTAGATGTCCTTTACAACTGGTAAAAATGCTATCAATGTCATTTACACCCGTGACTTTTTTAGACATTTGGAAATGATGGGGTTGTAAATGACAATCTCAGATGACTTTGTTCCAATTTCGGGGCGTAAAGTTAACAGCTATGTAACAAAAATTGACAGTGTTCAACTTAGTTTACCTTAAAGAGACTTGAAAAATGTATGAAAAGATGATAAATTCATTATTTTTCATACTATTATACTTATTGTTTACATTAACAGTGTTTTACTCACTACGTACTCATCCTAATGTTTAACATCCTAATGTCGATAATCATTAGCCACTCTGTCACTTCCATTATTATGATTTAGTGCTATTGGAAGAGAGTAAAACACTAGTAGGACATAATTTCCACCCTTGTTTCCGCAATTTAGTCAGTTTATGAATAGTTAATATTATTTTTATTTCAAATCTGGTTATAAAATAGATCTTTCATAGTTATTATTGCGTTTTCCAAAAAATATTAATTTTAAATATAATCTGGACATGCCTAGCTGAATATACGATTTTAAGCTAACATGGTCATTCACATAATAACTACTATTAACGACGGGATATTTACCATGTATGTTTGTTTTTGTGAGTTCCCGATATTTCGGCACTGTTGCAAGCACCATCCTCACGGAGTAACTGACGTGCAGCGAGTTTTTAGTTGTAGCCTGCCTACACACCATAGCAATCTACCCTGTTTCATGTTCGCTTCGTCCGCGCGTTATTCATACTACTACGTCCGCATTCTCACTTAGAACTCGATCACGTTCACGACACTCAACACTTACAGTATCACTTCGTGTATTTACTCCTCAACATGTATTTTTTCCCTTGGAGAACTTACGGATCACTGGGTACCAGACGCTCGACAGTTGAAACCCGTCTTCCCGGTTGAAATTTTTATACTTGAGGATTTCGATAGCTTCCTTAACCATTCTGGGTATATAGTGTTTTTCTGTCGAGCGAGAGCATCTGTGGGTTGTGCAACTCAATCCAATGATTAGTTTCCGCGTTCAGAAGATGTTCAGCGATTGCCGATTTCGAAGGTTCGTTGTTTTTAAACATTCGGATGTGCTCCTTTATACGGCATGAGATAGTGCGCTTAGTCTGACCTATGTAAGAGCTACCACAGCTGCAGTCAATTTTGTAAATACCTGGGCATTCAAGCGGAAAACGGTCCTTTGGCGTACGTACGTATTGTGCCAGTTTTCTGTGGGGAGTGAAGACAGTCTTCACCAAGAACTTCTTTAAAATATTGGCAACTTTATCTGTCACTCCCTTTACATATGGTAGGTACGCCGGTTGTCGTTCAGCTTTATAGTCCAGGTGCTTAGGCAAAACGGTGCGTCTAGGTGGTATAATCCATCCATTGTAACCATTTCTCTGTAGAACGTTATTTAAATGTGTCAATTCACTACCCAAACGATCCGTCACATAAATTGTATGCGCGGTCAGTAAGTGACGCTACTATAGAGTACAGTTGGTGAGGGTGGTGTGACGAGGATCATTTGGGTAGTGAATTGACGCATTTAAATAACGTTCTACTGAGAAATGGTTATAATGGATGGATTATACCACCTAGACGCACCGTTTTGCCTAAGCACCTGGACTATAAAGCTGAACGACAACCGGCGTACCTACCATATGTAAAGGGAGTGACAGATAAAGTTGCCAATATTTTAAAGAAGTTCTTGGTGAAGACTGTCTTCACTCCCCACAGAAAACTGGCACAATACGTACGTACGCCAAAGGACCGTTTTTCGCTTGAATGCCCAGGTATTTACAAAATTGACTGCAGCTGTGGTAGCTCTTACATAGGTCAGACTAATTGCACTATCTCATGCCGGATAAAGGAGCACATCCGAATGCTTAAAAACAACGAACCTTGGAAATCGGCAATCGCTGAACATCTTCTGAACGCGGAAACTAATCATTGGATTGAGTTGCACAACTCACAGATCCTCTCGCTCGACAGAAAAACACTATATACCCAGAATGGTTAAGGAAGCTATCGAAATCCTCAAGTATAAAAATTTCAACCGGGAAGACGGGTTTCAACTGTCGAGCGTCTGGTATCCAGTGATCCGTAAGTTCTCCAAGGGAAAAAATACATGTTCAGGAGTAAATACGCGAAGTGATACTGTAAGTGTTGAGTGTAGTGAACGTGATCGAGTTCCAAGTGAGAATGCGGACGGTACTAGTATGAATAACGCGCGGACGAAGCGAGCCCGAAAGAGGGTAGATCGCTGATGTGTGGGTAGACTACAACTAAAAACTCGCTGCATGTCAGTTACTCCGTGATGATGGCGCTTGCAACAGTGCCGAAATATCGGGAACTCACAGAAACAAACATACATGGTAAATATCCCGTCGTTAATAGTAGTTATTATGCCTAGCTGAATTCATCATCTTTTTATACATTTTTCAAGTCTCTTTAAGGTAAACTAAGTTGAAAATTGTCAATTTTTATTACATAGCTGTTAACTTTACGCCCCGAAATTGGAACAAAGTCATCTGAGATTGTCATTTACAACCCCATCATTTCCAAATGCCCAAAAAAGTCACGGGTGTAAATGACATTGATAACATTTTTACCAGGTGTAAAGGACATCTAACTTCCATAATACATTGTTTACAGCTAGAACTGCCATCACAGGCTAAAGATACGGGCATTTCAAATATTTTTCATATACATGTCGAAAATATAGGTCGAGAAACAAAAAAACTATAGCAATTTTTTGTAAAATAAAATGGTTTTTTGCTTCTCCTCAAAACCAGCGTTTTGTCCTTTACGCCAATTGAACCCAAAGGTATCGAAATACATTCTGTAACTCCACAGTCATTTATATTTTTTACGTGTAAATCATATGCAAATGAACCAGTAGCCACTGTAATCACCATTTACAGGACTTGAATCATGACATATAAACGTAATTAAATTTCTAATATCAATAATTAATTAAAATTATAAGAAAATACTGCAAAAAATACCACAAAATAGCTTTCTTTTACATAGCTGTCAGGATTTTCTTTAATTTCCAGTTGGTTAAAATAGTGCGAACATTATTAGATATGAGTAAAACGTAGTTAATTATCGACCACCGCAAATACTTGCGCTCGCGGCGCTTGCTGCTTTGCCACGGGTGAGTTACACCTTACCTTAACAATTTTTACTATTTCTGTTTTTTTTTTTATAAATTGGAGTGTAGATTTGTGTAGGTATATAAAATACACTAAGGAGATAAAGGACTTTCTTCGTTGTAATTTCAATTTATTTAGATTAGATCTTCATCACCAGTCCACTGCTGGACATAGTCTTTTCTATCCTGTGCCAACATGCCTGATCCTGTGCCTTATCAATTGTATAGGTATTGTAGTTGATCCAAGAGAATCAATAGGCCAAATTTGATATTTAAAGACACTGTAAAGAAGATCTATATAGAAACTCTGAAAGGTTAAACTAAAATATATAAAACACAGCCAAGAACAAAAGTCTTGATGGTTGCGAGTTTCTCGTTGATGACTACTTTTGGGGGGTGGTGCCTCTCTGAAACCGAAGAAGCAAGGCACAGAACACCGTTGTTGCTAGTCATTTTCCAACGGTTGATTGCAACTAAAAATGGTTGTGTATCCCTGGTAAGATTTGTGCGTAAGTCCGCGCAGCGCTCAGCGCACAATTTACTGCGCATACGACCGCGCAGAGCGGCCACCGCGCAGGCGCAAGTACGGCTCGATCTTCTCTTGCGCCCCGTGGATGGTGTCCTATAAAAATATTGACGATACCTGGAACTTTTATAGCTTTTAAATTATCCTTCTTAATTAAAAGTGTTTAACTTTTTCGTAGGTCATACAATAAATTAAATGAAGGAAAACTAAATATACGCTTTTTGCAGCACAAGACGAGAAAATTAAAATGTTGTACAGTATGATATAAGCTTTTTGAGTATTGAATATTCAAGGAAACTGCCCATACACTGATACCCAAAGCAATGTAATCCATTCTTTGCATACTTTATTACTGCCCCGCTCACGCATACCCCGGCTGTAATTTAAGGGTGAGTCTTGAAGCACATAATTCCCTTGGCCAGAAATATTCCGAAGATTCCGCCTCATTAGAAAGTCATTTTTGGTTAACTTGGAGAGCTTGGCCGGAACTACGTAAGAACCAATAATGCCATTCTAAGAGGCAGGATCTTCTAAATATTTGCCAATATGTGCGTATGGGGGAATGATAATTTTTACGAATGAACATTAACGCCTGCGGTGATCTCTTGGCCTACTCCCCCAGAAGGGCAATAGTTTTTTGTTTATTAATAAGTCCTACACCGTACCAATTAAGTAATTATAATCTGCATTAGTACATTGTGTATCAAGGGCGGTAAGTAAGGAATTACAAACGAGTGTTTGTTACAAGCCCGAGGCGAAGCCAAGGGCTTTAACAACACGAGTTTGTAATTCCTTTACCGCCCGTGGCACACACTAGTACATTGTGTATCAAGGGCGGTAAATAAGGAATTACAAACGAGTGTTTGTTACAAGGCCGAGGCGAAGCCGAGGGCTTTAATAACACGAGTTTGTAATTCCTTTACCGCCCGTGGCACACACAATGTTTTTCATCACACTTGTGAGGAAATCTGATTAAAATAACCTTACTTAACCTAAATAAAATTGTAAAACTGACAGTGACATATCCATAGACAATGCGAATCTCAAGTCACGTTCGGAAACCATAGCGGTAAAGACTTAAAATGGTTGATTTTATATTTTCAAAATACTGAAATACACTATTTAAACATTTAATTAATGTTACAGAAATATGGGTTTACATGTATTTGCAATAACAGTTCTCTTTAAATAAATATTTCAGTGATAAAAGTTAAAAAAAGTAAGTTGGCGTTTCCTGTGAACATGACAAATAAGAGTAAAACAGAACCAGCGTTTCAAATTTAAAAAGAAAACCATTACGCCCTAGGGCGTAATAGCTCATTTACCGCCCGCAAAACCTACGTGTAATGACACCATTTTCGAGCAAGTGTGATGAAAAATGTTTTTCATCACACTTGTGAGGAAATCTGATTAAAATAACCTTACTTAACCTAAATAAAATTGTAAAGCTGACAGTGACATTAGTGACATTATCCATAGACAATGCGACTTCACGTCACGTTCGGAAACCATAGCGGTAAAGACTTAAAATGGTTGATTTTATTTTTGCAAAATACTGAAATGCACTATTTAAACATTTAATTAATATTACAGAAATATGTGTTTACATGTATTTGCAATAACAGTTCTCTTTAAATAAATATTTCAGTAATAAAAGTTAAAAAAGTACGTTGGCGTTTCCTTTGAACATGACAAATAAGAGTAAAACAGAACCAGCGTTTCAAATTTAAAAAGAAAACCATTACGCCCTAGGGCGTAATAGGTAATTTACGGCCCGCAAAACCTACGTGTAATGACACCATTTTCGAGCAAGTGTGATGAAAAAGATTTTCCATCTTAAAGTATACAACTTAGCAGTTGAGCTACTATCTCAGGTTGCATCGTTAATTAAGGTAATAAACCGGGGAAGGAAAACACGTTGGAGTCCAGTTACTTTCACCGCGAAATAACTTTTATTTTTCTTGACAGCGTAAATCTGGTGGGAGTTTGTTCCTGTGACAAAGTGATATCTATCGACACCAAGCGTGGATAGTTTCCTTTCTATAGCAAGACTAGCATGGATACGGCTAGTAAGTCGGTGTATTTTGGTGCCAGAAACACTAACGAAACCAGAGGTTAAAAAGCAGCAATAGAAGAACATGCATGATGGTATGCCACTGACAAAAGTCTATGTAGGTAGGTAACTCTTAATCCTCATTAAGAATTGCTTAGTTAAAATTCAATTTAATTTATTTTCAGGCAACGGTGTCAGTTATTCATAGCTTATTCAGGATTTGTTCTAGCGGCAATAGTTTTGATTAGCAACGGGAAACATTTGTTGAAATTCTCATTCTGTGTAGATAAAGCCCTATATGGATATGAGGCACTCCTAGTCACTGCGATTGAGAATTTTAGATTTCATAACTACAGGTGTCTTTTAAAATTTATATTCATTGTTCAGCTACAGGTTGGTAGGGTTATTCTCCCTTTTTTGGAGAGGTAATAATGATTTTTTTTTAACCTTTACATAACTATTCCACAGCGATTATGTCACAGAACTCATCAGAAGTTGTAAGTTTCAACATTTCGTAAGTAAATTCATTGTCCCCATGCTAGTGAGGCAATCCAAGTAGCAGTTGATATCGCATCGGACGCCGTAAATCTCACGTGCTCTTCCTTAACTGCCGCCTTGTTAACTGGCGTTACCTAACGACATCATTAAGGAAAATGCACAAACAAAAACGTTATTGTGGTTATATCTAAAAATATAAAGTGTGGTTTCCGTGTCGCGGGAGTCACGGAGGTCATATGGCTGTCGTTTCAACATAGGGTAATTCAACACAGGGGGGAGATGGCCAAAACAAAGGTTTCCTCAAATATTTAACCGTGGAGTAATACGTTTTATAGGTCTAATAATAGGCAAGTCGGTGGAAATCGAGTTCTGTTGATACCTCCCCGGTACTGACTTGGTTTAACATTACATCTCAAAACTTTTTGTTGTAGGAGACTGGAACTGCGTTGCGAGACTTGCATCTTTTTACATGTAGGTAATGTTTTTGAAGGGTTTAATATCTAGTTTATTTAAGGATCTCTTGGTATGCAATAGGTACTTAAACACTATTGTATTGTAAAATTATATAAAGTATCCTTAAAAGTCATAAAGAAAAAGGTATGGCTGCCAACTTATTATTTACGGCTAAAATATCAAACTTTATCTCCATTGGACTTCAAAAACTAAATTTTTATTTGTTCCCTAAATAAAGGGAGTTATACGAATCTCAAACGTTAAAGATTAACTTTTCACTTCTCATGCTCTTAAAATGTTAATTTAGTCTCTGTATATCGGGACTAAAGTTCGTTATTAATCTCTAGGGATTAAAGTATTTTTTTTTTAATTGACTTTGAAAACCCTTAAACAGCCAATCGGGGTGTTTGTGGTTGGAATATTGACGCCATTTTTAGTGATTAGCGAGCGCCATGTATAGACAATTTTTGGGTGTGAAAATAACCTAAAAAGACAACTGTGCAAAAATATTAAAAAAATAACGATTTAATATAGTAATAATGATTAATTATTACGAATATAAATCAATTTAACTAGATTAGGGGTAACTTAATTTTATTTTGCATGATCCAATTAGTTTTAAAATAAGTAGTTTTCACGTTTGAACCTGTTGGCTAAAAATGCCAGCATTTAAAGCCTGAGTGACTTCACTAAGTAAAAAAAAAATAAAGAACCGCGGAAAAATTTTTCTTTGCTTTTTGAATGTTCATTAATCGTATTGAGCACAATATTTCAACAATTAATGTGTATAGTGCAACTTTATACCGAAAGTACGGAACAATAAATATTGTAATTTTGTGTAATAGAACGTCGTTTTTTTCCTCGCATTCAAAGTGAAAAGTAGAGTGTTTAACGCGGGACTAAACAACCATAATGACACTCGATCTATAGTCACCCTCGCTACGCTCGGGTGGCTAAACACCTCGTGTCATTATGGCTTGTTTTAGTCCCTAGTTGAACAATCTACTATTATTCTACAGTTTGGCAAGAAAGTGATTTAAGTACCGTTTTTGATAAAGCTTGTTAGTAAGTTCATTGAAATGTCACTATTTGATTATTGTATCATATATACTTCACAGATTATTCGCTATTATTGCAGGCTCAATAGAATCTCCATATAAAATTAAGTCATTGTTAACATCGCATGAGAAGTATGATTATAGTGGTGATTGGTTAACTTCCGTTACAATACAAGTGATTGTTTCGGTTTAACCATTGACCACCCAAACGCTCTCTCTACGGACTAAATGTTGCGTGATAACTACTTAAACTACATAGTTAAATAATATTATAACTTTCTACAAAGGCAAAGACAGGAAGATATGCTGAGCGGTTGCAATTGATGTCTTTATAGAAGAATAAATTACCTAGTACGTAATCACAACAGCTCGCAAATATTAAATTCATATTTTCTTTTTTTGCACATTTTTCCTTACATGTTATTAAGTATTTTGAACATGACACGTAGGTGTGGTTACGTAATACGTATATTTACTAGATTAAGGCCTAAATTATTTAGATCTATCTATCTATCAGCCACGGACGTCCACTGCTGGACATAGGTCTCCCCCATAGTGCGGGCCTGTGCAGATTGCATCTACCGACTCCCCGCTAACTACTCTGATGAGGTCGTCTGTCCACCAAATCTGAGCTTGCCTATGCACGGTTGAAGTGGCAGTAGGCAGGCCATATATACCTAGCTTGAAGAACGGATAACCGTTAGGGCAGTAGCGTCCTGGAAAGGCACACAAGTGTTTATTTATTAATTAAGACGCAAGCATATAATTTAGTTAACTTCTTTAATTACATACATAGCATTATCCCACTAATATTATAAATGTGAAAGATTGTGAAGATGTTTGGCTGTTTGTTACCTAATAACGAGGTAGCAACTGGATGGAACTGAAATTTGGTATGTAAGTAGACCAAGTCCTGGATTGAAACATAGGGTACTTTATATCCCGGTAAAGAATTCCTTTACACAATAACAGGAACAACAACAATTTCAAGCTCAGTTATGTAATTAAAAGAATCTACGTCTTATCAAAAAAGGAATAAAACTATAAAACTGTATGCTAGATGGAAGAAAAAGTTCATCTCTCTGCAGTTCCTCCACTTATAAAGCGATGTTATTAGCTATTCCTTTATTTAACAAGCGGCCAACGAAGCTCTGCTATTAATCGGACTGCGCAAAAAGAAACTAGGTACCTAGTAAGTTATTAAAGCTGTGGACTGAAAGTTGGCGGAAGCGACTTAAAATTGAAAACCGCAATTTTTAAAGTGGAAATTTTTATAAAAGTGTGTAGAGTGCGGGCTTAAACCTAAACGAGATAAATTTGGGGTCTGGTATCTTGGTGGTTAAGGTAACGAACGTGACATTATTATTTTCAAATTAATTTATATGTATATTTTATTTAAAACAAAGAAGATAGAAGGTGACAAAAATTGAGACTAAAAATAACTTATATCGAAAACTAAATTGACCTAAAAACTAAATTAAACCACCTGAAAACAAACATTATAAAAGTATCACCCCCTTTATATGTAATTACAAATTATATATCTTGTATCTTCTGAAAATTTGGTAAATTTGCAAAATAGTATTTTGTTTAATTAATAATTATATAGGAAAACCACCTGAAAACAAACATTATAAAAGTATCACCCCCTTTATATGTAATTACAAATGATATATCTTGTATCTTCTGAAAATTTGGTAATTTTGCAAAATAGTATTTTGTTTAATTAATAATTATATAGGAAACCAGTTACACATGAGGGGCAGATGAGCAACACAGCTCGTACAATTCTATGGTGCTGGTAAGGTCAGTCGGGGCAAGTGCACCGACGGAGTAAGCGCACCTACCATCAAAACATCGAAAAGTACAGATATTATACTACAAACGACATCTGACAACCACGCAACTAACTAAAACGAAGTGGTTGTTGTGGTTACAATTAAAATGTCGTGTGTACTATAATATCCGTACTTTTCGATATTTTTATGGTAGGCGCTTATGTCTTGCCTCCTATGGGCCTACAGTAATCATGTGAGTTGAGTAGGTACACTGTATAAGGAATACGCTAATGTAGTCAACGAACTCGATGCATTTTAATAGGGAATATGCATGAATTTTGTTTATTCCATTTCTTAACAAAATATGAAAATACCGTCAAAAAGATGACATAAAGTGAAAATTAAATTAAAATCGACTGAGAAATACGGAAGATATAAACATTTTAAACCACTAATTAGACAGCGATTAGACGGAGAGATCCGATATGGACTATGACGTCATAGTACACGGCCGTCATACAAACTCCATACTATATTCTGTTTTGCTAGAAAGAGACAGAGATAAATCTTTGATGGGTTATATCTTGGTTATTTTTACAGTTATTCGAAAAATATTTTTTTCCTGCGGTTTCTTCTATGAATGAGCTTTTATTAAAGTAAACATAAAATATCATGCATATTCCCATTGTAACCCTGAAACTGACTGCGTTTAACTCGTACAATCGAACACACTGTTAACTGTACATTTGTAAACGAATGTCAACTTTATTGCAACGTGGTAAAGTCTATGGGTGGTTAGTTAATAGTGGTTTCGTTTGTAAGTATAAGTTATTTAAGATACCCTAGTTCACACTTGTACTAATTACGAGAAAAAATGTTTCGTATTTAATTTGCACGTTAGTACACACATTTTTAAGTTGCAATTTCATTGGCAAAAACTATGTAATTAGCACGAGTGTGAACTAGACTAGAGTATCGATATGTAAGAAGTGGAAAATCGCTGTTATTCTTTCCAATCCCTACAGTTTCGCAAATAAAAAGAGCGCTAGTCATTCATTCATTCCTAGTACTTTAATTGTTCCCAGTTTAAACAAATCGCAATGAAGAGTCTGCGAGTGCAAGCGCTGGTTATTGTTTCAGTTCAAGAGGTTTTGTCTACTCATAAAAAGGTCTTACGATATAAAGGAGATCCGTTCCGAGCGTCTTGTTGTTTAATTATTTTGAGTTGTAAGGAACTGTTCTTTAATCTGTATCACAAGTTATTACATAAAAGACTGAACGAAATACGGTATCAGTATTATTAATTCGCTACGATTATTAGACCCGTTATGGACAAACAGTTATGTATCTTCTAAAATATGTATTATCATGCATGCACTTATTTTATTCGATATATCCTAAACATCATTAAAAAAGCGTTTTAACCATGCTAAATACTCAATCAAATGGTTTAGATTTTATAGAATAAATAAAATTCGTGAGGCACATTTACCATATTGACAAGGTCTTTGAATGGCCGGTTACTGTGTCTTTGTTAGTTAGACATTTACACTAAATATTTGTTATAATATTACTTTAATATTTTGTTTATTTTTAATATTATATCTAATAATAGTACCTATATCCACGTTAAGTTTTTATGTGTATTCAAAATTTGCCTTATTTTCTTTTACTTGTGTAAATAAATTAATTACATTTGTTGGTTTGTCTCTCTTCCTTGACATTAGTATTTTCTCTCTCATTTGCTCAAAAGTTAGCTGGAAGAGATCCCTTACAGGGATCAGTTCGCCTTTGTACATAACCATTGATCTTTGTACTGTTTCTGTGTAATTGTATGTGCAATAAAGTGTTTACATACATACATACATACTTTACCTATCTCAATCCGTGTACAACACCATGTTAGATATTTCACTGCATTTCCAAGTAGTAGGTGAAGATGCGCAGGGCTCCGCCTTGGAAAATGTGTTTTCGATAGACCGGCGCTACGGCTCGCAGTTTCGAATTATGGCGATCGTTTTCCCGTCATCGTTTTACGGGCTCTGTCTTTTATCGCGTGGACATTGCCCTGAGCTTTGATCACTTCAACATGCGACCAGATCCAGTGGCGACAGCTGTCGTGTCGCTTCCTTGTTAACAGATGGTATGCATCTAGTCGCTTTATGGCATCATTCCTGTGCAAAATTATTGCGAATGGCATTTATCCAACCCGCTGCTGTTTAATAGTTTTTCTAACACATATGTCCACTTGATTAAGACATAAAACTGCCATGTGACAAAACACAAATAACTACTATGGTATGACACTTTTTTATACATTTACAAATAAGGGTACATATTTTCACGCGTCGTCAAAGCGTCCGTTGCAATAGAACAAAGAAATATGCTTACATAACAATTATCCGAACGTTATTAAAGAATTCTTGTAGTTCTATCACAAATGTTCGCAGGCGATTGTTCGTTATCACGCAGTTAAGGCAAACTAATGAAGCTTAATAATCCTTAAGAAGCTAGCCGCTAGCAAAAAGTATCGCGAGTAAGCGCGTTAATACTAGGCGGCTGGTAAGGAACGCAAGACGCAGTTGCTAGAGTATCGAAAAGCAATTATTCTACGTAAGACAAGGTGCTGCTAGATGTGGCTTGACTGTATTTTTTATAGTAACTATAAAGAACATAAATAGCCCTTTATGTAAACGTACTTAATTCGGGTTCGTTTTATTGCAGTCGATAACTTTTCTGTTTCATTAGTAACCATGTTTTAAAATATAAGAAGTGATATTTCTTTGCATAATGGTGTATGTTGGAGTTATATCTCCTTTAATGCTTTAATACTGAAAGAAAGAAAAGTACCTGCAATAAGTAACTTATGTGTGTCGGTCTGTGAGATATTAGCTGTTACTGTGGCTGAAAAAAAAAACGCCATGGTCGGGACCTTTTATGAATAAGAATGTCGAATCGGACCAAAATGTGTCAAGAAAAATTAACTACTGTAAGGATCGGTTTCCTACATCCATAATTATAAATAAAACTATGTCATTTACTTACACACTAAGCATAGAGGCATTCGTCGGAGAGTTGGTGCTATTTACTTACTAATGCTCATTAAGGTTTTTGAATCATGACCACTGAGTCATGATCGTAGATCTGTTGAAACTGAGTTTTTAATTTTAAAATACATAGTAAATATGTTAGTCTCACGGTTGCTTCCTATTTAAAGTCACTTCCATGAATGAATATTCAGTGTACACGTCATTGAGGAAATGCGCTAATTGTTCCCAGCCAATTGCACGTTACGAGTAGACGTCCCGGAATGTGTGAGGAGTTGGGAACGCTTTATAGTCACCGCTTATTCAACGGCGCATCTCCAATACGATATTAATTCAATTTACATTCATTATTTATGGATACACTGCCTATGTGGTTATATAGCTGCGTAAGTAAGCATGGTTCGTTTCACGGCGTTCCACTTGGATGGTTCAACATAGTAATCGCTCCTTTTGCCTATTTATTTGCTATTTGCAGTATGGATACTTCAGAATTTCACTGTTAATCGCAACCGTCATATAATTGAAGGGATGTTTACAAAAACAACATAACTGACTAAACTGGTTGACACCCACTGTCGTTATGAATGTTTTGGTGCACAATAAAGAGTATTGTATTGTAAGACAAAGTACAATACACAGTACAGGGTTGCAAAACAAAGACAAAGGCAAACTTATCCCTTTAAGGGATCTCTTCCAATTAATTATCCATCCAACTTCCATTATCCAGCGGCTTCCCGCGGCTTTCACCAGATCGTCGGTCCACCTGGTGGGAGGCCTGCCAACACTTCCTCTTCCGGTACGTGGTCGCCACTCGAGAACCTTACCACCCCAACGGCCATCAGTTCTGCAAGCAATGTGCCCTGCCCATTGCCACTTAAGGTGTTCTTTATGACTCCCAATAACCCACTGGAATGAATTAAGGATCCCACCACAACACTTTCATGTAAAGTAACGCCAAGATGAGTACATTGCTTGCACTGTAACAGTTATTATATCCTATGGAGAGCCAAGCTCCTAACTCTTCATGCCTTAACCTAACACTATCTACCTCTCATCATACCGTATAGCGTTCTGCGTGAATCCTTTTTTTAAGTCCTCAACAAAGCAGGACACCTTTGTCAAAATGTGTGGCCTGACCCGTTTCGTAACAGATACACTCCTATGGGCTTATGAACAGAAAGTAATTCACTAACTAGGCGTTAATTTTGTATCAATAGGTCCTTGAGTAGGCTATTTTCAAATTATCCGATCCATTTATAATGTTTTTTCTATTCCTGTACTTTAATCTGTCTTTTACTTGGTGACGAACACATATAAGAACATACATAATATGAGCTCAGAGAAGTCTATACTCTATTCCCCATAACAGCACTAGTGTAGTTATAGTCACATTACGATACTGCTAGCAGCCACAAACTTTTACATCTAGGTTAAACTTAGGTCAAGGATTAAGCGCTCAATTCTAACTTTACGATAAAAATGCACTAGGTACTACCAACTTAACAAACAATTAAATTCGTATGGTTTTTAAGAAAAACAAAACTTTCCGAACTAAATTTTAAAAAAAAGTTTACCACAGACACATACTGTCAGTCAATATGTCATATTTGCCTTGTTTTCGTGGTATGTTTAATGTTGTATTTATATTTTAAAACCTAGTCGTAGAAAAAGTATTGTATGCAACGTTGTATAATTAAGTCAAAAAACGCTCATTGCGCCTCTATTTGCGAGACTCGCCGCCAAGGCGGCTCGTATCGCAACTCGCGCAATTCGCATTTTTTGAGCCTACTTATACAACTGTTGCATAAAATACTATTATATCTATATAGCTTAGTTACGTAACAAGCTAACACCTTACAAAGTCGCAAGGAGCACGTATGAAGTCTCGTGACCTGAAAATTGAATTGAATCTCCCACACGCTCGCTGAATCCTTCCACTGTCGCCGTTCACACATACCCTCATTAATGGTAACTGTTCAATGATAACTACAGGTATATTTCCTATTATACTCTCAAATTGTAGCTTTTTGTTACAAATAAAGTTATTAGATAAAGGCAAATGAGTTGCATATACAGGGCGTCCCAAGACTATGCGACATTAAGGGAAAGTACTTCAAATATTATAGATAGGATATTTTGTTGAAAGGAGAACTTATTTTATTTTTAAAAGTAAGTTATACTGCATTCAAAGATTTTCTAAAAATTACTTGCTTCGTCTGGAAATCGAACCGACTCTAATGAAAAAAAAAAACACACCGTATTTGTATGATGCCGAGCGAAAGAATGGACAAAAACAAATAATGTAAAATATTTGATTGAAATTTCAACAAAATGATTTCCCATACAAAGCAAGATGTTTATCGAAATTTTATGAATGCAGTTTTACTTACTTTTAAAAATAACCTTAAGTCAAAATATCCTATCTACAATATTTGAGGTACTTGCCCTTCATGTCGCATAGTCTTAGGACAGCCTGTATATTAAAGTGGCTTACTGAATAAAACAAATGAAGGTTGATGCCTTTTATTTCCACTAAGTTTAATTTTTTCATTTAAACTTTATATATGTTGCACATCATATGAAATAAGTATATATAGCGGACTTAATGCCAGGAGGCAATCGCTACCAGTCAACCAATTGGGTCAAAAATAAACATTAATAGTACTAGTACATAGTGCGGATGCACTATGTACAAAACCCTTGTGGACAAATCTGGGGGCACGGCAGTTCCCCCCGCCAAATCGAGTAAAATAATGGCACGGCCGTACCATCCTTTTTCCTCTCATTTTTGGCAAAAAATATAAATACTTGCATCCAAATTTAAACGGCACAGTAGCGACTGTCTATAACATGACGAACGCCTTGAGCATAATAAATATTTCCTTCAAGAATATTCTTTTATATAAATCTGTTTGCGTATTCGTGTCCCCGCTGAAAACAAGAGTGACGGGACGCGTCCGCGGCGCGGCCCATGGGAAATCTTAACGAAAAGGTTCCTTGGCAAACAATGGAGAGGGCCAGTCGTCTTGTACTTAGGCGCGGGACAGACATGCGGTGAAAAGCTGCGTAACACTGCGTCGATGGGGACTGACACGTCAATATTATTGACAGCTTCCATTTACCTTACCCTACCCAGTGAATAGGCACTATCTAGGTAAGCATGCTCCATCATCGACTTCATCTTCACTTACCAACAGGTGAGATACGAGTAGAGGTCAAATGCTTACCTATAGCGAAAAAAATAACCTATTGGTAAACTTAGTTGTTAAACTTTCCCATTTTTATATACACGATGGCATCTAATCGGTAATCAGGTACCAGTTTTTCTAACTCAGTAATTGATAGCTGTCACGTTGATGTCGTAATTAGTTACATCTAAACAATTTTCTTTTCTGTGATAATTTTTATTTCGAAATCATTTTTATCCTAAATTCCTTGTCACCCTACTAATCTGTATATGTGAGATTACAACCTCTTTAAGAAATTAATGACAATGATAATTTATGAGTAATAACTTATCACTGTCATGTATGTAAACAAAGTCATAGAAGTCGCAAATATTGAATGAGAAAAGTAAAATAGTAATTAAAAAAACATGCCTCGACCATATTTGTGCTCAAAATATCGAGCGTTACAATATTGTAGGTACGTTTATCAATACAAACCAAACAGCTCAAGATGAACTCAAGAATTATTCCACGAAATTCATCCAAACGTACCAATTCTCACGCACAGTTTGAACCGCATGAACTAAAACCTCTGTGACTTCGGACAGTTCACAGTGCCAAACCACGCTCAAGCACCCGGCCGGCCTCGACGTCGTCCTGACGATCTGGATGACGCATTTTAAGATACTTTGCTCGGGATCCTCGTAGGAGCAATAGGCAAGCAGCGTGAAGATTTCAGGTGAGTCAGTCCTTCGTGTGGCGGCTACTTAAATCGTCGGAATTGCATTATTTTCATTTTCGGCCATTTTATCAATTTTAATTCGTTATCTATCACGCCCTAACTACTCATACTCGCAGAAAAGTTTATTTACTTAAGATCTGTCAAATTTTCCGCGAAAGCGATGGCACTTGACGTATCGTGATCACGTGATTTTACTTCAATAATTAATGTAGGTGACCATGTATCCAGAGGTTATTAGTTTAAATTATGTTTTAACCTTTAAATAATTAAACAGTGAGGTATTTGTGTGAGACCTCGCCTATTAAGTTTGATTTTAGCTAGATATTAATATTTGTCTACTCCTGATTACCGATTAGAATCCACCTTGTCTATTTTTCTACCGATGTTGCTAAAATATAAGCTTACATTACATATATAAAATAAGTTATACCTGTTCTTTGGTTAGGTTTTATAGAATTGTGCCTTACTTTTTGTAATACAGCCTTTACGTTTTAATAAGTATGCGCACCGGGAAAATAAGGAAAGTTTTATACGACGTGATATTTTTGCCTGTACCATTGCCAGTTGCAAAAATAACTGTATATTGCGTCTTCTAAAATGTATTAAACAGTATCGAACTAGCTGGATATCTTTGGAAAAGTAGTATTCTTTGTGTGTCAATTTTATTCCAGTTTAGGGTAAGTTTGCTAGTTTGGGGATAAAAAGGGTAACCATTGATGAATATAAGCCAGTGTGGAGGAGACCTTACGTGGAGATTCCCCGGATTGTTGCCAGTGCCGACTGCGCTGTTTGTGAAGATAAGAAACTGGAAATTATACGAAGTTAATACTATTTTGCATTTGCGTAAGCTGGTAAAAGGTTTATTTGAGAATATACTTGAAATCTTAAGCTATGTTAGAATCACACACGCTATTTTTAGGAAGGGAGATGTAGTTATCCATTGTATAATTTTTTCCAGTATTACCTCTTCTTGCTTGCACCTTCGATACCTCAGTCTACTTCGTTTTGACGTATGTTTACATGAGTAAATTGTAGTTAATTACTTAGCCGTGTTTGACATCTCTCTTTTATTTAAGAGTCTCTCTATTCCTGTTGGCGGAATAGGTAATTTCCAGTTTGTTCTACATTCCGCCTTATATTTTACTTCCTTGTATGATAAACACTTTTTGAATTTTGTTTGCTCCATGTATGTCGTTTAGGTCTTTCTCTAATTTTCTCTTCTATTTTTCCCTTTTCCTTTTACTCTAACAATTCGAAAAGAAATATTCATATCTCATCAAGTTTTATATACCTGTAGTTGTAACATAGGATCTATACATAGTACTAGCTTTTTCTCATGGCTTTATGTATTTCCAAACGTATTTCGTATTTTTTTCGCGAACGGCGCATTTCCTCATGTCTTCGGCCGGGGCATTCCACGATAACGTCTACTTTGTCGCGCACGTGACGGCTATGGCAGCTACCTTAAAACAAATAAACAGTCCTAAATTATATTATCAATTCAGAAACCAAGTTATAAAATATTGACATACCAAAAATGTACTTCCTAACTTTGTTAGAAGTATAAAAAAAAATGGCGTCACGTGCCCGACATTCTGGTGGAATGCCCCGGCCCATATTCTATATAAGTACTACTAAAAACTATAAGGGTTCCGTTTTTGCCATTTTGGCTACGGAACCCTAAAAAAAACGACCATCCATTACTTCGTTGCTACTTAAAAGACGGACAATCCAACAAACAGACTTTCACTTTACATTAGTACTCGTAGCTATCGGTGAATATATACCAAACATATTTGCTAGAGTCTGATTTAGATTAATTAATGTGTAACTTGCAAATAAATTTGTAACGAGGGGTTCGAAAGAGCTGTTGTATTTAGATAGCAAACTTTGTTACTCAAAGTACTTTGAAAGCTCTCTGTGACTTTCCGATATTACTTAATTAATGAAATTAAATTGTATTCGTGTTGAGAACTTCCGGCCTTATTCTAGAAAATCTTTACACAAAATTTTATCTAATACCTATAATAGGGTACTTCCAAAGGTTTGACCGATCAAATCAGTTACCGTAAAACTCCTCAACTGTAGTCCGGTCCACCCCACTATAGTCCAAATTTACTCGAATCTTACTCGTTAATGTATGACAATTAGTACACTGATATAAAAAAAAGTTAACTACCCCAATCAAATCACAATATATCCGTATAATATTTACACTCAAGCCAACTTTAAACTATAAATTTAGTAAAAAATAATTTCGTATTAGATATGACACAACACACTTCACTAATTTGGTTTCGTTATTTGAAATGAAATTGGTATTCATTTTCTAGCATAAAACAACGAATGTGAAATAATATCAAATATTTCCTCTAAGCCCCTAATGAAGTTCGTAATTACTTCGTATTGAACTTCGAATAATTTATCTACATTTGCTATGAATTAGGACAAAATATATTTAACGTACTGAATGAATACTAATGAGTGTTAAATAAACGCTAATTACAAACAGTTCAGGGTACTGGGAAATAATAAGAGCAATAATTCAGTTTCACTTTGTGATACGTTTGCAGCGAATTGAATGTCATGTTTATTAAGTAGCGAAATACAACTTTGACCTTATGCTCGAAAATCTATAATACTGTGTGTGAGTTTTGAGAGTTCTGTCGCCATAACGCAAAAGGGCACATCTAACATTTTTTTTCGACACTGAGTTCGATACATATTCGGAATCAGTAAATTTCACTGATGTTGTGCCCTTTTGAGTTATGGCGGCAGAGTTCCTCAGCGATGTATTTAGAGATGAGGCTAATCAGAATCGGATGTAATAATAAGCGATTATGATTATGAATAATAGAGGAAATCTACTGTATGTTCAGAAATCAATACCGTATTTTTTAAAGAAAATAAAAACCTACTCATAATTTTCAAGTAGTTTTTTTAATGCATTTGATTTTGATCGTTTTATTTAGGTTGTAAAAATGGGATAATAATTTATGCCACACCTGGCCATAATGTGCTTAGCGCTTTCTGGCCAAGCGTAGACATAAAATGATGTACACAACACGGGAGGTAATAAAGAAAGCCCTCGATCGCATATTTACGTCCCTCGCTTGCAGCTCGGGCCGCTAACTTCTGCGATCTCGGCCTTTCTTTGTATTACCACCCTAGTTGTGTAATGTACTATTATCGATTTGCTCTAGTTATTAATTAGAAAGGAAAGTAAGTATGGAGGATCAAAACGAAATATTGCACTTTGTAGGGAAAACATAGGGGAAAGTGGGGGAAACGCGAACACCTAAGGGAAAACTTAAATAAAACGGAAATATCAAGACTCAGAATTTCGTTTCTTCATTTAAAGTTAAGTTTAACTATCTGGCTAACTAATTAAGTAATCAACATGAAAATACTTTTATACAATGTAACATTAATAACAAAAAAACAAAACCCTTAGTGTTCGGGTTTACCCAACTCTAGTCGGGTAATTACGAACACCAAGTGGGGTAATTACGAATAAAGATTTGTACTATTTTAAACTTTTTTTTTTTTCTTTTTTTTTGTACAGTTAGTTGTTTTATTCGGTTAAAATTGTGAGGAAGATCGTTCCGTTCTGCAAACTGAAAGGCTATTCTGCGAACTTTTCTTATCGTCAGACCGTAGGTAGTTAGTTCGAGATTACCCAACGTGGTCTGTTCGCCTTTACCCGCAGGACCAGAACAGTAAAAGTATTAAAAAATATTCAAGGTTATTTTATTGCGGCGGTTGGCTTCATTGTCAATAAAATTGTTAATACATGAGTATTCCTCCACGCAAATGTTGAATTACGATAGTCGATGGAAGTAAAGCTACATCAAGTTACATTTACGCAAAAACTACATCAAAAACACACAAAATATTGAAATTTTCATACATTGACACGTGCGCGCTTCCGCCTCACTCTTGTTGTTGACCGGCACTGCCAGCGACGTAAACTTTAAGATGGCGGTGGACAATATATTGTCATCTCTTTCTAACATAGTAGAACTATCGCGGTCGGGATTACCCGCCGTTCGTGTTTCCCCTACTCTCCCCTAATACTTATCCATTGCTTTGGTGGTAAAAAGAGTATACCATGTGGTGCTTAGGTATATTATTATTAGCTACTTATCAGTGGCGTGGCGTAAAAGATATCCTTGGGCAAGCCGGTGCAGATTTAGCGTACATTTTCCTTAAGAGTTGTAGAATAAGGTCCTCAAATGCCTGATATTAGGCAAGCCGATAGGAATCGAGTTCTTTGGACGCCACACTACTGCTACTTATTAGCTATGATTATGATGTGACAAGCAAGATGTAGACTAATCATTTTTACAAAGTATAAATTTATAGCAATGAGTATCTACCTATATAAAGTAAATTCTAAAATTACTGTTGAAAGTATTACTCAAACTTTGATTTCTAACACCATGAATATATATATATCCCACATCTATTCCAGTTAATCAGTCCCTCGTTTATCGATGTCTTCTAACCAATGTAACACCAATTTCCATAGCCATCTCTTTTATTTGCATATAAATGCGAAATAGTTTTGGGATTTCATTGGACAAATCACAAAGTGCTTCACAGACCGGAAAATTCGGTTGTGTAGCTAACATGCGGGCGCGGCAAACAATACATACACACCTAATTTTATTTGAACAAAATTACAGGCTCCCCTGTTAAACCTGTTATACACTGAGAGGGTTTCCTTGATAAATGTAATTGATTTGTCGCGTTGTTGCCTCGAGCGAGATACATTTTAACGTTTATTGTCAGGAGAGTGTAGTAATCAGTAGCGTGGCGTCCAAAGGACTCGATTCCTACCGGCTTGCCTAATATCAGGCATTTGAGCACCTTATTCTACAGCTCTTAAGGAAAATGTACGCCAAATCTGCACCGGCTTGCCCAAGGATATCTTTTACGCCACGCCACTGGTAGTAATTATTAGCGCATACCAGTGGCGTAGCGTCAAATATATTCTTAGTAAATCCGGAGCAGATTTGAATTACATTTTTTTCATACTCTGGTCATATGCTTTAAAAAATAGGCAAGTCGGTGGGAATCGGGTTCTATGGACGCCACGCTACTTGTAGGTACAGAGTAGGTACCAAAAACCAGCGGTACTTAAATGTTTCTTTTAATTTTTACGGAATTATCATTTTCGCATTGTAATGTATTTTTAAATCCTGCTTATTCCAAATAAGTAAAGAAGAGGAATTATCTTTTTTTTAGTAAATCTTACTCTAAGTTCTAGTAAAACGGTTGTACTGGTAGGATTCTTGGTTCCACTGTAATTTTCAATGAAGCGTTCTTGCGTACGACTCCAGTCTTAATTACATACCTAGCTCATCCTCATCAGATCTGTTCTTCTAACCTTCAAGTAGTCGGTTTTTATTTGTGCATTATATTAACAACATTATACAATATTTCAGATAACGCTCGTCCTCAATACAAGTTCATTACTCCGAGAACAAATATCGAGTTCGACTCGACCGTCTAATTTTAGCCATTATCCTAGATTTAAATGCATATATCACGTGCATAGATATTTACAATAAGCTGCTTGACGCTTTTAAAAAGCATGATTTAGATAAACATATTTAAAACAAGGACGAAACACTGGCATACAAAAAAAATGTTTTACTGTGTTAATGATTTTCTGAACTCTGACAATGAACAAAATAAATAATAATGCTTGATAATTGAATTATATTGATTGGCTTTTTCTCTGACATTTAATGATGATAAATTTGTAATGCACGTACAGGTCGATTCACAAGATCTGGCGCGGATTTTGTATGTAGCCAGTGCTTAATTCTCGACCTGTATATATAGGGTATATCATCCAATATTGTATGAATTAATGAACCAATTTAGTTAAATTTATTATAATATAAGATAGATCCATAATGTGTGTACAGCTGAAAAGGTAGGATTTGGTGGACAGTTCCACCAAATCCTAATCCAATATTATTATGTGCAATTGTATTTACCTCTATACTTGACTTGAATACCTCACACAATAAATGATTACTGATTAATAAGACGGATTTTCTTATAATACCAAAAATAGCATCTCTGTTTGTTAAGGAAGTCGTAACTGCAATGAAAATTTCAAGTCTGGTGCGTTAATTGTAACGCTATAAACAGTACATCGAGGAATCAAGTCGCATAATGTTCTAAGCGCAATTTTTGTCGGTTAACGCTACTAGGTAGTATATTGTCACAGTCATCGCGACTTTCATAATTGGTTGAGAGGGTTTAGTTTCTTACTTTTTGTGTCGTTTATGACATTCTGTGTGCTCGGGAGTCGTGTAAACAAACATGTAGCGGATACGGGTGGTCGGCGATTTGTTGACACGCGGTCCCGCCACTGTTCCACGGGTTTAATTATCGCAAATGGGATGTCGTGTCGTATATAGATGTCCGTAAACTTTGGTCATTGATTTTGTTATGAAGTAACATTCTATAAGAAAAAATATAGATATAAATGGAAAATTAGTTCTTTTTGTTACGTGCGAAATCTTTCTGAGTGATTGAGAATAACTTATCATTACAAGCTTTACTAAGTACTTTAGTCGACTGTTTGTCGTGGAGTTCTAAGTAGCATGTTTCATACGTATGTTCTGTCCATTTCTTACACACTACTAAAAAGAAAGACAAGGGCAATAATAGTCGTATCATGGTGCACATCATTATATGGTTACAAGTTAATATTTTTGTAGAGCATCCAAATTTATTACTAAAATAATTTAATATTCCATCCGACGGATGCTCGGTCCACATTTTTCCATTATAAACAACTATTGTTAGGCATAATATGCCGGCTAATTTTCATTTCCCACTCAAAATGATAATTACTTCTCGTCGACGAGAAAAGTGAGCGAAAAATGAATAATAACTGAATAATTTAAAGGTACGGCGCCTAAAACATCAGGTTTTTATGATCCTGGCACTCGGGTGGTAACGGGACCGTAATGTTGAGTTTTTTATAATTATGTAACGCAAACGACGCGGTACCCAAAAATTATCTTTATTGTCTGTGCTGGCGTTATTACTAGGAAGATTCAAATGAAATTACAACAACTCACATGTATTGTATTTTTTTTGCTTTTAAATAAACTTGAAGATTAGGCGTAGAGAGCTGGGGAAAGATGGATGCGGTTGGCGCTTAATCGGCCATGGTGGCGTTCTTTGTGGGATGCTTAAGTCAGTGGACGTCATACGGCTGAGGAAAATGATGATGATTAGGCATATTTTTCTTCTTTTTGCCAAAGTAACTGACGTAGCTTGCAGGATTGCACGGTTGAAGTGGCTGTGGGCAGTTCATATAGCCCAGAGAACGGAGAACCGTTGGGGCAGTAAAATCCTGGAAAGGCGACCAAGGTAAGCGCAGGACGGCCCCAGACTCTACAATCGACAGAGGAGAGTCGGTGGATGCGGTCTGATGTATACCGCGCTTTGTGGCGATCTATGGAGGAGGCCTACGTCCATGTGTATGTCTAAGTGTATGTAGACGTTCGTGGCTGAGGCATTTTTAAGTTAGAATCTATTTATGTGCCACGTCTTTAGTAAAGTTTTTTTAGTCTTTCCTAATTTATAGGGCACTGTTTTTTCCAGCCATCTTAAATTATAATTTATTAGATTTCACGAAATTAAACAAGATTTTATTGTTAGGGCGGTGCACCGCTCCGAGTGTTGGACTAAGTCAACTTAATATGAGGCGGATCTCGTTCCAGCAATATCTCTTGTGTAAACGTTTTTAACACAGTGAAAATATTTATTCTGTGCTTATAATGCGGAAATTAAGTGAGCTTCACTTGCTAATATATTCTCGGAGTAATTTAATGCCCTTTTTTACATCCGCCCGGTATAATATGTAGTATTATAATTATTCCTATACCTACTAATGTGTTTAATACTAAGAATATTATTGCCGTATGGCAACACACACACACACACACACACATACACATGACAACTATCACTTAAACCGTCTGTAATGCGTTAACTAACTAACAGTGTATGTAACTGTGTATAATTTTTTTTATTTAATTTATTTATTTAATTAGGCATTAAAACACTCCTGTTGTGTTATTATAAAACTCGCATGTCGGCTCGTTATATAAACCCACATTCCTATGTTAATGGTTTTCTTTATGTAACAGTCACATAATAGTATATCCCATCAAAAACATTACATGTAAAACGATGCAAGTCTCGCAACGCAGTTCTTTTACAACATAAAAGTTTTAAGATGTAATGTTAAACCAAGTCAGTACGGGGGGGGGGGGGGGGGGTTTAGATCTATAAAATGTATTCCTCCACGGTTAAATTTCCAATTTGAACTGCATAACTAACTTTGTAATCACATGTATTTGTATAGGATTACAAACTTATGTGTGCAGTTGTGACTGAAATTGCATATTTGTAGTTTTTTTTAGGACTTGATAGGCTAAAAACTAACTATGTTTAGATACTATGTATTTTTCTGTTCAACTTCAGAAAGTAGCAACTTCGTTTAGCGCAGCGGCCCGCAAGTTGACGCTTTCCTGCCGAAATTCACTACACAGAAAACTACTACATATTATGTTTTTATACATTTCAGCAGATTCACGGAAAACATATAAAACATAAGCCTATGAGTTTATTACGACCGCTAAAGAGTAAACCAGGCCATGAGAGTCACCTAAAGCCGCTCAACTAAGCACTTTTCAGCCAATCGGCAGGCGTCATTTCACAGGGCATTACCATAGATTACAAGCTGAAATCGCCACGTGATTGCCCGATGGCCGGCGATCATTACGACGGTCTATTCGGTATCGGATTTCGCGTCACGTCCTTCGTTGATTGTCGGACGACAAACGGGTCGCCCGCCGGCGTTGCAATTACTAACGACACCGACACCCTGCTACCCTCGCTGTGGATTGGATAATAAATAGATGAATGTGCGGCGGTTGTGAATGGGGTATTGTGCCTTGTGCAGCGAGTCTCAGTGAGGCGGCGGTATTGATTGGTATATGATAAACACAATGGTGTATATCGCGTCTTTGTTTTTCGTAAAGAATGAGTATTCTTCTATATGTGAGTGAGGCTTTCTAATTTCATTTTCACAGCTCCCTGTCGATGTGATGGACCGAAATCGTTCTTTATGATACAAATCCGTGTTTATCTGATTGTAGGAATAATCATTAACTATTTGAAAAAATAATTTTGATAGGCATGTCAATTGTCCTCTATTTAATGCCATGAAAATAAAAATATACAAGTAATTAGTTAACAGGAACCTGCGTTTGCCTGCAAAAGTGTTGATTGTTTTGTCATTGACATTGTTTTTTTCTTTTATCTGCATGTGTACATACTTAAATACAATGTCAATTAACTGTTCGAGTATCAATTTCATTTCATTAATCCAATTTTGTACAGGCAGTGCGATCTCCTCGTCCGTTAATCTATGAAACTCCCTGCAAACAATCGGGCCCTCACTTATCAGGACTTACGGGCTAATACCACCCGAAGGGCTCCACCCAATCTGCTGTAGTTCTTATCTCAATTTAATGCTTCCCGTATTAATGCCGTCTTTGTCTCACTTGGAGATAGCTTGGGATCCAATGTGCAATTGAGTGAGAAAAATTGATACGTGTGCCGCAAAGTTGAGATTGTACAAGAATTTCTGACATTTATAGATGAAATTCAACAAATGTCAGTCGAAAATTCAATTCATTTTTTTTTTCTGGCGGAAACACTTTTGATCAGCAACCCAATGTTTTTAGTTTCCATAAAATTCTCTTTGACAATGTCTGATGCGATTACGAAATATTTACTTTAGATTTAGGTCTAAATAGAACAGTTTTTATGCTTATATATTATGAGAAAAAAAGGGACGGTATAAATAAATGAATTTACGGAAACAGACAGAATTATATTAATGTGCGAGTTAAAAAAGCAAACCCCTCTTCATTCGCTGCCGGCGTTGCTTTAATAAAGTATTTTGCTCCCAATAAAACTTACATAAAACTTGTATTTACGTAAATCCACAAAACAAAGCGTCCTTATTTGGAACGACGTCACGTTTAGCCTCAAATCAAAAGAACGTTATAATCCGGGCCGTTTCCGCAGCCGCTCCGAGCGCGGCAGGAAAATTGAGAATCAAAGCCATTGTTTCCAATATCTAGGGAAGGGAAGAAAACTTTTATTGGGTACAAAGTGGGTATTATTCACGGGTTGGACGCAATCAACCGCGGACGCGGCCACCGGACGCGCCACCCCTGAATGCAAAGATATTTTTTGGGTCATTCTGAAAGGGTTCTTATGAATCTTTTTTTGGTTATTGGACTCTCGGATCAGTGGCCGGGCCGCAATTAAGAGAGATTAGGCTATTTTTATGGAGGGGATGCCATTTTAACGGGATTTGTAATAGGTCTGAGCTAATTAGGAATAGATGCGGCGTGATAGCGTGTCTGACCTTCGTAAAGCTTAAGTTTAGAGGAGACTTACGTTAATGGCGTCCTCACTAGTTAGGCACTTGTGTGTTCTATCTTGCAACTTCATTTAAGTTCTTTTGAATTTATGCCAAGGCTGCTGACTGATTTAAGCCTAATAGGTAATGTTAGGCTTAACCTTGAGACACCTTATAATAATAATGTCATGAATTAAGTATGTATTTCTTCCTTTCATACTATTTCTGTAGAACGCTGAACGCGTTGGTTGCTGCAGGTTAACGGCAATATAATTTTTAAATACCTATCTTTCAGGGTTTGTAAGTCAAATCCTACTAGTATAGGTATTAGTAGAACTCTACTAATACCTATTAGTATACCTATTAGTATTAGTAGAACTCTATTATAAATGTAACAGTTTGTGAATTATGTTTGGAGGTTCAGATGTTTCTTATAAAAAGACGCGGTAAGAGTCCCGGTAGGAAGTTCCCTTGGGATAATTAAGGGATTAGCGCAGATGAAGACGCGGGTATATGCTAGTAAAAGTCTTCTTTATTTGTTTTCGAACTGCTCACTGTATAACGTATTAACAAATGACTGTTATATTTATCCATTTTAAACAAATCTTATCACTTTTTCCTCCTCGCTCTGAACGATGTTTCATTTTAATATATACTTAGAAAGTGGTGAACGGTGTGGGTCTCACATATTTTAAGTTAGTTTTTAAGATATTGTATCAAAAAAATTGTAGTGACCGTTTGTTCATCCAAATAAATAAAAAAAGTCACAATAATACAGCAGTATTAATAAAAATAATGCGCAACTCCTTTCGCTAACATAACACTCAAACGAAACATAACTACTAAGACCTAGTCTTAAAGATAAAATCGCAACTTTCACAAGTCTCACTCCTGTCAAAGTAAAATAGGAAAGGCGAGAGTCGCGAAGTGGGAACCAGGCGAAGCGGCGACTGCCAAAACGGTCGTATAAACTCTGGATAACGATCGTCCACTCATCTACAGCTATTGAGCCCATTGCCTGCAGAGCCTATATTTTCAAGTGATAGCTTCTACGGTAAGGCTGTGTTGTTTGTGCCGGCGTGGCATGTGTTTGTGTTTTTAGGGTTCCGTACCTCAAACGGAAAAACCGGAACCCTTATAGAATCACTTTATTGTCCGTCCGTCCGTCCGTCCGTCCGTCTGTCTGTCTGTCTGTCTGTCTGTCTGTCTGTCTACTGTACTCAAAATTGTTCATCGTAAAGTAGAAGCTCTCGTTGGATTAGGGAAATAATACTTACGACTCAATGTTCAGTTTAGAATTTAACATTAGATTCAATAGAATACATTTTTTGACGACCGCTTTAGCTTAGTTGGTACCCTGCCTACGAAGCAGGAGGTCCTGGGTTCAAATCCCGGTAAGGGCATTTATTTGTGTGATGAGCACGAATATTTGTTCCTGAGTCATGGATGTTTTCTATAAGTATTTAAGTATTTGTGTTTATTAAATATATCGTCGTCTAGTATCCATAACACAAGCCTTATTGAGCTTACTATGGGGCTAGTTCGATTTGTGTAAGATTGTCCCCAAATATTTATTTATATTTATATTATTTATTTATATTTATTTTTTGTTCTTCTTTGCAGGTTGTTTTTCACTTAACTAGCTTTTTGAAAATTGGTTCTTTCTTATGAGCTATATTTAGCCTACTGGGTAAAATTATTCTCAATTTAGACAAAAAAAAAACTCAAATTTTTTCGTAACGGAAGTTAAAGCCGATTTTACTGTCTTTAAAATAACGTTTCGACTGCCTGGTCATAGAATCAGCCATATACGAGTAGTATAATTAACGAAAAATCTGCTAAATAATGAATAGTAATACTTATTTGATTTAAAAGATGAATATAGAGTTTCTTAGAAGTAGTTCCGCTTCGCCTGTAACATTTGGAGCCAAACGCACAACCTTAAGAGAAACGCGCTTGGAATCCCAACAAGCACTATTATTAGATATGAGCCTAGACCTTACAGAGAGGTGCTTATACTTAACGTCGGATTATCCACAGCTACAATGTATTGATCAAGATCACGAGATGACTTAGTGGCTTCGTGCCCTGCACCAGATCTGATCGGAGAGGATGCTCCCTGTACCCACGATCTAGATGACCAGAGAGTGATAGCGCGTACGCATTATAGCACTCTATACTGAACAATAAGAACCGAGAAATGTCGGAACAAATTCGGATGAATACTTGCAGCTTCCGGAAAAAGTCAATGATGAGTGTTCCTCCAGCAGATTTGTATTGTAATTGTAATACGACTAAGTGACAAACAAGCGGCTTACTGCTTGTTTGTCGCTTGCCAATGCTAATGGAAACCAAAAACTACGGTCATATTATAATAAATGTAATAATTTATCTGGGTGACAACGCTGCAAATGCATTCTTTTTAGGATTCCGTATCTCATAAGGAAAAAACGGAACCCTTATAGGATCACTTTGTTGTCCGTCTGTCTGTCAAGACTCTTTATCTCGGGAACGCGTGGAGGTATCGAGTTAACGTAAAAAAAATTAGCCGTTTATGCCGTAAAAAACGTATATTTTGACACTAAATTTATATATACTTTCCGTTGACCTAGAACTATTAAATTTGGCAAGTAATACCGTTTTATACTTACTACAAGTACCTACAGAGCAGAATCTGAAAAATATACATTTGTAAATTAAATCATAGTTATTACTAAGGGGTACAAAATTTATAGGGTACTTTAATATTCATATATATTCCGGTTTTTTTATTTATTTTAATCCTAGTTTGTCAAATTTGGCAAAAATATGAATGAACCAACGCAATTTCGGATAGTTGCTGCGTCGTTGCCGCGTGCCGGTGCTAAGACTGCTAAGTAAGTATATAATGGTTCAACCATGGCACAAGGTGGCACAAATAAGGGAATTGTCATTCGTTTTGATTACTTATAAATGTAGTATCACGGACATTTAAAAACCTGGTTACCTACAGTCACGTAGCTGCAAATACAGAAAATATCACCAGTGCGTTCGTGGCCCTAGCGAAACAGAGGGAGGGAATGAAACAGAAAGGGTCGTGAGATTAGGCCCTCTGGCACTCTTCCGTACCGAACGGCACGCAAAAGAAACATTGCCCTGCCAAGTTTAAGACGGTGGAGGTAAAGGGTAAAAAGCTTGGCAATCAATATTCTTAAATTAATGAACACTGTTAAAATAATGAGTGCAGAAGGCTCATTTAACATCAAAAATATTTATAAGAAAATTTTATTTTGAGACAAAATAACAGAAAATCTGCACTAGTGCTCTTGTTTAAGATATGATGCCATTGGCAACACACACAAAGCTCATAACGCTGCCACTGTTAAAAAACTTAATAAATGTAAGTAAAGTACAACTTAGCTTCAATAGGGCAGCGGCAGCACTATATAAATTCTACCTTACATATTCATATTAGCCATAAATAAAGTATGGCAACATGCTTATGGTATAAGCATACCGACTTATGTCATGCTCAAAATGTTTTGAATAAAGATTAAATAAAAAAATATGTACTTTAGCTATATTTTCTACTATCATATTCTTGTCATAATAATATTTGAGGCATAGATTTTCTAACCGAGTGTGATGTTTGTTTTTTTAATTCTTTGATAAGATTGCCCTTAATATCCGAAATATGAACGGCATCCTTACATTTCGGCAGTCGTGTTTGCAACCATCCATTTTATATAGTTACGGACTACGCTACTTAGTTCATAAATCCCAGTGGTATTTGATGTTATTAATTAACGTGTGTGATTGTTATTTTCTGTTTTATGGACTACGTTTGTCGCGATAAATCGACTTGTCACAGTTGTCACTGCAAGTCACAATATGTACATAAAGTGTTTCTGTCGAACACATCGAGTTTACGGCCTTGTGTTCAAACATTAAACAGCTAAACCAACACTAGGGCAAGCGCAAAGAACGGAGAGCTTCAACCTTTTAATTTATTTTACATTTGTATGTATTGGCTTAGTGCTTAATATATGTGTATAAACATAGTAACGGGTTCAAGAACAGTAAACTTACAAACGGGGCTTAATTAGTTTACTTATAATATTGTTCATCAGTTTCCGCAACTATCGCACAGGTGCACACAATCAGCTAGGTTCTCAACCATGTTGTCCTCGCACTCGTGATAATGATAACAAAACGGGAAATAGTATTCCAAGGGCTAAATCCGTACGCGCTGGCAACGGATCTAAGCACAACATTGCCATCCTAGGTTGGCAGTGTGTGTGACAGGCCACCGCACTGCCTTTATTACTTGAATTGTCCGACGTTACTGTAACAAATTAGTAAACACTAATTATACCGACATATATTTCAATAAAAAAAGTTCTATGATCTAGATTGTGCTAAATTTTCCGCGTTATTATTATTAAAGGCCAGTAAATACTTCTTATTCCGCTCCCCATGACTTCCCTGTCTTGAAACCACATTAAAATTTGCTGTCTGGCTTTTCACGGCTAACATTTTCCGCCGACTGCAACCACAAAACGTACCAAGCCAATAAGAACTTAAACTTCTAAGTAATACAACTCACATTGGTTGCACACTGGCACCCTAACAGCTACTTTTTGCAATATTAATTCGAAGTAGCTTAAGTATTTTTACGAAGCTGAAACAAATTGTGTGGTAGGAGTAAAAACGGCTTTAAGTCGGTGGGTTAGGGTGTATTTTTGATTGGGGTTTTTGGTAGGTTGCTATGTTTTTTCCTAAATCTTCCCTCGCAGCCAAAAGGAGTCCCTGGAGGCATGATCCCGAACTCCTCATTTATCATGCTTGTCACGCGTTGGCCATCCCTCGTGTGTAGTGTTCAACATATAACATGGACTCGCCTATACACATACCTAACACTTATATTGGAATCAACTTTGACTTTGCGGCTTTTTGTCGATTCTCTTTGATGTTTTGGTGTTTTAGGAGGGGAATTTTGTTTTATTAGTACGGACTACGGATAACAACGAGGCGAGATATGAATTGCGAACATCTTTTTAGGGTTCCGTAGCCAAAATGGCAAAAACGGAACCCTTATAGTTTCGTCATGTCCGTCCGTCTGTCTGTCTGTCTGTCTGTCTGTCTGTCCGTGTGTCACAGACATTTTACTCAAAAACTACATAATGGATATTGATGAAATTTGGAATATAGGTGTCTTTTATGAGCCGCTACTTAGTTTGGTATATAAATAATTAAAATAAATATTCTTAGGGGGGGCACTCCATACATGTTAAAGACAATAAATTTTTTTTTTCAGCAAATATCAACGTGTGGTACATAGTTCGACAGCTCTTTAAAAAACACTATAAGGTTCCTAAGTAATGTTTTTGATTAAGTGAATGTATTTGGAAATAATCGCTCCGAAAGTTGTGTAAATTGTGTCCCCCCCCCCTCTATTTTCTAAACCGTGCGCCCGAAAAATATGAAAAAAATCACGAAGGTAACGTAAAAATTAATACTTTCAACGAAAATTAATTTCAACAAGATCGAATGTACCGTTTTTGAGTTATTGCCGATAAACTGCGCTTCTCAACAAAAGGACGTAATTGCTATGAAGATACGCTCTTTTGTTGTTGTACTTTTTTTACATCGTATTTTTACCTTATATTATAGTTACGGCTATGGAACCCTACACTGAACATGGTCTGACATGCTCTTGGCCAGTTATTTATTTAGTAACGATACCATGTCTCAAAGACGCAGACCACGTAATTTGCATAGGTACCAATCGTTCTGCTTGTGTAAGTACTTGAGTATCATGTATGTATAATAAAATCAAAGCAAGACTATCAAAGATTTTTCAAAAAAGTATCGGTCACTCGTTACCAATTACACAAGTTACCACCGCCGCCGGAGGCCGCCGTTCGTGTTGGCGGTAACTTGTGTAAGTAGTTACGGCTACACAGTTCAAAAAGCACACAGGTGAGTGTCACCAACGAAGTTGCCAAACTGTAGTGTCAACAATAAATAATAAAACACAAATATAGTCGGACTACACTAAGTTTGTAGAGGTCGAAATAAGGTTTATACACGTATATGGCAACATGCGGACACTACAGCAAGAGGATTTTTTAACCTTGGGCCTGGGCAATAATTCTCCCCTTTATTACAAAATGTGTCTACATACCTAGTGAAATAAATGTCTGGGTCAATCTTAATTTTGTCAAACGAAAGTAATTTGCCTAGCCGTTTGATAGAAGAGCTAGACGGCCCGATGTTCATCCCGGCACTTAACTAAATGGTGCCGTTTAATGAAAAGGCTAGGCAGCTAACCAAATTGCTAATTAAGCTAGTTGGCGGCGACATATATACCATTATTTAGGGATATAACGTTCATTATACTTAGTACTAGCAGTAAGTAAGGAATAACAGAATATTACATCACACTCCTCTGAGGAACCTAATACCTACCTAGTTCGGTATAAGCTGTGCATTGTTTGTCAGTCGCTATGATAGTCACGGTGCTGTTTTATGCACATAATATTGATTAAATAGATGTAACGATAATTTTAAATCTAAGCAACATGTTCAAGCTACACTATGTTACATGTTTGAATTGTCGGATTGTAAGGTAACATTCTAGACCCGGCGCTCGAACCCGCAGTCACAGATTAAAAGCCTACAGTTGGCCAACGGTAGGCGACGATTAGCGAAGGATTGCACAGTTGAAGTAGCAATGGGTAGGCCATATATCCTGGAGAACGGATAACCGTTGGGGCAGTAAAGTCTTGGCGAACACGCATACGTAAGCGCAGCGTAGGATGGTCCCTCTTTTTGGGAGCTGACAAACTTGCAAGTCTTACTGTGACTGTTGGAAAAATCGGACCGGATGGAGGCCGTGGCGTTCCCTGGGATCGAACCAGGTCGCTTGGCCCGAACCACCTTGACGGGGTCGGACTTGGTGGGGGCCGAAGCGCCTGGGATCGAACCAGGTCGCTTGAGGACGGCCCTCGACTCGATGGATAGACGACCGCGTGAGATTACGGAGGAGTAGGTGGATCGGTTTGCACAGGACCGCAGTCTGCGATCTATAGGTGAGAGTTATAGAGGTTCTGACCTCCTTCATCGACCCTAGTAGCATTGTAAGTCGGGGGTTATTCTTCAGAAATATGTCTGCGACTTATTCCATTGTCTCCATACATTTAGTATGAAAAGTAATAAGGTGACCGCAGATATTATTTCCGAAGAATAACCCTTGGCTATTTGTCGGGCCTCTAACAACCAAAAATAGATAACTCAAAATGCTACTAGTAGACCGACTGTAGGTATGTTTCTTAGAATATGCCGCAGTTGGCAAGCTAGAACAAACACGGCTCATAATGGAGCGCTCGTGATTAATGCATCGCGCTACACTCGGTAGCTCATTATTAATTTATCGATTGCAACTAACGCTGAAACTCTCCTTAATAGTGGTAAGTGATTATGATTTATTATGACTTTGCCGCAATGTTGGGCCAACGTTGGCGGTATTGGCAAATTGTAAAGTTGACTGTGTTGCATTTTGTGACCGGGAAGAATATATTGGTCGTTTTGAGAAGCATGATGACGTTTTTTTGGTAACCTATCGATACAATCAAAGATTTTTTTCGTCATTTTAATTCTATACATATTGCTATTTAAAGCAAGAGTTGAAATATCGCTTGGGCTATCCATTGCCTACTGACCGATTATATCTTTATATCATACATTGCAATTAATAATTTAAGGATCTTTATAATCTGTATGGGTTATGAAAATTACTTAGCTTTTTATAAGATGAGCCTAGAAGAAAAAAAGAAGCCCTAGTCTCCTTATTCAGACCTGGTCAATAATTCACAGGTCCCAGAAAAAGCTCGTCAGTTAATAAAACTGCACAGTGTACATGTACAATATCCTTAACTTCGCAATATTCCTTTACAGTTGCAATATGAAACCAAAATTGGGAAAACAAAGCGGAAAATAACAACGGAAGTAACCACAACAATAACGCGAAACCAAATTAAGGATTCCACCGCGAATATCTTCTGGTGAAAAAGGAGGCTCGAATTACGGTGAGCCGTGATTTGAATTTATTACGAGAAAGGCTAATTTTGTTTCGGTGTGTCTGCCGAGACAATATTGTGAGGGATGCCGCCTGAAGTACCTACTCTACTGCCTGAGTCCGTTGTTCGAGGAATTATTAAGATTGAAACAAATTGGCGAATTTGTTTTAAGAAACTAATGATGAAGAATGCCAGAACTACAGCACTTTGGTATTCTTTAGACTTCATTGTTCATTTATCAAATTACGAGTAATATCTGTAATTGGAAACTATCTAGACTGAAAAGGAGATGGTGGGATGAGTTGGCCTCATTTCAAGTCGGGTCGCAGGAGCATGCATTAAACCGGGACGAGAGGCGGAAAAAAGGTGATGCCTACGCATAACAGTGAGACACACAAATATGCTAGAAAAAGAAGCTCTAATCTCGAGTAAATCATGTTTTATGTAATGTGATTTGCAATGAAATTATCTGAGTATGAATTTTTATTTTGTATTGCTGCCCTGAAATCACACAGAACACCATTAATTATTGTAATATTTGTAATCTACTCAGTGTAACCATAATTGACAGATAACGCACGCAAATCATTAAATTTTGGGCAAAATTTTCGTGTCTAATATAAGTTCGAACAAATGCAGATATTAGAAATAATTAGATATTACATATTTATTTATACATGTGCGTAGGAGTTCTTTAAATTTTAAAGTGATTCCATTATCAGTGATAATGGAATCCATGAGAAATTTAAATTTAGTACCACCCCTTCAATAAAAGTTTTTTTTCCAAATCGGTCCTATAGATGACCGAGTTCTGTGGTAACAAACGTAAAAAAACCGCCTAGAGAACCTCCTATTTTCGTGAAGTCCGTTAAAATAGACTAATTGCTTCGTGGCTTTTGCCAATCTTCATCACCGAACCATAATATAGCATATTACAAATTTATTTCAAACATTACCCCGTAACGGCTTACCGCAACAGATTCCCGCAAACTGAATACATTTCTGTGCGTTCGGAACTGAGCAGTCGCACAGGTAAGTGGGGCAGTAACAATAAAAAAGCGGGAATAGGGAAACTCGGAACGAGCACTGTTTATCGGGAAACAAAGGCAGTGTGGCGTAAGATATGCATAAAGTACTAAATTAGGAGCCCTTTTACTGTGAATTAAATTGTTTATTGTGGCCGTTTTGCAATTTTAAGCAAATTGGATATAACATTTTTTGTCACGAGAAATATACATTTTACTAATAGTACTGCTACGTATTATGTATATCTTACAAGATTTTTGGGTAGGCTTTATTCTAAATATAAGGTAGTAATATTTAAATTGTGTATGGGTCGCAGCCAACTGGTTTAATTAGCCATTTAGTTAACTGCCTAGACTTTTCACTAAACGCCGCCATTTAGTTAAGTGCCTGAATGAAATTTAACCAATGCCTCAATGTTATAAATTAACGATATGATATGGCTGGCCAATGCTTAGGCCGTTCGGTTAGTAAGACAACTATGAGGAGATTAGGGTTTTCTTTCTAAATAACTATGACCCCCCAGCAGGTCGACGTAGCCTCGCTGCGCGGGGCTTCTATTTCTGCTCTGAGAGAGGCACAAGCTGACTAACACACCTAACCTAATGTGCACTTTTTCCACGCGGCAACGCCACTTTTTCCATGCGGAGGACTTCGCTCCCTGAGGCCCCCTTATAGGGGGCTTCGCCCCCCCGGTCAGAATTAAGACGGAATAGATTTATACAACTAAAATTTGACGGACTCGGCTAGGCGGGTTATTTAATGTTGTCGCATGAAAGTAGTTTGCCTTGCCGTTTGATAGAAGGGCTAGACGGCCGATGTTCATCAAGGCACTTAACTAAATGGCGCCGTTTAGTGAAAAGGCTAGGCAGTTAACAAAATGGCAAATTAAGCTAGTTGGCGGCGATATAATGCATTGTTAAAAGCTAACGATCTTCGAACCAAAAAAATCCAATTCTAAAATATGTTATATGGTATGTACGTTACTTACTCGTACATTATGTTATAATATTTCTTTAAATTCCACGATTTACATGAAAAATTGCCAAAAACAGCTGCTATTTTAATATCCGCGGACATTCCAGCAAGTAGGCAATAAAGTCTAGTAGCGCCATAGTACTTTTATTGCTTTTCAATTGACCATAAATCTATATGAATGCAAAAACGAGCGATAAAACTTTAACGATTAGACTTCGATAGCACTTGATCGCTTGTAAAATTTGATGCCTTGGGGGCAAATTACATCGGTAAATTAAGTTTCTGAATGCTCAAAGAATTCTTTGGGACTGTTAATAAGAGTGAATAAAATAAGCTAGGACGTGGGAGAGGCTATTTAGACACGTAGAAGGCACTCTAGCGGTTAAAGCAGGAAGTCTGAGGCTACCAGAGATACATAAATACTTTAACACTCCAAATTTATGGTCCTGGCTTCACTGCATTTGTACGACTCTAGTTGGTTCTAAGATCCTACATAGTTACGATAGTGGGAGCTCTAAACGTACGCATGAATAACTTCGTCAACGCCCTCTTGCCACAATGCGCTGTTAAATGGCCAAATCGTATAACTTAATATGTCTCTTAGTGCTCAAATCTATTATGACTCGACGTAATATTGTTAGAGTTAGTATGTACACTTCCTTCCTTTATAAAGTTTTTATAGTTTTCTTTGCATAGCATCTCGCACGTTGGGGCTACGACTAAGGCACGCTGCACACTGTTTTGACAGCCGAAGCACAATTTATGACCGCTCACCGACAACGATAAAACCGCCTTTGTCACAGGCCAATGTAACACTCGCAGGTTTTATGACCGAATAAATTTCGAACACTATTATTATTCAAATCGGTACTGGACCCACAAAATACAAACACACCTTTTTATCGGTGGCCGTTCATTCACATAAGTATTTTTACAAAAAAACTCTCGTCCTTTTTCACGTATTCGTGATCACGTGGAGCGTACGTTATTAATAAATTATCGTCAAATTGTTATGACGCTTCTTTCATATGGTATTAGGATGGGACTCTTCAGTAGTTTGTTTTTTATCGCTTCTTACTAAATAGCCTGCTTCACTTTTAACATCTGTTGTCATTATTCAATGTTTTGATTTAGGGTGGCTCATAAAAGTATTTCTGTCATCTTAGTAGTCAAAGGAGAGCTGCTGAGAAAATATCCTTTAGAAAAAACAAAACTTGGCTATCTAAAATAAGAAAGAGCGTAGATTGTACCGATAGTTAACACTTCTGACGAATGATCTCTTAATAAATGATTGATTATTTTCACAGACTTTCGTCTTAATATAACTTCAGAGAAAGGTTACGTTTAGTTACGTTCTTAGTATATATTTCAGTAGATAATTGAGTGGTAATTCTGTAAAGAAAAAAACAATAGATATACTTTCTGCTGATCAAAACGTCCGTAAAGTTCATTTAGAGCAAATACTCTGCTTTCAAAATATTCTACATATCATACCATCGGAAATCTAATTAGCGTTAATCAAGAAACAATGTATTCCCGATATCTCGTACAGAAGGTGAAAAGTAAACACCGGTTAGCAGGCCAGGGTAAGTGGCGGCGAAGTGTCTAGTCTGCGAAAGACCGAGCACTCTGAGACAGGTGAGAGGCCGGATCAAAGGGCTCCATTGACCCGCTTGCGGTCTGCGGTTAACATTTTAGGGATAGTACTTGATTTTCGCGAACTCGATTCGGATAGGTAGATAATCTTGTTTTTTGTACTATTAAAATCGCCTGAGCCCTAGTTAATGGGATAAGGCCACTAATCATCCACCACTAATCATGGGCATTTTAATGGAATGGAATTTGTGTCTTCAAAAAAGGATTAAATTTTAAATTGACACGTCAAATTAAGAGCACATTTTTCGATTTTGATAAGTATAGACACAATATAGGCTTACACCTAAATAGAGAGACAGTTTACGCATGCGGTGAGGTACGACAAAGATAGACGTTTAGTTCAGTGGACGTAACTCTGCGTACGATGCTGGAAGTCACTGCATTCAGTAAAAGTAGATCTTAATTCTTGGACATTTTCAATAGTATTTATTTAACCCATTACCCAGATCAAGCGTAAAGTACGCAGTTCGGGAATAGGTCGATTCATGATTGATTGTCTCCCCAATTAATTATTATTATTTTATTTCTTATTTCTTGTAACTGAACCGTATCTAATGTTTGTGCGGTTGCCAACTGGCTCAAAACAATAGCTTCCTAGAACAGTAAGCTCTGACAGCACGTCGCATGGCCTCCCTTATATTCGATCTATGCTGCAACTGGTTGTATTACATCGCTTTTGTTAAGGATTTTAGTCATTTACACTTACAATTTTCCTGGATCTAAAGCCACAATCGATTGATATAACGATGAATTTTGATTCAATATTCATTTTAAACCAATCTTCCTGTGAATGAGTGTAACAATCTAAAATTTAAAGCATTTATTCTGCAAATAGTAGTAGTCTCTAATAAAGAATCCTCCAAGGGTAAATAATAGGCAAGTCGGTGAAAATCGAGTTCTGTGGACACCCCCCTCGTTACTGACTAGGTTTAACATTATATCATAAAACTTTTTTGTTGTAGAAGAACTGCGTTGCGAGACTTGTATCTTCTTACATGTAATGTTTTTGAAGGGTTTATGTTACCCACAGCTAAAACCTGTGCTCCTATAACAAAAGTTCAATCAGTGTAACAAAAGTTAAACCTTATTTGAAGTAACATTTATTAACAGTAACGTTCTTAAAGCATATTGAATATTACCTAGAATACAATAGCAAAATTTTACTAGAACCAAGGAAATACCAATAGTAGGGGTAATGAATAACAGGGTATAACACAACAAACTGGGTAAGCCCTGGACGAGTGTTTGACGTCATCCGTCTTTTGTAACCAAAGACTCGCCAAAACTGCCGATGAATTTAATTTGTCGAGAACGACGACAATGGTTTCTTTAAGGGGTTTGAGCGAACTTGGAATTCATTTATGCGTTGTACTCAAGTTTCAGTCATTTTGTTAAGTAAATTTTCTACCTGGAGGGGGTGAACATTCGAGCGTTTAGACCGCGCGGTTCAACGTCATTATTATTTCGCGATTAATTACCACAATGGAAGAGTAAGCTGCCATAATTTTGAACAAACTAGACACAGCCTCGGGGTTGCCTTTCGGTTTCATAAAGAAATTACCTTGACCATTGCCTATTTCAACAATAATTGCCGAGATGATAATGACGGAAAAAAAACGCTGTTAAACGCCGAAAATTCACCCTAGGATCTTGTAAAGAAATAGCAGTAGTAATGCAGAGGCCGGGAAGTAAGTAGTTGCCGGCCAAGTGTATATAGATGGCCGAGCGGAAGCGAGGCCATATAGTTACGAGGCTGATTTTCTCAAATATGCAATGAAATAAATTAAAAACACTCCACAAAATCAAACTTTATTTTCTTGAGACACTTAAATCAAAGTAGACAAAAAAAGAAATACAGATTCCCTTTCCATAAACTGTTTCAGTACACACTTTTACCGCGAATATTTAGATGAAATATTTTAAAACTGTATTCGTGTAGTTAAATTTGCAATTTAAAGTTATTGGAAATTGTTGATAATGTGTTATTTTATGTGTTATGTTCATGTCGATTTTATATAAATAAATCTGAAAAATATAGCAAACATCGTTTATTGTTTTTTAATGGCTAAAAGCCATGCTGCTGTGTTACAAATAAATGTAGAATGGAAATTAAAAAATATATCTTGCAGGCCTAGGCTGCCAATGTTGTATGAAATTGCATTAAAGGACTCTCGTCTAGCCGCACCGGAAACGAGGTACTTTGCGGCCTATTATAAGGCATGTTATGTCAATATTTCATTCCATGTTTGAGAAAAAAATATTATTACATGCTTAATGTACTGTCACTCTCAAAAATAGATAGGCGCTTTAATATTGCGGCCTGGTACGAAATTGTACAGTTACTATATTGAGGCAGACTGCACGATTCCCACTATAACTGCGTACTTAAGATAAAAATAAATGATTTTTCTAAATGTTATTTGACATAATGAGTAAAATCCCAATACCAAAGCTATCTATGAAGTATTTCAGAATGTTTACCGTAACAGCTCAATCGAAATTTTTGAAACAATGGATTACTTTAAAATACCTACTCTAAAATTCTCTTTAACGACTCTAAATTAGAATATTTTTACTATAATGTACTTTTTCCTCAATGTTACGGAATCCGAATCGATATCGAAAATACTAGCGCCTTATTTAATGTAGTATAACTAAAATAAACACATCAAACATGTCATTAATATATATTTTTTTAAACAAGTTTGTTATAATAAAAGAACCGGATATTGTTACACTTATTCTGCTTCTGAATCAATAAAAATTGCTTTTCAACCAGCTTCATAATGTGATTGAATTTGCAGCCATGAAAAGCTACGCAACTATCCCAATAAGTATTAGGTATTATTATTTCCGGTGATTTGGATGTTTGTAAATTTGGTTAACAAACTATTTCTCACTCACACACTATTTGTCAGAACGTGACCGATGCTTTATCATTTATTTATCGTGTGACAAAGCGTAGCATCAAACGCCTACTGGATTGAATGAAACATATCTTTTAATGTCATTATTTTAATTATAAAAATAGACAGCTGGTGTATGTAACAAATAAGTTACAGGACCGTTTTCGTTGAGAAGTTTTTAATCTGACATCTTTCAATTTACTGCACAGCATCAAACGTTACACTGTCAATAATGTTACCATTTTATTATCAGATTTAAGAATTTTATTACCCAAATAGACGGTTGGAACTGTGTACTAGTGAAATTGTGGGCGGTGTCGCGGTCTTCGGTGATAATAAAAAAGTCGTATAGGTTGGTGTAACTATCACGTATATATGACCTTTTGCGCTATGCCGGTGTTGTAGATGCACGAACCGTGTCGCGCGAACGCCTATCTCATCCAAAAAGTGCCGCTTTTGTACGATTTAGGGCCGCAATTAATCAAGCTCTTTACTGTTCTCTTGGAACGCGATTGTTGTTTCTCATTTTGTGGTAAAAGCCAATTGACAGTAGTAAAAGATAATAGTATAGCTCGTGGCAACCCAGTCTAGCGGAGAACAACATATGGAGGGGATCTGTGCACTATTAGTGTCCCTATGATCCTCTACATTTTGCTTCTACGCAATCAATGTCACCGCTGGACTTAAGTGCCGCGAGCTGTATAACCTACCCATCAAAAACATTTTCATGTAAAAGATGCAAGTCTCGCAACGTAGTTCTTTTACAGCAAAAAAGTTCTGGGATGTAATGTTAAACCAAGTCTGTTATTTTAGGTTTCGATTTCCACCGACATGCTTATTACTTCATCGTGGAGGATTCTTTATTTGAGAACTATAAAACATGTTCCTCCACGGTTAATTAATAGACAAGTCGGTGGAAATCGAAACCTAAAATAACAGACTTGGTTTAAAAAATATTATTCCATCTCAGAACTTTTTTGTTGTTTTAGAACTACGTTGCGAGAGATCATTTTACATGTAACGTTTTTGATGGGATATTATTTCTTTTTGCAAGTGATCTTCTTTTACTTATTACATTCCAATCCATTCATTTTCCCATTTGAACTACAAAACTAACTTTGTGATCCCATGTATTTGTATAGGATTACAAACTTACTTATGCATTCGTAAATCTTTGAAAGGTGACTGAAACTGCAATATTTTTAGGTTTTGTATGTCTTGATATTTAGGCTGAAAACTAATTATGTTTAAAATTTGGAGCTTGTGGGTCTGCTAGAATTACCCGGTCTGGTACGGCTGTGCCGTTGTTTTGCTCGACTTCGCGAGGGCACTGCCGTGCCCCCAGATACGCATGTAGGTAACGGATCTCCTGTTATGATCTCTTCTTATATTCTGCAAAATTAGCTACATCAAATTTGAAAATTAAGAAGTGCATACGTCATGGGTCTCATACGGTATAAATAACATCACAATCAGATTTCTATTCACTCTTAGAAGTGAATACGTTTTGCAACATTTTGGCATCTTTTGCAATGCGGAAACATAATTCATGGATGGACCCTTCTGTTGATGATGAGATGCATCTTTTGTATTTGTTACTTTAGCCTGTACAAGCTGACTTTTATCCAATGAAAATATCCCCTTTTATCTGTCAGTGTCTACACAATTTGTGGCCGTCGGCAGCTTGTCTTATTCCCTAGGCAAAAGGCTCGGGCTAAAGAATTTTACAAAAGCACGTCAGTCAAAAAGAAGAATTTAATATAAAAGCGGGCCCCGAGACAATTCTGGGCTTTCTCGATCCGTTCTGTTTTTAAAATTACATTTGGTGAGCACAACTATTATATAAAGAATCGAGTTTCGTATAATGGTTTGTATTCTGGTCTGGTCACAAGAACACTGCCAAGATGCAAGTTATTTTATTACGTTAGTAACGCATTCTGTGTCTATTGTACATACAGTAGGTAGATGTATACATATATTAATAATTTCTTTTTTTATATAGCCTGTCTAGGTGTCCCACTGCTGGGCAAAGGCCTCCCCTCTTTTCCGCCAGTTGTCCCTATTCAGTACATCCTCCCGCCACTCCTTGCGAAATGTGTCCAAGTCGTCCCGCCATCTCCTTTTCGGTCTGCCTCTATTCCGGTAGCCGTCTTGTGGGATCCACTCCGTAGTTGCCTTAGCCCATCGCATCGTTCCGGATGCATTCGGCAGACATGCCCTGCCCAATCCCACTTGAGTTTAATAATTTCTTTTAGCTCCATAAAATTAATCTTAATAAATGTGAGTATGTAGTTGGCATAAGTGTTACGAATTAAATTTCTGTTTTCCATAAAATAAAAGTATACTTTTCTTCGCTTACGGGTGTTGCTGTAGACTGTTGATAAAATGCCTGTCCTTCGGTCAGTTATTATAATTAAAGTATTTCGCACTTACATTTGTGTTCCTCGTTATTTTTAAATGGTCATTATGATTAAACCATATCGAACCTCCGAGCGAAGGATAGCGCGGCGCGCTCAAATGAAAACCGAGATTGACAACCCTGGGACTGTCAATCTCTACACCAGATAAGTTTTTGCCGCGAGATAAATTGTCAGCGGCTAACGCCCGAATATAATTACACAATATTTCAGTTTCTTTCACCTCAATTATTGCATTTCGCGGCGCCGACAGCTGGGCTGGGTCGTTTCGGGAATTCCTCGGTAACCACGCTGCATGCCGCGCTGCACTTACCCAGAAATGCGGTTTTTGCTACCATTTGACTTTCATTCCCACTGGGAAAGAATCATTATTCGATAGGCCGTGGAACGGCTCGAAATGTGCAATTGGGTCGCGCGCGAAACGAAATGCGGCAAGTTTTGAATTTTACTTTTATTTGCTTTCTATACCAGTGGTTCCGAACCTGGGGGTAATTACCCCTTTAGGGGTAAAATTAAGTTTTTTCAGGGGTAATACTCATATTAAGTCGTTTTTCTTTGAGTAGGGGAGACCAAGTATGGTTGTCTTGCGGGTTGGTTGTCACAGCGGCCCTAAAATAATACTAAACGAAGGAATGAGTGCATCGATTGGTGAAGTACGGAAGGATGTACAGCTCTTGCGATCTTTTAGCACCGATCGATGTACTTAATGTTTCGTTTAGTATTAATTTATGGCCGCTGTGACAACCAACCCGCGAGACAACCATACCCGGTGTCCCCTACTTTCATATACTTGTCTGTATTACCTATTTTTTGGAAGGGTAATGATACAAATCTAGAGGGGGCCTGTGGGTGATGTGGCAATAAAGGTTAGGAACCACTCCTGCTCTATACGAATTTGTTAATGCTATTTTATGTCATAGCGCTTTTTTCTGTTTCTTACAGGGTACGATTTGACCATTGATACTAAATTTGGTATGGTCAAGAGTAAGGCATGCAATACTCTAGTCAGGAGTGGTCAGATGACAATAATTGGTAAATATCTAAACTTTCGTGTTTAAAAGTAGCATCACTTTTAAGCACGTTCTTGAATAAATAACACGAACGCTTCTTGTTGCATTTAAATGACATTGAAGTATAAGTTTAGTGGAAATAAACTTATCTAGGAAAATAACTAACATTGAATCAACGATCGTTAAACCTTTCAATAAAGAATAAAGTAGCTAACATATTCCAAAAACAACAGCAACACAGAAAGGAAGAAACAAAAGTTGGGTACACGCATCTCTGCGGCGACATCAAAGCTCAGGCGCACGTCACACGGCATCAACGCTGACGCATCGACATTTGAGCGAAAATTAACCCCCACCTTCGAAACTAAAGGGACATATTCGATAAACCAAGTCGTACAATTTTGAACCATCATATGTTGCAGATAAGGCTTAGAAGCCGATGTCTTCTTTTTGCAGTTTTGCTACTTTTTTCTGTATAGAGAGATGTCCAGGGAAAAAAGTGCGCGCACAAAGGATGCCTGCGTGCACGCACGTAATTAGCGACTCCTACTGAATAGACTTGATTGTTCCCTGCGATAGAGCTGTAAATCAACTCGTTTAATTTAAATGCTGGCTTAGTCTGATGAGAATTCGATTCTATGATTTTTATTTTTAAGCGCACTTTGTTTTATTTTATTACAAATTTTACGTACAGTCAAGAACGTAAATATATTTTCACTTCTCATGCTCTTAAAATGTTAATTTAGTCTCTGTATATCGGGACTGGACATATCTTATTAATCTCTAGGGATTAAAGTACATTTTTTTTAATTGACTTTGAAAACCCCTAACCAGCCAATCGGGGTGTTTGTGGTTGAAATATTGTCGCCATTTTTAGTGATTGTGTATAGACAATTTTTGGGTGCGAAAATAACCTAAAAAGACAATTGCGCAAAAAAAAATATTAAAAAAATAACGATTTAATATAGTAATAATGATTAATTATTACGAATATAAATCAATTTAACTAGATAAGGGGTAACTTAATTTTATTTTGCATGATCCAATTAGTTTTAAAATAGGTAGTTTTCACGTTTGAACCTTTTGGCTAAAAATGCCAGCATTTAAAGCCTGAGTGACTTCACTAAGTAAAAAAAAAAATAAAGAACCGCGGAAATTTTTTTCTTTGCTTTTTGAATGTTTATTAATCGTATTGAGCACAATATTTCAAAAATTAATGTGTATAGTGCAACTTTATACCGAAAGTACGGAACAATAAATATTGTAATTTTGTGTAATAGAACGTCGTTTTTTTCCTCGCATTCAAAGTGAAAAGTAGAGTGTTTAACGCGGGACTAAACAACCATAATGACACTCGATCTATAGTCACCCTCGCTACGCTCGGGTGGCTAAACACCTCGTGTCATTATGGCTTGTTTTAGTCCCTAGTTGAACAATCTACTATTTCAACTGTAGGTTCGATTGAGCTACATTGCCTAGTTTGAGTTTTAATGAAACCGATGCTCGACGTTACAAAGGTAATAATAATGATTTTTCAAGAAAAAATAATGAGAACTTTTTTGCAACAACGCCCCTACACTTATTTTGAAAAAAAAAAATCATACCTAATTCTTACACAAAATATTGCCAGTGATATAAAAACATTCTGTATAAAAAATAACGAAAGGTTTTGAAAGTAAAGTCTTGCAGTAATATTTTTGTATCTGACCACGTACCTACATATGTAATTTTGCCTTGACTGTACATATTAATACGTATCGATTAAATAGTCAGTTGATGTATTTAAATTGCCAACATAAAGAGACAAACCTATACAAATTAGTTTATCCGATTTTAAATTATGGTGAAACATGTAAATTTAAATGCAAATACAAAGTATGACTGCATAATTTCTATAACTGGACGCAATAAACACGAAGTAACATGTAGAATAGCTTTAAAATGAGGTGCTAGAGACGGCTTGGAATGTATTAAATATGACCATATTATGTAAAACATTATGTATGAGACTGTTAGACCACTTGTTGGACGTAAGATATGCGAAAATATTGCAACGGAAACTCAACACGACGCTTATCAAGGCATACCATATTCAAAGGAGATAACACGCAATTAGACCCTTACTTGTAACGATAAAAAGTCACGTCTGCACTGCGATTGTCGCATAATTTAAAGAATTTACACGAACACAATACTTATTCCAGAATTAGACTTATATTAATAAAATAATGATTCCCACGCACCTTCCTGGATTCGCGGCGAAATTGCCTCTGATATAACGATGACCAGTTATAAGTGACCTTCGTCGCGTTATAGCTTTTACGTTTTTTAAATTAACAAGGGTGGCGGCACACGTGAGTCAGGGGTCAGCTGTTACTGGTTGGTCGGTTCGACCCACGCGTACTGCTTTATTGGTCAGAATTGCCCCTAAATGCTACCAATGAGACGTTTGTTGTTGTATATTTACGGCACTTTAAGTCTTGCATGGTAAAAGCTGTATCGGCGCAGTAAACTGCCGAATATATGACGGTCTAAGCCACGAAACGATTCACTCACAAAATTGGAGTGAATTGTTTAAAAAAGAGTTTTTTATTCCACATTAATGAGATTTTACGCCATGTTTAGACTAAATTACGGGGAAAACTCTGCGTATTTTTACGTAACCCGGTAAAAGCTTGCTGCTAATTAACAATAATAAGAAAAATAAACGATAATTAAAATTGTGCTGCTAGCTACTCGGACCTTTTTGGAGTAACGCGGAATACTTCACGGCTCTGTCCGTCAAGTTATTGAATATTCTTTATTAAATTTTGCTTGTTACTTTTAATGTTTACGATACCGATTTTGATGAAGGTTGTTTGCAGATTACACCATAAATATGAGGATGTTGATGTTTTCAACATTAATTAGGAGCTAAAATCTGACACCAAGTTCAATTAAATAATTAATGGAATGGAATGAATCTCAAAACTTCGATCTTTTATTCCTTATTATCTTTTCACAAAAGATATTAAATGTTGGTAGTTTAAAATTTTGCTAATTTATTATTATTTAGTCTATTCATATAAAGCTGAGTCTGAGACGCAATTTTAACCTGCCCCGGCCTAGGCCTAATAGCTAGTAAGGTAAATGTCCGAATGCTCGTCGCTGTACTCATATTCGTCCTCGTGATTACGATAAATAAGATAAAATTAAAATTACATTTGTAGCCGACGTTTTAGCGATGAGATATATATTGGCTATGATATTTAATTGTCAATTTTTACAATAAAGATGATATTTGACAGGGCTGACATCTATTGGGACTATCAGTTTATTTCATAGTCCCAATGCTTGTCATCCTCTTTTTAGGATCCCATAATCAAAATGACTAAAGCGGACCGCTTATAATTTTGTCATATCTGTATGTATGTTCGTCCGTCTGTCTGTCCTTAAGTCACTGCCGTTTTATTCAGAAAATGTAAAATATACTATACTGAGATGTCATTTATTGGGACTGCCAGCAAAGAGCACCTGACATTTTGAACCCGGGACCTCTAGCTTCGTAGGCGTTGGCACTCCCACTGAGCTAAACGTGTCGAAACATACGAGTTAGGTTATAAGGGTTTAATTTCTACTAACTATACCTATTTTTAAGTCAGAAATATAAAAATGGTGAAATTTATTTTTCATCAAGCCTCAGGTTACCGTTTGAAGCTTCATAAAACTTGATTCGACCAGTCAGCAATATTATTCCTAACAAAGAAGCTATCACTCATAAAAGCATATTTTGTTTAGAATGCTCATAAAAATATCATCAGTTCGGCTTCTAAACGCACCAGATACCGTCTTCTGTTTACCTACAAGTAGATAAAAAGAGCATATTAAAATTTATTAGGGCGCGCCTCGTCAAGCGTAAACAAACGGAAGGGATGCTAATGTAAAACTATTTGATGTTCTACAGGGTTATTTTGTTTGTTCACAGCATATTTTAGGGTTCTTCATATTCTTAAGTTCGACGACACGTGTAGACTAGAGGGTACCGCCTACGAAGTTAGGGTCCCGGGTTCAAATCTTGGCAAGGGAAAATATATGTGTGATAAGCACGAGTATTTGTTCCTGAACCTTGGATGTGTTATTTTCTCTGTATTTAATTACGTATTTAATAATATCTGTACAAAACATCCTAACAAAGTATTCCAGTTCTATCTGTCTTTTGTTAAATATTATAAACCATTTTTGAGAGCTTTTTTACTCTTTGCGATAGATTAATAAATAAAACACATAGATCGTTCTCTCTTTGTATTGTTTGTAAGTATTGAAATAAATTGATAGATGGCGTCACAAGGCTAATTCGAAATAATGAAATGCTTAACATGACGAAATATGGTAGTTTATTGATGTAATTCGACATTTACATTTATTTTTATTATTGTAATATAAGATTATCGGACCATGAAATAGTAATATGACAAATTCACCTTTACTATTTTCCAACGTCCGTTTCCAACTTGTTATATACTCTTTGTCTTTGCTGATTCGCGCAAGGGGTATTATTTCACGCGAGAGGAGCCATGACTTTACCAGTATACAATATTTTAAAGCACTTGACATGTGTACCTATACTCAAATTTATTTACCCACAGGTAGTCAAAATGGTACACTTTTTAACAGCAACATTTCGTTTGTTTGCATGGAACCCCTAGAAACCGTCAAACTCACCCTCAGCACTTTTGTTTATCCACGAAACATTTTTTGAGTACAAGATATCCGCCGTTAGGGTACCGTCAGCATGTTTGCACAATTTAGTGTGTTTATTATTCAAGTATTTGCACACTACACGTGTAGGGAGCGAAACGCCTACTTAAGGAGCTTTTCGCGACACGAAGACATAATAAAAACTGGCCAAGAGCATGTCGGACCATGCTCAGTGTAGGGTTCCATAGCCGTAACTATAAGGTAAAAAATACGATGTAAAAAAAGTACAACAACAAAAGAGCGTATCTTCATAGAAATTACGTCCTTTTGTTGAGAAGCGCAGTTTATCGGCAATAACTCAAAAACGGTTAATCCGATCTTGTTGAAAATAATTTTCGTTGAAAGTATTAATTGAGCGTTATCTTTGTAATTTTTTTCATATTTTTCGGACACACGGTTTAGAAGATAGAGGGGGGGGGACACAATTTTCACAACTTTCGGAGCGATTATTTCCAAAGGTATTCACTTAATCAAAAACATTACTTAAGAACCTTAAAATGTTTTCAAAAGAGCTGTCGAACTATGTACCACACGTTGACATTTTGTGAAAAAAATTTTTTTTAACTTCTGTTACATGTATGGAGTGCCCCCCCTAGATTTTTTTATTTTTATTATTTAACTACCAAACTTAGTAGCGGCATCTACAAGACATCTATATTCCAAATTTCATCAGTATAGGTCTTGTAGTTTTTGAGTAAAATGCCTGTGACATACGGACGGACGGACGGACGGACGGACGGACGGACGGACGGACGGACGGACATGACGAAACTATAAGGGTTCCTTTTTAGCCATTTTGGCTACGGAACCCTAAAAATGGCTTTGTCACAAACATACGCTGGGAACCAAGTATATAAATATTGAATAAAAAATAGAGACGCATTTATGTACTAGATAACAAGATCTTTATTTAAATGTTTCATAGAAAGTCTTAGCTCTTGCCGCAATTCAATTCAAATACTTTATTTCGGATAAACATCCATATCGGGTTAGTAACAGTGAATAGTACATTGTGTATCAAGGGCGGTAAGTAAAGAATTACAAACGAGTGTTTGTTACAAGGCCGAGGCGAAGCCGAGGGCTTTAATAACACGAGTTTGTAATTCCTTTACCGCCCGTGGCACACACAATGTTTTTCATCACACTTGTGAGGAAATTTGATTAAAATAACCTTACTTAACCTAAATAAAATTGTAAAACTGACAGTGACATTAGTGACATATTCCATAGACAATGCGAACGTCAAGTCACGTTCAGAAACCATAGCGGTAAAGACTAAAAATGGTTTATTTTATATTTGCAAAATACTGAAATACTATATTTAAACATTTAATTAATGTTACAGAAATATGTGTTTACATGTATTTGCAATAACAGTTCTCTTTAAATAAATATTTCAGTAATAAAAGTTAAAAAAGTAAGTTGGCGTTTCCTTTGAAAATGACAAATAAGAGTAAAACAGAACTAGCGTTTCAAATTTAAAAAGAAAACCATTACGCCCTAGGGCGTAATAGGTCATTTACGGCCCGCAAAACCTACGTGTAATGACACCATTTTCGAGCAAGTGTGATGAAAAAACTTATATTTAGGTATGTTAGTAGGTAGGAATATATGTAGTTACTTAGTTATTCATCTATACACTTAAAACAACAATAGAATTCAAATGGTATGACACAGATCAAGATTATTTAATATATCTCACTAATGTCCATATTATCTGTGAATCTTTACGGTATGCGTGTTCTATAATATTAGCTAGGTACCTATCATTATCACTATTCATCAGGCCAGTATCAACAGCGCTAGGGGCCATTTTTTTTACCAAAAAATCATGTCATAAAACTGTGAAGGAGTAAATGGTTTGCAAATAATGAGGTGCTTAAAGAATATCCTAATATACCTAATCAATGTAAAATATAGCTAAAAAGTTATTATTATAATGTTTTGAGCCCTTGGAAAATTTTAAATGATTTCAATGCAGACTATGGTAAAAGTATCACTATCTACTGATTGTAGTATATTGTTACTATTATAATTAGCCTAGAGTGCAGTATAGGTAATTATAATAAATACCTGAGAGTTTTAAATGGCAGGAGGGGTTGAATATTTGTTTTTTTGCGTGTACGCAAGTGCAAGTGTAATACAAGAGCAAAAACGCGATTTCGGCTTCGATTTTGGCAATTTGGAGTGATGTTTGACGCAGGACATCGCCAATTTCATCCTAAAACAGCACAATAACCCTGAACTCAACGGTTAAGTAGAAAAAATATTCAGGCTCATCTTGGGTCGTAGAGGAAAATAGCCTAAATTGATGAGCTTTTCAAATGTCTAAGGCGTCTTAAGCTGTCAAACATTTCTGAACAAATTTAGCGACCAATATTTATTTCTTGTAGAAAGTTCGGCAACACAGCTTGGTTAACGATACTTAGCTTTGTTGATTATGAATTATGAATCTATCCCAAAACTAAAGTTGGGAGCCGCCACGATGGCATCGTCACATTTCACTCGAGCGAGGCTTATTAGTATGCTGGGAAGGTCCGCAAAAAATCGGTCTAAATATGCATCAAAATAAAAATTACTGAAGTATTATATAAAGATACATGTATATAGTAAGAATAGAGAAATAGCCACAGTGGGGAGACCAATAAAGACTTTATTTAAGTTAAGTAATTTTTTTAGTTGTTATCATGACAACAAATTACACCTATTTAAAATAGCAACTGGCATTCCGCCATAATTACATGAACATTATTTTGTATTAATATTAATAAAACCCATTAGATAATTACATATCTAAAGTAGGCCTATAGTAATTTGATAAAAGGATTAAAACTCAAGACACAGTAGGTATCAACCCACATTATAATTATATGACGAATGTCCACCCTATCTTTACCTAAAGTGTTTTCTGACATTAATTGGTCATAACACACGCCCACACGTCTGAAAGTAACAAATCACGAAACTAAAGCCACGTGACACATTTGACCGCAAAAAATCGCTTCGCGTGTTGATTGAAAACGGGCGTATTCAATAATCCATTAAAGCGGAGCTCGAGTTTTGACAGATGACGTGCGAGGTTGGCGTCGTATGACTGATGCGCGACCTGGGGCGCCCATCGGAGCGGGCGCGGGCTACGTACGGGCGGTAGCGGGAGCGCCTCAAAGTGAAAGTCGAAATCAGGGCTAAATTTAATCAAACTGTATTTTTTTTAAATCCCATAATATTCAGACTGTGCTTCAGTAGGCGAATTTCGACATTGGTTGGTTAGCTATCGTATGACGTGCGAGGTTGGCGTCGTATGACTGATGTGCGACCTGGGGCGCCTATTTGAGCGGGCGCGGGCTACGTACGGGCGGTAGCGGCCAGCACCTCAAAGTGAAACTCGAAATCATGGCTGAAGTAAATCGAACGGTTGTAAGAGACACTTTGCATAGAAACTGGTGGAGGCAAATCTTCCGTTCCAGATACAATATGGATACTGACCACGATCCTCAGACAAGAGGGACCGTCCTCAGAGAGAATGAGAGAAATCGATCTGTATATTAAAAAACAATAATATTGAGCTTATGCTTCAATAGATTACATCGGTGTTGGTTGGCGTCTTATCGTATGACTACACATATTAGTAAAATTTCAGTAAATTGCCGCTTTTGTTTCTGTAGGCGACTAGCAATTGAGAGTATCTAATTTGAGCTCTGATAGGTGACGTGTGAGGTTAGTTTCTTACGACTAGCAACACTGCTCAGATAATATCCCTACTATAGCCAGTTGCATATCTAAGCGAATACTCTAGCAGTGATTCCACTTTCATAATATCATCATCATCCTCATCCATCAGCTGAAAGACGTCCACGTGTTGGATATATGTATGCCAAAAAGCACCAACGTGATCAGTGATCACTGATCAGCAATATGCTGCCTGTATCGATTAAATGTCTCCAATGACGTTAACTAGGTCCTCGGTCTACCTTATGGTCGAGCTGGCTCATGCTGCTTCGCTGCACTTTTATATCATTTAGTATGATTTCACACTTGTATCATTATCCATGGCAGTCATGGCACAGAAGCACTTTGCCGTCCTTGTCTAAAAGGCGACTTTTTACTATGAACTTCCATAGCAAAAAGTCGCCTTTTAAACTAGGACGGCAGCACTGCACGGTTTCATAGATATATCTCACGCTTTCCTTGGGAATGTGTGCGCAACCTTAGGTGGTGTAGATTGTTTTATTTGAAGTAAATAGTTTTCAGAAATAATTAAATATAATAATAGTAATATTCTGCTATGTCAAACAGTGAGCAACTCGTAACTCTGATAGATTAGGAAATGCATTTTGCACATCACTGGTTCCTGTTATCCATGGCTTATTACTTCAGTAGCTTTTGCCGTTATTGCCAGTAACCACATGTGTTAAGCTAAGACACATACATAATGCGGCTTTATTTACACATTAAATTACCTAAGTCCAGGCAGAATACTAATGGAATTTCTTTGTTTAATAAATAAACTGAAAGGTTAATATTGACTGGCATACCAAATTTCGAGGATTTTATGTAGAGATATTGATATATATCGACATAATTAGTTACTGTACGTATGTACATAATTGTAACTTGTAACTTAGTCAACTAGTTGTTCTACCTTGAGATCGTTTGCCTCGTCGAAAATTCGCATAGGTATACATGATCCACTAAACAAAAACATTTAAAGTATATTTTTCAGTTCAATCGTGTACCTAAGTCTACCGCGTTTCCCACGTTGGCCCACGTTTTTTCGCTTCCCTAGTAGTACAATAACTAGTAGATACAATAATTACTACCTACCCTCTGATATCCGAGTAATATTGTACCTAAGTACTAAGTATATTTATTTCAGTACTTTTTAAAAATATCATGTTTTCCGATTTCAAAGTGGTATTTCAAGGCAAACCACCCTTGATTGAAAATGGAAGGAGGTGCATGTATGATTGTATAATTTAGTAAGATGTAAAATAACAAGCAAGCACAGACGATCGTGATAGGTTTAAGAACTTAGATGCTTCACCCGTTTCGCAGAAAACGACGTTACTGATATACTTTTCATATTAAAATACAACCTTTCCTGCTAGGAGCTTTAAAGCAAAGCGTTGTCTGTCGTTTCGCCGGAGGCCGGGTGACGTCATACTGATCACGCCGTATTCTAAAGATGGCACACCAACGTTGCAAATACAAAGTCCCTTTCAGAATCATCCAATGAAATCGTGCACCGATGTACATCGTTATGTAAGACTAAGATTTCGATATTCCCAGTCATGTTCTTGGTTTATATCATAAAGGTAACCTTAATGTTGAATTCAGCCTTCTAGGTGAGCGTTTTTTAAAAAAAAGTGTTCAATTCAATACAACTTAAGTATTGTTTAAATACCGTCTATCTGTCCGTGGCGTCACGAAAATGTTTGTACCTATATTGATTTGTCACTATGCACGCTTTTATGTTACATATTATAAAGAAACAATCATGTTTCTTTCATACAGTATGTATACTGTTAACATTCAGGTCCAGGTCAGTAAGGCAAGCGTAAATATGTCAGTAGACAATAGTACATTGTGTATCAAGGGCGGTAAGTAAAGAATTATTTAATTCCTTTACCGCCCGTGGCACACACAATGTTTTTCATCACACTTGTGAGGAAATCTGATTAAAATAACCTTACTTAACCTAAATAAAATTGTAAAACTGACAGTGACATTTGTGACATATTCCATAGACAATGCGAACGTCAAGTCACGTTCGGAAACCACAGCGGTAAAGACTAAAAATGGTTTATTTTATATTTGCAAAATGATGAAATACTATATTTAAACATTTAATTAATGTTACAGAAATATGTGTTTACATGTATTTACAATAACAGTTCTCTTTAAATAAATATTTCAGTAATAAGTTAAAAAAGTAAGTTGGCGTTTCCTTTGAAAATGACAAATTAGAGTAAAACAGAACCAGCGTTTCAAATTTAAAAAGAAAACCATTACGCCCTAGGGCGTAATAGGTCATTTACGGCCCGCAAAACCTACGTGTAATGACACCATTTTCGAGCAAGTGTGATGAAAATTATGTTTGACGACTAATGGCAAATGTAATTATGTTTCGTCACTACTTATGTGTTGATGGAGTTTTTAAAATTGCAACACTTTCCATGTGGTAAGTTCTCGGTAAGTTTTCAGATTGTACTGTAGGAAATGTTTTATAAGGTTTTCTTTTTAAACTTCTTGTGAAAGTTTCCAGAATAAATGATTCCATGACGTATTTGAGAAACAGAAAACCTTTCTTTATTTACCGGTGCAGTTACCACAAAAGTGTATTTTACAACTAAAGCTGAAGTTAAGGTACAGTATTTCCAGAAGAAAAAGTACCGTAGCTCAAAACTACCGAGTTTGTGTTCAAGACTTCCGCATTATCACTTTACCGCGAGCCACCAGCGAAGAGATTAACCATGTATCTTGTATAAGCACCAAAGTATTCCAAAACTGGAAGAGTTCTATTTCATACTTTACCTTACTTGGAGGTGAGAGCTGCACAGTGAACGATACTTTTAAACTTTGCTTGTATTCTAAACTATCACTTCGTTACTTTAGAAGGCTTTTGCTCTTGTTGTAGGTGTGGTTTTCAGCCACATTGCCCACCATAACATAATGCGGGTTTTTTTATTTGCTATCAAGTTTTTCGGTAGCTTAGCAGGAAAATCGATCCGGCCTGGAGAGCCGTTGCAATTCGAGCCCCATCTGAGCAACATTTTTACCAAAAACCGGATAAGTGCGAATCGGACTCGCCCATCGAGGGTTCTGTAGAGTGTGATCCAATATAAGGGATTACATTTATATTAAAGTACCCTATAAATGTGGATTGCCTTAGTAAAGTCTATTTTTTAATGATTTAGTTAAAAATTTATAGTTTTCAGATTTTTCCTTATATTCGTAGTATAAGACGGTATTACTTGCCAGATTTCATAGTTCTAGGTCAACGGAAAGTACCCTTTGAATTTTAGTTTCCTTGAGAGTGACGAAATTTACTTTATTTGCGGCATAAACGGCCGTATCGTTCTTTCGGGTGCATATTGGGTTGCATAAATTTGAAAGCCATGATTCATCATTTGGCATAATTCATCGTTTGGCATAATGCATTTTTTTCTGTAATTGTGGAATTTTCAGGACTCTTTAAGGCATCATCCTGTTAAATAGGTTAGGTTAGGTTTGTGTTATAATAATTATGGCTTTCAAATATTTGCGACCTGGACCCCTTTTTTCCACGTAAACTTAGAATTTGATTTTTACAGCTTGAAGGGATCATAGACCTGAGTATATGGTTTTGATTTCAACTCGATATCTCCACGCGTTCCAGAGATAAAAGGCTCTTGAGAGATGGACAGCCAGACGGACAACAAAGTGATCCTATAAGAGCCTTTTCACACTTGAGCGATTTGCCAGCGATTTCTATACAAATTCGATCGCGGCGTTCACGCCGCGAGATCGCCGCGTTCGAGTTTTGTATAGAAATCGCTGGCAAATCGCCGAAAAGAATCGCTAGTGTGAACAGGCCCTAAGGGTTCCGTTTTTTCCTTTTGAGGTACGGAACCCTCTAAATGAAATTAATAGCAGAGTTATCTTTCTACTACTCGGTGATTCCAAAACAAATCTTAGCTGTGCGAAGTACGACTTCTTAGGCAAATAAACAAACACCATCTCTCGGATAATTCGTGAATGTAGCCGCTCTTATGCATAGTTAGGTAAATTTTATTCATGTTTTTTTTCCTGGGTTGCCAATACTGTTATCGCTGTCAAAGTTAACTTTGGGTGTCTGTTAGTTGAACTAATGTATTCCCATTTTAAAGTATAAAATTCTAATTAGTTAATTTATTCCTCATTTTAATAATACTTGTCTCGTGTCATTTAAAATGATAAAAGAAAGCGTTAAGTCGTTTTTACACGTATTTAGCGACGGCATCCATAACGGTTCGTCCCAGGCCTTGTAAGACCGATCGAGTTACAGCCGCAAGCTAACATACACTTAACATACAATACGCGGTGGGCGTCATATACAGCATTCAGCCGGCGTGTGGCACTTAACAGAGCAGGGGATTTTGTGTTATTCACTATGTAGTTTCGATAAGTTTTAAAGAAATATAATCGGATTTGTCTGAAAGGCTTTACTTATAATGGCACTTGAAAATCATTTCTTTGACATAGAATCAATTCTATGAACTAGTCTATTTTTTTAAGTATAAAATTCCTACTGGGATGACGATCTCCCTTCTTGTTGATTACAGCGCGCGTTAACATAATATCTTCCACGCCGTGAAAGCCGCCTCAACGTACTTAATTTGAATGAACCAATGAGTGTGTCGTATTCAGCCTTGGTACTTTATAGAAAAAAAAATTGACTATAAGTACGTATGTGTACCTTGTGGATACAAATACATACAATAGATTAGTAACTTCGTGACTTTCTCAATCCCAATCCCAAATTTAGAAAAACCTTTGAAGGTAACATATTTTATGTATATTTGAACATGAGCTGAATTGTTCCTAGAGTCTTGTAACCTTAGTCGAACCTGCTCAAATACAAACTAGTAGATTTTATTGGTTTCATCTATACTTCCAAGGAAGTACAGGAAGACCAGATAAAGGTCCTCGTGTTCTAGTCGAACAAATAAACATACAAACATAGAACGTTGATGTGTCCGCCCCGTTCGCTCATACCTCATACCTAACCTAATCCCACTTACTTGTTCGCTTGGTCAAAAACAAAGAATGCTCATACCATAGATGATAGATGGTGGTAGATGGATGGGATGGTAGCTCGCTCGATGGTAGTTGGTTGACAATCTTACATGTGAAGTGGTGAAGAACGCGCTTCATCGTAGACGGTACGACTATGAGCCTACTACTTTAATAAAATTAATTTCAGGGAAATAAAACTATTTAGCTGCGAGATTTAACGTTGTGGTGTTCTATGTACTCGTAGTCGTTGCTTTAAAAAGCTTGAGCCACAATAATGTTAGAAAGGCCATTACCATTTTCTGTATTCAGTATGATACTATACATATCTGTAAATTACATTTGCAATTAGAGATTTCATTCTAAGTTTGCCTTGTTCGCCAATTTTCACGTTTCAATGTGTTATAGTTGGCGAGGTATGCAGTATAATAAGACAACCGTTCTTTAACCTGACAGCGCCCAAAGTGATATATCTTCTGATTATTTAGCACCTGAATGTGCCTACTCCGGTGGCACGATTTAAACCCAGGTGACGTTACGGGTTGTTAGCATCACTTGTTGCACACTGGACCTAAACTCCCCTTTAAAAGGCAATGATCAAGTATTCGTTAAACGTGTATACTGTCTGTACTGTCAGTTCTACAGTACTATAGTTGTCTTTTATATTTCTATTCCTTACATGAAGTTTACTTTAAGGGGCAGTTAGTGCATTATTAATATTTTGCTCTGTTAACTTTGGTTATTTTACAAAACACGGTTTTAAAGACACCGTGGGCCCGAATAACCCGACCAATTTTAACCACGTATTCCTGATGGTATTATAAGAAAATAACGTTATATCAACATAGGTCGAATTTTGTCATTTTACATGAATAGTCTTATGGAACAAAATAAATCAGTAAATTCAGCCCCTCGTTATAAACATGTCCTTACTCGAGGAAAAGTTATCAAAAAGGAAAAAAAATCTAAAATTTTGGCCTCGTAATCGTTTACCATCAAATACTGCGAAGGTTAATTGCTGTTTAGTTAAAGGATTTAAATAAAAACAGTTAAAGTATCATCGTCACATTTATTAGGGCTTGTTACACACTTGGGAGTTTTTATTTAAAAAATAATGTATATCTCGGAAAGTAAGCGTTAATCGACTATACGTCGTCTATAGGTAATGTATTGTATAGGTAGGTCCTTTAAGTATAAAGCTAATTCCAAGGAGATTAACTGGAGAATTTTAGCGCGACAACAATAAGTCATCACATGCATGGAATCGTGTCCTCAGAAAAGGGTTGTCTTAAGTTACTAAGGCGACTGTTGGCACATGTGACATTATTCCACCAAATACACGGATTGTAACTCACACTGATTAAACATGACAAGTACAAGTGCAGTTAAATGGGACATGATTATTCTCGAGACGCCATGATTGCGTCCACTGTCCGGCGGAAAAAAGAGTAAAATCCAACTATTAATAAAAGCGAGCTAACTTTTAGTTCGTTGCAATTCACGTTGAGGCATTTGAGTTTCAATCGTAAATTGCTTCGTTACTGAAAAAATGGAAACTAATTTTAAATTGCGAACCTTAAATACGATAGGTCAAATGTTACGCCTGAATAAATTGGCTATCCGACCAAGAAATAATGTATAATATTTTTGGTCTATTTTGCGAGGGAAACTAAAAAATACATGAATATGTTCAGTTATTTCATGGTGATTATGGTATGCGCTGATGAAATCAATACGTGCCTCCAATTTTTTCATTTTTCTGACACGATACTGAGAATTTATATTTGCGAGACGATATGGTCTGAGTTATCTTAAGGTTGATATGTTTATAATTAAATGCCTTAAAGTACTTTCTACGTGTCTAACGTAGACTGAGATTTAAGGAACCGCAGGAGATTCAAGTAATTTGAATTTAAATAAGAAAGCGTGACAAGAATTTCCCGCGATACCTAAATTACGCAGAGATACTGTTGGTTTTCTCCTTATATATTGTCTCATAATTTCCATACAAATTAGTACCTACGTTATGTGCTAATGTTTAATCAAAATGCTGTTGACAGAGACGTTTTCTGTACACCATTCCAATTATTGTTTTAATTATGTATTCAGTGAATATTCTGGTTTCATTTGAGTGATGGGATGGATCTCTATTATAGTCGTACACAATTTATTACCTAGTGTCAATAGAAGTTGCTGTTTTGTTCATGAGACAAGCTCGATTGTTAATTTACTCCGCGTTGGAATATATTACTGTCTTTTTACAAAATAGTGTGCAGTGCAAACCTTTTCGATCGACATGAATTTATTTGGGAAAAAGGGAATAAAATGAAAAATACTCGTTTACTTAACATTATTAAGGCCCACGCAAAAATACTTTTAAAGGTAGTTACTTAAAAACCTATAAAATATACGGGTGGAGGCTTGGCAGAGGTTATTCTTAGGGAATAAAAAGCGGATTAGTATCATGCTCGGTGCGGCTGTTGGGTCGAAAAGGATATTCTAGAGATATTTTTTATACGATCTCTTCACGTTTAAAAATACGTATATATTTTATGGCAGAGTGCAAAGCGGGTGGAGGGGGTAGCCTAAACGATCACAGCGCTCTCTACGGCTAAAATTGACATTTTTGTCGCTGACTTTTCTCACTGAAAACAACAATTTTAATATTATTGGCAATAATGTTACTGACTACCATTGTCCAAAATTGTGTAATATAGTAAAATAACACAAGATTTCATTAATATTTTTCACAATATTTACTTACTTCTTGTTTGACAGCGGTGACAATATTGTCCATAATGGCCGCCTATCACGTGGCGCTGTCGTCGCGCTCGGTCCCATGTTAACAAACAAGACAACATAAAAGATTTCGCCAACATTGTCAAAACACATATGTTCTAATGCATAGGTACGATGTTCATTATTGCACATCAAAGAGAACGATATAAAATCTTTAGTCTATTATATGATCTAACAATACGATAAACACGTCACGAAGCGATCTCTTCCGATCTTTTTTTGCGCGTTTTAAACACATATTGGTTTGGTTCAATAATTGTTCTAAAGCATCTGCATGTTTGAATGAGTTATTTCGTATTTGGCCATGTAGGTAATCTGCTGGCACGGAAATACTCGTAGTTGACGTCGCATCTTACCCTTATTGGAACTGATGGGTGTCGTTAAAGTGTGATCATCTGTGGGGTTAGGCTTAGGCAGCAAGCATATTTTAGTTTACTGGTAAATATTATAAAATTATCTATTACTGTTCCAAGCAACGCTGCATTTTGATGATTGAGGCTGCATAAAAGCTAGGTTGCAAGAGGAAAAATTTAAAAATCCTTTTGACTAGGACGGCCAGGTCAGTCTACACTAACAAAATTAACATATTCACTGTTTCATTTTAACTAGTTCCCACTTTTGAATTTCCTATTAGTGTTTACAAAGGCAAAGTCAATACGAAGCCGGCTAGAGCTTTCAATATTGGACCTACGTGTTATTCGATTTTTGACTTAAGAATCAATTATGTAAGGTCCATTTTCGGTTTAGGAGGAAAAATTATGAAATGAAGATCCACATGGTAGTCTATTATTGGAATTTGTTTACAAAATGCTTAAGTTGTTGACTTAGGCGTGAGAATTGGCTTCTAACGTCCGTAATGCTGGTAGGTCCGATCGATCCAACATCTAACAGGCTACTGTGATTTTTTCGGGGCTTTGCTATGTTAATAAGCTGAAGGGTTTCCTGCACGACCTCGCTGCAAATGGATTAGTAAAACATCGCATATTGAGGGTATTTATTAAAGATTTTAAGATAATTAAGTGAAGGAATGGCAGGTAAACAGTTGTTTATGTAGGTATTACTTGCTGTTGCCAGCGATTTCGTTCGCGTGGGCTGGTTGATCGCTTAAATTTTAAGATATGCATTAGATTTCCTTAAACTAGTATTAATTTTATCGCGCTCCCATAACCCCCCCCCCCCCCATCCCATTTCACATTCTTCCGCGATAAAAAGTTTTCTATCTGCATACCAAATTTGATCAGTCCAGTGGTTTAACATGTTCACTGACCCCATACAAATCTATCGGACAATGCCACAAGTCCTAACTATGCAATCAGTATTGGGAAGTGACCCCATAGTGGATGCACGGACTCCTGAAAAAAACCTTCATTACCCCACATTGGGGGCACCGAGATAGGAAACGTGTTAATCGTGAAACCATGTGTATGAATTATTATTATCCTACATAAACAATAGTTATTACTACAGACGGTCAGACGTCCACCAACAAGATGGACAGATGATCTGGTTAAGGCTGCTGGCTCACGGCGGATGCAGGTTGCTTCCAACCGAATTAAGTGGAAATCTATGAGGGAGGCCTATGTCCAGCAGTGGACGTCCTTTGGCTGAAATGATGATGATGATGATGATTACTACAGAGGCCGGGAAGTGAGGGGTTGCCGGCCGCTACACTAAACGAAAATGCCGCTTTCTGGCTCCGTCGAACAGAAAAATAGTATACAAACCTTGGCCAGTAAGTAAAAAAGCCTCAGAACACAAATGTAATTGTCGGCCGAGGCGAAGCCGAGACATTTATTACTTTACAGGCCTCGGTATGTAATGTACTATTAGGATCAATGTTCTCGCAGAGTACCTTGTTATTAATGAAAATGGTGCCTTCGAACTAAATCTGTACATGTCCATTATGCTTGTGTACGTAAACATCGCAGCGGAAGCGTTGTTAATAAGCGTCGTAGAACGTTAATTAGGCTGGAGCAGTTAATTATAAGGACTATCAAATATTCAGTGTTACTGGTATGATGTGTTTGTTAATATTCATGTATGTTTGGTAATTGGCGCAAGTTGGGAAGTTGAGCCTGCTACGCGATTCTAATAATCCCACTAATATTATAAATGCGAAAGTTTGTGAAGATGTTTGGATGTTTGGATGTTTGTTACCTTATAACGGGGTAACAACTGGATGGAACAAGCTGAAATTTGGCATGCAAGTAGACCAGGTCCTGGATTGAAACATAGGATACTTTATATCCCGGTAAAGAGTTCCTTTGGGACAATAACGGGAATAACGCGGGCGAAGCCGCGGGAAAATGCTAGTTTAAAATATATTTTATGCCACACCTGGCCATAAAGTGGCTTTTTCCGCACGCTACACGTACGGAAAAAGCCGCTATCTGGCCAACTGTAGACATAAAATAATGTACACAACACGGGAGGTAATAAAGAAAGCCCTCGATCGCATATTTACGTCCCTCGCTTGCAGCTCGGGCCGCAAACTTCTGCGATCTCGGCCTTTCTTTATACTACCATCCTAGTTGTGTAATGTACTATTATGCCACACCTGGCCATAAAGTGGCTTTTTCCGCACGCTGCGCGTACGGAAAAAGGCGCTTTCAAGCTAAGTGTAGACATAAAATGATGTACACAACACGGGAAGTAATAAAGAAAGCCCTCGATCGCATATTTACGTCCCTCGCTTGCAGCTCGGGCCACAAACTTCTGCGATCTCGGCCTTTCTTTGTATTACCACCCTAGTTGTGTAATGTACTACATACATAGCCGAATAGATTATTATGTTGAAATGGAATCGTAAGAATCCTATTCAAGAATGAAATGTATTGTCAGCCCGAATGAATACTCTTTTCGCAGAATAATGATAAAAGTAACCTAACCTAATACATTCTAAGTGACTTACGTAAGAGATTAGATATTTATTACATGTTTATCGTTTAAGTACTTGATTGTCTTTGATTCTACTATGGTCACTCTTATGTCCACGTATTTTTTACCAAGTAGCTAAAATATTTTGTATATATTCAGAATTAGATCTCTCGTTAGCGGTTACGTAACTCATTATTTAGTAAATTAGCGTTAAATTAACGGAAGCGACACCTACGACGTCGATCGACAGCATTTCCCCTATTCGTCTTCAGTTCGAAGAAGTAACAAAGGTTAAATTTAACCAGCCAGCTGCCATTGCTGTCCAAATAAAATCCTCCACATTACCATCAAAAAGGGTGTATGTAGCTGAACCTCAATGGTAGATAGGATCTTTTCAACAAGGACGGCAGATTAATGCCACCTCCGCGGACTTCCGACGTCGTAATCGAATAACTCAAATAAACTCAGGTGGAACTTTTCAATACGCTTCGTGACCGTGACGGTTACGACTGGAACGCTTTATGCAGTAAAGCGCAAGGCGTAAAATTCAAAAGTTGTGAAGTTTATTTTGCAAATAGGCCACACTTGGTTTTATAAATCTTATTTTATTAAAGCTTCGGATAATATGTCATATTATTTTGTATATTAACCAAGTTTCTTTTTATAAACTACCTTTATTAGAGTGTCAATCAAAAGGGAACCAATAAAAGACCGCTCCGTATTAAAAAAAATATTGCTAAGAAAATAACACATTTTGAATGGTATGTTCAACTGAGGAACATTTATTTAATAGATATAACAGTAAAACCGTGGGGGGACATTGAAGAATAAAAAATAAAATAATAACAAACTATACAGTTGAACTAACCTAAACTGATTTTGAATGAGAACGAACCCGTATATTAACAGTGTTTTTATTGACATAAGACACCCTTTAATAGTCGATAGTACATTTAGCGACAAAAATGTTTATTCACTGAAATAAGATTATATTATTTTGGCCAACTGTATAACGTTATGAAGCTGTGAATTGAAATTGCATACCTACATTAAAAAGAAAGCGTTGTTCTTTGTTACATAAATACATTCCTTTTGCCGAATCAAAGCTTCAGTACCAAACACGTAGTTTGATTCGTTCCGAACTTGCACGCTACGCGTCACAAAAACTCGCCGCCACTTCGCTTCGTCTGCAGACACAATATCATAATATACGTAATATAGAAAAAGAAAGACAAAAAGCCTGCTATCCTTATTATGGAAGGCTTTGAAATATACTTATGGATGTCTCTTGAGTTGAAATGATGATTAATTTATAAAGTCTGCGAAATGTCTAAAATAAATACCTTTTATGATACCTAGATGACCAAAAGTAAGTAATAGAAGTTCCTTAGATAATGTTGCATATTGCTGGAGCAAAACAACGCTATGTCTATCTCGAAGTTGCTATGTTTATCTTCACATCTCGTCCAACACGGCTTGACAGATTTAATCCATATATGATTGTATTCATACAAAGATGGATAGGTAGGTATAGAGGATCGGTAAAGCCTTGCAGGTTTAATTTTAACTCTCGGTAAGAAATTTCCCGGCAAATTCGAGCAGAAAATAAAGCAAAGGACACTATCGAAAATAACCAGTTATAAATACTATATTTACACATAAACGCATATCCCTCTTGTCGTGTTAGAAGCTTGTCTTGCGAGCATCGAACTAGAGACAGGAAACTCTAATAAGACTGTCGCAGGAAACTGACAGGTCACACTAATTATCAGTTTAATCTCGCCCTGTGTTGGCAATGACACGCTTGATTACGATGGGAATGCTTTTTTGGTTGCATGGGGTTTAGGCTTCTAAAAATTATATTTGTTGTATTGGTAAGATATTGAAGAGAAAGGGTGGTAATACAAAGAAAAGCCAAGATCGCAGAAGTTTGCGGCCCGAGCTACAAGCGAGGGACGTAAATATGCGATCGAGGGCTTTCTTCATTACCTCCCGTGTTGCGTACATCATTTTATGTCTACAACTTTATGGCCAGGTGTGACATAAAGGTACTTATTTATTGGAGGTTGTTTTGCGGAGACTGCTTTGACCAAGGAGATTAACAATTAACATCTGTGGCTACGACGTACTTAGAGTGACCGCACATTGGGCCACTAAACGCGGCCACAAGTGGCGAGCGCGCGCCACTCCCGCAGCTTGTGTTGTGGCCCGAACGCGGCCACTCGAATGCCAGGTGTTTTTAGGGTTCCGTACCTCAAAAGGAAAAAAACGGAACCCTTATAGGATCACTCGTGTGTCTGTCTTTCTGTCTGTCTGTCACAGCCAATTTACTCCGAAAGTACTGGACCGATTCAGTTGAAATTTGGTACATATATTAAGGTTAATGACCCAAACACGGACGTGTCACGGAAATATTTGAATTTTAATCATTGGGGCTTATGGGGGGTCAACTAGAAAATAAAAAAAAAAGTTAGCAAACTATCTTGCGACATATTAAATGAAAGGGCTTACTATGAGAATCTCAAATATTTTAGTTATAATTTTTATATTAATAGTTTTGTAGTTATTTAAGAAAATAGGCAAAAATTTACAAACTGTTGGACCCTATTGGACCTAGAATTTTGAAAAAAAATATGGATAATAGTCCTACACCTATAGATTACAGCAAAACTTATAAGAAGTCTGTGCAATAAAGTATAATTGTTTTTAACGTACGGAACCCTCTCCACGCGAGTCTAACTCGCACTTGTCCGATTTTATTTCTTTTTGTTTTTGAAGCCTCTGAAGCAAAAATCGAACCCGGTGGAGGCCTTGGCATTCCCTAGGGTCGAACCAGGTCTCTGGCCAGACCACCATGAGTGGATTGGACTAGATGGGGGCCGGGGGCGCCTGGGGTCGAACCAGGTCGCTAGTCCCACCATGAGTGGATCGGACTAGATGGGGGTCGGGGGAGCCCTGTGTGCGCCGATGCCAAATAAAATGTATGAAACACCTCGCCCGCAGCTTGTGACGGCCACCAGCCGGGCTGTGGCCGCCACTAATAGCCCAGTGGGTGGAGGCTCGAAGGATAAAAGGTTTGTATTGACAGGGGTGTGCTCAGGTGGAGTGTAGGAAAAAACACTGATAGATTTAGCTATATTGAAACCAAAATATTACATCATGTTTATTTGGCGGCGCCGAGATAACAAGTAAACCAATATAATAATTACGAGATTATCTACCACTGAAGGACAGACATTTGAATTATATTCATAATGCTTCTGTAGGCAACCAAACTCTACATATCTCCCCATCCTACGTGAGATAGCCCTATCAAAATCTATCCAAGGATCTTAGCTAAAATCGTCCTAGCTAATACCTGCCTCAATGTTGTAATACGAGTAGCTAGGAGAATTTTAGCTAACTCCCTTCTCGAGGAAACCCGTATAAAAACAATACCTCGTGACTTTGTCTCAATTAATCACATACAGTAGGCGGCGTGAATACAATTCAGGATATCATATCCATACAATGAATATTATCTTTTAGGTGTAGGACTTTTGGATAAGTATGCATTTCTATTTCCATATTTTTGCGACAAGGTTATTACTGATATGTTGCGTTCCGTTAAATAATACTACTAATATTAAAAATGTGTAAGTTTGTGAAGATGTCTGGATGTTTGTTACTAAATAACGCAGTAATAACTGATTGGATTAAACTGAAATTTGGCATTCAAATAGACCAAGTCCTGAATTGAAAGATAGGGGTATATGTATTTATGTTCCCGATAACAGTTACCTGGGATAACAACAGGAATAACGCAGGTGAAGCCGCGGGTAATGCTAGTGACTAGGGTTTCTGCTCGAGACTTCTCGAACTCGAGACAACTCGAGAGTTTCACCTCCATTCGAGACGAGAAATAAATAGCTGACTCTCGAGACTCTCGAGTTCCGGCAAAAACGAAATAAGGGCTAAAGTCAGGCTCGCCATTTTTTGGCTTTTAACAATGATAAACATTTGAAACGTTACACCCTGTATATAACACAGTGACACCGTTTATATATCACAGTGACACCCAGTATATAATCACAGTGACACCTGCTACTTGACAGCTAACAATTACCGAATGACAAAATACGCACACGATTGGCGGCAGAATAGTTGCGCCCATTTTGTGAATGACCAGTTACCCCTTTTTTTTGATTGATAAAATGAAATATTTTGCTTACCTACTGATTGCTTACCAAAATTTGATTAATTGTAGGTCGCTTAATGCAGCTCAAATACTCAATTTGCTGACCAAAATAATTTAGAGCAGTTCAGTATATAATTAATTGCAGACAGATTTATAAATGTTTGCTAACCATAAGTTGCTTACCAACTAGCTATTTTGGCTGACCAAATACATATTTCTGCTCACGCTCATATGAATATTTTGGTGATCGATTAAATGATGCCCTTTTTATTTGTTTTTTATTTTATTTTCAACAATAATTTACAATTTCTTACTAAAGACTCGAGAGTCGAGACAACTCGAGAAATTGGAGTCGAGATTTCTCGAAACTCGAGAAAAAAAATGAGGCGAGAAACCAGAAACCCTACTAGTGACACAAAAAGGTCTTTGCCCATTACACCGTATCATATATTGACCGTACTATGAATAAGGCAACACTACCCCGTACCAGGAACCCGTACCGTACCCGTACGGCCGTACTAGGAGTAACTATTGAACGTGTCAGGCGCGGTAGGGCATTTCTCCAGAAATATGTATGCGACTCATTCATCTGTCTCCATACATTTAGTATGAAAAAGGGCCAGATGAATGAGGTGACCGCAGACATATTTCTGGAGAAATGCCCGGTATGAGAAATACTGGTCGGTAACGGAACGTGCTAGTGGACATAGTCTCATACTTTTCTATACAAAGAATATTTATTTTTCCTAAATCGTTCATAGTACGGCCTTAGTATGATACGGTGCTCACTGGGGCAGAGACCTTAAGTTTCCCCGGGAAAGTAATTTTATTTACGTGTAGTAAGTTGCTGGCCCACGGACTTGATTTTAAATAATGTTGCGGTCCGAGGGTTCTCCCTTAGGAGCGCCATTTTTTGAAGTTGGTCGCAAACATCGTTTGTTTTTGTTGTTACTTGCGTACTTTCACCTACAGGTGTTTTCATATTTTATTTTCCAGTAATAAAATCAAGTTTTGGGAAATAAAAGGTAAAATAATACACGATTAATTGATGAATACAGAATTTTGTTACCAACACATGTTTTAGGTATAACTTAACAATTTGGAACGTTTTTGGTATAGGTAGTAAATTATCATAATATTATACATACCAGTGTACAATCGTACATGGTGCTTTATTTACAAAGTTATATAAAACAAAAATAAGCACTTTATTTAGCTGAATTTTATAAATTGATGTGCACGGTCTTAATTTTTTTGCTTATATTTTAATTTTGTGATAAAATCAATAAGTGTAACTCTTATAAAACTTTTATTATTTAACATCTTCTTTGGCCATTATTGCGGCTTCAATACGTTGATAAATGTAATAAATCTCGTCAAGAGATTTTTTCTTCCTTTTTGTACATGTCAGATTGATGTGACATTTTGAAGTAATAAAATTATCGTTCAATTAATAAACAACACTAAAGCATCACCAACAACAAAAAGGGTGGTAAAATAATTTCATCCCATATTTTCTCATGTCCATAGTAAAACGATTTTAAGATATATACCACTGTATTTATGTAAATTGCAATATAAACATTATGGACAAAGATTGTCATTGTCACTTAAAGGTATTTGTGACTATGAATTTCAATATAAATAGTAGGTAAATAAAAAGAACATATTACATATACAGACACAAAAAATCAAAATACATAGAAAAAAGCGTTTTTTTTTTGTTAATTAAGTTTGTTACACTATTTTCAGTTTATTACAATAGTAAACAAGGCTCTGATGAGTACTGTTAGAATATTTATAATATTTTTTGCGTAAAAGTGATCAATAAAGGGATTAAGTAATTATTTACGAAAGCACTGTAGGGGTAAAATATTTAGCAAATTTTAAAATAATGTACTGCACCATCGTACACTTCCCTCGACATGTGTCTCCCTCACTCTTCAGATCTTTCAGGTCCTTCTAAAACTTTCCCTTTCTTATCAAAACTATGTACAGTCAGTAACAGTTGTCATTTAAAATGGAAAAATATTTAACATAAGTTTATATTAAAGCAAACTTTATACGCCCCTTATTAGGTATATTTCTCTTTAATTATATAGAATATTTACAGACAATAGACGCGGGATAATTTGTACAGTTGCTTAATTAATACACTATCAAATCGTGTGTCTTGAAACCTGGGACTAACTACATTAAAAAAATAAATCTTAACATCTACTACTTATATCTACACCAAGAAGTCACAAATTTATACTTACACCTAAGAAATGGAAAGGATACAGTTGGAAGCTTAACCAAAAATCACAGCGAATGTTTTATAATCTATTTAATCTATCTAATCTATAAACTTAACAATGATTGCTGGTGTCATATCTTACATAACAATTTACATATTCGTTTCTTATATAGATACCTAGGATATTACAAAAATGGTAAGATACAGTTAGGAGTATGTTATAAAATTACGACACTTATAAAAATAGTGAGACTTATATGGAAGGATTATATATAGAGCACGAAACTTGTATATAGTAAAAAGTAAAGTAATACAATTTTAATTATGTGCTTTTGTTTGGGCGACGTGCTGCAACCGCTTAAAACACACTTGGAACTTGTGTTTTGATGAATTTAATAGGAGTAGAAGCTGTATTTATATTTAGAAAATATTAACAAATAATGGATAAAGCAGATACAAATAAAAACTCAGCGCAAGATCCACAACCTAATTGCGTAACTTTTCTTTGATTTCGAATTCCTCCTGACGACTGCCGTGCTTCTCATAGGACATAAGATTTTAAAAAATCTGCCACTTTTTCGTTTAATGCCAACACTACGATTCTATGTTGCTGCCCTCTATAAACTCCTAAGGAACTAGTTTCGTCTCCTTGAACCCCACTGACATCTGCCATTTTGTTAAAAATGGCGTTAGAAGGAGGTCGATCAGCCATGCGCTCGCGCCGAGGTAAGTATATCCATGTTCATCTTATCTACTTTTGATAGAAACCATTATAGTGATGTTTAAATTTACTAAAACAATAATAATTAATAGTTTGTAACTCATATTTTTGTGAAATTCTCAAAATGATGACAAGTGTAACCTTTAAATGTTTTATGTCCTCTGCATAGGACTACCGTCGTTAATAAAAGTTTGATAGTATTGACTTCCTATGTCTTTTCCACAGAACGTTGCATTACTCATGGATTTTTTTTTGTTTCTTACAGTGATGAACGATGCAAACATCGTAGAATGACTAAACGACACTACGTTCGAATTTTCGGCGAGGATTCAGATAATAATCCGGCTTATCTTCCTCCACACCTCGATCCTGAAAAAGTTCCTGAGAACGATTCTCATACAGACAGCACAGACTCCGATGATGCCGTAGCAGATACCGTGAACATGAATTATACAATTCCTTTGCCAGCATTATCTGATGATTCTGCGATCCCTCGTACACGCGGTCAAGGACGCGGTAGAGGATCAAGACGTGGTCAGGGAAGACTTTGAGCCAGAGGACGGTCATTGACAACTTTACGCAGTCGCGTGCTTACTGATAATGAGGTTGAAAAATGAAAATGACCAGGATAAATGGTCCGCAGAGGTTATTTTTAAATACTTTATAAAAAATATTTCTTCTATCACTAAAAGTGTGTTTTATTCGTATGTTTTAAGCATTTCCATCTTAATTTCATCTTTACGTCCTATATGAAGTACATGTGTGTTGGCTTCTGTAGTACTCTACGTAGAACATAAAATGTTCTACGTAGCCTATGTCCTATGTAAAGTACATATGAATAGCCTTCACATGTGCTGAATACAGTACATAAGGAAAATCAAGATTTTCCATCTCAGGATTTTTTTAGGTATTTTTCCACGCAAATTCATTGCATATGCAACAAACCCTGCAAATTTTGGGAATATATTCCAAAATTTTAGGTTCTGGTCGTCAGGAGGATAATGAGGTTATTTTATTTGTTAAATGTTTAATCAATAACATCAAATTAGCCTGATGTTGTAGAGTTTACGATTAGTATTTTCCATTACTAGTAGCACGGTTGTTGACTAGAACATTATCTGTACTGATTTGTATTATCTTTTTATGTAATTATGTCCTCCATGCTTGGAGTAATAAGGACAAAAATACACTTTTCTGCCACTAGGGCTTTGCTGCTAAATGGTGTCTTTAGGATACTTCTTCAATAAAAACTTTGACAGATCTGGAAGATCTGATAATTTTGCTAAGTAAAACTCCAAAGCAGCCAATTTCATCAACCACTCGATAGCAACACAGCTGCCCCCATAATGGACTGTCAGGACAGATCCAATATGGTCAGGTCTATAGGAAATTGCCCCGTTTGGATTGGAACACACATAAAATAAATAAAAAATTAAGCCATAGACAAGATATCAGGCAGTCGCATGTTTATCTTCGTTACAGCAGTAAAATAACATATAAATATTTCTAAGTATGTAAGCCTGCAGTGCCGCCATAATTCGTTCGCACCGAGATAAGTACGTTTTGGTATAAACACCAAAGTCCCGATTTCGTTTCGTTCGATAAGTAAACTGAATACATTCTAACTTCGTCCATAAATGGCGCATTACTACGGCCCGTCATAAATATTCATTTTAGGCAACGATGAGGAAGTTTCATGCTTCTTCTCGGTTCCAAGTAAATGCGAGAAATATTAGTGAATTTATGAGGGAAATGTTCTTTACTTAGAAAGAAGTGAACCAAACATTACTTGAAAAGTTGTTGTGGACAGCCAGAAGGCGATAAATTTTATTTAAATATTTATTTATTCGATGAAGATTGACAAATAGTTGAGTAATTGCTTGCATGGTTTTAGAGGGATTCATAGGCTTAAAATTGAGGGTTCTCTGACTTGGTCAGAGGCTTTACACGTTTAATAGCGTCCAGTTGACATGTATTTTACATATTTTTGTTAAATGTTATGTCAATACATCTTTATAAATTAGCAAAATTCAAACTGAAATTGCGCTCATATACAAATAGTTACTTAGTAGTCATTTAATGGAACCCAAATGTCAATTTTAACTATCCATTAATAAGAAACGGTTTCGAATAGTGATTTCTGTTCATAATTTCACCTATTTTAGAACATCAATACATTTTTCGCTTTTTATTAAAATTAATAAAGACAATGGATACGTTTAGAAACCACACGATTCATTTATTTTTGGCCATAATAATGCATCAGAAGTTAATCATCAACGGTAATAATTATTAAAATAAATTATATTGATGTCAACATTAACATACATTTTTATGTAAAAAGAATAGAAAGAAACATTTACTAGCAAACGGTTTCTCGTAAATTTGACCATGGATTTACGGTACAATAAAGCTAACATGTTATTCAACCATACATTTTTATTAAAAGTAGACTATTTGAAACTATTTCTTTAAACTTTATTGTAAGAACAACATAGAAAAGTTGCCACCATGCGGTACATGCTTCTATCACATTGCACAGTCCAATTCTCCTTTCAGAAGCAGAAGTACATCTTGAGGGTGGGTTCCTTCTACTTGGCATACGCTGGACGAAAGTAATGTTAGCCCGAATTTCATTTCGCATAATGTTTCTGCAGGTTGAACGGAAAATATATTATCTCAGTAATTTAGAATAGGCTAGGTTAGGTTAGGTTTCTTTTATAATTATTCTGAAAAGTCAATGGTATCTGTAGAATAACAATGAGTATTCGGACAAATAGAACATTCGGACTTTTCAGAATATTTATAAAAGAAACCTAGTCTAATCTAGCGTATTCTAGGTGCTTTACCTACATAAAAGATTTTTCAAAATATTTTCCGTTTAAGCTGGAGAAACATTATGCGAAATAAAATTCGGGCTAACAATACTTTCGGACAGATAAAACGTATGCCAAATAGAAGGAGCCCATCCCCAAGATGTACTGTTTTGCCATAAACGGTTATTAACTATATATACTACTTAGGATATCTAACAAGAATCGTTTGGCTGTCGTAGTTTCAAGTTTCATTCAACCGTAATGCAATGACATCCAACTGCATTATGTGGCTGCTGATACTTTTAATTAAGATGTAGGTCTCCAAACTCCTTATAAATAACCTTGTAGTTCTATTATATACACCTTACACTCACACACAAGTGTCTGTAATCATAGCAGGGCCTCTTCGAGTCGATCGAAGGCCTGCCATCAGTCGCTCTCGTAGACCGTGGAGGTCGAGGACCGTCGTCGGCTGTACGGCGAGCAGAACTCCAACCTGGTGTCAGGCAGCCAGGAGTACGCAGTGCGCTCCGAAGATGCACTGGAATGAAGAGAAAAATCTCGTTATAGTAGGCAATGGCGATCTATGGGAGGAGCCTATGTCCAGCAGTGGATGTCTGTGTTGTGTTTATTTAATTTTTGTTTCAATAAGGTTACAGTAAATTAAAATTATTAGTAGAGTCTGTGCGGAAAGAGAATAGGATTTAGATTGGGGGGCGCTGTAATGCTTTTCTACCGTATGTGCCGTATTTTGTGTTCTGTGGCCATACTTTCCGGTTAGGTTAGTTCCGTTTTTCGCCACGCCTATTCTCTTTCTGCACAGACTCTATAACTTAAGAAGCAATCACACCGAACGTGACTGACTTAGCAAAGATTGTTCAGAGAAAGAGCTTGATGTTTTTTTGGCTGAATGTAAAATGTTAGGTAATTTTTTTAGGATTATCTTAAGTAAGTGTAAAAGTAGAGTGAGATAGTTTCTAGTGTCTTGTTTTTATTTAAAGAATTGTAATGTTTGGTGTATAATTAAGAGTATTGATTGTCTTGTATTCAGTTTCATTTTAAACTGTCGTGAATACGAATTTTCTCTGTACTCTAACTGAGTAATCAAAATGCGTAATGCGATACGTTTAGCTTGTACATTCAGAGAGAAAAAAGCGACGAGACCGTATATAGATCACATATTCCAGTGTAGTGGACGCATGTACGGGTAACCGTGATGCTGGCGAGGGGGCTTAGGCGAAGAACACACTGAAATCGCCGGTCGCCGCGACTGATTTTTTCCGTGTAGCTGCGCATAGTAGCTGCGATTCGCGGCGACACGCCCGCGAGTCGCTGCGAGTCGCCGCGATTTACGCGCCTACGCGCGAGTCGCGACTTCAGTGTGCGCCACCCCGCGATTTTTCTATACAAATCGATGATTCTACATACAAAGTTGAAAATCGCTGAGTCGCGTGTCGCCGCGATTCGCGCTGCAGAGTGAGATCCGCCTAAACATAGTCCCGTATACATCGCGCTCTAAACAAATAACTCAGCATCCGTCATTCTCGCACTTGTCAGAAAATAACGAGTGCCTTATGGTTTACTGATCGCGCAATTTAGGTACGCGACCATCTTAGTCACATCCTTAGCAGTACAGAGCACGTCATCACAGTATAATAGCAGTAAATTTTCTTCCTACAAAAGAAACATCGCGGGCATGTATGTGTGCGCGACGTGTACGAACGCACTACAAGCAAATATTTAAGAATGCGTAAGAATGCTCCAGTACGGATCGCACTCACACATACGAGCTATCGTGTGTCTGTGTGAGTGAATACGTGTCACGCGCTCCTAAACGGCCGAAGTTGGACTACTTGTCCTTCATTATACTTTGACGTCATCAAGCAAAGCTTTTGATAAATTAGATTAAACCGGTTTTTTTTTGTTTGGCATTTTTATCTATGTTTGTGTAGAATTACTCTTGGCGTTGACTATAATGCTACCTTGACTAGGTACAGGATATTACTGAATTACTGATAAGAGATACGGTTTCAAAATACCAGTTCAGGCTGGCATGTTCGAAAATTTAATGAGCCGTGTTAAACTTTGTTTCATGTCCAATTAACGTTTACAGCTTTGCTTTCAACGTGGCTTGTAATAGTGCTAGATGTAAGGAAAACAGTCCATTACGTACGCGAAATATGTTCATTTTCGGCGCTGCGAAATTGTGAATTTATTTAATGAAGTGGTTTGTAGCTACAGAGATATTTGTTTGAAGTAAAAGCTGTAATGAAGTTTTAGTTCTATGTTTTCTTATTCATCTTATACCTAGTTGTTAGTATGCATTTATAAATATCTATGTCATACAGATGTATGTTAAATAAAACATGAAATTAACCAAATTTTTGACTTTCGTATTTATATGCAACAACAACAAAATATGTTTAAGTAACAACAAAATGAGAAGGAAACGTAGGAACGTAAACTAGTTGTACAAGTACATTACATACTTACTACATTTAGGTAGATTTTCTTTATAATTAAAAGAAACGTAAAAGGTGTTACCAATATAAGGAGTGTATTAAAATACCTAACATTAAGCGCAAGAACCATCTAAAGGTTTATACCGGTATGTGTAAACTATAATATATTAATTACAAGACACAACATTACAGAATCTACTAATGAGTTTTAGTAGCTTAATAAAGGAGGCTTATGCCGCATTGCATTGGACTTTTCGCCTTAATGGTAATCTAGCTCAGCATTTACATGGCCCAGCAGTAACAATTGGACCATGTTCTTTGGACTAAACAAAGGCATGGTTAAGCCAACGTCGACATAATATTATCATAGTAATACCTAATACAACTAACAAGACAGTGGTCTTGACAGGGCGGGTGAACGCACTTGCGTATGCGTTGGAAATGATGTCACATATTTTCTGCTGTATAATGCCAAAAGGGCGTAACTTTTTAAGTGTTGCAATAAGACGGACGGCATTTTTATTAATAAGGCTATTTGTAAGGAAATAAAAAAGCAGCAATCGGCAAGCGTTAAAGTCCTTGCGGCAGCAGCGGAAAGTGTTTCCTCTCTTGGTTTTCCCGTCATAGTTTTGCTACAGATAAATACTTCCAAGGATCTAGTTATAGGTACAAACGAAGACACAGTTAAGTGACCATCAGTAGACCTTAATACATTGTAATAAGGGTGACAAGTGGTCAGTGAGCAGTGTCTTCGATTGTACGATTTTAGGATATGTTTTACTTATTGAATATTGTAGGTCAGTGGTAGGCAAAGTACGGCCCGCGGGAGGTTTTAATCCGGCCCGCTGATGGTCCTTGGAAATTAGTATTACCAAGGACCATTAAAACAAGAGGACTGTCATTATCCATACAAAAAGCTGTTTCCCGAATTTACAACGCCATCTTTGTATAAGCTTGGTAAAAGAATTATATTATTTACAATTATTCAACTTTGCAAACGGGACACAGTATTTAAATGTTAGAATTTATTTATTATTAGCTGTTTACGAACTAATTGTTACTATACTATGTTTCTTTGTTCAATTATAACATCGTTAAATGTTTGGTTTTTTAGCAGCATCTAGTTTTTGCCCGGAAATCCCCTAGCGGTCGGGTTACAATCCAAAGTATGGAGAATGACAGTCCTCTTGTTTTAATGGTCCTTGGTATTACATTACGGGGCATTCTTTAAATTAGGGGGCACCCACTCAAGAAAGTTTGCCCGCCACTGTTGTTAAGACCGCCCAATACACCGGTGTATGTGAACGGCCTAAGACTTTTTATATGACAACACCTGCTAGCTGTCAGTTTGACAAAACGTTATGTAACTTTTGGAGCGTTTTTTTTTCTGTCACTTCCGCGGCGTGTATAACATATAAAGTGTCTTGTTGAAGTTAAATTGAATTCTAGACAATTTATTTGTTCGAGCCCTATAATTTTAAGTGAACTAGAATTTCCCTTGTGTATGTGCTAATGCACGAGGTGTTGGAATCCTCACGATTTGTTTCGCGTGTGCGACGTTTTTGGCTGCGGAACCGGCCAGCTTGGAGCTGATTTATCTGACTGCAGGATTTGACTGTGACTTAACTGACACTCAGACCCTGACTGAATATTTATTCTTACAGACTTTAATTTTAAGCCGTGTAGATACTAAGTTTTCAAGAATCCCGTATCGAGACACTAATTCAGTGTTCGGCACAAGTCGAATGTTGAACAACTGTTGTAGGTTGTACTTTGTTCTTTTTATTCATAAAAGTTTAGTAATTGCACAATACAAGAAAATACAATTGGAGATTTGCCTTAGGTAATAACTTATTTTGAAACTATCATAACTAATGTTTCACTTGAACAGGCGCAGCAGGAGTGTCATTAGTTTTTGGAGCGGCGCAGAAAGTGAAATTGTTTCCAAATTAACAACACTTGGTTGATTAAGCATGAATTTGTGCCCACTTACTAATTTCCTTTCTATTTATTTATTAAATTACTGCTATAAATACTGTTTAAAAGACAACGATCAGGCTAATTCTATTGAAATATTTTCCAACTACTAATGTTTTGATACAGATATGTGATACAGATATGTGAGACTTCTATACCTATATAACATAAATTATATTGTAAGTTCATTCTCAGAAAATACGTTTTCTGCTCTAATAATATCAGCTTTTGAATTATTTGTGAGAATATTGCATTGGAAAAAACTAAAAGCAGTATTTGTCGATATATATTCAATTCACTATTAAGCTTCTAATTTACTCCAGCAGTAGTACGTTTTTATTCAACAAAGTAGGTATATAAGCTTACGTCTTCGCGCCTGCGAGTGCCACCTACGATCACTTGAGCAAACAGAATGCAGTATTTACCTTTGTCTAGCTTGTTGTTTTAAAGAGGCGGTAGAGAGCACAGGTCAGCGCTCTTGACACACTTTATAGGAACTTATAAGAGGACTTGAGCGTTGCATGAATACTGGGGTCGGATTTTATAAGATGTCCGTAGTAAAGATTTATTGATACTTTTAGGTAAATTATGAACCAAAAGTGGTGTGTAAGTTGATTCTATGTGTCACTTTAAATGTTGCCGTAAAGTTTATCCTGTTTGTAATAAATCATGTTAATATTTGGTATTGGCATGATTTTCTGCATAACTCATCATAGGCTATTTCTTTCGTTTTAATAATTTTACAGTAGTTGCAGAAGAAAGTAATAATGAGTGTTCACTGTGCAGTCCGAGAGCAACTTAACCATTTTTCGGCCAGGGAGTTTGAACAATAAGAAGAAGATCGCATTTAGACAACTCGTATTCGTGCAAATGTTAATACAATATTCGCCCTATCTACAAGAGGGTTTGTTTCGTATATATGTACTGTAGTATGTGTAGTAGGAACAGCTAATCCACTTCATACGGCCAGTTAATTGCAAGACTTGTAGTAGGATAACAGTGTAATTGGCGGGTTAATCTTATGACCGATTATCCTTCAGACCCCTCGGGTGAAGGATCCCAGTGGTTTCCCAACAAAACCAACATCGAAACAAAACAATCCAAAACCCAATTCAATATAACTAAAATAACAAGCTTTAGTTACAATTTTAGATACAACTGTTTAGTGTGTTTAGTAATTCTAATTTACTTGTGGCATTCACAATAATGGAACGAAAAGCAAATTCATTTTCATTGAATGGCCTCACAGTTTGGTCGATTACTATTTGCTCGGGTATTTAATCAACATGCTAGGCTTAATGTATAATTTTGGGGCTATTGTAACGTTTCAAATACAATATTTGATAAAGATTGTTGCATTAAAATGGTTATATTCTTTTTGCTTTCATTTTGATACTGGACTAGGGTAAGCTCGCAAGGAAATAATAAAAATTGCTACTAGACTAGTTTCTTTTTCTGTTTAAATTCCGATAAATCATTAGCTAATTTTTAGGGCCAGCGCGCTGGTATCAACAGTCCTGCTCGTTAGTCCGGTCCTTTAATAATACGTCAATGCAGCATGTAATATGTATTTACTTATAATAGAGATATGGATATAATTATGCCTATCCTAATAATTGGCTCTGAAAACGAGTTATACCTAAAACGTTTTGCTTGGCAAAAGGGTGTATTGTGTTTTACCCAAAAATGAACAATGGCCTTATCGCTCATCGTTAACAACGATATCATAAGGGAAGCAAATGGAAACCGAGTCAAAGACTATTAAAAGGGAATAAAGACCTTACAGACATCAGAGTCGCTGGGAACGAAATCCAATTTGAAATAAGTGCCAGCTGAATTAATCCAGCCACTTTGAACGGACCGGATGAAATTTCTGGTATTTTTCACGTCTAGCAATAAAAAAGAGCCCTCGAGTCGGGGAAGATGAGTAATAGCCTCGCCCGGAGCTGTGGAGAAGTGTAAGGAATAATATTATTATGCTCGTACTGTGAGAACCTTTTTAATCCTAGACCGTAAGTTGTGCGTTTTGCGGACCGCGGAGAAATGGGATGCAGAGATAAAATCTGTGGCGACGGAACATGTTGTAGCCGTTGGATAAGACGCATGGCTCTATTATTCTTGTAACATGCAGATTTTACTCATATTTATATTTCCGATAAATGCTCTCGTTTAAAAATGGAAGCAGCTTCTCCCCACTATGACCCACTTTTCGTTAGAATGTCGTTTAACTTTTAACATATTTATAATAAAATCGTAGAAAGTTTCCAGAAAGTAACCGAGAACAACAAGAATTTAACCACCATGATATTATTGAGGTATTTGGGGGCTATAAATAGTTACATATTATAAACACACATATAATTATAAAACACTAATTTCATAAACAAAGCAAAGTAAAATATAATGATCATCATCATTTCCACATTGACTTATTTAGACTGCAGAATCTTAATGTCTTCAACTGGAACAACTCTTTGATCGCATATTATTAGGTGAGACAAGGGTATCAAAGGTAAAGCGGTAAAGTAAGAACTATATGTGTGCAGCTTTCAAGTATCTATCTTAGTATTGCGTACATACACTGGTATTTCTTTGCATACATATATCGAGTAGGTACGTACTTCAACGCGAACCGTGTTGGACCAGAAAACTCGACATTGATACGCTAAGAGACCTGACTGTCGATATGTCACGTCCGTCCTCGATGACTTATCACTTTTAGGTAAAGTTTCGTAATCGAACAAACTCTTCTGGAGTCAAGTTTTGAAGGTATCACAATGTAGAACATTAAATTTGGTTTAAAAATCATATCACTATTCTGGGTTGTCGATAATGTCGATAATTCTGCAAATAGGCTTAATGAATACCTTATATAGACTAAAGATATTGAGTATAGTTATTATGCAAATGAGGGTCACAAGTCAAAGCTAGAACAACTATTTATTTTTTAATCTGATTGACTTAAATTAACTTATTGTAGCAAAGTATGCTGCCAACGATGTGTTAATTAGGCTGAACCCGTAATGAGCTCTTAAGTTCGCTAATTATGCATTAAAATAGGTGTTTCATTGCAAACAAAATTCTAAGTAATTACAAACTGTCGAGCTTGAATAACTTTTCTTGTAATTAACAAGTAAATGCTTTAATACAAGTTGAACTAAAATTCGCGTAAAATTTAAAAGTCAAGTCTAATCGCGTTAGAATATTGTTGACTAAGTTTAAATATTTGTTAGTAGTCAGTCATGATTTAGGATAAAATAGTATTGTCTTTAAAACAGTACTGGGACTTCAACCTTAGAGGTTACATTGTCAACCTCTGTTTGACTTTTCCTTGCAATATTTTACACTCTTACTTATAACTTTAAGATAGTTAGCAGTAGCGTGGCGTCCAAAGATCTTGATTCCTACCGGCTTGCCTGATATCAGGCATTTGAGCACCTTATTCTACAGCTCTTAAGGAAAATGTACCCCAAATCCCTCTATAGGTAATCTCTTGTACATGTTTCGCAGTTTGTCTACCATCTCTCTTGTCTCATCACTCAACTGCTCAAAGGTTAACTGCAAGAGATCCCTTAAAGGGATATGTTCGCCTTTGTATATATACCTTTATTTTGTAACCCTGTAGGTAGGTACTTTGCTTATTTTGTGCAATAAAGTGTTTACATACATACATACAAATCTTCACCGGCTTGCCTAAGGATATCTTTTACGCCACGCCACTGATAGCTAGCTACCATTGCTACCAATTTTAAATCTATTTGATCTGTTTTTGATATGAATAGTAAAATTACTTTTGATTGGAAGGGCTAAAGTAACTCCCACTCAACAGAATTTTAAAAACAAGGAGACGTAATTTAAAATACCGGGGCAAGGGAAGGAAAACGGTTTGTATTTAAACACAGTGACTTCAGTTTAACAAGCTGTAACGTAGCTGTTACTAGCCCTTACAATAAAGGTTTCGAATAGTTATACCGACAAGTTTGTAGTTCACACCTCCTGCGTTACTTAAAGTACTAACTAGATCAGTTAGCTCTTCGTTTTAACGCGGGGATGAACATTTATGGCTGTAGTAATTGAGTTATTTCCTATGACGAAGTTAAGTCACAGTTCTGTGAATATTAACTATTAAGTATGCAAACATTTTGTTTTATATAAGAGTAAGTTATGTAAGTGATTCGTAGATAAATAAATAATATGGTAATTATCGAATCGAATAAGTTAAATTTAAATGAATAACCAGCTCGACTTATCTCAATGTTTTTGCGTTTTACAAAAGTCTCCAAACAAACTAAATATGGCAAAATTTTGCTATTGACTATGATAAGGGATGATAGCATTACAACGAGTGATGTGCTCGGGAATAATCTTCAGTTGGAGACATTTCCCACTAACATTTACCCGCGGCTTCGCCTTTGTTATACCCGTTATTATTACAATATAGACCCGATGACTATTTACCTCAGGATTCGGATACCGGTATTGTCTCAATACTAAAATACCGGTATTTTTCCGTTCTTTGGTTAATTATGTCGTTTTTTAATCGGACAATCTAATAATACGAAGTCATTACTTAAATACAATATTGAGCCCTACATAAAAAGCATAAAATAATTCGAAATATTGGTTTATTACGAGGTTTTAAAAAAAAACCGGTTCCGAGCCCTGATTTACCTACCTAACAGCGCATCTCTTATTAGAACATAAATACTACTATCTAGTATTCAAAAGAACATTTTTTTATTGTCCCATTCCATAAAAACACTGAAAGGTTCCAACTTTGTCCACGAATTGTTCGAAAGATGGCGCTGTTCATTTGACAAATAAATCGTACATCGCGTTGTTAACGTTTAAAAATCTTAACAGTGCGTGTAGTCGTAATTCCGAGTTGTAATGTAATTAAGCAGTACATTATGGTAGGTAGTGAATAATGTTTTGCCATCATATTTTTTCGGAACACTTTGTATTTTTTATCTTGCTCTCTCAATTAGCTTCAATATTCATTTTGACATTTGACAATAACTAGTTAAGTTTCATGTTAATGGATATAAACATGTCAATCATTTAATAGGTAACTGATTGTCACATCGTGTCCAGTCGTACCTATTACGATTGGGATCCGAGTTCTCCGCATGGCAAAACATTATTCAATATATCAGTAACCTTTGGACTTGTTCGTGTGTTGAAGTTAATAACGATATCACCATTTCATCAGTCAAAATGTTACGCGCTACCTACACAGAACTTTGGTGGTATCCCGGGCGCAGCGAGAATTGTCTATACAAATAGACGCAACGGTCAAAATGGAAGGTCTATTGTACAGCTCCGTATTCATTTGTATGGCAAGCACAATATTGACAGTATGGAACTTGTTTCGTGCGTGTAAATATAGAAACGAAGCGTACGTGGCACGGGCTACCTCATTATTAAATGGCTTTTATTGGCTTTTTATAAGATTTCTTAGAGTTTCAATTTTGAATGCTTGGTACAATATCTATTAATTCTGCCACTAAAGAGCTCTTGGTAAAATGGTGACGTTATTTGTAGGTGGGTAGTTCTACAAGCGTTTCAACCGCTCTGAGTTATGAAACATTTCCCCGTAGATTCAGATTACTATTTTCGGTTATTTTGTAGTATACCAGTACTTCTAGAAAAAAATAGAAAATAGCTAGGATTCCAAGCCTAAAGGGATGGAAATGCGACCAGGAAATGAGGGCGGCTGAAACGCCGCTAGAACTACCCAGTGCATTACTTTCCTAATTTAGGATGAGATATTCTCAAACTTACCAGTGTCGATTTTAGTGTTTCCTTTAAAGCGGAATATACTAATGTCTCACAGACGTACAGATTGAATTGAGTACAGTTTTTCCCGGTTGCTGAGTTTTTAAATAAAGGGTTTTAGTGAAGGAAGACTCGTAAAAAATTAATTTATTCGCAATATTAAAAGTTAACTGTTGTAGTAGCGTGAGAAACAAGACTACTATAATAAAACCTATAAAATTGAACCGATAACAAATTGAACATTACCCCCTGATATGACATTTTTATTTGCCATATATGTATATTAACAGACGACCAACGCCTTAATCAAAATTACATTACCATCTTAAAATAATTACGTTTATAATATCACTTTGTCAACTTCCTTGACCAAAAGTTACCGTAAGCCAAATAAAAGCCAGGAAATTAAGACTTCGCGTCTTTGGTGGTCCGCCCATACCAATTAGTATTCGACAAATACATTCATAGACCGCGATAAGCACGTTATAAAACAAGTCGATGTTTACGACCGCACATCCGAATCCCAAGTAACTTCTACATCCTTCATTGTTGCGCTTCCATTAATTTTATTAATTATTAATGTATTTTTTATGGTTCATAAATGGAGGCTCAAGGCGATGGGAGATCGAACGGCACTTTTAACAGCCAGCTTTATGTCTGATTATCTTACAAATGTTCTGAACAACATAATGATACATTTGGTTGGTTTAGAGGCTTTGCTTTAATGCTGTTACTACCTCGTTTTGGGTATCTGATAGAGTTTTAATCGATCGATAGCGGTTCCGTTGACACTACTGTTTTGTATACTTCTGGTCGAAACAAAAACAAAAGTATCGATTTGAATTAATGTGGCTAATACGCACGCAAGCCCCTAATAAAGGGTGTTTGAGGGGAGTGAAATGGCTTTCCGGCCGGCAATTGTGCATGGGAACTAAAGTTTAAACAGTTCACGAAATCTGTATGAAAGCCAATTTACTACAGATAAACGCATTGTAAAATTACCGCTGATGGTCAGTCCACCCCTAGTCGGCTGTCGGAGGGATGTTCTACTTTGTACCGGCAGTCTCGTACAAACGAATGCGGTGTCCCGTTAATTTTGTACCTGGATGTTATTAGGCTAATATCGCTTTTACCGTTTTCGGGTGTGTTGACTTGTCACGTGACGTGACATGTTGTCTGCCATCTTGTAGTTTGAAAAGCACGCCATCAGCACACCCAAAAGCCAGAGATATTTAAATCTAACGAAATCGGAAACTGACCTACTCGGAATCTGACGAAATAGGAAACTGACATATTCGAAATCTTACTTACTAAGAAACTGACCAAATCGGAATCAGACCTACTAGAAACCTGACGAAGTCGGCAGCTGACCAACTAGGAATCAGACGAAAATGCAATCTGACCTAATAGGAATCCGGCGAAAACGGAACCTGACCTATTAGGAATCTGTCAAAATCGGAATCAGACATAGATGGCACCTGACGAAATCGGAATCTAACTACCATGGAATCTGCCAAAAATGGAATCTGACCTACATGTCACCTGACAAAATTGAAATCTGACCTACACTGCCGAAAGCTGATGTATTTTATATTGTTAACATATTTTTTGCTTAAGCGAACTACGAATAAGACGATGAGCAAAAGCGTTTAATACACGACTGCAGCACTATTACACATAGGTATACACATGTCTATATTCTCTACTTCGATGGTGCTAAGTGGAACTAAGCAAATTAAATTGGTTATAGGATAACAGTTGAAGCGTATCTAATATTTATCGGATACCAGTTGCATGATCAACGCGGATGGGTGATGCGGACATTTAAATTATATAGAGGAATAGTAATATGATATGTGATTACTTATTACGATTATTATTTATTATAGGACTCATGGAAACTAGTGCTGAGTTGTTATTCAGCCTTCAAATTATGAAAAAATATAGATAGTGGTTCAAAACAATGGGCTACTGCCTTATCAGTAGCAACTGAAAAAGTCAATTATGTGTTGACAAGCGGTAACGTTGAAAATATCACAAATTTATCAAATAAGCAAAACTGACAAGGTTTCAACGTTCAATTATACTTGTACTTGTGTTACTGTATTTAATAAAAAATACGTTGTTTTATTAAATATGTTATTGTTGAATAAAAAAATATATATCTTTTGAAGAGACCAAAGTATGAAATACACGAGTTATCATGAAAATATAATGAAAAATTCAAAATAACCTCCGACAACGGATTAAATACTCTCACTTTTGCTTGCATATCCTCTTCAATTTGTACCTTGGAGTTTGCTTTCGCATTGTGAATGAGATGCCTTTGAATAAGTTTAAAGCCATTAACGGCTAAGTAAAGAGTTGCAGAAAGCAATACTTTTTATACAAAGCTTTCTTCAACTAATTAAGTTTACGGGTTGGATTGGTTTTAGTCAACCTCATTCAAGACATTCTTGGTAAGGATAATCCTGGGATTTCTGGATTCAGTGTACTACGCATCCTAGAATTGGATTGACTATTCATTAACCGTAATTAAAGTGATAGATACCATTAGAGTAACAGTCTATAATAATAATAATATTTATTTATTGATCAAACAAAGTTTAGTCTATCTCACTGTGTTTGGACCGGTAGCTAATTATTTCACAAAAACGGTTGCAAATATTGGTAATTTTAAAAACAACGTTTGGCAAATGAACTAATGATAAATTAGTCGATTCGCAAAATAACGTTTCTCAAATTTTCATTCACAAATTATTTACTTGATAAAAACTCATATTACAAATCATTATTTGACAAACTATTCATTTATTAATTACAACTGTTGGCGAAATAACGTTTGGTAAATGAACGTTTAATAAAATGCATAGTTTGGTTTAATCAAGATATGACACGACGGCAATATCTCAAATTGTAAATGTATTTTGTTTTGTATGCGTATTGTTCGTCACAGTACAAATATGTAATTATATTAACCGCAACCCTTTCGCTTTACTGCCAATAACGAAAAATATTTCCACAGTCACCATTAGGTACGACGACGAGCGAAGCGAGGAGGAGTGTTAGTTATTTTGCGACTATAATACAAGCATATTTCGAGCATTAAAATAAAACGACATCAGAAACACTTTCAGAATTTTGTAACTAGTTTTCTGCACCGAAGTCACCGCAGTCCTCCCAAACCGGGGTTGAAAATAATTTACTAGTACATGTACACTGTGTATTTGTATGAAATAATTACTTGCCTGTTTTTTTATTTGTCCCTAATAAAAATTGCAGACATACAGTATTAATCGAACAATTAATTCATTTATTAATCCGTCGGAGTTTTGCAAAATAACTACTTTGAAAAAGATTTATTTTTATATATATATATATATATTAGGGGACACAATCTTACACAAATCGAACTAGTCCCATAGTCAGCTCAATAAGGCTTGTGTTATGGATACTAGACGACGATATACTTAATAGATAAATACATACAAATACTTAAATACATAGAAAACATCCATGACTCAGGAACAAATATTCGTGCTCATCACACAAATAAATGCCCTTACCGGGATTCGAACCCAGGACCTCTTGCTTCATAGGCAGGGTCACTACCAACTAAGCTAAAGCGGTCGTCAAGCGGTTTTTGAATTGAACATTTGTTAAATGATTATCTAACATTCAATATATTTGCGAAGTGTTACATTTGCTGAATGTACATTTGTCAAATAATCATTTATAAAATGAGGATTTTGGGAAATGGTATTTTTGTGAAATAAATAGTTTGTGAATCGTTATTTGTTAAATGATAATTTGCGAAATGTTTTTTGTGAAATGACGGTAAGCCGTTTGGATAATATAAACCCAGTTTACCTGCGCTGGGTAACAAAAACGACATCTTTGTCCCGAAACATGTACCAGATTATTTCGAAAAATACCTAATAACTATTTTGGAAAATGTCTACTGACAATTATTTGTGAAATCATTTCATTACGTATTTCAGAACCTAACCTTGGATTTTTAAGTGGTGTAGACATTGGGGAACTGGCATTTTAAGAATCCGAAACGTATATTTTTGAACGTGGAGTTTTGTAAAAAAAATATTCAAGTTCATTACATTTACAAACCAAAAATTATAACGAGAAATTACAGATTTTACATGAAATATTTTTTAAGTCATTCCACACGGAAAATGTATACCTACTAATGTATGATTTGCATCCGTCATTGAAACGGACGTTTCATTAAAACTAGGATTGTTAACTAGTTCCAAATGAACTAGCCTAACCTAACTCAACTCTACTAATCAGGGGATCCAACCCAATAGGTAAGTAGGGCAATGCCAATCGAACCACATTCAGTCACGACGAGTAGTTTCGCTTTCCGTGATATCATACGTGATACTAACATAAAAAGTGTACAAATACATGTAAAAGTTTTACACGAACTCGTTTTACGCACGAGATAAAACAAACCACATGATGTGAACTTTAAGAACTACTTTTGAACGTCGCACTTTGAGCTATATCGGAAGCTCATTTTTCTGAAATCGTATTTTAATTAATTCAGTCACTGCAAAAGAGACTTAGTTTTAAACAGGATAAAGTTCAATTTTATCACGGCCGAAAGATCTGTTCTAGGGAAAGTAGCAAGCAATACGGTGGAATGATGTTCTTTTCACCCATTTATTTGATGTTTGATTACTATCAATGGAATTGCTACATCGAAAGCTGTAAATTCCGAATGAGAAACCTGTTGGGAGCCATATTTTCTATTCCATTGATTTAGTTTAATTGAATCTGCAAATAACTTCCCCAACGGCTTCAGTCTATAAAAGCTAGTGACGTGACAAAGACGATTCGTGAATTATCGAAATAATTAAGACAAATCACCGGAAGCAAAGGAAATTAACTTTGCTTTTACATGAAATGAGGGGGTTGTACGTTCAGGTAATTGATAATTACATATATATATACAGTGAAACCTGGATAACTGGGACCTGGATAAGTGAGAAACCTCCATAGCTGGAACTCATGCTGAGGTCCCGGCACCTTAGCACTGAATTACCTCTGTAAGTAGGACACACAAACCTCTATAACTGGGATTAGTTCTTCCGATTTTATCGTCTTATTTACCTCTGTAACTGAAACGACATAAAAATTACCTCTGTTAGTGAGTGGGACACAGCAGATCTCTATATCTTGGATTACCTAGTTCTTTCGATTTTATCGTCTTATTTAACTCTGTAACTGAGACGACATAAAAATTACCTCTGTAAGTGGGACACAACAGATCTCTATATCTGAGATTACCTAGTTCTTTCGATTTTATCGTCCTATCCCAGGTAGCAAACTGACGTCAGCGACGTATAAGCGACGTCACTCATACGTCATAATGACGTAATGGACGTCGTGGGACGTCGTGATGACGTCAGCTTGCTACTAGGGATGTACCTCTATAATTGGGATTTCTTTGAATTTTATAGGTAACTTGACCTCTGTAACCTACTCGGATTTTTTTGCAAATAAATTTCCGTTTTGTTTACTAATTTTTAGTCTATCCACGAATTTCGCACTTTGCTAATTGTACCTAAATTACCTCAAGTTTTAGTTTGGTTTTGCTATAGTCCGGATGTTTAGGTACCTAATTGATAAATGATAAATCCTGACCGAAAGGTTGAAATTAAATTGTTTGTTTTTTAAATATGCAGAAAAGAAGGCTTAAATCTTTATAACTGCATGAAAAATTAAGTTAATACCTATCCGTTTATGAAAGTCAAAAAACACGTGATGAAATCTGTGTTGTTTATAAAAAACATGTGTGATTATTTTTAATACACACATAGATAATCTTTATTTTATTTAGTAATCGCACCTCTATAAGTAAGATAACCTCTATCTTCTTACCCTCTTTTAATGGAACCCTCTGTAAATGAGACAGATATTTATTTATAACTGGATAATCTGAGACACTGGGTAAGTGGAATACCTCTTTAAGTGAGACAAATTTGCGGGTCCCTTGAGATCCCAGTTATCCAGGTTTCACTGTATATATATATATATATATATATAACATTATTTTATTTACCTAACTACAATAGAATGCTTAATAAATAACTTAGATAAAAAGCTCTACTTGAAAATCGAAATGTAATAGTTTACCTAATTTCTGATTAGTCAAAAATAGTTACGTGAGCTGTTAAATAGCGACTACTAATATGAAGCTAACACGACTAATATGAAATAATGCTTATTTTTTAATTTTTAACGATATTCAATATAGATAAAATAAAGAAGAAACATATTTAAACAAATGTTTTTTGAGTGATTTGTCGCCATGCGTATTTTTTTATTTAAAACAGAAAAATAACGGGAAGGAAGTAACTGGTTTCGAAAACACTAATTAGTCCGCTGCCGAGTGAAGTCAATTTCATCGATTACGTGAACAATAGCGCCACAACACTAGAGAGGAAATGACATAGTGCGTGATATGCGGAAACGTATTTAATGAAACGCGAGGGGTGACCGCGTGCTGTGGGTCCGACCAGTAGGGTTACCAGATACAAATTTTGGAATACCTGCAAAAATTCCTGATTTGCGAATAAACTTCCCGTTACGCTCTGGGGTGTCTGTTAAGTTGTAAAATTACCTAATAATTATCTTATTCCAGCTATAAAAATATGGTTTACTACATTTACCAGCGGCTTTACCCGCGTTATTCCCGTTAATGTCCAAAAGATATTCTTTACCGGAATTTAAATCCTATGTTTTAATCCAGGACTAGGTCTACTTGCATGCCAAATTTCATCTCAATCCATCCAGTTGCTACCCCGTTATTTAGTAACAAATATCCAGACATCCAAATCTCCAAACATCTAAACATCTTAACAGGCTATCCCATCAGGATAGGATAATTTACAGAAGTTGCAATAAGTATTACAAAACAGGCACGGAACAGGTTGTGATTTGTTTTGTATTCATGTAAAATAGGTACAATATGAAAAAAAAAAACATTCCGGACAAATGGCCAAATTCCTGACATAATAGGGAATCTCTGACGTCTGGTAACCCTAGATCAGAGTAACGCACATGGCGCGTGCTTGTGTGGGTTTGATCACGGTTACGCACAAATCATTTTACGTGTGTGTATGCTCACATACGTCGTGTCGTGTTATTGTTTGGATCCCGCTGTGCACACACTCGCAGGGCAATGTGTGATGTTTGGATGCGGGGGCAGTAATGCGGTAAACCAAAATTATAGACGAAATATTATTTGTAAATTAATGTCATAAAATAAGGCTTAATCAAATATCGTATAATGTTCAATCAAAATTTATATGAGCAGTATTGAACCTAGATGTTTATCAATTACCGATGGCAAGTACATAAATACAGGTACTGGTACTTGTTTGTTTTTTGTTTGTTATTATCTTTACATTGCAATGAATAAAAGCTGAACGTGAGACTAAACTAATAGATATTAAGACGAATAGGACGACACGTAACAAAGACTGTAGATTATTTTCTTGGCAAATATTAAGTACCGCGAATTTGATTTCTTTTAAAACCCTCGAGCTTCCCTCAAAAATATCTATACTTATAAAAATAAAAAATAATCTATGACGAGGTGTAGAGTTTTAGGTAATTTCACCAATAGAAATGCATACCTTTAATTTCTTCTAAATACATTTTACCTAATGATATAAAAAGTCATTAACAAAACTAAGAACCCATCGTATTAGGAAATATGAACAATAACATATATTTATTTATTCATTCTTAATAAAAAGTCTCCTCAAATTTCGTTTAAACTCCACGGGGTGGCGCAATTGATTTTCGATCACCGAAAACTATTGTTACATTTCCGACAATAGCCGAGGCAGCTTATTAGCGAATATAGTTACATTTAGCTAAATAGCTCCGGGTCAAACCAATAATTCAGCCTCCCCAGGAGACGGTATTCAAACTATTTCGATAGTCTATTAACATGTTGCGATTACCCCCAGTCGCAGTGGTAATTTAAGACTGGTAATTTGGTACGTGAGGTTGTTCGGCCGATTCACTGTTATGTTATTAGGGCTTATTAAAGCAGCGGGGCTTGTGATCGCCGTTCGATTATGGTGCGCAAACTAATACATTACTGGTTGCCTGGCGTATTTGCGTTTGAGTTAGATTTGATTTTGGAACGCGGTTGCCCGATGAAATTATCTGGTTTGATTAATTGAGCTGAGACGTTGTAAACATTGGATGTTCTAGGTATATCGTGGGGTTTATTTGGTTTAAGGTTGCTACCGGACTAGCGCCGGCTCTAGAGTTGGCATTACGCTGAAGTGAGGTTTTTGTGGCAGCGAGGTTTTTTATTTTTTTGTGTTTTCTTGTTTTTATTTTTGTTCTCTACGTTTTGATTATTTGCTGTCATAAATAAATGTTTTTCTTTTCTTTTCTTTCAAATAGAAAAGATGGAGAATACTATATGTAAAGATTTTAAATCAGATCTATATAAACTTCTTAAATACTCAATAATCTAGTGAATAACTAATAAATGAGTCAAAATGATTTTGGATAAATTACTAAACAGTTCTCATAATATTTTGTCAATTGGAAATGTTCGGTACATCCCACAAAAATTACTAACATTATGTAATAAACACGGTCCGTGAGAAACATAAACAAGTTTAATGAATAGCAACCCCATCATTGAATACGCAATAATGACCCGTTTGGCCGTTAATAAAAAAATATAATAAATAAAAATGCGCTATAAACGGTGGACTCCAACAAAATATTATACTGTAATAAATTATGGTACACCCCGAATTTTGCGCTATGCGCACACGCTTAGATTTTTACAACCCTACGCTTAGGCACGACATTGAGTTTCATTACAATTCCGTACAACCCTACGCTTAAACTTGACATTCAATTTCATTGTCAGACAAAAATGTTCGCACCGGCGGCACTTATTATTTATTATGACCCCGCATGTGTCACTGTTAAAAAACACACAAAGAGATGGTCGAGATTATTACATATTTCCAAGTTTAATTGTACACAATGGTTAAACAACAAAAGCTGGATACATTTGTAACAGACGTGCACTGTGAATGCAACAAGGACAATGAGTGCATTTGCTGCGGCATCGAATCTGAAAGAGTGCTCGATGAAATTTGAATGATAAAAGTTGATAACTTGCTTGGCTAGCATGAAGGCATGCTTGCTTCTATGAATAAATGAAGATATATTAATCTAGTTGGGGTTAAATTGTTATTAAGACTATGATAAATGGTTTTTGTTAATGGAGCATAGATTAAGGAGCGGTCGGCGTTACCACGGTTAAAAGTTGCGGCGGTTAACCCGTGGCGTGGAGTGAGAATTAATCTCAATTATTAACATGTTAGTTTCGATAGCGCTGAGACGCTCCTCGGTTTAACAATTTGTGAAACATACCTACCTGAATTTAATTGAAATGTAACATAAACATGCTACGTGATCAGAAAATCAGCCTCGAGTTCTACATAAATAATAATTCAGTTATGTTCATGTAACAACGCTAGTATTTAATGAACTACTAGTTCACATATTTCCAGTTAAAGTTGGAAAAAGTTGCATGTCTGGTGTAGTTAGAGTGTGAAGATCTTTTCAGTGACTTTTTAGACGGTTTTAGGACGCACACTGTCGTGATATTCCACTATCTGCTACAATTATTATTTTATAAGAAACGTTCATTCATAACAATAAATAACAAATGATGTATAGCTTAATTTAATAAAGTGGAGAATCCTATTTAAAAACTATGCATGCCGACTCTTGTATAGAACGATAATCTGTTTCCTCAGACCGCAAAGAGAATTTAAGAGTTGTTTCGTTTGCATTTTTCATAGCCTCTAAAACTGACAGAATGACCGTTCTTTCGTCAATATTGTATAACTACATCAATTTAGAAATAATCTGCGTTTATTTACATAGGCATTTATTTAATGAGGCATAATTTTAAACTGCCTTTCGTGTTAATTTGAATTAGTAGTGTTATTATTTACCTTTACAAGATTATTTTAAATGAAAATTTAAAGTAAATAACTAAACCTAAACTGATTCTAATGGCCATGGGTTTCTTTTTGATAAAATGTAACTTCTGATATAATATAAACAAGCCTTTTTACTCAAAAAAATTAGTATTAACTTTTCATTGAATAATAATGATTAACTACAGTTTTTACCAAATTTGTAGCTTTTGTTATGACAATTATAGTTTCTCCCGAAAATGTTTCACTTTTGCTATGAACCTTAAAGACTTTAATTATTTTACTTGAAACGCTCATCGCTAGTAAATATCAAAAAACGAGACTGACACAGCTTTTAATCCAGGCAAAATTCGTTTTTTCTCCCGCCGAGAGTCGTTCCCGTGTATAGCAGTTTTACTCTGATTAATCAGAATCAGCCGGTGCCCGGCGTCGGCTCCCTTCGATTTTATATGATAAACAAACATCACCGAGGTAAACATGATCGTAAATTTTACTACAGTATTCGCGAACCCGGAAATTCTACATCAAATCAAAATTTCCCTACTTTCGCCGACTTACGTTTGAGTCGTGTTCCGTTTTTGTGGTTTTATTTGTAACAAAAATATGCTTTTCGTGTATGTTATTTCCGTTGCCGTAGAATATACAGCAAATAAGGTTGTGAATAAGCCAGATACTAGCGTTCTCATTTTGTTTAGCTTCCGTGCTTGGAAGAAGTTTGATATTTTAAAGCGATTTCTTGATTTAGGTATCTTGAACAGTTCCTTTTACTGTCCTTTGCACTGGTTCATAAATTTTGAATGCTTTTCATGTTTTCATAGAGAGTTTTCAATGCTACTTAATTAGCAATTTACTAAATGTGGTACGACAAATGGTAAAATACAGTCACAATGCACATTTAATACGTTTATACCTACTAAAAGTTAGAAACTTACATTAAAACTTATAACACCCGTGAATTCATAAAAAAACGAAGTCATTACACATTAAAAATGTTTTACTGTTATTCTGAGAAAGAGATATTCACTTAACATTTACTCTAATTTTGCTACTTGCTTATATGATACGTCAAAGTTACCAAGTGTAAAGTTAAGTACAAGAACACCCACGAATAGCAATGTGCAACAACTGTAACACTATCCATAATGTCACCATAAAACATAACCATAACCTAAACTAATGACATGTGCGATACTGGCACATCAGCGTTATATGGGCTGTTACCAAATTTTATTGGCAAACAGCATGTGAATCATTGGTGATCGCATTGCAAACTTATTAAAAAAGCACCCTTTAAAATTGAGCATACCTACATTGAAACCAAAAATTCATATCTAGGTAAGGATTTCAAAGGGCCATGTGGAGAAAGTAACACAAAATAAAATACATTAGGACAATTCGCCTGTTGACTCGATTATTTTCTGTTGTAAATCGATTCTACTATTTGTGAGGAACAAATATCTATATGACACTTAATACATTTGAATAAGTATAACAGCCACAAATTGTAATCAAAAGTAAAAAGCATTGAACACGCTCTAATACAAAACGGGAGGAACCTATGACGTCATCGGTTCCATCGCTGTACCAAGTTGTATGAAAAAAATAGCATTTTGCCATTTTGAGCACGAAACAGTGCGTTAAGGCACATAGTTGTTGTACATTTATTTTTTCAGTGTTATTTAAGCAGTCCGAAATTGACTTTAATTTTTCTTCAAGACGATAAAAAAAAAATCGTTTTTTTTTAAACTTTGTGGTCTCATAACTTTATATTCTTTATACATTTTTGGTTTATTTCTTTAGTGTTATGATAATTTAGTATTATCCAATCCATGTGACTATATTATGTTGTAAAATTCAGCATTAGTCAACATCCGAATTCATGGGTACAAATACAAACGCAATAAACTTTTAATGTCCTTCAATGGTGGTTAATTTTTGTTCCTATCTTTTAATGTCTTAGTAGATTTAAAATTGTGGGTTATGAAATATTCGACCATGGAAAAAATAACCGCTGTTTATTTACGCAGCTCCACGATCTATGATGGGCATTCGTAGTAAAAGTTATGCTAACGGAAACATACTTGCCATAAAAAGTCGAACTAGACGGAATCCCTGCCTCTATCAGAACTTCGTAAAAGCAAATAAACTTCGTTACGCATACAGGGGGAAGGCTAAAAAAGAGTGCAGCAAAAGTGAGCGCATCAAATGAAATTTCGATAATAAAATTAACATAATCGATACATCGGAGTCATCGAAGCACCCTAATGTAGTAATAGTGGTTCAAACCGTAACGATCTATATCAAGTTTATTGGCAACGGTCCACACAAGTTTACATATGCACTTGCGCGGGGAATTGAAATTAAGCATGATTTCATGCAAACTACCGTATATTACGACAATTATTTTCGATACAATCTATGCGTTTCCGAGTCGATAGTTGGAATTGGCCCGTTTGTTTGCTTAGTTACGGTACGGGTAACAGTTGGTGCAACCAGTACTCGTTGCACAAGATAATTAGTGGACGCAGGATGCACTTGCATGCTTCATACTTGTACAGTTCTCTGGAACAAGTTATCAAACCGTTTCGAACCAAGAAAACTTACTCTAGATAACAAAAATATTCTGAAAACAACATAATAGTAGCAGTTTTATTGTCTGCTGTACAAGTTGTGAGGAGTTTTCGCACGAAACTTTTTACTGGCGCGTGGTTCCCATTACGGTATAAATCGTTAAATGTGCGATGTATGAACATTTTAACCACAGAAATTATTTACAGGACTTGTATAGTTTCTGAAACTTTAAGGCTTACTACTATAATTTTATAGGTACTTAGTATATTTATTTAGCAGGCCCGTTTTAACTTGCCCCATCTCTTGTTCAAGTAGGGAAAATCGTCATTAACCTGCCACCCCGCTTGTAACTATTGATGGCCAATAACTTTTTTACGGGGCTAGATTATACTATTTATTGTACATACAAAAATCTTGTCGATCTGTTACTGGATAAACGAAAAACATAACTAATGAAAACACTTTCATAATTGAAGTTTTAATCTAAGTTTTATATGGTGACATTTATCCGAACCCCTTCCACATTCGTGCCTATAACATATGGGACCGATGGGACCCGAGACATCAATTTCAAAAACAGTTCTGTCCAGTCGGTTGGTTCATATCTGCGATAGGGCTAGGACATGTCCGGCTCGCACCGCTGGTCTGGAATTAACCCGTCTCCGCAGAGCACTGGATACAGCATCATTGACTGTATTAATCTTCTTGATAATGTACGTATAACTTGATATTGCATATATCGACAGGATAAACATCTCACCAGCTAAAATACCTATTGATCAAACTAAGCTTTTAAAGCTTCGAAAATGTACAGAGATAAATCTGAAAACAATATGTAATTAAAAATGATAATATTTTTTAAGCCTGAAATAGGCTAAGTGTTAAATAATAACTGTTAGCTATTTGGTTGTTATTACAATGTTTTTTTTTTCGTTATACTGTATAATAAATGATTAGTGATTATTATAGTAGATTTCAGTATTTTTATAATCGTTCCTTTTATTGTGCAATAAAGGATATTGTATCGTATTTGTTTAAATAACTATTTTGCCTCAAAATAAATAACGTTGAACTATTTTTTCATGAACTACGGGTGTCAACAAAATAACTGTTTTGCCATAGACAGATAAGAAGCTTAGGTTGAAAAATAAATACCATATTCCATTTTGCGTATAATACTAGAGATTTAATTTGTAGGTAAATACAGAATGTATTAAAAACAGGATCTTGTTAAAAGTTTCAGTAACAACCAACAAGTAATAGACTTTCATTTCATAAATATCTTATGAATATTAAGCAGTTGTTATTATTATTATTAAATTATCAGTAAAAAACATTTTCAAATATTTATCATCTATATTTTTCAATAAATAGGTATCGCGTTTTTTATTGTGACATTATGCCATAGATACGTAAAAGATTTGTACAATTTTTTTGAAACGAGACTGGATGAGATTTGCTTGTTGTACTGAGTAAGACAAGGACGTCATGATATCTCACCCGATCTTGCCGAGTCGCACGCGCGCCCTTACAAATTCAATCTATGGTTTTCGTTTTACTTCTAATTCACTGTTCTCAACTAAGTTCTACGTCTGTTGATGTAGTAGGCATGACCAGGAGCATCCCGGCATGACGTAAACGAGGCCAGGCTAATAATGCAAATAGCTGCCAATTGAGACGAATGACCTGCGCATGACAATGCTTTTAGTTACAGTTGTTTAGTTGCCGGAGGCTTATTCCTGTAGAAGTATAGTCAAAGTCGAAACTGGCTCGGCATTTAAGTACGGTGTCGCAGTGTTCTTAAATTGCTTAAACCTTGCGTTTACGTGTGTGCGTATTGACATGTACATATAGGCTTTGACAGCACTTGATATCCAATATCCAACTTAAGATTACACTGGAGGGTGTTAAAAATTAGTAATAGAACGTAAATAAAGAGTTTTAAGCTGGCAGCATCTTCGACACAATGCCGCAGCGCAGGGGCCATTTTTAGATGTATTTTAGATTTAGCTTATTTAATTTTAATTTAGTTTCAGTTTCTGGTATATTTAATTTTAACCAAATTATATAATAATAATAATAAAAAAAAAATATTTATCTGCTCACAAAGGATATACAATGTAACAATTTCACAGATACAGTATTGCGTTTAATAATTGTGTAGTCCTTTATACATATTGTTTATTGAATAAATCATTAAACGAAATATTAATTTAAAATTTTAGTCTGTTTGCACGCATCACGCGAAAACTCCCAGAAAGACTAAATTATCATTTTAGTGCCAGGTAGACAATGACCTCAGTTAAAATATAGGATAGTGTTTACCCAACTATGGCGAAAATTAGAAAAGATAACAAAGAGAGAGAGAGAGAGAGATAAAAGGAAATCCAATCCCAGTAATCGATAAACTCACGGACAATGAATTCGGGTCATTTTCTATACAATTGTTCATAGAAAATGACCCGAATTCATTGTCCATGAGTGTACTTCCTATGAGACTATTAGCCATATTCTTGGCATCTGCAAGATTAAGTTTTTATGGTCATTTTACAAAACTAAAATACAGATTTTGAAGTCATATTACCAGACTGAGGAATGTAAGGGGCAAACGCCTGACACGTACTAGAGGTAGACCAAATTTTTTATCGAAATTTATGAGTAGGTATCGATATTTTTGGCATTAACATATTTAAGTTTTTGGTGCAGAATGGAAAGGCAAGTAGAAAATTCGCGTATCGATACTCTCCGCGATGCACGATCTCTCTTCGATACTTTCCGCCCAAACTATAGCTTGGCAACTTCGTTGGTGACACGAACACGAACGGGGGCCTCCGGAAACTGCATCCGTCGGTCGCCGTTCGTGTTGGTGGTAACTTGTGTAAGTAGTTACGGCTGCACAGAACAAGAAGCACACAGGTGAGTGTCACCAACGAAGTTGCCAAGCTATAGTAATCATACCCAGCTTTGTGTTTTATTTAAGTATATGGAAATTATTAACTTAATAGTCTTCGTCTTAAAGGACTTCTTTACTATTATTTGTCAAGAACTTCATATGGTAAGAAAAGTCGAAAACAAAAATATCGATATCCATAAATGTCGATAAAAATTTTCGTCTACCTCTAGTACCTGTCAGGTGTTTGCCCCTTACATTCCTAGGTCTGCATATTACCTAAACTATAATATGTATAGATTAATATTACTGTTAGTTTTATTTTTACCCTATGATAGGGTAATTGTTATAGGTTAATGCGGGCTAATTTTCCGCATCTCGATGACAGATACAACGAATTGCAAACCTTAAGTGACAATGGGCAGGGCATATTGCTCACAGAACTGATGGCCGTTGGGGTGGTAAGGTCCTCGAGTGGCGACCACGTACCGGAAGACGAAGTGTTGGCAGGCCTCCCACAAGGTGGACCGACGATCTGGTGAAAATCGCGGGAAGCCGCCGGATAATAGCAGCACAAAGCCGACAATCGTGGAGATCCTTGGGGAAGGCCTATGTCCAGCAGTGGACGTCTTTTGGCTGAATTGATGACGATGATGATGATGATGACAGATATGCGCCTATTTTAAGTGATAAACCCTCTTATACAAATACAAATAAGTATGTACCTATCTATACGCAAAATACGCTCTGAGCCAACAATGCTGATAATGGTCGCTGGCTTTGTGTTCCGAACGTAATCCGGGGTTGATCACTACACATACACAGTTGTGGTCGCTATGTCACTATAACTATACCTACCCTTACATTAAAGGGTGCCGGAAGTCAGCATATAAGGTTACCAGACGTCAGTAATATTAGGGTTAGAAATGCGTCCGGAATACGAAAATGTCGGATTGTTTTATTTTTCTTATGTACCTACTTTTATTTATTTACATTAATACAAAATGAAAACTTCTGTTTTTTACTTCTTGTTAACACTTATCTTATAAAGTTCTGTATAGTACCTATAAACTATTTTCACTTACTAGTAGGCATAATCCATCATTATTGTACTGTCTAGATATTAAAACTAAATTAAATATTTTTACTAAAAAAACCCGACCGCGGTGCACTTTAAAAGTGCATAAAATCCGCCATTTTGTTTATTTTAACGAACTTCATACCCAGTGACACTCGCGCCATCAAGACGAATCCAATGATGTATCATTTATCAAAATCGGATGTGCCGTTGAGTAGTTACGAGCGGACACAGGAACGGACATACATACATACAGGTCAAACACATTACCCTCCTTTGGGCTTCGCCGCAGTCGGGTAAAAATACAATTGAGCTCAACTTAATCAAACTGTGACAAACTCCCCGAGCGTCAGAAATTTTATTCACAAATCAGGATTTTTCAGGTATTTTAAAATTTGCAGCTGGTAACCCAAAGCACATACAATACAAGTATTGGAAACGTTACAACGTCAAATTCTGCGTTGGCATTAATATGGCGATAGATTCTCTTACAGTAGTGGTTTCCAAACTCTTACAACTACGAAATACTCGGAAAATTACATTTATTTTTATTAAAGGTAAAAGCATTCTTCATTGTAATATTTAAACAATTATCATCTCCCATTGCTTGGAAAGCCAAAGTAATTCAATGATTTTAATGACACATTATGTATATTTGATTTCCGGAACACTGATAACTTTTCCACGGAACACGCATTGGGAATTGCTATTTTAGAGTATAATAAGTAATGCAAAAAAATATAATTTAATGGGAATTTTACTAAAATTCAATCACATGTTTTGTGATATGGATAAAAAATTTAAATACCGTCCAATTTGATGAGATTTTTTTTAAACCTGACTAGGTACTTTTACAGTTAAAGAAAAGAGCATAAATTTGGCATCAATTAAAAAATGCATTAACCAGTAACATTACTTTCAACAGTGGAATGAAATAAATTGACACTGCAGAGACGCAGCAAAAGAGGAGAGAAAAGAGCTACTTATCTATATAAATAAAGCTATATGTATACCGGGTGTGGCCTGTAATACGAGCAAAAAAATTAAGCCGCAGATTCTACTCCTCAAATAATAAAACTTTTGTTCAACCACTTTTTAAAAATATGTAGTGCTTAGATTGTCTCTTTTTCATACAAGGTAATTAGTATTTTCAATGTACATCAAAATCCGTTTAATTGACATTGCTTGTCAATCTTGTCACCCTACAGACGTAATCAATTTCGCAATACATTGCGTGTTCGGATAAACTTTAAAGTGTGCTAAAAATCAAACCACAAGTTATTTTTAAAAGTCGCTGAATAAATATGTTGTCTAGTTTGAGGAGTAGAACCTACGTTTAACTTTTTTGCTCATATTACAGGCCACAGCCTGTATGTATAGCTCCTTAATAGGATTTTGTCTTAGAAGGATCCCTCGATACGTCATTAATCTGCTCAAAATATCAGATATATCAAACTCCCCATCAACTCATCGTTTAATCGCATTACGCAGCGGTAACACATACCCGGAGCACACGCTCCGAGAGGCTAATTTAATGGTAAAGACGACCCAACACAATTAACCCATATAGCAATGCTCGGAGTCAATTAGCAATGTGCTCCTTATTATTACGTAGTTAAGGTTCCAAAGAAACTATATAAAGACAATAACGTCATCGTACATATAATACCACAAATTCAAGTTAACTGACCTAATAAATTCATTGTGCCATAACTATAATTGCTATGTATGTGAGTTATGCGACGCTCGGAACGTCTGTTTGTTTCCATTGTAGTGCGTCTGGGAAATTTGGGGCAGGATATTGTCATAGAGTTCAAGTGTAGTAGATGCTAACTGCTATATACAATACATCATATTATGATGTATTGTATATAACAGTTTTTATTTAATGCCCACAACTTTGTTCGCGGTGAAAAATTTCGGATTAAAACTATACTATTTATGTTAACCGGGGCCATAATTGTCAAACCTGTATGCCAAATTTCATGGAAATAGGTCGGGTATTTTTGAGTGATGCGCGAATATACATGAAATTACTACGATTATATTATATATTTATGATTGAGACTAGATAAGATGCCTCCTACATCCGCGTGAACTGTCGAATTTTTCATACAAACTTTCAGCTCCCATTTCAATCGGGTTAGTATCAACTATCAAGTGGTCAAAAACGCAACTGGTCTACGGCATAAATACGGTCCATGAAGCAACTCGTCAACTGGACAAATAGATATGTATTTAGATGTGGTCTCTAGACCAATTGCAAGTGCATTGTTGACCACTTTTCTGTAGTAGGTATATTAAATAAATTATAACTTTAAAATTGAATAAAATGGATCCAGTAGGTATTGTATATCGAAAAATCCTTTTTAGTGTATTTTTACGCCTGCTTAAAATACATAAGTATTATACAATGATTCAACTTAGGTTTGATACTTTTTTTTCAGTTGCGTTTTATCTAATATCGTAAGCATTATTTTAAATACTCCATTCATGCAAATATTGTTTAACCGTAGGTTATGGTGTTTTTATACACCATAACCTACGGAAATATAGGTATGGAAAATATACATGAGAAGGTAATGTTAAATTCGCTTCGCTTTGTGACAATTACGTTTTCAATGGTTTGATTGAAAACTTGATTGTATTTTACTAAAACAATTCTCGTTGTAATAATGAGAGTTTGATCAACGTTACTTTAAATGTTCAACAGAAAACATGTGTATTAAACATTCTCGCTGTTCATTTCGAACACACGAAGACATCGGAATGCGTGTTCTTTCGAAAATATAAAACGTGAGCGATCGTGTCGCTTTATAATGAAAACAAATAACCCGATCTATTTCTCCAGGATCGTTTGATTCAGATTAATATTCCGCGTGCTAAATAACACCCAACGCGTTATTCTAAACAACTGCCAGGTCCAAAGGCAGTTTATTCTATTTCAGGCCATAATAAATTTTAGCCACGTCGGCTGTGCAACATTTCAGTATAAAGTTTCTGAACCCGTTGACAGGTGATATTTTCGGTGAACGGTTAACTAGCCGAAAGAATAACAGTTCTGTCCATCAAAAACTAATTTTGTGGAACTTAAGAGTCAGGTTTTGGAACGGGCTCGGGTGGTTCATTAGGCATAAGCAGCATTGCTATTTTCGTTCCAGTTTATTATTTACATCGGACTTAATTTCACTTACTAAAATTATGTGAAACGTCAATTAATATCCATTTACTGAAACAGCAACTGAATGATGTCATTAGTGTGAATCCTTACCCACATCATAAATGTTTTATGTTTTATTTGGTTGTCTCTCTCTTACGTAACAACGGAGCGATGGATACATCGCACCACTAGTTAGGTAGAAAGCGGCGGTAAATATTTAATAAGAAGAGAAAAATTGATAAACCCAGGATGACGTCACAAATGAAGGGACTGGTTGAAAAATTGGATGACTTGGACAGAGTTTCGGTAGCCTAGTTGGTAAGGCGCTGTGTTTGGCCCGGATAGCCGATGAGATGCAGATTCGAATCCTGCCCGAGACATATAATTTTTACAATTTTTCTCTTCTAATAAAATAATTAGATGATACTTAGTCAAGTAGAGAGATAGTTCACACAGATTTTTAATTTATTTGTAAAATTAACAAAAACATGGCACATCAAATAGAATTAATCAAACGGACGTCTCCTGCAAAGTCGCGTCGTTTTAATTCGAAATCAAAGTTGCACCCTCTATAATTAAACAAGCTCACGAATAGAATAAATAAAATGTCCCGTCTGTAAATATGCGGGGATGAACACAACTTACGACCCGCAAAAAAGCTAATCTATACAAGAAGCTATGTGAACTAGAATCGGCTGCGCCATGCAATACGCCTTTTTGCTTGCTTAAACTGCTATCTATATGAATTGTAGAACCGAACCGTGAACAATATTCACTTAGAAAAATTATTATTGTATATATCGATACCTTTAGATGGCGTTTACGCCTTTTGAGTCTAAAGGTATCGATATGATCAGTTATAATTTTGCGTTCGATTGTTCCTTAATAATTATGATGTTATAGTTCTAACCCTAAGTTTATAAAAAACTAGGTACACGACTTTTGTATGAATTCGTGTGCATGAATTTACTGGCCATTTCAACACTCTCTAGGGGTTGAATTTCAAAAAACCCTTTCTTAGTGCACGTCCCCTAAAGGATATGATATGTACCTATTTCAAGTTTTGTCGCGCTATCGGCAGTGGTTTAGAATGTATATTGTTTGTCAGTATCTTTGTCACGGAACTGTTTAATTAAATATATATATATATGTGCACCTTCCAGTAAACACATCTACGAGTATGGTGATATAAAGTCTCTGCACTGAGCGCCTGTGTGCTGTTACTGTCACCCACGACACTTCATATGGCACTAAATCACGAGTCGTAAACTCCGGCCCGTACGGCGCGTCACTAAAATTAAAGCTTTAATGAGAAAGCGAACTACCGTCAGTTATGAACAACTATACATTACATATATTTTTATTACCTGAACCGTGAACGCCCGCGAACCGTAATGGAACATGCTCCGACGGCTATTTATTTATTAGAACTGACAGCGAATTGTCCGTAAATAGCAAAATATTTCCGAAACAAATTTGCAAGCGACCTCTGTATGAGGAACGCACACAAAGACAGTATCGTTATAGTGTGAGAGTTGGAAACTTTTGATCCCCTGACATAAATCTCCATCAGAAAATAGGGAGGGACGTAACCGGCTTAAGCTTAACTGTGACTAGTGGCTCTGAACCTTACTTTAAATATATTGTAATAATGATAAAATGTACTAGTTAATTCTGGCCTCTATTTATTTTGCAGTAAAAAGCGTTTTGTCATAACAACCTTGTTTGTATTGGGAACGTGCGGGGCGCGCCAATATTGGTTCATATTTCGACTGCTTTTGCTAGTTATTTCGGTAAACAGATTTGTATTATTGGTTCTGGTAATCTTATTTTGCTACTTAGCTAATCTTTTTTTTTCTGTATTTGCGGAATGTTTCTATAATACTAATCTACTATAAAACCGTTAAGTTATATTTTACACTATATTAATCTGTGATTGTTTTTTAGGCGTTAAAACTGCACCCCCCAAGCTATTTCATAATAATCTTTTAGATATAATTATGAACATTTACACATTTTTGACAAGAGGTGGCAGTTTAAAATGCAGTCCAGTAATTCAAAACTAATAAATAAATAATGTGGGAACAGTCTTAAACAAATCGAACTAGTCCCAAACTAAGCAATGCTTGTATAATGGGTACAAGACGACGATATACTTACTTATATATAGATTAATATATACTTAAATAGATTGAAAACATCCAAGACTCAAGAACAAATACTTGTGCTCATCACACAAATATTTGCCCTTACCAGGATTGGAACCCGGGACCTCTAGCTTCGTGCGTAATAACGTAATCTTTTTAGAATTCGTTGTTCATATAACGAACTAAAAAATTAGTTCGTTATATAAACACCCTCGACGACCTTTGGATACACATGACGTAGAATTTACGAAAGGGTTAGCACAAATTACACACCTACTACCCTATTATTTGTTAATTAATTTGAACAGCTGCTACTATTTAACAATTTAAATTAAAGTTTCCGGGAGTATGCTACGCTTATATCGGTTTGACTGAAATTTTGCTGAATAGGACATTTAAAATTAAAAGGCAAGTTTTTTTTTGCCAATTTTATAAATTAACACATTCAGTGCCAAGCTCCCAAATTTTCATACAAAATGAACCTAATAGTCGGATTCTTGGCCACGAATGTGTTGAAATTGATAGTACGACAAACACCGATAAGGTTCTTAGCAAATTTGCAAATAAGGGAATCTGTTAAAAAACGATTTTACTGAGAAGAAAGGTTTTCTAACAGTTCAGAACTTACCTTTGAAATAACGCTAGATTTTGCAAAGAACGTTCACATCAATAGAACGGGTAATGGAGCGAAGTGGTTATGAATCAAACAATCTCCAAGTGACTTAGAAGCCAAATCCCGGTCTGGAATGTTTGAAGATCTTTCAGCTTTCTATTGGGATCGAATTGCTTCTATAGATTTGTGTAACTTTGAATTACTTTGTGAAGTTATTCTTTGTAAGTTCCCTTTATGCGAAGTGTTTATTGTTACCTATTATTTAAATGTGGCGTTGGTGAAGGTAAAGGATTCCGTTTGGTTATTATATAATGAAATTATGGTGCCAATTGAGTACGTACCTCAGTGATATGCTAAGAGTGTGATTATTCGAGTAATAGGTGAGGCCCAAATATTTTAGGTTTCTTAAAAATTTTAATCCTCCAAATCCAAAAATCAGTTTATTTCTGTGAACGGGAACCCGAGCCGACTCCTCCTAACTTTCTCATACCAACCGGTTAAGCTAAGTTTGCACCTGGTTACCTTGGCATCACCTACCAACCACGTGCAAACTTAACGCAACCGGGATTGAAGGGCGCAACTATTGTGACCCTTTTTTTTGGTGCAAACTTAACCGATTGGTATGAAAAAGTTGGGATGAAGTTAGCATGGGTTCCCGTTCACCGATTGAACTAATTTTTGGTTTGAGGGTATTTAAGAACACTAAAAAACATAATTAGATACCTACATCATAGATTTGGAAATAAAAAATAAAACAGTTTTAAGGCTCATTGGGTGCCGTGAGCTCCCAGGAGGGAAGAGACTGTTGGATAGTTGTGCGTGGTGTTATACCGTTATAAGGCATCGTTTGGTTCAAGTTCCGATCTCAAAGCTTTGCTGGGTGTTCACCAATCCCGTGAAAACTAAGAATATTATAAAACAATTAAATTGACTCGTTTCAATTTACAAAAGTGAATTAAGGGACCCCATACTATTTCTTACATAAATTTTCACCGTTCCATCAAATAAAAGTAAAAAAACGGTCAAGTGCGAGTCGAACTCGAGCACCGAGGGTTCCGTACAAACTCATAAGTAGATACGCGAATAGTTCGTAGAGTCGATTAGTTTAGTAGGAGCAAATAAGTATATGTTATGATTTTTGCAAATTTAAAAAACAGTGCAAGTTAGGAAAACAGTTCTATTTTTCCTGTAATATTTAGAACCTGACGAGTAATGATTCTATTTAATAGCAAGGACCATTAAATCAAGAGGACTGTCATTCTCCATACAAAAAGCTGTTCCCCGAATTTACAACGCCATCTATGTTTAAGCTTGGTAAAAGAATTATAATTATTATTTACAATTATTCAACTTTGCAAACGTGACACAGTATTTAAATGTTAGAATTTATTTATCATTAGCTGTTTACGAACTAATTGTTAATATATTATGTTTCTTTGTTCAATTATAACATCGTTAAATGTTTAGTGTTTTAGCGCCATCTAGTTTTTTCCCGGAAATCCCCTAGCGTGAAACAGGCCATCGCTTAGTTTTGCTACTCTCCGCTAGGATTTTAAGCTTTTGTAAATTTCTAAAAAAATATTAAAGTTAGGAAGACCGTTCTATTTTTCCTGTAATATTCAGGTTGATATTGATAATTAGTAACTAAGACACATTTTTCTGATCAGTAACTTCGGAGATAATAGGGGGGAATGGTACGTTTGCACTTATAAATCAAAAACTACTTATTTAAGAAAAGAAATAAAAATGGTTTAATCTACAAATTAAGCCCTTTCATTTGATACCCCACTCAATATAATAGCCCTACTTTCAATTTTCAAAGTCCCATTACGGAGCCTTTTAAAAAAAAGTAAAAAAGGTACAAGATATTTTTTATGTCCAATAAGCTCGGGTTAGCTACTTTTAACACTATTCCAAATTTCAAATCGATGGCAGCAGTAGTTCCTGAGATATCTGGCTGTGACAGACGGACAGACAGACAGATAGATAGATAGATAGACAGACAGACAGACAGACAGAGTCGCACCATAAGGGTTCCTTTTTTACCATTTTGGTACGGAACCCTAAAAACAACTCAAAAGCCATAATTTGTGGACTTTCGTTTCGAAATTCGTATAAATTGAATGTTATTCGAATAATGGTTCCAGTTGAGTAGTCAATGCGAAATTTTGTCGTTAAGCCTGTCATATTAACGCCGATATTATGCATTTACCAAATGCTATGCCTAGTTACGATTGCGGTTACGCGTAAGAATAGTATGGATTTGTCATATTACCAATAGGGACTAAATGTTAAATGACTTAAGTATATAATAAAAGTTTAATCACTGACTAAATGTTTGTGAAATTATTTTACTGAAGAGTGTGAATACAGGATAAAATTTTGAATGTTGTCAATTGGAAATCCTGTCTAATATTTTATTTACAATATGAAAACTATATTACATGCGAATTGCGAATATAATAGTACATTTCAAGCTGCTATAAAAGAAACTAAAAAATTCGATGTCCATTTGCTCGATACCAATAGGTACGAGTAAAATCAATATGCAGTATAATTTGCATACATCAACTTGCACTTGGAATATGATCAAATAATTAAATTTCTTCTTTAATGCAGTTAAAAGTGTTTTTATTCTATTCCATTCCATTTCTTTGTTGTGCTCGCTATTTTTTTATTTGAATGAATGAATGATCGAATAAAATATTTTATTTAGCCTATCAATACACAAGAATAAAGCAAATATTATAAATCTAAATTCCATTTTTGCCCTGATTGTGTGCTTAAAATTTCTTAACAAATCTAATTATGGTCTTACCCGTTCACGGGACAATGGTGTCCTTGGACCTTTGGGAGGCGGTAGCCAAAGCGTAGAGCATCCAGTGAATGCTATCTCTATCCGAGTCATGGGACGCACACAGAGACAGCCCCCGCCAAATGCAAGGGCTATTGTTGATTGATGAAATCTAACTCTACTGGGCTATGGTGCTGGAAATATGGACTAGACTGGGCTGTGGGTTGAGATATGACGGCGCCTGTCAGGGAAATGTGTCTCATGGCTTTTGTGGCACTGGCAGACCGTGACTTGGTTATTTTTATGGTGTCAATGATTAAAAAATGACCAAAAAATTGAAAATGAATAAACAATTTGAACGGTGTCCTGCCGTTTGACCAAAAGTCATTTGGCAAAATTACACTTGACAAACAACGTTTTGCAAAAAAATGTTTCACCAATTGATCATTTTACTACTAGTCATTTTACAAATGACTCACTTGACCAAATGATCAACAGTTAAATTTACATTTTATAAATAATTATTTGACAAAATGAACATTTAGCAACTGAGTTATCAGACAAAACTACTCTTGGTCTAAAAACGTTTGGTACAATGTATTATTTGACAAGTGTTTCGTTTATTAATAAATCTAATAATAGATATGGTATAGGTCAAATTAATACACAGTATTTGGAAAACAAGAGTAGGTTGTTAGGTTAGGTTAGGGTTTGAACTGCGTCCCCCAACAAAAACGAACTGCTAGCAGAAAAATTAGGTTGTTAGGTTAGGTTAGGGTTTGAACGCGTCCCCCAAAAAAACGAACTGATGCATTTAGAATAATCATGGAAATAACCTAGGTCGTCGGTTGAGTTAGGTTTGTATTATGACCACCAATAGCGGAGCGAGTGAAGCGAAAGGAGCGTCATAATGCATGATTGCTTGCCTTCTATATAATCTTGTAACTTGTGGCGATAAGAGGGTAGCGGAATAAATTACCCAACAGACTAAATCACAATGTTTGAAAAAAGAAGTACTTTTTATGAAATAACATTTTGTTAAATGACATTTGGACAAATGCTTAATTTGCGAAACATATTATTTGGTGAAATGAAAAAAGGTCAATTGACATTTTATTATTTAACACATTTACCAAGTGTAGTGTTTGCTAATTAATCATTTACTAAGTGAGTTTTTGTTAGATGATACTTTTGTCAAATGTCTCGTTTGCCAAATGATCATTTGGTGAAACGTTGTTTGTCAAATGACCATTTGTCAATAATTTTTTGGTTAAACATTAGTGAACCAATTTGAACGTTGTCAACGGTGATGTCATTAAATTTTTCTTTTTATTGCATGTTCTAGCACTGGATAAATAGTGATTGAATTTGATCTATTAAGAAACTACCCTTTTAGATACTTTATTTATTTCAAAATTTGAAATATAAAAGTCAAAAGTAACAATAATTTAAATTACTCATTGCACCCCGATTCCTGATACCTGCAGTAAGTGGTTCATTTGGGCGAAATAGTAAAATCTACACATTAAGAATACACTAACACTATTTCACGTTTGAACAATATAATGTAGGTAAGTACTTAAAATGAGAATAAACCGGACATATCTACACAAATCGTTCCTCATATTATCTACTCCCCTTGCGGTGGACCTAATGGTATCATTTAGACTTATTTCGCTCCTCAATGGGCCCGAGGCTGGTCGTCAGTGAAGTAATGCTCGCTTTTTATTCGCCGTTCGACATTTATCGATGTCTCTGAACATCGGCTACAACTGTCCTATCTCACTAGTTGTAAAAAGAAGTATGTGCCTTAGAAACTTTTGTTTAGTTAGGCCATTAAGAGCCGTTAGTTTGCTGTTGGGCAGGTTGCATTGTTCAATGCCGTGAAATGTTTTCCGTGTTTTCATTGATGATGTTTTATGGCACGTTTTGCTCGCTTGGGGATTTGTTAGTTTTATCAGAAATTAGAAATTAGAAAATATTTATTGCCACAAAAAAAATATGTTACAACAAAATAATAAAAAGAAACATGAATAAACTAAAAACTACAAACAAAGAAAAAAAAGGAACTTAAATATTTTTTGGCAATGGGTGCGAATGCTGGGCAGCATGTCACTATGCTAGAATGTTATCTGTAGCATAGTTTACATAGATTTTAATTCCGTCTATTTGGCCACAAGGAGCAGGTAATACAGAAGCATACGAGTAGTAAGAGTTGGAGTTGCAAGGAGTAATACGGGTTCTTAACTTTGAGTAGCTAATCGTATTTGAATGTCGCTAAACATAAGTTGGAACGAGCCGAATTGCAAATTTGTGTTTTTACACTGATAATGTCTCGTCACATCGGGTACTTATTTTAAAGTAAATGAATTAAACACTGTTTAATTTCCATCAAAGTGCTCCATGTTTCAAGACTCCAAAGTCACGGTTAGTTTTTATTTTCATTAGTAAATATTGGATGTTCGGGGGTAACAGTAAGAACATAGTATGTTCTAAACTCAACTCTATTCACTTATACGTATGGTTCACAAAATCTTTCCTTGGTCGAACTGAAAAACGGGAGTGTTTTCGTGTTTTTAACTTTATAGCCTATTGGTTGTCAGGTCAGTTAAATGCTAGCATTCATTGTGACACTGTCCCTTAAAATTGACATGTATTCATTTGTAGGTAAGTACTTATATAGAAATAGAGGCTAAAACTGAAAGTTACGATTAATTAAAGGCCTGCAATCAGTCCTTCAGATCCACATCGCTATGGACCTATAAAATTAGGCCGGTGTGCTTCATTACATGCTTTTTTATACAATACTAGTGGACTCGCCCGCAACTTCGTTCGCGCAGGTACAATTAGTCGAATAAAATGTATCCTGTGTGTCAACCGGGGTTATAATCTATCGGTATACCAAATTTCATGGAAATCAGTCAGGTAGTTTTTGCGTGCAGCTTGAAATTTCTTCAATTTTATGATACGTATAAATTGTTGCATTAAAATAATATTAGCACCATTTCGAACACAATACTCACAGTATTAATGAAACTTAAAATAATTTAACATAAACGAAAGTTATCGTAATGGCGCATAATACACACGATAAATTGATTATTTACGATAATTCGATAGACGCATTATTTAAGCGCGCTCCACTGAGTCCCGCACTAAAAGCGCACTAATTTAAATTAATATAACATGTAAATTGGCGAGTGCTGTTGTATTACTCCATAATTATGCGAGTAACAAAAGAGATACCCAGCCGACCGCGTAATCGCTTACAACGTGCGATATGGATATAGGTGGTTGTCAAAGAGTATTACTTACAGTAGAGCCAGTGCCAGATTAAGGTAGCGCGGAGCCTATAGATAATTCTGTTATTGGTTTGGTCTAAGACACCCTCGAATACTGACTAACCGTTTGTGGTTAATACGGCACTGCTTAGCTTAGGATTAGATGTCCAAATGCCAAAAAGTGGGTAAGCTGGTAGGAATTGGTTTCTTTGAACACTACGGTACTGGTATAGACTAGAGAAGTAAAATAAGCAGTGAAAACGTCGGAAACCAATGCATTTACACGGATGCACGCTTGTTTGTACAATCTAACGTAGTTATTTCTCTAAATATCTCGTAATATTTCTACCAATACGTAAAAAACCAGTAGATTACAGAACCACATTTTTTTGTTACGGGGAAAAATATTTAGTAGCAGGAAATTCAATATGACAGTGTCTTGAGCGCGTGCCGAATACCGAACCAGCACCTCTAGCACAACTGTGACGCGCTTCTCTTAGGATCTGTGCACACGGCGTCTTTTAAACGGGCCGTCGACGAGCGTTTCGTAGCGCTGTCGCTTTTACACCCTAAAAATAAACAGAGACAGCGCTACGCAACGCGCGTCGACAGCGTCGTTTAAAAGACGCCGTGTACACAGGCCCTTACTCGCGCGACAAATACTACCTATCTCTTTCCATTCAATATAGTGTGACAGTGACAGGTCATGCTCTGTCGCGCGACAAGCGAAGTCGCTGCTAGTTGTGCTATCTCTACTGTGGCCCAATTCTCAGTCCCACTGAAACTTCCCGGCATTGCATAATTATCTAATATATTTAAAGACAATAAAATGTACAATCTGATATAAATAAAAATAATCTTCGCACCATTACGTACCGCGGCTGCCAAAATGTAGGCTCATTTGAGTTGAAATTAAATTATAACCGACGTTGCAATTACATTTTCAATTGTTTATCACAAAATTTGTAAAACACCAGGGGAATCTCTGCGGTGAAATATTGTGAAATGTTTCTACATTTTGAAGGTTTCCCGACACGATCGTAAACAAAACGGCTTTTATTCCCAACAATGGCTGCTTGAGGTAATGCTGAGCTACGTCAGCAAGCAAATCGAATCTCAGGGTGAGTTCGCCAAAATCGCATTTAAATTTCCCGATCACAATACTCGATAAGCAAAATCATGACTTAGGCTGAAAGGGTTAAGAATCCTGCGTGCCGCCGCATAATTTCGCTAGGGTGTCTACGTGAGCCACATTAAGGAGGCCTGCAATCTTGTTAAAGTGATCTCGCCGTTTCGGCAGAAGAATTTGGGGTTAAACGCTTAGGATTTTATAGCGAATGTGCTTTGCTTTAAATTTAGTGATGCCTTTTAGTTAAGATAATTACTTTCCACAGATAAATAATATTGCGTTTAAATCGTTGTTTATTTCCTGCGTTGTTATGTTATAATGGAGTGTGTTTTGTCTACTTAGAAACTAAATATGTATTAGTTAGCATTATAATATAAGTTAGCAAACGAATTATTCCCTTCATAAGTCTAATTGAAAGCCTATGCCGAATAAATAATTATTCTACTAACAAAAACATATTAATATTCTGCTGTAATGTTCACTCCCATTTATAATTACAAATCTATGCTGACCATTTGTAATAAATATTCAGCCAATACAAAACTTTTTTTTTCAAATGTCCTAATCATCATTGAATATTTAGGAACCCTATACTCGTTGGAAGGGTGCTTTAAAAGGGGTGAAAGAGGGAAAAAATAAAGGGTGATAAAAGATAAACAACGGCTGGCACTGCGGGTTCGGCTCGCGGTTAATTTGCAATTGTATCATTATCTTCAGCGGTAAATTAAACGAGTTTTATGTCTCGGAGGCGGCGACTGTGATTTATGTCGGGCTTATGGCCTGTAGACTTATTGGCAGCGAGCGAACCTTTGAACTTGGTGTCTGAGTAATTTTAATATATGTATTTATAAGGCCCGTACTGTGTCTCTGCCCGGTTTTTTTCCGGCTGAGTGTGAGTCGGGCTCGCACAAGACCCTTTTACTAATATGTTTTTGTGTAATCGTTTTTTTTCTAAACTGTTTACTAATACAGCGGTTATAGTTATACATAATCTGTAAATTCTAGAAGTATATCACAGTATAAAAGACCTAGCTGTGTGACAAACGGACGGACGAACATACGATGGAGACTTAGAAATTGTTTATGGAACCCTTGTCTATCTGTCAAACCTCTTTTGCTAAAATATATAGATAGGGCATGCAATACCGGTGGCCCATACAAATAAAACCGGTATTGCATGCCCTACTCAAATATGATATTTTGTTATAGCCTATTTGCTGGATAAAAGCCATGTTTTGATTAAAATGAAAGAACTTTGAATATGTAAGTATGTCTTGGGTATGTTATTAGGATTACAGAGTCAGATCATCATACACTTGGTCTATTTCTATTTCCACAATTATCTAAGCAGTTGAGCACGAAATAAGCAGTGTTCTCGGATAATTATCTAACAACCTTACTATTAGGGCCCAAATAGGAATTCCTTTAATAATGGGAACCTTACCACGTAATGGGAGTAGAACCCAAAACCCGACTCAATTTATGCTCATACATTTAAGGTGTTTTGAAATAAGCACATATTCTCGAACATGTCTTCAAAAAATTGGCATTATTATTATTAAATGGGATAATTTTAATAAAAAATGTATAGCATAATTTTACTATTTTACTTTATTTAAAATTTAGCTCAGGGGAGCTCTTTGATAGCTGTCCTCTCTTAGTGAGGGGATTACAATGTTTATTAAATCATTTCTAAAACGTACTTATCCTTAGGAACAGTGAGTGTGACTATATCTACTCTTAGTTTATGCAAAAACTTAGCACATCCAACCAACCATCAAACACTATTCATAATATGGGTATAAAATAAACGATAGAACCGAAAGGGGTTCACAAAAATCTCAAAGAAAACTGTCTCAATTTTTCAAACAAACATCGTTTTCCATTCCGTTACCGCCGTACGAGTGTATATGGAAAAGTAACGCATTCGGAACAAATAATATTAGGCCACATTTTTTCTCCTATCAGAGCTCTCTGAACTCATGCGATTCTGAAAAAGATAAAATAATATAGGCATTAAGTCCGCCTATTATTGTACTTTTTATTATTGTGCAATAAAGTTTACATTGAGTTTTTTTAATCATGTCGTTGTATGTCAATTTGAAGTATACTCATACTTTGAAAAGCCTCATAATCCTTTAGTAATTATGTTGGCCTTTTGCAATTTTCAATGTATTGACATAGCTACGTAATCCTATAGCGTGATCGTACGCAAGCTGACGGAAGCAGTTGCCAAATCATTCGCGCATTAAGGTACTTTGCAGCCGCTTGGCGACAAGCCATCTGGAAGGTCTAGCTCAATCTAGACGGAATTGGGTCTAACAAAACATTATTACTCTGCTCCACTTGAGTGCTTTGCTGAGGAAATGCTCGTTGGCTTTTGACACTTATGTAATGTACAGTAGGTTACAAATGTGGTAATGTGAATTATTATTTTTTATTAAAAAATGACTCACAGAGACAAACACAAGTTGCATTTTCAATTAGGTAAGTGACCTAGATCGAAAAATACTTCAAGGCGATACACGATAAGGATTTAAATTTTGAGGAAAAAATACGAGTTTCCGCAGTCTTCTAGTAAAATACATATTTAGATTATAATGTTGAAATATACTATGGATTTTTGCTTTTGCAATGTGCACGAGAACAAATTAAAAAAAGGAACAAAGAAATATGTTGTCTACTTTTTTAATGACTCCTTTCGCACTATTTTCGGGGCACCCTTAATAGATCATCCGTTATCGCTTTGTCAAAGAAACGTTTCCATTAATAATTCACATTACTCTTGATTTATCTCGAAACCCGGCGCCTACTGACCTCCTTCAAGCTAGACACCCGTTGTTTACGGTCGACGGTTTTTTTCTTTTTAAAATTACGTCAATTTTTTTGCCAGGAAAATCCCGGCAGAATGGCGTTATTACGCCCCGCCCAGACTGCGTACGCCGTCGTATTGCATAGTACGTCAACGTGGTCTAGAATCGTCCATTGTTTCCATACATTCCAACTCTCTATTCATTTAGCGAAAATCGATTCGTTTGCAGCTGCGATTGTTTCTTGATTGAAAAGAATTTACGCTTTTTCGTTGCTTTCGGAATAAATAATGTTGGAATTATTCTAGTTTTCTACCGTCGGTCGGACAATATTAACAAAAAATTGAATTGGAAATTCTTTAGCGTACGTTTGGGTGTCTATTTGTTTTCTAACGTCGATGTGTTATGGTGGCATTTCTGATAGGTACTCGAGTATTTTTAATGGCACTCTACAAAACCCGGCCCGTACCGAGCTTTTAAAACTTAATATCTACAAGGCTTAAAACTAAAGTCTATAGGAATCAATGTTCAACACTTACAGACTCGCCGGCTGCTCATCCGCATCAATTCAGTCAGGGTCTGAGTGTCAGTGAAGTCACAGTCAAGTCCTGCAGTCAGATAAATCAGCTCCAAGCTGGCCATGGCCAGTTCCGCAGCCAAAGACGTCGCACACGCGAAACAAATCATCAGGATTCCACCACTTCGTGCATTAGCACGTACGTACAAAAGAGGGATTCTAGCACTTAAAATTACAGGGCTCCAACAAATAAATTACCCAGAATTCAACTAACTTCACAAAGACACCTCTTTCTACACGCGGCGGAAGTGACAAAAAAAATCGCTCCAACTCCAAAAGTAATGAGACAGTCCGTCAAAGTGACATCACCTCGGTGTTGTCATATAAAAGTCTTAGGCCGTTCACACACACACACGGCCGGTGTGTTGGGCGGTCTTAACAAACATCCGCCTCGGACAGGCCTCGAAGCCGGTTCGCTAAACTAGAGGAAGTCGCGACAGAGTTGCTACCGCTCACTTGAGAACCGAGTCCCCCACCATGACCTCAGCGAATTGAGGGGTCCCGTCCTTACCGGGAAACAAGTTAAGAATGCGCCCCCGTTGCCGTCGCCGTCTTCGGAGAGCGGGCTACTCACAGCCGGTCATCGGCCGACCAAGGCATTTATACAGCGGCGGTTCTCGTTGTTCTCGAAGAGCTTCGGATCCTGCTGGTGCTCCTCAGGGAGGCCGGCCAACTATGCCGGTGAGTTGGACAACCACTTTCTTAACTCATAGCCACCAGTCCGCAAGAGTTCAACCAGCTCGTCCCGTAGGACCAAGGTCTCTTCGATACTGTTTGCCCTGGTGCACACGTCATCGACAAACAGGACTTATTCTAAAATGGCGGATTCTCGAGAGAACCTCAGTCTCTCTTGGGTCGCCAATTCCAACAAAGTACCATCCATAGAAATGTGCGGACTGCTTTTCAGGCCATATGTGTTGGTATTCAGTTCGTACACCAGCATCGGTTTATTAGAGCTCTCACACCACAAGATTAGCTGATACCGACGCTCTTCAGAGTGGATCACTGTCTGCCGGAGCATCATCTTAATGTCAGCGACAAACACCACCTGATGCTTCCTAAAATTCGTGAGGATGTCCTTTATGCCCTTGTGCAGCTTAGGACCTACATGCAAACACTGGTTCAAGGACACTCCAGTCGAGGTGGGCGCTGATCCATCAAAGACCATTCGAATCTTGGACTCCGGGGATTTCAGGACTGCGTGGTGAGGTAGAAAATAATGCTCAACCGTACGCTAATCCAGGTTAGACACCGATATATGTCCTAACGCCTCGTACTCCCTCATGAAGTCCACATATTTCCACTGGTAAAGCGGGTCTTTTCTCATGCGGCCCTCCATCGAAACCAACTGCTTTTCAGCCAATGCGCGAGAGGCATCCAGAGGTGGACGATGGGTAAGTAGAGGAAGTCGAGTTATGAACCGATCAGAGCGAAGGAGGCTAGTGTTACTCGTATTTTGGTAAAACAACTCCCTTGGCTCCAGACTAATCCGCGATGCGGTAGGTGATTCCTCAATCTCCCAGAACCGTTGCGCGGCTTCTGAGAGCACAGTTCCAACCAAGCAGCTTTCCTCGGGAGGCAGGAGGTGGAGTAACTGCCAACACCGGACCCATCACAGCATGTCCAAACTTGGCGTCTAAGGCCACAAGGTCACCAGGTTATAAGGTCCGTTTGCTGGTAAACAATACTTCCTAAGACGTCCGCTCCCAGCAGCACGTCAATCGGACTAGGGGTGTCGAAGCCAGCATCAGCCAAAACCAAACTAGCTGTCAAATCCCTCACCTGCGGCGGCAGCCTCACTTAAGGCAGTCTTCCAACCGATTCGTCAAGCACCAATGCGGGAGCTGTAATACTCGCATGGGAAGTGGGACTCTGCCCAAACGTGACAGTAACCCACAGTGTCCGGGTGGGGTTTTACAACCAAGCCCAACCGGGTGGATAGCAAGCAGCCTTGTGCACCCCTGTCCAGGAGAGTACATGCACAGACTGATCCTCCGCCAGGACCTCATGCACAAGCCGAGGCCGTGGGCTATATAATACGGTCTTCTGGGGGTTGGCGGTGGTGGGTGCGTGGGCGGCGCACCCCTAATTGGGATAATGCACTTTATGCTGTAATATTAACATACATCTATTACTGCATTTTTTGTTTATGTTGCTTTTGTGTTGTTGTAGGTATACTAATAGCATTTAAAAAAAAAATCGTAATCATCACTATGTATGTACCAACCTGAAAGTCATAAAGGAATAAATATTCAACAACCTAAACACATTACATAAACATTATTTCCGTAACAGACACACAAGTCAAATACTTCATAACCATGCTCATTGCTTACACATTTTCATCAAGCCTCGAGAGACTAAGCTCTATGAATATTTTGAGGTACACGAATTTGTGAAACTGGAAAACATATTTCACGTTTTCCTCCTTACTCATGTATGGGTCTTCTTTTAGCAAGCCCGTCCGATACAAGAACGGTTCAGCTCGATTCGGTTTTATTTTCCATGGACCCGTAGGTTACCTCTAATATTTTCAATTTGAAGTTTTTTTTTTTAATAAAAACGAAAATTTTAATTGCTTAAACAGGCGCAGACCAATACCCAAGTTACCAAATATTTTAACCAGTCGCCTTAGTTTTGTTGTTAGTTCGATTTTGGTAAATGGCAATGTGATAATATTTTCATGCAAACAAATAATCTTAGTAATGAGTTCGTTATTGTCAAATTTTACATCTTAATTCAGAAAATAATGATCTTGTATGAAAAAAATGCTCGTATTATGGTGTACCATTTAGTTAAAAAAAATTTAAGTGATACACGTGCCTGATGATTTTGAATTTTATTAAAAAAAAATTAAAATGTGTGCATTATAATTTATATGAAGAGAACTGCGGCCGTAGTCACCTCATCTTGAAGCTATTAAAGCCATCAATAACATCGTTTCGTATATACTACGAAGAAAAAATACGACATTGACTAATGAACGTGTCAAAAACCGTCACCCCTTCGGAATAAGCTTCGCGAATAATAAATAAATATATCCACACTCAACGGATGATCTAGGATTTCCTGCATCTTTAGATAAACAAAGCGTAAAGAGGCCCAAACAAATAGAAATCACGTAGGTAATATACAAGTAGCTCTAGCACTAGCTGTTGCTGAAAAACGATCTAGATCAGCCTACACCTCCAGCCTCCTAAACCTACAGCGTCCATGTAGTTCAAGCAAAGAAAGTACATAAAATGTTGTAAAAATGGTTATTTTAAATGGTGTACCATAAAAAGGGTTAATAGGGTTCGTTGGGTGAATAGAGTTTTTTTTGGAAATTTCTTTTATTTGATAAAAAAACATTGCAACACTGATAATTTTTGGATGTTTGGGTGTTTTATCTTAAAGTGCAACATATTATCTTTCGTCTCGTAACACCTAATGGACGTGAAATTAGCCACAAACATAGTAATTGTCAGTTAAAGTTGATCCCTTACAATGTGCGAATTTTTACTCTCACAAACAAAAGTTTAACACAAAAGTGTTATGACAAAAATATCAACGGTTTTGACAGTCTGACGAGTTTTTTTAATATTTTGTTATTTGTGTACATTGTGTAGTAAAATTAAGCCACTACGTAATAATATTTAAAATATTTAAAAAAATCACAAAAATAAATAGTCCCCACTTTTACATAATTTTGAGCTGAATAGACCCTGGCTGGGGAGTAATGGAATTCTCGTACGCGGTGACGTAAGCGACGTGGCACTGTACGGATAGCAACATATAAGATACGAATCGGGACAACCCAGGATAAAAAACAGGCGTTAGGGTTATCACAAGAAGCAATCAAAATTATTATTTTTATATATTTACGTTGCTTTATATTTATTTTTAACAAGATATTCACTTACTTAAAGTTTTAATACTATAGGTACTTATTCAAGTAAATAAAAAAAGTTCTGATTTAATTATTTTTTTGTGTAACTAAAGCGTTTTTTGTAAGTTTCTAATAATATCAGTTATAGCTCGAAATTTGTACTTTAAGTACACATGTTATAAATAAAAATGAAAAAAAAAATCGAAAATGTATAAAACAAACTTTTCTCCTAAGTACCGCTATTTCATTAGGTACCTTAAAAGGGCAGTTCATTACTTAAAGTTTTATTTGTACATTTTTGACAACCCTAGCAAAATATTTCAATCATCCTGTGCCGTTTCCCCCTCCGTTGACCCCTCGTCGCCGGATCAACCTTATTCACATCACCATAGAAACTATAGTCGAAAAATAGGCTAGAAGTTCAAAATTGATTCTATTCACCCCATTTTACGGTATTTAGCATTGAACGTTTGAAAATAATCAAAATCGATAAAAAAAATAATAATCAAAATGGAGTGAACACAGAGAATTTAGAAAGAAAGAAATAAATCTTTCTTTCTTTCAGATAATTTAAAAATCTGTTATTCATACAGCGTTATAAAATATCTATATAACAAGTGAGACTAAAATTAATAACATCATTATCTAATCATAACATCATGATCTGACAATCAAAAGTTGGTAACATTATTTTCCTCGAATTTAGAATAACATACAAGTTATATAAAATAGGTTAACAATAGTAAATAACAATAATATGATAGATTATTGCCTAACGTCCTTTTTTACGAGCCACGTCCGGTTTAAATATGATAAAAAATGATTTTTTGATTGAACCTGCAGTAATAGTCATACTTCAAGGAGGGGAATGTATAGAGCTGTACGTTCGATCTAATATTTTCTCGTATATTTTTGGATTGAAAAAAAAAGATATGTCTGGTCCACAAAAAATATTTGCCTAATGTTTTAAATATTGACGTTACGAAAATTGGTATTAATTATGACTTCTAATGCCGATTTGAAAATGTAAATAGTATAAAGTTTGTAATAATATGCTTCAAGGAAAGGAGAGAGGTGACTATATGGCTCCGGTATAGTCCATAATAATAATACCGTTATTAGAAATTCTCAAGGAGAACTATGTCCGAAGGTGGGTGCAGTAAAGGAAGCTTTAGATATAATCAGTGTATAACACGGTCAGTGCATGTAAAGTTTATTCATGTAATCAAGTATCATACATAAATATACTTAAACCATTAGTCGTTTTCCAGTCATCTTGATTAATTATTTGCCCTTGCAAAATGGGTTAACTAGTTCTTTATCGTGTCTCTAAATATTATTATGTAACAATAATGTTAATTGTAAACCACGCTATTTCCGGGTGGATTTCAGAGCGTTTCAGTCGCCGTCATCACCAATCCCGAAATTTCGACGATTTTCTTTAAGAATGTGTCCCATTATTTTGATAAAATCCGAAAATGGTACTTACTTTTTTCATGTTTTGATCAAAAATTATGTAAATTTAATAAAGATATCATCATTATATCGGGATTGGTGATTTGTGCCCGTCTCCTGGGCACTCGAGGGGCACAACCATAGTTTTCCCAAAGTGGCCAAATTTGACCCAGACCATCCAAAAAAAAAACGGGATTGGTGATGACTGCGGTTGAAACGCTGTGAAATCCACCCTTCCACAAAAATGCGATAAGTTAGATAGAATACGTTTCAGTATAAACTAATATTCATTTGACATCTTACAGTAACTGGTATAGGCTGTTCAAGCATATTTTCTTTTAGTGTCAGTGAAAGACTAACTTGGAACATTTTTTCTCCCCCATATATTATTACGTCGATTGGCAGGTACTGAGCTTATTTAACATAAATATACGTTATAAAGGAATATCAGATGTAGGTTCGAGAGAATATCCAAGGTCTCGCCTTCTTTGAAGCCATTATTGATCTGCTCTATTATTTTTGACAAGGGTCGTGTGAGAAAGTTTTATATTCTGCTAGTAACATACTGAAATATTAATATCGTTTTCTGAAAGCATCTCTATATTATATACATAGTTATATAGCCATCGGGTCATCGCGAGTAAGTGGGACGTTCCACTGGCGAGCCCAGAACATGTTATTGACCTGCCCTATTGTTAACGCCATATGGCCACCGAAATTACTTCGTGCCATGAGAATTAGCGAAAATTCAGATGAAAAAAAATGTTTTTAGGTTAGATTAAAGATGTTTGGTTCGCGAGTTAACACGTTTTCTTTTTGTTTTTCTTAGTCGCGAGCAGCAGATGTACTGATTTTTGCACGAGAAAGGGTTTCGCAGCTGCTAGTTTATTTATTGGCCGCGGCAACATGTTGGCGGGAAAGTTTTTGACGTAAGATAATAAGTTCAGTTATGTTACATGATTAAAAGTCAGTTCTCCTAAAAAAAAATATCACTTACCATGCGACGTAGTTTCAGATCAAGATTACAGATGACTTCTTTTATCGTGCAATTAATGGTTTTGTAGTTTAAGTATCTAATTACACTTTAACCTACTGTGGAAAATCTTAGGAGGCATACGTTTCATTACATTTTTGCTATCATTACTTTGCAATTACTTTAAAAAAAGTTGTCCTTGAACCATGATTGTAATACTTTGGCACATGGCGCCTTTATATCCTCATAATTTAGCATATGGCGGCAGCCATAAAAATTTGGTAAATTGGTCTGATTACAAGTTACGACCAAAACAAGAGTTCAATTATCGTCCAATAGACAAGGGTGGACGTGATAAAAACAGATCTTCTAACACGTAATTACGTAATTGCGCGCCCTCGACGCCGCACGAATATGGGTTAACCGGAATGAAAAAACAAAAATTACATAGTGACGGTTATAATATGGACGTGCCCTTTTTAATATCCGTTCAGTTTTTAATATGATAAGTATCAACAGGCGTCTCTGATACTAATCATTAAAACAGATTTGTTGTTAGAGTTAATATTAGTATGCAGGTTTTTAAATAATGATTAGTGATGCACATGAAAACTAAGTACCTTTTAGGACGTTCTCATTTATCGTGTAAACAGTGTCATAATTGTACAAAATAAAATAAAACAACCCGACGTTTCGTAACCCTTTTCAGCTGATAAGGTTTACGAAACATCGGGGCGTAAAAATAATGCGCGATTTACTCGTGATTCGTTAAAGTTGTTGAGTCATAATCGCGGAAATCGATTAAAATAAAATGAAAAATAAAACACCCTTAAAAGGTATTTTTTTATAATATTCCATGAAAAACATGATAATTTTTTTTAATTCGCGATAGGTAAGCATTTGACTTTGATCTCACCTGTTGGTAAGTGAAGATGAAGTCGATGATGGAGCATGCTTACCTAGATAGTGCCTATTCACTCTCGACTTGAAGAGATCCATGTTATATTTTTCCGGGAAGAAGTCTGCTGGAAGAGAGTTCCACTGCTTAGCTGTCCTAATAAGGAAAGTGGAAGCAAAGCGCTTTGTGCGAGTCGTTGGTATATCGACAACGTAAGGGTGAAACCCAAGTCCACGCCTAGTCCCATAATGATGAAATGGAGATGGCGGAATCCCAACGCACACTCGCCGAAATGTACCCTGTAAAATACCGATAAACTCGCGACCTTTCTGCGGTGTTCAAGGCTTTGCAGCTTTTGCTTCACCAGATCAGGATCATCTATGAGCTTCCTGGCACGCTTATCGACTGAATCCAAGGCGGCTAGCTGGTACTTGGCGGACCGATCCCAAAGGTGGCAGCAGTACTCCATACACGACCGGACCTGTGCTTGATATAACTGGAGCAGTTGTCCTGGTGTGAAGTACCGCCTAACCTTGGAGAGGATCCCAAGCTTCTTGGCTGCAGTTTTGGCCAAAGATTCAATATACAACCCGAAATTCAGATTGGACGACAAATTCATGCCAAGAAGTTTCAGACGATCTGATATCGGCACGGGTACATCACGGAAAGTCGGAGTCAGGTCAAAATGACTCCGTTTTGTGGAGAACAAACACGCCTGTGTCTTGATGGCGTTGAACTTGACTAAGTTGGCTTCACCCCAATCGGATACTGCCTTGAGAGTCAAATTGTCATTGATGTGCAGCAAGAATAGAGTTGCAGACAGAACAGATCCCTGAGGAACACCGGCATCAGTAGCCCTTTGATCGGAGGTGTAGCCATCGAGAACTACACGAATCGATCGGTTCCTCAGGAAGTCTGCGATCCAGTTGCAAAGGCCAATCGGTATGTACGTAGGAAGCTTACTTACTAGACTTGTGTGCCAGACCCTGTCAAAGGCTTTTGAAATGTCTAAAGACACGGCTAGAGCCTCACCAAGTTTTTCAATAGCCTCGCTCCAAAAATGAGTGGCATACACGAGAATTATTTTTAAAAACCCTGTTGCCTTAGATAAGTTTTCGCTATTGTTTATTATTCCTAAAAGCACGCGTTGCCTGTTTTCTTTGTGGTTAAAATATAATCCAGGATGATTGTTACTGGGGTGCAAGTCAGGTTCCTCCACGCGTACGATCACGGTTTGATCCGCATGGAAGGGTACTGCTTGGGCCGGTGCAGTCTGGAAACAACAACAAGCAATAGCCATTGCTTGTTGGTGGCTAATACCTGATAACCGCTTGCAGTTTTCCCAAGGATCTGGGGAGATGGTATGGGAGAGGGGCCTCAGGGGGTCTACGGGGTTGAAGGGACATTTTCCTGGATGCCATTCCCACTACACGTGGTCACGGGGTAGGGGCGTATTATCTCCCCGTGACAGAGAGGGTGTCTGCGGGGCTTTTGTTCTCCCGAGGCGGCGAAGGAGGGACCGGGACACCGTGTGTCTGGTGCCAGTTCCTTGCTCCCCCAGGGGACGGCCGTTGGTTGCTGGCGAGGGAAGGCACACTGGTTATGTTACAGTGTACCTTTTTCGGAGAGGGTTCGCCCTAGGGCGAAGGTGCTGGTGATGTCGTGGTCGAAGTGCTAGCACGATCCCACTTCATCACCATTGAGGCACAGGCGAAGCAGTATCCCAGAGTTTTAGTGAGTAGGCCAATCCCTTCTGGAGCGGAGAGCCCCACATAACCAATGCGTCACATCTGGCTGTACCCCCGACGGCCTTAGGTTACGTAGTGGTATGCAGTTTCACGCATTTCTCCGGGTTAAAAAAAAGGGATGATTGTTGCTGCCATGGTTACTAATCCTTTACCTTTCCTTTTATCGGACTTTGCTGCTAGGGATTTACGTTTATTTTAGCAGGCTATTATTTATATTTATCTCATATCTGGTTATAAAAGGATACGAAAAGAAACGTTACTATTCTTACATATATTTGATATTTCCTGTGTTATTTGTGCCTAAATAGATTAAATATTGATATGTTACATCGCTTTATGGCACTCGCAGACTTTTTTTAGTAGTATGACTATACAAGGTACTAAAAAAAATTCTCCTAGTGTCATTAAGTACCTAATAGGGAAAAAATCCCGCCGTCAAGAAGTCAGCGCTCTTGTAGCTATCACGAGGATTGTACGATGCTACAAATTTAACTTAGCTAAGTGTATCTACAGTAAGCTAGCCCCGACGCTTTACTCGTATGATGCGTATATAAAACAGAGGTCCCAAAAACAAGTTTAATAACCCAGTGGAAGTAAAATATTTTCTACACCGGAATCGTTAATAACTGTACGTTGCGGTCGGCACCAGCCGGTGGACTGGCGATTCCCTTTTAATTTGAAGCCTGAGCAGAGACGAAAAAGTTAACAAGACCCCGCGTAATTATAGCTTAGTGAAAGAACAAACAAGATCCGAAGGCTATTTCGAATCGTTATAGCACCATATGTTATAATATGGGTACAATTTTGCATGGTTGCTTTGATTGTATTGATCTGCTGGCATCATAATTACTTGTTACGAAGCTAAAGTTGAGTTTAACTTTCGCAGGCAATGGCACAGTTTTATGAAAACTAGGGTACCGATCTATATTGGAAATTGCGTCACTCAATGCTTACGTTGTAATAGTGTATAATTTATTGGAACGCTCGGCTTTTGAATTATCATAGTAAGAGGATCATACATTTTTTTTACTTGGTGTTTGCGTTTTTCTGTGAACATTACCGATTTTCTCGGGGACGTGACAGCTATGGCAGCTTCTTTAAAATCAAATCAAATCAAATCAAATTCTTTATTTCGGAATAAGCATTCCATAGTTGGTTAGTTACAACTTACGACTATGTTAAAAATTAAAACTAATCTAGAGAGCGTGCAATGCCTATGATCTGCCCCATCCAGTATTTAAATATGGGACAGTCATACTTTTCTGTAATTATATTTAGAATTCTGTTGGAGCCATTCCTAATTCTACCCAACAGGGATACAATTTTCCTGCGCATGAGTGCTGGAAACCCGTCAGTGTGAGCATCACAGAACATGCCCGAGGCACTACATCTGCTAGGTAGGCGCAACAGAATTCTAAATATATTATTGTACTGCACTCTCAGGGCGCTGTAGGCTCGCTTTGTATACCTAACCCACAGGCTGCTCGAGTAAAAGCTCTGGCAGTACGCCTTAAATAGGGTTATTTTTACTTCCGCTGTACATCGAGCAAACCTGCGTGCCAGCATATTTCCGCGCACCGCCAGCGCCCTGCGTTCCCTGTCTATATCCTGGTCATCGCTTAGATCACTAGTAATAATGTGACCAAGATACTTAAATTTATCCACAGATCTTAGTGGTACACCATTGAGGATAATAGGGGGTATATGGTAGGGCTTTATTTTTCCCGCCTTAAACACCATCACCTCGCTCTTTTTTGCATTATACTCAAGGCCATGAGAGCTAGCGTACGCCTCACAGATGCTCAACAGTTGTGCAAGAGCACTGACAGCCGGCGCCAGCAGCACCATATCGTCAGCATAGCTGATGTTATTGACACTAACTCCGTCTATATAACATCCTGCATGCGTGCTGCTGAGGCCAGCTATCAGCTCATCCACATACAGGTTGAACAACCTGGGAGACGTAATACCACCCTGTCTAACACCACACTCGAGCTTATATTCAGAGGACAAGGTATCTGCCCATCTCACTTGGTTCGTTTGATTTAAATACCAGTATTCAAAGATTTTAACACATTCCTCTGGCATGCCTGTCTTACTCAGTTTCCGCCATAGAAGATTATAATTGACACGGTCGAAAGCTTTTGATAAGTCGAGAAAACAGGCATACACAGGCGTTTTCCTTGCAGTATAGTACCCGACAGTATGTTTTACACAGAGTATAGCACTCTCAGTAGACAATCCAGCCCTAAAGCCAAACTGAGCGTCATGTAGCTTTAGGTGCTTTTCTAGAAGAGAGTTCAACATACTATCAAGTATCTTCGCAGTGGTCGTCGCAAGTGAGATGGGCCGATAGTTACACTTATCGGAGAGGTCACCCGTTTTATCCTTCACTATAGGAACAACGACTGTCTTCATCATCGCTTTGGGTAAGTACGAGTGGCACAGACAAAGATTAAGAAACATCGCAAGTACCCTAGGCAGATGGACACCGGCATTCCTAAAGTGCTCGATATTGAGACAATCGTGACCAGGCGATTTCCCTCTTTGCATTTTCCTGATAATTATTTCCACTTCTTTACCGGTAAAGTAGACGCTTCGCCTCGCCCCGTTTGTCCCAACATCAGCAGCCAAAGCACCATCTTGCGACACAGGCAGGGGCTTGACAGTAAAATGACGGCTAAATAGCTCAGCAATGTCTACGTGGTCAACCTTCTCCTCAACGCTCACAGGCAGTCCCGGCTTCTTGTCCATGCCCCTAGTTCCCTTCCAGAAGTCTTTAAACTTTAAGTCATTGTGTGCCAAAGCTAAGCTATCCATTTTGAGCTGCTCTTGTCTATTTTGACACCACTTGAGCTTAGACTTGAAAACCTTCTTGCTGCTTGACATAAGTTCAAAAGTCCTGCCGCTAGTAGGCTTTCCCGAGAGTTCCCACATCTGAAAATGAAGCCGAGCCTCCCTGTGTGCTTCAGCTACATATTTGTTCCACCCCGCTATATATCCTCCTCTCCGGCGGTTATTTACCTTATGCGTTTTCAAGGAGGCGTATGTTAAAGTACTAATAATATCGGAGTACATATTATCAATTACAGCGTGGTGGTTCAAATTATTGCAGGTCTGATCACAGCAATCCCTTAAAAGACTTGGAAAATCAATTTTTCTAAGCCTTTCATTACAAATATAACGATATTCATCAATCTGTTTCATATTACGGTCTCCCCACATTACTTTTTTATTTACATTATTATAAGGTATAATATTAATTGGTTTTAGTATTTTAATATCACATTCAATATACAGCGGAAAATGATCAGACCAAAATATATCATGTAAGATACTTATACTACGAATGGTATCCCAACCACATTTGGTTACCACGCAGTGGTCCAGCCGGTGTCCTGCCGTTTGACCAAAAGTCATTTGGCAAAATTACACTTGACAAACAACGTTTTGCAAAAAAATGTTTCGCCAATTGATCATTTTACTACTAATCATTTTACAAATGACTCACTTTACCAAATGATCAACAGTTAAATTTACATTTTATAAATAATTATTTGACAAAATTAACATTTAGCAACTGAGTTATCAGACAAAACTACGCTTGGTCTAAAAACGTTTGGTACAATACAATGTATTATTTGACAAGTGTTTCGTTTATTAATAAATCTAATAATAGATATGGTATGGGTCAAATTAATACACAGTACCTATTTGGCAAAAAGAGTAGGTCGTTAGGTTAGGTTAGGTTAGGGTTTGAACTGCGTCCCCCAACAAAAACGAACTGCTGGCAGAAAAATTAGGTTGTTAGTTTAGGGTTTAACTGCGTCCCCCAACAAAAACGAACTGCTGCCAGAAAGACTAGATTGTTAGGTTAGGTTAGGGTTTGAACTGCGCCCCCAACAAAAACAAACTGATGCATTTAGACTAATCATGGAAAAAACCTAGGTCGTCGGTTAGGTTAGGTTTGTATTATGACCACCAATATATTATTATGAGCGAGCGAAGCGAGAGGAGCGTCATAATGCAAGATTGCTTGCCTTCTATATAATTTTGTAACTTGTGGCGATATAAAGGGTAGCGGAATAAATTACCCAACAGACTAAATCATAATGTTTGAAAAAAGAAGTACTTTTTATGAAATAACATCTTGTTAAATGACATTTGGACAAATGCTTAATTTGCGAAACATATTATTTGGTGAAATGAAAAAAGGTCAATTGACATTTTATTATTTAACACATTTACCAAGTGTAGTGTTTGCTAATTAATCATTTGCTAATTGAGTTTTTGTAAGATGATACTTTTGTCAAATGTCTCGTTTGCCAAATGGTTATTTGGTGAAACGTTGTTTGTCAAATGATCATTTGTCAATAATTTTTTGGTCAAACATTAGTGAACCGGTCCAGCCATCTTTTACACCCATGTATATCACTAATATAAGTGTACGAATCAGAGTTCAGTCCTAGTTTGTCAACATCGGCACAATGCCATAACTGCTCGTTACAAAAATCCGTCAGTTCACGATAAAAACATTCACCCGGGTGCGCATTAAAATCGCCTAGTATGTATACAGCTTGCACATCACTATTATCTAAAATAGCCGCCGATAACGCACTTAAACATTCTGTAAACATAGTCAGATTATCCCGCGAATCCGTTGGCATATATACGGAAAATATTAAAAACTGTTTGCCGCACGACGTGAGTTTCACACCCGATATTCTATCACTATCGCACTCGATAATTGAAACACTCTCAAAGGCGGTTTTACGAAATAAAATGCCGACTCCTCCATGTGGCCTCCCTTTGAGAAGCTCTGTTGAAACGTCAACAGCTGATTTGCCCGTCCACCCAAATTCGCTGCTAACTGTACTTAAATATGGAAGATCAAAAGGTAATAACCAAGTTTCTTGCAAAAGCACAATGTCTGCCTTTTCACACAGTGACCGTACTCCATCAATACTCCGTTTAAGAGATTTACAATTGTAGCTTATTATTCTGCAAACGTTAGCCATTATTTATTTATCAAGTTCCCACTCCCTCGTTTTAAAATCAACCTTATCTACTCTTTTCACATAGACGAATCTCCTAAAAGTAATTCCGCACGGCCACAGGTCATCATTTAGGTATGTGCGTAGTTTCGACTTGTCTACATAGACTTTATAAGAATTGTAGCCTTTGTTCCTTTTCATTGTCAATTTTGATAAGGAAACCTTATCTCCCGTTTTTTCATGTATATAATCTACGACGTCAGTTTCCGACGCGTCCGAGTGCACGTACGAGATAAATAAAGGTATTTTAATATCCGCGGCCTTAAACTTCGAATCTTTTGTTGAAACGGCCCTGCCTGTATTACTGATAAAGTTGTCACGGAAGCGCTTCTTTTTTTGAACTACTTTCCAGCCTTCATTTTCCTTCTCATCCTTCCATTCAATATCTCTTTGCAAAACTTCAGCATAAGATGTGTTAGATTTCTTAGTGTTTACGAGTAACGATCTATATTGTAGATCATTAGAATTGCTTATTTGCGTCGAGTTACGTTCTTCTGTACATTTAGCTCCGGGAACTCGTTCGTTATTTAAAAACCTATAGAAGGTCTTAGAATACACTATTAATTCAAAAGCCAAGATATATAATATTACCTTATCAAAAAAATACTTTTTAACTTTTTTAGAAGTACGAAAAAATGGCGTCACGTCTCCAACATTCTGGTGAATGCCTCTCTAAAAGTCTAATTTTAGTGTTGGACCTTACTATCCAGTACTAGTACTACTCGTACTAGGCTTGTATAATAAAAACCTATAATATGTACCCAAGCCTTTAACTATTGTATTGTCCACATGTCTATTCCTCGACGTGAAACGTATGTTTCCCATTCTGTATTTTGAGGTTTGGTTCCTTTACACCTCCAAAACATATTTGACAAGAGAGAGACTCTTTCATTTCAAAATTTCATGTAATCATGTCACAATTGTTGTAATGCTTAATGTTTTTAAAAAGAGAAACTGATGAGCTTTTTCCGGCGGGTGCGCTTCTTCTCACCAGAAGGCCATGTCCCAAAGCGCCAATAGAATCAGACCTGTAAAAGAGCTCTCGAGGCCTACTTGCAAAAATAAATGGTTTGATCTGATTTGAATGACGCTCATTTTCAGATATCTGTATGACCCAACAGAGCAAAGTTAACGGTGCAAACACACTTGGATCCCGCAATGTAGGTGTAATAAACCGTATTCGGTCTAAGATTGTGAATTAATTATGAAGTTTCTTGCGTTAAACTCTCCTCTATTGGCGATAGTTGGCTACAGCATCCATCCTTGCGTTATGCATATTAATGAATCTTCATAGCTTTTGCGGTATTGCTACTCCCTACGAGATTCTGAAGTTTCATAGAGAAATTATCCCTGATGTACGAGACCGTATTTTTTCGACCGCAATTTGCTTTTCATTTCATTTTAAGGCTAATGAAAAGATGTTGAGCGAAATTTCTAATTTAATAAAGTGTGCTAGCAAGGATTAAACCGCATTAAGATGGGTTTTAGATGTTGATAAATTTGGTACGCTCTGTGTACTCAGGTATACTCAGTGATGCGATATTTTAAGCTTAAGGTTTTTGAATTATATCGTCTTAATTAATTTATTAATTCACGTAACAGATATTTTCCATTAGTTGTTTCGACTTAAGCAAAGCGAACTTGGTTGAGGCGGATCCTTACACAACAAGTCCGCTTAAAATATATTCAATGCTTTTTGAACTTAATTACCAACTAGTTAATTAAGTAAGTCGTGTGCTTTGCTTAGCTAAATTACTTTGAAACATCTGTGAGTGACCGAAAATATTTTAGTCCAGTCAGCTTTAATTATCTCTCTTATTAAATCTTAATTAAGTTAATAAAGGGTCTGAGCAATATTATCATTAGGTTCTATTATTTGGGTATTATTGGCGACATCATGTCGACGCCGGGTATGGCACACATTGCCTGCCATATATAATCAAAGGTTTCTTAGAAGTGGATAACAATTATGATAATTATCGTAGGTACCGCCACAGCGTTAGTCTTGTAGACAGCCATAACAATAATTAAGATCATAAAAAGTGTTATCTCCCAGAAACCAGTAATGTTCAAATAAAAACACTGTCCCCGTCACGTTCTTGGTTTCGATTTATTACTCGAATAAAACTGGACTCTAAGTCCACTCAGTTCATATAAAACTGAGTCGATAATCGAATACTCCCAGCCGCCATTTGATCGTCGGCTGCACTGGACTCGTAGAAAGATAAAGTATCAAATTCCCACAGACCAACTATAGAATCAGATGCAGAAGCGGTAACGGCTTTCTTCCAAATTTAAATGAATTATAATTATAAACAATTACGGTCTGACTTAATGAATAAAGTAAAACGATAGATACGACAAGTAAGAAAGAGATGTACTATTCTAAGCAGTGGATGTAAGAAAAGGAAGTGAAATAGAGAACGCCTACGTTTTTCTTTGGATATACGATTCGGCGAGTGATAAAAATCGCTGGTCTTATTCGTCAGTCTTTTTTTAATTAGTGAGGGGTCCGACATGTGAACTGAGGTGGCTCGGGCCATTGTATGGGAATAAATACGACATTTATAAATGATCGGGCCTCGACACAGACATTGAGAAGGACACCGCATAAAGGAGGAGGCGGTAAGGATGGGTTTTACGTTTTTCTTTGTACCTTGTACACACAAATTCATTTATTTAGTGCTTAAAGCAATTTTTTTGGTAAATACGATTTTGGGATTCCACTTTTACGCAAATTTTGAAATTTTACTTGTCTTGTTGGGTAGAATTTGTGCTATCTCCAGACTAACGAAGATTTGAGCTAAATAGAATCTAATTGGATACCAAAGATCTTAAAATAAATAGCCGGACGTAGTCTCACCAACAAATTAGGTACCAGTGGCGTGCCGTCCATAGAACCCGATTCCCACCGGCTTGCCTATTTTAAAGCATATGACCGGTGTATCTACTACTCCCAAAGATAAAGTAAACCAAATCTGCTCTAGCTTTACTAAGAATATATTTGACGCCACGCCACTGTTAGGTACTGAAACATTTCTAGTGGGCCGGTCGCTTTGTACTTACGAGCCGCACGCACACATGAACAAGTTTTTTTCTGCACATATTCACCTGACCGACCAGCGTTAAGCAACCGGAGGACTAGAGGTATTTCAGATATTTTTTAGCAAGGCTAAAATGATACATACAGTCATACTTTATTGCTTACCTTACAATGCAAACTTATGCAAAAACAGTGGTAAACAATAGGCGGTCTTATTGCTAAAGAGCGATCTCTTCCAGACAACCTTTGGGTAACGGAGTCGATGAAAAGTTAACAAAAATGAATAACGATGCAAAAGACAAAGAGTGCACACAAATAACTAAATATAAGGGAAGTGAATACACATATATTTAAATGATTGATATAACAAAAATCTTATTTCATTTGTTGCTGATTTTCTTTCGATTTAGTGATTATATAGATACGATACCTCATTAGCGGAGGCTAGTTACAGTCGATCTTATGCCATGGCAAACAAGATAAATTATCTAATTAAAGATATTTTATCCTGCCGAGTTTCTGAGGTTATTTACTCGCCCAATCGGGCTTTCCGTGTTGTTATTTATGAGATATTCTTATTTATTCAATAAGACACAAAAAGCTATTTTGAAAACGTCGGTAATTGAAGTACCTACTTGCAATAAATTCTTACTAGTGCTTACGTTTCAATGCTATCTTCTACATTATAATAGTATTTTGTGCAAAAGTTGTATAAGTAGGCTCAAAAAATGCGAATGGCGCGAGTTGCGATACGAGCCGCCGCGGCGGAGAGTATCGCAAATAGAGACGCCATAAGCTTTTTTCACTTAATTATACAAAGTTGCATACAATACTTTTTCTACAACTATGTATGTGTCTATGGTAAACTTTTTTTTTAATTTGACATATACTCGCTAGTGACTCGCAGTGACGATATTAAAAATACTTTTTTTATGTTGGCATCAATGAATTTAGTTCGGAAAGTTTAACAAAAACCGTAGGAATTTAATTGTTTGTAAAGTTAGAATTGAGCGCTTAATCTTTGATCTAGATTTAACCTAGATTTAAGTTTAACCTAGATTTAGAAGTCTGTGGCTGCTAGCAGTATCGTTTTGCAACTATAACGACACTAGTGCTGTTATGGGGAATAGAGTATAGACTTCTCTGAACTCATATTACGTATGTTCTTATATTAGTGTTCGTGACCAAGTAAAAGACAGATAAAAGTACAGGAGTAGAAAAATAGTTTTTACGTGCTACTCGACAATTTTCTGTATGGTCAATACGAGAACAAACGTTGATTTTTCCACACATTTCAAACTTACTTATTACAAAGTCTACTCATAATTTGCCAAGCAAAGTTAGTTAAAGCCACGAGCGATAAATAACTGCCTATAATGCTAGTAATTTATAGGAATCTTGGTTAGGTGCTATCTGATACACTTGGGTTGTTAAAAAGCTCGATATATTATTTACTAACTAGTAATTTATGAAATGCTTATAAGAGTTTCTAGCTACGATTCCAGTCTTATAATTAGCATAAATTAAATAAAGGTTAACTGTATATAATTCAAAGGTCTTTGCAAAGCAACAGAGCAAACAAAATGATTAGGGATGCTAATCACGCTGTAATTATGGCTTATTTGAGAATTTTTGCTCGAGATTGCACGTTGGGGTTATAACTTAGATTGTGGCCTGAAAGTTAATACTCGTATTTTTATGAAATGGTTTCCCACGTCAGAGGGTGGAAGACGCTATTAAATTTTATTCTATTTCTACTTATTTATTTCAGATATTGTATAAATATTGTATTGTTTAGTTTTATATGTAGATCAATTTCATTAGAACGTGTAAATATACAGATTTCTAAAAAAAATACAATTCCTAGGGATATCAAAATATCGTTTGAAATCGGCATTAGTTATATTTTTTTTATGCCACACCCGGCCATAAAGTGGCATTCTGGCCAAGTGTAGACATAAAATGATGTACACAACACGGGAGGTAATAAAGAAAGCCCTCGATCGCATATTTACGTCCCTCGCCTGCGGCTCGGGCCGCAAACATCTGCGATCTCAGCCTTTCTTTGTATTACCACCCTAGTTGTGTAATGTACTATTGTACACCATCAACCTATATTACGTCCCACTGCAGGGCATAGTCCGACTCTCACGGATGAGAGTGATTGGGCTGTGGCCTCCACGCTGGCTCAATGCGGGTTGGAGACTTCTCATACACCTTTGAATTTCTTCGCGGATGTTTGTTCCTCACGATGTTTTTTTTCAGCATTCATAATATTGTTTTTTGTAAATCTAGTATTTTAATTGCGTAACTGAATCGTTATAAATAACCATCAAAATATTGTTTTACTGAAAACATATTTTCAACAGCCCACAAATGTAATTAGTCTGTCCTAACGTAATTCTTAATTATTCAGACGGAATTAAGAACCCGTATTCTGAAAGCACTGAATTCATATTTAGAGATGAAAATTAGTGAAAAGCTTTTAAATTGGCGTCTACTGTATTTATAATTAAACATTCTGAGTTTATCGTTCCCCCGGTGCTTTTTTTTTGTTTCTTTTGAGTTACCTACTACCCATTTAGTTTGACGATTATCAGATTCCATCATTTGTGAACGTTTACGTCCCATCCGCCAATGCTATATGCCCATTGCCCAACCCTTACCCACCTTAATTTGCTAACTATGCCAGCTATGTCGGTTACCTTACTTCTTGTACGAGTACTAGCAATAGCATTACCATAGAAGTATTTAGGCAATGTACATATAGTCGTCTCGTCGTTAAAAACTCCGTGTACACGGCGACCCTGAGCTTCGAATCCGGAACCTTGCGATCTCGAGTCTACTTTCCAAGCCACTAGTTCGGCCAGACTAGGATAGGCTTTCAAAGTTTTATCAAAATTCTCACAGAAATCCCGTTTTGTTGTCATACATTTACAAAGGCAGGTGTAGGTGAACTCTTTGCCAAAGTTCCCAAATCAATAGACCCAGAGCTATTGAGTAAAAATCACAATAGGGAGGATATGTGACAGACTAGAGGACCAGTTTACAAAAGTTTTTGAGTGTACCAACGCAACTATATGTGTGCTATTTGTAAACTCCTTTATTGATCTTAATCCGTGTGAGTAATGGTGAGTTTTGAACTGATTTACCTTTCCAAATTGTAAAACGGTTCGTCGAGTTTGTGCTATACGAATGACATGTTCAAAAAATGTCTCCAGAATAGGTTTTTGACAATGGGGTGTAATTGGTGGGTTGGGTACCTGGGTCTGTTGGTTTTGTCATTTGACAATGCGCGGGTCCCATGACAATGCGCTTCGGGATAAGAATATTGGAGTAATTCAACCATTCGGTTTCACGTAATGAATATTACTGTGATTAAAAGGCTGATTATGTATTTTTATTCGGTTGACTTTTTTAGTCTTGTCAATCAAACTTTCTTTATATTTTTTATTTGAAGAACTCTTGGTTTTCTATTCTTTGTGTAAATGGGGTGGTCTTGATAACAAATTATTGTATGAATTATATTTAAAGAAACTACCGTGAAACTCAAAACTATTAAATGTATGAGTTTCAAATCTCACGGTAGTTTTCTACATTTATTAAGCAAAAACGGATTAACTAGTTTGGTTCAATCAAACGCATTCGCCGTGCACATTGTTTGTCGTTGCTCTTGATAATATATTTTTCATGTAATAGGTATATGTATAATTATTAATTATAGTAATTTTATTTGATTTTATCTTACATTGCAATATTTAAAACCTTGTCTAAAATACTTTTTTAAATATCTTCAAAATAGTCTTCCGTAATCTTTATGCTATTTTTACTTACCTTAGACCAGTGGTGGGCAAAGTACGGCCCGCGGGCCATCTCCGGCCCGCGGGAGAGTTTAATCCGGCCCGCCAGCGGTCTTTCGAATTATAGTAGTACTTATATGGCCCCTAATAAAACAAAATTTTTGGTATAGTTCTGGCCCTCCTCTGAAATTTCTTATATTTTCTGGTCCGCCATGAAAAAACTTTGCCTACCACTGCCTTAGACCGTGAAAGAAACATGATGTTTCGTTATTTTTGTTCAATTTTTGTTGGTGGACAACATTTCTACTCACCTATTTCCCAAGCGCCAGATGCAATCCGGAAGGACATGAAAAAAAAAAGGAAAAAAATCATGTTAGTGAATATTATTTTTCACAGAAAGCAAAACTGTCGAAACATCTATAGAAGCCAGTTTTCACCGTATAAGTATGTATTTAAACTTTATAATATCTAAACAACTGGTAAAATAGAGTCATAAGAAACTACTGGGTACCCTGTAAATAACATATTGGGTTCCGTAAAAATTAAATCCATAATGTTATGTTTGTCATAATACGAGTATATTTGTCATTATGTCTTGGCATTCTTTGTTTTCCCCTGAAACCGCTAACTTTTCAGGATTGTCATGATACACACATATCCTGGGTGGGTCCTAAATATTTATGTTAGATTTTTTATTAATCCTGGTAAGTCAACGGTTTCAAAATTAAGCCAAACATTACATTATGACTTTAAATAATTATGCAAACAGGCACGCATCAGGAAAGATCACTTTCAACCACTGTTTACTATATCCACAAGACATGTTACGGCGGTATAGCAAGTCGCCGCAAAGATGGTGGTACGACCAGTACCTCTAGCACAACTGTGACGCGCGACTCTTTCTCGCGCGACAAATGCTACCTATCTCTATCCACTCAATATCGTGCGACAGTGACAGGTGATGCTCTGTCGCGCGAGAAACGAAGTCGCGGCCAGTTATGCTAGACGTACTGAACTATTTGATCAGTTGTCCAAGGTGCTCGGAACTGGGACCGTTGGAAATAAAAATGAGACTTTGCTTAGCATTGAGACACTACTGTACGCTAAGCCTTATCTTAGGTATGTTGCAAAAGCTTTTTTCATGAACAAGTTTGAACAAAATGAGAGGGCGACCCATAAAAAACCAAGTCGACAAAATTAAGGATAGTGCACATTTTTAATCTTTTTAACAGAATGCTGGCGCGGATATAAAAAGTTAATTCCACGGCGAACTGCTTCTGTGTATAACTTCTTATAAATGTAATAACAATAAAAGGAAATATCACACGTCATTAATGTTCAGTGCCGGTGTCTGCATTAGAGACCTTAACTCGCAACAAAGCTTTTAGTTACGTCGAAATTCGAAAACCGCAACATCTGGCGTGTGGATGGTGCCTATATTCTATACTAGATCGCATTTGTGTACTTGTGTTAACAACTTATCTCCGTTCAACAATGAACTTACTTACTATGGACTAAAGGTGTGATTTTGAATGAGAAAGGAGGGGTATTTTGATGTCGCTTTGGTCTTTTTTGTGTCGGAAAGCGGTTTCAATCTCTTGTCGCGTCTGTTTTTCGACGCTACAAGCCATTCCATACAGATGCGGGATGCGGAGACGAAAACTCGATTTTCCCGGAGTCCGATTTAGCTAAAATGAAAACGCAAAATTATTTCGACTGCTGCAACGGGAATTCTTAGCGAAGCCATTTCATATTCCATGTATTCAGTGAAGTTAATTTCGTAACTACATACGTACGGTACGTTGTTCTGGGTTTTTTTACTAATTTCAAAGATGTTGTTGTTGTTAGATTACAACAAAATATTTTAAATATAGAGAAAAAATACATGCACAAATCAACCTTATCATAGGTTGTGTGGGACACTGTTATAAATGCAAGTTTTAATAAATAAATATTATTAACCGTCGGTGTGTAATTAAAAAATGGCGAAGTGCGAGTCCGATTCGCACTTGAAGGGTCCCGTATCACCTTCGAGCAAAAAGACGCCAAGAAACACGTTTATATTTAATTTATTTTGTTTTTATTATTTGTTGTTATAGCAGGCATATAAATACACATTTTGTGAAAATTTCAAGTCTATACCTATACTCCGTTTTTTTTAGATGTGGAAATCTGGTAAACAAAAGAATAAGTGATCGTCAACATTTGTAATTATCAGTTAACAATTTAAAAGTACATGATATTTATTATGTCGTTTTCTTTGTCCGATATTAATTCATTAGCTATAAGCCTAAAGTACTCACTTAGCAGGCCAAGCCAAGGCATAGTAATATAATGTATACTTAAAAAAGATTTTCGAAATACGTGCTCATAAACTGGCTCTAATTTCATTATTTTTATATGCGGAACGCAGCTTATTACACACACACGCACACTTTTTACTTTGATAAATCACAAAATAAATACAAAAACAGAAGTTCTAAAGATATATATTACTTTTTAATCGCAACTGTGTTGAAAAACTGATCATAACGATAACGATGTTTAAAAACCTGACCATTGCTTCAAAACCTCTGCCTCTTTGGGTATTTTATTGTGCAACATTTCTACAAATTATTACAATAATAAGCAAAAAATGAATCTGAATTTTGCTAGATTAATGATTAATAAAAGAAATGAGTTTTTTTTTCATTCGTTAATTATGTAAATTGCAAACGTACATACAAATCAAGTTTTCACTATCAAATGAAATTAATACGTGATAAAAAACCTCAAATTGACAGATGTCAACTTTGTTTACCAAATTTCTACATCTAAAAAAAACGAAGTACCTATATTATGGTTCAAAGCTAGAGCCCTGTGACGGACGGACAGATGGACAGCGGAGGCTGTGGCTGAGCGGAGGGAGTACAATTAAAAAACAGGTGTCAAATATATCTGAATGTATTAAAAAAATCAAGTGAAACAACAATACTAAGTATGAAATCAGAAGTAATAAATATTTTTTACTAATCACCATCGTTGCAAATACAACTTCCGTGCAAAATGCTATTAGATTTACTGATTTAAGACTGTAAGTATTTATCGTCAGTCGCTTTTAACAATTTTATGAAGTAAACTGTTCCATGTCGGACACAACAATTAGTCTTTATTACTGAGCAAATAACGGAAAATTACAACCAACAGAAGGTTGATCCCTTTATTTACTTCGAGGACATAACTACAAACTAACCGAACTAAGTATATGACCTCCAAAAATAATCCGCGAATTTAGAAAGCAACGCAGGCCTCCACGAGTCCTCATACTATCTCCTTATATTTTCTTCTTATTTCTTATAATGCGGGATCCGGGAGTAGGTAGTTATATTAAAGAAAGTTAGCGAAAAGGATTCCGAGGCTACGTTCCAAGATGGAATAAAGAAAGTTTTAATATTTTTTCCCTTATTTTCCCATTTCTTCCCTTCTCATTTGTAGCAGGGTCTGTCTGCATTAAAAGTATTCTTATTATGGTTTTGTCAGATTATTACATAATATCCAAATAAAACACGTTATCCATCTAATTTTACAGTACCTCTAGGATAATATTGGTATAAATATAAATAGGTATATACATTTTTTTTAAATAAAGTCTTTAAAGAGTACAATGAATGAACGAGCACATATATAATATAATGGGAAATGATGAAAAATTAAAAAAAGGACTTATATTTTTTATGTTATATTTTTATTTTTAGAAATTCGGATAGGTATCATAAAATATATTAATAAAAAACTTTCGCAAAAACTCAATCTAATCTACCCAATGTGTATTTAAATTTATAGTATATCGGAAGTTTTAGTCAGAATCAGAATCATAGATAAATGAGTATTATTACTCATTTATCTATATGTACAAGGCTGTATGTACATATTTTTAAAAGCACTTTTAAAAATATGTACATACAGCCTTGTCAATCAGACTCTCCATAAAATGTATTTCTAATATACACTTACGACTGAGGTGTTATAGTACATTGTGCACCGAGGGTAGTAAGAAGGGAATTACTAACGAGAGTCTGTTAGGGCTTTTAATGACTCGAGTTGGTAATCCCCTTACTGCCCGTGATACACACAATGTTTTTCATCACATTTGCGAGGAAAAAAATAAAACATAAAAATCAAATAAACTAAACGCACCCGCTAAGAGACAACGGCAACTGTCAACTTTTTCAATATATGTAGTCTTCCACAGATAATGCTAAGAACTGCGTTTAGTTCTTAAACTTGACAGGCAATGCCGCCAGATTGTACCGATTTTCATAATAAAATTTTAAAGTAAATTAATTTAATTGCATTAAAATAATTGCAAAAAATACTGAAATAATAGTAAAATATACCACATAATTTTTATATACACTAAAATTGGTTTTTTAGCCAAGTTTTGAAGATGTGAAATAAGCCTTGGCTGATTTGAAACCTCCTTAGTCTGAAATGACGTACGGGTAGGTCCTATATTTTAAAACTAAACTCATAACTCCCACGGGAGTTATAGATTTTCATACAGTTTTTCCTCCCGTGGGAGTTATAGATTTTTATAACCCACGGGAGGTAAATCGGCTCGAGCTGGTCTATAAGCCCGCGTGTTATAACACCCTTTACGAGCAAGTGTGATGAAAAACATTTTACTACGTTACAAAGAAAAACATATTAATAAAGAAACAATAAAGTTAATGAATCACTAAGTTATAAAAGCATTGCTTAATACTTTGACATAGAATCAAGTGTCAAACTACGAAACTTCTGAGAAAGCTCGGTAGCAACGAAACAAAACAATCATAATAAATCACGAAATCAATTCGGTAACTTATTGAATGATACTATCGCCGTGTCCAAGAGAGCTCTTAATAAATCAAATACATTAACGTAGTGATTGTTCCGATTCGTTATTGTCTCTGTGGAATATTATTTACATAGTTGACTGGTAGGCGTAAGCATACACTTACGGTTTATACGCGTTGCCTCCGGATTTCTGAATGTATTTATGTCGTGAGTGTAGTGAACACACTTAGCCGAAATCATACTCAGTCGGGCTATAGTATAAAAAGTTGAACCGGACGATATCATAGACCATAGGTTAAATACTGAATTTTGCACTACAACCAAAGCGTAATTTATTGCGTGCATATTTCTTGCTACAGCATATCAAATCAAATGAACATGCTTCAACGTAAAAAATAAACGCCGAATTTAGACTGCGTGGGCCTGGCATAGTGTGTCATCATTTTACATTGCTATATCAATATCATTTAACTGATTCAATGTAGCTGATGAATTAAATTTACTGGAAATATCAGAATCTGGAGTTTGATAAAGGCACATGTCATACACAAACGTAAATAACGATAAAAAAATCAAAGAACATTTCAGCCATATCATGTTACAGGCAGTTCGTAGTTCTTATTTATCTTGCAAATACCATTAAATTCATAAAGAATAGAATGTACAGAAAAAATAATTTGAGATATGAAGAATGATTTCTGAATGTTTGCTGTACATAATTTGTGATTGCAAATTATACAAATTCGACGGCATTGTAGACTAACACGCGCACACTCATAGCGTTCGAGGAAATACCTCCAACGAAATGTCTCGGCACGCTCGAAAACACTTCAATTTCTCAGTCCTAAACAAATATGTTACCGGTGTAGTAATTGCTTACCGTATTTACAGTCTTTTATTGTGTATCGCAGTGCAAATATTGTTTTTGAATGCATCGGTTGTCTCACCTACCGCTGTCCGCCGGGAGCTTGTTATCTGAACCGAGTTGAAAGTTAATATGCGGTTGATTTGATTTTTTTTGTATTTGTCAAGGAACAAATATGATGTTGCAAAAATAACAAAATATCTACCGGCATTGGAATTACTGCTACGAATATTTTTTATATACCTAGCAGTTGTTAGGACCTTATTGACAACTAGGCTAGTAGTAACTTTTACCTAAGAAGGATGATGTAGACTAAAATATTAAACAAGTTAAGGCATAATTAATAGCGGACTTCCTGCAAATGTCTTTAAAATAATTTACTTCGAAATATCTCGTTACCAAAACTTTCCGCCGGCTCCGTAGAAGCGAAAAGTTAAATTAAGGTGCATAGTAGCAAACGCAAAGTTTCCTTCTAAATAAAATGTAGGTGCACGATTACAACATAAAGATTCACTATCGTTTGCTACGATATATGTACTTGTAATATGATAAGTTCTTGACTTTGCCCATAAATTTAATTTTCACCCGCCCATTAGCAACACCTACAAATAAAGTTCACCTCAGACGGAGGTACAAAAAATAGTGTATGATAATGGCACCTACCGGCGGCTTCCTTAGGTTACAACGCATCAAAGAGGCTACCGTGTAATTTGAGATTCTAAATGAAGCTTAGGCGACAGTCTGCGACCCAAAAAAAAACACACTTTCAATCGAGCGAAAATGTAACTCAATACGGTAGTGCCACGCGGATTATTCTTGTGCAATATGAAGGCTGAACTGGCAGCTGTTTCCCAAATTTTGCCAGTGATTTAACGAAAAATACCCAGAAATTACGGAGTAAATAGTTACTTGGATGACTAATTTTAAGAATTTCTAAAATTGATTCAAGGAACGTAACCCACATAAAATTTTATGTCTGTTTTAGTCATATCTTGTTTTATTTCCTTAAAATATGTATAACACTTTAAACTTTAAATAAAACGTAGCATCAGATAGCTACAACAACGAGAAAATTGCTTCATAAAATTTATATTACTTATCGACCCTACTAGTAAATTGAAGAACGCGATGTTAGTCTGTATTTATCTAAAATGTCTTCGAGTTTGAGTAAAGTTTTTATGATCTTTTATATTGATTTGTAATAAAATTTGTTGTTATAGTATATCACAAATAACAAACAATACAAGTACCTAACTCAGTAAAAATGTCACATCAACTTCGAAACCATTTATAAGATTTGAAGCAAATTAAAATGTTATCAGAAGTACCTTTTAAAGATAGAACTTGTTTTAGTATTTACTGCGCTTCATATATTTCTGAATTCCACTTCAGTCAAGGGCTATGTCATTGATGGGGTATTTAGAAAATAATTGCCCGTACAAAAATGTACCAATTATTAAACCCAAGAAGCATCGCGAGTAACTTTGACAGGGAATAAATTCAGTATATTTTCGCAGCACATGATTCTCAAGCACTTGCGTGATTGAAGGCAGTCCCGAGTAAGTAAAAGAGGGATAACGCAGGCTAGAGTGAAGTGTGTAAACAAACCGCACGACAAACAATCGACCAGTTACTCCGGTCCTCGCGGACGTGTAATCGGATACAAAATGGTCGTGGGCTCTCGAGAGCTTGCAGGGTCTCAGCAGAAGCCTTTCTCTAAAGGAAATTACATCGAATTACAACATTTTTCCCAGTGGAGCAACAAAAGTGGATGTACCTAATAGGAAAAGTAGTGTTTGCGTTTGCTTCAAGCTTCAAGCTAACGGAAAACAAGAAATGTATAAGTGCTTTGTATTAAGACGAGACAGAACTGGAAACTCTTTTATTTTAATCGAAAGACTCAATTTATGCATGGCCATTATTTTTTTTGCTTGAGTCACTTCTCTACTGTGGTATTTATTAAAAGTTTTTATGACTTGTGGCATAATATCTTTTCGTTTTTCTATTACATAGGTAAAAATTAAAGCATGCGTAAGTACTCGAACGTATTTAATAACTGCAAGATGTTGTCTTCTTCTATTATTTTTTATATGTTCGTAGAAACTTATTTCAATACTAAACCTGATACTAGACGCGGCAGTCGCATGGAACAGACAGAAGCATTATATAACATGAAGTCTCCACGGCGCAGATAAGACACTATTGATGAAATGTGACATTGAATACGACTTATGAGATTGTTATCGTTACAAGCCAGCGACAAATGGCGAGTCCCACGAATAAAACCGAACAAGTAGATGTATTCTAGCAGACCATTGTGCTGACAACTCAGCGACTTTTGATAGATACATTTCAAGTAAGAAATCTCAGAAATACGCTGATCGCAAAACGCCGGCCCTTTTATTATTTTCCTGCTCACTTTTTGCCGCAAATATCATAGTGGAGACATTGTACTCTTTTGTCTTGAGCATCAGCGTCATTTTTATTCAGCCGATGAAATATTTTCAAGCAGTAGGTAAATGATTCAGCAATGTTCTTGCGATGTTTCTGCACTACTTGCTTCAAATTTATCTTGTCTCGATGCTGAATATGCAATTTTATGGTTTTCGTGTGACTGGTTCGATTTGTGGCGTTATCTCGAATGATTGATGGTCGTTTTAACTTTTGCAATGTGGAGCGAATGATTGTCCACTGAATTACCAATTTGCGGAACATCCTTTATTTTGGCAGAAAAAGTGATTTATATTTAAGGGTTCTGATAAGATGTCGCAAAACTCAGGCTAAAATATTTACTATAAACCATTTCTTAGTTGAAGGTTAACTTACAATGTGATTTAAAATTAAACGGTAATAAATAACAAAAAGCTCGTATATAGGTAAGTATTTAAAGTCTATTATTTATTGCTTGAAACATTTTTCTCACAACGTTTTTGATCTACTAAAAAGGTTACTCCTTTTGATCAATAAAAAATACGGTAGGGACTTTGGTGACATATCAGAGATCTTATCCGAGCTAAACCTTCGCACAATGCCCTGTAATAATGGGCGAACAAAAAATGATCGCTATCAAAAAGTACCAGCAAAGGGGACACAAATAACCAAAAAACACACATACACAGATGACAAAAAAATCACTAGCTATTTTATATGCGTGTGTGAGTTACTGCCAAAGGGTTTAAGATCGGCCCATAGATCTTTAAAAACTGAATAGGATCAGTAAAAAACGGACGCTACAGAAACTCATTTAACATGTTTAATAACAGAACTCATAAAACTAGCTGCCTTGTATGGCAGAGGCATTTTTCTTTACTTTTTGTCAATTTGATCGTTAGATGTGATATCGTCCTCGCCTCTTGGGCACTCTCGTTAATGGGGTACCTATGAGGCCCGAGCCCGCATTGTATGTACTCGGCCTTTCTATACGCGACCCTACGTGACAAAACTTTGTCCCTCCCTATATTCAAATTCTGAAGGAGCAATTGAAATCGGAGATCGTAAAGAGAATTAGAGCGGGGTCTTTTTCGAGCGCCCGTTTTGTTTCATACGCTCAAAGCGGGGCTTCTTTTGAATCTCGAACAGCCATCCAAGTGGAAGTGGGGGCAACGCTTATTGGGATTCCCTATGGCTACCAATCGGTTGGTGCGACATCGCGTAATCTAATAGCTTATTAATGAAGGGAAGCCGGCAATCGGCCCCTATTTTTCTATCCTAGTGATCATTAAAAAATAATAGGTTCCATCTCACTCATTCGCGTGGTTTATTGTTAAACTGGTGCGCGGTATCGCCGTCTTGTTCCTGCGATCGCAAAGTGGGAAGGTCGGTGGCGTTCGATAGCTCCTCCCACTAAATTTATAATACAATAAATGAGTGAAGTTGCCTTGTGCGAGAACCGGCTGCGGAGATAACGCGTAATGTGAGGTTATTGCGTGAAAACAAACGGCAAAAAACTCCTCAGTAACAGAGATATACGGTCTCGCATAGCGGACCTTTACGATCCGCGCTGCCTAATATACGGGCGGGAGATTCGCGCTCCATGGATTATGTCTGTAATAAAGAGGATATTTTTTAAAATTACGTTTGCTACAAAGTTGCTACATTAGCCGTAATTGGAGATATGTCGAGGCTTTACGACCTCAATAGACGTTTGTGTACACGATGTTAACAATGCTCTGAATATTTTTGACATTCGAAGCCGGTAAAGTTGAAGTAAGTTCGAACTTTCGTCAATTTGTTTTATCGCCTCGCTATGTAAGATAAATGAGCGAAGTTTCAGTGGTAGATATCCTTTGAATTTTAGTTTTTAAATAGCCGCATTCACGAGGTTCTTAGACTGTGTAAGTAAAAGTGATAATTTTAATGTCCATGAACGTTCTGTCCAGGTGTTTAAAGAATGCGCTAAAATTAATACTCCAAATCCACTTGTACTAAAAGACTCACCACAAAAAAATAAATTAATACGATATTTAAATTGCTTGTTATTTAAATTGGTTTAGAAATGTCGGAAGTACAGGGCTTGTAATAAAATATATTTTTATATAATAATAAACTCGGTTTTATTCTTGATTCCTTCAGTCACTTGGAAGCAAACATAATTATGTTTCAGATCAGATCTAGTATAGTATATGTATAGTTTTCTAAACAGATAGCGAGAGATTCAGTATTCGATTAAATTTTGTATATTCAACAAGAAATAAATATATGTATATATTTTTTCTAGCCTATCGTAGTGTCCCACTGCTGGGCAAGGGCCTCCTCCCTTGGTTTCCAATCGTCCGGCTCCGAGCAAATTCTGACCAATTGATCAGCCATAATAATTAGTCCGTCGATCAAGAAATAAACCAGCTTACGTAAAGCGGACACTATAATATCATATAGGTACATATTATTTTGGAGTCAGACACTGTCACGGTTTAAAAATATACTTTTCCTAAATTAAACTTAACTTTCAATAAAATATCAAACGCTCGCCAACTGAGAGAGCCGCATCACCGAAGTAATCAGTACAGATCGTAAAAATCTTCAATTAAATTTATTCCCTTTAACGAAAAACAAATGATTACGCCGAGATTGCATTAACCGAAATTGTTATAATAACCCTAAAAACTCGATTTTATGAACCGGTGTCTAAGAAGGTAACTTAATAAGGGACCCTTAGTTATAAAAGCTTATCTCCAAATCGAAATTCGTCGAAACACGTATAACAAATTTACCCGCAATGACTCAACAATTACGGCTACTGAACGCTTAATATAAACCGGCGATGTGAAAATACGCATCGGGCATAAAGACAGTAGGTCTGCGAGGTACTGGTAATTCTCTTATCTTTTTAAACGTCCGTCATAGCCGTAGCTAAATTTATACGACGGCAAAACTATATACATTTGATATGAATTGTAAACGGCTCTGAGTTACACAAAATAGCCAGAAATGCTGTTTGAGTCTCGAGGGAAGCCGTCTATGTGTGTATTTTCTCTGGCGTAATTACTCTGACCACCAATATTTAAAAGATTCCTCCTCTTTAGACTGGCATTTGTTGGTTACTTGTTAGAACTTGACTGATTCTACATTGTAACCAAAAGTCCAATTCTAATAAGGCAGAATCTTTTCAGTATTCGCCAATATGTCATGACAGCGAAATTACGTTTTTGAAAATACACCCCTATAATGCGAGCATGGGTGTGAGGGCGTCAGTAATGTGAAATACCGACTGTGCCATGAACACGATATCGTTTGCGAACCAAAGGTGAGTGAGGTACTTGGGGAGCCGGTGAATGTTCAGAATCGCACTTTGTGGCGATTTATGGGTGAGGCCTATGTCTAACAGTAGACGCCCGTGGCTGATAGATAGAATGCGAAACATACTTTGAAAATTCCGCATTTGTAGAAGGGTTTTTAGAAACATTTTCTGTTCGCGAGATATCAAATAACAAATGTCTTTAAATCGCCAATCAAGGTCATTGGGAGGTGGTATCACTTTGATCCAATGATGATAATATTTATTTATTTATTTATTTAGACTTTATTGCACAATACAGGAAAGTACAAACGGCGAACTTAATGCCATAAGGCATTCTCTACCAGTTAACCGCTGGGCCAAACAGAAATATTAAATTGGTGCATGAACATATAGTCAAATCCGTAAAATTGTGAACACAAATCATATACATAATACTGATATACCTACATAAATATGCTGTAAAATATACCTACATACATACTATTACATGTACCCAGTATAAAATATCATGAAGACAATTAATCGTGAATATTGTTAGAAAAATGCTTGCGCAACATGCGCTTAAAGCTGAATTTGCTCTGCGCTTTCCTTATAGTAAGGATAATAGTCTTTTTGAAGATGTGTATAGGGCGCCAGTTGAGAGCTAGGTAAGCGTAAAGTGCGGAGGTGGGGTATGACAATCTCAACTAGTCAACGTTGCTCTTTTCTTACACTACCTTACGAATATCTAGCTCGAAATTAAGTTGTAGAAAGTATTCTACTTAATTCTGAGATTGTTCACGGTACATAAATGGGCCAGAAGAGAAGGCAGTTGACAGATTCATAATCTTTATGCCACACCTGGCCATAAAGTGGCTTTTAGCGCACGCTACGCGTACGGAAAAGCCGCTTTCTGGCCTAGTGTAGGCATAAAATTATGTACACAACACGGCAGGTAATAAAGAAAGCCCTCGAGCGTATTCTTACGTCCCTCGCTTGCAGCCCGGGCCGCAAAATCAAAATCAAAATCAAAATATTTATTTGTCCAACATAGGTATTTACATATAAAATTGCATGGTGTTATATTCTAAGGAACAGGTATCTCTATGTGGTGCCCTTTTAGGGCATACAAATTTTTTGCATGTTGCAAACATCTGCGATCTCAGCCTTTCTTTGTATTACCACCCTAGTTGTGTAATGTACTAAAAATGTCATCCTCACATCCCCTCGGGTCGCTCAACTACCGTAAGCGATGTTCGGGTTAAGTAGTACATCTATATTGCCAATCTGAAGCTACCGGCATTTTTTATAAATGCATTGCTGTTAAAATAAAACCAAAATGTTTTCCAAGTTTGCCCGCGGTGTTACATGTGTCCAGCCTTAATGGACTTGTCATGTTATGGTAATGAGGAACAATCAGATACACCATTTATCATTTTATTATGATGTCAAACGAATGCCACCTAGAACGCTTGATTCCGGTAAGGTCTTATCGGTGAGAAATTTTGATTTATGTTCCAATGTAACTTCTGTAGAGCATGTCATGCCGTGACCAACATAAAAAATGTTATTCTTAATATGAGTATTGATTTCTTGACCACTTTTGGAGCGCTAATGTGGAATGTATAATTTATTTTATGCCACACCTGGCCATAAAGTGGCTTTTACCGCAAGATTATAGTACATTACACAACTACGGAGGTAATAAAGAAAGCCCTCGACCGCATATTTACGTCCCTCGCCTGCAGCTCGGGCCGCAAACATCTGCGATCTCAGCCTTTCTTTGTTTTACCACCCTAGTTGTGTAATGTACTATAATATTTATTGCACACAGGATAAATTACCGTAAATAAGGCAAACTTAATGTCACTGGGCATTATACAAAAGTCAAAGTAAGGGCACAGCAGATAACGGGTGCGCAGTGCAAATAACTTTCTAAAAAGTACAAATTAGTAAATTATAATACTGTACCATATTCAAAAAAGATTACTCAAAATAAAATTAGGTACCTATGTTAATAAATAACCTATAGTAATATAAGGTGAATATAATATAACTGTTCCCCATCTATATTCCTATTTTAAGGCATTCATTCATTATTTTTTGTCTTGAAAATAATGCAAGCTCACTTTGGGCCCCTTACTGTAGTAAAGACCCTACGCTAGTAGTGCTTATGTCAATACACAATCTAATTCCTTATTCCATTATTACCTCATACTGATTAAAACAAAAACCACTTCACAAATCATACACAACTAAAATATAACTGTCACCGAGACATCATATCACGTTTTTATCAAACAGAGAGTGTTAATGACCTCCAACCTTATCTGATGGTATGAGGGTAATAAATAGGTCAGTTTTATTGCTTTCAGTGTGTAAGTTATGTGTTAACGGCGTTAGAGGGACCAGTGAACTGCCTGTTTGTGATAAACTACGAGAATAATTAGGGCCAGAGTTAGATTAGAAGTGAAGTAAACGATGTTTCGATGTAGTAAGTACTTTTTTTTAAATAATACGAAAACCTTAATAACCTGTTGTTTCTAAAATACTCAAATAACGGTTTTTGAACTGTTCTGTGACAATTATAGAACTGAAATACTACTCAAGAACGTTTTAGACGTCAAAGTTATTAGTTTTAGTTTTGAATATGAGTTTATTGCAGGTATAATAATCAAAACTACATCGTAAAGCTTAGCCAACTCACTCATACAAAAGCTACATCTAACAACAAAGAGCTTTTAATAAAACAAGTAAACTACAACCTAATTCTAATTTGAATGTCACAAATGGACGGACGTTATTGTCCAAAATGCAAATGGCTTAAAGATATTATTTTCATTTCCATATAGCAACGAAAGAGCGCTCCAGAAACGTATTCAGTATTCCATTTTCAAATATGTGCCGCATAATTTTGAATAAGGAAATGGAACTCAAACAAACACAAAGACTTGCTTGGTTGTCTTGTGAGTGCCTACACGCGTTGTCTATGACAAATACGCTCTCAACGTTGAATTACTAAGAATACGCGAAAGACAAAAGAGATACAGAATATGAAAGAAGGCACTTTCCGCCCATATTGAAAGCTTAATACGTGACAGACATAATTTAGATGAATTTGGATTCATTGCGGGATTCAAGAGCTCTTTGACGGAGATGCTTTTCCACGATTTATCTCAGCTGCCGACGTGGCAAAAGAAACCAATTAACCAACGTTTTGTACAAACAGTAAGTTGAAAAACAGTTTTTGCAGATTTTTCAAGAAAATAGGTGAACGTTTGTTTTACTTAAGACGAAAATGAGTGGTGCAAATTTAAGAAAAACTAAAATTTCTGAGCTGGTTCAGCTATATTTTTAGAAACAAATACATCAAAGCTTGAAAAGGATTTAGCGTAGGTAATCAAGTTTTGGGGACACTGATATTTGCGCTTCGCAATAGATCATTTATTAGGATCACTATGCCTTTTTGAAGAAACGATTTGTATTTATTCTCAGACCTTTATTTTATTAAACAAATACATAAGTATTTTATTAAAATTATCTGTAAATTTAGTTACTAGTTACCTACCTAATTAATACTGCTAGGTCGTTAATTTACCTAGTTTAAAATTTAAACAGATAACTAGTCTTGTTATTATTAAATTTATAATAAACTGTAGATGTAGGTAAATAAGATCTTATATATTTTTTTGGTAAATATTAAGTACAGTTAAAACGTACATTTCATTCCTGCTTAGCGGGGGTATTCATTTGGAGACTGTTGCGCAAAAAAAATGTTTAAAAGGCCTTCCTTTCCTTAGCCGTGACAATTCCATACATTCGATAACCGTAAGCTCACTCATTCATACTCCGCTCGTATCGCAAGATAAATTGTCCCAGTACACAAATAAACGCGGACGAGAGAAAAAGGAACAAAAACCCTCACGTATACGAACGTACGCATCTTTGAGGATAGCCATAGTAATTTATTATATTCCGCTCGCTCCGATCCATTGACTTTTGTGGTCGTTCAGAGACCTCCCTTTTGTCACCACGTCAAGAGGTCTAAAAGGCCGTATAATATGAATTAATAAGCGCAAAGAATCGTCTATAAACGTTTTATTTGTTAGTTCGGGAGAATTCCACGAGTTTTGATTTTATTGTAGGAATTATCTGCCTACACTAACAATGTTCGTCGCCGGAACAAATTTTGGAGACTCGCGTGCGCGTGATCGTGCTTGTGGGATGAGTGGGGGCCAAAGATTAATCCAAGAGTATGTAGGTATAGTTATATTTCACAAAAAAATAAGACGTTGTTCCATAAAGGTGTTGTTATTGTTTACTATATATAGTCTGAGTTACAATAGCCAAAATAGGCTTGTGTCGGTCAGGACCGAAGAACTAAAAGGAATGAAATCCCACCTCGGATCGATAAGAACTACTTCCTCTTAAGCGCTCTTAATCGGTCTTTGGTCGGTACAAATCGGTTGGGAGCGAATGATCGAATGAGTAAAAATCAAATATTAAATACCTACTAGCTATTCCTTTCTTTCCTTCAGATCTCGAGATTTGCTCCTGAACTAAAGGAACTACATAAAAGACCTAACTAGTTCCTTTGACCGATTGACCGAGATCGGAGCGCTCTTTTCAAAGAACGAGCGGGCACAACTCCAGCTCAAAATAAATGAATATTAGTCTTTTTAAAATATCTGCTTTGTTCAGATGCTGTCGTCCATTTAAAAATTCCAAAGTCAGCAGGCAGCATGTTAAAGTCCCTAAACAATGTTTCCCTTTATACTTATTCTGCTAAAAAGCGTATTTGGTAATTTTGACAAAATGTTGTGACTTGTCTCTTGTGTGTGTATTCATACAATTACATATACACTCACTCACATGCACTCTTCGAGTTAATCTTATGTTGATGATAAAAACGCAACGTGTCGAGGTTTAAACGAGTTGGTTTTTTGTATTCGTTTACTTCTTTTTTTGTAGACCTACCCATATATGACACAAAAATGAAATTCCACGAAATAGCAAAATGAATTAATTATGCGTCATATGAACTAACAATTATTGTGTTTACAACCTGACACAAATTTGGTGCTTATTCGTGTCATACTTTCTAGCGGTGCAATGGCGTCGTAGGGAATTCAAAATCGCATTTACACTATCGCCGACAATATATATGTAACTACAAACTATTATTGTAATATAATCGTTCTCAATTCGGTATTGAAAAGGTTAAATTTGTTCTTAAATTTATACGAAAGCTCTGGGAACACTTTTTATAATTCTCACTTTAGTTACGTAAGCTTTAAACAAACCTGACATAAAGTTATTCCAACATCAGTATGCGGAGGCATTGATGCCCTCTAAGAGGTCGTAGGCATTAAATCGAAGTTTACAGCTGAAGTTTGTATCTGTTAATCATTCTCTGTGGTAGTGACTGTAATGACTCGACTGGCTTGTAGAGATGAAAGGGTCGCCGATGATCGCTCGGAGATGTAATGGTGGAGAGGTTATCGAACTAACTTGTTGTTTCCGATTAATTCTATGCGGTTATCTGTTATCTCATACACATTACACGTAATGTGTTAGGTTGGAAAAGGGCACTACAAAGACATAGGAAGAACAAAGACATACTTTAAAATTATTTATTTTAAATTCAGTTGGTCGTTAGTTGAGGGATAATCTTGCAAACGTAAATCTCGTTAACAATATAGGTTACATTAAAACGGAGTAAAACTATAACTCCGTTTTATTAACTGTTATAGAAAAATAACAGTTGACTAACCCTTTAAAGTTAGCAAGTTTTGTATTTCCCAGGTTTCACAGTTACGAGTAAGTACAGCTATTTTTAGCCGAGGCCTAGAGATCAGCAATTAAATTTAAAAATTCCATTAAATAATGACCTAATATTATAATGTTGTTAACAGTCATAACCCTCTTTTAAATGATATCAGTTATTTGATTTGATTGGCAGGATATTTTCTTGCACATTAAGTTCTCCTTTTGTTAGTAAGTAAACATTTCTTGCAAAAAAAAACTAACTTACTATTATTAGAACATTTTACTCCGTGATAAGAAATAATTTTATTCAATTTCGATGCATTATGTATGCATACCGCATAACCGAACTGTACTTACTCAAATGGTGGCGATTTTAATAAAAGTTCAGTGTACTGTGAAGAGATAGACTATGGCCGCTACCGGACATTGTTATGGATAAGCGTAGAAAAGTCGGGTAAATATTTATAGGGCTGTATCGTGGTTTCTCGTGTGGCTGAACACTTTTCTTACGTGACTGGGTTGAAATCCTAGCATCGAATAGCTTTTTACGAGCCGATACTTTATACTTGATTGTAAAAATTGCAGGTGAATAAAAATAGAACTGTTATTTCAAAGATTTTAAGGACGTTTATTATTTTCTTATTCTATAGTCTTGTGATTTTATGCTGCTTTTGCTTAGAATTATAAATACTGATAAACTCTAAGAATAAAACACCAATAGTTGGGGGTGTGGGTCCGCTTCGTAGTCCTTTATAATACAAATAAGTTTCCATCAAAAAATGATTTTTTAAGACAAGCTTTTAATGCCGACTGTACTTTTTTGTATAATCGCAAACTGCTCGTCAAAACTAATCAAATGAGCCCAAACATGGTGAATTTATCTTAAGTCATTTAGATGATCTTATGGCTACCATCCGGCTCCATCATCAGATTAGCTTCATGTCATAATAATATTACATTGTCATCTTATTTACATATCCTTGTAAAATTTCAGCTCAATCGGAAATCCGGAAGTGGGTCAAAATTAGCTTACAAGATTTGATTACAGACACACAGACACTGGGACAGGTGAAAGTAAATTAAAGTTAAAAAAAAAAACAAAATTACAAAAAGAAACCTGGAATAAAATGCATAATACCGAGATCTCGGTATTAGGGATACAAAAAATACCGGTATTGCATGCCCTAATCCGTAGTACCCAAAACTTTACCCACAGACATTCCACGTCGATCGAAAACGAAACTAAACGAAGTAAACGACGTCTCTACATTAGTTATAAATGCCTCTAGAAACGTGTATAGCTTTACACGTATGCTAGATACTGTTATTACGTGATGTTTACGTGAGTTCTATATTTGGGCCGTAGCTAGGACCCGCCTGGGGTCAGGTCGTGCTAGTCCCCGTGTAGCAGGTATTCTGCAGGTTCATGTTAGGTCATACATTTGGATCGTGGGGTTGACACAGGTGCCTCTCATAAATGCGATTTCTTAAAGATTTGGAATCATGCAATCTGATAAGCAATCATTAGGTACTTAAATTATCTTGATTGAACGTGTTCTCAATCATGTGTTACAGAATCCAGAAGACGGAATGGAGACTTTGGTCTGGTTGACGAAGAACAAGAAGACTAAAAAATATTAAGACAACAGCTGGAAGGAGATTAAGAAGAGTCGTCAACAATGGAATGGAAGGATCAAATGGATAACTCCAATATTGGACGGAAATATTATAATATAGAGAATGAAGACAAACCTATCTACTTTCACACAAAATCAAATGTACCTACCTAAAAGCGTGAGAGCGTGACTCTAGTAACGAAATTCCAATATCGATACCCTAGTTCACACTCGAACTAATTACATTAGTTTTTGCCAACGAAATTGCAACTTTAAGATTTATGTACTAACGTGTAATTACGATACTTTTTTTCTTGTAATGAGGGTGTTAAGAAATCATAAACCCACCAGCTGGCAGCAGGGTGGCGAAAGGTCTTTTTGACAGTAGGCGTCAAGATCCACCAATCACACCACCTGATTTTGACATCTACTGCCCAAGCTGGTGGATTTCTGATTTCTAAATTAAATACCCTCATTAGTACGAGTGTGAACTAGGCCATCGATATTATGTATCAAATACTAACCCTAGACCACCACAGGCTTTCCTGCAGCAAGAGCGCAGGACGCATTCCCCGATACGCCAGCTTCAGCAATGTCATCCGAAGGGCCCTTGTCAGTGTCAAGATGCCAGCCGTCTTAGAACCCGTTGGTCTGGCAAGAGGCCTAACGGAATGATTTTGGTACCCTGGAAGATGGATCGGTCGCTAGTGTGAGATGCCATTAGCGTGAATACTCTCGCGTCGTCCCATCTTCCAGGCTCTAGAACAAAGGCTGGCGCTGCCGCATACTCAGCAGAAGAACTCAAACGCCGCAAATATGGAAGCCTCGGTAGCAGCTACATTTTTGAGGCATTTGGGATCGAGGCGCTAGGACCCTGGAGACCAAGTGTGCGTCGACTATTCAAGGATCTATCAGCGCGTCTAGTGGACGGCACTGATGACCAAAGGGCTGGCTAGTATTTCCTCAGCGAATCAGCATTGCCATCCAGCGTGGCAATGCGGCCAGCCTTCCTGGGCAAACTCCCCACTGGCAGCGATTTAGGACAAGTTTATTATCTTTAGTTGTTAATAATTTATAATCTTCGTTCCTATTGTTAATGTTTTATTTAATTTTATTGTTTAGAAAATAAAGATTATAAAAATATTAATCACGCCCAGGTTGAAATTTTTATAATATGTATTATCTTGACCTATTCGAAATCGCAAGAAAGGCAAAGCACTCAAATCTTTGAAAATAATTGACATTTAGGTACTCTATATAAGCGATAGTATAAATGTTAAGGTTCATTTCCAAACTCATAACTGAAATCAATAACCAATCAATTGATGTTTCTAAATCAATTTGGCCATAATGCTCTCGATAAGCAATTAAAAGTTTCGAAGATTGTCATAATTAAGATGAAACTGGGACGCATTTATGTAGGTAACGAAAGATCGAGTTTGGTGTTGTTATAATTTATGAAACTCATTCATTTTTGTAAAATACAAACAATTTCTGCGGATTCTCATAACTTCATAAGGTCCATAGGAGTAAATTCGAATATCTTTATGTTGTAATCCCAAACAGTACAAAAAATTACTAATCCACACAACATATACACCGTGGACCCGAGTAACCCGACAAACTTTAACTATAGATTCTGACATGTGATGTACCTATAGTCGAAAAACGCTTACTTTGCGATATTCATTATTTTTTAAATGAAATCTCCCTAGTGTGTAACAAGCGCTAATAAATGTGGTTAAGATACTCTTATTCATTTTTTAAATCCTTTTTTCTACTCCTGTACTTTTATCTGTCTTTTACTTGGTCACGAACACTACAAGAACATGCATGAGTTCAGAGAAGTCTATACTCTATTCCCCATAAAAGCACTTATGTCCTTATAGTCGCAATAAGCTAATATTTTTTTTCTACTCCTGTGCTTTTATCTGACTTTTACTTGGTCACGAACACTACTGTCTGTTCCGTATAGGAATAGACAGAAGAAAAAAAAGGTTATTTATAGTGCCGGTTTTAGGTTGAAACCCAATAGATGACATTTCTAAAGTAGATGCTCATAAATAAAATATTGATGAATGATGTCCATACTTTTTGGTTTGCTGAAAATAAAAAAGTGTCCTTATAAAAAACCTAAAGAGCCAGAGATAAGCAACAATATGAGTTCCGATAAGTCTATACTCTATTCCCCATAACAGCACTAGTGTCGTTATAGTCACATTACGATACTGCTAGCAGCCACAGACTTCTAAATCTAGGTTAAACTTAGGTCAAGGATTAAGCGCTCAATTCAAACTTTATGATAAAAATGCATAACTACTAACTTAACAAACAATTAAATTCCTACGGTTTTTAAGAAAAACAAAACTTTCCGAACTAAATTCATTGATGCCAACATAAAAAAAAGTATTTTTAATATAGTAACTGCGTGTTATAAAAAAAAGTTTACCATGGATACATACTGTCAGTCATGCGTCATATTTGCCTTGTTTGCAGGTTATGCTTAATTTTGTATTTTATATTTTAAAACTTAGTCGTAGAAAAAGTATTGTATGCAACGTTGTATAATTAAGTCAAAAAACGCTCATTGCGTCTCTATTTGCGATACTCGCCGCTGTCGCGGCTCGTATCGCAACTCACGCAATTCGCATTTTTTAAGCCTACTTATACAACTGTTGCATAATAGTATTTTATGCAACAGTTGTACAAGGATTATGCGTTCAATACTAACTTTACAAAAAAAATGCACAACTACCAACTTAACAGACAAATAAATTCATGCGGTTTTTAAGAAAAACAAAACTTTCCGAACTAAATTCTTTGATGCCAACATAAAAAAAAAATTTAATATCGTCACTGCGTGTCACTAGCGAGTATACCTCAAATTAAAAACAAAGTTTATCATAGATACATACTTATTATACTGTCAGTCATTATACATTATACATATTTTATAAGCTAGTCGTAGAAAAAGTATTGTATGCAACATTGTATAATTAAGTCAAAAACGCTCATGGCGTCTCTATTTGCGATACTCGCCGCCGCGGCGGCTCGTATCGCAACCCACGCCATGCGCATTTTTTGATCCTACGTATACAACTGTTGTATAATAGATATTACACAACTAGGGTGGTAATATAAAGAAAGGCCGAGATCGCAGATGTGTTTTTAAGGAGGGGCTGAATTTACTGATTTATTTTATTCCATAAGACTATTAATGTAATATGTCAGAATTCGACCTATGTTGATATAACTTTATTTACTTGTAATACCAGAAATACGTGGTTAAAATTGGTCGGGTTATTCGGGCCCACGACGGTGTATGTATATACATGTATGTATGTACTGTAATACGTTAACACGATACTTACTAGACGTGATTGAATTAATTCTACACTCCCAAAATATTGCACTTAAAGCCACGTCCGAATTTATCCCAATGTACCATACGTACTCAAATCATAGTTCCATTATAAATATAATTTAGATACATCCGGATATAAACCATTTTCAATTTTGTTCCGAGACTTATACTCGTATTAGTCGGAATTGTCCACAAAAACAAAACCAAAATCAAGAAACATTAACTCACTTGACTCGATTGTTATAATAAGTGATATAACTAAACTTATTCCTACAGTTCAGTTGTTATTTGTAGTTGGTTAATCAGTCATAAAAATAAGTATTATGATTATGACTGATTTCAGTACCTACAACTCCTTAGCCTTAGTAATATTATCATTACTAAGGATGTTTATAACAAGTAACAAAATAACCTTGTCATGTCAGAGCTGATTGAAATGAAGTCAAGTTAATAGTTGTTCGAGAAATCAGCTTCTGTTGTGAAATTAATTTAGGCAACTTATACCGACGGGCGCCTGGGACGTGTTTCCACTCGGCGAGAGGGCGAATCGGAAAACGAACGAGTCGACTTTGAGCGAACGAATTGGTTTTGGGCGAATATTTTCTCGGATTGAAGGATCATTGAGATAAATTATTACAATGGAAATGACTGACAGATGAAAACGCTATTAAAACTCATTTTAATAATTATGAAGTATGTAAGTCAATTTACCACACTTTTCGATGAGTTGAGTTAAAAATCGGCATGAGTACCCAAGGAGATGCGGCGTTAAAAGCGACAAACGCGGCTGTCTGCTCCGAATACATTTTCATGCCATTCGGCGTAGAGACCCTTGGCCCGTGGGATCCTAGCGCACACATGTTTTTCAAAGACATGTCTAAAAGGCTGGTCGACTGCACTGGTGACCGAAGGGCTGGCAGCTTCCTCGTACAAGCGAATAGGCATCGCTATACAGCGGGAAAACATTCGGTACCTTAATTTTTTTAAATATCATGTAATACATTTCAGTTTTAGCTTTTAAGTTTTTATTGAATTTATAGTTAATTTTAGTATTTTTAGATTGTCAGTTTGTAATCTCATTAAACGAAAATAAAAAAATATGATAACTTAAATTAGGTATTATTCGATCTGGTCAATCATAATTATCTTAATTGTAAACGCCGTGTCTTCCCCTTCCACCTAAAATATTTATTTTGTGTCCGTAACATTTTATGACAACATTTAAAGAAATTGATAACGTTTGTTCATTGGAAACGGTTAATTTCTAGCTTTTTTGATGCTATGATAACAACGTAAAGATGCTTTTATACAACAATTCATCGGGTGTTATTCGGAGAAATAAAATAGCGCTAATGAAAATACGAGAGAATTTTGTGCTCCATATTCCATACGTTGCTACGATCAAAACAACCGATGAAACCGTCAGCTTTTTTTACACATTCCGACGAAACTAACGAAGCAAGATTTAATTAAAAACGTATCATCCAACTAGCTGGACGGTACACAATTTACGATGCCGCTAAAACAGAGCACCGGCAATAATTTACCTCATTTCTAATAAGAAAATTATGTAAATCAGACCGATTATAATAAATAGTAAGTAAATCAGACGAACCGACCTTAAGTGATGTCTGATGGTAATTTTATGAATACTTCCAAGTCTTCTCTCGTTATGTGTTAAAAGTTTACTGGGAACAGTATTATTCACAATATTTACAGGTGTATTTGTCAACTGGTTTTTAGGCTTTTAATTTATTTTAACCGCGTAATAGTCAGGTTTGCTAGAACGATGTACACAAGTGTTTTATTATAAGTCCCTGCGTAATTCATACTATACAACATTGACTGTATCAAAGAAAGTAGGTACCAATACACAGTAAAGACTACCCTTGAATTTGCGTGCATAAATGCTTTTTTGTTTTGATAATCAGGCTTATATCTTCGTCGATGCCCAAAATCATATTGCTATGCTAACGCTTCCCAATTACGAATAGCTAAGGACTCAAGTTTGTTATAATCATGGTCATCAGCCGAAAGACGTTCACTGCTAGAAATAGACTTCCCACAAAGGGCTCTTACACATAAACACGTTAAGATATCGTGTCGTGCTACGACACAGCATCGTTTCACGTTGCGACGTCGTATCGTGGAAATCTACGACGAGCAACGTAAAAATTCACTACACGATATCGCAACGTGCTACGACAAGGCATCGTTTCACGTTGCGACGTCGTATCGTGGAAATCTACGACGAGCAACGTAAAAATTCACGACACGATATCGGCATCTTTTCACGTTGCGACGTCCGTTGCCGTGTCGTAGCACGACGCGATATCGTAACGTATTTATGTGTAAGAGCCCAAAGAGTTCGGTCCTGTGCCTCCCGCATCCTTCGGACTCCACCATCATTTACTAGATCATCAGTCCACCTTGTACTCGTTACTCATGAACGGTCGGCCCCACCGGTCGTCTGTTCTAGGTACAAGCAATGTGCCCAAAGCTTTGCAATTGGGCACTTGACTGTAACCGAAGCTTGTAAAAATTATAATAAGATCCTGAAAATAAACAAAATAAAGAAATATGTTAAAGTTTCAAGATTGATACCTAACGTGTCGCTTTTTTAATGACCCTACAAAGCTGTGTGGGAAAGTCCATTTTAAAAGTATGAAAATACCTATTAAAAACTATTAATACTATTGAATCCCACTAATATTATAAATGCGAAAGTTTGTGAAGATGTTTGGATGTTTGTTACCTTATAACGGAGTGACAACTGGATGGATCAAGCTGAAATTTGGCATGCAAGTAGACCAAGTCCTGGATTGAAACATAGGATACATTATATCCCGGTAAAGAGTTCCTTTGGGACGATAACGGGAACAACGCGGGCGAAGCCGCGGGAAAATGCTAGTAATCCATAAAATTTATGTCAACTATTGTTATGAAATCGTTACGATAAACGCAAGTTATAGTTGCAGAACAAAGGGGATCAAATGTGACATCGAATAAAAAAAAAAAATTGCAGTGACGAAGTTCAAAAGGTGGCATCTAGTTTGACTTAAACCTTGTTTTTTTTTTTAAAACATACTTAATCACAGCATAAACTTGGTCTCATCCTTGCTATGAATACATTTAATTTATAACGGTCAAAGTGAACAGATCGATTTAAGCCTAAATTGGATCTAACGCCGCTGCCATTTAAAACGAAGTGATTAATGTATTGGTACCACCACAAACGGGCTGTAGACAAAAACACAGAAATTAAGTTGTGATAACGTATGTATAAATGACACCAAATTAATTGGGTGCACGATTTATAGTAGAAACTCACATAAAAATGCAAATTTAATGTGTGTACCTACTTACATTGTTTCGCCTCTAAAATTAGATTACTCCAACAGGTAATCTTACTTAGAGATTAGAATTGGTAATTTTATTTCACTAATGAAGATAAAAAAGGTTAGGTGGTAGACAGAGTTTAAAGTCTTTAGTGAGGTTTCTCGATCGAACCACATTTTTAATATTTAAATTTTACTTACGACTTAAGTATGCTTGACGCAAAGCTTAGTAGGGCATAATTAAAAAAGTATGAAGTACGTGCAAACTTTACAAGCTGCTTTAGCTTTTAAATCTACCTATCGTGGAACCTTTGAAACTAAAAGCATCTGGCACACGATTTAATTACGGAACTCCTTACACAATGGTGATTCATAATTTCACTTTCTTCGTAAGGGTTGGAATAAGGTGATCTGTTTAAAGCGGGTGAAAAACGCTCGTACTATGACTCGTAAGTAGATATACAGTTAGATATATATATTTAAGTAGTTTTCTAAGATCAAGAATTAGTATCTGGGGGCACGGCAGAGCCCCCGCCAAGTCGAGCAAAACAAAGGCACGGCCGTACCATCCTTTTCTCGAAGCCATTCAGGCCATTTTCAGCCTCCCGTAATTTTGTACTAGCTAAAGCTAGAACCCTGAAATTTCAGGAATATATAGGGCACAATAAGACTTATATCTATTCTCAATATCGTTCAGTTTGAACGTGTAGTTTAAGAACTGTTGCATGTCAAAGTTCCTTAGTTTTGTCACTGACTCACTCACTGACTCACTGATCATCATAATTCTAAGGTACTTCTAGCAGACCTACAAGCTCCAAATTTTAAATATAGTTAGTTTTTAGCCTGTCAAGTCCTTAAAAACCTAAATATGTTGTAATTTCAGTCACAACTGCACACATAAGTTTGTAATCCTATACAAATACATGCGATTACAAAGTTTTACAGTTCAAATTATACAAAAAAAAATGGATTGGAATGTCCAGACCACTTAAAAAAAGAAATGAGATCCCATCAAAAACATTACATGTAAAAAGATGCAAGTCTCGCAACGCAGTTCTACTACAACAAAAAAGTTTTGAGATGTAAAGTTAAACCAAGCCAGTAGGGGGGGGGGGGGGGGGGTATCAACAGAACTCGATTTCCACCGAATTGCCTATTATTTAACCGTGGAGGAACACATTTTATAGGTCTAAATGGTCTAATAATAGGCAAGTCGGTGGAAATCGAGTTCTGTTGATACCCCCCCCCCCCCCTGGTACTGACTTGGTTTAACTTTACATCTCAAAACTTTTTGTTGTAGGAGAACTGCGTTGCGAGATTACATTTAACAGAGACAGTAGGTAAAGTTTTCGTATTGACACTATTTAAACTAAATATTTTTATTAAAAAAGCCCGATTGCGGTGCACTTTATAAGTGAATAAAATCCGCCATTTTGTTTATTTTAACGAACTTCATACCCAGTGACACTCGCGCCATCAAGACGAATCTAATGATGTATCATTTATCAAAATCGGTTGTGCGCTTGAGCAGTTAGGTACGAGCGGACATAGGAACGGACATACATACATACAGGTCAAACACATAACCCTCCTTTCGGCTTCGCCGCAGTCAGGTAAATATAGCGGGAGTCATTACTTTACTCGCGCCACTTTTTTTGTTTTTTTAAGGAATGCAGAGGTCTGGTACTCGTTCATATTAAAGATGAGAACGCAATTTACCGTAACCTTGAGTAATCAGCTTACATCTGGTTTTAAAATCACAACTGAGTTTTCAAGCATAAAATTAAAATTTCTATAAACCAAGCGCATTTCTCTTACGCAATCGCCATCTTGATTTAGCAACGGTTGCCGCGCACGCGCATTTGTTTGCGTCCAGGTGTTGCGCTGACAAAACAATCGACCCTCCGCGCGAACGGGGCGGAGAGCCCATTCATAACGAAACTTATAAAATTCCGTCATAAAAAGCGTGAAAAAATCTCGAGAACTCACATCTTTTGCGTAATATGTTATAACATTAACTACCTAGCTGTTGAGAATAGGTGTGTTGTAATTTGGTTAATAAGGGGTAGTTTCGGCTCCTTTATCTTTTGACGGTCGGGAACACCCCCCAAAAAGCAAAGGTGCAAACAGTGGCTTTCTGTTTTTAATTAATCTAAAAGTTACTTAATTCTAATAGCAATATTTGCAGTAAATAAATGATTTGTGTATTGTTTAAGCCTAATAGCAATTTTTTGTACCGACAACGTGGACTTTTTATTTCTTTTTCGCGCCAACATCAAATATCTCTTAAAATATAAAGTTTCTTGCTATGATTGTGCAAAATATTGCCAATCGCCTTGAATCTTGAATAAAAAAATCATAGCTAATTATATGTCAGCATTTTTTTCCACGTTTATGATCATACATAGTTAAGGAAGCCAAAAATAACATAAGCGAAAAAAAGTATTAACTACACCTATCATAATACCGACCGATGGCCGACCTCTCGTATTGTATCATGTTTTCATAAGCCTCAAGGACCGCCGTCAATACGTCTACGGAATAGAAATCCTCAACGCTTCGTCACACTTCAATACAAATAATTAGGTGTATATTTTACAATTTGCCAAAGATCTCCTTTGTGTTCTTTGTGTTGTAAGTGGATTTCTTTCCCTACAAAGGCCCAGCCGCATGACAGTGCTACCTAAGGTATCGGGAGATGTGTGTAATGTTATTATTCCGAGCCGCATCTGTCACAAAGGCCGTTGCGTTCGTAATTTTACAGTTTAATCAGCGTTAAATGCTCACAAAGTTGCCGCGTTATGCGCAAAAAATTGAAAGAAACGTGTCCTCAGCCGGCCGCCTCAAGAATTTGAGTTCATAAATCACTTCTGTCGATGACGTTCGATCCCTCGCAGTCATCAAGAGTAAGCAGTTTTTCCTTGCCTTTGTTATTAGAAACAAATTGGATAAAATCACAGGAACCGTGACGTCAAGTCACTTAATTATCTCAGCATATACTTGATATTTAATTGCTCCTTCTAAAATCTAAGTGAAAATAGGGCTTATGCCGTCCAAAATAAAATCAAACATTTCATTTCAAAGTTGACTTATGATGATTCCAGTCAATTGCTAATGAGACTTAAACATTTTGATCTTCAAAGGCGATTGGCCCTTCTTATAGAAATAATAATATTTTAAGCACGGCAAGTTGTTCATTCACTAGAGCACAAAGAGATATGTCATCTATTATGTCTCATTCATCGTCCACTGACCACTTAGCGGGAGGAAATAATTTATTTAAAGCCCTATCTTCAATGTATTCTAACCACTTTGAGACGATACCTCGTCCTTGCTTTGAATAAAGCAATACAGGACCAACGAAATACTAAGTAGCTACCAGTTTTGCAAGCTGGTGGTCTTATTTTTTACGCTCATAATTGACTCGTTTTCGCTCTCGGATTAGTATGAAGAATCAATTAACAATGCGTGGTAGCTAAAGTTAATTAGCCGACTTCCTCGAGTTCACAAAAACAGCAGATGCGAGAGCGGTACAGGCTGCATTATTAGATGCTCAGTAATGTTTTTGCTTTTTTTTTCTTGCTAACCGGCCGTACTAAAACACCATCTGTGAGCGGACACGATTCGGTGCAATACACACGGGTTTACGGTTAGTCGAATGACATAATCATACGTATGCTCCGTGGTCACATGCAGTATGCAGCAAAAACTAGCGGTAGTATAGAGAAAGATCATTATCTATTTTAAAGTCTAACAAACCCTACCTTAATAATGAAGTAGCAATTTATCAAGCATTAGGTATAGTATAATCAAACATCTAAAAGTTACGCTGTGAATATGTATAATTTAAAACATTAGTAAGTAGTAGTAAGTGTTATATCTAGAATTTTGCATAAGTACATACTTATCTTTAGGTAGTATCCCATTTTGGTGGTAGGTTTGCGTAACCACAGAGCTACATTGTCACTCCGTGATCACTTACACGAGTGTCAATCGCCATTAAATAAAAATGAATGAATTTTGAATAAAAAAAGTAATCACGTATGAATTGTAATCTCTGAGTCAGTGTGTCCAAGTTTAACTTAATTATAACACTTGCCTGTAGGGACTGGGCGAGATTGTGACTGTATAGAATGGAGAAGATTTATTGCGAACTTGCCGAGTCGGTTAGTAAGTGTTCGACTTTTTGTTTCATTCCCTTCACGCTTAATCAGTGGATAATCTTGCACTAATGTGATTCCAGTTTCAGTTGATGGTGACCTATGTCGTATACTCTTGGTAGAATAATCAATGAAGTACGTCTAACGATCCTATGGCAGTCTTGATATAGATTCCATAGACACAGAATAAATAATAGTACTACATACAGAAGTTTCTCCGTTTAACAAAACTGACGTTCAGGTCTTACCACCGGACCGCTTCTTTCTATCGCATAACGCGTGGTCTTTCTGGTCGCTGGCTAAGCCCCTTCGCAGGGGCATAATTTGGTTCTAGTAGCCGCGCGGCGAAATCGCAGAAAGAGCCTCTCCTGCTATTTAATGCATATTATAATAAAATAGTGTCTGCTTGTTTTGCTGCTTAGTTATTATAATTTTAATTTTTTTATGTTTGCAAATTCGGAACAAATACCATTACTGATAAAGTTACTTGTTTAATATAGTTACCTATGTATTCTGTACCATGCGGATTTTGGATATTTATAACTGAGTACATTATACATATAGTATTTTTTTGCAATTTACAATAAAATATTGGTTAGAAGTTAACGCTATTCAAGAGTTGTGTTCCTTTTCGTGTAAACATGCTGCGTGCAGTTAATTTACTTGAAATGAACTAAAAATAATCGAAAAGTAATTGAAAATCAATTTCAACCGCGCATTTCAATTCTGACAACATTAATAAACTAAACTAGTTTAAAACATAATATTTAACATGAACGATAAAACAAAAAGTTACTTCTTTTTGACCTCAATTGGAATTAACTAGAAGCTATAAATTACTTTTAATTGATTACTGTTAATATACAAGGAAACGACCGCCTTCTAGCATTGATTAACTTTATATCGATAAAAATCTATTTTGAAATGTTTTGCTTCTTATTTAAAAGTAAACTGTATTTTAACTTGTTTTGGTATGCTAGTATGAACTAGTAAAAGGTTTTATAAAGGTAAAGGTGACTGATGTTGTGAATATTTTTAACGATCGTTTTTATTCAGTTAAGTTGAGAATGCTATCATTAATTATTAATTATAAAGCCGATAGTTCCATCATCCCGGTTAATTTTGTTAATTTAGAGAGATGGTAAGAAGAAAATGATATTCTGTTAAGAACGATGCCAGTATTGTACTATAGTGTATTGATTCGTAGGTACAATAATTATTGCCGATGACTTGCTATGCCGGGCAAACGTACAGTGTACTGTTGATGAAATATTCTTGTTTCTCGTGTTCGCCACTACAGAAACAATTATGGACATACAAGAGTCGGGCCGATCAATAAATCTCTTTATAATAAGAAATCCTATAAATGTAATTAAGACGCATTCTTTTAAGGCGTCATAAAACTCATAAATAGAATTCTTGCCCCATCTGTAGAACGTACTTACAATAAATTATAAAACTTGACAAAACGCTATTTAATGTCCCTTCATCCTTTGTTACTTATGAGAGTGTTACGTCATTTCCCAAAACTCATTTGGGAACGAATGGCTTTAAAGGGACCATCCTTAATTTAAGGACACGTTTTTTCATCGCAAGTCTATCATCAATCTGTTCGGCTCGGAGTCTACTTATTTCCTTGTTATTTCTTTCGTCCTGCTCTTTAAGGAGTATGAAGAAGGTAACAAATAGAGAATGTATTATCTATTTTGTCTTAGCTTTGACAATAATTAATGACTGGATTTAAACGCTTCCTCACGCCCGTGACATTAACATAAATAGAATGATCTTCGTTTTGCTCACTCAGCCCCTTTGATTCTTGTATTTTTAGCTCACCGGGCTCAGTTTTGTATATTAATTTGTTAACTGTAGATACGGCGCTGTTTTCATCACTTTGATGTTTTGTGTTAAAAGGTGTCTGGTGATTTTCAGTTTAATACCGTTTAAGCCTCCTGGATAGTGTTACTGAAATGAACATGTTCAGTAGACTGCTTTGCCAAGTTATTTCTGTTATAATTAGAAAGTCGATATATTACGCGTGAGTGCACGCTTCGTTCGAAGTTCAGTAACTTATAGGAAGTGCAATGTTAATTTAACCTTTAGTAATTGCTTGCAGCAATGAGTGGCCTAAGATGTGCACAAACGGATTAAAACCATTATATGTAACCATTATAATGGAGACGAATTATTTAAATTAAATGTATGTATAACTGCAAGCACGATTCCATCCAATTAAGTGGAAATGAGTGCGCGATTCCATAGTTTAATTAACATAAACCACCTGACTCATGGAATGAACAAAGATCATCAAGATAAATCCGCTGGTGTAGAAGATGATCATAAACCATGCGCTTAGGGCGACGCGTTTGACAAAGAAAACAATGGTACAGATAGTGAACCCGAGACACGGGCTTGAGGCAAGTGTGAATTATTGTAATCAGCTGCTGCTCGCTCCTTCTTTTGTATCCTAATTAGTTCGAGGGGAATTAGAGGGTTGTGAGTTTGAATGACAACATAAAGTGTGCCTTAATGTGCTCGTTTTAAGTCGGAGAATTTATCTACTCTAATATTGTTACTTTTATTATGAAGTTATGGGACTTTATTGAACATTTCACAGTTTTGTGCATATAAAATATTAATAATGTTTAAATTTTAAACGCCTGATGTTTAGAAAATTTAGAGTTTTGTACAGAAGTTATTAAAGATTGTTGTTTACTGTACATTTTTAAATTATAAAGACGATTCTCATCTATTCTTTACAAGGGCCACGATTTGACAAGTTCAAGTTAAAAATCCCACGCTTTGCGAAATCACTTTGCTAAAATAAACACATGACGCTCCAGATTTGCATCTAAAACTCTATAATGAAGTTAACCAACTCTCTCATACACCAGGACATAAAACACGATATCTTGACTTAACCGTTATTTTAGCATCTTCACCAGACGTTATTATATTGCCACGAGTAAACCGCTCGACGACCATAAAGACCTATAAGCTAGCGAGTTTCGTAATAACATGTACCTTTTGAGATAAACTGTAAGTGACGACGTGATTTCAAAATAGACGTGTTTGACTGCAAGATGTCTTGATACAGAGAACACAGTCATTAAACATGCAAAAAACTGTTTTGCATAATATATTTTGTTATTTTACCTAGCACGTATTTTCTGTCTTTGGAGATTAACTTTACTTTTAGACGGTTTCAATGTTAAAATCCATTTTAGGTCATACACAGCTTTTAGTATGAGTCAGTGTTCATATTTTTCCTGTGGACATCATCAAAATTAAGGGATTTAAAAGTCTCTTCTCCCTAGTCATTACTACTAGGACTTTAAGATAAAAAACATAACCGTACCAGTGGCGTGGCGTAAAAGATATCCTTGGGCAAGCCGGTGCAGATTTGGCGTACATTTCGCTTAAGAGCTGTAGAAAGTGTAGAATAAGGTGCTCAAATGCCTAATATTAGGTAGGACTCGAGTTCTTTGGACGCCACGCTACTGATATGTACCTACGCCGTTAATTAACGAGAAAGGCTCTTTACTATTTGTCCGTAAAAGTTAACAGTTTTTGCCAATGGTGTCGAAATCTTAGAAAGCGATTAGTTTCTTTATACAGCCTAGTCCTATCAAGAGCATGCATCGCGTGGCCCGAATAGCGAGCCCTGTATGGTCACCAGCAGCGAACAATTAATTTCACAATGTGCTAAAGAATTTCTATCACGTCTCTAGTTAAAGTACAAAGGCTTTCGAGGTATTAAGCGCACGTACAGTTATTTTCGATACGAATGGGAGTATTAGACATCAAGTTTCTTTTAATATATAAGAATATATAAGATGCTCTGAGCCCTTAACTATGTAATTTTATTTTGAAAATGACTCATTTATCTATAATACTTAATACGATTTAGCCGATTTGTTGAAACACGTATTAATCCTATTAATACAGTAAGTATCTAACCTTAAACACTTTCAGCTCATCTTGTTTTAATTGTTTACGTGCTTTTAAATGCTATTTACTCTATAACATTTCCATCTTGAGTAGCTAAAAATAGGTTTTAGGTACAACCGCTGCTGTTGTACAAACTACTTAAGATCTGAATTATAAATCTGTTCGGTCATCAAATTTTGTTGGATAACAAGCACGTAAATAATAAAGTACATTGCCAATCTCATATGTGAATCAACAGAGACATGCCTAAGTAATTATTTTCCGAGAATCTAGATATTAATGCTTGGAATATTATCAGATAATGAAATTGTTTCTTGCGGGTAATTGAAAATAAACCCTTAGTCACGAAATGATGTGACTGTTATTAAATCAAATGTTTTTTCCACGAAAAAATATTTTTATTGTAATGTTATTGGAGTAGCAGATTTTTGATAAGTCGATTTTTAGGTAAGTCAAATCCTATAAAGAAATAGCATCGGTATAGGAACGTTTTACTTCTTTCAATTTAAAGCTTGCTTGCCATCTTTTATTTCTGTAAATCGATTATAAATATTTCGGTGTTTATGTGTTTATACTCCTAAATGATAAACAAACATGCAGCATAACTGATAATAAACAGATACTGCAATCATGTAAATAACAATTGAAACCTCTCATGTAAAAATATTTGCCGTGACTTTGCGCTCTTTAGTGCTTATTATCTCCTTCTGGTTTCCATATTAGTATGAGGTATGCTTTAAAAACATAGGTATCCCAAAATGAATTGGGAATGTATCGAAATCGTTGAATTTTATTTGTCTACGAGGACAGTCCATAACTCCTCTCTGATTATATCAAATTGTTCCATCCAACCCCCCGAGCCACGAAGCCTCTCAAAAGCATACCACTTTGTTTTTCTAAAAAAATCACAAGATAAACGCACCAATTATCAAATTCTCAGTATTATCTCATGTTTGTATGGAATCCTAAATGGAATAAGCCAATAAGAAATATGAATTTAAAGAATTGAGACGTATGCCAACCTAAACTGAAATAACTTTTTACTTGGACTTTATCCGATGGTCCGAAAGGCGGCTTTATTAATTAATAAAAACGTATTTTATAAACTGAATTGAATTATTTATAATCGAATCTTGGTTTGGAATCCCGCTATTGTTTAAGCTTATCGGACTTGGCGGGACGATGATATATTTTTGGTATCATAAATTATTTATAGTTCTTACTGTATTATTTAGAAAGAGTTATGCTTCAAGTTTAAACGGTCTCGTATTATATCGTTTAAACTAACAACTGTGGTAGGTACTTTTTAAGGGACAATGTTTTTGTGAAAAAAATCACAATGTACCTATTTTATTTTCATTGCAATCATTTTTTTAAATATTTAGTTCAATTCATGCGTGGGACCTAAACTGAAATTTAATTCAACTCAGTTTTTAAATATGTTTATTAAGTAGAGTGTTTTAAACAGCCGTATTTTGTGCTTACAGTTGGTACCTGTGTATATTCATTCTTATTAAATTTAAATCATGTAATCACTTAATTTGATCACCGCAAAGTTATTTGTGTCACTAAGTATGTATAAGTATCAGCTCAAGCCGATTATAATAATTTTACCGAAATATTGTTACAACTTTATTCACGCTGTAAACTCAGTAATCCAGTATTTGTTTGATATGTAGATGATAAAATATTCCTAAAGTATCCACAGTAAATAAAATCTCAATATGAATGCTTGGCTTATAACCTCTTGTAGGTAATATTTTAAAATATTCTCCGTCTTAAATATGCTAATCAAACGTAATGGCTTGACAGCAAAATCCGATACAATGACGTATGGTATTCGATATTGCTCAAAAACTAAAATTGCATGAGATCTGTGGTCATTTGAAGCCAATTTACATAATAAGAGGTAAGTCATTTAGGAAGGTTTATAAGCAAATCTCATTATTAAATTCCAATTTAAATAAGTATTTATATCGTGGGACAAACCGTTTCTTACAAATTATGTGACCATAAATAATTTATGATGGGTTCGGGTACGTATATTGATTTAACAAATTGAGTGGAAAAAGATAATTTATTGCAAATTGTGACCTTGAGAAACGAAATGTTATTTTTCTCAAAGTAACATTTTGTATTTTTATGGCTGACTAACCAGTGGATGCGGCGTAAGTCCGAGGATAGTGGCGTAATAAAGAAGAGGCCTACACTCTGCAGTGGATGGATATCTAGTGGCAGTAAGTGCATAAGTATAAGGGCATAAGTGGTTAGTAGATAAGTTATATTCCGAGTTTTAGTTTTTGAATTTCAAAGACTAGAAAAGCCACTATCGGAATCGGAAATAATAATAAAACATAGCTCAAAGATATTGTAAAAAACCTAACCTAAGTTATAATTAAAAATAAAGTAACGAGGTATGAGTAATGTAACAGTGATTCCCTATATTAGGTACACTGTTGTGTTCGCATACGTTATTATTTCTCTCACTTTATTACGCACATTAAACCAAACGTAAGTAAGTAAGTCATTAGCAACCCTTATTACATTGGGCGCATTGTTGCTATAATCCTTAAGGTATTTCATAATTTAATGAAACGTTACTTCGTACAGCAAAAAAGATGCCTGCGTATTGTGGTTTGTGAAAGAGCAGAGGAACGTCCATAGTTGAAAGGAAAAAGAGAAACAAAACATTACTTCAGACACCGTTATCACATTTTCAAGGATCTAGATCACGAACATTTTGGTGACTCTAAAATATGAACATTTATCATGCATCACCTCATACAGATTATGTATATTTAAAACTTGAACTTGTCAGTTAATTTGGAACTGTCGAGGGAAATACCAAATTAGACTCTGCAACTAAAATTTACGTGTACAAAAAGTAGTTCCTTTTTTTTGTTGAAATAACCTTGATATCGAGACGGCTTAAGAACAGAACCCATATTTGTTCCAAAATACACACGTACTTGGCAAACTTTTTTGCTGGCACGTGAAGGATGATAAATTACCAGAGTATTCCGCCTGAATGCAAATCTCTGGAAGTGGGTCAGCCCGCTGATATTTTTCACGTTGAATCACTACTGGAGACCTCGTCTACTGAATGATTGATCTCTTATTGTCTCGTGACACTTTTACGACTTGCGGGTGTAATAGAAAATTTTTACAACGCTCCGCAAAGCAACCTAAACGTAAAATGCCGCGCGTTTGGTCCCGAGACAAGCGGAAGACGTCTTAGACTTTTAAGATATAAGTGTCATAGTCGCTTGACAGGTGAGTGACGTTTAATACATTGTTGTAACGCAATTATGTCGAGTGCTCTTTGTGTGGGGCTCACTTGAGAATACATTCTTGGATTGCACAAAGTGCAGTTTTTACAGTTCCGGCCATTGATGGATTAATCGATTAAAATAGCAAGAAAGTGACACTTTGCGTCATCCATCAGAACGCTTTAAAATCTTTCATGACGGAATTAGGGAACTTTTTACTGCGTTTTTGTTTAGGTGTCAATCCATCAGGATAACTTGACACAGCAGTGAATAAGATGTACATATCTATTTGCAAAAATGATAACATCGTGGGAACTAAAAAGCTTTTCTCTTTCAGTATAGGTACAGATATGCATAATGCATGCGTTTCTAAAATTATGCTCATACCGTTAGTGTATTTTATTCACAAAATAATTTTGGCAAGCGAACGTGTAAACGCGAAGCATTAGCTGGGGGCAATGGAAAAAATATCCAAAAACAAAACATTCTCTGCATATCGATAGCATTATTTAGGCTCGCAACAGTAGCATAAATTAGTTCAAATGTAAACCGTAAATATTAAGCATAAGGTTGCATGCTATCTGCACAATAAGGGAGATACGACTTGACAAAAGCTATCCTGCATCACGATTTTTAAATCCCAGAATTTTAAACATTTAAATTGCATAACGAATCGCAAAAGGCTACGATTGAGCTAATAAACCACTGAATATTAATATTAAAAATAACCACGGCATCTCGCTTGTAGCGATCACGCCATTAGTCCACTAAATTGTGCTATAAAATGCAAAAAAGTCGGAATCCGCTGAGAAAGTAAAGGTAATCTGTGCGGTGCCGGTACACGTACAGACACGCAGCCCTGTAATATGAATACGGTCGCAACAACATAATGTGTATGAACAAGTTTCATAACGCCAGCTATTCACGGTTCGATATGCTTCAAATGCCGTGTTAATCTTGACTAATGTCACGCTTTGCGAAAATAGACACATTTTCCTAACGAGTGCGAGCTACAAATATAAAGTTTGAAGTTAGCTACCTAATCAATTTCTGTTTATTTGTGTCACTTATATCTTTGTATGTTTATATTTATATAAATTATATGTGTGTATCGTTAACATCTTGTTGTATTCTTGGGTATTTTATATCACAGTTTTGCACCATCTACTTCTCTGTTGTTTCTCTCGTCTTCTCCGCTATCCAAAGGTAGTCTAGCGAGAACAGATCGCTTTTTAACGATAAGACCACCTGTTGTCTAATATTAGGTTTTAATATCTTGTTGTAATCAGAATAAAACTTCAATACTTGAGAATTGCAAACATGTTAGGCGATGTTGAACTAGTGTAACTTAATCTGCATTTATATTTGATAAATAATAAGGATGATTTCAGATGTGCTAAACCTGATTCGCTTTTTTAATTCAAACTGACAAACATAGATAAAAATGTGGTTCATAAAGCCATCTATCTAAATAGAATGTTTATGATGCAAAACGAAATGCATCGAAAAAATCATTAATATTTAGAAAAAGTTAAAATCTACAATGCTTTGATCTTAAGTTCTTAACACGCATGCCCGCCCTTAGCCAATTTATAAATCCTTTATCCGTCGCTTGGGGCGAGATTATTTGATGAAAGAAATTTCGTACCACGAGTCAAATCGCTGGTACAAGCGCCCGATGTGAACATTATTTTTAATAAACAATGCTTTCTTTTATCAACCTATTTACCACCAATAGTTATGGCGGTATGTAAATTAACCTACATGCTAAAATATAAAAAAAATACTGCAAACATAATATACACAACATTATTTTTAATAAGCAATGCTTTCTTTTATCAACCTATTTACCACCAATAGTTATGGCGGTATGTAAATTAACCTAGGTACATGCTAAAATATATATTTTTTTTTTACTGCAGACATAATATACATACACACATAATTGTAGACTTTATAGCAAAATACCTTCAAAGGCGACGAAGTTTTCAATCTAGTGCGCTTTTAGAAACTCTCAATTTAGTGTGCTTTTATTGTATGGAAGTAGCCAAAATATGAACCCAAAATATTCAATGCCATAACCCCCTTTTCGGTACCGCTATGGCGTTGCTCCAAAAGAAAAATAGCTTTTCTGTATGAAATGTGTGCACACATACACCATTTCACTTCTAGATAGTTATACAGTCATTAACCGACTTCTAATTTTCCTAACATCTCGGAACATCAATCATAACTCAGTTTAACTCGATATAACGAGTCGTCCCCGACAACAGATCCACTGACATGATGATGATGACTTATGTAACGCAATCATCTGTAACATTTGACGCGGCCGTTGCCCTGATGGATAAAAAAAATGTGTTTGTGACAAATCGGTACGGTCAGCAATAGTAAAAGGATGTTTCATAACGCAACTGTCCTCGTGTCGTTTCGTTCTGAAATATTATTTAGGGTTCGGAAATCGCAATGTTTTAGGTCTATCTGAATTATTATTTATCGGGCGGACTAAATGAAGCACATAAAAGCGCAAAGAAAAGTTATATTCTGATAGATCACGGTTCAGGCCACAGTTTAATATGATTCCTGTACGTCTTTGTTTCCAAAATTGCGTGCCTTTTTATTGGGCTACCAAGCCATTTAGCCAAAAAAATTGCATTTTATTATTATTTGGTCGAGACGTTTCTTTATAGGTCCCAGGGTTTGCAATAAAAATCTCTATCACTACTGCTTAAAATTTTAGGGGACTCATTTTTAAATTCCTTTCTAGTGTCACGATTTTGAAAAGATCATCCGCAAAAAAAAAATCAACTATTGCCAAGATGTCTACCAACTCAAGCATATGTGTTATTAAGTAAATGTGGTATGTATAAGTCAATGCTGGTTTATGATCTGAAGGTATCATGTTGACGATAGAATACAGTGTAACACAGAAACCGGTGCAGTATCCGGAATGATACAAATCACGGCGTCTGCGCAGGTAGCATTGCAACTGATGCTATCTAACGCGAGCTATCTCCAACATCTCGTTAGATTCGGCTAGAGACAAACGTACGAAACAATTAAGACCAAAAGTCCAGCATCTTGGTCTATTGTCCGACTGCAAAAATATCGTACGTTTGATCCCCTGTTGAGGTACATGAGGCACATAGTCTGTAGGATAAGTACTTAGTTTTATTTGCGTACATTCTTGAGAGAGTCGTAAAAATAAAACCTTGATCTTGCAATAAATCATCAAAAATTAGTTTTTATAAACTTTTTCTACTCCTGTACTTTTATCTGTCTCTTACTTGGTCACGAACACGAATATAAAAACATACATAATATGACTTCAGAAGTCTAAACTCTATTCTGCATAACAGCACTTGTGTCGTTATAGTCGCAAAACGATACTGCTAGCAGCCACAGACTTCTAAATCTAGGTTAAACTTAGGTCAAAGATTACGCGATCAATACTAACTTTACAATAAAAATGCACAACCACCAACTTAACAAACAAATAAATTCATGCTGTTATTATGAAAAACAAAACTTTCCGAACTAAATTCTTTGATGCCAACATAAGAAAAAACGTATTTTTAATATCGTCACTGCGTGTCACTGGCGAGTATACGTTCATTAAAAACCAAGTTTACCATAGATACATACTTATTATTGTCAGTAATTTGTCATACTCATGCTTCCCGCTCCTTTGCCTGCCGTCCTTTGCCTTGTTTGCGCGCCATTTAATGTTGTATTTTATTTATAACCTAGTCGTAGAAAAAGTATTGTATGCAACGTTGTATAATTCAGTCAAAAAACGTTCATAGCGTTTCTGTTTCCGATAATCGCCCATCGTATCGCAACCCACGCCATTCGCTATTTTTCACCCTACTTATACAACTGTTGCATAAAATACTATAAAAATACGTAAATAATTGATTCGGGCATTACTTTGCGGAATAACATATTAAGTTAATTTCGTAATCATATTCCATTGGTTTCCATATTGGGGCATTCTATAGTCTCTTCTAAGTCGTCAGGTAATTGTAATATTAAGATTGCAAATGTCCATGGGCTTCAAAAGTCACTTACCAATGGTGACCTGTGTGCTCGTTTGCCTTTTCCTAGCTAGTAGCTTTGCAAAAGTTATTTTGATAAAATCTAAAACGAATCAAATGTTGAAATCACACACATATGATCCCTGATAAGCTACCCAGTAAATAACAGGTACAGCGGCCAGAAGCCCGGATCAACAACCGTAAGCAATAATCATTACTTTCGTCTCATCAGCCTTGAAAGATGCTTTATTGTCTCGATTCGGCTCGTTGTCGACTTGTTACGACTACAAAATAAAATAAAAAGTAATCATCAAACTTGTATTATAAAACCTCATGCGATCGGCTTTGCCGGGGAAAAAAAGTTAAAGCAATTCCTGCGTTGATTTCGAGAGGGCGTTGTTGATGGAAATGGTTTATGGTCGGTGCGATTAGGATTTTATTAGATGAGAGTTGGCCTTGGATTGTGATGACAAAGCTGGCATGGTAATGGTGTCAGTTACAGCGCTACGCATTGTTACTTATGTTTATCTAGTAAAATACGAAATAAAAATACTGAGACAGTCATAGTCTGAATACTACCTTCATATGAAAATTTATTTTCTATATTTTTATATTGTTAGACATTGTCACACAAATCTTACATAACTTTAAAGAACGCACTTATGGTAATGAATAAAATAGCTTAATAAAGCTTAATAAATAAGCTTATTTACAAAATAAGTAATAAGAAGAATGCGTTCAAATTTATCGAACTAAATAAAATAGCCAAAGCCTAAAAGCCTATGCAAAATACTTCTATAGATAATAGCAATATTTTTTCAGAACAAACACTACGAGTATCTATAAAATTAAAACCACACATGCTTTGGAACACCTCTGGCTGTTTTTTCTATATAAAATATTCATATTATGTTAGCGATAGCACACAAAATTGCTTTGGCGAGTGGAATCTCATTTGAATCCTTTTCTTGGCAGGTAAATCCAGACAGATTTTATAATAAGCCTAGGTACTGAAAGGTCAAAAGACGAACGTGAATGTTACCCCACTCAAATAAGCATTCTCAAACGGGTGTATCCCCGTAAATTCTTGTGGCAGTAAAAAATATACCTAAGTGTTATTGCTTTATTGTTACGACGATTCAGATCCCGGCTGTAGACAAACCCAATACCAGATAAAGTCCATAGAAAGTATATTTCCCCGGGTAACAGCAGCAATAACTTTTTAGGGCCACCATGAAAGTTACTTTTATGATTGTTAGGAATTAATATCTGAAAAACGGTTTCGGACCGTCATATTTTAGCCGATAAACGCGATATTGCGAAGAGTTGCTACCAATATTTTTTAATTACGCCATGAGTTTCCAAATCGATTCAATAAAAAGCGTTCATTGAAGGCCGTGAGCTGAAATGCGCTGCGATAAAGGGTCTTCAGAAATTAATTAATAATTCATGTGTGCTAAATGTTTTGAGCTTTTAAAAGTACACGGAGTGAATAAATCTTTCTTATTTCTGACAGAATCAGAACACGGATACAAATATTTTAAAAAAGCCAAAATAAACCCTTAAGCGCATACCCAGACCTCGGTCCGTTAAAACATAATAATCCTGGAAGCCGCTGAAAGTATGTACTCTGAATAAAAAGCCTTTATTTTTGCGTTAGGCAGTGTAGATAAGTAAAGCTACAGCGTCAGAATGTTAAAGTGTACAACACCCGTTGTTCGACATGTCGATACAACCCAAAAAGCAATTGCGTATTCTCTTTCATACATATTTGAACAACATGTAGCTTATGAGCACTCGTATCTGCCTACTTTTGTGATATATATACAGCCTTGATATAAATTCTACTACGTGCGCCCGCGGTTGAACGGGAAAAGCCGGTGAAAAAGTTCCCTTTTGTTATTTTAAATACCGAGTGCCGACCGCCTAAAAAGGTCGCCTAATTTGTCGACCGGAATCCAACATTATTTCGCTTGGCCATTGTTTGTGTTACGATTAACGCAAGGGTTAAATCGAGCGTTAACGCGCCGAGTTTTTTAATCAACTTTTCCGCGCTGCTTAAAAGGAGTGAAGTTAAAAGGGTTAAGCGCCCAGTCTTAACCGTAAACTACTTGCGTTTTTCTTTCCTTAATCTCGGATTTCTGGGGTGATGGTTGGAATTATTTATTTAGGACTTTCAGCGTTATGTAAAATGGAAAAGGTAAAGAAACATTTCGACTTCACCTTCGACCTCGGATTTCCAATATCTGAATTAAGTATGAGAAAACACTTTCTCATGTACACATATTATGAAATAATTTTTGTATTTTGCTGACTTTGATTTTAGGTGGTTGTTTTACTAGAATTCCTAGCTTGTTACTTTTGTTAAGCTGGTTAGAAATAGTAAGTAGATTACCTGCATTTTATATGAGTAACATTACAGCTATCTTCTGTGTACTTTTACTTTTCTGCACAACACTGCAAATAGTTATTCAAAATACAAAAGTACATTATACAACTAAGCGTCACCTCCCACCTATCCTTTACCTTTAATTAGGTATATTCTCATTCAAAAACACTTTTCAGCTTATAAGACTAGATAAGTAAGAGCTCTATCACGTCTTGAGCATGCATCATTACAATTTAGCGGCACAAATGCGTATTAAAGATCGTACAAGTTTGTTGCAATGACGAGGAAGAAGCTCATTTCCACATCATCCAACTGTAATTGCCCGCGCGCATGCCTTAGGACAAATCATATAAGTGCAACTATTAATTGCAAACTGGTCCACTGTTACCGGTACTTAACAACCGCTATACTACATTGAGTTTTAAAAAAGACGTATGCGCACGGCTCGGCAAATGTGTATAAAACCTTTTCTACAACTTAATCGCTGCGGGTACGTGACGTCAGAATCTCTCTTGCGTCTAAATAAGGTCGAAGAATTAGACTCGATATGGTGATGGCTGGCATAGTTACGCAGTGATAGTTGCTTGTCTTTACCATAGAACGTTGGCATTATACGAGATTTACAACGAGATCAATAACTGATCTGATATTAATGAGTTTTTTTCTAAATAAACTATCTAGATAGGTTTTTCTAGGTAAAATGTAACTGTACAGTTGATGCTCCTTAATATAGATTAAATAATTAGGTATGAGTTAAAGTTTGAAATCTACAGCAATAGGTATACATTAATTGTTAAATACATTCGTTTAACTTTGACTAATTATGTTAATATGTATACCATAATGGTTGTGCCCGCAACTTCGTTTGCGTATATATATAAACTTTTCACACAAACGTTCATATTCTGTTTCAACCCTTTGGAGGTTGAATTTAAAAGTCTTTATTCTCTGGTAAAATATCACGCTGGTAATTTTAAACTAACTGGCTTTATTTTTGTGTCCAAATGCAGTCAGCCATTCTCACGAAGTATGACTACGTCTAATTACCGCGTCTCCATACATTTAGTATGAAAACAGCGTCGCGGTAATTAGGTGACCGCAGACATACTTCGTGAGAATGGCCGCACTAACACATTTGATAAAGTTAAATAGTTAGTTAGTTGTGATTTGGTACAGTAAGTGTCAAATGTTATTACCATTATGGAAAGTTAACTTTTCATTGCTGTTTGACTAGTAGAAAAACCGACAAAAGTACACTTTAACGCCATAAGGTCAAATTTGTGTCTCCGGGTACCTATAAAGCTCCAAAAAGATCGCAATATACCATCTCAAAGCTTTCTTTAAAATTTCACAACAATAACCTGATCAAAATACCAACAGCAATAATGAAGCCAAACTTCATGGAAACCCGTCGATAACCTCCTTAATAAGGTGTGAAGCGCTCTACAGCTTCACTAAGCGCTATCTTACGGCTATCAACTCTGCTTATCAACCATCGGTCCTCTTAATTGTAGCTCAGTGCATGTCTGGCCTTAATTAGTGAAAATACCCACGCGTTATCTTCCGTCCATCTTTGATTTTGAATGCAATTATTGTTCTCTTGATAAAGAGGCCGTGTTAAGCGCTAAGACTATAGTAAATAAAGGGTAATGATGTTATGCAATATATGTTCAGGCAATTTTTTGGATGGAAATATGTTTCGTTGTTGCGTAAAAATGCTTTATTGGAAGTTATTTAGTTGTTACGTAATCATTTCTATTCTGGCGTAATTTTTGTGATATTGCATTTCGTCATTTGTTTTTAATTAATGAATAAAATTAATTTATGCAATTCGTATTAACCTGCTAGCAATTGAGGATCATTTGATTTTTGTTGCAAAGCTTGGTTGCTTTGGTTAAAGGCGGCATATTTTGGAAAATTCAAGGTTCTACGAATGTTTGCATTTAATAGATCTCTATGCCATCGCATTTGAGTTCACATCGAATTCAGATGTTGTACAGATATTGGATGTAAAAAGTAAAAATAGAACTCATGACAAAATTTACACAATTCATTAGTTTAATTACCAATTTGTAGAACCTAAATATTGTTTCTTTCTACGTATAGTAAATACATGAGACTTCTAAGGCCATCCTACGTAGGTATAGTGCGAATCTTCCCAGGTGAATTTTTTGCTTCGAGCTCTAATCTTTCAAACAAAGGCCATTGTATTCATTATGGCAGCTTTGCCATAATAGATACAATAGCCTAGCGCCAGGCGCTACAAGTTAGTTACAATAGATACAATGGCCTTTGTTTGGCGCTAGCTAGCTTGTAGCACCTGGCGCTAGGCCATTGTATCTATTATGGCAAAGCTGCCATAATGAATACAATGGCCTTTGTTTGAAAGATTAGGGCTCGAAGCGAAAAATTCACCTGGGAAGATTCGCACTATACTAAAATATTTCAGAGCACGGTATTGTAGGCATTTATGCCACGTCTCTTGGGTATCTCACTACCAAGAGCGACGTGACGTTAAGCCTTCTCTTGAAAATATGTATATCCAATTGTTACTTGATTCTAAATTTATGTATTCTGTATACGAACGGATTTCCAATAAAATACTTCTTGGAAAACTGCTTCATCAATAACGTACCACAGGTGATATTGGGCATTTAAGAATGACATCCACGCTTTATTGTAATATCTTAAGGTGGTTAGAGTCGCATGGTTCTCTATAGAAACCAGGGCTCGGAACCGGTATTTGCTCCATACAAAAATACCGGTATTCTTTCCGTTCTTATCGTTATTTGGTTTATTATTTCGTTTTTTAACCAGACAATTTAATAATACGAAATCGTGACTTAAACACATTACTGAGCTCTCCATAAAAAGCATAAAATAATTCAAAATATTGGGCTATTTCGGGGTTTTGCAAAATACCGGTTTTGAGCCTTGATATAATAGTAGATTGTTCAACTAGGGACTAAAACAAGCCATAATGACACGAGGTGTTTAGCCACCCGAGCGTAGCGAGGGTGACTATAGATCGAGTGTCATTATGGTTGTTTAGTCCCGCGTTAAACACTCTACTTTTCAATTTGAATGCGAGGAAAAAAACGACGTTCTATTACACAAAAGATTTTCTATCACCTCTTTTGCTTTTTTCTCCATTCTGGAGTTAGGCGTTAATTCTTCTTCACTGGATGAAGAAAACATTTTTGTTCCGTACTTTCGGTATAAAGTTGCACTATACACATTAATTGTTGAAATATTGTGCTCAATACGATTAATGAACATTCAAAAAGCAAAGAATTTTTTTTCCGCGGTTCTTTATTTTTTTTTTACTTTGTGAAGTCACTCAGGCTTTAAATGCTGGCATTTTTAGCCAACAGGTTCAAACGTGAAAACTACCTATTTTAAAACTAATTGGATCATGCAAAATAAAATTAAGTTACCCCTAATCTAGTTAAATTGATTTATATTCGTAATAATTAATCATTATTACTATATTTAATCGTTATTTTTTTAATATTTTTGCACAGTTGTCTTTTTAGGTTATTTTCACACCCAAAAATTGTCTATACACAATCACTAAAAATGGCGACAATATTCCAACCACAAACCCCCCGATTGGCTGTTTAGGGGTTTTCAAAGTCAATTAAAAAAAAATACTTTAATCCCTAGAGATTAATAAGAAACTTTAGTCCCGCCCGATATACAGAGACTAAATTAACATTTTAAGAGCATGAGAAGTGAAAACCAATTTTATGACATCACATAGTTTGTTTTTTAATTTTATAGCCTGGTAAATTTTGTCTGCGCAAATCCCAAAAGACCACAAAAATCATTTAAACGAAACTTTTAATAACTCTTAATTATGTACTTTTTTGGCATTTTGAAAATTCTCATGTGGCTTTGCGCAGACAAAATATATTAAGGTATAAAATGACATACATTTCAACCAAATTTTAGGTCGTTATTGTGGATTGTGAACCCGCAATTCATTCAAGAACCGAGCAACTCGAATCACCTTAGGAATATTATGCGTTTAACGCACTACAAACTTGGCTTCAGAAGGCTACGATTTGCGCATAACTTTAGTCGCGCTCATTTGTTTCGCGTTTGGTCTGTGGTTTAGCTCACAAATACACTGCTTAAAAACTTTTATGCCAATGTAGACATAAAGTGATATACACAACACGGGAGGTAATAAAGAAAGCCCTCGATCGCATATTTTGCAAACTTCTGCGTTTCTTTGTATTACGAGTACCACCCTAGTTGTGTACTACCTTACCTACAAAGTGATTGCGACATGCTGAGATATAAAACGCCTGTCTTTTATTTTCTTCGATTATCTAACAATAAAAGACAATGTGAATAAACAGATTGTTACCTTTATTTATATCTATTGTATATCTCTGTTCCCAACCCTAGGGGACAAACGCGCGTGTGCTATGTGTAATATTCATAACTTAGGATTAGTACACGTTCTAATAATACCCCGTGGCTTTCTAGCGGCGTTGCGTTGCGCCTGAACAATAATGAAATTTTAATCCATTCATCTGCATACCGCATGAAACCATTCAAATTATCTAATTCAGTTGATCTTCAGAGGCGCGCTGAGATGTGAAGGCGCTTTTATTTTGCAACTGCTGCGTAGGGAACAGGGGAAGGCTTAAATTTTAATTAATTTTTCACTCGACGGACTTCTTTAATAAAACGGGAGGCCTAATTGCCAAAATATTTCACAATCCTTTTACGTGAAGGGACTTAAGATGTGTTTAATTAGAAACGTGGAATTCATTTAAATAATGTTAGTTTGTAGACAGTTGTAATGGTCTGTGTAGGTTTCGCGTAAAATGTCGCTGACCTTTTTATTTGCAGACTGAAGAATATCTTTCAAAGTTGAGCTCGTGGTAGCTAATTAGGAATGAGACGCCATTTTGCGTCAATTATCTTTTAATTGGACCAGATCGGTTCATCAAAATATCTGACGGCATGGCAGTGCCCCTCTAAAATCTCTCTGTGATTTAAAAGAATTGAATCTAATTATTATTTATTACTATTTACTTCATCTAGATACGAAATGAGTCTTGATAAAACTGTGCCTAAAGCGATGGCATAAAAAATAATATATCAGGTATTTTATTCTAGAATAAACGCAACATTTGAGCGCGACATGAAATATAAATGAGAAATGAATGTCTATTAAGAACCACTCAAGCCCGCACATCACTCCTCACAATACGGCAAAGAAATGTATGCCTAACGTTATCCTTAAACATACTTAAGCACGTTTTTAAATAACGAATACAAAACTCTTCCAATTCATTTGCTTATCTGTTTGCGTTGGTTCGGGTGCCGCATATTGAAGCGCAATGGAGCCTAATGTCACAAAATGTCGTGGACTCATCCATCCACCAAACCTGGTCCGCAATGAATTCGAAAAAAAAGGAGGTGTGTTGTTTACGGGTTCTGTACCCGAATAATTGTGATAAAAGATACTAAAAGTACAATCTGTTTTTCTTGTTCGGTAGGTGCACAAGTATCTCATACCAAGTAGGTAAGGTTGGGAAAATATAATAAATCTTTACCGTGTTTAAAAACTACGAGTTACTTTGAGTACAGTATCTGTAAATACAGATACCGAATGGCGGCTTACTTCATATTATGTCCATTCCTGCCAAAAATTAAGTAAAATTCCGCAATAAAATTGTAACACTAACCACAAATGCTAGGCCGGACGCTGGTTGCAAATAAAAAGCATTAACTCTAAGGATTCACGACGGTACCCTAAAAAATGTAAATATGCCTCTCACGTTGCTCGACCAAGCGAGAGTTTTCTGGAGGTAGGTATATTCAGTTACCTTTTACAATCTCGTTAGTACGAGCGCCTTTTCCTTTTACCAAATATATGGTTTTCAGAGTGAGATCGATATTCAAAAGGTACGTGGCTTCCTTTTGCTGATCCTTTTGTGGGACAGACTTAACGCGTAAGTTGATAAAGGAGGTAATTTCTTTGTATTCTTTTTTCGGGTACTTTACATTCCATTAATTGTGGTTTGTAGGTATTATTTTAAACTTTATTGAATTATTAAAAATACGGACTTGATGCCTAAGGACAGTATCTGTCAGTCAACCGTAGGACAAAACAAAAATTGCAGAAGGATGACTTTCCTCGAGACCAGCAACGCATTGGTAACATTTGGTGTTGCTAATGTGTATATAGTAAGATCGGATAGAAAAGAACAAAAAAGTAAAGAAACGGATTTACCTTCATTACGCACTTTTTAAGAACGAACATAGTCTTATCCACAATTTATATATATAAACCATGTACCTATTTACATTTATTTATGCCACACCTGGCCATAAAATGGCTTTTTCCGCACGCTGCGCGTACACAAAAAGCCGCTTTCTGGCCAAGTGTAGACATAAAATGATGTACACAACACGGGAGGTAATAAAGAAAGCTCTCGATCGCATATTTATGTCCCTTGCTTCCAGCTCGGGCCGCAAACTTCTGCGATCTCGGTGTTTCTTTGTATTACCACCCTAGTTGTGTAATGTACTATTTTAGTTAAAATATCTATTACTAAAATTATTCATATTTCAGTAAAAACTAACTTAGTTACCTTTATTATAGTAATCCATGTGTTGTAGTTATAGGTATATATTTGTTCCTCATAAATGGGTCATTCTCAAAAAATGATGTCCGTACCTAGTTAGGGCTTTATAAAACAACCTCTTAATCTTGTTCCTTTGTGTAACGAAAGTTAACCATATAAATTGTATGGTAAGTTTCGTTACACAAAGGAATAAGATTAAGAGGTTGTTTTATTAACCCCTAACTACGGACATCATTTTTTGAGAATGACCCAAATAGTAGAATCGATTTATTACATCAGAAACAAAATTTAGGACACAAGCCTATTATGAGTCCGATGGTGTTTCGCTCGTCGTGGAGTGTATGATGTACCCTGGTGTTCAGCGATGAGATTTGTTTAGACCATACAGATAGAGACTCTTGTCGATATGCGTAATACAACACAGGTAAAAAAGTTGTCTCAGTAAAAGTGAAGTTACAGCCACAATTTCATCCTACAAATTCAATTCGGAACTTCTCTACCCCTTTCCTCCGCATACAAAATATAATACGCGAATGCAAAATCACGTTTCTTTGCCAATTCCGGGATAGCATCCGATAGTTCACTAGTGTTGACAAAAAGGAAAAACTTTATATTCAGTTACACGCCTCTCTATATTTTAGACGAAGCCAGCATTATTTGCCAAATGGTGTAGTTTTATATCGGTCGAGTTGGCGGGGTTGTTATTGGCACTGCAGTTATACTGAAGTTTATTTGAGAAAATGGCGTTTGACTGTTTAAAATACCGTCACAGCGTCTGCAGGCTCACTGTACAAACCTGAATTTTTAATATATGATACGTTGACCGTAGGTTCAATGGGGCTAACAATTAGAATTACATTGACACTATAGCCAACATATAGTCACGTTGCTGACTGATTTATAAGACGTAGCCAAACACAACGTGAAATTTTAATAAAACCGGTCAAGTGCGATCATGATTATCATACGCGGAGCTGTGTGCTAAAACTAAAATTGCAATTGGAATTAGCCTCAATTCGTCATGCATAAATCTTAGACATTTAGTTTTCTCATAATATGGCCAATTGAACAGTTAAGATTATTGTGCCAATTATACCATTTATAACCATGAGTCAACTTGGCTACTAGGTGTAACAGCGGCAATTCTGTAACCATTTCTTTTTACGATTTGATTTTCAACTGACGCAACCATAGCATAGCGTTGAGTTTTGCGTAGGTATAAGTCTTTGATAAGTTTTTATATCACTTTGATTCTAAAGCGTTGTGGATGCTAGTTGTTAAGGCCTATAAAATATTTTTATACATACACTAAGATTTATGTGATTAAAATACTCGTAAAATTATAATGAACTTTTGCGCATCCTTATAAGTAATTATATTAATTTGTATGTCTTTCCCGTACACGAGACAATAGTGTCCCGGCCCTTTGGGAGGCGTGCGCGGAGCCGAAGCCAACGCGTAGAGGCCCTTTCGACAATTTAATGAAAGGCAACGTGTACACCCAGCGGATGCTGTCCCTGCCCGTGTCACGGGACGCACGCAGAGACAGCCCCCGCCAGATGCAAGGACTATTGTTGATTGATGGAATCTAACTCTACTGGGCTATGGCGGTGGAATTATGGACTAGATACTGGGCTATGGATTGAGACATGACGGCGCCTGTCAGGAAAAGTGTCTCATGGCTTTCGCGGCACTGACAGACCGTGACTTGCCCTCCGCTGATGGGCCCCTGTTAAATAGCGACATTATGAGCAATGGCCCAGGGGCAACACCGCTGCCGAGGGCTGCAGGGTGTCGAGAGGTGTGCTGCGCTTTCTCCGAGGGTACTCGCGGCGTTATGCCTTTTATCACTTCCACGCCTGGAGCATATAGCTCTCGCGACTCCACTCTGGACGGCCGGTTAAGGCAAGCCAGAGGCGGAGGTCCTTTCACTAAATCCCATGACCCTCCCTAAGGACCCCCCGGAGCATATTAATTTTATTGTTGACGTTTGCATTTTCAGTAATATCTGCTGTCATTAATTTGTTATAATTTTATAGCTATACATCTTTTTACAGTAAATAAGAGGAGATCTAGGGCTGGTCGAAAATTCAAGAAATACTTTAGAGTCGTTTTCAACAGACTTCAAAAAGAGGATGTTTCAGTTAGTCGGATTCTTTTTTAATTATGTATGTGCCCCGATTAACTACTCAAAAACGCCTAGACCGATTTGGAAAATTAAGGATAAGGATTCATTATGATGAAGGCGTCTTTGAGAAATTCAGGGCACTCTTCAAATATTGCAGGCACATCTATAGTAATTTGGGTATAGTTTATAGCAACTTGTTTTGCGTTTTCGCATTTGGGTTGTTTTAAAAAAAAAGGCATTATTAATTAAAGTAAGTTTTATCTTTTTTCTTTGTGTAACGAAAGTTAACCATATTAATTGTATGGTACCTTCCGTTACCGTTACCGAAAACGATCCATTTCTCATTCAATAGGCTCGTTTAAAGCGGGTTATTTAAAAAATAATTATTTTTTATATTATAATACATATGTAAAACTCCCGAGTGCACTTACTAGCTCTTTAATTTACAAGAGGATGATAAGACCACTAGACACCGGCCTTCTCTAATAATGTGATTTACTTATTTTAAGTGCAGTCATTACGATAATATTTGCTTGTATTTCTTCAAGTCTTTACATAGTTTACAGGCTCCTAGCGGTAAGCGGTAAAGCAAAGTAAGACTTTAACTCTTACTTTGCTACACAGAGTATTTGCAGAATATAAAGGCATGAATGTGGTCGTTGGCAGGCAGGATCGCTTCCTACGCGAAAGAGTTGCGTTGAACACGTGAGTAATATTCACCATTTACTCGGTAGCGGCGTCTCCGAATGGCTTTTTCTTGTTATCTAAATTATCTATTATCTTCTTTAGCTCCATGCCGGGGAAATATCGAATGCTATCATCCGTTGTGTATTTTTAACGTAGCTGTATGTTTGTTTGTAGAAATATATTAACCTATTTCAGTGATTTGTAAGAAGTACGAGTTTAGAGTTAAATTTTTGGATTTGTTATACATATGCAAAGTTACAACATTATACAAACTGATTTTTATGGACCGAGTAAAAGAAAGTAGCGGAATCCGTTAGTTTGTTTTATATTATAACTATTAAGAGTATTATAAAAAAGTATTGTATTCGATTTCAAATCACCTCTCACTTATATGTTTTTGTCATTTCTTAAAAATTTTACGTTACTAAGTGTCCCAAAAATTACTTCAGATTTTTCCTTAAAGCCTAACTTTTTATTTTAATATTTTCCTAAATATCTATTACTAGTGGAAAGTCCCAAACTTTCTCTTGGACCATAAAATATATTTAAGATAAAAAAAAACGAACACACACACCAATAATAAATTTGAATATCAATATTCGGTAGCCGATGTAGGTGTTAAACGGATGGGAGCCAATCTTATCTGTGGAACGTCAAGTAGCCCAACCGAGGATGTGTTCAAACCGGCTTTAGTAGGTCCCTCACGCTTCTTTGCCGCTGCTTCGGCGCGTTTGACTTTTGTTAGTGGACGAAGAGGTCACGTAATGTTGGTAGCATGACTCACGTGAGCTTGGATGTGGGAGGTAGGTGCATTAGGACCGAATCAAGATCGTTGCTGCAACGGAAGCCAGGTGATGCATTGCTCCTATCAATCGCTAGATGTACGATAAGATCTCGCTTTCTAGCTCAAACTGCTTTCAAACGTACTCTCGGTTGTTTGCGCTTAAGTGATTCGTCTTACCACCTTTGCCCGTTTATTTTTCTAGAAAATAAATTGCATTGATCAGATTTATTTTCTTTCTAACAAAAGTAAAGTTCAAATATCGTTTAAGGTCCCCACCTGATTTATTTGAATTGATTTGAGTCACCTTCATTTAGAAATGATATATTTCAGCAAATAAAAGAAAGTTTGCTGTAATTTTGTGCTATGTCTACGCTTCAGTAATAACCAAAGAAACTAAAAAAGTACTTAACTTTCATAGTCGTGATAACCTTCATATTATGCCTGATAAAATTAAAATAAATAATAACGGCTCGTTTAGATGGTAAGTGGTAACATGGGTCTCTGCACGAATTCCAATTAACCAAATGGGTGTCAATATACGTTTGAGCTAATTGTTATTCCGTCCCGAACTTGTAGTTATTGATGGGCCAATCATAGGAATGATTAAGTTTATTTACCTGTCCGCCAACGCAATACTTCATTAACCACGGGATATGTTCGTATCGTTTAACGTCCAAGTGTGTGCAAGCTGCATGACTAGATGTGGGTGTCCATCTTTCATTAAGAACAAGTCAGTTCATCACGATTGAAAGAACACTATGATATCTCTAATTGAAAAGTTTTTAGTTCAGATTCGTTAGCGTTTTGATACATTATGGATTTCGACATTTGAAATTCTTGTATATCAGTGCGCTCTCCTCTAATTTTAAGTTATTTTGAAGGCCTTTTGCATTGCTCAAATGTATTGCACTCCATTTCTCTTGTGATATTCAATCACAGGTAATTTTACAAATCACTTCATTATTCACGGGCGTGAAAATTTAATTCACAAAAGAGCTACAACAATAAAAGGTATTTATGATACGCGGTCGTTTATTTTTATGCGCACTAAAGGCTCTATTATTCGAAGCTACTCGTGTCAGTATCCGAGTAATGCCTACCTACACTCAGCTAGATTAGCTGCCAAATGAGTATAAACATTAAAATTATTGTTCCATGCTAGTATTGATGTTCGCGGTTGGAAGGCATAAAACTAAATAAGATTTAGAGAAGTCGTAAACATAAAACAATATTACGTAAGTTAATCATGGATTAACGACTTGCCACAAAATCTGAACATTGCAAAACGTTTCAAACGTAAAATTGTTATAAATTCGCTTAACTGTTAACTAAGTTTAAAGTTACAATTCTTAGGTTTGGAGTTTTGGATAGATAAATCAACATCTCATTCAATGCAAAGAACAAAACGCCCAAAACTCAATCAAAAAGTACTTTATAATTGACTTAGCCCCACGTCTGACCTTTGAATAGGCGCTGTTATCTCTAAGCGGAGCTGCTAAATCTTCGGTTTTAAACTTGGTCTCGGGAGAACATAAATTCCGAATCCTAAAACGAGCCGAGGTGCGTTAGGATGTACAAAGAGGGTTTAACTCAGTATTGTGATCGCAAGCACGCGAGATAAGAAAATATTGTCTCCTTACAAAGACCGTACGCAACGTCTTCTTTTCTTATAAGCTATATCCGCACTCATTATCTTTTAACACGCCGCAAAACTTATGTTCCTCCTACGTTATTCGCTATCTCGCCTCTTAAACAGCACTTTCCCGGCTTTTGCTGCGTCCCGGGCCTCGGATCAGATAGCGCCGCTCGCACGAACCAACAGTCTATACACTTATTTATTTACCGCGCTAAGACGATTATTTACGATGTAAAGCGCGTTGTAATAGGTTGCAGTCTCTTGTTTTTCTGCACGGTATCGAGCTTCCAGAACATGCATCATTTGAGCGAACCAATTCGACGATTTTAAACGCCTACGGTCGATGCTTCTTTATAGCTTCAAAAGTATTCGCGACGCGACCCAGATTAGCATAGAAAAGTAATTCAAACAAATTGCTTAAACGATTTTAGTGAGAAGCGAGGCCCGATTCGTTTCGAGAATCTAGTTCTGTAAAACGTAATTCAAAGTCACATTTGACCAACTTTGACGGAAGCTTTTCGATCCTAAGGTAACCTCGATTCTAATTTACTTAAAACGGTATCGCATTTTTTTCACAATAGGTCTAGGCCCTAGACCTATTGTAATAAAAATGCGATACCATATTATATTCATTAGCCCTTGACTCTAGGGCTAATGAATATAATAATCTAGACAGTATTATTTTTCCATGGTAAGATGTCTTTGTTGTTTAATTTCTTTATACTGGCTGGAAGCACACAATTCGCAATAATTCTTCGAAATTACTTTATATACTTTTGGGCGATAACGCTCGGAGGGCCATCATTAAGGGTCTTGTTTAACTGCTGGCCGATAACGTTTTTTTTTTGGGAAATACATAAAAACGTACATAAAGATAAGTCCCAGTGCGCGTTTGTGAAATTCCGCCACGATATTTCCTCGCAAACAGTTTTCAGATAATGTTTCCCTGTCAGAGGTTTATAAAAATAAGCTGTTTTACTGTTCGAGATTGAACCTCTTTTTAATAATTATTTTATAGTTAAATGTCTGGCACTGATAATCAATCGGTTTGTAGACTAAACACTGAATCTGCGTGCAGTTAGGTAAGTAATTGTTTATTCGCGTACAAGCCTAGTTAGCTTTTGATGTATCCTTTTTTTTAACGCATCAGTGAACAACGTTCGCCGGATGTCTGGAAGGGAGATTGGCACGCATTTGGTGTGGCATCAACGCTTCATACTTACTTATGTATTCACTCAGAGGTCGGCAACGTATTGACAGATCCTCTTGTGTTGCAGGTATCCATCGTCGTCGTGGATGATCACCAGTCTAGACTGTTAATTTGCTTCTCACTAAAATAAACATTTATTATGTATCTTAATATTTTTTTAAATGTTATAGTTACCAACTAATTATTACCCTTTTATAACTTCCACGAAAAGGCAAAAACAAAATTCGTAGTAGGCGCCGCGCTGAGATTTATCTCACCGCGATGTGCGATGATGTATTCCACAATGTTGCTTAACATGTCTTTGGAGTATGATGTCATGTTACTCCGAGCTCTATTTATAAACACTTATCCTACAAACCTGGGTGAGGGCGCGACTTAGTTTGAACGGCCAATAATAATCCCGTTAAGGCTTAAACACGGCGTCTGCCGTCGCACGGCGTGCCTCATAAAACTCCCTTGTTATACCATTTAATGGGCCAACCCAGGAATAAAAACTATTTATAACACGATATCGAAACTGTACGTACACATTGAAAGCAATAAATATTAATATAAGAGGCTCAAACTTTCGTTTATGACGGCCGATCCCTTGTCGCAACTAAGAAAGTAAAAGTATGAAAATAAGAGCCGCCTTCCCTGGGAACTAATTTACTCTTCAAGGGCAAAAGCGAAAACGGGTACCTAACTTTTACAATTGGGTCCTTTAGCATCCATCATTAAGTTTGCTATCTTTAAAACGGGGTGCATTTTATTGGTCTTCTTTCTAGTAAAAGTGGTTTTATGCGTTCAAGGTTGGCAGGTTTACCAACACAGAATTGAAAACCCCCTTTGTGTCTTTTTATTGACACCAATGTGGACGTGAAACTCTTTGACTTTGTATCGTTCCCGACACTGATGTCGTTTGTTACCAACAACGACAATTTCGTCACCGACACGACACTGATATTGGCGCCAATACTAACAAGGGCAAAGGGCCGGGTCCGGATAAAAAAAGAGTACGAGGCGTAGTAGGCGTGTCATCACTGTCGGAACGATACATCGGTTTCCAGCCAATTTAAACCAGTCTCTTTTTGTTGTCCATAGGTTACTTAGTATTTAGGAAAACAATACAAACGAATCGACTTCGTTTCACGCACGATGCATTGCCCTTAAACCGTTCTGCCATTCAATTCAAAATAAGTCATGACCCAAATCGAAAATCGCAACGAAACTCACAAAGAACTCGCTACTATGAATAGAATCGTCAGTCGTAAAGACAAAGTTGGTTTCACTGAATTCTCCGTTTCATTTTACGCATCCCTTGTATGCAAATTCGGTTCAATTTCGGATTTCGTTTACTATCAACATCGTCATAAATAACTTGAAGGAATTGAACAGAGGGTCCTTCCGAAAACCGGCGGTAGAGGCCATTGTGACGAACGAAAGTAAAAGATCACTTTTTTTGTTATATTGTTTACGATGTTGTAAATTAAGAAATTCTTTTGTTAATTTTATAGTGATGACGTTATTGTAATGTATACAATGTAGATGACGTTCGCTTTCATGTTTTAGAATTAGTTCGGGAAATCCCAAGTCAAGTTTTAAAACATCATTCAATCAGCTTTACTTAAGTTATTTTTTGAACCACAAATATTTACGTATTCTACATGCCCATTATTTATTCTTTATTTAGAAATGATTATTAATTAATTACGTGATTTACTAAAATTATATCGTCGCTTTTCATGGTATACGCATGGTTACCTACGCCCTACGCGTTTATTAAAGCTATAAAACTAACTTAATTAGAAGTCGCATCATGTTGCAAACTACGATATAATTTGATAGTATTTGGTGCTATAGCCCATAATAAAGCGCTTATTATAACTAGTCGTTTAATCGCATTAGGAGCACCAGACGCGGACTTTACGAGGAAATAGTAATAAACCTAGAAAACCAGCTTTTGCTTAGGTATCAAAGCAGTTGAATAATTAATCTTCTTGTAAATTATAAAGAATACAATGTGATACCGGTTATAAATGAAATCCAAATAATTAAAAAAAAAAAAACAAATTTTAACTAAAAGAGTTCCCACAATTCCTAATGGATCATATCATCTGAACTGGATTTGATGAAAAAAAAATGGACCAATTTGGACATCAGCAGACATAGAAGTTTTTGTGGCACGAATAAAATTGTCATAGGGACTTCCCAACGATATTTATTTATCGACAAATATTGTGCTTTCTTATGACAGTTATGACTGAGAGAACTTATAATATGAATATGCAACTCGCATACGTATATACAGTGTAAAGTCCGTTTTATTTGTTAAAATTGATGTTCATTTGAATTTTAAAAGCCCTAAAAAGTATGCGCGCGAATTACTTAAATTAGGTATATAATACGTTATCATTATGCGAGTATAACATCGATGGGTAGTGATTAGCATTTTAGTTATTTATTATTGTTGTAGGTTTGGGCCTTATATATGCCGCTTCGACCATTGCTGATCTATTGTGGCAGCCCTTTTGTTATATCTCACTGCAGAGGCCCGTTGAGTCTAGAAAGTTCCAGATTCTTAGTTTCCAGCATTTTAGTTACCTACGTAATTTATTTTTTATCCGGTGAACTTAATATCAACTATGAAATGTCACTTCGAAATAAGTATTTGAAACGGTTATCGATAAATTTAATATCGGAAGGAAGTCCCTAGTTAATTGACGTTTCTGCCACCAAAAGTTCTATGTCTGGAAATCAGTTTAGAAAATGGGTTCTAAAGTAACAAATACAACAATAAAAAAATACAACGACATGAGAACCTCCTCTTTTTTGCGAAGTCAGTTAAAAATTTGATCTCACCCTCCTTAAAAGCCCTGAAAGCCTACTGTGGGATTTAATTCAGTGTTTACACTACTATATGTAAGGGGGTCTGAGGGGTAACTTTAGTCCTGAGGGTTAAAATTTTCAATTGCAATATTTTCTTATAGAACCATTTTTGTGTTCATTTGGTCCCCTTTTGACATAAGTATAAACTTATTTTTGTCTGGAGAAGGTTACCCACCAGGGCTAAAGTGTTTATTTTAGCCCTGGTGGATTGGTTTGCCATTACGATTTTGTGTTTTATAAGGCTAAACGACACTATTTCCCCTTTTCACGCTTAATTTGAAAGCCAGATGGCTAAATGTCAGTAGAAATTAACTAGTTAAAGTTTGTTAAGATAAGAACGAACGATTTTTTTAACCCAATCTAATGTATTCTCCAAGTTTAAATTCAACAGCAAAACTTTGATTATTGACAGTCATTCTTAAATAGTACATTACTTACCTAGGGCGGTAAAGCAAAGAATGTCTCAGATCGCAGGTATTTGACGCCCGAGCCGAAGGCAAAGACGATAAATATGCGTTCCAAGGCTTTCTTTATTACAATTTTTTACTCCTCCCCAGGCCATGAAGTGGGATTTTCCACACGCGTAGCGGGCGGTTATTGCCACTTTATGGCTAGGTGTGACGTAAATATAATTAGTTTATGCTCTAGAAAAGTAAAGTTTCATCAATGTGATCAAAAGTTCATTGATCTCAGCCACCATTTTTCTTTCTCAAACACTTCCAGCAGAATCTAAACTTACATAAATTCTAAATCAGTGACCAAGGCCTATTATGTATACTATTACAGTCATAAACATCTGCACAATTTAGCACCTTGTCGCATTTAGCTCGCCATGGATATTGTCTATGGTGGGTCTTTAACGGCGTTAATGTGAAAAGGTACCAAAGTATGCAAATATTTATGGTGCTACTACGCGTTGAGTTCGCGCTTGGAGCTGTTGGGCTCCACTCTTAGCCTCGAGAGACTTGCTGATTCCGCTGGTCCATACAAAATACATTTAAATAAATGAAAGAAATGAAGTCTTGATACACCTAAATGCATGCCAAGCGGCAACCTCTGAACCCTTCAAGGTCCTTATACCCTTTAGTGCTTTTCTCTGTGCTTGTGGTTACATTTGAAGGGACAAAACATTTGATACAAGTATATTTGTGACACTCGTCCTTATAAGATATAATGAAGCTTGTAAATATTAATAGCGTAACCATGCACCTTATTTGTATAAAAAAACAATACTACACCGTCGGAATTACCGATAGAAGTACTCTGTTTTGCACAGGAGTTCCTTACATAACTTTGAGATCACCTATAGAATAAAATGTGTTTGTGTGAAAATACCATTGGGCACATGTCAATCTACTTATACACAGTTTTCGATTTGTATGGCAACCGGAATCTAACTAGCCCCGCTTAATTACCAATCCTTACTGGGAATAAAAAAGTTGGAGTAAAATGGTCGCCGGTTCTTTTTGTGTGCGTTGAAACAAAAGTTTTATTATTTTATTTTAATTGGCGTCTAGAAACTTCGATGAATTAAAGATAGAATGATATGGCCGCGGTTTCTTGAACCTTTTTTATTAATGAGTTAAGCCTTACAGGCGACTTTGAAAGTAAAGATTTTGTTAACTATAATGATTCTTGATTAATTTAGCTCAGTACCTACACAACTATGTTGGACGTAGGTTTGAGATGTGCCTTATGGAACGACCATTAGTACCTATAAATTATTATTTTTTTCCCAACCCGCACCGGGCTAGTGTGGGGACTGCATCCCATTCACTCTCATGTAGGAGAGCAGGCCTGTGCCCAACAATGGCACGTATTTATGCTGATGATGCAGTGGCGGCATAAGTACTCGGGGAGGAAAGGCCTACCTACTTTTTGATTTTTGCCCGGGACATATGAAACGCGGTCTGTGTCACCCCCCAGTGCTTGGTACCCGGGGCTATGCTTTATATGTCTAATTATACATTCACTAAATGTAATGTGACTTCAAAGTATTTCACACGAAATTTGATCCATAAACTAAACAAAATATAATTTAAAAAATTGAATACCTGCATTGAAAATAGTAACGAAATAAAACTTAGCAACTTAAAATTCAGCAAGGCACGTTATGCCTTCCCGACGTCACAAGGAAATGAAAACGAATCCACGTATAATATTCAAATAACTAAAATACTTCACATATTACATTCTCTACATATAGTAAAACCAAATTTGTCTTAAACGAATGAACTGTCGAATAAATCATACATCGTAACAGGCTCTAATTTTATGCATTGATTTATTTAAACGATTCTAAATAAATGTGGTTGAGCATCGACACCATTATTTTAACTATTGTTTAAGATGCCAGCTGAAATATAGCATTCTTCCCGAATAGGCCATTTATTCATTACTGTAGGCGTTTTTAAAAGAGCTGAGTTTGGGAGTGGTTTGGGCACCAAAAAGTATCGAGTAAAAATACTCCCGTGAGTACTTCACGTTGACCTTTAATGTACTTGGTGTATACCACTAGGTATACACCAAGTACATTAGATACGTATTCGTCCTTACTAATATTACACGGGAAAAAAGGGTGTATATTATTGATTCACGAAATTAACGTTCAGTTTAAGAAAAGAAAAAGATGTTGAAATAAACGGCTTGATCATCTATTTATATACATATGTTGCTGGATACCAGTCATACTACAGTGCCAATAAACTGTGCTTAAAAAGCCTCAAAGGTAAAATATGTAAAACTCGAATCAATGCCATGCATGAACATGACTACCAAATTCATAATACCAAATATACACTGAGTACAAAAATACTTGAATATCAGCGTTTCGTATACCAGGTACTTTACACAGCCTCCAGGCATCCAAGTCTACGCGTGGACTTTCATCGTCTACATGATAATTAAATTTGACCTCAGGCGGCTAAGAATACATATCGCTTTGTATTTATGTGGGTATAGTCAAAAAGGGTATACGTTTCAAATAACTAGCATGTAACATATACCCTTTTTCAATAGAACCATAGATTTATGGTCGTATCGTATTTTCTTGACATGTCAAACGACCAGGTGCCGAACTGTGCTGTAAATATTGTTAACACTGCATAAAACGCGGAAGGCATTATATGCGGTAATTGATAGTTTCCCGTAACATTTTTAGGACCTAAAGAAATTTAAGTGGAAAGTATGATTCCAGAAAGAGGTGCGCATGAGTTAAATAACTTTTTAGAAACCACAGTGGACTGTTATTCTGGGATGAGTTGTGTTGTTACCGTCTTTCCACATAGGCCTCTTCAGGCTACATAATTATTTCAGTTACTCAAATGATTATGTAGCCTGTAGAGGGTTGAGTATTTGCTATAATCGTCGCGCCTGGTGGGTTGTGATCGCAGTTAGCTGATCCTACATGGCGGTCGCTGCTGCCCGGCCCCCGGTTTATTCTTTAGTCAAGTCACCTCTTACGAGATCCGCTCAATTTATTCAAAATTGAACAGCGATTGACCTCACTATACCAATCGGAAAGTACTAAGCAGCCGAATATGTAGCTCGCTAACAGTTAATAGCCTATTCACTTTTGCCTTGAAGAGATATTTAATTATAATACCTACAGGTAAACACAAGTGGGTTCCAGTCCTATGCAGGCTAAATTAGGAATAAAGCGAGTCGTTTTATACAAATAAAAGGTCTTAACTTTCGTCTGTAAACGTTAAACTGTACTATACTATGACAAACATCTGTAGAAAAGTCACTATTGTTAATAGTTTTTCGTTAATTTATATTATAAACTACAATGTAGACCACACTAGTAGCGCCCAAAGAAAGTTAATAACATTAACACATGATTTTAACTACGTTTTGATGGCCAACTATGATGATTATTGGTGCTAACTGGCACATAAATACGTTTACGAGTTCCGAACTAAGAAAAAGTTCTTAGAATTTTTAATATTTCAGTGATATGCTGCCGGAAAGAGTGCTATTAGTGGGGTGCAGTAAATTTTACAAATTAGTAGGGTATGACAAACTAAAATTAATGGACGTTTGTCAGCTCGCGGCATTTTTTAATTCCACACTCTGGTTGTGCTAATGATCAAGCAGATGTCAGCGCCACACTGAAAATGAGCGACGTGTTCTTTCTTTAAATTATTTCTTCGGAGGGCGTTGAACTAGCGCCGAAGTGGCAATTTCAAGAGTCTGTCCTGATCAATTTAGTAGAATAAAAGAATTGCAAAGATCGCACATAAGTCTGGAATATCTGCAAAGTGGTGTAATATTATAAGCCTAAAACTTAGTTTCCAAATACATAATATTGTCGGCAAATTATATTAATTTTATAGGTAATATACTTTCTCTTTCTTTGATTTTCATACTTATTATAATTAAACTGGGTCTATTTGGATTTGTTAGACTATGTAAATTGTATCCAACCTAAAATGTCACCTGTCCGATTGGGTAAGACCCCTGAATAATAAAGGTATCAGAAAAAATGCTAAACATTACATGGAAATACGGAGTTGTCAACTTGATTGTCAAAACCTACTTTTGATTCATCCGCTATTTTTGAAATAGTGGCAAAGTGAAATAGACGCCCCGACTATATTTAAAATTCACTAAGTTCAAACGTATAGGTATCACTTGCGTCAAGATCAGGCTTTTAATGTGGCAATTGCCTTACCGCACTTTGAGGTCTACTCCTCCGACGCCCCAACACGCTAACTTATTCTGATTAAAGCACCTTCTACAAACAGGGAAATACTAAAATAGATTCCATTAAAGTGTATCCGTGCCAATACTCCAAGGGCTAGGAACTTTGATTAAAATTTCATAACCCCAGCTTAAGCAGGGTAGACTCATTGTAAATTATAGCGGCGCGTTCAATATTCAATGGGTTGGGCCTTTGTTAACACATGTAACCACCATTTTGACTCGTCAATAAATAATTTCAGTGCTACGCTTTTAATTATTGTACAGCCCGAAATTCATCTTTATGTTTATCGTATTACTGTGGAATTTGTTGGTAATTAATTTGATTTACGATGTCAAATTTAAGCATTGCAATTTTCCGTTAATACGCTTTTAAATATAACATCTACATTGCAGTAAAACATAAATAGAGTGAAACTACTTAACTTAAATTTGTAGAACGATAATTCACTCTAGAAGCAACTGGCGCGTATTTCAAGTAAACTATTGCTCGGCTAATTACTTCTCGCAAACTCATTAGCTTTTTAAATCTCCCAGTCGACTGACAAGAAAATCAGAGTCCGTTTTGCGCGAGTTAACAAAACGCCGGCATTCCCCAAGGAGGCCGGCTATAAGTCATCCAACTACTGCCGTCAAGCCGCCGAGAAAGCGATATATCAAGTTTGATAGTCAATTATTGGCACTCGGTGCTGGAAACCGCTGTCTTTGGGTTATCTAAACCGTGGCTGCCTTGGGGACAGCCCTCCGGTAATACGCTGGGTTTATTCATACTTGGCCTGAGCATAGACGGGTGTTTACATTGTTGAAGATTGTTGGACGCCATTATTTGTTCTATGTGGGATTCTGGGAAGTTATATTTTCGTTGAGTAATTCAGTTATGTAATTTGCTTGTTAGAGACAAATTTACGGCGCTAACTTAACACTACTAGCCTTTTCTACGTAATAAGTTAAATTATATCGTGAATGTTATTAGTGAGCTTAATACGTAAAGTTCCCATTTATAAATGTTTTAAAATTATATACATATTTATTTAACGTAATACAGCGAAAATCTTTTTTATTGTCAGGATATAAAAGTGACATCCGACTCTAATGCTGGGAACTCGGAATGAGCGGGTCGTAATGACGGTCCCACCGAGCTATTTACTGCGCTCCGAAAATTCCCAACACCGACACTTTGTCCACATTCCCCACCAACTCCAGATTGAACTAACGACACTAAAAAGTACAAGAAGTCACGAAATCCTTCGTGAAATTAACGATAATCTTTTGTAACTCCGAACGCGCCCCGAGCAACATTCCTTTAACCTATTCGAATTTAGAACGACAGGCCGAAGTTTTAAAATTTTGACAACAAATTCGACCGGAAAAAAATGTTGTGCGGCCGTTGTTAATGCATAAATAGATTTGTACTTCCCAAAATAGAGTTTGGAACAAACGAATCGTTCCAATGTTTTTCTATTGGACTACCAAACTTTATTTCGAGTGCACCGGTGCATGTGATTAAGGGATGGGATATTATCTGAGCCGCTTTTGTCCCCGATTGTCCTTGTTTTGCGGTCTGTGGTCGACATATCGATATGAAATGTCGCGTAGTTCTTATTCAAGCGTACTTAAGAGGTAATTTTGAATGTTTGATGCGTTTAACAATTCGTATTGAGTTACGCAAACCCAATACCGTTGCCTAGACGAAAGCTGATCTCTTGCAGTGACATCTTTAAAGTACGTAAAGGATTATCGAATGACAATATACGTTTTTCTATACGGCCGGTGGTATTTTAGACTAGAGTGCTATTAAATTGCGTATGCGTCTTTTGTCGTGCCATATGGCGCTTTCCCAGCAGATGTCTCTTTGTTAAGCCTCCATGTTTAAGTAAGCTTATATCTTAGAACTCCTATTTGGAGTATAACGACATTTAAAATAGAATTACATCGATCAAAGCGCCCGAGCGCTTCACGATTCCTCCCTCCTAGGTACCGTATACCTACTTGGAGGTTTGGTAATTATAATGATATTATTTTAGTGCTTTGAATTCTCAGACATTGGTAAGATTAGTTACAGAAAACGTATTACTCTGAGCGTTGAAACCGTTTGTATTTTTGGAAAACATTTTCCTTTCGACATCGAAGACCCGAATGTACCTATTAGATACTTAATTGGGTTATCCCATTATTTTATAATGTATGATGATTCAAAAACCATTTCGAGAAAAAGGATTTTAGAAGTTATTTCCTGTTATCAGATAATTTTTAAAAATTAGTATTATATAGTTATTTGTAATTTATTATTTGACCCTATTTGACCTCTAATATAGTGACGTCACGGTCGTGATTGGTAAGTTCTATCTAATCTGTGATCTACCATAGTACCTACTACATATAATCCATGTTCGGAATGTAGTAATGTGCATCGAATTTTGTCTTTTTTATATCTGTTTTGTTTTAACACTTAAGTATTAATATTTACTCAAATTATTTTTTTTTAAAACATGACATGTAAGATCTTTAAAAATGAATTGATTATGCTATAAGTCCGTTTTGCACCCATAATTTTTAGGCTAGTCTATGTTGAAATTGTCAATGTCAACGTTATTTTATTTGACAGAAAACGAAGTGTTGCCAGGCAAAAAACACAATCAATGACATTTTACAGAAACGCTCAAACATATCCAAAAGTTTTAAAGCATGTCTCAAACAAACCGAGTATGTAGTGACGTCATAATGAAAATTTATATAAAAATTAAAATAAATAAATTTACTTGGTTAATTGCAAAAACAACGAAATTAGTTTCTTAAATTAGCCTTCTTTATCGAATAAAAATAAGACTTTTTTTGGGATATCCTACAACTACTATCTACACTACAGCCTACATAATCATTTTAATACAATCTTATCAATTTAAACCAAACCCGACAATACCATCTTGTATGCACAGACGAAATTAATTGAGTATATGCAACTAAATATATTTAGTTTGATCAAAAACAAAGCAGTGTCCCAAAACCCATTATAATCAAACTTATTCAACCCTTAATAACCAAATTTTAAACTTCAGCACAGCCCTATTGCGGTTCCGTAATAACTATCAAAATGTACAGGCGTGCGTAGCTAAAATTTTCCACACAGTGTGTTATCTATCCCTCCTCAGTGGAGCACCGAAATTAATTACCAACTAATTCCATTATCCCGCCCTTGTGTTAACATTATGCGAATATGTTTTATGAAGGAAAATAAGTTACGCGTTTTTGTCTATCTGGTTCGGATGCTCTGTATGCATAATTAAAGTTAAAATATAATTAATATTTTCTGGACAACCCAATCTAAGAAGTTTCGTCTTACTTCTAAGTATACTAAAAGTTAACTGGTAGAGAATGCCTTTTGGCATTAAGTTCTCCTTTTCTATGAAAGTTTAAATAAATAAATAGGTACTAGGGGCCAAAGGTAAATTAGTACGTAATTATTATGTACTACGTACAAAAATACTGAGTTAAGTAACGTTATGATGCCCTATTTAAATAAGAGTATCGTTCTCCGACCAAAAATCGGCTCCAGCTAAATAATATTAGTTAATAAACAAGTGCGAGTCGGACTCGCCCACCGAGGGTTCCGTACGAATTTGTAGGTACATCTCCAAAGGAAACAATAGCGGTCACTACGTTTCCGCTTTTTGCCATCGATATATTAAGGTACCTCATACATTTTGAATCCCTTAGTAAAGTTTATTTTTAATGATTTATTAAAAAAATATATTTTATGCCACACACTTGGCCAGAAAGCGGCTTTTTCCGTACACGCATTACACAACTAGGATGGTAAAACAAAGAAAGGCTGAGATCGCAGATGTTTGCCCGAGCTGCAAACGAGGGACGTAAATATGCGATCGAGGGCTTTCTTTTTTACCTCCCGTGTTGTGTACATCATTTTATGTCTACACTTGGCCAGAAAGCGGCTTGGCCAACGCGTAGCGTGCGGTAAAAGCCACTTTATGGCCAGGTGTGGTATAAATCGTACTATTGACAGTGTTAGATGTACCTTCTGCATAAAATAATTTCAAACAGCTGAATAGTATCCAGAAAAAATCCCGGTCGCGCACCAAGAGTTCCGTACAAACTTGTAAGTAGATACTTACATGATTAGTTCAAGAAAAACTGTATGGCAGTTAGTTTAGTGGGAACAAGTAAGTTGTGTTACGATTTTTGCAAATTTTTAAAAAACGGTGCAAGTTAGGAAAACCGTTATATTTTTCCTGTAATATTTAGGATTATATTAATAATTGGTAATTATTACAGACTTTTCTGTTCTATAACTTCGAAGATAATATAGGTGGGAATGGTATTTTTTTAAAGTTTTACGTCCTAAACCAAAAAATACATGATTAAGAAAAAAAATGGTTTTGGAATCACTGCACTTGATACAATAGCACAACTTTAAATTTTCGATCTTCCAAATGGGGCCGCCATTTGAAAAAAAAGTAAAAGAGGTAAAAAAAAAATACGTCAAATAGGCTCAGGTTAGCGACTTTTAAAACTATTCCGAATTTCAAATCGATAGCAGCAGTAGTTCCTGAGATATCTGACTGTGACAGGCAGACAGAGTCGCAGCATGAGGGTTCCTTTTTTTACGGAACTCTAAAAAAGTTACAGCTTTAACAGTAATGTGTTCTAAACTTGCCCGTTATCAAGCGAAGTAATCATGTTTTATATCTTAAACAATGCGACGTTGTGAAGTATTATCTACGAAAAACAACGTCTCCGCTGGCATATCCTATGTTAGTCACATTCTCAATACTAACTTTAAGCGATTTACAGTTGTAAAGACTAACTAACAAACAGGGTGTATCCGATAAAATCGAGACCCGGGTGGAAATAAGTTTTCCCATTATTCCAACGCTGACCCGGCGGGTGATAAGGGTGCCGCCAGAAGGGAAACCAATGTTGATTTCGTTTTGATTTGTCCGCGCTGAGATAATAGCAGTTTCATGAGGCAGCCGCTCGGTAGACAAAAAGTGTTAATATGACACGCTTGTCACGGGGAGCGGAGTCAAAGGGCGTCATTTATAAAAGTTAGGAAATGTTTCTTTAATTCCTGTTTCTGGTTATTGCTGATTTGTCATTTTGTAGTTTTACCTAAACCTGGAGGTATGTTACCAAGAACCGTACGTAGGTATAAAATAGGAAATACAATAAACATATACTTGTAGATACGTGTAGGTAATGAATGTGTATAATTTTTTAAACATCTGGGTTTAGTATATAGGTTTACGCAGGCTAGTTTTCCGCCACGACTACAGAAGTACAGATATACGGCTATTTTGCGTGATGTTTTTGATATTTAAGTACTTATTAATTTTTGGTATGTATGTACCCTATGTACATATATTATATACTTCAAAATTTTAATTTTGGTTCACTGATTTTTCATTTAGACCTAATGACAGTAAAGCGTTACGTAAAATATCTGCATCATGATTTTTAAATACCTCTTATAAAACAGTGTTACGCCCCAATTACGATTTCAACAACTTGTGAACTACCTAACTATGAAGCACCGGCAACCATATAGAACCTGACTGTAATTACAATTTTGCAGTATATCGCGGGAAACTTGCCGTACCCAACCGTATCAGAACACCAAGAAGTCTGTAGGTCGGGCGAGGATATTGAGTTACTGAAACGGACAGCAGTTACAGTGGTATTGAATTTAGTCATTATTTTATTAAATGAAATATTCCTTGGTCAGAAATTATCTTTGTATATTGTCCACCAGTGGAGTGGCGTAAAAAATATCCTTGGGCAAGCCGGTGCAGATTAGGTGAAGGTACATTTTACTTACGAGCTCTAGAATAACGTGCTCAAATGCCTGATATTAGGCAAGCCGGTCGGAATCGAGTTCTTTGGACACCACGCTACTGTTGTCCACTAATAGGATGATCCACGGTGTTTTGACATGTCTGGTAGTACTGGAATTCGCAGTGTGATATAATGTTATCAGGAAGCATTAGCAAAAATAATATGACCTAGGTATGTAGCGCCTCTAGACCATATTTAGACAAGTCTATTTTATGAAATGAAACAAATGACTTCGACGAAAGCGTCCACTGTTCTGTGTAATTTTTACTTGTAGTGATTCTACTTTGATATCATTCTGTATAAATACTATGCCAAATTGTAATATTTGTGGGACGAAATGTTACGAAGTCGGTAAGTGTTGGCAAATTTTGTAAAAAACTGATTTAGATCTCCTCATTTCCATATCACTTAGTCTTGGTAAGATGTACCCTTGGTAAAATAAAGCCGTATGTGACTTTACGTTTTAAGTGCTTTTATTACGCAAATGTTACACAAATGCTGTAAATTAGACGAAACAAAAATCACCGAAACAAAAATATTTGAAAAGTCGTCATTTTGCAGATGTGGCTTTATTTTACCAAGGGTGCGATTTGTGTAACATTCGCGTAATAAAAGCACTTAAAACGTAAAGTCACATACGGCTTTATTTTACCAAGGGTACGAAGTATAACTTATCAGTAGCGTGGCGTCCATAGAACTCGATTCCTACCAGCTTGCCTAATATTAGAGGCTTATCCTACAGCTCTTACGGAAAATGTACGCCAAGCCTGCACCGGCTTGCCCAGGGATCTCTTACGCCACGCCACTGTAATTTATACTTACCCATTTCCAAAAATTGTTTTGTTACTGCTCACTGATATCCATGGTATAGTAAGTACGCTTAATGCCACTTTCAGTTTTACTCGATGTCTCTAGTAACGACATTATAGGGCCCCTTTTACCAGCACTCAACTTTAGTAGAGTGACTTCAAATTTCCAACATGTTTGCATATTGACTAAGCGAACATTGAAACAGGCTAAGTTTCCTCGGGTAGTTAGTTGGAAGTATTTAAAATGGATGCCTTGGCAAACGATTTTATAAATAGTTTCCGACTGCAGTCTAGAGTGCCCGTTTAATTTTTCACTTTTGAGTACTTTAATTAGCTTTCATGGCTTTATTAATCTCCCTGATTACTTAGATAGGTTTTCATTTTGCGGTTTTAATTTTTTTAGCTAAAAACCAAAAATGCAACATAAGACAAGGTACTTAAAACAAAATAAAACAAAACAAAATTATAATTTTGAAAATGATTTTTATTGAATTTTTTTTCTTTTCGTATTCTTTTTGATAAGTATTTACAAATATTTACATATTTTAATATTTACAGTCTTTTTAATGACAATCATAATTATAACAAATTATTATTATAAATGCATCTGTACATAAAACTTTGGTAGGTATTATAATAAGTTAAGCAATAAAAATAAATTTGAAAAGATTATTCATTCAGTTTTGTCACAAAATATTTACATCCATCACTGATTTTAGTCTACCTATAAATTACTATCGCAGATAGTAGGAAAAGAATCCGTTCGTAACAACCTCATAAAAAGCTAACATTAGTTGTACATTCAAATGCGGATCTCGATGTAATATAACACCTTACACTAAAATAAATAATATTATGGAACGTACTTAAAATTAATTATCACTTTTTGTTGGACTAATACGCTTAAGCGTTGCAATAGAGAAATTTACCTGCGTTGGAGCATACGCTACGCCCAGAGCTGCGCGTGCGGCGGCATGCGGTGTGCGTGCGCGTCGTGCGCGTGCATGCCGGCCGAGAGCGCCAGCCCGTCGCCCAGCAGAGGGGGCAACTTGCCCGGCGGCGGCGGCGGGGGCGGCGCCGGCGCCCGCCCGGCCCCCACCGGCGACACCGACGCGTAAATATTCACCGTCGAACGGTGATACTGACACTTTCTCAAGTCCGGCATCGCGAACCTCAATTTCTGCCAAAACTGCCTATCACCCCACTCTATACACGAGTTCGCCTTCAGACACAACCTCAGTTCGGGATCGATATCTCTATTCGGTAGCTCGCCTAGTAATATTATTATCAGTCTTCTTCGTCTCTCTTTTAGTACTTCGTGGAGCGCCGTCTTGAATTCAAAACGGCACCATTCGTTGTTGATGAAATTTTTTGATAATACTATTATCGTCCTTTTCGACGATTCCACGGCTTCGATTATGGTATCGGCCACGTAAGCGGAGGCATTAAAATCTCGATAGTGTAGGCAAAGCCTGAAACTCGGATCGGTGGTTTCTAAGCCGGGCGCCAGCATTTGTGCCACGAAGGACTCGTCTTTCACACTATAACTAATATAGGCATCGAATAACCGATCTTTGTCGGCTTCGTCATCGAAAGCCGTGCTCTTGTAACACATTCTGAATCCACAGTGGTAGTAAATCCAAACTCGAAGCTCCCGCCTCCAATAAAACACTCCACATATTAGTGCTGAGCTTATAACAAACACGCAGAGTGATATTAAAAGCAGTGGAAGGTAATCATTTATAACTTGATTTTCGATAATTGAAGAGCTTCCGCCGACGTGGCTTGTGCAAGCAGTGGAATTGAAATCAGCCATAAGCGGGCCGACTGCGTTGGTTACGTTATCGAATACACATGTGATTTTGTTTGCGTCTTCTACTTTTCCGAAGTTATTTTTAAACCAATTCCTGAATTTGTGCATATATTGACAGTCGCACGACCACGGGTTGCGAGACAGGCTTATCTCTACCAAATACGGATTCACAGTGAATTGCCACACCGCAAAGCCGTAAATGTTATTCCCTTCCAAACGTAGCACTTCTAAATGCCTCAGCTCTATGAAGGTTCGATTATCGATATAGTGTATTTTATTGTCTTGCAGATGCAACTCTCGTAAATTCTCCAGGGGCGACAATTCAAAACCGAGTAACTCTTTTATATTATTTTTCTCTAGATGTAAAACTGTTAAGCGTTTTAGTCCACTAAACGTATTATTATACAGAGCGTCAATATTTGAGTTATTAGCGTACAATATTTTTAAGTTTTTACGACCTATAAAAGCATGACTCGTTAGGCCACCAAAATTGTTACCGTCTAGATATAGTTCAGTAGCGTCCATAGGTATGCTGTTGGGTATTTCCGCGTACCCAGCAGCCGAACAGTCCACAATGTTCGCCGACCACGGCTGATCATGATAACACGTACAGTTCGACGGGCACGTCATTTCACAATCACAAGCGTCAAAATCACAACAATGACACAACGTAAAACAATGAGTTTTATATGTACACAAAAACTGGGATGATTCCGCCTCGATAAGCGGAATATAAGTCCTTTCCCTATTATATAACAACTTGCAGTATATGCTTTCTAGGTCCATTACCCTAGGGTGCTGTCTGAGGTGATCGAGTTTGTTAATTCTTTGTAGCCACTCCATAGTACAGTCGCATTGAAATGGATTTCCGCCGATGTAAAATTCGGGCAGAGGGCGCCCTGGATCGACCGGAGTTAGACGAAGCGCATTGAGATCCATACTAGTTATCTGATTTGCATACAAATCGACTCTCGTTAAATTGGTTTTTCCAACAAAAGTTTGAGCTTCAACTTGTGTAATTTGATTATCATTTAAGAACAGAAGTTCCACGCTGCTCGGAATAGAAAAGGTGGATATTTTTGTCATTTTGTTGAAGCTCGCGTCTAATGTTTGCAGGCGCAGCTCTTTGTCCAGGCGGTAGTTATTGCCCAACTCTTTGATGTTGTTGCTGTGTAGGTCCAACCATTGAAGTCCAGATGGTATAAAAGCGTAATCAAACCATTCTACTTGGTTATCTGACACGTTTAACCACAACAGAGAGGGAATATTTACAAATAGACCTTGGATGTCCGTGAGCTGGTTTGCGTCCAGTCTAATGGCTTGTAAATTAGTAAGAGTATCAAAGGCGTTGATGTCGATGCTTTTCAGTTTATTGCGAGCTAAATTCAATATCTGTAACGAAGGCAAATCAGAAAACACATCTTTGCTTATGTTTTCTATTTTGTTTCCAATAAGTCGCAATCCATATACGTTATGCAAACCGACAAAGCCGGGTTCTTCAAGCAATGTTATCTGATTTTCTCCTAGATCCAACGTTCGCAGTAATCTCATGTTTCTTAAGGCTATGGGCACTTTCTTTAATCTATTTCCATTTAAATTCAAATCTTGCAAGGAGGATGTATTTCTAAATGCTTCAGGATGGAGATCTTCAAGATGATTATTATCAATAGATAGTAGAGACAATACGTATAGACCATTTAAGGCATAGGCATCGATATGTGATATTTTATTAAAAGACAAAATCAGTGTATGTAGATTGTTCATTGGAGCAAATGTGTCGGCAGCAATACTTTCCAGTGAATTGTGTTGCACATTTAATATTTGTAGCGTATATAAATCCTTGAATATTTTCGGGTCTAGCTTTGTTAATCTATTATTAGATAAATTTAACAAGACCATTCTTATAAGACCTCTGAATGTGTTTTCAGTTACCCACGTACTCGTAAGATGATTGTTTGATAGATCTAACGCCAACAACTGGTCCAAGTTAGCGAAGAGACTTGGTGATAACACACTTATGGAATTATTTTGCAGGTAGATCTCCTTTATAACGGTTTTGCAATCTTTGAACAAGTCCTGTGGCAGAGCAACAATTTTGTTATTTGAAAGATCAATTATTTGTAGTTGCTTCAAGCCTGACAGGGCTTTCTCTGACACCATAGATATTTCATTATCATGAATGTGCAATTCCTTTAATCTTCTTAAAGACATAAATCCGTTTTCAGGCATTAAAACAAAACGGTTGCTTGAAGCATCCAAAACTTCAATATCTAAGGAGCACGAAGCATGGGGCAGGGAGGATGATGAAGGAGGTGGTCCATCTTGTTCACTAATGAGAGCCTGATGAACTGCGTGTTCCCGGAATCCTAGATCACTCACATCCAGCAGCCGGTTCGACGAAACGTTTAAGTACACTAAGTTCGTTAGCGGGCAAAACAAGTTTTCAGGAAACGACCAGATGTTGTTAAAACTCAGATCTAACTTTTCTAACTGCCGAACAGCTGCAAAGCTTTCTGATGCTATCTCTAGGCTCATAGCGGCCCACTCCGTGTTTTTCGTTCGGATCGTTAAATTTCGAAGATCTCGCAGGCCGGAGAGTACACCAGGCGGCCATCTTCCAATTTTACAGTTATCCAAAACAAGTTCACGTAGTTTCACTAAATGCGCAAAACTTCTGTCGTCTAGTGAGCTTTTGTACATCATATCTTCATTGCATTCTATTCTGAGTGACGTCGTGTGCTCCGAAGGGATGACGCTGAAGTTTGTCGTGTCAAATTCGCTGTTTATTGTGCGAAGCTTACATGTGAGTGAAACTTCGTGGGATTCGTTCGGGCCTCGTAGCCACCACTGACAATCATCCGGAGCCTCATATTTGAGTGGCAATGAGCTCTGATCAGCGACATTAAGTCCCACGACAAACCAAAATAAAATTTGGCTGAAGAGTTGTTTCCTTGAAGAAGTTTTCTGGAGAGCCATTATGGGGTAAATCAAATATCAAGGAAGAAAGAAAACAAGACACAGTAGGCTCAGTGTCATGTTTTTTCCGTCGGTGTTTGTGTGGCTCGTCCCCTTGCCGGATGTGAAGTATCCATCAATTTATAAAGTCTATTTGGGCGTCAATTTAACGAAAAGTCCTTGTAACATTAACGTACATTATGTGACGATATCAATTCACAGCTCGGTAATGTATCCTTCGAGACGTAAACAAAAATCACATAAACAGTTCACATATACGAAAAGTCCAGAATTTACACTTAAACTTCGACACAAAGTTTTCTTCTATTAAACTTTAGTCCATTTGTTGAGTTTGTAACTTATTCAAGTCCAAGTCTTGTTATTGAAATACGTCAGTGATAAGCGTGTTTCACTAAAATGTCGTCCGTACGTAGCGTCGAGCGGCGCGACCGTGCCTCGACGCTGCGGTAAGTAAACTGATGCGAGTACAGGCATTGCAGTCGAGTATACGTTCGGTGGTGGGGAGAGGGGCGCGCGGCGCGGGGCGAGATGAGCCGAACGGTTGCGAATGTTCACGAGGACTTATTACAATAAATTATTTTTTTCACGGACCTTTGAGGCATCGGACGCACGTACTTATGTGTCGACCTCAAAGTTTGAATGGACGGTATCGCCTGTTTTGAAAATGATTTCAGCAACCCTTTAGAATTGTAAACTAATTTTGTGGATCGTGTTATTTGGGGTTGTAAATAATAAATTCAATTATTTTAGGCAGCTATTTTACAGCATTATGACCAATTCTGAATCAGAAGTGTTATTATAATTTTTGTAATAATATTTTTTCTACTATTCGATTGCGGCTAGAATAAATTTGAAAAAGGATGAATCCTACACCAAAACTTAAAGTTATTTAAACTCGTAAGAAGATCTTATGAATAATGCCTAATATTAAATTGCAGCGTATGAATATTAAGTACGTTACCTGCGTAATAAAAGTAACAAACAATATTTGTATTAGATGCCTACTTAATATTTACGAAACCAACCAAATCTCAAAAAAAAAGCTTTCCAGATTGTCTTCGGTTTCCGAGATTATCACTCATTGTAATAAAACAACTTTAACGGATTAAATCGCGTATGTTAACTTAATGTTTACGTCGCGACGTTTCGTATCCCTTTTCAGTTTTTGTGAAGCGTATCTTGGTACTTACAGGTCTGCTCGCGACCACGAACGCTAAAAATGGTTACGAAACACCAGGACGTAAAAATGAAGTAATATAAGCGATTTAATCCGTTAGAGTTGTTTTAATACAAAAATCTTGACTGGTGGTATAATGAAATAAACTATACAGACTTAAAGCTCAGCTCATGACTGGTGGTATAATGAAATAAACTATACAGACTTAAATCATATGAAAGCTTCTACGTAGAAAATATATAAATAATTAAGTAGAAATGTAGTTACTCAAATTTTCAATAATCCTGTTATGATAAATTACCTACTAAATATTATACGCCTGAAAAGTAGTACAAGAACAGTATGTAAAACAAATAATGAAATTACATTATTTAAGTATACCCGGTTCCTTTGACTAAAATAAACAGGCAGCTCAAAAATTAATAGCAGGTTATAATAATAATATTGAGCAATCAATTATATTTTTCAAAGCAAATCCCTCAAAACTTCTAAAAGATTTGAATATTAATCGTCTACTTCCTACTACGTCGCTGCACCAAACGAAAATAAATTTTAATAGGATTCTGAATAAACCCAAGTTAATCGTATAAAAACTTTTTACTTCTATTATAAATGTATTCATTTTCGTATAGAAATCGAAATGAATTTACCGCAAGATGAATAGAACTTCGAACAGTAACAAAAGGCTCTGACGCTTTTGCCTACAGGAAAGCGGGATTAAAAATCAACCCTTTTATATTTTTTGAATGCTAAAATTAAAAGCTACTATGGGATAAAGGTATTAGGAGCTTAACGTAACAAAATTCGTAAATGCCTTCTCAAAAGAACTCGACAAGAGATTTTCTGTTCACGCTTGGCGGACCACACTGGCTGTCAGACGACGGAAGATATCATTTTAATCCTTTTAGTTAAGTTGACTATGAGACAGATGCTTTGTGGTATCTGTGTTTTTCTTTTGTCACTTGGCGCTGCCTTCACGCTTGATGTGGCCAACTTGGTCTGTCTCAGTGTTAATTGATGGTGGATGAATTGGATTTTTAAAGTTCACTTTTATCTCTAAAATACAAACTATAAGTTCAATGCGTTTTAAGTCAGCAACGTTATAGTTACATTACAAGGTACATTTCTTGGATAGATACACGCTGCAAATTGTTCTCAATTTCGCATAGAAAACTAAATTCTTACGTCATTTCTATTCTAACTAAGGCATTTGAAATTTACCGGTAGGTATTTAAAATAAATTTTAGACACCTATTGCGAATTTCACTTTATATTTAAAACAGACTAATCCTAATTTTGTGTAATAAATTAAACTATTTTGTATTTGTTTTTGGTAACATAAGAATATACACAGTGGAAAGGAGTATGTCGACATAATTATTTAACCATAGATTCTAACTATTTGAAGTGAAAATGTCTATAATATATAGTCGAAAAAACGCTTACTTTTCAAGATATCGACATTTTCTAATTGAAAAACTCCAAGCCATAATAAATGTGACTAAGCCAGTTACTTTATGTTGCTTTCTTTATTGAATTACCAACCTTTGAACTTAGTGGCACCCGGTAACCGATTATGAGACCAAAAAGTTGTCATCTTGTTTGATTTTCAGTTTTTTTTCGTATTTTTGATACTGCGCCAAGGATTTGTTTACATAGGTGTGCTGAATTTACTGATTTATTTTATTCCAAAACAGTAATAATGTAAAATGACAGAAATCGACCCACTTATGTTGATATCATTTTTTTACTTCTAATGACAGCAGGAATTCGTGATTAAAGTTTGTTGGTATAATAAATAAATAATAAACCACGTACTAATATTATTATTGTTATTTGCAACAGGTAGGTAGGTATTCACATTAATTATTATGTCTATCTGTTAAAGTAACTTAAAACCTTTCCCAATTTGTTAAAACTCGACTCTAGCCTTTCCAGGTAAATTTTAATTGCTCTTTCCAACAAATCTAGGGATTTTAATCAGTATATTTGGAGCAATTTAATACCCCTCAGGAACTGGGAATGCGTAACTACCTATTTGCTTTGTTTTGTTTTGTTCAACTTGTTACATGTAAAATTTTACGAATTAAATGAAAAGTCCCGCTACTTAATGGGCTAGACGACAAAAAAAAACTGTTTAGTCCGTCAGTAAGATTACTAAAAAATATTGTACACGTATTTTTTCTTTTGTTTGACAAACAAAAAATGACGAGGATAGAGTGCTTAGAAGTTTCGAGTGACGTCACACCTAGGTACAAATTTCACCTAGGAGTGACGTCACAAGCCCCCACTATAAAGATGTAAAATAATTCGAATAATACCAAAAACAGTCGGCCATGTTTGCTTGCGTCAATTCGAGTTCGTTCTGAAATTGTCACAGTTTAGTGCAGGGGCACGTAGCATGCGACTATAACTGCGGGCGCGGCTGTACAAACTTGGCCTGGGTAAGAAAACCGTTATTTATTTTAACTACAAAAATCATACGTTTCCATAATTTTATTTCAAAGAAAACAATCTTTAATCGTGAATATAATTAATAATTTACTGACATAATTGAAAAATAATGTAATAATATTGGCAATAATATTGTACAATATTATTGACACATAACCCAAGAAAAAGTAACAAACATGGGCGAAGGTCTCAGATAAATTTCTAAACGAAAAAAAAGGAATAGGCAGATTTTTTTTAATCCCTCTGAACGTGAAGTGTTAAGTTAGGGGCGAAACTCTGTAGGTAGCTTTTTAAGTTTTCTTAAATTTATTCTGACTTAAAAAAACACATTAAATTATACCCGTTTTTGGTACAAAGACAGAAAAGTGAAAATAAATGTTTATGATTTAGGTGAAAACACAAAATTAACCAGGCGTTTGAAAGATTCGACCATAATACAGATAAACTTGAGGATGCAGGTCTCAATGTTTTTAGGGTTCCGTATCATAATGGTAAAAAAGAAACCCTTATGGTGCGGCTCTGTCTGTCTGTCCGTCTCTCACAGTCAGATATCCTAAACTATTGATGCAATCGATTTGAACTTTGTCGATTTTTGATATTTTGATAAACCAAAAAATACGTGTCCCATATTTTTCAATAATCTAACTGACGCACTAAATAGAATTACATAGTTTTAACCCAGTCGTCATCCCTATTACGTACGCACCGAACGTACGTAATAAAAGCAATTTAGTGTAACCAACTACGAAAACATGCTCTGGAATACCACGATGACTCCAAACCGTGTTAAAGTTATTACACCGAAGTGTTTCACATCACAATCTGTCAGCTCTGGAATGAATAATGATCAATCGTTTTCGCTCATATTCGCCGTAGGGGCAAAGTCTTCAACTCATCCTCTCTTTTTATTCTGTACATACCACCACTCGCCGGTGAAATAGTTCTGAGCTCAAATAAATCGTTTTTATCCGATAATTGCGAACCGATTGTTGAAAAATGCGAGGCAGCCGTAGCTCATTCCGTTGAACAAGCCTCTAATATTAAGGGCTTTAATTCCGGCGTACTTTCTTCTTCTTGATTTCATTATTAGTTTGGATAGGTCTGACAACAACTTCTGAAATCGGAAGAAAAAGTTGAAAACAGAAAATGATTTGCAATACGATGTTCAAAGTTAGCAAGTTTATCTTATTCGACTCTCAATTGTCCTATTGGAACAATTTTAATCACCCGCTTCCCAAGAAACCGATCTTACTCAGCGTTTAAATTAGGTAGTGGTTTTAGATTAATTGATGAGTCAGTAGTATCTTATATTTCTCTCGACGCTAATAGACTGTTAACAATTAATTTATTGCTACGGGATATCGACAAATTACCGCAATTCATTTTTAGCTTCTTCAAGATAGTATTAAATTTGGCTGGTATCAAGAGAAACTACGAAGAAATAAATTCGGTTTATCCGGAGTATAATGTGCGGGATAAGATAAAGAAAACGAGTTATGTTATTAAAGATATTGGAGGGAGGGATATCAGAAGGTAACGTGTTAAAATGGAACACTTTTTTACATATTGAGTAACTAAAAGTTATATTATATCATATTGTTATATTATATTATTAAGTTATTAGTGAGTTATATTATCGTTATATTTATTCAATCGACACTTTGACGGGTAAATGAAATAAACTTTGCTGCCAATGTTCATAAACTGCTACAACAATATATAAGGTTCTATCTAACAAATTAGCTACCGATATTTTTACTCGGCTCTCAGAGTACATTTAAGTAAAAAACATAGGTTTTATGATATTTTTTTGAGAAAATTGGGAAACAAATTTGCTACGTAAAAACAGCCCGTGAATGAAATAATTAATTATGACCTCTTTGAACACCTTCTCGAACATATTTTATGTATCCCTTATTTAGTTAACTGGCCACTTCACACGCGTTACAGTACATTTACACAACTAGGGTGGTTAATACAAAAAGGCCGAGATGGCAGAAGTTTGCAGCCCGAGCTGCAAGCGAGGGACGTAAATATGCGATCGAGGGCTTTCTTTATTACCTCCCGTGTTGTGTACATCATTTTATGTCTACATTTGGCCAGAAAGCGGCTTTTTCCGTACGCGCAGCGTGCGGAAAAAGCCACTTTATGGCCAGGTGTGGCATAAAACATTTGTCAGAATGATTATTTTTCTAAGACAGAATTTTAAGTTTTGTTTTCGGTAAATGAAAACGAACAAAAAAAAATGAAAAGTTTTCTTAATTTCTATTTCAAGTTAATTTTTTTAATGTAAGGTACCATCTCTTAAAATATCGGTATCTAATTTGTTATAAGTTATCTAATGAAAACAAAATGTTAACTAAACGTTTCTAATGAATGATCTTCGCATATGAATGCTTAATTTATAGCGTCTCAAAAGCACATTTATTTAAAACAAGCTTAAAGAAGTCCGCATATTTAGTCCCAAAACTTTTAACCGTCAGTAGCCATCTGATTCAGATCAATAGATGTAGCCCCCATTAACGATCCAGAAAATCAACCTTCATAAATTCGGGTTTTATTTCACCTAAAGTTCGTTAAAAAATATGAAACTTAATAAAAAGAGCCATAGCAAACTTCCGCGAGGAAGTGACGTGAAATGTTTCCTTTCCTTCTTAACTTTTTTATCAGTCTTATGTTGACAGCGAAGCCAGCAATAAAATAATATAATGCATGGCACACAATGACCAAAACCTAAGAAGGGTAAACATTCCATTCAATACAAAAATCCATTCCATATTTTATAAAAGTCGCACCGTATAAAATCAGAAAATATGAACCTTGACAAAACGCGTGAATCTGTTTATTAATCTCTTTGAAATCTAATCAAAGCAATTAAGGACGCTTATTTCTTGTGCCGCGCAATATTGCTGTCCTTTTCATATTTATCTTGTTTTGCATAACCTGTCTCTCTCATTCCGAGTTTTTTTTACTTTATAAGGTGGATATGTGACAGGGGTTGGCTGGCAATATTTCACAAGCGGTGTCTAGAAGGCACCAACGCTCAGGTAGCAAACATTATCACTATGAGCTTTGTTCATAATTTAAAAAAGTCCCTTTTTTGTATCATCGAAAAAAGGTGGCATAGAGACGATCACAAATGATATTTTGAATCGTCGCTGGTAATATTTTCATATTTTATACTTACTATAATAGGCTTCTGTCCTAAATTTTGTAACTGATGTAATTTATGAGGAACAAATATATACTTATAACTACTACACTTGGATTATACTATTTATGAGGAACAAATAAATACTTATAACTAGTACACTTGGATTACTATAACAGCAACAGCTACAAATTGCAATCAAAAGTAGCCGACCGCACCGAGCGTTGAAAACGGCCGGTACAAAAACGGACGCACCCAGTGACGACATCTCTTGTCCTCGCTATACTAAGACTGTATGAAAACAAAAACCTTTTGCCATTTTGAGCACGAAAAAGTGCGTTTAAAAGCACATTGATGTCATACATTTATTTTTTCAGTGTTAGTTAAGCATTCCGAAATTACTATAATTTTTTTAAGACGATAAAAATATAGTTTTTTTTTAAACTTTGTGGTCTCATAACATTATATTTTTTGTTCATTTCTTCTGTGCTATGATCATTTAGCGCGCGGTCATTCACCAACAAAATGGACCGATCAAGTGAAAGACTCTTCGTCCTCCAAATTCTACACGGTTGTAAGCAGTTGTAAGAGACGCGCTTGACAGAAACCGATGGAGGCAGATCATCCACGCCAGGTGCCACCCTGATGCTGACCACGATCCTCAGACATGAGGGACCGACCCCAGAGAGAGAGAGAGAGAGAGAGAGAGAGAGAGAGAGAGAGAGATGATAATTTAGTATTTTCCAATCCATGTTATATACATGTTATATATGTTGTGTGTCATGTTATGTTGTGATATTATGTTGTAAAATTCAACATCAGTCAACATCCCCATTATAGTAAAACAAAGTACTCCAAAAAAGCAAGAGTTAATTGATCTCAAATAATAATCGCAAGAAAACTTTCAGTAATTACGTCGATACTCTGATTACGATCTATTGGTAATTTATAATATTGAAACCTATGAATTTATTTATAACCACCATATCTAGTCTTTTATAACTACAAAGTACAGTTCGAGAATAAACTGTTTATTTTTTAAAGTAGAAAGTCCTCTCCAATCCTTTCTCTGGAAAAATGTTTAACAAATATACGAAACGGATAAAAAATAAGCGGCTCAGAGCTGAGCTGCTAAGAAAAAATGACGAACAAAAATATTAATCTTTAAAAAGATAATGCTCTGTCCGAACGTCTTTTTTGCATTGTGCCATCCTTTGTGCCAATTATGAGGCTGTTTTGAAATTTTTGATACCTTTTTCTAAAATGTCAACGGTGGGTGGGAATGGGAACCTCGCACTGCAGTAGTTAACAAGTCCTTTTGTAAGTTAGGTATATTTTTTAATCCTTTACTTTTGCAGTTCTTTTATGAAGAAAAATCAAATAAAATTCGCATTTATACATTTTGCGTGGAAAGTGAAGTTTCCTTTTTATCCATTTCACAGGAATCTTTCTTTACAATACAAAACAATACAAATATTCTTTATTGCACACCAGAAAAACATATTACAAGGGTACATTACACAATTAACATAACTTAACTTTTTACATTCTCTTTAGTGTCAATATATTTATAATAACTGCAATTGGACTCATGTTTGAATGTTGTTATTCTCAATAATATGGCTAGATTTAAGTGCAATACACGACAGGTTGTACAAGCGTTAACTAATTCGTGAATAACCAAGAGGCAAAGAAAAGCTCTATGAAGATCCCTCGAACAGGTTGAGGCAATTATTTAGCTTTCGATCTAAGTCGTTACTAATAGGCGCACGTACCTTTCAACGCGCCGGCGATGGCTCTAAGGCACAGAATACACTGGTTGGGCCGTGTTTGATCTAAGTTTTCTTCATCATTGGCTTCTATCATAACGGAGGGGTTATTCAAGAGTTCGGCTGTCTTATCAAAACAAGATTCAAATTATAGAAAATAAGTGGTTAGTATCTTTGTCATTGGGTTAGGACTCGCTAAGAGGGTAATTTAAATTGAATAGCGTTTTTCCGATGCGATTGCGCGTCTGTGTGAGTGCAATCCATGCTGGAGCATTCTTAAGGTGGATTTAGACCAAACGAACGATGTGTTAGAATTCGTTTGGTCTAAATCCACCTTTACTTGGCGCGCCCTGGTCCGATTTTTGCATCAGTCAGTCAGACTTGCAAGTTTGTAAGGCTTCAAAAAAAAAAGCGCGCCATGTATCTTTTGTAGGAAGAGAAATTACTGCTATTATACTGTTTAATAAGCATATATTTTCTTAGTATTGCTGTTATTTTACATTAGAATAAGAACACATCTACGGACAGCACCTTCAATCTGATCGGACCGACTCTCAGGTGATTTTCTTCTCGACTTCGTACCTTTAACTTAAACTATAAGATGTGCTATATCGATCCTCATATCGACATACGTAACTGAAGAAGGTGATGACGCGGAATTGTACAAAAGGAGATATACGCTGCACCAATACAGAGGTTCTCTGTACTATAGCTACGAAAGCTATCAATTCGCCCAGAATCCTTATTTGTAATTTACCACATTTAAACACATACTTTCATTCTTCTACCTTTCCTTTCTGCAAGGTGTATTCTCACATTGCACACTCAATTTACTAGCTTATTTAAAACCCATCGGTCAATCGAGTAACATAAGTGACGCATAAGCTACAAAAACATGGTGTCAGGCTAAGTATGTATCCACCGATCACGTAACATTATTTTTTTCCACGGAAATAATGCGATTGGTCGCTCATGTCGCCTTCCTACTAGCAAATCACTTAAATTAATGAACGTACTTTTACATGAAATTGCTGAAATCAATTAGAGACGACAAAATGTGTATCGCATAAATGTTTTTGGTTAAACCTAAACAAAAACATAACATTTGAAATAACGGCACCAGATAAGCTTAGTCAATAAAAACGTACGTTGTTAAATATTTACTTTCTATACAGCTAAGCTAAGTGAATACATAGAACTCAAATACAGCTACACAAGTGAATAGTCTGTAATAACTAAATATTTTTAGTAAAAAAAACCCGACCGCGGTGCACTTTAAAAATGCATAAAATCCGCCATTTTGTTTATTTTAAAGAACGTCATACCCAGTGACACTCGCGCCATCAAGACGAATCTAATGATGTATCATTTATCAAAATCGGTTGTGCCGTTGAGTAGTTACGAGCGGACACAGGAACGGACATACATACATAGATACAGGTCAAACACATAACCCTCCTTTGGGCTTCGCCGCAGTCGGGTAAAAATAGAGCCCCATTGACTTCAAATTGATTTTTTCTTATACGAGTAAACTTCGGAGGCATTTTTAATTTAAATTTACCTTTGGCTAGGTGACGGTGGCTATGGAATTTCATTTAGTGCGCACTGGCCTTAACCCGCGCCGCATGGTTCCTATACTGGTTACTTTCGAACCCTCATATTTAACTAGACAGTGTATTGCTAAAAGCGACTTAACGTGAATACAATAAAATTCAATTTAGAAACAACAGGATAGTAACGTATGATAATTATAAAGGTAAAATGAAATGGCCGCCTCTGTACAGGCAAATTATACTACTCACAGCGGGACCCAGGGCCTGTTTAACGCGATATATCGAATTTCTCTCACTCACTTAACGATTTATCGTGCCTTGTTTGCAGAAAAAATAAACGCAGCCTTTTTATTTTAAGCGTTAAAAGTAGCTTTGAATAAAATAACAGATTTAAATTGGACAACTCGTAAAACAATCGTCGTACGAAACAATCTAAGTGAGCAAATTTATCAGAGTAAAGCTGATTTTATATCAAGTAGTATGCCTCCACTTGTGCTCAACATTATTTTACCTTTTTTGGGAATTTTAAAGACGATCAGTAGGCTTATGATGCTACGTTTTGTTGAGCGATAAATAAATGATAAAGAATCCGTCACTCTTACATACATTTTGTCAAAACGTGACGGGTGCTTTATCATTTATTTATCGCGCGACAAAGCGTAGCATCATAAGCCTACAGATCTAAAGCATGGGTCCATCCTGTTAACATAAAAAAGTAAAGTCTGTCTATAAATTTCATCTAACTTTAAAACAAAAGCTGTCAAATTTATCGTTAATCCGTATTATCAGGTGTTTCGGAACAAATACTTGCTCATTAAAATTACAAAAGGCAAACAGATAAAGTAGACGGAACCAATCTTTTGTAACAGATTATCCCGTAAGATAAGATACTGCAAAGGCAGACAACGATTGAATTACCATTACAAAATTACAAAAGACATTTCGACAAGCTGCGTAAGAGGATTATCCAAAAGTGGTTACAAGTCAACATTGCAATTATTAGGAATGGGGATCACGCAACTGTACTTTTGAAACGGGTTTGTCTATTGTCTGTTTGTCGGACATAGTAAAGTTTAAAGTTTTTTCGTATACGTTACTTATTAGGATTCCCTAGCTAGGTACGTTTAAGGCCGAGCCACACCGGCTCCTTGACTTTGAGCGTGACTAGCCGCCATTTTGAAAAACATTCATACTATACAACGCGTACGCCACGTGCACGCAGACGTGTACGCAGCCGGTGTGGCTCGGCTTTTAACAGCTGTTTCTTTAGCGAGTGGTCTACATCACTTATCCTGAACATCTTTTTTTTAGTTTTCGGTTCAACTTTTCCTTATGTAGAGTGCGTGGTCGAGCTAACGGGAGTTTTAGTTGTCAGTTCGCTACCCCTAGCCCAGCTAAGAAGACTCCGACAAGAAACTTAGCTGAGCCCGGAGTGAACTCCGACCATGGTTGGGCTATATAATTCAGAATATTCGGATCCTGGGGCAATTCGGGTCTCAGCCCTGAACATCTACGGTAGCTGACCAAAAGGTGGTCATTTCTCGTATGAATCTGACAGCCACATCGGATCACTGCAAACTCTCCCGAACCTTTCAACTATTGTAGGAGATGTTTATGTTAAGTGAAAAGTCTAATAATGACGATAAATATGGCAAAGAGTAGCGTAGCTCATAATACAGTAAACGTAGGTAATGAAACGTGTATTTAGAAAACAAAGCTAGAAACAAAAATGTAATTAAGTTCTCTCACGGGCGTATACTGAAATACTAGCTTATAAATTAAATTCGATATACGCAGAGCCTCAACGGACTATGCAAGTCGTAGAAACTTTGCTAAAGTAATCAAAATGGCGAGTAACTAACTGTAGAAACTTAATATTAACCCACAAGAACACAGCTCGGACATGACGCTGCTTGTAGCGTGTATGTCTGGCCGAGCTCAAACTTGCCGGGAGCCGTGTGCCCAGTTTAGAACTTCGGCGTCAACCTAGTCACTAATATAATTGACCCGTGAATAACCGTTTGTATTCGGAAGTCATAGACCACACAGGTCCGTCAAAGTCGAAGTGACGAGCGATTATACATATGAAGTATCAGTTCATCATCAGCTAAATAAGACCTACTTATAGGCTGATGATGATGGTGAAATTGGTGAAGTATCAGTTAGCTGCACGGGACTTAATAGAGCGCTGAGCCCAACGAGCTGAGGTCAACTTCCAAAGTCGCCAGTGTGTGTCTTCTATCGGATATAATTTGGAGTGTTTGAATCATACGACTTGGTTCCACCAGATGGTGGAATCAAGTCGTGTGATTCAACCATTCGCCTACTTGTCCGTTTCATTAACGGACAAGTAGGCGTGGGAAGCGACTTCATCTTTATGTTGCGATATTCCATACGTTCGCACAAAGCGATTCGCTTCATCGTTTAACATGCGCTCCGCCAAGGTATGTATCATCGTAGTCTGTATTTCCTGAAAAATATAATCTCGTCTTGGCGACTTAGGGCTCTTCAAAACAAGCGTGAATAGGCTGTTAATGAACCGGTGTAGGTACAAGTATCTTTGGCCTCGTAATCGCTTACCGTCAATCGCAGGTCAGTTAAAGAATAACAAAGATTACGTAGGTACTGCTGCTACATCCGCGAAGAAACTCAAAGCTGTATGTGAAGTCATTAACTCTTAGCTATGAGAGTAGACCTGAGCTCAGGCCGTATATAGGCTGATGATGAGGATGATGATGTACTGCTGTTACTAGTTTGCGGTTTCAAATTATATTAGGTTTCAGATTGACGGCAAAGTTCTTTGTTGCTTCAAATTAATCCCACTTAAATGAAGTTTTAGGGTTTATCTGTTGGTAAAATTATTGCTAACTTTATGATAAGTAAAAAATCTCACTAATATTATAAATGTGAAAGTTTGTGAAGATGTTTGGATGTTTATTACTAAATAACGCCGTAACAACTGAATGGATTGAGCTGAAATTCGGCATACATGTAGACCAAGTCCTGGATTGAAACATATAGGATAGTTTATATCCCGGTTTCCGGTTTTAAATGCGGGTAAATTACTCCACATTTTATTTTACATATATAGATACAAGAAATCAAAGTTCATAGAAAAATTAAATGGCACTCACCCACTCTGGTAGACGGTAGACGTTAAATACAAAATGCAATTACCTAGCTGTAAAACGTAAATTTATTTACAAATTTTAAATACCGATAATATTATTTGACTAGTGAAATTTATAGAAACATTTTAGCTGTGATAATCTAATTGAACCCAATACCCTGATTTATGAGTCAATATTGAAATAAAAAATGGAATGTTTAAAATTATTTATGCACAATATTTAAAGAAAAAGATTTTTTTTAATACAAGCCTTTTGATTGAAAATTATCATATTAACGAACTAAACTAGCCCAAATTTGACTTTTCTACCTTTTGGCATTAAATATTTCCAGTCACTTCACTACATAATCATTTTCTTTATCAGATCAGCTGGATGCTACCAAGAGGCTAAAAAATTGTTTGCGAATTTCGGAATTAAAAAAGTTACACACGAACATTAAATAAAAGCCTGCAAAAACTATAAAAGCAAGGTAGAAATAACATAGCCAAGCAGGTGTTTTGCCTGCGTACAAGCTCGCTCATTTCTGTAATAATCAAAAGCTAAATTGGATATCAAACTTGAATGAAAACAAACTTTAATCTACTGGCGCAATAACTGCTAGCTCAACTAGTTACTCGCTACGTTTACAGGCCAATCTCGTGATTTGAGAAATCGTACAGCAACACAGCCTGTCCATAGTTTAAGGGGTATACAGCCGGCTGACAAACCTTTTACCTGTATATTTGAAAAGAAGAGAAAAGATGGAAAATTATATGCCTCGGACAGGAGTCGAACCTGCGTCTCCCACTGCTCTCCGAGCCAATACAGGCGCGCTACCAATTACGCAACCGAAGCGATGCACAAGCCATCCAATTTTTCCAACTTGACCAGTCTCCTCGTTTGTGACGTCATCATGGTAGTGTTCGACCTAAACTAGTTTTCACGAAACCGAATTTCGGCTTTGATCTCAGTTTCGGCCGCAACCAGAACCGAAACCGAAACTTAACCAACAACCATAAACCATATAAAGTCATGTTTTCGTGGGAATATAAAAAAATGACTACGAGTATCATAATCAGTCAGTCTTCATTTTTAAATAACATATTAATCATTTCGTCTCTGATATTTAGAGTAATTATAAATATAACATATTATAAGTTCTTATTTCAAATAGTTCATCTGTGCTTTTTGAAAAAAATACTGTCCGATCGCAGTTCGAAACCAATCAAATTCAGTTTCGGTTTCGGCCTTAGTTTCGGCCGGATGGCAGCCGAAATCGAAACTATGCCGAAACCCGTTTTATTGCCGAAACTAGGCCGAAACCAAAACGGCGGTCGCACTCTACATCATGCGTAACCTTCCTGATGCTTTTACCTTTAGTCTACAACAGCACCGGATCTACGACTTTTCCGAGCCGGGGCAGAAGTTTGATGTGACGCCCCCTCCTCTCTGGTCAGTCGAGTTCACTTACATTCTACACACTTACGGGAGTTACGGGAACAAAAATAACTGAACACGATCCTATTGTCAGGAGCATAAAAGCGTGTTCAGATATTTTTGTTCTCTTATATGTGTAGATATAAATGAACTCGACTACTGAGATAAGTTATTTCAAAAATCTTACTTAAGTTAAGTATATGAATTTAGCGTCCCCTGAAACTGCCGTCCAGGGCAAGTGCCCCGGTTTACCCTGTTCTTTTGGTTTGTTTGACGCGAGTGGACCGAGCCCAAACTACAAGGTGCATCGCTTTGCTTAGCAATTCGGGACATAGCTTTTAGTAAGGTAATTCAGAGTTTCGCTGTCAATATTATTCTTAATATAATTTGACTCGTAAACTGCTAATAACAGTACGTAATCGGCGGTCAAAATATGTATGTCGGAGCTTGTCGCTTCGACTTTGGCGAACCACAGTAGCATGACCCCTAATTACGATTGTTTTACTACTTCACAGATTAAATTATGTTAGAAATGAGAATGGGCTAGACGACTAAAAAAAACTTTTTAGTCCGTCAGTTAGATTATTAAAAAATACTGTACAAGTATTTTTTCTTTTGTTTGACAAACAAAAAATGACGAGGATAGAGTGCTTAGAAGTTTCGAGTGACGTCACTCCTAGGTACAATTTTCACCTAGGAGTGACGCACAAGTGGAGTGGGGACTCCAGAAGTTTGATGATCTATAACTTTGTCGATTTTTAATATTTTGATAAACCAAAAAATACGTGTCCCATATTTTTCTATAATCTAACTGACGGACTAATTCTAATTATATAGTTTTAACTCTGTCGTCATCCCTAGCCACCATAGCGTTACGTAAGCGACAAAAAATAGATGTTTTGATGGAATGCTCCTTAAGGTAAACATCCTTGTGTTTAACAAAGTAATGCCCAATAGTTGTCGTCCTGCCTCTATTACTAATGATAATGACTTAAAATTCAAGATGGCAATTACTGGGACAGCATCAGGCACTCGGCTTATATGTGTTAGCCGATTATACTCGTATGGCCAACTGTATGTTTTAAACTGTGGTCGGTCTGGCCTAGAAGGTGGGTAGTTTTGAGTAACTTGCTGTGGTCAGGCCCCGACGGATATCAGTGAGTTGCGACCACATACACCGCTTATATTAGACCCGTGTTTGCTGACTCCACTTGTTCGTAATTAGAGAACTCAGGCGTCCGCAAATAAAGTCCTAGCCGAGGTATTAAACTTTTTGCTCCTTTGTCTAGTACAAGGGATGGACGTTGGTTTCAACCGAGAGGTTTGTTCCGGTGCCTATGTTGATTTACTGTCTGTCTAATATAGCTCTCTATTTACGGTTGCGATCATTTTAAACTGAGCAAGTCTAGGTTTCAAATGTATTGTAGTAGTTGAGCCTGTGAGTTTACGGTACCTATGCAGCTTTTATTGAAAAATAAAGAATAATTGTTGATTTTTATTTTGGTTTGATACATTTTCCGAGTGATGGAGGAGCGGAGTCTTCCGACACAAGCATTATATTTGCTTACTGGAAGGTTCCAACGCTGCTTGTGTTTGTATCCGTGTCATGAAAACCACAATAAACATTTTTTCATTTTCAATTGTAAAAATATCCTTTAAATTAAGCCCTTGGAATATTTCAAATACAGTTAGTTGAACCTTCTTGACAAGTTTTATCAAAATCGGATAAGACATTTTGCTGTGAGAAGGTTTTTATCTAGGTAGAGCAAATTTTGGCCCCTAATTATGCTGTTGGGTGATTCCAAAATGCAAAATACACTTAGCCTTTGCTGGACCTTCGTACCAAATTTTATCAAAAAAGGATGAATAGCTGTGAGAAGGTTGTTGTTACCTTTGCAGAGTAAATTTTATATTTATGATAATATAAGACTGGAAGTTTCAAGTAAGTTTGTGTTATAAGGCATGTTTGAAAACTTAAAGCATAGTGATAAACTTGCTATAAACACCACATTATCATAACTTCAGGTTTGAAAAGAAAACAAGCACATTATCGTTGTATTTCAAGTAAGCGACTCGGTAAAAATTCAATGTTTTGTGCAACTTGATCACGGTATATACAAAGTGTGCAAAACAAAAGCTCTTTTTATTCATGAATACAGAGTCTTAATTATTTCAGTTTTCGTAGAGGAAGAATAAATGTTGTATTATACAATAATCCTAATTGATTTGGTAAAACAACGTCTTTTTATGAAATGCTTTTTACTTCAAAAAATTAGTTTTCTGAAATTAATATTTTTTCTAAGTTCTTGTTATTTTAATTTTGCGGTTAATAAACTAAATGACCGGAGTTCAGCTTTAGACAAGAATAGCCAATATGCTATTAATAGCATACTAAAATTAACGTTATAAAATAGGAATCTTACAAACTTAAACGAAATTTAAGAATTATTTCTTAAGCAAAAATAATGAGAATTCTTTCACATCGATACGAAAAATTCAAGCTAAAGATAAAAATCCGACCGTCAAAGTGTCACTAAACGGTATTTTAACAAAACTGATAGCCAGAGAGACACTTATTGGAATGTTAGAAGAGAATTCGAATATAAATAGTTAGTAGCTTCACAATGGCTGACATTTCGATTCGATCCGACCCTTTTGTCGAACCCAGAAGACGGACAGAGCGAAGCCGTGACGAGTGTTTGTCATACGTATCGATGGCCGAATGGAAAATCGTCGTGTCATTAAAATGAGACAAAAAAGTTAATACGTATGGGGTACCAGTCAAGAACTTAGAGCAACACTGAAGGCAGTCGCCATGCCACATGTCTACGATATAAAAACGGTCTGCCATTTTTGCGAGGATCTACCTAGTCCGACACCTATCGTGGTAGGCCGGGACCAGGTGACCTGGTTCGACTCCAGGCACCCCCCCGGCACATACCCAGCCCGATGTGCGTGCCGACTGTGTGTACGGCACACGGTCGGACGCCCTTGGGTGGTCTGGCCAGCGACCTGGTTCGAGCCCAGGGACCGCAACGGCCAACCACCCGGCCCGACAATCACTATGCCCGGTTATGGGTTGTGAGTTTGTCAGGTTTAAAAAAAAAAAAAAAAAAATTGCGAGGATCTGCGTAACGTACCTGGGTAGTTCTCTGCGATTTTATACCGCGATTTTTTTGTCATTACCATCGCCACTATTATTGGCGGTTTTATAAAAGCAATCAGGATCATTATGATAAAAATAGCAGAGGCACGCGACTTCTACAAGATAACCAAAAACGACTCCATAGTTTATACGGAGCTCATCTATAATGTGGCGATGGTAATGATGCGATTGGTGCGACTTTTTAGTCGCAGAGAACTACCCACCTACACTTACTTACACACGCGTACATAAAAAATCGCCTATCAGTATGATAATACAATGGATGAAACGCTGACAATTTCACGACTATAGTACCTAATAGTAAATAAAATAAAAAAATAAAAAATAAATAAAATGGTAAATACCTGACCTATATTTGGTCAGATTACTTCGAAGAGGTATTACGTCTGGCTAAAAGCCCAAGGACGGTTCTAAGATTAATTTTCTTTGTTACAGGTCATTGGAATAACCGTGACAGTTGAGTGTAGTGTTGCCAGGAATAGTGTTGTCGGAACTACGCTGCGATCAGTTTGTGTTGCGCACCACCAATAAATAGTACATTACTACAGAGGCCGGGAAGTGAGGGGTTGCCGGCCGAGTTGGTACATATAGATGGCCAAGCGAACGCGAGGCCAGATAGTTACGAGGCTGGCAACCCCATTTCACACCGAGGTATATACAGGGTGAATTTTAAATGCAATGCAATGAAATAAATTAAAAACAATCCATAAAATCAAACTTTATTTTCTAGAGACACTAAAAATAAAGTAGACAAAAAATATAATTACAGAATGAAAAATTTTCACTTTCCTTTCCAAAAACTGTTTCAGTATACATTTTTACCGCGAATATTTAGATGAAATATTTTAAATGTATATTCTTGTAGTTAAGTTTGCAATTTAAAATTATTGGAAATTGTTTATAATGTGTTATTTGTTATGTTCATGACGATTTTATATAAATAAAACTGCAAAATATAGCAAAAATCGTTTATTGTTTTTTTAACGACTGAACGTCATGATGCCGTATCACAAATGAATGTGGAATGGAAATAAAAAAAAGCACATTGCCTAGGCCGGCAATGTTGTATGAAATTCCATTCCGGAAACTAGGTACTTTGCGGCCTATTATTAGGTACCTAATGTCAACATTTCATTGCATGTTTGAGAAAAAGCAGATTATAAAAAAAAATCTAGTTGCACACCTGCACTTAGTTACTAAAACAAGTAGGACAGTACAGTACCTAAGAGAAGAGATACGTAGTTATTGACTAATTTTCATTCTTACAAGAATGAAACATCTCTTTTATGACTGCGTCTATTTTCGAAACTGACTGCTGTAAATCCAACTACTTTACTTCCGATTAAAAACTTAAACAAAATGCTCATTTTAATTTTTGCTCCATTTATAACCATGCATTTTAATATCACCCGTCAAAACGGCACGTGAAAAGAAAATGGTGTTAAAATAAAGCCTATACTCGTGGATATGAAACCAACGCCGCTGGCGACCATCCATTTATAAAATGTAGTAGTTAAATTGTCCGAACGAATTATAACTTTTATTTATTTTATTCGGAAACGCGATAACATCGCATACCTACTACGAGTTTGTTATTATCAAATATAAACTGAACAGATTGGACGACATTCCCTGGAGATCTTAGAACCTGCTCCGATAGATAAGCAGATAAAATCAAAGATCTCTCAACCGACACATACACAACTAAGCATGTTTCTATAGGTACTCGGGTTGTAGAAGTCTTAATTAAGTAAAAAACAAGCGATATCTGGCTACCGAACAAATACATATTCCATCAATCATGGAGTGGTGATTGATAATGTATCGTGAATTACTGATAGATCGACTCGCCCGCAACGGGAATGGTCTAACAATTTATTTACATATGTCCCGTGGCACTACTACTTGTTGATCTTGCCTACCGACCTGTTAGTGAGAATAATGGACAAGACAACTAACCTCTAGTAATTTCGTATCTTAAATATTTTTGTGATATTTGTAGAAATCATATACCTATACGTAAACAGATAATACAACTTATTGCCTTCCAGTAGCGTGGCGTCCAAAGAACTCGATTCCTACCGGCTTGCCTAATGTCAGGCATTTGAGCACCTTATTCTACAGCTCTTAAGGGAAATGTACGCAAAATCTGCACCGGCTTGCCCAAGGATATCTTTTACGCCACGCCACTGTTGCCTTCACTACTATCCTAAAGTATGATGAACATACCGCACACCTAGATAAAGGGTCGCACAACTCAAAATAATCCAAAGTTGAGTTATTGCGATTATCGAAATCTGCGTCAAAAATTACACTTACTCCAAAGAAACCTGGGTTACAATTTCCAAAAATAGTATTTTGAGTTGTGTGTGCTACTCTTTATCTAGGTGTGCGATACTATGGGTGTTTTGGGCAATATTTTGTCATGAACTATAGAAGGATTCGCTGCTGCTAGCTTTATTTGTGGAAGAGTTGCTATTTGTAATAGGTACAGATAACAAATAAAGAGAGTTTACATTTCCCGTAACCGAAATTTGACTGGCGCTGTGCTAAGCGCACGCGTTCCTTGCGAGTAATAAAAAAATAGATGATGAGTAAAATAGCACTTAACTGAATTTCTGTATTTTTTTCTGTCATTACTTGTAATTACGCTTTAATATAAACACTAAGACCACTTAACCGCTCCGAAACCAGTTTTTCATAGATTACACTCCCAAATACATGTTCCCAAAATGCCCACTCCAAATGATCGCTTCCTAGCTCCGCGGCAATGATCTAAGATACACGCTAACGAAGCGTCGGATGTGATTGAAAATCATCGCAGAGGAATGATGTTCTACACGGAAGCCACTATAAATCATGGACGGTAGCCCATACATCAATAAGGTCGATTATTTGATAACAGAACACAAAACACGGTCACTCGACTAACTGCGCAACCGGTAATTAAAAAAGTTTCTATTATACTTGTATTGACGATATAAGTAGGTACATTGGTGAGATATATGCAAAATGAACTTTGGTATAAAAATGCTACTGGTATTTCATAAGATGATCCCAAGCTTGACCTGATCGGTCGGGGTTATGCAGGTTTCACAATTCACCACACACACACATTTATAAATACATATACTAGCGCTAGCGTTCCTACCAACTTACGCGTAAATACAAAACTTCTACAAGCATTGTGCGGAAACTTAACTTACCAGTCATAACTTTAACCATAATCGACTGACTCATTTAAATAGTAATTTCAGCATAAAATAAATTGGGAATCATCAAAATCATTGCGATTCGAAGAAATATTTTTTAAAGGCTATAAAAAGCATCAATTACTTGATTATAGATTGAGTTGATAATGGGCAGGTGATCGGATCACGGCCAATCGGTAGATCAATGAAATTCGTTACAAATTCGACCATTTAGTTACACCTCGTTGAGTCAAGGACAAGGACTCTCCGACTCATTCTGTGCACAATAAAAAGGTTAAAAAACATGAAACAAATTAACCGATTGAACCTGTTCTCCGAGGACCCCTGAAGAGCGGGTTCTGTTAAACTGAACTAATTTATACCCACCTGTATCATAAACAATATACGAGGCAGCGATACTGGATGTTTTGGAGGCATTTAATATTTTTATTGGACAAGAACAGAAGATCCGCGCAATAAAGAGATGTTAACTCTTAATATTAATTTTAAGCGCGAATTATTGTGGTCGTTTTGTTAAACCTGTCGACAACCGATGGTCGTAGCGGGATACCTGAGTAGTTTAACAAGGCTTTTTAATATGAAATAATATAAATACAGATACAATTAAGATTTATTAGGCAATGTAGATATTTTTAGTATTACAAATACATAAAATTTTGAGTAAAGTTACATTCACTTTAGCCCTTTATCGTTCATTTCCAGTTTTAAGGAATTATATTTTAGGAATCTTCAGGTTTTGTGTGCAGCTAATAAAATACATTAAGGATTTTATTTTGTCACAAAGGCATGGTTTGTGTATTTGAATAACCCGTTCGCCACTATGAGAGGAGCTTTGAACTCATAAGCGGAAATCAAATGTAGGAACCCGCCTACTGCACACGTAGGTACCGCCCATTTGAATCGCTAATAAGCTGTAATTCTTAATAACGTTGCTTTTGCTATCTCAAAACGGAAACCAAACTTTTCATTGTTTTACTCCATTCAAAAATAGTAAGATAGTAAATTCTCACATGGCGCTTGCAAGTTAGACTCTAATATTGTTCGGCTGCGCCATCTACTTAACTAATTGTTATCTGACGCAACGCGTATAATAAGTACATAAATTAGTTTCCGTTATTGAAAGGCCCTATTCGGCTATACGGTTGCCGCCACACAATATTCCATTTCGCTTGCCAGTGGGGGGTTCGACGTCTTCAATCGTGGCTACAATTAATCACAGACCAGCAGTGTCATCCGGCTCCGGCCAGACCAAAAACATTCCCCACCAATTTCGGCTCCAAATATCAAATAGGCGTATGTTACGGCGATGTCTAATACCGATACCATTTTTCAACTACGCACGGTACAATTCGTAACCAGAATATTACAATCTCACAATCGTTTTTGTCATCACCGTCTCACTCTTCCCGATATTTTTAGACAAAGACGCAAACTGCGTCGAAATTAGTATTAGGTGTTTAGAATCGGCGGAAGAATACATACCCCACCGAATTTATGGTACAATCTTTTTTACGTGCTTTATACGCGCGATAAACGTTACGCAGTACGACGGAATCGAGATGGTAATCAGGCAGTTTATGATGAAAAAAATAAAATAAATTGACATATTCGGAACGAGTGAATATGCCAATAAATCAACTTATCTTTATGGTACTAATTTTCTATTTACAGAGGCAAAATTCAACAAATTCAAATAATTATGATAGATGTCTTTATTTAGTTGGATTAAAATAAATCCACTTTCGTCAGCCTTATTTTGAACCCTCTGTTCAACTTTAACGGTTTAAAATTACACAAAATATGTCTTGAAAATAGTTTGGGAACATTTTGTGAGAACTGAATTAGCAAATTTAAATTGTATAGAACTACCAAGGAACCGTGGTCAATGATTGAAAAAAATGGGCGAATAAACTTATACCAATGTCTAGCTGACGTAGCTGGTCTTTACATTCATTTGGTCATGGTGTCCAAGTTAAATTAGATCATGAATGGACAAAACATAAACATAATATAGTTCACAGCACCGTAGAATTCTGGTAGGCTCTAATTATGACTAAATTAAGCTTGCCAAATCTATAATAGCGTAATCACTAAAGAAGGTTCAAAATTATCCCAAAATATTTTCGGATCATTTGTTATGTTCTCGACGGCTCGCAGTGAGACGAATTCCGATGAATAATTCAGTTCAGAATGATTGCTTTTCTCTCACAATTAAGTATTGATAACTACGAAATTAGATTATAGAGATTTCTGTAATGCGTCGGTGTTAAAACCTCAAATTACTACAAACAGAATATATTTGAATCCGGTTGAGTTTTTAATAACTCACTCGGATTTCATAGGTACATACATTTTCAATGGAATTTTTGTATTACGCTATAAATTTATAGCGTAGTGTAAATTTTCCATTGAAAAACCGGACAAGTGCGAGTTAGACCCGCGTGGAGAGAGTTTCGTACGTTCAAAACAATATAAAACGATTATACTTTATTGCACAGGCTTTTTATAGGTTTTCCTGTAATCTATAGGTGTCGGACTATACTTGGGTAATATAACTAAGTCGCAAAAACTCTTTGGCTCATGGCAACCGATGGAATTCGAACCCAGGGCCTTGCGGTCGCTTCTACCAGGCCACCAAAATTATCATCAGCATCAGCAGTAGGCTGCAGGTGTGGTTATGAGGTTACGCGATAGGCCGGTGCCCACTTCTGGGTAGCGGCCTACTCTCATAGGCACAGAATAAATAATAATACTATGTTAAGTTTTTCTTTCTAACATAACTGCATTTTGTTCACCGGACGGAACGCACCTTATCCGACAGTCTCTCTCTATTGCGTAACGCGTGCTTTTTCTGGTCGCGGGCTAAGCCCCTCCGGCACGGTTTACGGTAGTTTTTGTTCCAACAAAAGGTACATCGGGAGCGCGCATGTGTGCCCGCCGTGTACGGACGCACCACAGGCAAGCATTGCCGGGTGCTTTAGTCAGGGCCGAGCTATCGATGCGAGCGGTCGAAGGTACAAAATGTCTGCGCATGAAGCTAAGTTTAGAAGACGTATATACTGCAGTGAGTTCGGATGTTTGAGGAATAGTGCGCAAAATCCAGAATTATCATATTTCTGCATTCCTAAGGATCCCGAAAGGTGTGTATTTCATTAGTACCTATATAAATGTTATACTTTAAGAGGAAACAGTAAGGTCGAGAGAATTGAAAATTAGGTATTTGTAAAATGTGTCGCTATCCCGCACTGCCCGCCTCTCACCTGCAGAGCGCAATAGAGACAACTGCAGCTTGGACCGAAAATACCTTTTAAAATTTCATGAAAACAACGTTTCGTAGTCCCCTGATTTCTTCCCCAAAACTTAACCTATTCAACAAATTTTTTCATTAAACATTAAAGAAAGGCTTTGGCCGTGTTCCTATGTTTTCCTTTTTTTTTAATAATTTAGTCAAATTTGTTTTCTGGATGTGTAAACACAGCGGAAAATCTGGCATTTTTTTTAGGTTTTTGAAGGTTAATATCTCTTTTGAGAATCAATTTATCGTAAAAAGGAAAACATAGGAACATATCAATAGCAGCCATAGATTTTTGGACAAAAAATGATTGCTCTACTGGCATTATCCAGGGAGGAGACAGGGGACTACGTTTGTATGGAAAAACTGCCCTCCTGTTTCCTCTTAAGTAGTTTATAGAATGTTTGATAGTTTTGTGATCAAACTATACGAATTAAATAGAGTAGATAATTATTTTGTTTGACAGTGATGAGTAAAATTAACAGATTTTTTAAACGTGTACTAATTAAATAGTAGTTGATTCTATTGATACATAAAATGCCTTAAGCACCAGAGTGGTTTTATGTATGAAACGAGCCGAAATATCGTTGCGTTACTTACATGTACACGTTACCAGTACTAATTTATTAAACTATTATACTTCATAATATTTACATCAGATGTGTGCGATCTGATAGTTTCATATCGTTCGAGGTCAACCTAATAAAAGTTACGTCGTAGTAAGTAGGTATTTTACAGATCCGACGAGCGGCAGCCCTGTGCCTTAGGCAACCTTAGGTG